>CM059602.1:171747642-172997642 GCA_030412105.1 Cyclura pinguis
AAACTCATTCTACTCTCCGTACTGTTTTTCCTTTTTGCTCAGAGCACATTTGACACTCAAAACAAAAGTCACTTTTGTCTTGCAGTGGAAACATACCAAACTACTTGACATAATGACAGGTGGGATATTATTTAGCGTTACTAAAATTTTGGCTGTATAGGTGCTTTGTTCATGCTAGATTGTGTTTTGACTTGCATGGTTTTGGCTGCCATTTAGGATTCCCCTCCTTTATTGGATTTGGAACTTGCCTTGAATAAGCGTTTTCCTATTATATAATTTTCCAGTTAGAACTTGCCCATTGTACATGTACATACATGATTCTCCTTTTACATTTATCTTTAAAGTGCTAATTAAAAATTAATTCTATTGAGTTGGGAAGTACTAGGAGTAAAAGAAACGTGCTTGGAGTAAAAGAAATGTTTTATTAAGCAAGTAGTCTCATAATAGCTACACCACACATGCAAAAGAAACAGCAGTAATAGCTTGTTTGAACACAGCATGCATTCATACATCATTATGCAAATGTGATTTTCAGCAGTACCAATTTTTTGTATTACAGAATTCTCCTTTGGAGCCTTTTCACTCAAAAAGGGGGAATGAACATGGTGGTGCTACTAGTGTATTCAAGTATGCATGTTAACATATAACAACAACAATCATGCTGAGATAACTTGAAAAATTTCATTTCCATCTCAGATGTTTTGTTGTTATATTCTTGGAAAGTGGTTTCTGCCAATTCCCCCCTTGATGTCTAGGTCTGTACATTCTACCTCAAACCAATTGAGTGGATCCTCACATTCCAATGCATTTTTTGGAGGACACAGAGGGCGCAGTGAACAGGAGGAGGAGACAACACCATGTTGTGAATATGATCTCTGTATAGCGCAGTTAGAATCCAAGCCAAGATTTTGAATTAGATCAATATTTGCAGTTATATGAAATAATCTCTGAAATAGCATATCTAAATCTAAAACTATGACAGTTTTTAAGAAGAAGATTAAAATCCATACTGGCTGTTAAAAGAAGCAGTGATTTGTTGGATGCAGGAAAATTTTGCATTCAGTTTTACTCCAAGAACTGCATATAAAAAATTGTTCTCATAATTGGGAGTTTCTTAATATTGATCAGACATTCCAAAGAGCTGCTCAGTTAGGAAGATTTGTAGTAGCACAGACAGCTGTAATTATGCAGATACATAGATCAAATGTATTAAATGAGAGAACGATGAAATAGATTTGAAATGTAGTGAACGTGTTAAAGAGATTACAGCCAAGATTAGCTGCCTAGAGTTGCATAACTTGAGCAGCTGGCTGGGTGCTTGTACTGGAAAGGAAGTCCCCAGTGAGCCTTTCTAATCCTATGCGGACTCACACAGGAAATAAAGGTAGCAAGGACACTGTGGCAGAACAAAAATGTCTCATGAGGACTGTAAACTAAAAACAGTAGTGGTGGCCAATAGAAAAAAGTGATTAAAGGATATGAGGCTAGTACTCTGTCCCCTAACTTCCTCCTGCAGTTCAAAATATGTTAGCTAAACTGATTATCTTTTTAAGTTATGGTTTTTAAGAAGTAAAATTACTAAATACACTTCATTGAGTGGTAGTTTCAGTCTCCTTTTTAAAACTATCTTGTTACTCCTCTTCAACCCAATGTTCTTCTTCGTGCTCTCAGTGCCTCACACAATGGGTCTTCCCACTTGCGCAGAAGGTCCTGACGGAATGTTCTAGAGCTGAATAGCGTGGCAGGAATCCCTCCCCCTCCTCTGTACTGTGCATGCTCCAGCCTGCCAGGCCACCGTCCTCTCAGTTTCTCTCCATCTGCTGAACAGATTGCTCCTTTGGCATATTCTGGTTGTGTCAAGGTCAGAGACCTGGGCGGCGAGCCAGCCCAGAGAAGGGAGTGTGAGAGCCAGCAAAGTCCAGCCAGGAGGAGACAAGCAAGCACTTTACACAAGGGGGTTCATTTACCAGAGCGTCAAGCAAAAGCCGTAGTCAGAGTTCCAAAAGCCAAGGGTTAAGAGTCCAGAGATCAATTCAAGGTAGCAGGAACCGGGTGCTGGGAACAAGGACCAGGCAAGAGGAGGGCTTGAAAGAAGTTTGCCACAAGCAAAGGAAAGCTTCCAGGCAGGCAGTTATATAGCCCAAGACACAGGTGTGGCTAGTCACTGCTTCTTGAACTTAATCAAGGAAGCCTCCCTTTGCTCAGCTCTCTTGAGTCTCTGCCTTGTTTGTGGGCTGATTGGCACAGGCTCCAAAGCATCTTCAGAATCGGATCCCTGTTGCCCTAAAGGAGCAGGCAGAGGAACGTCCAAGCCTGCTTGGTCCATGGCAGCAGGGGGAGCTCTTGAGCTGCAGGACTCGTCTCCAGCAAGAGCCACAGAGCCATCAACAGCTGCTGCTCGTCATCTCTACCCTGAGCAACAGCTTGTCATCAGCAGCTCTGACAGGGGCTTCAGTTATCACAGGTTGAGTACCTTGCTTCTTTTTGCAGGATTTCATCTTATATCTTCTTCTTTCTTATCTGTTCTTTAAAACTTCTCTCTTTCTTGTCTTTTTCTTTAAAAAAATGCCCTTTCTTTCTGTTTCCCTTCTGTCCCCCCCATTCTGTGGCCTTTACTTCTCTCTCTAAACTCTGTGTTACTTGTGGACACAAGGTTGTCCTTTCTGACACCCACTCAGAGTGCCTTTTTTGTCTGGGAGAGGTCCATAACATCAAGGCTTGTTCTATTTGCCAAAACTTCACCTCCCAGACTCTAAATAACAGAGCTTCCAGAATAAAGTCCTGCTGCTGGAAGCAGGCACTCCGCATTAAAAAAAACAGGCTTCATTGAATAAGGTGCTTTTCACTGCCTCACTGGGAGCACACTACTGAGACATTTGCTCCCTCTACATCTCAGCCTCCTGTACAGGCTGACAAGACTGCTGACAAGGCTGCTTGGAAGAGACACATTTCGATGGACCCTCCAACAGTCTGAAACAATAAAAATAAGGTGAAGCGTCACGGTACCATTGATACTTCGGTACTGGGGGGAGTGTATCCAGTAGAGCTGCCCTAGCAACAGAGGGGATTTAATTTGATTGGTTCTCTGACTAATGAACCCAGGTTAGCCAGAGGGAGAGCCTAGATGGGTGAATCAGCAGAACAGTAAAACAACAGAGACAGGATCTGGAGAAGGAGTTACTTCAGAGAGGGAGAGAGAGGGAGGAAGGTTAAAGGCTTCTTAACATAGGAAAGTGTTTGCCTATGAATGTCTGCATGGTCTTTCGTGTTTGACGTACTGAGTTACCCAATGCCTTTCCCTTGTTAGTTCTTTTACCAAAGATTTTATTCCATTTTTTTTAAGAGCAGCCTCCGTACAGTCTCTCTTTAATTTGAACTGAGTTACACATGCTACCACAAGTGACATATTCATTTGGAATAACCATTAAGACGCTTTGCTCTCTATTCATGAAGGTTGTGGGTTTAGGGAAAGCAGAAGTGTGAATAAGTGTGGAGAGGGAGCCAGGGGGTAGTAATCATATAAAAGGATGCTGCTTTTCCAGGAAGGGAGAATAAAAAGCAGGCCTGGTCTGTCATAGCCCTGGCTGTCCCAGATCTCTAGATGACACCGTTTACCATTCCGACTCCAGTACTGACCCTGGCAGTGAGGCCTTCCAAGTCAGCAACCAAAGTTGATGTTGTTGAGGTGCCTGTGCTGGAACCTATTCCACCTCCTTCAGCACCACCTCTGGAGGTCAAGACTGAATTCTCTGGGTACCACTTGCCAACTCTGCCACCAGACTGAGGCTGGATGTCACCACCTCCTCTCCTTCATCTCATCAGGACCGACATGACCAACAAAACCAGTGGGACCCTATGTGATCGCAACCAACTTCTCCATTCAAGACTACCTGAACCACCTCAGGATTGATCTCATGACCATACCCATGACTTCTCTCAAGACCAATGGGATCATCCATGCCACCAGCAGGAACTTCTTCCTGCCACACTCAGAGAATTTTCCTTTCACTTCAGGTTCTTACGTCAACCACTACTCCTCAGAACACCTATGGAGAAAACCACCCAGGCCTTATTACTCTTATTCACAGATGTACTGTGACTGCTACCATCCTGGTGTTCAGAGTCAAGATCACTTTCTTATTTCCATTCACATTTGAGGTTACTCTCTGGCAGGTCACAGATTGCATCAACCTTGATCCTGATCACCTTAATCCTGACTCGTTGATCCCATCTGTTGCTCTACAGCTCCACAGTACCAGCTGCCGTTGGTGCCAGCAGCAACAACAAGATCATCACCTGTTCACCAAGATCTTTGCCTAGAGTCTCCACAAAGTCATCTCCTCACTACCAAGGATGACCACAGTGGTATCAGTTCCTCCAGCTCCAGCTCCCCAACTGACTGTACCAATACTGATGACAGTCCAACAACTGCAGCGCAGACAATTACTGCTGCCCCAGCACCTGTAGCTACTGTGCTGGAGACAGACACCATGACAGATACCAGTCTCAAAACTTGTCTTCTGAGGCCTGTGACTCTGACACAGAGTCTCCTGAGCCTTGTCCTCCATCACATGATTCCCCACCTTTGGAAAGCCTGCCCCAGACTCTGCTCTTGAGGACACTAAACAGTTCTTTGACATTCTCCTCAGAATGGCTAGAGTCATAGCACTGGACATTTCTGCTCCTCCAGCAACGGTTCAGGACCCAGGGTTCCAGATAGTTGATACCCGGGCTCTGACAGTAGCTTCAATTCCTTTCCTGCCAGCTCTGCAAGAAGCAGTGAAGCAATCATGGTCACAACTCAACTCACTATTGCCTACTCCTTGGAAGCTTGAACCTCTTATACTGAAGTCAGCATAAAGATATCACCCATCTCTTTAACCATCTGACTCCTAATTTGGTGTTTGTTGAGGCCTCTCAAACTAAGGGGGGGGGCAAGAAGGCTCACAACACCCCACTAGACAAAGAAGGTTGCTATCTGTTGTTCAGATAGCGAGTCTACTTTGCATACTCACTCATCACTAGGGTTTCCAACATCCAATCATGTTTGGCTGCGTACCATTAATTTCTGTGGGATAAGATCTTACCTCTCATCTCTCATCTGCTAGATGAAGACAAAGCATTGGCTCTCCAATGTCATAACAAAGCCCTAGCTGTCTTTGCGCAACAGATCCAGTCTTTCCAACATGTTATTGAGTCGGTGGCTAGAGTCATGGTTGGCTCTGTTGCCCTTCATTGATACACATGGCTCCATTTGGCAGGTCTCTCAGAAGACACAAGGAAGAGAATAGAGGACTTACATTTTGATGGGGAAGGCTTGTTACAGTTGACCACAGACAACATGATGGATCGGATTTTGAAGACTCACCTGATGGCAAAGAAGATGAGATTTGGCACCCAACCACAACTCCGTTGATCGTGCTCCTGTTGACAGTCTTGAAGGTGCACTACTTCATCATCTTATCAGTCTCAATCTCTGCACCGTCAATTGCAGGCCTCCTCTACTCCTCCATCATCATCTTGCCGTTCTTTTGAACAGTGCCAAGCTTCAGCAAAAAAGTCCTCTTCCACATCAAAATCTCGCTTTTGACTCCTTCCACAGGTCATCGCTGATGCCATCTTTCCATCTGTCCAGCCTGATACCATCTAAGGTGCCAAATCTATCCCGCCATCTTTCCACCTGGTGGAACATCACCTTAGACACCTGTGTACTTACCATCCGTCTGGGCTGCACCATCAAGTTTTTCAGTACTCCTCTGCTTGGCATTTTCCGCTCCACAACCCTGAACCCCGTTCTTCTAGAGGAAATCAACAATCTCCTATCCAAGGGTGCAGTAGAGAAGCTGCCTACTATGGTCAAGACATCCAGGTTCCTCTCCTGCTATTTCACTGTTCCCAAGAGGTATACAGGCTTTCAGCCCACCTTGGACCTCCACAGCATTAACAGCTACATCCATCCTCACAAGTTCAAAATGGTGACACTGGCTTCCATCCTCCCATTCCTCAAGAAGGGCAACTGGGTTGCATCCATAGACCTTCAGGATGCCTACTTTCACTTTGCCATATACCCCTAGCACAGGCAGTACCTATGCTTCACCATTGGTGACTACCTCTTCCAGTACAGTGTTCTCCCATTCAGTCTTTGACAGCACACCCAGGATGTTCACAAAATGTATAGCAGTAGTAATATCTTATCTGAGGACCAAAGGGATAGTCGCCCACCCCTACTTGGATGATTGGTTATTGGTGGTGACCTGTAGGGACAATCTATATCGAGATTCTCACTTCACTCTATCTCTTCTTCATGATCTCAGTCTCAATATCAATCCAAAGAAGTCCTAGTTGGAACCCACTTAGACTCTGGATTTTTATCAGGGCCATGCTTGACTCCACTGTAAGCAGGGCATTTCTCCCACTTCAGCGAATGACCATCCTCAGTGTTTGACATGCTGCACAGACAGTCCTCCTTGGCCTTAAGTATTCAATGCCTGCTAGGCCTAATGGCTGTGATGACTGTGACTTACCTCTCACACCTTTGATTATGGCCCCTCCAACATTGGTTCTTATGCCACTTCAATCTCCTCAAGATGATCAGCACAAGAAGCTCACCATTCCTCCTCACGTGAAAACACCACTCCTCTGGTGGACCTCCAAATGCAGCCTCCTTTCAGGGATACCGTTGGCACCTCTAATACCATCAGTCATGGTTACCACCTTAGCCTCCATCACTGACTGGGGGGTGCACCGCAGGAGAGCTCTGATACATGACATTTGGTCCCACACAGAGGGGTCCTTGCATATCATTGCACTGGAGGTCTTCGTAGTCTTCAAGGCTCTCCATTCTTTTGAAAGACTCCTTCAAGGGAGGCCGTATAGATCATATCAGACAATACCACCGCAGTTTGCTACATCAGCCACTAAAGAGGAACACATTCAACAACTCTTCTACACCTAGCTCTCCACCTTTGGGAGTTGTGCATCCCATGGCAAATCCATCCAATTGTGATCCACGTAGCTGGTGAGGACAATGTGTTGGCAGACACACTGAGTCACAGTAAAGAGTCTAATCACGAATGGTCACTGTCACCTCAGGTGTTCCACTTCATCGCATCGCAATGAGGAAGGCTGCAAATAAACCTCTTTGCCTCACATTGCAACACAAAATGCCGTTGATACTGTTCCAGAGTGGGGAAAGGGCCAAACTCCCTTGGGGTATGTTCTAGTTTCCTTGGATGTTGGGAGTCCTATATCTATTTTCTGTCTTTCCATGTCTAGGGAGAGTCATTGCCAAACTATCAAGTCTGATGCGATTCTGATTGGGCCCTACTAGTCAAGGCAGCACTGGTTCAGCCCTCTTTTCTCGATGTGTCGGGGACAGTGGATACACCTACCTCATGGTCAGATCTCCTTTCACATTCCAGTGGCTAAGTACTTCATCCAGACCTCCCCTTTCTCAAATAATCACTTGGATTTACCTAGATTACGTACAATGATACAAACATCAAAGAAGGACTAGAAGTCTTATCTCTATAAATGGAGGCATTTTTCCAACTTCGACAAGATCCAATCCAGCCATCCCAGCTTCACTCTCCATGGTCCTTCACTTCCTCCTCCATTTGAAAGAGCAAGGCTTGTCTGTCTTTCAGCTGTTGTCACCTTTCAATCCTGTGACTCATCAGTCTTTTCTCTCTTCTGGAACCCAACTATAAAGAAGTTTCTGAAGGGCCTCCATCACCTTTAACCACCTGTTGGTCTACCACTACTGCCTTGGTCTCTCTGATCAGTCTTCTTGCAGCTGAAGCACCACCCCTTTGAACCATTGGCAATGGTTGACTAAAGACTCCTGACATTGAAGACAGCCTTTCTTGTGGCCATAACTTCTGCTCGATGTTCCGGTGAGTTCATTGCACTCCACTGCAATGAGTCCTTCCTCATCTTCCACAGGGACAAGGTGATACTCAGACCAGGTGTGACCTTTTTTCCAAAAGTTGTCTCCAGCTTTCACTTAGGCCAGGATATTATTCTTCCTGCCTTCTATCCTGAGCCTACTTCTGATCTCAAACAGTCTCTGAACTCCCTGGATGTGCACCATGCCCTTGCCTTCTACACCAAACAGACAACATCTTTTTGGGACCAGCTGCTCTGGGGGTAGATGCAAGGGCCAGAAAATCTCTTCTCAGCAATTCTCGAAGTGGATTGTCAAGGTAATACAGATAGCTTGCAAACTTGCATGCAGGCTTGTACTCTTTCACTTTGAGCGCATTCTACCAGAGCTGTCTCATCATCCACAGTGCTGCTTCACAGTGTTGACCTCCCAGAGCTCTGCAGAGCATCCATGTGGTCCCAGCCATCCACCTTCATCATTATAGAGTTGACTGTAGAGCTAGAAGGGATGCCCACTTCGGTCATGTTTGGTCTTGTTCTTCATTTTCTAGGATGTGGCCCACCATCCTTTGGTAAGCTCTTTAATCACCCTTTGTATGAGGCACAGAGACCATGAAGAAGGATAGGTTGCTAACCTGTAACTGTAGTTCTTTGAGTGGTCATCTGTGCCCTCAAACAAACCCGGCCTCCCCCCCTCTTTCAGGTGCCGATTGTTTGGCAGACTTCAAAACTGAGGGAAAGGTAACTTGGCAGGCTTGAGCATGCGTGGTATGGAGGAGAGGGAGGGGTTCCCACCAAGCTACTCAGCTCTAGAACATTCCATTAGGACCTTCTGCATAGGCGTGAAGACCTCTTGTGTGGGGGCACAGATGACCACTCAGCTACAGTTACAGGTAAGCAGCCTGTCCTGTTCATTCATTGTGTTACAAATTGATTTTATGGAAGAAATGCAATTATAAAAGACAAACATTTTATGCAGAAAATATTCCATCCAAGTTCACTGTTTACACACTCTCTTTTAAATTTTGTTCTGTGGATGTGACCTTTGGAGAAATGTGTAAGTACCACCCAAACCCATTCATTCTAGGATTCCTACATTCTTAGGTGAGTATAGTGGCCTCAGTTGTTCCTGCCCCTAGATTGCAGAGCATATTAGAACCACTTATTTCACTCTGTCAAAGTAGACTTTCTGATGTGTTTATTTTTGTGTAAATATGTTCAGTGTTCTAGTTGTAATCAGCTCTGAGTAGCTAGAAATATAACACCCAGTGCCCAGAAGATATGCTGAGATCTCATAACTTGTCCTTACCCAGCAGTATTTCTTGATGCTGAACATTTATAGGAAGCTGTTGAGATAAGATTCTTGGCCTCTTGCTTTGTCTTCAACCAAGCACCTAGATCACAAAATCTGTTTTCCTCTGAATCTGTTTTCCTCTGAATTGTTATAGAAAGGTTGACCCATATTTTTATTGTAGATGTTTGTAAAATGTTCGAATGATGTATTCCTTGAGATTGGAGTATTATTTTTAAAAAGTGACTGTATGTGTACACACCTGTATAATAGTTGGAGGATTTTTGCAGAGACACAGGTTATTTATGCATTCTTGTTTACAAAGGTGAAAAACCCCTGACATCCCACACATTTACTCCATAGATAATATATTCAAGCGTAAAAGGGAATCAAGTAACATATTTAATGTGGTGTGATAGGACGTCTTTTTCATGTTTAGAAACCTACTCTTCTTTTGTTGCCACTGTAGATATAATGAGGAGAGTTTACTATTTATTTTAATGCTTCTATGTTGTCTCTGAACTAAATGAAAAAGTTTGTTGCCCAGGTTTACCAAAATGTAAAGTTAAATGTTAGAATGGATTGAGTAGATGTGATTTGGGCAAAGAATAATGCTTCAGATATCAAGAACTATGACCATTTATTTATCACTGAAAGTTTGATTTCTGAGGATGGTGCAGTCCATGTCATATATTTTGAAATGCAAGTGTGGAAGCAATAGAAGAGAAGCACAAAAGAATTCCTGAATGCAGCAGAATGGGAGTTGAAGTCAAGACTGTAATGTGGTAGGGAGACTAGGTTATTGTATAAGTTGCTGTTATTGTTAAAGAATATCAGAATGTGTGATGCAAATACATACATGCATATATATGTATGTATGTATGTATATGTATATGTATATATATACACACACATGCACAGATACATATGGAAATATATACACTCCACTCTGTATATTTTATAGTTTTTGAGAACTATAATTTAGATGTATTTATTTGGTTACAGGTTTCACTAAATCAATTTGCTCTGATCTTTCAAAAAAATAAAATGCTTGGATTGAATTCTGTTATTAAAAAAACTAAGAAACTTTATATCTCTTGTCAGTTCTCAGTACTGGTAGCTTTCATATGTAAATAAAATACCTAGTAGAAAGTCCAATTTCCTTCACAAAGTGGTTTCTCCAAGGAGTATTTTCCCTCAGGAATAGAGGGAAATGTCTTTCATTCTCTGGACAGAATCTGAAGAATGAATGCCAATATTCCTTTCAGTAAAGGAAAGTTGGTCAAGACAGGGTTTTCAGGTCCCTGACATGACCACAGACTGACAGTCATTACTGCATGGCCAAACCCTATATATAGTTTATATAGAGTCAGTTCCTTCCTTTTCTTCAGGCTAAAAATATAACTTCAGACTTGCCTGTTTGCAAGCTGTAGCTTGTTACTGAATAGTTCTGTATGCACAAAAGGGAGGAAGGGGGAGAAAAAGAGACCGTGACAGCACCTTTAATACTAATTGGTTTTTATTTTAGCATGAGCTTTCATAGATATAAACCCACTTCTTTAGGTGCAGTACAGAATGATATTTTTTAAAAATAATTTTATTTATATTAAGTTACCCATGCTAATAGAAGAAAGAAAACATTGAATAATATTATTTAAATACAGATACATAGTCTAAACAATAGCTGAACAAAGAACAAAAAAGATCCAAATTTACAATTGTACACGCATATATTAAATTAAAGAACAATGAAAAAATTGCTAAGAACAGAATATACAAAGAAAGTAAAGGAATGAAATAAGAATAATTATGGTTCCATGCATAATTTATTAATTATATATATACATAATTTTTGTATGGGGAAGTTTATCTCTTCTTTTTTTTTGTAAGAACGAATATGCAAATTTCATAATGATATAGGACAGTTTAATTATTTTCTAGTACAGAATGATATTAAAGCGTACTATTTATGTGGTTGTGGGAGTGGGACAGCATGTGTGCTCTTGTGGACATATCTACATACACAGAGAGAAGCAGACTAAGAGTGGAATATCTTACTGGAAAATGTTCGGTTTAAGAAGGCTTTTAATCTTGTATTCATTTACTAAGATAGATTTGCATATGTTTGTTTTGATAAGTAGTGTTCCAGATTCAGTCTGTATCTGAAGTTGAGTATGTTGGGAAACATACAAGAAATTTGTATAAACATATCTAATTATTATTTTATGACAATTAAGATAATTCTGCAATGTACATCTTGTAACTGTTGAATAAGCAAAATTAGGATCAGGTTCTACTTGTATTGGGAGTCCTGTGTTTTGTTATACAGTCTTAAGAGTCTATTAGTGTAGCATATAGTTGTGTAGCACATAGTTTATTCGCTGATCTTCCTAAGCAAAATCTGGTCCATCATGGACAGTATAGGCTTTTTAGTAGATATCTCTTATGTGAAGCCACAGGATCCATAGGTTAATACCAGATGCTTCACAGGAGAAAGGTCTGTTGTAAAAGTGCACTCACCATATTTTCAGTTTAGCTTTGCAAGGAACCTGTGTTTCTCCTTTGAGCAGAAGCCAGATTTCCATAGTGCTGATTGTGTCAATTTTAAAGTAATTTACAAACTTTTGATCTAATAACTGTTCGGGTACTTGAAAAGCAAAATGAACAGTCGACATGAAGCATGGGGTGTCTGTGACAAAATGCTTTTTGATCCAGAGCCAGGAATGTGTATCAGGACAAGAGTGAAGGAGGGGAAGCAAAGCTCATCTGCAGCAGCCTTCCTGTTCTTTTAATATGTCATTGCACTACTTTAACATTAATGCCTTAGTAATCCCATCATAAAGATGTCTTTAATTTGAACAAAAGAAATATCTGCTTGTTTATAACAAGTTGTTTTCCCACTTTCGACTGGGCTAGGGATGAGGACCTGCCGATGACACTACCTTTCCATAATGATGTGATTGCGTGCTTCTGTGAAGCAAGAGGTTATGCTTATGGCAGCAGTGCTACTAGTAGGGTTTTCTGTGTCAGACAGGCTTTTGCTCAGGAGCCAGACTATATCTGCCAAACAGCTACTGGGCAGTAGTAGCTGGGGTGAGGGGCGTGACACTGGCAGAGAGACTCTCAGAGACAACAGCAGTGGCACTATAGCTAACACTTGTTCATGTTGCACAAATGGAAACACGTTTACTGTGTTTCCATTTGTGCAACATGAACAGGTGTTAGCTATAGTGCCCTTTTGAATTTCTTTTACTTTGATGAGACAGTCCAGAGTGAAACAAGAGATAGTGCCAGCAGATGAGACTCCCAGGTCAGATGACACTCAACGAGCTTCTGAGCTACAGCACAGGACAACTACAAGTAGTGCTATGGCTAATGACACAACTGGACTCAAGCCAAAAGGACATTCACCTGTTTCTCTATTCATGAATTAGGGGAAGCTAGGCATAGTAAAACAAGAAAAGGAGTATATGAACATTGCAGTACTTGGAGTGATAGAGCTAAAGTGGGCAGAAATGGGATATATTGTGTTTTACTTAGGAAATGAAAATCTAAGAAGAAATGGGGTGGCATTAATAGTGAGGAGAGATGTGGCAAAAGCAGTTTAAGGATATAATGCAAGGGCTGACCAATTAATTTCAATAAGATTTCAGAGAAAACCCATCAATATATCCATAATCCAAGTTTATGCTCCAATTACAGAGGCAGAAGAAGCATTGAAAGATTCTATACTGCAGTCCAGGAGAAAATTGATCAGACATCAAACATGACTTTTTGTTAATCTTAGGCAGCTGAAATGTAAAAGTAGGAAACAGAGTAGAACAAAAGATTGTAGAAAAATTTGGCCTAGGATCAAGAAATGAAGCAGGAAAGTGACTGATTGAATTTTGTGAGGCCAACAGTTTGTTCATTGGCCAATATAGAAATCAAATAGACTACATAATGAAAGCAGAAGATGGAGAAGCTTTCTTTCTGTAAAAACAAGATTTGGAGCAGGCTGTGGCACAGAACATGAACTGCTAATATCAAAAATGAGGGTAAAGCTGAAGAAGAACACTAAACCAACCATTGCCAAAATACAACCTGAAGAACATCCCTGTAGAATTTAAAGAAAATGTATAAAATGGATTTGTACTATTAGGCCTAACTGACTGGGAGCCAGAAGAACTCTGGACTATTTTCGTTTTATAACCCCCATTGCAGCCTTCAGAATTGCCTGAAAACTTGGTCCAGAGAGTATCTTAACCGTACAGAGAAAGTTTTTTTGATGCATGGAAAGCAGTGGTGGGAAAGGGAAATCATCTCAGTTCTGCTTGATTCTTTTCTTCTACCAGCCGAAGTTTAGTGTTATTCCTATTCCTGTATCCTTAAACATAAGTTTGACTGAATGAAGAGAGGGATATTACCAGGTAAGTATGTACAGTAAACAACAGCTAGTAAACAAATAGTCAACATTAACAAAGATTTGTACATTTTGTTTCATTTTAGATGGGTTTTGACTTCTTCTCTCAATCAAGTATTTAATTTAGTTTATCACAAAACAATTTATAATAGCTACCAGTTTTGGAATTCATTAAATATACAGATAGAACAATTAGTTTGAATTTCCAAAATATGTTTGCCTTTATGTGTCTTAAGTTGTTTTTCTGGTTCTAAATTATCTCATGAAACATGTAGCTAAATATGTATTTTTGTTTTACCAGATCCATAGCTTTCAGAAGAGGCATTCATTTGTGAATTTTGACTGGCAGTTATGAAAAGTAGAGAAAGTGTTGAAACCAAATGTTATCAGCAGCTGTAAGCTGGTTAGAATGAGAGAGAGTGCATTTATTTTCTCTTGCCTCTTGCTATATGAACAATTGATAATGTGACTCAAAGGTTAGGTTCTTTAATCATCAGTGATATTCTCAGTAGGCCTTGGTTCTAAACTGTGAATATAACTTGCTTCCTTGTTGATTTTAGTGCAGTTTTTCTGGCACTGACAAAAAAAAAAGTTTTCCTTCCTCAGCTCTAGCTCTGTCTTAATGCCTTCAATTCAATTCTTGAAGGACCCCAATTCATATCTGTCTTTGTTACTAAATTAAGTTAAACTATCTCAGCCTACATAAAGAACTTTTAGTAAAGTTATGCTGCCTTTGGTTATTAATAAAATTATTTTTAATAGTCAGGTCCTTGAGGTGGACTGCCAGCTCTTCCAGATCGTGTTGGTACTTAAGAAGTGTCCTTTGTGATCTTCACTTCTGTATTTAATACCCTAGTTTGGGTCCTCTGGAAGCTTACTTTCGGTTCAGGAACATATCCAAGATGGTCTTGGTTTTAGCACATTAATTAACATGTAGAGAAAGTAGGGTTGGAGGCATGGAGGAGGGTTTGGATTGCCTGTTTTCTCTCCAGGAGTTTCTTGAAACTTACGGGATGTTACCTTAAAATGGTGCTGTTAACACTCGGAGGTCTCATACCTGCTATACCTCCCAAAAGGGGCTAATTCTGCTACAGTTCACTAGATGAGAACCTCAGGTCCTGCAACCAGCAACCTGTTACACATTCCCAATCAAGGGGATCAGCGACTAAATCTGGGGGGGCGCGCAGTACCAACAAGACGTCTTTAATTGTGCAATGGCTTGCCATATTTACAAGCCAGGTCCAGGAACCACATACTGTCAAGAGTCATGTCCTTGTGTCCAGGGGCCAGATCCTGAGCAGCTTTACCTTCTTTCATTGCCCAGTTTCACTGATAGTAATCTTTGCCTCCATCAGCAATCCATTTTGCTATGCTGATCACAGCATGGATCTTTAACTGGAGGTGAGGACAATGACTACATGAACTGAAAGTGAGAGTGTCTTACAGAGGCAAATCCAGTTACCTCTGTGTTGGTTGTTAAGCTTAATAAACGTATTGGCAGCCATCTTGGGATGAGACAGGTTCAACTACAGTAGGCACATCCCCATGGAGGGTGTGGCCCCAAGGTTTTCCCAAACCCTCTCAAATTCTACTTTTGCCAGAAAAAAAATAATTGGATCAGTGCTTCTCCAGGATACTGATCTATAAAATGTGCATGTCTCGTTTTGTTTATGCTCATTTTGCTTCCAGCACTTAAAACTGGAATGGATCAATCACTTCCACTTTTGTCAGAAGGCCCCTAGCAGTCAGGGATGTTCAGGGGCAATCATGTCAATCACCCTAGCCATTTCTCCACTCCAGAGATCAACCAGGAAATCAACAGGAATACCTGCCGTGGCAACAGAAAACTCCCCAGGAGCCATCACAAATCAATTTGGATTCATAAGCCTCCTGGGCCAAATCATCTTAATCACTTCCTGCCCCTGCAGAGACACTGAGTCCTGTTGGGTTTAAACCCCACCAGGTACTGATCTGCCCATGACAGCAGAATTATAAACGGTTTCTCCACTCCCAGATCACTGTGCTGGTACCCAACACAGAAAGCTAGGTCAGAAAATGAAGGGGCAGCTGAAGTGAATAACATAATGTTAACAAAAGCGGATGCGGGTGTGTTCTATATGTGCTAGAAAACAATGTCCTCTCCAATAAAATGACATGACTGAAAAGATGAACATTTGTACCTGTGCCCACACTGCTCACAGCCCATTCACTTTAGAATAAAAGGGGAAAAAAATAACAAATGATTTCATTGACAGGCTATTTTCTGCATGTGCTTTTTCACTTATGCAAGTATGCTTGCTTAGTATACATCTACAGCAATCAAATGACTATGAACCAGTCTTGTGGGCTGCTACCATTGGGTTAATAGTAAGTGAGCTAACAAGGAAGTACAAGCTGGACCATAATGGCTTCTGAGGACCCATTACTTTCAAATGGGTAAATAATTGCATGTTTTCAAAACTTGCACATATGACAGAGTTATGCATTCAGCTTTAAGTGTGTTACAGAGCCCAAGCAGATTTGGTGGATAAAAATAATCCGTGTCCAGAGCCAAAATGCACATTTGAATGAATGAATAAATAAATAAATAAACAAACAAACAAACAAATAAATCACTTCAGCTCAGCTTGACTCATTATTGAAACAGCCTAAAAAATAACACATATTTACACAGATATTTGAAGCTTTTGAGGCAGCTTAGTAAGGAGGCAATTAGAAACAAAACAAGGAGTTCTAAGACAGGATTTGAATATTTTATGGCCACTTTTCAGTCAACTCCCTGAGCTGTCAAATCCTTTTCAAGCCCTATATTCATACAGTCAACACCTCAGCAGCTGAACACATGTGCACACATAGAGTAGCTACAGATGTTAGATCCCCTCAGGGTTCCGAATGTTGTCACATCTTTCAAGTGTTCTGCATTTTACAGGCCTCCTATTTTATAACCATTTTTTTCTGGCCTTCTCCCACCTTGTTTTTGAACTTTGCTTACACTTTTCCTATAATGCCAAGGCTCAGCTACTCCTTGGAGCTAATGCTAATACTCCCTCCTTTTCTCCTTTAGTGGAATCAGGAAAGCAGCATGAAGAGAGAGTACAAGGATTTTAGGTTGAAAACTCAGATATATTGAATCATCATAAGAAACTTGAGGAAGGAAAGATGAAGAATATGTGTGTCAGAAAATAGTGTATAAAACTATATGGCAAGAAAGAGAACAGATGAGTGAGACTCTAGGGGCATCAGTAAATCAAGAGAAGATGACATTTAGATGAGAGAATGACCAAAAAGAAAGAAAGAAAAAGAAAGGAAGGAGGAAAAAGGAAGGAAGGAAGGAAGGAAGGAAGGAAGGAAGGAAGGAAGGAAGGAAGGAAAATATATGGGAGAATAAGCAATATTGTCTCATCTTTATTATATATTTGAGAAATATAAGCTTTTTATTGACCAAATGGAGTGAATTAATCTTTTATAGAATTATATGAAAATATTTCTGTTGAATTTGAATGTTGGCTTTTTACAAATGATGGCTTTTTCAGAAATTTACTAATATTTTGCTTCAGTAAGTATTATTACAGATAACCTTGCATGTGCCCAAGAACTAGATAGATAGACACTATGTCTCTTCTGTGAGAGATTTAGAGTATCAAACATTTGAACTGACAATAATCTCTTTCTGAAAATTAGGCAAAAAGAGGTGCAGATGATAGTCTGAATGTAGTACAAATATAAGGGGGTATCTGAGATTAATGTGTGACATGCAGCTTTTAATGATACAAAAGATGACAGAAGATAATTTTGTCCTGCAGCCCAGGTAAATCATTGCAACTTTAGAGAAGAAAAAAGACCTGTGTAGAAAAGTGGGCCAAGTTCTAAAACAAGGCATGCATTTAGAAACGGTAGCAAAGAGCTCTTCTGTTTCTTTTTGACCATTTGAAGAGCACTTCCTAAAGAGAAGGTGACAAAGTTTGTTTCATTAAAATGCATTCATTTTTAAAGGACTTTCTGTTGAATAAAGAATTTCTTTCATACATGAAGGTATGGTAAGGTGAATGCAGTTATTTGACAAGTAGAAAATGTATACAATAGAATTTTCTTATTTTTACAATAAAGGAATTATAATGATTCTGTAGCAAAAAGTGTACTGTTCACAAATATTACACTTTTAAAAACTTATTCTTAGCACTAGCATCTTGATGGATACTGCAGTATACTGCTTGCTCTATACAGTGATGCCATAGATCTGCTAGTCAGCAAATAGCATTTTGATTGGATTGCAGCTCGATCAGTCCTACCTAGCATAGCTGATGGTGAGGAGTACTGGGAACTGCAGTCCATCAACATCGTAAGGGTCACACTTTTCCCATTCCATTGTTAATATAACATTCCAGAAAATCTGTTGGACAGCTATCTGAGTGTCCTTCACCTGTCCAAAATGAAGGCAGGATTTTGTCAGGTAGAAAATACCAAAAGTCACTGAGGAATCTATAAAATTCTTAGGTTTGGATGAATTTAATCCAACCACAATCCTTGCAGTGGGAAATGCCATTGCTAATGTGAAAGGTGCCAGGAAGTGATCTGACAATAATGGTGTGGTTACAAAAATTCCTCTGTCAGTTCAGACGGTTGGTCTCCTGTCCAATTGGGGACAGATCTACATCCAGTTTTTGATCTACAGAATGGATGTTAGGGAAAGAACTCTGCACACCTGAAAACAGAAACTAGTACAAAACTAGGGGAGTGCAGGATATCCCTGTGAGGTTATGTGAAGCTACAATCAACAGTTGAATCTGGTACTAAAAGGCTCGACTTAGAGGTCAAAACAGAGGGAGAACTTCAACCAGTCCTTCACATACCCATGATGTTCTAGAACGTGGACTGAACACTAGACCCAGACATATATATTGGACTTAGACCTGTCCTCAGCTGAAAATGAGACTGGTGGGCTTAATTGAGAGAGGGGCTTCTATAATCCCACTGTCATGGGCAAACAGCTTCCTAGCAGTGGCTTTTCCCCATGCATGGAAGGGAGTTCCTAAAACCACGAGGAAGAAGACAACTGCTAGAGATTGGCTGAGGTACGTGTATGTGATGTGAGCAACTGTTTTAATTTTTGTCAGCTGTCTTGAGTCCCAGGTCTAAGGAAGAGGTAGCATATAAATAAGAATAAAAAACACAACAGTGATAATATAGAGAGTTGTAAAATCTAATTCAAGGGAATAGCTGTTGAGTGTTTATTTAACTGAGGAAGGTCTATTAAGGATTAGGAATTACAACTAAACATATTTAACTCACGATAATTAAGAGGTCTACATGTGCAATCTCATCCTCCCATATCAAAAGCAGTCCTTTATTCCCTTATATAAGTCATTCCTGTAATATCTTATTTTAAATGTATAAGCTTCTCTCTGAAATTTACCTATTAATATAGACCAAGCAGAGATCTCAGTCACAGCCATTGATCTTCTACAGGTCAAGACATTTCATTCATTTTCAATAAGGACTTTCTAAATTTTGCAGATATAAATGATGAACTTGAGAGTTAATATGGGAAAAAGTAAAATTATCACATTCCCCCATTCTTGAAATGGCAGAGCTTCTAAAAGTCTTGCATATCCAACAGTTGTGATTGTGCTAAATTAGAATTTCTTCTTCTTGTTTTTCCCTGCCTGATAGATTCATCATCTTTAACAGCCACAGTTATGGGGCAGACAGGTCCTTCATGCTAGTAGTAGATAGACCTGTTGAAATGGGCCCTAACTGATCGTTAAGAACTTCTGCTGATTTTTGATAAATTACCAAAATTGCATTCCTTTCATAAAGATGAAATAGGTTCGGTATTTTGCCAAAGTGAATATGGATGAAAGGGAAAGTTACATATTTTATCCTGCTCTATCTTGCTGAACTTGTCTTTAGTCTTTCCCATGCCCAGAAACTAAAAAAGGTGAAATTTATCCCAAAAAGGTGAATTTCGATGGTGTCATCATTTAGTCTTAGAAATGGACCTGGAAGACATGTTTTGAGATACTAAAACACCTTTTAAAAGTTACATTTTAAGAAAATGCATTCATAAAAAAGTCACCTCAGATTTTTCAGTGTGGTCATACTGCTTTCCATAGTTTTCCCTGTACAGGCTTTTCATAGATTAAATACAGAAAAGCAATTTACAAAGTGGTAAATGAAGGGAGATTTACTCCTGTATTTCTCTTTATTTTTGATGTATTTAAAATATTTAAACCGTTTTTAAAGGCAGCTTCCGAGTTGAAAATAAAAATTAAGTAACAGAAATTTGTTGTTGTGTGTGTTGAAGTTGTTAACATCTTATTGCAACCCTAAGGCAAATTTATCATAGGATTTTCTTGGCAAGATTTGTTTTGAGCAAGTTTGCCTTTGTCTTCCTCTGAAGCTGAGAGAGTACAACTTGCCCAAGGTCATGCAGTGTGTTTCCATGGCCAAGCGGAGATTCAAATTGTGGTCTCCAGAGTTGTACTTCAATGCTCAAACCACTACACTACATGATAAACAACAACAGCAACAAAAACTAGCACACAAATGTACAAAAATAATCAGCACTCCAATAATACGTGTCCATTGGGAACCCCATCAAAAACAAGTGCGTCTTTAAGGCTTTTCTCAGCACATGTAATGTTCAGCCCAGACATCTGGTAATATATTCCACACTGCAGAAAAGACCTTCTTCCTAATCCTTCCAATATACTTCTACTGCCACTGCAGCTGTATGTTGTAGTATGTATTGCTTTGGTGACACTGAAAGTTCCCTTGGAAATATTAAAGTTTCAAGTAATGTTGGCTTCTTTCCCCACGAGGGTTAAAGTAAACCAATCCCAAATATGAACAAGCACCATAATACAATGCTCTTCTTGTCAGAAGCTTGGAGTTAGCTCTGCAGCACATAGTGTACATATTGAAAAACAGCTGTTTGGTGACAGACTGCTAGCTGGGAAGTTAAAGCTGAGTGAAGTGGTTAACCCACATCCCTTTGCCACTGATAAAGTGCTTTGATAAGCATACTATAGTGGTGAAAACGAGCAAAAGAGCCAAAGATTCTGATTCTTTAGAATGAATGTAGGTCTTGTTTGACAAAGACAGCCTTCAGGTCTTGAATACTGTTCCCTATTTTGTTTTTGCTCTTTCCTTCGTTTGTGCTTAGTGTATGCTGGGATATATCCACCCAATTACTGCTGGATACAGCAGTGGAAACAATTCAAAGAAATACTTAGCAAGACAAATAACTTTTAAAATTTGCAAAACAAATCTTCCCAGTATTGATCCTAATGTAGTCAATTATGTCACTTTGGGGAGCGAGGGATGGGAAGGGAAGAGAAGAAAGGGAGAGAGTTTTAAAAGAAGTCTTTGGTTCAAAAATTACTTGTCTGGTTTAACCACAAGCCAGCAGCACATGGGCATATATTTCTGCATAATTATCTTTTTAAAAGAAATTCATAGTAAAAACATTCTTTGTGATTTAATTTCTGAGCCTGAATTGAGCACTTTTTGAAATAACTGAGTACAGATGTTGTGCTTTTAGTTTCACAAATGTTATTCATAATTTCCCAGATATTATAAATGAGAATAATTATATTCTTGGACTGATCAATAGTTGTTCTACACTAAGAAACAAACTAACATTACATAAATACCTATTCGTAGTTTGCTAATATATTAAAATAATATTGTGCTGTACACTCTTGTATTTAACCAGTCTCTTGAAAATTAGTAATTAAAATTTTCTGTTTGGTATATTTTATTAGTAAGTTTCCACTCAGTTAAAAGTCTTTTCCAACTGGCCTTAAGTCAACAGAACTTCCATGGTCATATAACCAATATCCCTGACAAAAAAATAAATATTTCACATAATACCTAGTTAATGTGTATGATATGGTTCAAACATATGAAGTACTAGGTGTCATTGAAACATTATCTAATTTATTTGGAAAAGTTACACACTTTGTCTTGAAAACTTGACTTCTTAACCCTAGATGTTTGTGGGAAGAGTATGTTTTCATATTGAGAGAAATAAACTCTACAGCAGTGGTTCTTAAACTTTTCTTTACTAGGGACTCCCTATAAATATAATTTGTTCTCAAGGACCCCTAAGACTTAACTCAGGATTTAAAAACTACATTTAAATATTCAAATATTTATTGAAAGAATGTGACTTGCCTAAGGTCACCCAGTGTCTGAATGGGGATTTGAATTCTAGTCTCCAGATGCCTTAAATAAATAAATAAATATTTAAATGAACATTCAAATATTTATTGAAATATTTGAATGTTCATTTAAATATTTATTTATTTAAGGCATCTGGAGACTAGGATTCAAATCCCCATTCAGACAGTGGGTGACCTTGGGCAGGTCACATTCTTTCAGGCTCTGGGGAGGGCCAAGGACCGTCTGAACAAATCTCCCCCCCCCAAAAAAGAAAACTATGATATTTAGGATTTAGGATTGGCATAAATCAGAAGTGACTTGAAGATACACAACAGTAAAGTGCCACTGATAGGAGGAGGTTCTTTGTAGTCATCATGTCTCTCCATTTTGAAAACTGATTTATGGTGATGCTAAGGCAAACCTATCATGGGGCTTTTCTTGGCAAGATTTGTTGTTTTTGTATTCCTCTGAGGCTGAAAGAATGTGACCTGTGTGAGGTCACCCAGTGGGTTTCCGTGATCAAATGGGGATTCAAACCTTGGTCTCCAGAGTCATAATTTGGATGTGCACACATGTCTGCTGCCATGTCCCTTTCATCAGTGACATGGTAATAACGGTATGTGTACAGGTGCTGGCACATACACATGCCTATGCCATTTCCCTTTTGTCAGGGATGTGGTGGGGGTGCATGCTCCCTCATTTGCAAACGGGAGAAAGATTTGGGTGCACACACATACCTGCTGCCATGTCCGTTGGTGTCCACACTCCCTGCTGCCACATCCCTGACAAAAGGGACACAGCAGCAGGCATATGCGTGTACCCAAACTGTTCCATCATTTGCAAATGAGGGAGCAGTTTCAGCACTTGCACACACCCCTCCTGCTAGATTCCTGTTACTGCCTCTGCTGGGAGAGTCCATCAGCAGTGCTTCACGGACCCCTTGGGGTTAAGAACCACTGCTCTACAGTGAACCACTGCTCTACAGTGTTCAGAAAAACCATTCCTTTAATAGTGAGTTAACTAAGGATTTCTTTCACTTCTCTCAGCTCTGATATCACAAAAGTTAAAAAGGCACTGAGGTTTACTTTCAGCTTTTTGGGCTTCTCTGAGGCTCAGCAAAGTCAGAGAGAGGTTAAACCAATCTTCTCAAACTCCAACTTCTCCGACTCGCACTTTCGAGTGCTGCTAAATTACTTGTTTACTCAGTACTTTTAACACTTAATAGCTAACTTCAGGCGCTATTTGATTTAATCAGTGCACAAATATTAATTGACCGTCAAATGTTTAATTTATTTATTGGTTTATTTATTGTTGCAAGCCTAGTTATTAGTTAGTAGAGAACTGTTGAAAGACATGGATTTTTAAGCAATTTGCAAGGAAGTAAATTCATATGCTACCCATTATATATTGTAGAATTATACCTGTAAAATTATACCTGCCAGAATATTTTGCATCTATTCGGAAAGAAATTAATAACTTATCTTTTACTTGTCCTGAATTGTATTATTTGAATACAAATCGTGGTGGCAAAGAATACTAAAAGTTGATAACCAGTCCTTAAGACACAACGATGCACGTCCTTTTTCTGGGCACTTGTAATTTTAGTACAAGAGACTAGTTTTCACCAACTCTATCCAGATTTTTTCTTTGTGGTGGTGGTGGTGGAATCAAATCCGTCCTTTCTAAAGCTTCATGATAGCTTCATCATTACTGTGGTCAGGTGTCTATGCTTCTTGGCCTTTATGATATCATTCAAAGGTTTGGGGCTTTGTAGCCTGGTGTGAATCACATGGATTTCCTGGCAGAATGAACTACAGTCACATGGGGCAAGGCAGGGAGGGGGGCAACTGTCATAGTTTTTATAATCATGGCAGCTCCCCCCCCCCCCAAGTGCCACTAACCTGGTTCATTCAGCTGACACCCTCATCTGGTCCAACCTGGGTTGTGAGCTTTCAAAATAATCTCTTGGGACAGTTGAATGAAAACCAAGAAGCAACTGAGCCTGTGCAACCCATTTTTTTAACCTGTATGTAGAAGTGGAGCATCCATTCTTTCTCAAGGCATTGTTATCCACTGCATTATTGAAATCTGAATATTTGGATCTCTAGCTGGAAATTTTTTTAGAGACATTGGTATTGGGAGGATGGTGCAGGATGGCTACGCAGACTTCCAGCGCTGGAGTACAGCAGTGTGTCTGCAAGTATACAATGCAATACAAGTTTGAGTTGTGAAAAAAAAAAGAGTGAGATTCTACTCTAGCTGATCACCCTGTAGCTGTGTGTGGTTTCCTATTGAGCATGCATGAATAGCAAAACAGAGAGAAAATATCCCATAAGAGAATTCAAAGGCATAGCTGTATTAGTCTGGATAAGAATACAGAGGGGTCTTCTGGCATCTGTGAGACTAGCTGAGAGAAAGAAGTTGGTAACATCAGCTTTCATAGACTGAGGCCATTTCTACACTACACTGTTACGGTGCTATTATTCCACTTTCAACATCCTGTGGAATTCTGGGGTTTGTAGTTTACTGAGGCCAAAGAGCTCTCTGGCTGAGAATTCTAAAGGCCCCTCCCTAAACTGCAAACCCTAGGATTCCATAGGATGCTGAAGTGGAACAATAGCTCTGTAACAGTGTAGTGTGGAAATGGCCTGAGTCTGCTTCCTGGAATCATAGAGCTGGAAGAGACCACAAAGGGCATCGAGTCCAATCCCTGTCATGCTGTAATACACAATTCAGACAGATGGCCATCCAGCCTCTGTTTAAAATCCTCCAGAGAAAGAGACTCTACTACATTCCCAGACAGTATATTCCACTGTTGAACTGCTCTTACTATCAGAAGTTCTTCCTAATGCTTAGGTGGAATCTCTTTTCCTGAAGTTTGAAGCCAGTGCTCTGTGTCCTAGTCTCTGGAGCAGCAGAAAACAAGCTTGCTCCATCCTCCATATGATATCCCTTCAAATGATATCCCTCCATATGATATCCCTTCAAATATTTAAAATAGCTGTCATGTCACCTCTTAACTTTGTCTTCTCCAGGCTAAACATAGCCAGCTCCCAAGCTGCTCCTCACAGAGCATGGTATCCAGGCCTTTGACTTGATTACCCTTCTCTGGACACGTTCCAGCTTGTCAGCATCCTTCTTGAATTATGGTGCCCAGAATTGGACAAAGTATTTCAAGTAGAGTCTAACCAAAGCAGAATAGAGTGGTACTATTAGTTCCCTTAACATAGACATTATAGTCCTATTCTTGCAGCCCAGAATCACATTGGCTTTTTTAGCTGCCGCGTCATACAGCTGACTCATATTCAGCTTGTGGTCTACAATGACTCCAAGATGCAGTATGTAGAAGTAGACTTATACTTATAGCTTATACTGTTACCCTATGAACTGGGGGTCCCGGGAGGGACACCAAATTGTGCTCAACTAAAGTTGAGGAAAATTAGCTCGGAGCACTGCTTAGCGTTACGAGAGGCAGGGTAACGTAGCGAGATCTTGAACCCTATGTCTACGGGGTCGGGTCGAGTCAAGGAGAACACAGAAGTTGAAATAATAACTGATGTTTATTAAATACAGGCAAAACAGTGTATGCGACACACTCATACAAGACAACTAAAGAAAATAAAGGTTGGAGTGGTATAGAGGGATTTTTAGAGGGATTGCTGGTTTGGGTGATACTTCACTTGTCCTGAAGCCCAGGAAAATAGAGGGCGAAGCTGGGGTGCGATGTAACTCAGCACGTGGACTGAGGGGAGGCTTGCCAAGCAAAGCGGCAGCAAGGCGGGATGAAACTCGGGAGCGATCCAAGGAAGGTCTCGGAATCAAGGGTTTTTATAAGGAGAATTGTGACTGCAGGCTATGCCGTACTTGGGGGAAAACAATAGATTTGGAGTTGGAGACAAAGCCTCCGAAAGGTCAGAATCTGAATGATTGAGTTATCGTAGCGGTTCTCAATAGAGTAGCCCGTATGCAAACGCAGAGTACTTGGGTATTGCATAGTTTACCCATCAAGCTGCCATCGCAGGGCAGAGGCTCTTTTGTAAGTAGCGTGCATACTTAATTAGAGTACTTACCTGGAGGTCTCCTAAAGCAGTGAGTCAGCTATTTCTGGCCTGCCTGTATGGTAGTTCGAATATTACGGCTATTGACAGCCGAGCTTGTTTATGTGCTTGTCCGGTGACCTCGCAAGCACGTGGAAAGGAATAGATAAGTGAAGCCCAATTATGATATCAAAGGATATCTTTAATATCCCCAAAGCTCGAGCTAGCCAGGGCAGTAACAATACTATCAGTGTCTTTCTCTCAGTCTCAAAGGAGCTACAAGATCCCTTTGTGTACTGATCCAGGCTAGCAAGCCTATGTCTTTGAAGTCTAAAGCAGTGCTTCTCAAAATGATGGTTCCCAGACCAATACCAGTCTGGCAGCCATCAGCTGCCAGTCTGAAGAGAGTTTCCAGGAAAGAAACTGTTGTGGCTGAAAGGTAGAAATATGATACCAGTCCCTGGCACATTAGGAAAAAAAAATTGCTGCTCCCCCTCATTAGATAGCCTGAGAAACACTGCAATAGAGGTTCAGGTTTTAAGAACAAAGAATTTTTAAAAACTGTATGAACAATCAAAAACCCTGTATGCTGGCTTATGGCAAGTCCATGAATTTCATGGAGTCTTCCTCATCAAAAAAATAATCAGAGGGTATTTATTGATTTTTCTTTCTCCTTGAACTCACTGAAAAGTTACTCTGAAAGACTAATGGAGGTTTCGTCTAGGCCCTAGTTAAGGAATGTTTGGCCTCAAGATTAGGCACGACCACTTTAAGATCTCCAACGTGTTCTGAGGATACTTGGTCACAGTCTGAAGAACAACTCTGGCTCACCCAGGGGACTTATGTAGGCATGGTATCATCATCTCATAAACTTCTGAAATCACTGCACTTTAAAAAACAGATTCTAATGTGGAAAGGGAGATTTGGGTTTGAAGAAAATAAGTTCCAAAGTTCCTTAGGTTGATTGAACTTGTTTGAGCCCTGCATAAAGACGTCTGAAATGTAGATCATGTGTACAATAGTCTATAACAGGACCTGCAGAATCTATACTCATATTGTCTGATGATATCTGTTTTCTTAGATTATCACTTGCATAGTTTTTTTAAAAAATGCCATTCCTGTAAGGAGTATGATATGACAGATAGTTATAAGACTGAAAGTCTATTCAATATGTTTCTTTAAATACATGCAAAACATTCTGGCTAACTTATTTTGATTTAAGTATTTTGTTCCATCTTTACAGGTAAGATAGAAGCAGGATTATTTTCTTAAAGTCAAAGGACTCATGCTTTTTCTTTTTAGAAGCTGCTTATCCCTAATAGAAAGCAGCATGTATACATCCTGCAAACTCATTTCCTTATTTAAAATGAGCATCCTTCCGTACTGAGATTTGCTTCCTTTTATAATAGGGAAGTTCGTAGCAGGCCTTTGTAACCTCTTAAAGACACATCCCTTCCAAATGACCTTTGTCCTGTGCTACTAAACCATCTTGTACAGTTAACTGCCTTGCTCTGTGTACTTAGATAAAATATCCAAGAAAATACAAACCAAAATGAAATTTGAAAACACGTTTTCTTATTACAAAATATAAGTAGTCACTCAGAAGGTGAGAAAATATTGTTTTGATACTGTAATATATTTCTTGTAGTGATCTTACAGCTTTTTCAGATGTTTAGGGGGAGAGCTGAAATAGTGTGACATCCAAATTTGCAAAGAAAATAATCATAATATCTCTGGTTTAAATCATTTTCTTGTAAATATTTTATGCTGTGAAACTATTGATTTTTCAAACAAAATACTAAAAGACATTGTCTTAAATAACAGCAGGTATTATCTAGAAGCATACTTCCATATTGAGCAGTGCACAATATAGAGAGGTTAAACTATAGAGCAACGCATATGACTTTTGTGTTCATTTATCCTTATGCTGGTTATCAAAAACTTTAATTAATTTTTTTTTCTTTCTCAACTTACGTGAAATTTAATTCCTGGTATTGCCAAAGCCAGGTGAGTCTAATTTCTTTGCTATAGAAGATTTATGACTACTATTACTAGGAGAAGGTAACTGGTATTTGTAGAGAAATTTTCCTTCTTTAAATCAAATGTAACATGATTCTTAAAAGCAAACTGGCAGTCCAAAGTCGATGTACAGATTTGTGAATAAAAGCATATGTATATACCTTCGTAATAAATATAAAGAGTATTGCAGCATATATTGCAGTGATACAGATACTATAGTTAGAAACCCATTGGTTAGTCCCTGCTAGAGTAAACATATTTAATCAATTGCTGAATCTTGAGACAACACCTGGGTAAATCTAGTTGATTCAGTGGCTCTGTGCTTCAGTTGGATTAAACCCTGTGCTAAGAAAGAAAACAGATCTGGTCAGGTTGATAATACAACTCAATACAGTACAAAATAATTTTCGTTAACACATTCTTCTCAGTCATGCCATGGTTCCTGATTCTCCAGAGTTTATCTGGAAAGAACACCGTGCAGGTTACAGACATATGAATAAATGAAAATGTGGAATAAAATCCACAGGAGAAATCAGAGATATATTCCAAGATAATCAATTGATAGATTTTTATTGACTTTATATCAGTAAAAACATCCATCAGTTAAGTACCTTAAGATGTGTTTGCGGTTCCTTATGTGGAGTAAGACCATTGGTCCATCTAGTGTAATGTTATTAGGTCACAGAGCAGAGGGAGAAAGGAGAAGCAAAACCATCCTCATCTGTTATGTAATAGCATCCATTCTACCAGTTCATTCTACCTGAACTGTTTGTTTCCCACCTGACCATTATGAGAACTGTAACTGGTGCCTTGGCTTGCTTCCTCCATTTTAACATATTTTCTTATGAGTCATACGGTTTTAAGTTGGACATTTGAAAACAGGAACTGTCATGCTGCTACTCTCCATAAGCCTCTATGGGAGGCTTTAGCTATTAGGAAAAAGTCTGTCTGTTTATTTAATGTATAGCCCACCTTTCTCCCAGCATGGGACCCAAGGCACCTTGCAATAGAAGTTAAAACAAAATATAAATAAAACAATATGCAATACAAAAGTTCTTTAAAAAAACAAAACAGTACCACTACTCTCTGTCCCTTCTTCCAAATGTTGGCCTTAATCCAATTGTTATTCCCAATGTTACTCCAGTTGGTTCAATGGACTCTATATAACTGGTGACTCAACTGGGGAATCAAAGTCCCATTGATTCAGTGAGCTTTCCATAGTAAGACTAACAAGACAATTTAGGCCATTATCTCTAGAAAGCATTTGTCTTTGTTCATCGCCATTATTAGTCTTTCTGAAATAGTTTCACAGTACTTGTGAGACCCACTGGATTTACCAGGCCTTTCACCAATTTTCATATCCCTTATGACATCTCCTAGATTGGTGGTTACAGTAGTCAGCACATTCTTCTGCACAAGAATTGCTCTGTGGCATTAATTTAGGAGGACTGTTAAAATATTGGTTTATGGAGGTGAAAACGATCTGCATTTTTGTAAGAAGGGTAGTTATAAATAGACCTGAAAATGGTAAAAAGCTGGGCCTGCTTCTTTTCTAGCATTCCTTTTGAAACAAATGATTCATCAAATAAGCAAGAGTAAAGGAAGAAATCTGCCAATTTGTAGAATTTGACTCCTCCTAATCAGACCAAGGCTGCAGGATGTAGAGTTCCTGCCCTCCACCTGATTAAAGCCAAATGCACTATGAAATGGCTGGGTCTAAGAGGAAGCGCCAAACACTTCACAGTTGGGGGTAGGACAGCAAAAGAATAGAAAAGAATCCCTTTACCTTTGTTGTTTTTCTGGCTCTCATAGATAAGCACTTACTTCCTGTGGTATTTGGACCTTTGAGAGGCTGTGTGCAGTAGAAGATGAATTTTAAGTGCCTAGTCTTGGCATTTTTTTTATTTTCCTTGATATTGTAACCATTTTCTAAATAGCCAATTTTCTTTAACTGTGGTCACTATATGTGCCAGTTTTTCAGAGTGCTGGCCACCCACCTTTTTGTATGTCATAAATTTTATATGGATAAGAAGCAGATTCAAATTAATTTTTCCATCTGGATCATTGTGATGGCTCCCATACTGCTGTGGGATTCTGTTAAAATTCTTCTGTTTGTTTATTTTTTTTAAATAGTAAAAGATGTTGCTAATTGTGAGATAATTACTAGTGTTACCTTCATCCTCCTGAGTTTTATATAATTGTCTGGAATGGTAGAACTGCCCTAATATACATTTAGTTTATTAAAATGTATATATTGCTTCCCACTACTGTAAGAATCACAAAGTAATTTATGAAGAATAAAATGCAAGAAGTATATAACACAGTTTTCGAAAATGTGTAAAATGTCATTCAAAATCATTCTTCCCATTTGACAAAAAATAAAGTTAAGAACTATTGTCTGAAAAATAAGATCAGGTATAAAACTACTAAAGATAAATGCATTGTAACCATATGCTTTGCCTAAATTACATACATGGCAGCGTCCACAGAGCAGAAACCTGCTGCCTTTCAGTCATTCTTGGGGTTATAAATCTAGTGTAATAATAGTAGTAGTGATGATGATGATGATGATGATGATGATGGCCAGCATGGTTTAGTGGTTTGAATGCTGGACTATGACCCTGGAGAACAAGGTCTATTTTCTGCTCAGCCATGGAAACCTGCTGGGTGACCTTGGATGTCACACACTCTCAATCCAAGAAGATCCTATAATAGATTCGCCGTAGGATCACAGTGAGTCAGAAATTTCTTGAAGGCACCCAACAGTGCAGTAGTAATGATAAACAAAGGAAATAGAAGGAAACCCCAAGAAATCCTCCCCCCAACAAATAAGATCAATTCTTATATTTTAATTTGGTGGAGATCAACATTTTCAAGACATATTGAGATTGCCCATTTTACCCCAATGAGAGGAAGGCAGCTCTATTCTTTTGTAATAAAATATAGGTGATATGATATACATGATTTTGGAGTGTGGGTGTGGGGAGATCTTTAGGACTGTAGAATATGTCTCTCCAAGCTTGTTTTCATGGCACTGCAACAGTACTGAAAGAAAATGGGAAAAATGCATGGACTCTCTGCCTCTGCCAGTTTAGAATTGAAGTTTCTGCTTTGTTTTATATGAGTTGTGCCAAGATTATGTTCATGTTATGTTCATGTATAGTTCACAGTTCTCTGTGTTGAGAGCACCTGGATTAACAGCTGCTGTTGTACAGAACTTAATATAATTTACTTGTTGCACTTCAGGACTCTTCATGGTCTTCCTTCAATTTCTTTACTTTCTGCAGACTTGCACCTTTCATTCTTCCTAATGGAATGGTCATTTTGAATAAGTGGAGGTGGGGATGTGCTCATCTCATGTGTGCAGCGTATGTTGTGAAGTGATCTGTTCCTATATAATTTCCCTTCCTTATGTTTCTCTTTAAAGAGAAGAATAGATAAAAATAGGCCTTGCACTGTAGGCATATGTTGGTCTTCTGACACAATAGAAAACTATGATTTATTGTGGGAGAAAAAGTCACAGAAAGTCTCCCTACGCAAACACAAAAACACTGGCATGGCCGCAGAAAGGTTTCCTTTTCATTAACCAAAATTTAGGGTTGTGTTTTGGGACCAGAAATGTGTTAAGCAGTATTGTGTGAAGAGGTGAGACAGCATTTGCCAGTTCACCCTCTTTTAAATCTGGTTTGGAAGAGGGAGGGACCATTCAGTCAATGTGTGAGGGAGATGCGGGAAGAAAGAATACCCTCCCTTTGTCTTTCAACGGGAAGTTCTTTCTGGATGCCAGGTCTCTCCACCAACAGAAAGAGCAGTTTCATTCACAGAGGATCAAATCCAGCCCAGTCGCATGATTTATTGAAACAAGCCAGCTTCTTAATAAAAGGTGCCTTGTTTCAGTAAATCATAGTTTAAGCTAAGCAGTTTATCTGCGTCAAAGCTTAACAACATTACTAAAAATGGAAACAAAACTTTCTAGTCTTGCAGCTGGACTCTTGCAGAGAAAGATGCAGCTCCTTGCGGTCAATGAATGACAAAGAATATATCTGTAGCACTGGTTTAACTTTCAGAGCTTTTTAGTACAGCGCATATTTATGCAGGCCTATTCCCCAAATAAACCTCAGATACTTCTTGAGTTCACAGAATCTCTTCAGGCTCACCATTGTTTTGCAGTGGCAGCATCTTTAGATTGGATACCAAAGTTCCTCCAGGTCTTCATGATGCCCATGATATACCCCTGCCATTTGCAGTGGGCCATTGTGTGCCTTCAGAAGGCACCTGCACACTGCTTTTGGTGTAATTCCTCTCATCTGTGGCTTGGATACACAGCATATCTGTTTCACAGAGTAGGTAGCAATGAATGCTTTCTGTGATCTAAGGTTTGTAGCACAATATATTGCGTTTGTATCCTTCTTTTCCTCTGGACATTCCCAAGTGATGTCTCTGGATGTTCTGCCTTTGCACGTCTGCGCCAGATGTTTCCACCCTTGCCTGTTATGACATCAATACTGCCACTTGGTTCTTCCTGTTCAGGATCAAGTGGGGGTACAATTATTGCCCTCCCACCTTTGAACAAACAGGCAAGGTTGTTTCTCAGATGAGCACTGTCACTTAAGTGCTCTATATCATGTATACCATAAAATGGGATGGGACATTTTTCTTCTTCCAATACATTGTGTCATATAGGACAAAAAAGCACCCGAATGTCAAATGCAACACATTTGTTGGGAAATCTTTTACTTGGCCATTTTTGCTCTCGATTAAAAAATGCTTGTGGAGGGTGGCTGAAACCTTTCATGTGATGACGTTATACACTGTGTTTTGAGTGCTGGTATTAGTTTGATACTGTATTTCTTTGCATGGAGATTTTATAACATGGACCATTTTTGTAGATGCCTATGAGAGGAAAAGTGACCTATAAAGATATCTGGTAAATAAACCACCTTAGCTATTTTTGGATAAAATTTAAGTCAAAATTAAAGCCCAAAATTTCGGTGGCAAACAAAACTGACAGACCAATTATCTCACCCTGGGCTTATTATTAGACACCGAGTTATTAATTTTTGGTAACATTTATAATGTGTTGTTCTTTTATTGTTTTAATATACTGTATTTTTAGTATTTTTTGTTGTTTGCTGTTCCTTTATGTTAAAGCAGTAAAATTGTTGTTGTTTCTCAGTTGTTTCTATATGAACTGTCAAAAATGCACTCCTCTGAAATTGGAGTGGGTAGACCTTTTTATGTGAAACTTTACAGGAGCCTACCACCTAAGGTAAATTGCCACTCTTGGAGGCTTCCAGGAGAGGCGATACACCCTTTGTTTTTGCCAGAAAAAAGGCAGTCTGGATGTGTGTGAAAGGCTCAAGAACTAAAAGGAAAAAAAAAACCATAGAGGGCACAGGTGGCCATGGTGCCACACTTTTCCCATCCCTGCTATAGTGGATTTAGAACTTGGCCAGGGAAAAAAATTAATTCAAATCCTCATTCAAGAACATTGCTGTCTGATTGAGTTTGAGCCATTAGCTGTCTCTCAGCACAACTAGAATAGGGAGCCTGAACAACATTATTGGGAGTTTTGATTTTCATTCACTTTGGCCTGAGTCACTAAACATTTTTCATATTCCACTGCAAATCTAGGATGAATGTGTTAATTGCTAGTCACAATTGCTACTCTGATGAAAACATTTGTAGCAAAATGCTATTGGCTTTTCATTTTGCAAATGTTTGGCTTTGGTTGTTGTGCTATTGCGGTCCTGGGCCACATTGTTATCTTGTGACCATATTGGCTTATAAAATCAAAAAGTCAGAGTAAAGACAGCAAATACTGCAGTTGAGAATTGCCACTATTTTTACCTTGTAAAAATTTATATATAAAATGCATTACAATTTGGTCACACTGTTTTTAGTTTTTCCTCTGTCCATGTTAATAGAAAATTTCTGCCAGTTGAAGATAACATGCCGTTCGGCTGATGGAGACATTAACCCATAATTTTTTGGGCTACCAATATTCTTTGAAATGCCACAAGTCTTTTACTATTTCTTTTCTTGAGGCCACTAACATGGCTGCTTCTCTGGAATTCTCTTACTCTGCTTTTTCCAAGCTGAGACAAATGTCTCCTGGTAAAGACATACTTTCTGTGGTCAACATAGTTATCACTGATGGACTTAAAAGCAAGACAAACCAATATACTGTTGAGATCCCAGTGTAAGAAACAGATAACTAGGGATGAGAATGAGGGCTGTGACAAAAATGTAGGAAATCACATCCACTTGCATGACAGTGTGGGTCACAGCATGTAAACAATTAATTTGGCACAGCACATACACAAGAATTATACACATTTGATTGTCATATGTGGCTGATAATATATATGAAGAGAAATTAGGCGGTGTAAAGGACAGACTAATTTAACAAATGGTTCCTTGGAACAGTCTGTTTCATCCACATTTAAAACCACATGGTAATCTACTCTATCCTTTTGTCTTTTAGATTTATAATTTGATTTAAATCAATAATGTTTTGAAAGCAGATGAATCAACATTTTTTTTAGAATTTTGACTGATGCATACCTTGACTTTAAATATGCAATACATTACAATGGAAATGTATTTAGGCATGCATATAAAAATTAGCAAAATACAGAAATCAAATGTTCAAAGTCACTTCTTCCTTCCATATTTTATTCGTAGTTACTGATTCCTGTGGCTCTGATAGAGAAGAATGAATTGGCTATCCTTTTACAACTCCCTTACTAAAGCTGTCCAATGACTCTGCAAGATTCTTCTTTTGTGTTTTTTTAAAATGATGTTTAAAGTATTTAGCACAGCTGGATTTCTCTGTGTAAGAAAACTTTTGAGAATTATAGTGTCTCTAGTCATTGACATTGAAACATTTCGAACTGTTAATTTCTTTCCTGACTGTGCTGAAGACTTTTTTTCCCCATGGAGAACCAAGTAAATATTTTAGAAATATTTTTCAAAACGCTAAACACTCTCTGATACTGTAAGAATATTTCTATAATATAAAATTTTAAACAGTTTTCTGTTTTTTAAAATCCTGTCTTATATAATCTTGATAATTAATCACTTCCATCAAATTAATACCAAACGAATGAGGTGATAAGAAAACTAAGTCTGTGGTCCAGAATATATATACTAGGAAGCAAATTTTTATTGAAATCAGGAGTACTTATTTCTAAAAAACAATTAGATTAAGTTGAATGCATGAATACATTCTTCTAGTAAGCATTTGTAGCTGTTCTGTTCTAGTATTTTATTTATATCTGCCTATTCCCAAAGCCGAGACTCAAGGCAGCTTAAAAGGTTAAAAGAAATACAAGTAAAAACCAGTGTAGTTAAAAACAAACACAAAATGAAGACTAAATTATTGTTAAACAGGATACAGAATTAAAACCACTGGAAGTATTGATTTGAAAACAAAGAGTATAAATAATACAACACACTAAGAAAAGCCCTTTGCTTGTAAGGTGATTATTTCTCCAAAACTTGCTAGAATAAGAAGACCTCCACTTGCAGGCAAAAGGGCGGCAAAGAGGGAGTCAGCCTAACCTCTAGAGTTCTGGAAGTAGCCGGGCCCTCTCATTACTATATTCGGAAGTATCACACTCTGTAATATACCTTCTTTTTATTATTTTTGTTCCAATGCAGTGGTTGGCCAGTATGTAGCTCATGGGTCATATGATATTACCCAGGGACCTATGGATCTTCTCCCTTCCTCCAGTTGAGCCCCCAAAATAGCAAATTGTACTCTTAGATTCTGCTAATTGTCATCCTCCTCCTGGACCGTCTTTTGTGATGCGGGGAGGGCAGAGGCTGAAAAAGGCCTTTGTTTTGGAAGTGACCGGTTGTAACACACTGATCTTTTGACCTCAGTTCTGTGGCCAGATTGAGGCCATTTCCGTACTACACTGTCATAGTGCTATTATTCCACTTTCAACCTCCTGTGGAATTCTGGGGGTTGTAGTTTACTGAGGCCAAAGAGCTCTCTGGCTGAGAATTCCAAATGCCCCTCCCTGAACTGCAAACCCCAGGATTCCATAGGACGTTGAGAGTGGAATAATAGCACTATAACAGTGTAGAGTAGAAACGGCCTTATTCTGTTAAGGCACCTTTCTCCTTCACAACTTGAACTATCCTTTTGTCAGGATTAATTAGGATAGGCAGAAAAGCATTTTTCCCCTTGACACTAATGTGTCCCACTCCCACACAAATTGCCATTTGCTTAAGGGCTACTAGCCTTTTGCAGGGCCTACCATCTTTTTTTTCCTTCTGTTTTTTGCAGTAGAGTATTTTTAAGGATGTGCTTTGATTGTAAAATTTTAATCATTTGTCCCTTGGAAGATTTACAATGTATGCCTAGCTGCATAGTTTCCTGGAAGGCCTTTCACTAACCTTAAGCCCTAAAGGTTTAGGAGGTACAGAAGTGTGTGGCAGAGCTGTTTTTTTTTTTTTTTTTTTTCCTGGCAGGGCTTTTCTGCCTTTAATTGTTGTGCAAGGCAGAAATTCAGCAAGTAAAGCTCCATTTGGCATAGGGGTGCATTAAAAGGAAACATTTTAATTGCTGAAGTTCCAACAGCTGTGCAGGTGTTAAGACATGGGAGCCTTGCCTTGAAAAAGGTGTAAGATTCACATGACTTGCACAAAAGTGACATGTTAAACAGTTAAAATCTGGCGTAACTGTTTTCTATTTGCTGAAATAGAATTACTCAGTTTGTTTTAAAAAGTTTCAGGATGGCCATCTATGTGTGAGGCACTGCCGTTTCAGAGTTTCAGTGAAAAGTATCTTCGTCTATGATAGTGGTGATAACTCAGCAAGCAAAGCAGACTTTTTTTCAGTTCTGTGTTTTTATGCCAGGTTTACCTGAAAACATCACTGAAATAAGTTTACTTATTAGCTTGTAGTCAATAATGGGCAGTGTTCTACATATTAAAAATAAAGGCCAAGATCTTGACACCTGTTTGTAGTTGTGTGCCTTTAAGTTATTTCTGACTTACCCAGGACTCTTAATGTGAACCCATCACAGGGTTTTCTTGACAAGGTTTATTCAAAGGGAATTTGCCTTTGCCTTGTTCTGAGGCTGGGCGAGTGTGACTTCTATGGCCAAACGGGGGTTTGACCCTGGTCTCCAGAGTCCTAGTCCAGTGCTCAAGCCAGTACACCACACTACATAACTTACACTCTTTTAGCATAGTGTAAGTATTCACTAGTGAAGTTATACTGAATCAGACACTGGATTATAGCCTTACACAGCCAGTTGCATAACAGGAGCTACAGTCTTTTATTTCGCCTGTTGCACAAAGGTCAGCTGTTTCCCCCTGCACCTGCTCAAATGAGAGAGTGTACACAACTGTAAAACAGGTGCCAAAGGAAAGGAAAGAGAGGGGAAAGGAGAGGAAAGAGGACAAAGGAACCATTATGGAATCATTTTGGCATAAAACTGCCCAGTTATCCAGTTTCTCCTTAAAAGATAGGGTACAACAGAAGTTCATGAGAAATGGCTTCAAATTTAGCTAGAACATGCACACACATAGGCATGCATGCATGCACGCACACACACCAATTTTATTCAGAATGGTGGAAATGTGTAATGTGTGTGTGTGTGTGTGTGTGTGTGTGCACACATATGTCTGTGTGTGTATATACATACACACATTCATATCTGTGCAGCCTTTACATTTGATAAAGGAACATGTTTCATACTTAAGTGTGAAACTATATTTCATTTTCACTCCAAGACAAAAATGTTTATTTGGGTTCTAATTTTTGTTGTAAATAAAAAGGGAATTCAGAAGACAAAGAAAGAGAAATAGTCTTTTATATATTCTAGTTAAAAATAAGCATAGCATATAGATTCTTAATATACAAAAGGTTAAAAGAGAACATGAGCAAGTTTGGCAAGTTAAAATACAAAATACATCAAAATATAATACAGTACCACAATGAAGCAGGATATGATACAAACTGCAGCAACAGCAAATCAGGAAGTGGAAGTAAGTGTCCACTAAAACAATGCTACTCTTATAGAGCCTTTACACCTGTTCCCAATAACAGTAGCAGGTGAAGGTCCTCTATAACACCAATAGACCAATTAACCCCATAATAACTAGAGTTGTAAGTCTTGTCAATTCCAACAATTTTTTTTCTGTGTCTCCTTCCTTCAGATATCCTTTGATTTAGCAGAATATACCGCTGATGTTGATGGAATTGGCACATTACGATTGCTAGATGCTGTCAAGACATGTGGTCTCATAAACTCCATGAAGTTCTACCAAGCCTCAACAAGTGAACTTTATGGAAAAGTTCAAGAAATACCCCAAAAGGAGACCACTCCTTTTTATCCCAGATCACCATATGGTAAGTAGAACCCCTCTGCTCAGGTATAGTGACTTAAATGGAAGGATACTCATAGGTGCCATGAAGCATGAAGTGACTAGTCCAGACAGAAGCACATTGGAGTGCAGCTTCAGAGTTAAGGTTGCAGCCAGTTCTACCTTTTAATTATGTTCTGGACCAGCAGTTTGCATTGGTGAGCTGAATCTTGTAAGCAAGGTTAAAACGAGAGTATAAAAATACTCTTCATTCCTCTTCGTCTGCTCCTCTCTTTAACATGTCTTTAGTTTAGTTTAGAGTTTTTTAAGAACGATATGATGCTTAGCTTTTATTGGTATACTTAATATGTTTTATTGAAATCACAATGGGTACTGTACTACTGAAATACTACTATATAATCTGTTGTCATTGCCTGATGGATGTAAATTAATATGTCTTTTAAACACTTTCTTGTTCAAATCCAAAAGTGTGGAACTGTTCCCTATGAAGCCAGGTTTCATGGGTTTGTGCTTTTTTTTCCTCTTTTTTTAGTCAACTTAAAATTTCTCATGCGTTCATTACCACTATGAACCTGGATTAAGTAGACTGTGTGTAATATTACAGTACTAAAGCCTCTGAACAAATTGGGAATTAAGACCACCTCCATCTCCAATAATCTCGTTTGGCCAAACATCATTACCACAGCATCTGCACGTGTTAATGTAAACATTTGTATATCAATTGTATCACGCTTGTGAAAGGAAATGAATGAGGGAAGTCTTCTAACGCTTGCTGTTGAGCACTTTTTCTGGTTTGTTTCACATCATTTTAGTGGGAAGCAGGTGACTCTCTCAATTTTGTAGAACTACAGGTCTCAGTAGGCTTAAGCAGTATAGCCAACAGTGAGAACAGCTGGGAGCTGCAATCCAACAACACCTGCAAGGTCACATGATTCCCTTCCTTCTTGAAAAAATTGGTGTTATTCAAAGATTTCAGTGCATTATCAGGCTCTTTTGAATTTCTTGCAAGGTCTCCTTTCTTCTTCTTCTGTTCATTTATATGAGTAAATGTATGTGCTCTCTCTTATAAATATTTCAATAAATATTTCAATTCTTGTTTCAGGAGCAGCCAAACTATATGCGTATTGGATTGTGGTGAACTTCAGGGAGGCCTACCGTCTCTTTGCTGTAAATGGCATTCTTTTCAACCATGAGAGTCCCAGGAGAGGTAAAGAAAATATTCAAAAATTACTTCCCTGGAGTACATCTGAACAGGAATAGCTTTACAACTGCTCTCAAGATACGTTTTAAATCTTTAGAATCAAAGCTTTTACTTTTTCATACAAAATCATTACTCGCTTTGTAAACAAAGTACTATAGAATAGTTCTATAGAAAGAATTTGGTTATTTCTTACCCATTTCAATATTTAGCAGCTGCATTTCCAATTTAACCCTCCAAGGCAAGTCATAGTGTAGAAGAAGATAAACTTTCATCAAAATACATTACAGGCTTTAAGGCCACAGTCTATAAAGCTCAAATATATTTAAACCTCATAACAATAAAACAATTGAAGGAAATACTAATTTTCCTCTTTGTCAAAAAGCTGGCTTCACTGATTCCCACTGATGGGATTAATGTGTATCATAATAACCATGTGTCTGGTCTATCCTCTGAAGATTTCATGTTAAGGATGCACTAGGGATGTAAAGAATATCCACTACATGTTTTACCTTTGATAAGAAAGCATGTTTTGACAGATACTGTCAAAAAATTTCCAAAAACAGCAAAATATTTTGTTTTTTGGCCTTTTCGTTTTTTGGCATGGAAGAATTATTGCTTTAAAAAGATGCACACTACCTATGTAGTCCTTGTACTTTTCAAAAGTCCATGCAGCAAGGCAGAAGCAAAAAAAAAATCACTTGTGAAATTTGTGCAAATATTTGTTTCGCAAATGTAAAAACTCCTGGCCTCTTCTATGGCAATTTTCTTTTTTTACTGTTTTTGATCCTCCTTTGCAAAATGAAATTAGTGTGTCAGGCTCATTCATGTGTGCAGTTCTTTGGTTAGGATTTTGAATTAATTAATAAATTAATTAATCAGGGTCCAAATAGACATTTATACTGAATAGCAAGTACACTACAGGGGAAAATACTTTTTGCGTTCTGTTACAGTCTTGTACTTCCCCTGTCTCTTGATATGATTCTGAAGATGAGTGGGGAAAGAGTGCAACTTAGAGAAGAAGCAATTACTGTCAAACTTTTTTGAGGGAAGGGGGCTGTTGCCCTTCCTTTGCCACTTTTACAGAGCTACAACTCTGAAAAAAAAAAAGAACAGCTGACATCCATCTATTCCTAGGTGTGAGGGCAATCTCGTTATAACATCTGTTCACCAGGGTTGATTCTCATTTCTGAATGACAGCAAAAAAGATTCTTTTGTAAGAGTCTTAAAATGTCCCGCAGTGATCCCTGGACTGTGGGGTATGATCACAACTTTACATAAGCGAGAGCATCTTTTCCAACAGAGTTAGAATTTTCTGAGTGGTCAGTTTTGATGACGCAAGAAATAAGTATACTAAAAGGTCAAAATGGATTGTATTGAGAGAACCATTTACAACTTTCTCCTCTCAGTGAAATGAGCTCAATTACATATTTGTAGATGTTTGCTTTCATATTAGTTAAAATGGTTATAGTAGATCTATTGCACAATTTCCCCAGAATTTATTGCGTTGGTTGTTGATACTACAAAAATTGGGAGTCAGCTGGATTTCATATGAAGCAGGTTTCAGATCAGATTGCCTCTTTAAACTGAGTGTTGTGGTTTGGGGGAAGAAGAAAGGTAATCTCTTTCTATCACTGCTTTTGATCTGTAAGATTTCTTAAACATTCTACATAGCTCTGAGACTACTTCCCACTGAGCTTTCAGTTTTATGCATCTCTCTCATACATTTATTATCCAATGGATTTTCCTAACCTCTGATTGTAAATTGCAGACTTTGCTTTTACGAGTTACACCTGTGCGCATGCGCGCACACACACATATACACCATTTTCGCATGAACAAAAACCCTGTATGAAAAAAAATGCATATATTTCTGCTGCATCAGAACAGGAACAAAATTTCCTTGTATGATGAATTTCCATGATGAAATTCAAAGAATTTATAACTTAAATTTTGAAATGAAGCCAGAGTTTTATCTGTTAAATATACTAGGGCAACAAAGAGAAATAAGGTGCCACCAGAAGACATTGTTATACCTGATAACTGCTGCAAGACTGATATATGCGCAATATTGGAAAGAAAAGAAATATGTTGATATAGAAGAATGGAAATTTAAAGTCCTGGATATGGTTGAGATAGAAAAGTTAACATTTTCTTTGAGAAATAAACCTGTCCAGAACTTTGAAAGGGAATGGAGAGAAGCTTTAAACTGGATAAAGACATGGTATAAGAAAAGAAAAGGGAGCAAAGTAAGATTGTATGTAAAGTAATGTAACAATATAATAAGGTAATGCAACAAAGCAACAGTGTAATAATGTAACAATGTAAGACTATCTTCTCCTTTGAGTATGCAGCAGCTATGTATGAATGGCATGAAAACAAGCAGATTCAACTGGAAAATAAGCTTGCAGGGGGAATTATTTTCAATTATAAACTTCAATAAAAAATATTCTAAAAAAAAGAAAAGAAAAGAAAAGAACAGGAACAAAATCAGCCAGTGGAACACGGTGGGTGAGACTGGTGTCATTGTTCTTTCAGAGTTAATGTAAAATGTCTGTGAATTTTGTAATTCTGGAGAGGGCAAAACAATATTTTTCTTCATTCAAGTATGAGCTATTAATCGTTTTCAGAACTTTATCAACACTAGAAAGCTTATTGAATGTGGGAGGTGAAAGGGCAGATTGTGATGTTTCCTGAAAATTAAAATGTTCATAGTGTATGCTTTGTCATTCAGGCTTTTCTCAGGGGTTAAGGGAAATAGCAGTTGGACAGAACAGTAAATAGTTCTTTACTGATACGCTGTATTTAGTAAGTGCTCCTCTTCAGCTGCAAGAAATCATTTTTATGCTAAAATTCATTGCAGTGAATTCAACTAGTCCCACAGTAGAAGGTTGGGCCTATTGTCCATCTTTTTATATGTGACAGTTGAAATGTCTGCCAGACTTCCTTGCCTTCCTACAGTTCATGAATTTTCTGCGAGAAGCTGTATAGAGAAAAAAAATGTATAGTGAAAAATCACACCCACTCCACCCTAATCAGAAGTGTTACCATATCAGTTTATATAATAATCCTGGGTATTGGGTATGTGCCAGAACACTTGGCTAAATGAAGCACCATTTATCATGTTTGATCCTAGAACAGACTGTAGAGACAAAGGAGCTGAATTCTAGGACTTGGCTAAATTAAGAGGCTGCAAAGTGGTGAGTGTGGTAGCTAATGCCACAGCCACTCCCTCCTCCAATAATTACATATTCGTTTGTGAGCAATAAAGAGTCCAGTGGCACCTCATACTTCAGATGATTCATTCTTTATGGAGGATGTTTGTGTGAAGGGTTTAAGCAACCATGGTAGGTAGGATGGTGTTCCTGGGAAATTGTCAAAAGACAATAAGAGAGTTGGATTTGTAACTGCTCAAAAAAGTAAATAATTGTGTGAAGTGTCAAAAGTGTCAAAAAAAAGGTAATAAGGGAAACCTTTTGTAATTGTGAGGTTTCTGTCCTGGGGAACTACATTTACATTTATTGTATTTGCTGGCATATAAGACAGACCAGTGTATAAGATGCATCCCATTTTCAAACAGTACTTTTTAGGGAAAAAAGTGAGTCTTATACGCTAGCAAATAAAGTACTTACTAAGATCTTGCTAGTCAACTCAACAGACTTAAACTTAGTTAAGTTTTGATACTGACCTCAGTGATTTAAAATTTACATGCATAAATTCCCAGATATTCTCCAGTTAAATTGGTCTTCATTAGTAGGACTTGAAAGACCTGACAATGATACATGGGAAAGCTGATCAAAGTGTATAATGTGGTATGTGGAGCACTAGCCTTACCAACTGAGCATCATAAGTTCAACTTTAAAACATTTAATTTAATGTTATGTGGAATGCTCATTTCTTGCTTCTTTAGATATTTGCGTTAATGTAAGGGGTTGTTTTATAAACCTTTCTGTAACAACGTGAATTGTGGAATTGACCTGTGAGTTAAATTACTACTGTTCTCATAGACATAGGTCAGGAATTGATAGGCACAGATAGTTGCTGAAGAATCATGAGGAAATCCATAGCCAAATAGCCTTCTGGATCTTGTTTTCCAAATATGATATTGATGTCTTGTGACAGTCTTGCAGTGGTTCTCAGGCCATTCAGGTAACATTGCATGCTGATGGACAGGTTTTCCCAAGGTACCATTTTCTTTACATATAAATTGCTATCTCATGAAGTCCTAAACTTGGAGCTTCACTAGAGATGCCAGAGTACTGTGAGCATACCAATGTCAGCAGATTTTGTGCAAGGCCATTTTTTTTCTTTATATATAAAACTTGATAGGACTTTTTCCTGCTAGAATTGCTGGTTGGTAGCCCTTTTTGCTGGATCAGTCATTGTTCTCAAAAAAGAGTTATTCCTCCATTTCACAGAATGTCATAATTAATAGCAAAGAAAGACTGTGAAACTATCAATTGATATATTAGAGTGGAATCCACTGAAGTCTTTCTGTCAGTAGAATAACTTCCATTTGTGGAAGCAGGAAAGGGCAACTCCTCATTCTTGTATAGCCGTTCCCGTGTACCTTCTCCCTGAGAAGAGAAGAAAAGAGACGAAAGTCCTGTCACTCATGCAGGCCTCTCCTCACATAGTACTGAATTCTTCCTACAGTGTTTAGTATAACACAGGTACTACAATATTTTCTTTAATCTTTAATAATTATTGCTCCCTGAGCCTGACCTTTGTTAAATATTGTACAAACTATTTAAAGAATGAATGAAGTATTAGAAACAGTTATTACAGTGGAGACAAAGCTATTTGCTTTCCTTTGGTGAAAAGATATCATTTATAAGGGACTGATCGCATTCATCTGTTTCTAGATAGCCCATAAGTTTACTTTAACGTAGCGAGAGTGAATAATAGAAAAAAATTGTGTCATAGGAGTCAAGTAAGACATTGTAGAGGTAGGAAATCCAATTGCGTTATTTTACGGTCATTTGTCTTGTCCCCATTCCCTGACAAATGATAGCTTGGATCAAAAGATTTTAAGAAGCTTTCCTGCTTTAAAGTAATGAGAACAACAGAAACATTCAAACTACAGGCGGTTCATAACTGTGCCTTTCCTTTTTTGACATGGCTGCCTGCCAGCTATTTCTTTGTATAAAGGCAGCTTTGTATAATAAGTTATATAAATTGGCTTTGCATAGCTTCTTGATTGTCACTGGCCTCAGAATAATAAAAGCTGTAAAGAGTTCTCTGTGAAGGCTGCCTTATCAATGTGTATGGTAGATGAATACTAGAGACTGAGATTATAGTTCACATTTTTTTTGAGAAGTCCCTGCTTTGTAGCAAGTTTAGAAGTGATGTCCTAGATTGCTGAAAATCCCTAGATACTTCAAGTAGCAGGCAGTGGAGGACAGTATCTTTGTGGTCAATGACACAATGTCCCTCATCCATCTTCCCACTCTGAGATTTGTCTCGGTAAGTGTTATGGTGGTGGAGATTTCATCTGTATTGTCTTTTTCCCTCTGATTATTCTACACAGTGAGGTCATGACGACATTTCTTCTTCGTGGTTACTGTGACATACAGATATAGGTCAGTCCACATCTGTGCAGCCCATCTTCTCTTCTGCTTATATAAGGAATTGCTAAATCTGGACAATTGCAAGCAATAGTGATCAGCAGCAGAATCTTGGCTTGTCTACATATTCAAACAGGCCTTTTTATTGTTCATGTGTCATAGAATTATCTTTGTGGTCTGGTAAGGTGGTCAGACCTGTTGAGAGTTGATCCCTCTCCACTGACCTGTCTAGAGTTCCTACGTTTTTCAAACAGCAGTATAGAACAGCCCCCTCTTTGTTGCCAGACCAGCTCAAGATTGGCAGGTACACATGAGGCTGGCCTATATATGAAGCCTGCACTAGGAGAGAGCCTCTCAAAGAGTTTCAGCATCTCATAAAATTGGAGATCTTGCAGGAGCCCAGAATTTTCATGATACTTAAAGTGAGCTTTAGTAGGTCTACCTCATGTGTTACTTCACCTCCGTTGCCTGGCCCAAAAAATGGAAAGAAGTGCCAGCTGCATTCACAACAAGTGGATCACTGCAGCATTTTGAATGTAATTTGAATTAATTTTACTGTGTAACAAATGTTCTCAGGTTAATCTATTGTAAGCATAATTGCCACCTGCTCTTTCTAATCTCACTGTATCAAAAAATATAGGATTTGGGGCTGCTGAGTCCCAAATACAAAAATATATGCAATATACTCAAGCCCCAGGCCTTCTTCGAGATCCCCAAGCCCTGTTAATTTGTGTCAGCTTCCCTCTCCCCCAAATTCATCCTGAGGTTGATAGAAATGACCAAGCTATCCAGTGGTGTGATTAGTTCACCTCAGTTAGGGCATCTATACGCACTCCCAGTTCCGTTGGAGTTGGTTCTTAGTGATTTATTTATTTCATTTATATGGCACCTTTCTACCAGAGTGGAACCCAGCAGCTTACAAAAAGAATCAGTTAAAACCTAACAATAAAATTTTAAACACAGTTAAAATATCACATTAAACAGTATAAAATCATTTAAAAAGCAAACAAAAATTAAAAATAAAACACCCTCGTTAAGAAGTTTTCCTACAAGCAATTACACATTAATTAAAAGCCTGTTTGAGCAAAAAAGATCTTTGCCTGTCAGAAGGAAAACAGAGAGGGAGTCAGAGAGTGGGAACATCCAGTGAGAAAGCTCTTTCTAGTGTCCACATTCAGTGAGACTGTGATGGTGGAGGGACTGAGAGAAAGGCCTGCCCTTGTCCCGCTCTTGATGCTCAACCAGAATTCAGAGTGCCCACAATTCAGAATTTCTTAGCAATAAGAAATTTCCAATATCAAACAGTCCAAGGCCATAAATCAGAGCAGAGTCCAAGCGGTCCAAGCAGAAGAGTCAGTAAACAGCCAAGAGTTATAAATCCATAAATCCAATAGCAGAATCAGGTTGTCAAGAAATGAACTGAACGTTTGCTTCCAGTAGTTTGACTGGAGAGAACTCCCTGCTTATATATGCAGCCTTCTAGGGGAAGGCTTGGAGACCTGTAGAGGCCATGGGAGTCCCCCAGAGATAGTCTAATGATGCCAAAGCATCCAGGGTTGTAATGGTCAGAGCTGTTGGTGGCTCCTGCAAAAATCTCCTTTGTGGTGTCTTCCTTTGCAGCAGGAGAGTCAGTAGCATGCATGTTTGGGGAGGCCTAGAGATATTCATAGTTTTTCTACTTTTGTAAGGATCCTGCGCCCCTAACCCCCACTAAAGTTGAGTGCCCATTCCTATCTCTATTGCTTCTTCACTACAGCTGTTTTCCCAGCACTCTAATATGTTAAAACAACATACGATTTGTCTGTGTGTAAGTGAGGTTCTAACAACTTCCTTTGCCTTCAAATAATGTTGCTTGCGAGGGGGTGAGAGAGGTGGAAGGATTGTACAATCTTGCCTTTCTGTACATTTGTTGTACATGAGAAGAAGCTGCACATGCATATCAAGAGTAGTTCCTGGCATAATGAGTACGAAGAAGGTCTGTATGTACACTGGTACACACATTGTTGTGTGCCTTCAAGTCATTTCCAGTTTATAGTGACCCTATCTATCAAGTAGTTTTCTTGGTAAGTTTTGTTTAAAGTGAGTTTATCATGGCCGTCCTTGGAGTCTGAGAGAGTGGAAGTTGCCCAGTGTCCAGTATCCACAAAATATCATTTTTTTCAGAGTATAATTAGGATATGAGGCAGTACATATGGAAGCTGTGGTAGGTGCACATTCATGGGTAGTTCCCCCCTGAGTGAATAATGTCCTATTTCTTCAGATGGGGTCTCCAACTGAATCTTTTTCCACACTTCAGGCACTTATAGACCTGCTCTTCTATACAAATTATTTTGTGTGAACTGAAGGTTCACCTTTGGAGGAAGGTTTTGCAACAATCCTGCTATTTATATTGCTTCTCTTGCATAGCTTTATTTGATCCACACTGAGGTCACGCTTCTCAGCAAAGTTTTTTTCCCCCCACACTCCAGGCTTTTATATGTGAATACATTGGTGTGTCTTCAGGGATGATTTCCCTCTGAATGTTTCCTGGTTTCCAAGCACTTACATGGTTTCTCTTCCAAGTGATTCATTTGATCTAAAAGAAGCTGGAGGGGTAACTACAACCTACCCCACACTCCTTACCTTCATATATTTTCTCTCCTATATGAATTGTTTGGGAAAGTTGACCTCTGACCTTCTGACTGAGGCTATTTCCATACTGCTCACATTTATATTTTTCTTTCCTGTAAACTAAAGTTTTGGTGAAATCCTCTACATGTTTAAATTGCAACGTAACCACCATTTCCAAAGTGGTGACTGTATTAGCTTTCTGCACCAAAACGAACATTTTTCAGATATTCCTTGAACATAATAAAATGTGTTATGGTATTAAGCTCTTGCAGATTAGAGTCTCTTTCATGGTGTGTAAATTCCATTGTATTTGTATAAGAATATTAACTCTTTTTTCATGTGTCTTCCATTGTTTTAGGTAAAATGAGCTATGCATTCATTAGCAGGTGCTTCACACATCTTTCATTAGATTTCTCCTTAAATAAAATCTATACTGTCATCAATTTTATTTTGGAATGTCATCTGTATTGATTTAATTTTTTTTAAAGAATGGCTGTGGCCAGGTGGGGGCAGAGGGGGCAGAATTAGGTTCCAGCAGTGCCCACTCCAACATACTTTCTGATATTAATTTTGAACTCACCTTTTTCTGGAGTCTTTAATACTATCTCCAGGTGTTTTATTTTTATGGTTTCCTTTAGGTACATTTGGCCTCCAAACCAGTAAATCTTGTTATCATTTCAATGAGTTCAGCTAAGTCTATGGGACTTCTACCACCAAATGCTTAGAAGTGAAGGATCGGGTTCATAAAATGATCTGTTTGGATTCAAAATTGTAGGGAATTTTGTTTTAAAAAATCTGTTATGTAACATAAAAGCTCTGCTCTACTTTTTCCTATTTTTGTTAGAGTAATTATTTTTATTTATTTATTTTTCCAATACGAAAAGGAGAGGTGGCTATTTTGGCCATAAAAAAAAAAACACATTCATCAACTCAACCAAAAGAGTGCAAAGTGTGTGTAAGCTCTGGAGATTCCAGACCTTTTCATCAGTTATCTTTTTAAATTCTCCAATAGTTTTTGGATGAGCCGTTGAAACATTGTTGGGATAAGCTAATGGGATAGTTTTTATACCTCAAAGTTCTTTAAGGACATTGCAATAATAGGTGATTCCTGTAATTAGTAAATAGACTGGAAAGGAGAGGCCATCCATCTTGTTTATATAACTGGCAGTTCTTCAATAGCATGTAGAACCAAGAGCTGCAAGCCACTTTTCCAAACAGTTTTAATCTTCCTTTAAGAGGTAATCTCTGCAGAATGGAAGTTTTCTTGATTGAGCCTACTAGGTCAAGGCATCAAAGCTCACTAAAATACACATGATGATTACAGATCTAATTGCTCATACAAAGTATGGGTGCTGAAAGCTATTAGCTTTGCATGCTAGGTTCTTGCAATCTTAAATCTAAGATTGTATATTTTTACTTTCTTTGCTTCGTATATTCTTTATTTTCTTGGTGTAGGGATTGCGGGGGACAGTTGCTTGCTTTTGCAGTGCAAGATGTTCCAAAATGTCAAGAATGATAATAGAAGGCTTAAAAGCAGGTGTTAGGAATTTTCTAGCAAGTTATAATAAAAGACCTATGAAAATAGGAAAATTCTTTAGTTTTGGAAATCTCAATATCTGAGTTTGTAATCATAGCAGTTCATAGAACTCAATGATGTGTGGCAAAGTTTTCTTTTAAATCTCTCATACTGCAGCATGAAAAATCAGTTGTTAACTGTATAGTATTCTAGACGTAATCCTTGAGAGTAATTATGTCTAGTTGCCCATAGAGGCCTTTTGTGTGCACAATACAAACAATTATGGAAATGAAGAGTGAATCAATTTTTTGAACATTCTCGTATTGTATTCCTTGCTGTTTGACCGTGCGTTCAAGAAGATAGAATTTTGGATTCAAACATTATCCATGCATTAAATCCTATGAAAGGCACTTCACATGACTAAGAGGGATATGTTGCTAGCCCCTTTTGATATCTGCATAGACATTTACAAGGATAAAACCCTACAGTGCTATGAGTGCATAGGCTTTCTCCCTGTGGGTTTGTATACTGAATGCCTAGGTATCCAAGGCAAGGCTGGAACTGTAGCACAGCCCTGATGCTTCCCTTTAGTTACATGGACTCCTCTTTCTATATGAAGGGTGCCTTAATCATATCTTCAGCATGTGACTATTTATAAACCTTTATTTTAACCCCATTAATGTGTTTGAAGATCAGGAGTGGCCAATAACGTCTTTCAATATTTTCAAAACATCTTTCAGAAATATAAGCCTGGATTTATGTTTAAGAAGTCTAGGAAGCACTTTTGTTGACACAGAATAAAAAAAAAAATATATAGGAAGCACTTTTATTGGCACACAAAAGGGTGGCCCCTGGTGATCCAGGCTGTATTTAACGCTTTAAAGATTAAAACCAGCACTTGGAAATCTATCCAGAAATGGGCCTGGATTTTGGACAGGTGACAAAACCAGTGATCTATGTCAAAACCATCTAATACATATTTTAAAAGTTTTGAACCAACTGAAGTTTTGTTTTCAAAGGTAACCCCATCCATTTTTTTTAAAAGAAGTATAGTAAACTAAGCAAGAAGCTACTAATTTTGATGAAGCTATCTCTGTTAGTTTATTAGCTGAAGCATACTTCCCCCCAAAATTTCACAGATAAAAACTAGAACACATATGGCTAAACAACATCAAAGTGTGGTCAAGATGACAAAAGTTATCAGTGAAAAAGCCATAGTCTAGGAGGAGCTGCAGCAGTGCCTGAGCTTACTGGGAAGGGCAAAATTCTTTCCCTCTCCCTTCTCCTACTGATGAATTAATTGACTGCAAACTACTTTTCTACTTTGAACTCAGTTTGCAGTAACTGAAGAAAAAAAGACCACCAAAGAAGAAAGTGGGAGGATAAGAGAAAAAATGGGATATTTAAAAGCATCTGAAAAAGTGGGACAAAAGAGAATTAGTCAGGACACTTGGAGGGTAAGCTGAAGCTGATAAAAGGCACTCTGAATTCCTGATTGTATTTGTAGATCAAGGCATTTTGATTTCCAAAATCAGGCCTGAACCTGGATTATCTGGATACAGAAAATTAGTTTCACCCAAGACTCATTGATAACCACTCATCTCTCCATGATTAAGGATTTGGAAGCTTGCCTGTAGTTGTTCACATTTTCAAGATCGAGGTTAGCTTTCTTCAGGCGAGCAATATTCACCACCTTTTCTAAAGCATAGTTGTTTAAAGTCTAACCTTCATTGGATTCTGGATTTCTGAGCAAGTGCTTAGATGTTTTGGTTTGAGCTTCAATTGAATGTTTGGCAAAGACTGTCTAATTCTTTTACTGTTGGGAGTCCTAGAGTTCTTTCACATGTGTTACTCCACAGGTGACTATTCTGATAATAAATTATAGGGAAGTACCATTTTGGTTTTGTGGCTAAATATTTTTGTCTGCAGATCTATTCTTTATGTCTCTTCCATGCAGAAAGACTCAAGTTTGTTCTTTAATGTTTGGGTTGTCATCTTGTTTTTCTATTTTGTTTTCAGAAACTTACACTTGAGTTTATTTTTCTTGGTTTGGTGCCTGAACTGAATGTTAAAGCTTCAGATTAGGGGTGCTTAGAATTTCAAAGAAAGATATTTGATGAGAAAGTATAGTTCATGTGACATGTATGCTGCCACTTCTTAGCTTGCGCAAGTGATAAATGATGACAGAATGTAGGTGATTGATTCAAGGAGGGAAGTCTGAAAGAATTTATCATAAGCTTTATTTCTGAAGATAAGGCAGGAGATAGTTACAAGACAGTTTCTAATCCCTGTATGCTATCTTTCTCTCTATTTTAGGGGCTAACTTTGTTACTCGAAAAATTAGCCGTTCTGTTGCTAAGATCCACCTTGGGCAACTGGAATGTTTCAGTTTGGGCAATCTGGATGCCAAGAGAGACTGGGGTCACGCCAGGGACTACGTTGAGGTATGCCATTGGTTGAATGTCTGCTGTAAAATAATGACTTTCTTGCAGCGTTTTCAGAGAAAATGTATGACCTGCAGTTGGTTTTCCCCCCCCCGAACCTGAGATTTCCCTCACTTGTCTAGAGAAGAAACATAGGAGGCAGTTCATTTATAACCTGTGGATTTAGGAGAGAGGGATCTTCAGGTTTAAATTTCTTTCTATATTACGTTGGGATGGGAGTGAAAACTAGATCATCTCCTTCCCATGCTCTGCTGCTAATAATGTTTTTGTGCCCTCTTAATGGAGTACTGGAATCAGATAATTCAAATGTAGCAAAACTTTTCAAGATTTTGCTATGTCTTGATGTCTTCTTACAGTGCTAGGAGAAATTGATGCTCTATGGAAGGGCATTTTAGTTTTCACTTGAATATCATTGTAGTTTTTACTGCTGCTTTAATTTAAACCAGCTCAGAAAATACTGCCATTAATTATCTGATGTATGCAGACATTTTCTGGCTTTTTTTTCCAAAATGCATATTTTCAGGCACACTGTTGCTTAAACATGAGGAATCTCATTAAAATTTCCCTCTGTTTTTATTGAGACAGTTGCTGCCTTATTTTGTAAAGTTTCTTTCTCTCTTATTGGTATTTTTTGGACAGAATTCTGTTAGTGCCCTACATATGGTAATGGTAGGATGAAAAAGGCCATGACAGAAATAAAGCATTAGAGAAATACACTTGTCAGAGGCAGCAGGTTATGAGTGGAATTTTGTTGGCTAATTCCAGCCAGAGTCACTCCATTCAGTCAATTGATGAATGATGAGTAATCAGACAGGCAAATTTCACTGTTTCAGTGGGTCTTCCCTAATCATGTAGAAGTGGGATTTAGGACAATATCACCCTAATATTTCCATTGCTGCACAATGCTGGAAAAAAGACAACTGCTGATGCAGTATATCAGTTGGATTCTGATCTTTATCCTCTCCCCACACTCCTATACAGATTCATAACCATATGAAAAAAGGCTAACATAGACCAGACTTTACCTCACTCCCCCTGCCCACAAAAAAAAAAAGGAAAAGGAAGGGTGCCTGCCATTCTGCGCTCATCCAAATCGTTGCATAAACACTGTAGGTTTCTTCCATGAAAGGAGAGAAGGAAATTATCTGCATATATAATTACGTAAGGAAACTTTAAAAAAGGGAAACAGTGTGGAATTTTTAAAAGCTGAATGCCTGGTGCGAATGCTTCATTGAAAGCACAAATAATACAGACTAAGTGTACCAAATCTAACGTAATAAACTGTTGCAAGGAAATGGACCTGGATTTAAGGATTAAGTTCTCCGTTGCTTCTGACTCTGTTCTTCACAGTGCAACCTTTTCTTTAATATAGAGTTTACAACCTTTTCAACCTAAAATGCTATATCTGTATCTCAATTCCACCTGGTCTGACTTCTTGCAAAAATATTAGTTGCACTGGAAATAAGAATACCAGTTAGCTTCCAAATGTGCTGGCCACCAGATTGTATGTACTCAGCTGGAGTCTCTGCCAAGAACACATGTTGATGATGTAAGTAGCATTCCAGATCTTTCATACATTCAGGGCCGTCCCAATATTGTTCTGCAATAGTTCTTAACTATGCTAAGAGGTCATCTAAAATACCTCCCAAGAGATTAACTCTTCCATATAATAGGCCCCTTTTTAATTTCTGGACACCCTGAATATGGGAACTGCAGCTATAAAAGGCAGTCACTGTAAACTGGAAATAAATGACGATGCCAAATTTTAATGCACTGATAAGCTAAACAGCAACAATTTAGTGTTGCTGTATAGTTGCTATAGAGTGCTCCAAATCAGATATTTCTGGGAGCATTTTTTAAGCTTCCTAGAATCCTTACAGTAGTATAGCTCGACTTATAGTACACTTTCTCAGTTTAATTTTGTTTGCACATAATAGGGCTCCAGACATTTTGGCTGGAGTTGATATGAACCCAAGTGAAACATATATATGAACATGTAAACACACACTTACACACATTTGTGTGTGTATGCATATAATATTTCCTGCAAGTTTTTCTATCAAGCAATGGCAAGGACATGTTGTTGTGTAAGGACTATATTTGAGGAGGTAGTGCTATAATAATATGTTATATGTGTTTATGGTATAAATATCTGAATGTGTTGCATATATTTGAAATTTTATTTAAACAAATTATTTGAAGTGGAAAACCACCTTTCATGCTTAGATAATTGTTGTGCTAGGGCACAGGTCAGCAAGCTGTGAGCCGTGTGCCAATCTGAGACGCTTTCATTTCAGTCCTACAGATATCTGAGTACCCCTTCTGAATTCCCTTATGTTGCTGAATTCTCTTGCTTCCCTGCCAGTTTTCATTCTGTGCTGGACTGACCTTGATCAAAAGAGAAATCTCTTCTTTCTCACACAGCATGGAAAACTTGCTAATTAATGATTTGCTGTCTTACTGCCCTTGCAGATCTTTTTCATTCCCTGCTAGGAATCTCCTTGCATAGTCCAAGAATAGGAAAAAGGCTAGATAGAATTGGATGAATGGAAGGAAAATGGGGATGAGCAGATGGGTACATAGCTTTGTGTGAAGATATGTGAAGAAGATAAGGAGAGAGTGAGAGACAAAAATGACAGGATATTAGAAACCACATTTTTGGTATTGCAAGAGTGAGATTGAGAGGAAGGGAGAAGGGGAGAAAAGGGAAATAGATGAGAGGAGAAGAAGGGGACATCTCCATGCACTTTTGATGATGCCTGGCCAAATCAACATGGGTCTCAACCATAGAAGGAATGAGTCTCTCAGGCCCCAAAAGATGGTCCTTCCCATTCTAAGTCAACAAGAGCTTCAAATACTCAAATACAAATGACTGAGCTATTTTTTTATTGAACACTGGTTGGTAAATGTGTTTCCTGGATATAATTTAATGATAGAAATCATTAAAACCCAATAGTTTGCTATTATTAAACAGAATGCCAGCAGGTGTACATGTCATGGCTGTGTGTAATTCTGTTTAGATTAAGTTTTTGAAAGGCAGTCAATTCCACTGTGGGTGGGGATGGGGGGAATAAGTAGTATATCAGCAGTGTTGATATATGGATCTTCTGTGCCTTGTTTTGTTCTCTGAAGATAATTTATTCCTTTTTATTTGCTACAGTACAGTACAATAAACCATCTGGTAGATATGTTCTAATTCTAGTACAACAGTAAGCACTTAACAGTCAATGATTCATTTCCTATATAATGTAAAAAAAATTCCAAGACATATTACAAATATCCTCACATTTTCCCAGGAGAACCCTATTTCAAAATAATGTACATTCCCACAAATATTTAACTTGGAGCAGTGAGAAAGTACTTATCAACCCATTACCAATGTTTTATTTGTTAGCAACTAAATACCAATAATACCAGAATCACAAACAGATAAATCTCATATGTAACTTCATTATATTGTTGATGTGCAGCATTCTTATGATTTGTCCCCAAAATATTTTATTTTGCCATCATTTTCTATCTGTTTGAGTGTGAGAAGGATGAGGCTATGTAGGCATTGAGCATCTTTGATATCCCCATTCACCTTTTCATGTTTAAAGGCATGTTTGATATAGCCACTTTTCATAGAATCATAGAGTTAGAAGAGACCACAAGGGCCATCCAGTCCAACCACCAGCTATGCAGGAACACACATCAAAGCACTCCCAACAGATGGCCATCCAGCCTCTGTTTAAAAACCTCCAAAGAAGGAGACTCCACCACACTCCAAGGCAGCATATTCCACTGCCGGACAGCTCTGACCATCAGAAATTTCTTCCTGAGGTTCAGATGGAATCTCCTTTCCTGCAGCTTGATTCCATTGCTCCTTGTCCTAGTCTCTGAAGCAGCGGAAAACAAGCCTGCTCCCTCCTTGACGTGATATCCCTTCACATATTTAAACATGGCTTCACAGCCATTGCTTCACAGTTTTGAAAAAACGTACGTTTAGAAATTGTTGGTCTCACCTGAAATTATTCAGCTGATAGTGGGGTGATGGTAATTGACTTTCACTATTTTATTTGTTACTGATACTATTGCTCCCTCTGTTGTGGGAAACATATTTTCTCTTGATAAATTTGTGTTCGCTCATAGATCATAAACAAAATTTTCTAATTTTCCTATTTTTTTAGTAGTAAATGTTTTCAGAAGATCTGGCTAGCTTATATTATTATTATAGATAACACAGTATCCAGTTATCACCTTACCCATTTTTCCACACCTCATTGCTATCAATTAAAATTCCCAATACAATGCTTGGCAACCAGGCTTATTGTACATTGCTTCAGTACTATATGGGAAAAAAAACAACACCACCTCAATATCATATGCTCTTTCTCTCCTATTCAAATGCAGCCATGAGGTTAGAAGACAAATATAAAAATGCAAATTGTAGTTAGTTTTAACTACAGTTTGTCCAAATAAGCCAACTTCACACCATGATTTACAGTTCGGATAAACCATAGTTAAAACTAAGAATAATTCCTAGTTCTGATAAAAGGAAAAAATGTTAATATAGAAATGAAAAAAAAATTAAATTCCTTTATAAAAAGGCATTATAAAAGAAACGATAACTGTGAAGGTGAAGAAAGTAAAAAGACATCCTTGGAATGCATTTGATATCCACCAATTAAAGTATTTTTGATCTAACTTTTTAACTAACTACAATCATCCCTCCACATTTGTACATTTAAGTTTTGCAGATATGATTATTCATAGGTTATTTGCTACCACCTCCACCATGCCATTTTTATTAGGGACTTTTAAGTCTTGCCTCACATTTGCAGTATATCTGCAAGCCTTGCAAGACTGAGAGGGATTGCAAGAGACTGTGAATGCAGGGTAAGTCTTGTAAATCCCTATTAAAAATTATGTAGGGCAGCAGAGGCAGCGGCAAATTCTGCCAACCAACCAGTTTTGCCTTGCAAAGTAACTCCACCACCTCGAAGGCAGAGTGGGGTGATTGGTGTGCTCCCCACCGCAGATGCAAATATTACTGTGCTTTTGAATCTACAGTGGGTTGACTATGCAGATTGTATTTTTGTGTGTGTGATATATATGGTTTTGGGGGCCTAGAGATATTTGCAGTTTTTCCACTTTCACAGAGGACCTGTACCCCTAACCCCTGTGAATATGGAGGAATGACTGTAATTAAAATTTACATGTTACTAAATAGGTAATACATTGTGTTTATCAGCAATATTTTCATAGCTTTTTTTCAGATGGTGGAAAAAGAATATGGTTGTATTTGAAAACAAAGTTAACATACATTTTTAGACTAGAAGACCATAGCTTGTGTTTTTTTTCTCATTTCCACTCACACTAAAGAGAGCTAAAAACAGGTTGATAGACAGTACAATTTAAATATAGTATTGTCTAAAGCCAACACATGAGGATCTGAAAAATTAAAGGGAAATTCAAACCAAGAATAGAGATGGTATATGACCAGCAGGGGAACACACTATGTGATCAGGACAAAATAAAAAGTTGCTGGAAGCAATACACTGAGGAGCTATATAACTGAGATGAGATGATGACAGATTCCTTTAAGGAAGGACTATTTGAAGTTAAACCCACAATATTAGAAAGTAAAATGGAAAAGGTTGTCAAAACACTTGGAAGAAATAAATCACCAGATACCGATGGCATACCAATAGTTTCAAGGTGTAAAGCTGAAATCTATTGAAATTCTGACAAAAATATGCCAACAATAGTGGAGAACAAAACAGTGGCCCACAAACTGGAAAGGTTCAATACTCATTCACCAAGTTCCCAGGAAAGGGAGCTTCATGGATTGTAGTAAACATCGGATTGTTGCATTGATCTTCCATGCAAGCAAAGTGATGCTTGGGATTTTACTATATATGCAGTGAGTAATGCTAAATGTCCAAGCCAGGCTCAGCAAAGTAAGATGCACTAAGAATCGTATTGCAAACATATATTGGGTAATTGAATGCACCAAAGATTTTCAGAAGAAAACCATCTTGTGCTTCATAGATTATTGCAGAGCTTTTGCCTGTGTTGATCATGAGAAATTAAGGTTCACTCCAAAAGAAATGGGAATGCCACAACATCTGATTGTGCTGATATGTTTCCCTACTCTGGACAAGAGGCCACTGTCATGACACAATATGGAGAAACAAAATGGTTTCTCCTTTGCAAGGGGATCAAACAAGGCTGCATTTTATCCTCTATCTCTTTAATTTATATACAGAACATATCAGTGGAAAGCAGGAGGAGGCTCAGAGAATATAAGCATAAAAATTGAAGGAAGGAACATCAACAATTTAAGATATACAGATGATTCCATCTTGCTTGCAGAAAATAGCAAAGACTTGAGACAACTACTGATGAAAGTTAGGAAGAAAGTACAAATGCAAGGTTACAGGTGAATATTAAGAAGACAAAAAAAATTGAGTATAGGTGATTTTCATAACTTTAAGGTGGGCAATGAAGACGCTGAAGTAATGAAAGATTTCCTATACCTTGGTTCAGTCATTAATCAAAATGCAGACTGCAGTCAAAAATGAGAGGACAACTAGTACATGAAAGGGCTGTCGTGAAGGAACTGGATGAGATCGTGAAACATAAAGATATATCATAAGATACCAGTCAGAATCATTCAGGCCATAGTAGGGTTGTGTTTTTATGTATAGTTGTGAAAACTGGACTCTGAAGAAAGCTCACAGGAACAAAATCAGCTCATGAGAAGTGTGCTACTGGAGAAGAGTTTATGGATACCATGAATTGCTAAAAAGACAAATGAATTGAGCAAATCAAGTCTAAACTGTTACTAGAAGTGAAAATGACTAAATTGAGGCTGTTGTACTTTAGCATATCATGAGATGATGTGACTCTTTGGAAAAACTGATAATGCTTGGTAAAGTGGAAGACAGTTAGAAAAGAGGGAGACTACACTGCCATGAATTGATTCGACTAATGAAGACATGCCCCTGAGTTTGCAAGACCTGAACAGGAAGGACAATTGATGACTGGGGCTCTCTGAAGTCTCTCATTCAGGGTCACCCTAAGTTGAAGTCAACTTGATGGCAAGTAACACTGCCACCACCACCACCACCACCACCACCACCACCACCACCACCACCACAACAACAACAAACTCTACAAAATGAAACCACCCTTTGATAAAGGCATTAATCCAGAATTTTCCGAACCCGAATCCGGATCCAAATCCCTGGAAGGTTCTGGGAATCCATGAATCTCACGAATCTCGAATCTTTCAAATTCTTTTTTTAAAAAGTGTTTAAAAATCAAGGGAAAGGAAGCACTTCTGCTGAAAAGTGCTTTTGAACCAAAGTGCTGGGTGCAGCAAAAGTGCTTTTGAACCAGAGCGCTGGGTGCAACAGTCAGTATCTGCAGTAACACAAAGCAGCAAGGCTTTATGCATGAATCCTTCCTTGTCACAGATGAGACAGTCAGATAGTTGATCCTGATAATATACTATTATATACTTTTCAAATGAGCTTAAGACTGATAGGAGACAGTAGCCTTTTCAGTTTTCCATTTTCCATTTTGTCATCTTATTCTCATTTATTTAAGAAATGACTTCATTTCTAACTAAATCTCATATTGCAATTGTGCAAAAAATCTACTTTCTATGGCACATTTTATTATCCTACTCCACAAAATTTATGCAGTTGCATATTAGAAAAATGCCTAGTACCAAAGTAAGTCAGTGTGGTTTGAATGATGGACTATGACTGGAGACCAGAGTTCAGATTCCCTCTCAGCCATGGAAACCCACTGGGTGACCTTGGGCAAGTCACATTATCTCAGTCTGAGAGGAAGGAAAGGCAAGCTCCCTCCTAACAAGAAAACCCCATGATAGGATTGGCCAGCAGGAGCAGAGCGTGTAGCGTGCGATTGCACTCTCCACCACTTTTTCTCACCCACCCTGGGCCGGATCAGGCCTGAGGCAGGTGAGAGCAGAGCGGGCAGAGCGCAATTGCGCTTTCCACCGCCTTTTCTGGCCCACTCTGGGCCCGATCCGGCCTGTGGTGGGTGAGAGCTGAGTGAACAGTGCACGATCGCGCTCCCCACCACCTTTTCTCGCCTGTCTCAGGCCCTATCTAACCTGTGGCAGGTGAGAGCAGACGGGCAGCGTGTGATCACACTCTCCACCACCTTTTCTTGCCCGCCCTGGGCCGGATCGGGCCCGTGGTGGGCGGGAGAAGGTGGGGGCAGGATTCGAGAGATTTGATTTGCCTGTTTTGGCGAAGGGGTTCGGATCCCTGAATCTCAAATCCTTGCTCAGGATTTGAGGATTCGGTTGGCCCATCCCTAGCATTAATCAATGTTCTTATTCTATAGTCTTTCAACAGCTGAATTTTTTTTATCTTTGGAATTTCAGACTTGGATCCAGAATACATTTAAGTGGAGAGAAAGAGGCCAGAAAGGCACTGCTATGCAACTGGGGTTATGATTTTAAAAAAAAATTGTTCATTTTTCTTAGAATGGGAAGGGAATTAAATGAGATCTGTCAATTTATACCTAGTCTTCCCAACTGAATGCATTAATTTACTCTTGCATATTATGTTACAGGAGCTGGTATTACCCATGTGTACATAGCTCTGTATTAAGTGATTGTGCAAAACAATTAGATAACTACAAGACTGGAAGCTTGAGTTCTTTAGAACTTGTCATTTAGAGAAATGTCATTTAGAGAAGGTAAATTAAAATGGCAGATCAAAACTGGGTCTGAGGTATGCAGGATGCAAAGAGGAGACAGGCAGAAAACAAATAAGAAAATTGCCAATAGATGCAGGAGGGCAGAGAACCTGCTAGGTGAGGCCAGGATTAGATGGGGTGCCACGTGTAGACGAGCAACATTCTAAGAAACAAGGACTCTTATATGAAATTGAATGAAACTCTCCTCCTCCCCCCTCCACGAGATGCTGCTTTGTCGTTCATGCTTCATATTCACATAATTATAGCTACATATGTGACTTTTGGCTCTGTGCCACCTGGGAAGAAGGGACAGTTCTTTCATGTGAAGGAATGAAAAAGAGTTACAGGGCAGAGGTTCACTTCTTTTTTCATCAGAACATAAAGAAAAATTATGCATTGCTCGATGGGGCCACTCTTGTATGCAGGGTATGTGTGAATGATTGGCAATAAGAGAGGAAAGGAAGAAGAATGTAGGCTATAGTTACTTTAGACATGAATAGGTTCTGTATTTGAAAGCACATAATTGAGGCAAGAAAGTGGTTTTAATGATAATACGTAGGAACTCTGTCTAATTCAAATCATATGGCATTCATTTACAAAGCACTACAGTTGTGTCTACAAGTAAGTGTTGCTAATAGTCTCCTTTGCTTCAAGAAAATTATACTCATGTGTTTCATAGCTACTGTACCATGTTGCCTTTCTACAGCAGATCTCCCAAATGTGAATAATGGAATTTCAAACAAAACCAAACGTATCTCTGTTTATGCAGATCTTTTTCGGTATCTTTGCGTTTTTTAAATTATTGGCCTATTTGTGGAGTGATGCAGGGAGTTATAAAGCAAAAATAAAAATGGTTTCCTCAGTAAAACCATCTGGTTTTGTTTCCTGTCCCTCAATAACTGAATGTGTATTATTATCAAGGCTATTCCCATGGTTTTCTAAGCGGTCTCATAACACTGGTGGTCTTAGAAATTGGTAGGAAGGCTGAATAGTCAGGCTAAAGATTTCTTTCAAGGATAAAATTACCCAACTGAAAAAATCAGAATTATTGTCCTGTTTTGCAAACTAACAAATTTTTAAATGAACAACATGAACCGTCTTGAAAGTGTTTGAGGAATAAATGTCTTCTAAAATATTGTTTGTTACTTATACTGTCCAAAAGAGAATTTTCTGGTTCAACATCATACCAGTTTTAAGGCCGTGGTTGAGTAACCATTTTTATTTTCATTTTCGATTAGGTGAAGCTGTGAAATAAGAGGTAATTTAAAACTAAGTCACAGTTTGCATTTCTGTTTGCTTTGCCTTTCTGTTTTTAAATTAAAAACAGTATAACTAGCTGAGCTGTTTGGCTCACAAGGTCATCTTCCCTAACTGTATTTTTTTCCATTTATAAATAATCAGTAAAAGCATTGTGCACAGTTTTCTCCTACAATCCAGAGATCTGATCCAGCTAATGAGAGAACCACACAACCACACTATTAAGCAGATCTTTCTGTGTGTATCAGATGACAGATTAGGACCACTGGACATAAATCTGTACATCCAGTGTACATCCAAATATTCATCCAAGCATGGATATCATCCTTCCACATTTCATTGCTTTCATCCATATTCTTGTAGAATTAATCAAGTATAAATATCCTTTGTGGCTCTAGTGTTTACCTATTCTGGAGATTCACTGAGTTCTGTAAATATTTGCTACATATTTTAGTAGAGTAAATGTTAGTGTATGGATTCCTTTAATTATGCTGTTAGTGTTTTCTACATTATTATGGAGTACAGGCTTGCTCAATAAACTAGCCGTGCCTCACAATTGTATGTGAAACAACTGTGATTCTTCTTCAGTGTCAGGGAACATTCCACAAACCTACAGGGTATACTTAATATGCCACTTCTAGTTTTAGAACAAATACTTGAATTTTCAGCTATAGGTGTTTGGGGATGTGGCTTGACCTAACAAATAATGTTAATGATCCAAACATAGAGCAACTGAACTTTCCAACTGGTCTTCTTTGGCAGATTTTCAACTTATCTCAGGGGACTGACAGTTCTGGTTACTAGAATAAGTATATGGAGAAATTTTATTGCTGTCAAGCAGTATTACTACATGATTGTTCTTAGTCTTTCTAGAAAACGATGCTTTCCTCTACCCTCTCATCTGGCAGCATAAATAATAGAGAAATATCACACACAAGTTATACATTACAAACAAATCTTACTGCCAGTGTGCTAAGCCTAGTACAGTTTATACATTCCCATTACTTCTTTCTGACCACCTCCTTGCTGCATTTGTGCTTCTATTAGAGACAGAAGCGCCGTGGGAGTATTTCCACAAATTCTTCAAGTGTTTGTGTTCTCCAGGATTTTTGGAAGAAGATGTTGAATTGCATGTGTGTTTCTAAACTTTTGACAGTGTAATAAAATTATTTCATGCTGGTAATTTTCAAGTAAAAACTTTTAAGAAACATGGTATCAGTTTTATCTAAGTTCATAAAAGCAAGCAATAAGCGATAAAGAGATGTCGGTTTGCCAACTACAATATCAAATCTAGAACAAATATTACAGGTACACACTTTATGGTATAGTGACTAGCACGAAATACTAATGTCGATCAAAAACTTAAAACCAGTTAAATCCTGCTTTCCAGTACATTCTTTTAACACCTCTCTGCATGAATGCAATGTTGGGTCAGATAGCCTGACAGTTTATTCCTCTGAAATATAGCCTACAGTACCCGATGTTCATTGGCGGTCTCCCATCCAAGTACTCACCTGGCCTAACTCTGCTTACCCAAGATCAGATAAGACCTGTTTACAGGTTCTTAAAATGCACCTAAACTGTCTCTAAATTGTTCCAATATAGCAAAAGCCTGATAGTAACTCTGTAAAGGACTTGGAAATAAATCATTATACTAACCGGAGTGTCATCCCTCTCCAGGGTCTCAGAGACATCTCCCATTGATTCAGAAAAAAATCAAGCAAGTTCACTGTATGAAGATAATTATGATTTCTTTCAGATATCTGAAATTGGAAGAAAAACAATCTCAGAAACTTTTCACAGTCTTCATTTTTAAAATGCTGTTAAAATCTCATGAATTTGTATGCAGTTGTTACATCCTCTTTGATGCATACATTTTTCAACCTGGGACAAAATTTTCCTTCCAGACAGCAGGCAGTGGACATGAACTAATTGTCTCAGCTAAGGAGTAAAACACAAACCTTGCAACTCACACATCCCAATGGGAAGGCCCACCTTTTACTTTTGATAGCAGCATGAACTGCATACACCCATAAAGAATAAAAGATGAAGAACATCAAATGTGCTTGAAATTAATGAGATAGGTTTTCTTAACTAGAAATATGCATTCCAAAGAATGAGAGAAAGTTCCACAAGTCTGTTTTTTAAAAAGAACAATTGTGCATGTATAACAAGCTCATTTCCCATAAATTACAAAGTAAGGGGCGTGTAGTGTATAAATATCAGCCTCTTCTCTGAAGTAAGAAAAGAACAGCATCATTGCAAGAGATGTTGCAGGGTACAAAAATTATTTTTTATTCCCACTTTTTTGTCCCAGCACAGGAATATATTTTTTTTAAGAAGAAAAAGAGAGGGAGCAGGTCGTTACCATCTAATTTATTTTTCTTTTGAATTTGCTAATTTTAAAGAGTTCAATTGGCAACCATATAATATAAGTTTAGATTACTTTATTTAAGCTTGCGCCACAGATCCAGATGGTGGATTTAAAACACTCACCTGCCTTGGGGCCATTCTGTCACTGCATTACATCAGGATACATTCCAACAGCGCTAGGATCTCAGGAAATGAAAATAGTACAAGCTTTTCAATGTTTGGAGGAAATGTTTGTGCTTAATGCACGACTGTATTGTGCACAAAACTACTGTTGTGTTTCAATGTGATGTTAATAGATTGTGGGCAAATGGGAAAGAAATACTTCTGTATGTTACAGATTCTTGATAGAGCTAAACATAATGAGCTACTGGGATACCAGTACCAAGCTAAGCCAACACAAAATGCTTTCTGGAGTGGAGCAGGAATGATTACTCACCAAATGCAACGTATATGGTACCTGAAGACAATCAGTTTACCTGAACACAGGAAGCAGAATATTAAACAAGCATCTTTCCTTCCATGGCAAGAAAAAGTTGTATACTATTATGCATTATTAACATACCCACCTTTTTAGTGATTAATCTGTTAAGCAGTTAAATCAATAGATTGTGAAACCTTAGTGAAAAGCACTTTTTTCAGTGGCATTTTTCAGCCTTAACTTTTCATGCAAAAGGAAAAAGCTGTACACATATTTTTCATGAGAATTCCCCTCGGGATAATAGGTGCTAGCATATCTGAGTGGCCATTATAGTGGCAGGCCTTTTTAGAATCTTAAACTTACTGGATTTGTATTCTATCTTTCTCCCAAAGGATGGGATCCAAAGTAGCTTAAAACCACTGGGGTTTGGACTGATTATGTCCCATTGATTAATTGAGGAGCCTAAGACCCCTGACAAAATTCAACCTATAAAATTGCTTTATTGTTCCATCTGTACAATTTAATCACTCTGAGCTAGAAGTTCCAGAAATAAAAATGTTAAAATCATTTAATATGTGCTGTTGTAGGGTAGCAAAGAACTATGGACTATATCCACTGGTGGTCGTCTTCTAGTGGAATGGGTGCTGTCGACAGATAAAATCTCTTCTCTTGCTTGTAGTATTATTAGCCATGCATCCCTACATTTTGGTATTGTAAATTGGCAGAGTATGATTTAGTTGGCAGGATGTATTGATTGACTTTGATATAAAAATGTACCCTGATGTAACTGGAAGGTCCAGCTGGACAAGAGGAAAACACTGGCTGAACACATGCATTGCTAAGGTAGGTCAAAGATCTTCTCCAGGCAGCCAGGTCATTGTTAGGGAGTCACCAGGTAGCTGCAGAGGTGGTGGTCTTAAGCTAAGCTGTAACAACTCTGCTATCAGATAATAGCAATTGATGGTTTCAGCCTTCTCCCCATCAACCTGGAAATTTCCCTCACTGTACTCAAGCCTGTCCACTATTACAGAATTATTGTGACATTTATTAAGTCCCTGTCACCTGAAAGTAAGATGATCAACTCATTCTGGACCTAATTGTATCTGTTGCAAACTTGTTTGTTTACTTGACCAGAGAACCATTTACACATGTGCCTTCCAGGCAGATTTTGAAAATTCTTCATTTTGACCAGTTGGTTACCGTACATCAGATGTTGAACACCACTATGTCACTTTGAACTCCGATTCTAAGCCACATCACTTTTTCTTTGCTACTCTTCTGGATTGGTAATTATCGCCCCAAACCATGAAACTTTGCTATCAACCTTTCCTTCCTTTCCTTCAGTTAGCTCTTGTGCAAATGCATGACTGTTTGATTCTTGTGTGCATGCATGATTGAATTCTCCTCAATAAACACATTTTTAGGACTCCATAAACATTGGTGGAAATATCTCACTGGGCTACCCTGCTTCCCACAGGCTTCTTAATTAGAACCCCACCTTTTGGGTTAACAGTGACATCCTATGTAACACTTCTCTCCACCACCACCCAAAAAATGTACTCTGAAAGATTGGGGCTAAAGAATGATGAGGAAAAGGAACATTGCATGAGCAGAAATCTGCCTATGTGATATTGGATGTAACTCTCTGTAAGCCACATCGTGATCAGGGATAGGCCATAGCTCCGGAGCAGAATACATGCAAGACAGTTTTGGTTGGTAATGAGATGAGTATAAAGCAGGTTCCCATTCCCTTATGCAGCTATAGTTGCATTTGAATGCTAGAGAGATTAACATTGATTTATGGTAGTCAAAACCACATTTTCACAGATTTGTTACCCCCTGTTAATGATTATGGCATTCCAGTATTAAATTGACATCTCTATTTATCTATTCCTATTTATGCTGAAATTGCATAGTCTTCCTTTGTAATTTCCTTGTTCAAGGACTGTGATCTATAAATCCCTTACTGCGTATGCAGGAAAGCTGAAATTTTCTGCAACTGGTTTCTGGATATTGTCATTTCTAATGTCAGATTTACATCCATTTAACCTATTACGTAGAAACTGACCTGTCCGTCCAATGCAGAGTGTAAAGGGGCATTGCTGGTGTACGATGTATGGTGTATTACATTGGAGGAATAACAGTGTGTGTGATGTTATTGGCTCCTATAATAACACTCTCAGAATAGCTGTGGGAATAAAGTTAGCATCTGGATTTGTGGCAGAGTCTTGTCCCTGTATCACCATCCAGATTATATATCCTGTTGTAAGTGAATAGTTATTTAAGATTTGGAGGCAGTCAGCCTTACTGTAACTTTGTATTGGCCTTAGTGAAATTTTGGAATAAATATAAACTGAGATTATACCCAAAAACACTGCTTTGGATATCTCCACAAGAAGCTGTTTATAGGATAGAAATGAGATCAGACCAACTCTGGGTAGCATATTATTTGCTAACAAAGACTGATACGGACTCTATAATGAAACTTTTACAGGAACTGCAAGAAGATTTTAATATCCAGTGGCTTACACATAGACAATTTCAGATAAGATTTAAAGAAGATAAGAAGAGTAAAGAGTTTGAAAGGAATAACTTTGACTCTGAGTTACTGTTATGTACTACTGAGGAACATCTAATTGCAAAGCTATATAAATTTCTATTAAAAATGGATATGGAAGAAGAGCAGTCAAGGAATACATGGTCAACTGGGCAAAAAATTTTGGATATAATATTCATATGAATCAATGGGAAAAGCTATGGACCAAAGATTTGGGGGCAGCAGGCATGCCCCCCAGAGTTAGTAAGAGGGCTATATTATTTTCCAGAACTAGTTGAAGCTCATTGATGATGCATTTATAGTGGTCTCAGCTGGAGACTGTAGGTAGCAGCTAGGGTTGTTCTGTCATTTTCTGGTTTTGTCTGTCTCATAGTGGATGTTCCACTATGTTCTTGGGTATTAATCTTGCCTTGTTGATTTGTTTCTTCACCTCCTTAAGTGGGTATTGTATTTTGAGAAATGCCTGTTGTACATTGAAGAATTCTGAGTCTCTGTCTTGTGGATCTGAGCAGATGCAGTTCTATTGTGTTCTGGGTAGAAACTGAAGGCATAGAAATATGTGTGTGGATCAGTGTGTTTTCAACAGAGCATTTTCCTCAGGAATTTCTGAAGGAATTGCTTTACATGTGGCCAAATTACAAAGATGTCATCAAGAAATCATGAGTACAGGAGAGGTTTAGGGTGTGTGTGCTGGAAGTGTTATTCCAAGTCAGCCATGAAGATGTTTGCATACTGTGGTTATACATATTATTCCCAAAAGTGAAGCAGTTATGAGTAAATATAAAGTGGCAGAGATTGGTGGCTAAGCCTGCTTGGTGGCTTGTAGTACATTCTTGTGTAGGTTGTTGATATATAAGGCTTCCATATACATAGTGGCTAAGATCATGTTCTTTGGGAGGTTGTGGATGGACTGTATTTTCCTACGGAAATCCATGGTATCCTCCATTAGTGTTGATGGAATACGGTCTGAAAGTTGTGTCCAGTTATCTACACAACCCAACAGTGCGAGAATTAATGCTTGAGATAATAGATCTTACTGGATTGCCTTATTTGTATATTTTGAGTAGTAGATGGAAGATGCCTGCTTTGGGCTCCTGAAGTGTGTCTGTTTGAATTTGGTTCTATACATTGGTGGAAAATTCTCAGAGTAATTGTGTAGTTTCTTCAGATACTCATCTGTGGGATCTTTAGAGAGGATTCTGTAAAATGTGGTATTGGACAGTTATCTTTTGGCCCTGCATATAGTTTGGTTTGTTAATGATACAAATCTAACATTAGAAATGGCAATTCTCAAAAAACAGTACCCCAGGTTTTTGACATACCCAATAACATTCAAAATGGCAATACCTCAAAACCAGTTGCAGAACATTTCAATTTTCGTGGACATGCAGTAAGGTATTTACAGGTCACAGTATATGAATAAGGGAATTACAAAGGAAGACTACAAAGAGAACAGCTGAATTGAATTATATTCATAAATTCCTATCCATTAGCAGTGGTGTGAACAAAGACAGTGGCTTCATGGCACACTACACATATTAATACAAGAGTCCTCACTACTACATATATAACAAAAAGAGTTTTTTCAGAGTGAGTTTTAAATCCAGGAAAACTGACTTTTGGTAAGCAGATTCATTACTTTCACACATCAACACTATCTGACCATTGTAAATATATGAAAGAACAGTATCACATTTAGGGAAAAGTACATAATTTACATCTTTCTGGATCCTATTACTCTCTATCCCACTTCCACAACTGTGTAAATATGCTTTTTAACCTGACGCATTTGTATCACTCTTACTGCATCTGAGGGAGTGGGTTTATGTTCATGAAAGCCCATGCTAAAATAAAAACCACTTAGTCTTAAAGGTGTTGCCATGTTCATTCTTTTTTTATTGCCCCCTGCCACGACCTTCTTTTTTATGCTGCAAGAGACTGACATGGCTACTGCTTTGAAAACAGCTATATTGAGGTGTAACACTCAGAGCTTAGTACAATATCAGTCAGAGTGGTTGTTCTACTCTGATTTTTAGGTTATTCTGTGCTTTGCACTGCAATTAAAAATAGCTTTATATATATGGTGATAAATTATATTGTGATCCCCAAAAGCCATATAGCTTCAACTTCACAAATGCCTTTATCTACTCTGAAAAGCTGACATGCATCACAGATGGATATTAACAACAGCATGGCTGTTCTTCATCCTCCTATAAAATTAGATCCCCCTTACTCTCCAATCAACATCCTTTTACAGTCACTCTGTCACAGAGAACTTTGGTAATCTGCCATTTAAAATTGATTCATATCTGCATTTTATGTGTTAAAAACAGTACAATTTATATTTTTCATATGTACAGATTCTGTGTTTTGAATGTGTAGTTTGGAACCTAAGGATCCTATGTTCAATTTTCTGGATGTTCAATTTGTCATCACAAATTTTCCAGAGTATACTGAGGTATATATCCCCAGTTTACTAAAATGTGGATAGAACAAGTAGATCAAACTCTTTCTAAAACCCATTTGATAAGGTATTTAAGTCCATTGACATTTTTGTGTTGATGTTTTCAGCATACACAATGGATAGTTGTATCCATTGACCGCCCTCTCACTCTCCATTCTGTTCTGAAAAACTTCTTTCCTCCCATCCATGGGTGCCTTCTTCTTTCTTGCTAAACAGCATCTTTAGACTGACCCCTGTATAATCAGCCCCTTCAAACTGGACTCCTACATTTATACTATAGCGTAGAATAAGAAAATTATGTATAAGTTAACATGAGTGCCATCTAGTGCTCTCTTTAAGTTATTTCTGAGCCTGAAGCTGAAGACTTTCTCAAAATAGTATAGTTAGTTTCCTGTTTAGGTTTCCTGGACTCTAAACAACTAGCCATTGTGGCTGGCTGTTTCACATGTTATTGTAGAAGACATTCACTGTGTTTGTGTGCCTTCAAGTTGGTTCCAACTTACGGCAAGCCTAAAGCAAACCTATTACAGCATCAGCACATTTTGGTTCTCTTTGAGCACACTACACACATTCAGAGAGGGAGCTATATTGGCCTCCAGCACAGGAATGGGAATCATGTTGCATTAGGATGCTGTTGGATTGCAACTCATAGCAATCTTCAACTTTTGGCTATGCTAGCTAGGGCTGCTGAGATTTGCAGTCCAAAAAGATCTAGAAGGTCGCATGATTCCCAAGTCTGCTGTGGCAGCAAAACAATAGAGGCTTGTGATACCTAAAAAAATTTAACCAACTCGCTATGACATAGGCTTTTACCAAATGGCGTCTACTTCATTACGCAAAGTGTTATCCTCAGCTTTCTGTGGATGTGGATTGTGTTAGGAACAGTGTGCATACCCATGTAGGCAGGGAGGGGGAATAAAATAGATCAAATATAAGATGTAAGTTGTAATTATGTTATAGGTCTATGTAAGGATGAAGATAAAGAAGTCAGTTCTTCTTAATTACTGATAACAAAATCTTTCTGGAAGGATGGTCTCAGAAGATAGTCCAGAGGTCTTCTCTTCTACTGGCTTCTAGGGTGCTACAAGGTTCCATCTTATCTATTACACTTTTCAACATCTGGAGAGTTAGGAGTATTCTCAGTATGCATATTTCCAATCTTCTAATCCCAGGGAATCTGCAGAACTCTTAAATCAGTGTCTGAATGTGATTTTATGGTGAATGAACATAAACAAGCTGAAGATTTGTCCTTACAAGATGAAAATACTATAGGTTGGGAAACCACATTTAGATAAGGATACGATTGGCTTGGGGTTATAGTCCTATGAAGGAGAAAGTACTCAGTTTGGTTGCTGCTTTACCAGAAAAGTGCAAATGGCAGAACTGGGCACCATTTATTTATTTGTTTGTTTATGATATTTTTATATAGCCTCCAAGTTCCCAAGGACTCCAAAGTCACCACTTTTCCGTCTTGCCTATGCATTTCAAAGCCTAATTTAAAGTGTTGCTTTTGACCTTAGTTTGTATCTGGCTTACTTCACTCACCAATCTGCTGCACTATTCAATCAGTCATAGAAATCGTTCTCCCCATCTGCATCTGGGAGTAGGTAGGTTGGAAAATATGAGGGAGAGGGTCCTTTCTGTGGTGGCCCAATATCTCCAAAGTACATTATCAAAAGAGATCCACCACGTCCTATCATTTCAAACCTTCAGGAATGCCCTGAAGACTCATTTGTTTTCTTTATTATGGTTTTCAGTTTAATTTGGATGGCTTTAGGTTGTTATCTGCCATTTTATTCTAGTTTTTACTGTTTTCTGGTTGGGATATTTTGTTGTTAACGCTGGCTTTTATTTGATATCTTTATATTTTTAGTGATTTAGAGCTTATTGTGTGGATCACCATGAGAAGGCTTTATACTTAATAAAAACAACCTAAAATGTTAAAAATATATAATACATTGTAGTTCTGCAGAAAAACTGATCTTGTATATGGATTGGTTTGAATGTTTAATACTTGATATGATAGTTATTCTTTTTTGGTGAGTACCTTAGGTTTTCTGTACTGTTCTTTATACACAGAAGACTTGGCACGTTACTTAAATCTCATCAAAAGAGATTTTGATTGGGATGAAGGAAGACCTGATATAGGGAGACATCCATCTAACCTAGATTGGCAGACAATAGAACATCCTCTGTTAACAAAAGCACCTCATTGGGAAAAGCATCAATTCTCCCTTTTTGCATTTTGCTGAATACAGATGATAGCCACAATTAACGCAGATGAGTGACTAGGGATTTATTGTTTTCTTAGAGATAAGACATGGATTTCCTTTGTTGGCACTTCTGGCAAATAGCTTGAACTTTGCTGAATGTATGCAGCATTGTTTCAATACCATTGTCTTGGGCTCTTTTCACTGATCGAGGCTCTAAGTTTGTTGGATTTTTTTTTTACAGCACATTGTTGTTTATTGTAGCTGTCTGAACTGTTCATCATTTGTGCCACAGACATTTGGAGGTCCTTTCTTTGCATCATGTGTTCTACAGCCAACAGTGCTTTTTCTGTTCCGTGCTTGCCCTTCTCCCCAAAGCTGAAATAAATCAAAGTTGGTTGAGACTCAGTCGCAATAAATCAAGACCTGTCCAAAACTGGAGCCTGCCCAGTCAAAATGTCATAGCTTGGCTTTCACTGAGGATTAATTAAAGGGCTGATATAAAGCCCAGATGTGCTTCAGGAGAGTAGCAAAAAGCTTGGTGGTGGCCATACTAAAAACCAATGCTTCCTATGAATCTGCCCACCCAAGTATATGGAGGAGGTTAAGATGGAGGGGGGAGGAAAGGTGGGAGAAATCTGAATAAAGTATGTTCTCAGGTTTTTACAGCATCTAGCTGGTTGGAAAACAAGACAAGCTCTATGTTGCAGCTTTTTGGGAAGAAAGGGGTGTGCATGTATATATGTGTAAGTAAAACTGAAACAGAAACAGCAGCAGAAGCAAACATAATTGTTAAGAGCGACATTAATCAAGGGGGAGGAGAAAGCTGACATAACGAATAAACTTCTGCACTCATAGCACCCTTCCCCCTTGTCTCGGCAGTGTGTGCTTGAAGCCTGTTTTGCATTAAATTCCTAAACTTCATTGAGATTACAATAAAGCTAAAGATTTCTGGGACTCTGACGGAATTGCTTGTTAAGGGATATTTATTTACATATTGCTTTTCAGCACAAACATCCAAAAATGTTATTTTTGGATTATAAACAAATATTCCTATAACGTTAAGATCAGACCTGAGTCCTTGTGAAAAACAAACAAAAACACCTATATATAATTATATCATAGAAAGAGCATAGGTTTTTGTATGTGTCGAGTTTCTTAAACAATAAAAAAAAATTCAAGTAGCAAATGTGTTTGAAAAATAATATTTGCTCCACTTAAAATCAGATTGCAAGTGAAATTCTAAGTTTGTGTGTTGTCCCTTTTGAGACAACATTTGGTTCTCCTGTTCAAGGCTTGTAGGTTTCCATTAACTGTAGTATAAATTAAGAGGAAATGCTCTAGAGGTACTTAGTACAGAAGCTAATAGCATTATATAGTCTTTTAGTGGCAACAGTTTTTGCCATAGATGCTTTGTGGAGTGGTGGTGAAATATGGCATCCCCAATGTTGATACGTTTCTTAGTGTGATCGAGTATATGATTCAAGTGAGAGGTTTTTATCTGACATCAGAATTGATGACAGTTAGTCTCTAGAGCCTGACAATAATGATGTTGTTGTTATTCCCCTCTCACACTGCTATTATGCATTGTGAATATAGGTGGTCTCAAACTTCTATGTAGAAAAGGGAGAATAGTGTTCAGAAGGTTCTTATACCATTATTATGTGCCTTCCAGTTAGTTTGGATTTATGAGGACTCTATCCCAGGGCTTTCTTGGCAAGTTTGCCCAAAGTCATCCAGTGGGTTTCCTTGTCTGCACAGTCATTTGAAACCTGGTCTTCTGGATCTTAATGCATCACTCAACTCACTACACTATGCTGGGTTTCTTGGCACTGGCACCTAGGAGGTAGCATGGCAGGTATATAATCACAATCCAATGGGAATAAAATGATACATCTTTTACATTAAATGCTTTGTAATTATAATGAAAAGTTCAAGCAGTATTTTTGTTGATCTGTTGAGATTTGATGATGCTGTTGTTTACTTGGTAGAAACTACTGACTGTGTCATGGCTGTTCTCTTTCTCCATCATTTGGGGATGACTGGCTCCAATCCTGCCCTATTTGTGATTAAACAATAAACATGGATTAATTGTGCAATTGCCACATTTCTGCCTGCATAAAGCAGATCTTCTCCGTCCAGTGAAGCATTTTGATTTAGCAGAAATGCTCTAGATGGTTGAAAAGATCTCAGGATATAAAGTATCCCTGGATGTGACTTTATGCACATTGTTTTCAAGGTACTGGGGCAGGCAGGCATGTCTCTGTTAACAAAACCTCTAACAAAAAAGCTCCTTTTTATAAGTCTTCTTACTCTGACCCAGCCCCTCCCCTTTGCTTCTTGTCCTCTGTCTTCCTGAATGTTTTTAGCAGCATCAGCATTAAGGAATGGTGGGAAGGGCTAGAGAAAGACAGAGTTTCAGGGGTACAACAAACAAAAACTTGAACTGGAAAAGAACAGGATTCTACTCTTGCCAGTCTCAATGTAGGCCTGTGAGTCTGCCTACAACAGGCAAGGTAGACAATTTTCTCCAGAATACATTACTGAGCATGCATGGACAGCAGAACAGAGAGAAAAGAGGAGAGCCTGCCTCACCAGCTGCTCCTAGCATGATTAAAAAGAAAAAGGTATATATGTAGAAGTTTGGCCACAAAAACTAGAAGTCAGAAAAAGGCACAGAAGACCTTACTTCCTTTCTGGAATTCTGCCTGAAGGCTTCCAGCCAGCATTGAAGAGCCAATTTGAATGGTCAGTCTTGAATGTCTTCAATCTACTTTGAAAAAAAAAGTCTTTAAACAAATACACTTTAATTCATCATCTGTAATCCTGATGTTTTCAAATGCTCTGGATCAAGCATTCTAAGGTTTTATATGTGTGTATCTATATAAAAAGCTTCACTATGCTTTTCAGTCCTTGAATTACAGTAGGTATTAAAACTGTGGTCATCTGAGTCTAACTATTGGTTAAGAGCACATTAATGTCTTTAGAATGATGGGAAATGATTTAATATTTTCAAAGAAGAATTTGTGAAAAAATATCCAAATCCTAGGCGTTATGTGTAGTATGATCAAGTTTGGGATTAGAGCATTTGTTCAGGTGGGCCACGGTGCCTCACAATCTGTATTTGCCATCCAGAAACACCCTTTTTTCCCCCAAATGTAAACCCTGAAATTTCAGTGATGGTTCATTGGATTCACTGTGTCTCTAAAGCGGCCTTTCTCAATTTTTTTTATGCTGGGGATCTCCTGCATAAAAAATTATTGTATCTACAGCTCAAAAAAATGTATGTATGTTTGTTTTTTTTCAAATCATAATTTCTCACAGCAAGTCAGCAACTTCTTGTGGAATTCTAGGGTTCCAGGAAATCCTAGTTGAGAACCCCTGCTCTATAGTCTTTGCAGACACTGCAGATGAAATGGGAGTTTATTTGTCTTTTTAGTTGTCTCACTCTGACAGTTTAATATGCACCTTGTTATGCCATACCTGGTCAAGTTTTTCTTTACTCTTGTGCAATAATTTCTATAACCATCATTGAGACAAACAATGTTTTTAAATCTATCACAGATCAAAAATAACCATACTGTAGTGCTGTATTTATTCCTTAAGCGCCAAGGAAGCTGTTCCTTGTCTGTAACTGGAAAAACACAGCTTCTGTATCCAGTAGTTGAAAATGCCAAAAGCATCTATTTTTAGGAAAAAGGTAGCTGCCTTGAATACCTTACACCCATTTTGTAACAAGCTTTTATCAACAAATGAAGTTGTGCAATTGGAGCAAATGATAGGCAGCATCACACTTAATACTCAGTTGAACAATCATAACCTAAAATAATGTTAACACAATGAAGAAAAGAGCTAAACTATCTGTTTACTGCTCTACATAATTCATTTCGTAGACCTGATTTTCTTCTCAGAAACAGAATCCTACACCTACTACACCTACATTCTACTTGGAGCTTTCAGATACGTGGCTTTAGAGCAGTCTCTTTCATGCTTATGCATTTTTATACTTTTTAAAACTTAATGATGTTTTAATGTGATGATTTGTTTAATTGTGTGTGGGGGGGTTTTTATCAGCTTTTTACCTTATCTTGTTTTAGCCTTTTGTAAGCTACTTTGAGTCCCAGGCTAGGAGAAAGTGTCAAAATGAATGAATGAATGAACGAATGAATGATCGATCGCAGAGAATCTTATATACTATAGCTGGCTGGTGGTATAACATTGGTCAAGTGATTATTCTGTTTTCTCTATGTTAGCAACAGTTTTTACCTTCAATGCAGGTATGATGTTTTTGTGTTTCATAATATAATATCTTCAATTTGCCACTTATAAAATTTGGCACACGTTCCAAATAAATCTAGAATTTGCAGAATTTTCAATTATTTGACTGGTGTACTAGCACCATACTATTTTAAGCCAATTATCTTAATTTCTGTAAGGTAATACAATCCTGGTGCATATCTGTGTTTAAAGTTATAAATTTGGTGTAACTGAGAAAGCTTTTGCAAATAGAAAGTAAACTCTTTACATATGTAGAAGGAAAAAATGCGTTATATTTTAACTGTTAGAACTGGACAATTAGCCACTGTACATGCTCAAAACATTTTTCTTTGTAATATTTTTCTTTTCTCCTGGGTGGTCTGTAACTTCTCTCTTTCTTTATAATACTTCCTCTGCCCCATTCTGCTTTTCTGTTTCCTTTTTTCCTCTGTTGGAGGCCCTCTGTTCCCAGATACCATACTTCCTGATCAAGACAACGAGCTACAATTCCCAAGGGCACCAGGCAGAAGTAATCTATTTTTTAATGAGTAGGGTTTAAAATGGCAAAACAAAAGATAAACAGTGTAGGTAGATTTGATGAGTCTCCTAAGTAAGAAAAGGGGATATTTCTCCAAGCTTTAACCGGTGGTTGTATGAAATCTGTTCTTGTGGTAGGCAAGAGTCTAGCCAGCTTTATAGACTGAATTTGCTTCTTGTAAGGGTGAAATTGGCCATAATTTTCTCCAACATTTTATTTCTGGTGTGAGTTGGCCACTGGAATTAATTGCTAGTACCATAAAGGCACAAGATCCCATCTGATCTTCAAAGTTAAGCAGGGTCAGCTCTGGTTAGTACGAGGGTGGGAGACAGCCAATGAATTCCAGATGCTGTAGGCTGTATTTCAGAGGCAGGAACTAGCAAAACCACTTCTGGGTATTCCTTACCTAAGGAAACCCTATGAAGTGCAGAGGGTCTCCATAAGTTGATAGACAATTTGAAGTTGAACGCTCGTACACACACACATGAATGCATAGTGCAGTGGTACTCAAAGTGATGGTCCCTGGACATTTGCAGTCCCTCAGCACATGCACATTTGCTTACTGACACAGGTGGGAAGGGGGAAACAAAAGGGAAAGGTTCCACTTCCCCCCTCTCCTGATCCCCCATCCCATCCCTTCGCCCCATAACACCTACCTGCACAAGTGAGTGAGTGAGCAAGGGAATGCAAGCCCAACTGGGCCCAACCACCCACATATACAGCTACTTTTTTGCCTACATTAAAATTGGTTTGGGAGGCTTACGATATTTGCATTTTTCCCACTTTCACAGGGGTCCTGCACCACTAACCCCCACAAAAGTGGAGGACCAACTGTATATATTTTTCATCATTTGACTAAGATATTCAAAATATCTTTCACTGAAATCTAGTTGCTTTATGGAGTGGACACTTTTTATTGTTTATTTGTTTGTTCATTTGTTAAAGTATTTATATCCTGCCCTATATCCCAAGATCTCAAAGTGGCATACAAGTAAAATCAATTTTAACCAGTGTAAAACAATTTGAAATTTAAGACAATAAAAATAATTTAAATAGATTAAAATAGATTAAAATAGATTAAATAAAATAATCTAAAATAGATTAAAAAATAGATTAAAAGTTAAAACAGGTTTAAAATGTTAAAACCGATTAGAACTATGTACAGGTACATTTTGGAATAAATCCATTGGGCCTTAATGGCTTATATCAAAAGCTATTACTTGGTGCCAGAATAAAGATATTGCTGGTGCCAATGTCCTCCAAGAAGAGGACTTTCCACAATTGGGATGCCAGAACTGAGAAGGCCCTGTGTCATATCCTCCCACTGTGTATTGCCACAACTGATGGGCCACAGAAGAGAGCCCTTCCAGCAGACCTCAGTCCTTGGGTAGGCATTTCCAAGAGATGCTTCTTGAACTACCAAGATCTGGAGCTATTTAGGGCTTAGAATGTCATCACCAGCACCTGGAATTCAGACCAGAAATGTATTGGCAGACACTGTAATTTCTTTAAGGCCAGTGTTACTTGGTATCTGTATTATACTCTGGTCAGCAGTCTAGTTGCAGTTGGATTACTCATGTACTGTTGTTATGTGTCTTCAAGTTTTTTCTGACTTACAGTGACCCTAAAGTGAACCTATCATGGGGTTTTCTGGGTCTGAGAGTGTGTGATGTACCCAAGGTCACCCAGTGGGTTTCTATAGCCAAGCAGGGAATAAAACCTTGATCCCCAGGGTCATAGTCCAGTGCTCAAACTTCTACACCACACTGGGTATCATAGGGACACACACTGAAGCCATGCTGAAAAGACAGTGTGTGACGTATTTGGATGTCAATCAGATTGGATTTGCACTGACTAGTTCATTCAAATAGATAGCTCACATGAATAAAATAACATGGAAGGGGGGTATTCATGAAACATACAGTACAAATTGTCAGCATTTATACAGAATAAACTGAGCAAAGATTTCTTTTTCCTCAGCTTGTCTTGCTCATAAGATTTTCCCCACATTGCACCTTGGAACTTCAAAAGAGTTATTTGCAATGCTAAACATATTTTGGGGATAAGATTTAGCACCTTGGCTAGCTTCTTTACAGTTCAGACTACAGCCCAAAAAGGTTCACCCCCTCAACATGGAGGTCAGCAGCTGCCAATGTTTTGGGTTGTTCATGCATTTGTATGTTACCTGTACAAGATCAGGATGGATTAAGAACACATAAAATAACCAGGTGTGTCTTGTTCATTTATTTTCATTGAAAAATTGCCTGTGCAGGGAAGCGAACCGTTTCTAAGAATTTAGTGTCTTAACTTTTGCAATGCACTCGTTGAAATAATTAAACTGCCTTCTAAACAAGACATTTTAAAATGTTGACTGTTCTCTTGGGAAAGCAAAAGTATGGTCTTCTCTCTTTCTCTGTTCTCATTTGTAATTGGTTATTTGGTGTCTGGTGTTTGAAGTGATACTAAAAATGAATGTGATATTGATATTGGAAACAATGTGCAAAATATTATTATTACAAGCTAATCCCTTGTAACAAATAGCTTTAATTGTCCTCTAAGTTCAATATTCATTTTTTTCTTTTGTTTTGGCTGAATATGTTGGCAGAAAAGTTAAAAAGCATGCTTCTAAGCATCTGGTATAAAATATTTTCATCTGCATAACTTCTGTTCTTGGATTTACTTGTTCCTTAAGACAGTACCTTGGGGAGATTAAGCTCATTTCAGAGAAACAAATATGTTTTATACTGACTTTAAACTAGTTGTGTTTTTTTTTAAATGCTTGTTAAAGCTAACCTTTCCAGTTTTTATCTGTTGAGTAGGACACAACACTGATCTCAACAATTTCTGGTAACAAAGAGGTTTCTGCTTCAATAAAAAGTTCATAGTAGCTCTTGCATTTTTCAGTATATTTTTAAAGACTTGACTGAGCTAATTTAAGTTCTCATCGTTAAGTCATCTGCTTGCATCCCCTTCAAAATAAATGATTCTTCACACAAATTCAATTTAGCTTCAATATCTCTTATTGCTGTCTTTTATTGCAAGCTGCTGTTCATCCATTTATAAGATTTCCCAACTACCTCGAGTTTTTCAGCTGAGCAGTGGTAATGATTTCAGCATGGCAGGATCATTTTACTGCCCAATTTGGTAACAGGCTTCAATTTGTGAAAATGTCTCAAGATTACATTTTTTTGCGCCATCAAGTTGGAGATAGAGCATGGATTCTTTATTTTCTCTGTTGTTGGCGGGGGGTGTCTAACATTGTTCTATCTAGATTGTGTTCCTCCGTAACTCGGAGTGGCTGACAAAAGAATTATCAGAAATTAAAGACCAGTTCTCAGCTTTGCAGTTTTGCCATCCTGTGGAGGCCTAGCCATCCTGCCTTCAGCTTAAGTGCATTCTTGATATAAACAATGGATATAATGTGAACTTTGTGTAGAGGCAGCTAGAGGCAAACTGGCAGCAAAACCAGGATGGAGTTTAGTTATGAGGTGAAGGAGTGCAGTTCTGTCTGGGAGCAATAGCAGGAAGGAGAAAGGCCTTCCATACACCTGGCAGGTGAATATGCATGTCTAATCAAATAGCTCCATAGCTCTAGTGTTCATGTACACTTTGCTGCAGGTAATGAGTAGTAATACATCCATCTCTCAGGCATCTTTTTTTTAAAAAAATCTGCAGCAAATCTACAAATTATGTACAAATGTGAAGGCTGAGGCTATATTCACAGTACCCTTGAAATCAAGTCTTAAGGAGAAACATAGGTTTAGAACCAGCACAAACACAATGCAGTGGTGTTGCAATGCAACGAAATCCAAAATACACAATTTTGCAATGCATAGTATTTAATCTCTGCTATGTATTATTCGCCTCAGCGTCATTGTTGTGACTTCTCTCCCCCCCCCCAAAAAAAAACCAACAACACCACACAGTAGTTTGATTTGGATTTGAAGTTCTGGTAATGTTGAATAAGATCTCTTAAAACTTCTCTGACAGAAATATTTATTCCAGCTGTGGTTGACAGATCACCCATCCTGTGACTTTCCTAAGTCTCAGGTTTTGGCCCCGGATTCTCAGGAACTGACCTGACAATCCTAATTCTGACCAAATAATTATTTTTGATCAAACTCTGTGGACTGATATGCCAACATTATAGTGGTCATGGTAACACAACAGTTGTTGCTTCACCATCATACCTGAAACTTTGCAGTAACCAAAACTAGTCACACTATCACAAGGTGAACATGACAAGGTGCACCAGCTGTACTGGTAACACTATACTGGTATATAGTATGTGTAGTAAGTGTTATGAAGTGGGGTAGAGTTAGGTAGAAGAGTAGAATAGACTTTGCTCCATTTGCCAGAAACAGGATTTATTTAACATGAATCATTGTATACATTGTAGGGAGCAGCATTTGAGGGTCCAGAAAGCTACATCCTTCTCTTCAGCAGTTACACTACTAAATATGCTATCAAAATATGATGCTACAACAGTGGCAAAAACAAGGTGAAAAAAAGCACCGCATTTCTCTTTAAGCCCAAGGTTTGGGGAGTATATATGCCTTGTAATAGCTGTGCTTTAAAACAAGACAGGTACTTACTGCTGAGCATTTTTTAAAAAAGGAAACATGGCTTTTCTTTTTTTTCCCCTCTCTCTCCCTTTTTTCCTTTCCTTTTTTTTTTTTTTACACTTTATCAAGTTTCGGTGGCAGTTTCGGTGGCAGGGGACATAGGGCTCCAAAATGGGGCAGTGTATTACAAAAACAAGTGAAGTTATATGATGACTTGTATAGTCATTGATACGGATAGGGACTAGGATCACTTCCTTGGTGGTTTTTTAGACTGCCTTATTGAACTGCTCCTAGACTATGAGGCTGTTCCCATTTCCCCAGTCTTTCTGGTTTGACACACTTTTAGTTTGGATGGTGAAGGAGAACACATGAAGGATCACATCACACTGCCCTAGAAGTCACTTCCGTTTCTGTGCTTCTGTGCTTAGAATTTAGACTTTTTCCCCCCTCTCTCTCTACTCCAAAGCTGAAAGTGCAATCTGTCTTTAAGTTTAATGGATTTTAAACTACCCAGTCAATCCTGATAACCCCAGCCGTTTCCATAAACCTGTATTTGGGAACTAGGGGTTCCAGAAGAGGTGATTGTGGGTTGCAGATATGTGTTGTATCAGATGCCTTGTAGTTCTGGCGTAGGCGATAGATCATAAACATAGCCTCAGTTATGGAGAAGTAAGCATCATTGATATTTAAAAGAATGAACCTCTGCGTAACATCCAGAGAAATAGACTTCTGTATTTTAACTATTATAAACCAGACCAGGACTAGTGTAGAATTCAGTTCATAATTCAGATTACGTTCGGAATTGTTTCAGATTACACACAGAATTAGATCTACAATGTGGGCATTCTACTTCATTGCCACCTAAACCGTTACTGTTTCTCAAACTGTCAGCCACTTGCCTGGTACAGTTTTATTTTTACAGACAAAAAGCTACAAATACATACTGCTTTTTTCCACTGGTGTATTTTTGCTCCTAGCTGATGTAACATATTGAGACACACATAGAACCATAAAAAGTCCCATACTGCTTTTTGGCAAACCATAATGAAATGAAAGAGAATTTACATGCTCTGGTTCCTGGATGGCTGTCTCTGTTGGCGGCCGGGTTAGTTTGGGAGGAGTTTGTACAAGAAGTACACACAAAAGCTGGTACTTTTGGACCTTTCACTGATGTTTGGTACCATCAGGCATGGTATCCTCCTGGAGTGCATGAATTGGTTTGGGAATCAGAGACACTGTGCTTCACTAATTCTGGTCCTGTTTCTTGGGCAGCTTCCAAATGGTAGTGCCTGGGAATAGCTGCTCCTCAAAAAAGGGGCTATTACATGGCATGCCAGAAAATACCATTCTGTCCGCAGTGCTATTTAACATCTGAAACCACTGGAAGAGATCGTTCAGAGGCATGGGTCAGGTTGCTATCAGTATGCTGGTGAGGCCCAAATGTATTTGTCTGTGCTGTCAATAATAACATGAGCTAAGGATAATGTGTTTCCTCTGAATAAATGCCTGGAGGAGGTAATGGGCAGGATGAGGAAAAACAAACTGAATCTGAATCCAGACAAGATGGAGGTGATGTCAGGGGTCCTAACCTGGGTTTGGAGGTATGTCATGAATGGGGTTACAATCCTCCTGAAAGACTGTGTTTGGAGCTTGGGTGTACTCCCCTATCCATCACCCCCAGATAGATGCAACAATCAAGAGTTGTTATCAGCTTTGGCTGTTATGGTAGTGCACCCTTTCCTAGAATTGGGAGACCTAAAGATGGTAGTGCACATATTGGTAATCTCAAGGCTGGACATTTGCAGTGCTCTGTACCTTCAGCTATCTCTGTACCAAGTTTATAAACTTCAGTCAGTTCAAAACATGTCAGACAGACTGGTTACTGTTACCTCTAGGAGTGACTTTATTACACCAATATTAAAATCACTCCACTGGTTGCCAATTAGTTTCTGAGCAAGGTACAGAGCGTTAGTTATTACCATTAATTAAAGCCCTACATGGTTTGGATCCAGGTTATGCCTTTCCTGTATAATCCACCCTGTGTACTCAGGTCCTCTGGAGACACCTACATCGGTCAGCCCAAACTAGACTGTTACCCAGAGGACATTTTCTGCAACCATCCCCAGATTGTGGAATTACTTGCAGGAAGAGGTTCAGCAGCTAGCCGAGACTCTGTCTGTATGGTGACCCCTCCACTTTCTCAAGGGTTTGGGGCACAGAACCCTAGTGAAAATGGATAACTCCCCCCACATTTCCCCTCCCATTCCCTTCCAGTGCCCCCCCCATCCTCTTGCCTTTTACCTTGGTATACATTCTCTGCACCAGAGCAAAATGCATGGGAATGGGAGGAGGAGCTCTGGAGGGGAGAAGGAAGGCACACAGTGACTTCCCCCTATTCCCTTGAATTTTGCCGGGGCGTGCTCACCTTTCTTCTTCACACCCAGCAAAACACAAGAGGATGGGAGGAGGAGAAAGGGGGAATGTATGCAAGCACCTCACAGATAATCAAATTCATGAAGATCAAACCTGTGAATGTGGAGGGAGGACTGTATTTAAATCAGTCTTCTGGTAGACAACCAAATTATTTTTAAATTATGGTCTGTATGTATAACAGAATGTAGGAGAAGCTGAAAGAAGGAATATGGATATGATGTTAGGGATGTTAACAAAAGTACAAAGTTTATATCTTTTATTTCTTAGAAAATATGAATTAGGGAAGTGGGGAAGAAGAAGGGTAGATTTTTTTTTTAAAGAGAGAGAGAGGAGGGCTTGGAATATGGTAATAGGCTATATCTTTCTCTTTCTTTCTTTCTTTCTCTCTGTAGCTGTTTAATTCATATGTTAATTCATAGGGGTTTTTTTGTGTGCTTAGATGTTCTTTTTTATATTTCTCTTTTTCTGTATACTCATTTGTATATTTGTTGAGTTTGTTTTGGAAAATGTTAATTTTTTTAAAATAATGTTCTTTAACATAATAGTTGGTGGATTTTAATATTTATTGGTTTATTGGTTTTATACGCTGTTTTTACTGATGTTACATGTTGTGATCCCCACATAGGGGTGGGTAAGAAATAATTATTGCTAATATTATTATTAATATTAATATTCTTGAATGAGTCCCCAGCACATTGGAATTTGAGGTGGTGTCAGAAAAAAAAAATTCAGTGGAAGGATTTCTGTTTTTGTTTTTGTTTTAGAAATCCTGCTGATGGCTGTTAAAATATACAATAGTAAAACATCTCATTGTACTTTTACTTCCCTTATGTAAAGATTCTGGAAATATTTTTTCCCTGACATCTTTACAAAAGTATTTTAAATGATTTATTGAAATCCTGTGCTATAGTACAAACAACTAACTAGTCTAAATATAAAACCATAACAGATGTAATCACATTTAAATCTTTTAAAGGCATGCAAAAGTTTTTTAAAAATGTATTTGTAGATTAGGGTGGTAAAAGTAGCTAACAAAAATAAGCACAATTGATAGGAATGTGATCCTGTTATATTTTTCTTTAAAAAAATTAATGCAACATACTGCAGAAAGTGGGATGTAATACAAAGAGCCATGTATTAAAAAAGATTCTTGTTTTAGACTGCCGCAATTAAGTTTACATAGTCTACTGTGGCATTTAAGTCTAATCTCTGAATACAGTAACCAGACAGTGTGACCTTTACATGAGAACTGCATTGCATTCTTTTTCACATTGATATTAGTCCTAAAAATAAATACAGGACAAGGTTTCAAGGGCTTTATGTTCTTGATTAAAATGGTCTGTGATTAATTAAAATGAGGTAAGTAATGCAGAAGGAGATTGTTCAGTGGGATCTCAGAAACTCCAGGCCCATCTCAACATCAGTGTGTTGCTCTTCCAGAGGATCTGCTCTTGAGATTTCTGCTTTCTTATTGTTATGAAGTAGATCATACTTTTCAACATATATCTAAAGTAGAGATCCTTTATGAAACAATACATTGTCATAAGATTTGATTAGGAATTATTGCTTCGTTCGTATCCTGTGAATCAATTACATTGTTATCTGAATTTAGATTAGATTCTTGTGCCAGTGCTGTAACATTAAACAATAGCATCCCCATCTAACTGTAGTCACATTTATCAAAGTTATTGATTTTCAATTGTATTGTATTATTTTTGTGGGGTTTTTTGTATTTGTGTTACTTGCTGATTGCTGCTATGACCAACACATGTTGGAAAGATGGGAAGTGTTGAAATGTGATAGTAAGTTACAGCAAGAAACAACAAGCAACTCCAGTTCTTAACTCCAGTGCGGTGGGAAATCTTTCATAGGGCAGTTTCCCTTTGCAGTATATATAAATAGAGCTGATAGATACATCTTGGAAAGTGCCACAGTTGTCACAAAGTGTAGTTTTGAGACAGGTGATGCCACAGTATTGCTGCAGCTAAGGTAACCTTGAACTGGCTTAATTGCTAGACCTTGAAAACCTTGAATTCCATGGAAAAGAGGTGGGATCCTCAGTAAATAAAAAAATAAATGATCAAAAGACAGTTTGGAAGTGATGTGGTTGATAAATTAAAAAAGTATTGAAACTAATGCTTTAACAGGAAGCACTGTGTGCAACTGAACCTGACATCTGCGAGGTGAACGTTCCTAGGAATTGTCAACTTGGATATTGCAAATATAAATAAATACCTCCCCAAACACACACATACACACACACACACACACACACCAAAGAAAACTAGCTTGGAGCTATTATTTTGTAAGCTGTTTCATACCCTCCAACTCTCCCAATTTAGCAGGGACAATCCAGACTAATTCTCTGTCATCCCATTTTTTCAGGTGCTTTTAAAATGTCCCAATTTCTCTCTGCTTCTCCCACTTTTTCCCCTTTGTCTTTTATCTAATTTCATTTACTGTAGATTGAGTTCAAAGTGTAAAAGTAGCTTGCACTCAATTCAGCAGGAGGAAGAGGACAGGAGGGGACAGTCATTTTTACTTGCCAGTAAATTCAGGAAAAAGCAAACTGCTACAGATTCTCTTAGCTTGTGTATTCTTCCTCATTAATAACTTTTGCCTTCCTTTTATTTATTTCTGTATTTATTATTTTGACCACACTCTGATGGTGCTTGGCAATACGTAGTCCCAGTTTTCATCTATGAAATGTTGGAAGGGATGCCGTTTTGATTCCAATATATTGTCCAGCAATGAGGAACACTTTTTTTCTTTACATGTTTGAGAAATATTCTTCCCTCCCTTCAGTTTCCTAAAGCAGCAACTACTTCATTCAGACTTTTCAATATGTTATATATTGAAATTTAATCAGTCAATTGATTCATCTTAAAAAGACAGATAGTTGATTTTTATGATCTTTGAATCTTCTCTGCCACTTTTTGTTCTTAGCTACAATCTGGAATTCTGTGGACTCTCCCACAGGCTGTGAAAACAAGCCCCAGGGGGTGATTGTTTGCCCACCCATGATGTAGAATATTAAGTTGTTATACTTCCAAATGCAGGTCATTCTTTTTTATATATACACATTTAACCCCACAGGCCATTTCAGGTTGTGTTAGTTAAAATAAAAAAAAATCTCCCACATGTTAGATTGTCTTACACACACATGCAGATGTTTTTGTTTAAAACATTTTGCGTGTGCTTTTCCATCATCTTTCCCACTAGAAGGCTTGCTGTGCCATGCTGCTTGCTGATTCATTTGTTACATCTTGAATGATGTCTCCTGCCTCATCCCTGCTGTGTTTGAGATGAAAGCAGATGCTGTTCATTATACAACGTAATCTGAATCCTTAGATTTCAGTTTGACCTGGCAAGATTTATGTCACTAGACTATGATATTATCCCTACCACAAAACTGTAAAAGGCAACATAGAGGCATTTTGCAAGTGTGTTTTTTTCAGTGCGTAATATTGTTTCTGTAACTCATTTTGTTAAAAACAGATCATTTCAGAGTTTCAGTGTTCTTGCTAGGCCATTTATATGGAATTATGCAGTCTATGAATTGTACAACTAAGGCTTTGTAAATTATTCATAGCATTATATCAGAATATTTTTTGTGTTAAATACAAAAGGACGTTATGGGAGTAGTATTATCCAAGGAATTTACTAAGATGCTAGGTATTGAGATATGTCACCTGTACCAGTGAGGTCTGTCAAGAGGGTCACAGAAAAATGGGATTCCCACCTTCTGTGAAAAAAACAGCTATGTTAACTAGCAACTGCTGCACTAGCTTAAGACCAGAAAAATGTGCAATTGTATGGGTGAGAGGCATCTTTTCTCAAAGTATGACTGCACACAGATCATTGGATTTTAGAGGTAGTGATGTGAAGTTGTCATTGTTTCCACTACAGCCGGCCCTTCACATTTCACGAATTTGATTATTTGTGAATTTTTCCAGTCCCTGTCCCTCCAACTCAGGCATTCTTTTTCCAGGGGATCTCTCCCTCTTGGCAGCTCCAATCAAGCAGAGCAACCCTTTAACAACCCACCGCTGGTCCTCCTCCTTCTCCTGCACCAACAGCTGCCTGGCCAGCTAAGGACAGCTCACAGCCCAATTTCTCCGCACCACAAACCTTCTCCCAGTGTCCTACATACAACCAAAGAAGGAGATACCTGAGAGAGAGGAAGTATAGGCCCACCATGCTGACCCACCACGCCTTCCCTCTCCGTACCCTGACCTGGTTTGGATTTGGGACATCCATTCTCCCTACCGTACCTCAGCCTACTTCCCACAGACATACACACATATTTTGATATTTGTGAATTTTCCACTTTTGCGCCCAGGAAGCACACAAGACCCTTGTTAAAACACTTCTATCAGTTGCTGGTACATTTCTTGAACACAGCTGAAAGTGCTGGTTATGGTCAATAGCTCAAGTCCAAGCGGTTTGAAGGACTGTGTCTTTCACTTGGAGCCTGACTGGGTCTTAAGATCTTTGGTGATTAAGATTCCCTTGGCTCTGCCTCTCTCACAGGCATGTCTGGTGGGAACATAAGAGAAGATCTTCTCAGTGCTTGTCCACAGACTCTGGAATTTCCATCCTCACTGTCATTCCTTTGGCAACTGAAAGGTTTCTTATTTCAAGATGTTTTGTCTAACCTTTTGTAGAACAAGATATTAACACCAATTTACATTTTTTTAAAAACAGTTCTTTATATAAGCATTGAAAATACAGTTTTGTATATGCATGTTGATTCCTAAAGGGGCAACTCTGTTCTTCATTTTCTTGTTAAGTACCTTTCTGCGCTTTGGTACAATGCTAGGGATATCAACTTCAGTACTTAGCACATACTCTTTCAGTTGCCATTGCTGATAAATTACCGTAAAGCAAATTTAGGGTTTCAGCTCCCCACAAAAGGCCATTTGTTTTGGGTCAAACCAGTTGTCCATACAATATCCCACAGAAATGGCAGCCACCAGATCCAGATGCTTTATGACAGCTTATCGGGAATGGATACTGAACGAGTATGTCCTCTCCTCCATCCAACTGTCACAACAGGGGCAAGAGAGAGGTCAAGAGAGGCACACAACAGGGAGACAAAGGAATGGTCTCCAGTAGTGCAGAGAGAAGGGAAGCAACTTCCTCCTCCTATGCTGTATTGCTGAGGCAGGGAGCTGGCCAGGTAGCCAGCAAAATGCATTTCTCCCATCCCGGTGCTATAGTGCTCAGCTTAATATGCTTTGAGGGAAATTAAAAACAAAACAAATAAAAAAACTCTCACTGCTTTTAAAAAAGTATGCTTTAGGCAGCATTTTTAAAAACTTGCCTGGCTGGTGCTGCCTTGAGTGCTCCAGTACATCTTTACTTTCTTCCTCCAAAGACTGAAGGGATATTGAGATTGCCCTTGTTCGTGGCATGAATACAATTATAATAAGTTTCAGCAGACCAAATAGGTCTTCTGCATAACCATCAATATGCATAATTGCACACAGTTTCTGCCAGATGTCAAGTGGAAACCATTTCCTATGTTCAAAAGGCTGATTTTCTTTATTCATTGGAGGCATTGGCCAAACCATCATTTACTAGCATATTTTGAATGTTTTTTTAAGAAGCTCAAAGTAATTAATCAATAATTTTAAGCAGATCTTATGCACTGAAAAAATGTTCTTATTTGAAGTATTGACTTTAGCACAAAAAAACAATTTATCTAGAAAGAAAGAGTGATATTTATATGCTTTCATTATGGAAAAAAAAAATGTGTGTACCTATCTTGGATCATTGGCCAAATGTTGTCCGAGGTAAAGAATCAAAAGGACCAAGGATGTAGTCCTTCTTATTTATTTATTGTTTTCCACTATTTATAATTGTATGCTTTTTCTAAAGATATTGACATAACAAAGGTTTCTTGTGGCTGAAAAAAGTTTTCTGATCCATCTCCCAGCTGTCTTTACCTATTGACATACCTAAGCAGCAATTATCTCTGTCTTTCCAAACACCTCCTCATCACTCTCTCATTTCAACAGCTCCTTGCATCTGCTTAACATCACTAGGCTGGTCATGCTTGTCAGCAAACAGCTCTTAATTTCTGCACCTTTAATTTAATCTCATCATAAATGATGCTAAGGCTTCCATTTCTTCCTAGTCTTTGCTCTTCATACTTGAGTATCTTTTCAGAAGCAACATAATCATGCTGTTTAGCAAAAGATTTAAGTTTTGAAGTTGCTCATACTTATGTATTTATTTATTTGTAGTATTTGTATTCCTATCTGATGTAAAAAAAAAATCTCTTAAGAAGTATGTCTGCTGCCTAAATACCCTAAAGGGACCAGATTCTTGGAAGTTAAGCATGTTCAGCTCTGGTCAGTATTTGGATGGGAGACTGCCAATAAATACCAGGTACTAGAGGCTATATTTCAGAGGGAGGGAGGAACTGGCAAAAGCAACTCTGATTATTCCTTGCCTAAGAAAACCCTTTGAAATTTGTAGGGTTGCCATAAGTTGACAGGCAACTTGAAGGCACATATGCACACAAGCAGTATATCTAGCAGAGAATATAAGAAAAATTGCTGTCCAGGGCCTAGAAGAGTTGTTGCCAATCAAGAGTAACTTTATTTGGCTTAAATAAATCTTTGTGATAATATAATTCTCAATTGCCTTTCCAGGAGATGATCTTTTGCTAGTAGCTCCATTCTTTCTTGGAGGGTGGATTCCAGAAGATGATACAGGGCAGATTAGTAATCATTCTTGTAGAAATTGACCTGTGAGTTTCCAAAATCTGTTTCATCCTCCATTTTTTTATTGTATAAAACTACTGAGTGAAGCTCTGTCTAGCCTTGGAAAGTGATCTGTTGTTATTATGAGACTCATCCAGACGTATCAGGAGAAGTGTCAGGACATGGCAGTTTTCATTGCTCTGCTTACCACTTTTATTTCCAAGATCCCAATGATTTTTCCATTCCTCTGGTATATTTCCCAATAATTTTCATCCAGAACTGAAACATTTTATTCCTTAGCAGCTAAGAGTTAGCTAAATGAATTTTTTTTCTGTTCCAGTATACATGGTACATTTTGAATTTCATATTGAAAAGTACCTACCATTGTGGTTAATTTCATTTTCTTTGAGGGCAGTGCTTTCCGGGTGAAGTGGATTGGGCTGTGAGTGTTAACTTTTTATGCTTTCGTGGTCCATTTCAGAATTTCCATTTTCCTGTTAAAGCCAGTTTCTACTTTTTTTCCTTTTCTTTTTAACTTTTTCTGTACTGGTAGTCTAGCATTTGATTTTTTTTAAAAAGAAGTCTTTCTTGTGACAGAGTTTTATATTGTTGTAAAACTTTAGTTTTAAATTATAAAATTATCGTTATAATTACTATTATGTATTCTCCCATTTGAAAGCCAGTGTGTTGCAGTGGTTTGAGCATTGGACTATGACCCTGAAGAGCAAGATTCAATTCCCCACTTGGTCATGGAAACTCACTAGGTGACCTTGGGCATGTCATACACGCTCAGCAAAACTGCTCCATTCAGCAAGCATCCAAGGAATTTTTAGAGGCAGTTGCAAGACTAACCCATCAAGAATAATTGAAAACTAGCACAGAATTTGGATAAACTCTCAGTATCACTCTGTACTGCCTCTGAAGAAGAGGATTTATATCAATGAAAGCTCATGCTAAACTAAAAGCCTGTTTGCAAACATAAAGTCTGGATATTACTCTTAGAACCTAAAAGTTAATCAAAGTCAGTAATTTCACCTTCAGCCTCAGAGGTGTCAAGATCACTCCTGATAGTTATGACAGAGCTCTCTTTTTCTCACAGCAGATACCTGAATTACAAGGAACGGGTCAAGCCACCATGTGACAGATCCGTTCAGTCCATGTGGGTACTACTAAAAAAATCAAATGAGTTTCTGGAGAAATGGCAGTAGAAGCAAAGCAGAGTCAAAAGAGAGAGGTAGCTAATTCTCAAGAGACCAAGCAGTTGTTCTTCCTTGCGCTATCTCCGTAATACAACTGTGTTACTGTTTCCCCCATTTTCGGTGGAACCTGCTCATGTGCTGCTTTCAGGCAGATCCACTTAATAGATGTCCTAGGAAAGATTAGAGGTTGTAGGCTAGCATGTAATCCGACAGGAAGTATGAATATAGTCGTCCTCCTGACATCTTTTAGAAGTCAAAAAAAGGCACGAGGAGCTGAAATTGGATTACTTAGGATTCGTGGGAATGGAGACCTCCTACTCTTCCTGCTATGTATCTTCCTGCACTTCTTGTCCACACCTACTTTCAATCTCTTATAGCTACTGTCCATTTAAAAGGAAAAAGAATCAAATAATTGTCAAATGGCTGATCATATGTAATTCAGCCTCAAAAGAGCTTGGAAAAGTTACCTTTTAGTCTGCATCTCCAGTTTGGGCAAGTTGGGAAGTTTTAATCCAAGAAGTAATTTTTTTCTCACCTCTGATCCCTGATCTGTAATTCTGTTTCCACCCCACCTTTTCAGTTTGTGTTGCTTCTTATCTAGATGTTAGTTGGAAGTTTCATATGCCTTCATTCCATGTGAATCTCACACCAGTGTTGACTGAAAAGGAATCACTTGATAATGGAAGGAAAAGCCCAGTGGAATCTCCCACTCCCCCCCTTGCTATAATGGGTCAGATTTAGAGCCAAGGGTAACAGATCATGGGCTTGCTGCTATCAAGTTTTCCACATTTCAATGCTATTTTGAATTGATGTGTTTGTTTTGGCTCATTCTAAATATAGAGAATTCCAGTCATAGATGCTGATATGCAATTTCAAGCGCTCTCCCTCTCTCTCTCTCTCTCTCTCACACACACACACACACATCCCCCCCTTTTACATTTCATCATTAAGAGTAACTTGTGCTGCAAACATGTAAACAGCTGCAGAAGAGGAGAGGGAAGATGAGGAGGAGGAGGAGGAGTTGTATAACTGAATAGGCTGCCAAATGCATCCCTACCATGTGTGCTGTGTAATACTTGTCATCTCAAGTGACTCATTAAAAGGTTTCCCCCAATGGTGCTTTGAAGTGCTGTGACAGCTTGAGAGCATCTATAAATTGTCACAAACAGCCCTCATACTGTGTTAGCTAATTGCTTGCTCTTTGACTTATTAGGAGTCACTGAGTTAAATAATTTGTCACATGTGTGGCTCTTAATAAATAAAGTGAATAGCCAGTTTGTTAGCTGCTTTTGTGATATATAGAGACCATTTTGGATATTGTCACATACAGCTAGCAAAAATGTGCTCCTTTTGACCCTAGTATTGTCAGAAATTTGTGACAGTAAAAAAAAAAAAAAAAGTCCTTGCAAACCAACCTGTAAAGGAGGAGGAAGGATCTTCTTTTAAGTTAAAAGTCATGGAACCAGCTTTCTTTTTGAAATGATTGAATTCATATTGACCCAAGCAGATTGTAGCTTAAAATTCTACTGAGTTACTATTACCTCTTTTTTATTCTGTATCAATTAACAGCTAGTTAAAAAAAAAACTGGAACGCCCATGAATGAAGAGAAATATACAAACAGACACAAACCACAGAAAGCACTGAGGGGATGAAAACAGGTGGTCGCAACAACTACAAACACCAGTTTGGAGGCTTCAGATACTTACTGATTGAAATATGGTATATACCAGGGATGCACACATGATAGGGGCTATTTTTTTCCACACTCTCTGCAGGGGCCACACCAGTGCATCCAATGTGACTAGAAATGATATCATGTCACTTCTGGTTCATTTTTGGCTGATTTAACCAGGATGGAATTTTGGGGGTCAGTGTGGTACTCTTCAGGAGTTGTGGGGGGTTCAGTGGTTTTTGGTTCTTCTTTTTCCAAAAAAGATCACTGGAGGCCTTTGAGGGCTTCAACAGTGCTTTGAACCCTCAGAAGAGGGACTGTATGGGCCATACATACAGAGGGACTGTATGGGCCGTACTTTCAGTACACTTACTGAAAAGCTCCAGATATCTAATATATAAAAGTCAAAGTTTGTTTGTCTGTGTCAGGTGAAGACCTCATATGACTGGTTACCTAAGAAGATTCTATGGAATCCTGGGGTTTGCAGTTTAGAGAGAGGCCTTTAGAATTCTCAGCCAGAGAGCTCTTGGGCCTCAGTCAACTGTGTCTGTCTTGAATAGGCTGGTTGCTATGAAGATGAGGCCTAGCAGCAAGGAGGAGGGCAGTATATTCCCTCAGGAACTCAACCTGTGTATGTTAATAACCCTGAATACAGATTGGATTGGGGAATATGGGGAAAAGTTACAGGTACTGGACAAGACAGTTTGGGGAATTAGAGAACAAGATCTCAAATCTTTCTAACAAGTATTACTTATGAGAAAATAACATCCTGGGCAACGCCAGGTATATATGCTAGTATTATATAAAATCATGCACTGGTTGCATCTCAGTTGTTGAATCACAGGCTCACACCCGTCTGTATACATAGTCACTCCTTCCCTCCTTCCATGTTCTAATCTGAGGCAAGCCATATTTTGTCATTTCACCTGAAACAGCAAACTGATATGTTCCTCATCCTATAAAAAGGGATTAGGAACCAAGGTTAGATCTTGATGTCTAATCCTGTTCTGCAGAGTGAACACAAAACATATTTGTGTGTTCAGATAAACCACCGTGTTATGATTTATCTCGGGGCACAGGAAAAGAGTGAATTGGTTGTTGTGTATCTGAGGCTTCTTGAGCCCCAATGCATGGCTGAGTATTATTACATGTGAACCATCACACTATTATTCAATTCTCTTTCAAACAAAAAGGACCTACATCTGATTTGTCAGTGCCAAAAGCATCCTGAATATTTCCCCAGCTAATCTATATAGTAAATGTAGTGGTAGTAACACCCTATGTCTTTTCCCCAAACATATGCTTCTGTTTTGTTGTGTTTCAATTTATATGTGCTCCCATTTTTCTCCTAATTTAATACATCTCTGTGCTTGCACATTATCACTAGAACAACAGGCAATAAAAATGTCAGAAAGCCTAACATGAGACAGGGAAGTCACAAATAGCTCCCAGCTGGAATGTTTTAAGTTAATTTGGGGTGTGGTGGGGGTTGGTTTACCTTTTGGATTGTAGTATAGCTTACCACAATTTAAATGGATGTAGTAATTAAATGAGTGTTTAATTTAGCTTTTAGTGCAGACAAGTACTTTCTCTGTTTAAAGTTTACAATGCTACTTAGTCAAGTGCCATTTGGCCTTGGATGCAGCTACAGAAGAGAAGAGATCAGGCCTTGGGTTAAGGTGAGGAATTCTGTAAAGAGGTGTGTTCATTTTTATTGATGCAGATATATTTGATTAGTGAAGGTGGGATTATAGGTTGATTTAAATCCACTCATTTCTGATTGACCTCAGTGGAACCTGCTCATTGGAATGGCGTTCGGGACCGGATTAAAATTAAATACAGTTTTCTGTGAATTTATTCTGTCATTTAAACATTTCTATCACGTGTCATATTTGGCAGCTGAGGGGGCAACCAACTCAGTGCAGGTAATAGTTGTATATAAGAGACAATATTCATAAAATACAATCAATTAACAATATAAAACAGAGAATAATGCAGTAAACATCAGAGTAAGGCATAACCAACATCGAAATTTTCAAATGGAAATTTTCAAATAGAAATTTTACAGAATGTTATAAACTGGATATCAGGTTGATGGTTTTCATTTGTGCTTAAAATCACAAGATAAAGTGACTTGGAAATACAAATGTCTTTTACTTCTAGTAAAAAGGGGTTCTGACAAATACTCAGGGGAGTGCTCCAGATCTGTGGTATTGCCACAGCAAGGATTCTGTATCTTGTGTTGAACCAGTAGGCATCTTCCAATGGCACAGAGAGTAGGAATATAGACACTGATCTTAACACTTGGTCAGATTTATATGGAAGTAAAAACAAAACAAACAAACAAAACCTTGGGGATCTTGAGAACCACAGAGGAGAAGGAGACATTTGGGAGCGTATGAGGCTAAGGCTCTTTCATGTAATGGTAAATCACAGTTGTGATATTACATCTGTGAGTCTCCCTCTCAGCTGTGTCCTTTCCAGAGGAATCCGACCCTCATATCTAGTAAAGGTGACAAACTTTGTTTGTGGAGGGATTGAAATGAGAATACGCATTCAATGTAAGAAACGCAAACCATTTTGCAGGTGACTCTTGGAGAATTAAAATGAAGTTAATAGTTTTTGTGTTTTCAGGATATTTTTTGTCAAGTTTAGATCTGTTAGCAGAGATTCCTAGTTTTAATATGTTTAGAACTTTATTCCACTTAACAGAGAAGGTTATTTCCCCAATTTATTTCAATATAATCTAGAACTGAATAATATTTGCTTCCAGGAGTTCTTGTGTCTTTAGGTTTTGTTTTGTTTTGTCTTGTTACCAATAAACACATTACACCCAGACATTATTAATTAATTATTAATACAGACATAAATCAAATTTCTAATCAACAATATTAAGACCAGTGACTGGTCTGGGACATGCTAGGCTTGAGATTTAAATTTCTTCTTCCTGTTTCTCTCAGGATCCGGGAATACTCTATAATGAGTAGTATCAAGATGTCTACTTGAGATGCTGGCCAAGTTGACATATGCACAGGCAGATATGTGCCCCAGGGGCTCATAACACTTAGCTTAGAGAATTTAACTTATCTCCTAGCCAGATAACAATTTCTTGATAAGAATCTGTCAGTTTATCACCCCCAGAACCTTTCCAGCTGTTCCTTTTAAGCAGTGTTTACCTAGCCAGGGCAGCAGTAGCCACAGAAAGAGGAAAGGAGAGAGAGCAGGAAGTACTTCTTCACATAGCTCATTGTTTGAAATCCTTTATAATGCCAAAAATTAGAATGGCTTTACAAGAGAATAGGATTAATTAATTAAAGATTACCATTGGGGCAACTAGTCATGATGACTGTTATTCTCTATTGTATCTGAGACAATGTGCCTCAGTTACTGGGGAACATAAGTACAATTGCAATGAGTACTTATGGGCTTCCCTTTGAGATACCTGGTTGGCTGCTGTGGGAACAGAGCACCGGACTGAATATACTTCTGATCTTATCTGTTAATTTTTTTGTACCACTGTTACTGAAATCTCTATGAAGAGAACTCTGATTCTCATGCATGATGCCAACTCACTATAAGAAGTGTTGAAAGAAGCTAAAAATCTGTCTTCAGGTACTTAAGAGTATTATTTTTATTACTTTTCTTCTTGGCTGAAATACTTAAAAGTTTTTTTCCCCAATCTTTGGTTCAAATAAAGTACTGCTCAAGTCATTCCTGAGCAAAGCAATTGTACAGATTTTAACCAATCTGCTGCTTGCATCTTCTCAATTGCTTTGTCAATAGGAATTCTGCTATTGACCTACAAGTCCTTGACTAGTTTCTTTGGACAGGAACTTTCTGGAGTTGCTCCTCAGTATACATACCTTGAATGAAATAAATAAAGGATGCATTGTATTGTTCATGCTGATGGTAGGAATCTTTCTCTACTGATTTCAGCTGCAGCCCTGAACACAAGTATCTGGAAATAAACCTTGTTGAACTCAACAGGTTCCTCAGTTTGTTGACATACCTCTGGACTACCAGCTGTTGTAAGAACCTTATGCTGAAGGATTTTCCTCTGTCTCATTGAACCATAATTGTTTTATTGAAATTTAGGGGTGATTTGTTTTATGTAGAAACAGTCTAGAGCTGAAAGAATTTTATATGATTTAAAGGGGTATTTAAAATCAGACTTTTCTAGCCTCAAAAATGGCAGACACTGTAGCATACATATGTTTTCAGACATGACACAGAAAATTTTAAATTGAAAAATAGTGGGGAAACTTGAAGTTGCATCCAAAATTAATGTCTGTAATCCCACCACCTTTTGTGGGCATTTAAAAAAAAAACTGTCTAGCACCCTGATTAATTCATTGAGACTTATTCTGCACGAAGGTCCCTGATTCTAGACTTCAGCAAGTGATTTACATATTTGGCAAGCTGTGTGAGATTAAGTGCCCATTGCTGTCCTTGTACTTAAAATGAGTATGTGACTAACTATATTTATTTTACTGCGCCGTGAGATCTTGGCCAGAGGGAAGGAAATAAATATTTTAATAAATAAACATATAATTTCCATAATAATGTATTTTTTAATAAATTCATTGATGTCCCTAAATTTGTTCTTTATATTTTCATACCCTTGATACTTAAAAATATGTGTATTATATGACTATCTTTGGCATAATGCTCCTGAAGATATAGTTTTCAGAGGCATAAGGAGTCTTAACGACAGAGAAATATTTGTGTTTTATAGCACATAAACAAACACTCATACAGTGTATGTTTATCTGACTTGAAGTCTGTATTCATCTTTAATTACAGTGTAAACATTCTGAACAGGTGCAGATCAACAACAGAACTTTCAAAAATGCGCTTTAGTGACTCCATTGGCTTTGCTCTTTAAACAGTCTCATCTTGGCTCTGACCAGGGTAGGGCAAACAAACAGGGGCAGGGCAGAAAAAAATGCCCCCAATCCCACATAAATCAGAAGTTTCCAGTTGTAAATTGCACACCATCAGAAGATCCTTTACCACAGTTGGCATGCCAGGAGTGGCAGCTTGAGGGTAGTTTATAGCGGAAAAATGGTTTCTGAATGGATAGTACACCCTCACTCTGCTTCTTCTCCTTGGACTTAGGCACAAGGTCTGTGGTGTAAGGAAATATAAAGCAGCGTTTTTCTAGCTGCCTTTTGAAAACAATGAATTCTCTGTTACCACCAGCTCAAACTTCTGCAATGCCTGCCTCACTATGTTGGAATGGCTAGTTAAACTCAGGTTCAAAGCTCCTGGCCTCCAAGTACTTTTAATTCAGCACTATTTTTGCTTCTCTAACCTCTGTTTTTTCTACTTAAGCATCTAAGGTCTCCTTGTTTTTCAGGGGACGAAGCAATGACTTTTTATAATTAGATTAAAGATACTCGAATGAAATCTTGAATAATTTTTAAAGATCATTTAATCCTTTTCTCACCAAAAATATTGCATTTGTAGACATTGCCTAGTTTCTTGTAAATTTACACCTTGTTTGGTGCTTAGCTATACTGCAGGCTTCTGGTTTTAAACCAAATGCAGCTATGTGTGTAAAAATTTTGTTTGCTTATATGGTAATGTAAAATTTAGTTCAGCCATCCGTCTGTTGATAGCCATTATTCCTTAAAAATATTTTCATATTAGTTTAAGAAAAGAAATCAGTTTCAGGATAATTTTTCTCTTTATTAAATATGATGTGCTTTATTAAAAGGTACTCTTTTGCATATGGAAGGTGTTTTCTCATAGTGACGGTTTCATACCTCTTGGCAAGAAAATCACGTGAGGAAAATGAAGTTAGAGTAAAAGTTCTATTTCATCTTAAACAAGAATTTGCATCCACAAACAGAAACATGAGACAATCTGTAAAAAGTACTACAGCAGAGAATTCTCATGGACTAGCATCAGGTTTTTTTCCCACTCAGATTCTTTGAATCCAGCCTGATGTTTGGATATGGTCTGAAAAAAGTTTGAAAAAGAAGTCATGATCATGGATTGCATAATATATGTATATCACATGTATGCTAAGTAGCTTTTATTGCTATCTTACAAAGAGAACTAGAGCATGCATTTTAAAAAGTAATATCTATTTTTCAGTTCAGTGTAATATTGTAATATTACCAGACATAGTATTATTAATTTTGTAGGTCACAGTAATGTTACTTTATGAGACTTAGAGTTTCAGGATGGTCTGACTTCTGTTTTTGCAGTCTTATCATGCTTAAATTCCTTGGAAATAATCTAATACAAATGCCTTATAGATTTCTCCATTCTGCTTTCATTACAATTTAATTTCACGACATTTCATGAAATACCTTCCTGTTTAAAATATGCCTGGAATATCTACCCCACTGTAGGTCCCTCCCCCACTTGCCACAACAGGGATGTGTTGGGGAGTCCACTAAGAACTAACTGATCTCAGATCTTGACAAGCCCCATTCTTTACACTGACTGCTGATATATCTAGAGAGGCCAAGGCAGAGATCAGATTTCCAGTTTGTTACATTAGATGGTAGGAGGGCAAGTTAGTTGATAAATCTGTTTTTCATTTTAAAGGTGATGGCTAAGAAGGTCAGGGTTTCCCACGTAATATATTATGGACATCAGCTGTCAATTTACTTATTTATTTTGTATGTGGGTATAACAGCATTACACTCTTCTTGAAAAGTGAATTGGTTCAGCCTAGGAAAAGGTTTTAGAGATGTCCAAAGCTCTTTAAATACGGAGTCTTTTCGATATTCTTTATGTAAAATATAAGTCATTATCCTGGATGCCATTGTAGCCTTTCCTAATGATTGTAGTGTCATTTTGCTTTTTATCTTTCTAGACAGGAACACACATGGACAGACACACACCTGCACGTGCAAATAAGAATCATTAATAATAAGAAGAACAAGAAGAAGTAGCAGTAGCTGTAATCATAATAAGTAGGAGAAAAATTGGAGTCATACTTGAGGAACAGTGTCTAAGAAATGGCCCCAGGCAATGTCTATATGGAGAGGATCCAAGAAATGGATCTCGATCCATTCTTAATTTTCATTTTCAATTAATGTATATTTATTCTGTATACTGGTCTTGCCTCCTACTTTTGGGCTTTTTATTCTCAAGCAGCAAGAATGTCTAGTAGGGCAAATTGCTCTTTAAAATGGGGAATTTTCTGAAGAGAGTTCTACTAAGTCATGAAAGTCTAAGGTGGAAAGACTTAAAAACTTTAGAAACTAACCTGGCCAGTATCCAAATAACTGTTTTGGATTAACGTAACAATAATGTACCTTAACTTTTATTTCATACATTGCATTGTGATGGCTGTGCCTACAAGGACTTTAAAAAGTATAATCCAGAGTGGGCAACTGCAAACAGTACAGGAGTCCTATCTCCTTCCTGTGCCCAGCTGAAGGGCTACAGCAGTGTGCTTCAGTGTGCCCGAACTGACATGATGTCACTGCCATTTTGGTCAATTTTCACCTTGGTTTTTTTTTTTTTTTTTTTTTGGTTTGTTTGTTTGTTTTGGGGGGCTTGTCTATTTTGGGGAAGTTTAGGGGAGTAAACTGATGTCTTTTCAAGCAGTTCGGGGAGATTTAAGGTGGTTTCGGGGCAAGAAAATTACCCCCAAATCAGATTTTTTTTACAAAAATTGGGGGAATGTGGGGGCTTTGAGGGACTGGAGGGGGGTCCCACAGACTGCATTTAGGGGTGCCAAGGGCTGGATTTTGCCCACACCTGGTATAATCCAGTGCACGCTTATATGGGAGTTGCATTGAATGCAACGGGACTAACATCTGAGTAGACATGCATAGTCATCTACTATATAAATGTCAAAGTTTGTGAGTTTGTTTGTTTGTCTGCGTCAGGCAAGCCAAGACCTCATACAATTGCCTGTGTGAAGTGAGAAGACCTCATATGATTGGCTGGCTGTGAAGATTCTATGGAATCCTGGGGTTGGCAGCTCAGGGAGGGGCCTTTAGAATACTCAACCGGAGAGCTCTTGGGCCTCAGACCAGTTGCTATGGAGATGAGGCCCAGCAGCGAGAGGAAGAGCAGTCTATTCCCTCAGAAACCAAATCTCTGTTATGTTAACAACTCTGAATACAGATTGCATTGGGGAATATGGGGGAAAAGTTACAGGTACTGGAATAGGCCAGTTACTATGGAGATGAGGCCTAGCAGCAAGGAGGGGGACAATGTATTCCCATAAGAGCCCAACCTCTGTATGTTAACAACTCTGAATACAGGCTGGATTGGGGACTATGGGGAAAAGTTACAGATACTGGACAAGGCAGAATTATAGACACAGGATATCAAATCTGTGTATTTCAACCACATCTAATTCCTAAGGTACGATAAGGTAATTCCTAAGGTATTTCTAACAAGTGTTACCTATGAGAAAATAAAATCCCAGGAAAACCAGGTAAATACGCCAGTAGATAGATAAGGAACTGTACAACTGGATAGATAAACTGTACAACTAGTGGACAGATAAATGGATAGATGGATAGATAAACTTACAACTAATTCAGCATCCATAAAGAGAATTTAAGTTTCTTTCAAACGACAGGTCCATACTATGTGGAAAACTTTTAAAAATGGGTAACTTTGCGTAGGAATTTTTGATAAGGCAAAGAGGCCTAATGATCAAAGTAGTTGCTTAAATTCCCCACTGTGCATTCCTGAAGTAAGTCTCCCAAACCCATCCATTTTAATAATAAAGAGGTGTGCAAATAGTTTTTTTCATTATAGTGAAACATTATGTCAGTGATCATGCATACAGTTTTTAGCCTTTGGGCTGTGTGTTGGTTACCATCAATCTTTATTATTTGGTATTTTTCTTTTGACATGTTATTTCACCCATAACTGTGCAATTTCCATTAAAATTGGAAGTTGCTTTCTGAATTATACAAAGCCTCGTGCCATAATTCTCCAGAAAGGAGAAAAAAGACAGAACATATTTTAGGATAGAGTTTCAGTGGCTGTAATACTGACATCGATAAAATACTGTCTTATATATTCCTATGATGATGAGCGTTCTTCTTGATGTCTGTGAAAGACATATTCCATGCATTGACAATGAATGGGAAAAGCCAGGTATTACATTGATATCTTTTAAACAACCACTTTGCAAACGGAGGTAGTATTTCTTTTGTTTTATGTTTCATGTCTATGTAGAGTGTGATTTAATGAAATAAAGAATTGATTCAGTTAAGTTCTTGTTTGGTTTGCTTTGCTTTTCTGAAAATGAGCTGGATATTTTTTTCTTGGAGTATCTCCAGAGTGGAGTTTTGTTCAGGATTTTCCTTTTGGGCAGAAAGTATAGGGAGGGGAGCCAGTGTTCAGTAATTCTCCCTCCCTTCATTAGGTCTCAGAGCTACTTTCCTCGCTCTTCTAGAGATCCCCTCAATCCTCCAAAGCAGATTTTGGGCAGTAGAGGGGGATAACAGGGGCAAAGAACTGGTGAAAATCACCTCTCCCTCCATTCCATGAACAGAATGCTTTACTGGATTAGATGTCAGCTGTGGATGGAAAGAACTCTTCTGTCCCCGTGAGCAAATGTTGGGTTAGATCAGTAGAATTTTCGCTGCTTAACAATGCAGAAATTGTACACAGGACCTAAACTGTGACAATTGAAATCTTGGATCACAAAAATTGAAGCATTCGGAGTGCATTTATTGCTAAAAATAAGTGTTTATTGTTGTTAATGATTCTTTATTTAAAGTTCCAAATTCCCAGAAGCAGTTCTGGTAACTTTGTTTAAAGAATGTAATGAACAATGTAAAATGTAATTCACAAATGTTCTAAATTGCTGGAGCAAATATTTCTGACAGAAAACAAATGTGATTAATCATCTAAAGATATAATGGTGAACCAACTAGAATTTTTGATTAGTTTTCCAGATCCTATCTGTTCTTAATCTGAGGGCTTAAGGTCAACAAAGGTTATCACAGTTGGATAACAAGTGGAAGTTGTTATTTTCAATGAGGTTTTACTTTGGTAAACCACTGTTTTATTTTGGTTAACACTATGCCCTTTGGACCTAGATGCTATTTTTTTCCAGCTTCTAAAATGTTATTTCTCTTTTTTTACTTTCACTTTTTCTTTAAACCTGAATATCAAGTCTACTTTTGTTTCAGCAACAGTTCAACAGCCCTATGACAGATCTGTGCGTTTATCAAAAAGTTGTCAAATACTGTTCATTTGAAGGCAACTCAGAATATGTTAATAACTTGAGGTCTTCATATTATATCCGTGCACTAGGAAGAAATAGTCTCAAAGGTTATGGGTAGACCAATGGGAGACAGAACTGCACTGTTGTCCATTTTACCCTGTGATATATCCAGGAAAAGCACTTAGCTGACCTTTCCCTACCAGTCACCTCCCATATGTTCACTGTTAGCCATCCACTTTCCTTTTATCACTGTGCTTCTGACAATGCAAACTTCATGCCACCACACACCTGCAAACCTGTTGTCATTTTTTAGTAAGTGGTTGTTAGATGTAGAAATGTATCAAAATACATGAATTAAGGTCCACTTTGAGGTCCACTGGTACCACTCTACTCTGCTTTGGTTAGACCTCATTTTGAATACTGCGTCCAGTTCTGGGCACTCCAATTCAAGAAGGACATGGGCAAGCCGGAGCAGGTCCAGAGGAGGGCGACCAAGATGGTGAAGGGCCTGGAAGCCAAACCCTATGAGGATAGACTTAGAGAGCTGGGTATGTTCAGTCTGCAGAAGAGAAGGTTAAGAGGGGACATGATAGCTATGTTTAAATATTTGAAGGGATGCCATATAGAGGAGGGAGAGGGCTTGTTTTCTGCTGCTCCAGAGACCAGGACAAGGAGCAATGGATTCAAGCTGCAGGAAAGGAGATTCCACCTGAACCTCAGGAAGAACTTCCTGACGGTCAGGGCTGTCCGGCAGTGGAATATGCTGCCTTGGAGTGTGGTGGAATCTCCTTCTTTGGAGGTTTTTAAGCAGAGGCTGGATGGCCATCTGTTGGGAGTGCTTTGAGGGTGTTCCTGCATGGCAGGGGGTTGGACTGGATGGCCCGTGTGGTCTCTTCCAACTCTACATTTCTGTGATTCTGTGATTCTGTGAAGGAATAATATATTCTTAAACAAAATAAATAACAATATACAAGAAACCAAAATGCAAATTTTGTTTTAGCACCATGAGCTTTAGATTAAAGCAGCCAGTTAAAATGTGTCTTACCTGTCCTGCTCTATTTGTCTTCTTACACGCTTTCTATAATATTAACTGTAACCATTTCACCTATTACTATTTTAATATAAATATCTGTTTCTGTCTAAATCACTAGTCTCCAATCTTTTTTTCTTTCTTGTGTATCTCACAAGCTTCTGTCCACTTTCCCTTTACATCAGTGCTTCCTCTCAGTACCTTCATTTCCAAGATTCCAAGAGGATTTTCTCCAGTGAATGCAGTGCCAATTCCCCTGTCAACCAGGTTCAAGACTCTAAAGCCGATGTCACATGTTACTCATGTGAGAAGATATGACAGAATGACAGGGGAGAAGGAGTTGGTGTCCATCCCTACCATGTATGCACTGCTCATGTCTGTCTAAAGAAGTGTCCTTAAACATCATTAGGCAGGGTGTTCAGGTACCCACATTCAGTACAAAGACAACAAGGGCAGTGGAAGCCTGGGCAAGTCCAGGTGGAGCCACTAGCCTAGCTGCCACTTTTTATGTGTGTGTGTGTGTGTGTGTGCGCGTGCGCGCGCACACGCCAATGCCATACCTTTTTGGATAATTTTCAAAAACACTAAAATTCTACAAATACTTGAGAAGAGAAAAGAAAAGATGAAAGAAGAAAGGGTTAAAGCGTGAAAGTGAAAGATTAAAGGATAAAGAAAAAAGTGACTTCCGTTGTTTCTTTAAATGGTATATGATGCTCAAATTGTTTCAAGCCTCTCAAAGATAAGATCCAGGAATTCTCTTCTTCCCATCTCTCATTTCATTTTTTTCCAACAATCAAAAAAGAAGAAAAACATTCTTTTTTAAGAAGGTTAACAAAGCTAGCATTAATTTATTGATATGAAATTCTGTTACATGTTACATTTACGCGATAGAGATTCCATTTTCTAACCTTGATATTCAAAGCTACATTACATGGTACTGATCTTCACTACTTAAAATCATGAATACACGTTCCATAACATCAGCAAATCCACATACTTCTGTAGCATTTCACATTGTAATATCCTTTTGACAATTGTTTCCAAATCCAATTTTCATCATCTTTTATCTGTAACCATTGCATAACCTAGTTTCAACCAAACCCCTTTTTGCCCCTATTTCAGTTTAAAATTCGCTCTTCTCTTTCTTTTCATCCATCCTATACCTGAACTTCCCACCAAACTTCTCAGTTTCTCTTCCTTGCCCCTTGTTAGTATTTCCAGGCCCTTGCCACCTGCTGTTTTAAAGTCTTTGTCCTGATACAGAGTACTTTTCTTTTTTCTTTTTCTCTCACCCCTTTCAGTCCTGCAGGATAAGCCTTTTATTAAGTCAACTTGATTTCATTTGACAATCAGTGTAGATTTCATCCATTTTAGATTAGCTTCTGCCTTCTCACCCACCTGGGCTGAAGGCCGCATTTCACAAATCAGAATTCTTGGGCTCTCAACTCCCCCATTTCAGTGGCTAATCCCTCCATTAACTTGACTTGTTTCCCCATGTCATCTTCAGCCTCCCTGACTTCCATATTTCTCCCCCCACCCTCCACCCTCACCTGATATCTCCCCACAGTTCTGCCTTGATCTTATTTCTTAGGTTCTCTGTCAAATCTTCTCACATTCTCCCCTTCAGATTTGAAAGTCCCTCTTTTCTCAGAAAACATAACTCTTGCCGCATCTGTTGTAGTAAGAAACAGAGAAAGTTCCTGGGAAGATTCCATCTTTCATTCAATCCAACAATTACAGAGATAACAGTTCAACTCTTCTCTTGCTGCTACCTTATTGCCGCCAACAAGTCAGTCTTATCAGCATCAAACAGATAACTCCTGTAATTTCTCATGCTTTATTTTCCCCTTACTGAGGTCCGCTACAGTCTTGTAAATAAGATGAAATTCAATCTGTCCACCAAAATATATGTGCTCTTAAATCCTTAATTGTTTTCTTTTAAACTTATCAATCTACCAGTCTTTTTCCTTATTCCAACTTTATGGGGTAAACTCACTTACTCAACTCTTAGTTGCAGAAAGAAGGCAGCTAGGGAGTGTTTTGTTCATCCATTTTAATCAAAAGAATTCTTCACGCCAAAGTTTGTAATGCCAATGTTGTATTTCAGAATTTCTTTAAAAAAGTAGGTTGCCAGTGTGGGGCCATCAGATCATCAGATCAAAGCAGCTACATTTCATGGCAAGAACAAAAGATGTAACTCTCTCAATCCTTTCAATTCATTACATATTTATTCATGAGTAAATGCCAGTAATGGGAAGTCTGGGCCCTTGTTGGTGATCCTTTGTTCCCCCTTTAATCCAGGAATAGTTTCTCCAGCCAGGGGATCTCTGGCTGGTGCTTTTACCATGAAGTTTGCTGCAGAGCTGCTGCAAGAAGTGTCTGTCTGCTGTCCTGCCCAGACGGTGACCATCACCACTTGATATCCCCTCAGGCAAATAAAATGTGGAGGAAAGATTTCTCTAAACAACATGTGAATTCAAAGGAATCTTGTCCCTCCAAATAATTCGGACTTAAACTCCAAAAAACCCCAGCCAGCATAGCCAATGATAAGAGACTGAAGGTAGTCGAAAATACCCAGAAGGCTGATGGTTCCCCATCCGAATTAGCTGTGTAACTTTAGGTAATGTTTTAATATGTTCAGCCACTTTGCAGTTAATTTTGCTACCAGCACAGATGTCACTCAGGTCCTATGCAATGGTGCATCCCAAGAAAAGCAAAAACCACCAGGAGGATTTTTTTTCTCACTTCACTCACATTTCTCTTTCTGCATGAGTTTAGGAATCTCAATAGATCAAAGCATGAGACACTTCAAAAATTGCTGTTCTTCTTCCCCTTTGCGCAATGGCTGTTCTGAACAGTTTGCATAAAAGAAAATATGACAGTATTAGAACAAATATAACTATGCAGATTAAATGTATTCATTCATTGAAAACACTCATTCTTTTCAGATAAAATAAAATATTATTATGGTCAAAGACTAGTTAGTAGATGACAAAAATCACCAACCAACCAACAAGAAGGGAAATTCAGGGTTAAAACAGCTGAAAAAATGGATGAGGTTTACAGTAATCACATGTTCTCATTACAAAGTAAAGGAGGGTTTTTTTAAAAAAAGTAAAGTAGCCAGCAGAACTGAACATTTCAGTCCCACTGAAATAAAAATACCTACTGTATTTTAGACTGAATTTGAAATAAAAGAACCAGGTGAACTCTCCAGAGGGAGCACGTTCCAGAATATTTGCGTCACTATCAGCTCCTGTGTCTATTCACCTGATGCCCTGATGAAGAAATGGAAAGTAGGGATTCCAGGGCAAATTTTGAAGTCTCCCATAATTCTTGTCCCTATGATGGACCTGTTGGTTCTCCTAGCTTGAGGTTTTAGTTATACAAAACCTGGAAATAGGTCCCCTGCCTTCAGTTCTTTCTGCAAGGGTTGGGTGAAGCAAGTGGTAGAATAAGTTCTATTTATTATTTGAGGAGTTTATAATTCACTCCTCCTAGAGTGAATTCAAGAAAGTGAAATAGAAACAAATTTGGAAAAGTACAATGTTACATGTGGCAGTACAGTAGTACACTACTTATCTGAAGTCAATGAAATATGGGCCATTTCTGCACTAGCCTGTTATAGCACTAGTATTCCACTTGCAACATCCTATGGAATCCTGGGGTTTGCTGGCTGGCCTCTCCCTAAACTGCAAACCCCAGAATTCCATAGGATGTTGCAAGTGGAATAATAGCACTATAACAGTCTAGTGCAGAAATGGCCATGGATGACAGAAAGGCAACACTGGTCATGTAAACCGAGTAAGTAAAGACTGAAGGCTATGTGTACATTGGCCTGTGTCCTTTACTGTGTAATTGGTATTCTTGTACTTACCTGACCTTGCATAATAAGCTTTCAGAATCAAGTAAACAAGCAGTATCTCATACCCTGAACAGACTTACCTGAGTAACGTTTTGCCCCAATGAAAGTTATTTAAGTAGTAGACTACAGGCCTAGAGATATTCTACTTGGATCTGCAGAATGAGACAGTTCATGGGAGTGAGCACTTGAATGGTATTAGGTACAATAGCCTACTTTTCTCAGATGTCTTGGCAGGTCCTGTCTGGTATGGTTAAACTGTTTGATAGTTGTATTTCTCCTACATCTCCCTTTTTCCTTACCCTTCAAGTTCTCTGAGGTGACAGAAGTTTCCCCTAGCACTGTTGGACGACTTGTTTCTATGCACTAAATTTAACGGAGACTTCTACAATGCTATAACCTTCTTTTAGTTCCCAAGGATGCTTCAAAATAAAAAATGAGTGAAACAGACTGCCTCTTGCCAACTATCAAGGGATCTAGAAAATAACCTTTTAGATGATAAAAGAAATAGTTGTCCTTTTAACGTACCTTTTATTTTCTTGAAATGTTGTCACCATAGAGTTAAGTTACTCTGTGAGCTGGTTCATATGTTGTGAATCAGGAGGAATGATGTAATGGCGTACAATCATATTCACAGAATACAAACCAACAAATTCAGGAAGCAGTGTATGCTGTGGATCCTGGATTTCCTGTGCATATTTTTCATCCAAGTAGTCTCCTCTCTTGAGCTGTCAGTCCTGAGAATGAGAGCCAATTCATAATGAATTGGGTCGTTGTCAGCATATCCAAGAGGAGAACTGGACCTCTTGGATTAATAAAAAGAATCTATTGCTGCAATAAACACTAAGTGGTGTGCTCCCGTTGTGTTTATTTTCTTGTAGGTTGACTTCAATTAGTTTCCTTTTTTTCCTTCCTCTCCTCTCTGTGATATCAGGTAGAAAACTGTTTACTTAGTTCAAGGATGCTCTGCATGATTTGACATAGCCCACCATGTTCTCTTCATTGCCAAGAGAACACCATAGGAAATACTTCAGCAGCCAATGACTAGGACATGCAGTTGACCTCAGAGTTAAGATTTAGGGAATTAGTTGTACAAAAAGAATCTTAAGTAGTGTAGGGAAATCTTGCAGACTTTTAATTCAGTCTGTTGGACAAGCTTATTAACTCTTCCCCCACATTCTTGCATCTGGTGTATCTCAAAAAAGCATATGCCCTTTTGCAATAAAAACAGCTACCTTATCAAAACAACAGTACAAATAATTTTGTTATGTGTGTTAATGGAACAATTGAAATGGAGGAATGATTTCATAGGCATGATTTAATTTTAATTGAAGATTCATCCGTATGTTTATGTTTTAATAGGTTGTACAGAAGTCTCTGGAGCTTTTGTAAGAAATTATTTTCTGTTTACTACACTGCTGATGTCAGCAATTTATTACATTGTTAGCTTATATGTGTAGCTGTGTACAGGACTGCAATTTCAGGTTTCCAAGTATGGAGAGGTGTCAGAAAAAGATTTCAGTGGATGAAAGAAGATTAAAGTGCACAAAATATAGTATTGTAAGAGAATTTGTTCAGAGTTGGACTTGTAATAACTATTGCTATTGGGGTTTTGTTTTTGTTTTGTTTTGTTTGAAGAAATGAAATCATTTTGAAATAAAACACAGTGGACTTAGCTACTTCTGCCTTTTCCAAAAGATATCTCGCTATTTGTAAAACTTTTAAATTCTTGAAAGGTATTTTAACCTAAGATAACTTTGCTTCCTTGATTCAACTTTAATTTTATTTTTGATACTGAAGCCTAGTAAACTTTTTCTGACCTGACCTGATCCTAAACTTTCTCCAGCTAAAACACACACACACACACACACACACAGATCCACAGAGTGAGAGAGCAAGAGAGAGGTATTTCTATCAATTGGGATCCAATATTGCATTGTTTGTAATGAGATTACAAGACTGTCACAGGCCAATATGCTAGAGTTTAGGTCAGACAATCAGATATTAACTTTCCATACAAAGAGCTTGAGGACGTTTCTGGCAGTGGAACTCAAAACACTATTTAAAATTATGCAGAAGATTGAGTTCTGTGATATCCTTTCGTGATCTCCAAGGTAAATGCTGTTTCTAAATGTCAAAATGTAAGTATATAGGTCGATTAATCACCGCAAGTGAGACACAACATGTCAAAGCACTCCTTTGTGCTGACCTTTTCATGATGTTTATAAAAATCTATTATGTATTTAAAATACCATGGATTCTTATTTTCAGTATTGTGTTTTGGATTTTCACAAGATTAGGGACAGAAGGGACATAGGAGTATATTTTGAAAAGTTAAAAAGCATGTTTAAAACTCAGCATATAAAGCCGTCTTAGTCAACTGCATTGTTTAAAGTTTCTGAAACTGGTAAATCAGATATCATGCTAAATGTACTGAAATAGTGGGTACTAGGGTTACAGAATGTCAGTTTTCATGTCAAACTTTGTAGTTACAAAGCAACACAAAGTTGGTCCTGTAAAAGGCGTTGTTTGAACTATTCTTCTCAGGTGATGGTCTTAATACAAGTTACAGTTTATAGATTCAGCATTGATTAATAGTGATTTTTCTCAAAAGTTATTTATTTATTTATTTACTTATTTAGGGTTCCATTTTGACTTATTTTTTCCTCTGCCTCCTCCCCACAGCACAAACAACTAAGGTCAAAGTATTATTTTGACAAACTAGAAATATTAAAATCAAGCAACAAGAAAAGTATTGTGTTGCTAATGGGAGGAGGAGGTGTACAAGAAAAGCTCCTCTACTTTGGAGGCCCGTTTAGGAAGGTTGGTCACTGGTTTGAAGCCATGCAGCTGCACATAATATAAAGTAAATTTAACTGCGTATTTGGTGAGTTTATGAGTTCCCTCGGGCATGTTAACATTAAAAATGGTGATTGTTAATCCAGTCCATCTGAACTTAAATATGAACTTATTTTGCAAGAAGCAGATTAATATCTCAACTTCTTTTTGTTTCATTTTGTTATTGCTGATGAGTTTAGTTATCTTTTTACCTAAGTGCTGTAGGGTTTTGTATTGATTTTCAGTGCCTGCATAGATTCTCAGACCACGATCTAAAGTAGAGTTGGACAACTGCAGAGAAGGCAGGGCTTCTGCCCCCACCCCCCAGCCAATAGTCTGCACCAATGTGCCTGACACAACCAGAAATGGCATCACATCACTCATGGTTTCATTTCTGGCTTATTTGGGGAGTGTAGGTTTGGAAACTTGAGGGGGTTTGTTTGTTGAGTCAAAATTTTTGGGGAACTGTTTTGGAAGGTGAAGATTGAGGGTGTCACCTGGGGTCACAAATTGGAGCTTAAAGTGCCACATGCAGCCTACTGGCCAGACTTTGCCTATCCCAGTCTAAACAAAGATGGCAGTTCCCAAAGTCATACTTAAAATATTCAGATAATGTACTTTTCCTAGTTGTATGCGTTCTGGGGGGAAAATTACATACACCATCATAATTTTAATCACCTTAGACTATTGTCTAAGTGATGCATTAATTTTTTTTATAATATGTTACTGATATTCTGTGTTTGACAATTCTAACAAGAAAAACATTGCAACTGACCTGAAGTTTTCCCAGACTGTGTTGAGTACAAGTACTATAAATGTAGTCTGCGTATGGTAAATATTGTCACACATGTTAATTAGCACAGCTACAAATTATTCTTAACATCTAGACAGTTGCTGTAGTAAATTGTCTCCTTAGATGTTTCTGTGCCATTCGCAGCAGATTTAAGCCCTAATAATACATGGAATGTTTAAGTGTACTTTCACAACCTGTTGGTTGTATAATCCTGTCAGTTGTATGAACAGATTAACGGATGTCATACAGTTACTCTTTTCGTTCCCTTTTAGATTTACAGGTTTTAAGTCAAATATCAGGACAGCTTTCTCTTGTTTCAGAAAATTGGACTTGAGTGGAAGTATCCCTTAGTTACTTGAGCTAGTTCAGAATAAAGGCCACAATCTGTGCTTAGGGACTCTTTAAAAGGCATGCTATGCACCAGTTTATTGTAAAGCTTTTGGAGCCCCCATTGACTATTTTAAAGCTGTATTTATAGAGCTCTGTGTGGTTTCTTCTTGGCATCAAATCCTTGTTATCATGATTTCATGTGCTGTGTGAATAAGAAGGCCTTGACTGCATAGGCCGCAAATACTATGCAGCCTGACTTTCTTATTAGTGGAATTTCTGTGCATATATTCTATAACTATATCCCTATATATAAAGATTAACTTAATTGGTTCTGCACAAGAGACCAGCGTGTGGGCGTTGGAAGGGAGTAGAACACCCACTTAGAGGTAGAGAGCAGAGCACTGGCATTCCAAGGCTATTGTTAAATTCCAGGAATAGTGGTCATAAATGTCTACAGCTATGCTGTAAGGATTCCAACCAAGTACATTCACACTGCTAAGGAGCAGCATACAGTGTCTGACTGTGGTAATGTCATTGCTTCTACAACAGTTCATCTCAAATGCTCCTCTAATGTTACCATGTGAAACTCAGAGACATCTGTTTAATTTTGCATTCTTGTGTACCAGAAATTTGTCTACTTCCCCAGGCCTGTGGGAGATTGGGGGAGGATATCATAGGACCTATATTATGTACGTTGCTGGCTATTTCCCAAGGTGTTGTGATATTTTTTTTTAAATCTCTATGGTGCTGTTTGATTTGAATTTGGCAGAAATACTCAAATCAGCAGACACCTGGATTAAATATTGCTATGGGAGAGAGGAAAGGTCCTCATATCAGTTCCTGCTGGTTGCTCCTAGTCAATTTCCCTGGACTTGGTATCTCTTGAGCAGCATAATATGCTGCAAGTGTACAGTTTGTAAGACTTGTAATAAGGCTGAGAGCCAATTCTGATGCGCTGCCTTGTTACATATTTGTTTTATGCCCCTTGTTGTGGTCTTTATTTTTTTGTAGAGAGTAAAGTGAATGTATGATTCCTGAAAAATGGTTTGTTTGCTTACAGTTGTACACTTTGAATAGGTGTTACAAGGGATAGGAACAAGTACTGGATGGATGGCCCGTGTGGTCTCTTCCAACTCTACATTTCTATGATTGTAAGTATTCAAATAAGAGCAGATTCATGACAGCAGATCTTGCTTTAAGAAGTGGCATCTTAAAGATTTACATTCTATGTTACATAAACCTTTTGGATTGCATCCCACTTCTTCAGATGCACAGGATGCTGCCTCGATTGGCAAATTTTTGTACTATTTGTATGGTGGGAAATTATAGTCACTAGGTTCAGAAGAAATGAAATATAGAAAATACAAATGCCTGTGATAGCGCTAATAATTAACAAGCAGTAGTTCTGTGTTAAGGTTGTCATACTTGCATTTGTAAACTATGTAATATATGTAGTGTGATACGAAACCTTTGTTTTTATTCGTGTCACAGGAGATGAATTTGAATGTCTTGATAACTTCTTGTTCAGCTACTTCACACTGACAACAACATCTGTTCAGGACATCCACACCAATCCACATCCTTAGCAAGGGAAGTTATAAACTTTTCCAGTACAAGTAGTAATGTTCTTAGAAAACAAAGACTTGTTTCAACTTCAGACCTCATCCAAGAAAAGTCCAAACACTTGGAAGAAAATAGGTTGAGCAGTCACTTGCTCATTGGGACCCATGGCCACATTCACAAAATAAGTCATATCAGCTTCTGAAGAGAGAACCACAGGAACATAAGCAGAGCTGGCTATTTGCTTATATTGACTATTCGTGTGGCTCTGTCTTCAAAAGCTAATATGACTTATTTTGTCCGGTTGCTCAAAAATTTAACAGAGCTGCCTTTTAGTTACTTCAGAAAAAAACAAAATGCAGCATCATGAAGCACAGCATAAACCAGTACTTGAACCTTGTGACATTTCTCTACCATTTAGTGAGGCAACAATGCAAGTAATTAAAAGGTACAGTAATACTTCGAAAGGAGCAATGTTGTCCCATGTTTAGTTACAAACATAGTAATTAAAAAGGTCACTTAGACATTTGTAATCATATTTTTCTCAGCAAATGGACTGTGACAGAGCAATGGTGACTGTCCCACCCCAAGAAGGTTTATTTGGCCCAATTTGGCATGATTGATCCATTTCCAGCAGGCAGGTCAGGTATTGCTACAAAATTTAGGATGTGTAAGTGCTAGAAAAAATATTTCAAATGTGGTTACAATACATAATCATCAGCACATTAGGTTCCATGTTTTTAACATATCATACTTGAAGTGACTTTCTTAGCTTAAGATTAGATGGTATTCTTGACAGTGCTTTGAAACAATATCTGACACCAAAGATCACATTGTTTCAGGAGGCTTCCACTTTTTATATAAACCTGCATATATTTCACCCCTTTGTCTTTTGAAAGTTCCCCCTTACCCCCATTTTTAAAGACTTTCTTTCAGTCTAAACCAACTTATTCTGAGCTAGTATTTTGAATCATTTCATTGAATCTATTAAAGTGCATAGACTTCCTTTTTGGCATTCCATTGACCCTGCATAAATATTATACACAGGTGTTCAGACATCTAACTGTGCCTCAGGCAGCAAAGCATGTAGTCATTGTGTAATAGTAATGGTATATTCCATCTTGACACACAAAAAGCTAGCATTATTAAGGAATACATTCAAGTAATATATAGAGTTGAGGTGTCATACAAGAAACTCTGGAAGGGGTGAAAACTTGTTTGTACCATACAGCACAGCCATCTGCCATGTGCCAGTCACTTTATTTAGGTAGTATCTACTAAGAGAAACAATTAAGCATTTAGAAAACAAATCTGTCATATTAAAAAGAAGTTAAGAAATATCTCTTTAAAGGGATTTTTAAAATTGTGAATGTGATTGAAATACAAGGGCTAAATCCAGTGAAGGTCTTCCAGTAGAATCAGTGAGGGTTTACCTTAGTTGTTACTAAGTTGTTATTAACAAATCCCATTAATTTCAATGGATCTACTCTAACTATAATTAGATTTAGCCCAATATTGTTTATATACTGTGGTTTTAGTTTAAATTTTTTTACCCCTCCTTGGTTAGGTTTGTGGAAAAGCGGTATAAAAATATTAATAAATAATAAAAGTATGGTTCGAAAGTCAGACCTCTTCAAATAATTTTGTAGCAGTCTAGGTCTGTGGCTCTTTTATTTATACATTTTTCTTCTGTCTTTGTAATGTAATTGTAATATAGTAAATTACTGAAGGTAGCTAGCAAAACCCATATATATCTGAAATATGTGAAAATTAATGAAATATTCTAAATAAGTAATAAGGTCATTTTGAAAAGTAAATCAGTTTGGAACATTTTAAACCCACTTTGGGGTTTGCAGCTGTGTATTGCCTTCTGGTGTTGCATTTTTAGTGCAAATGGCTGCATAACCTTTAACCACTGTGCCACAAACAATATCATTTTATTATCTTTTGCTCATGCTTTTTCCTTTGGCAGTAGTGCTGGTATTGCCTCCTGTCACTATTACTAAATGCGTATTTGGACAAAAACAAAAAAGTAGCTGGAAAAATTAAAGTTCACCCTATAAAATTCAGAAGATTGAAACTAAACTGCTTCATTTTGAATAGCATAACTTTTGGACACCTTAATTTCAGATGAGAAAATCATTATACCTTGCTTGCTATATGTGGCATTTTCTCAAAAATGTAAATAGATTTTGCATGTTTGAAATGTATGCCATGCAAATCTTGAACATACTTTTTCAGGTCTGTTATGTTTTTCTAGAATATTGTGCTGCTGTCAGTGGAATCACTGGAGTTTTTCAGTCACTATGTGCGGACTTCTTAGTACCCTTTTCTCCTCTGTCTTGTTCATTTACATGATTTTTGTCTTCTCATTGGCATAATGCAAAGGGTACTGAGATCCCCGCGTATGATGATTAATGCATTCCAATGCTGCCATTCCTAGAAGTACTGTAATTCCCACCCCTGTAATACAATAATTCTTTGTATATTTACTCAGAAGTAAATCCCACTGTGTTCAGTGGAACTTCTACCCTTCTCAGCTGTGATTAGACTTGCATCATAAATCTGTTTTCCCTGATTTCATTGTAAAACAAACCACTCTTCATCGTTATTTACTTAGCAAACATGATTGTGTTGAGCCAAACCACAACATTATAATCTTTGTTACTCAAGTACTCACTTCAGCAATATGCATATGAGCCATCCTGGCACTTCCAGCTGAATTTGGTGGCTGCACGATACCTCCTTTTATCCAGCAATAAATCACTACTTGGATGTTGTAGCATAGGATGTTGAAAGTGGGTCTTCAGAAGGAATTACTGTGATTTTGATCTAAAGATGGCATTCCAAAAGTAGAAGGCCTTTTCTTTGGTACAAATGCTGTTTTAGCAGAACTGATTTAGCAGAACTGTGCATTTAAAAAGTAAGCTTGAATTTAAAGATGTTCTTCCATGAGCACAGGCTTTGCATGACTATTACCTATTTTTTTAGTCCTGCATTTTCAAGTTAATGCCGGAGGCACCAAAAGTTCCCTGCTGTAGAGCAAATGCACATGCTTCTGCCGTTAAAGCTTAGTTAGCAATAAGAGACTTTTTCTGCCCCAGCTTAAAGCTTGCTTCATGAATATATAAAGAAATAATTCTGAAAACAGTTAAAGATATGGAATCCAAAGATTTATGGTTCTGCATATATTGTTCAAGATTTGAAATGTATTTCCTGATATTTTTTCCAAAAAGAATGATAATAAGGTGATTCAGAAGTGCAAGTAGAGAGAGAATGAAAGAGAGAGAAAATCATGAACCATCTTGTGAAAAATTGCACAGAGAAACATGCCAAGGTTTCAGCTTACTTAGCAATCTTGGCCTAAGTTGAAAAAAGCTCTTATTTGAATAAAAGAGGCTTTCCACTCACAGAAGGGGAGCTCTGAATGCAATATGAAAGTGTGCTTCATCTGTTAGAGCTTAATTTGCAATATGTTTAAAACAATATGGATTCCCCTCAGTCTTCTCACAATGCTGCTTGTCTGAAAACCATGCCCTATGAGGAGCAGCTTAGGGAGCTAGGTATGTTTAGCCTGATGAAAAGAAGGTTAAGAGGTGACATGATAGCCGTGTTTAAACATTTGAAGGGATATCATGGAGCTTGTTTTCTGCTGCTCCAGAAACTAAGACGTGGAGCAGTGGTTTCAAACTACAGGAAAAGAGATTTCACCTAAACATCAGGAGGAACTTCTTGATGGTAGGAGCTGTTTCACAGTGGAATATGCTGCCTTGGGTGTGGTGGAGTCACACTTATTTGGAGATTTCTAAACAGAGGCTAGATGGCCATTTGCTGGGAGGTGAACTCAATGGTCATTGTGGTCTCTTCCAACTCTATGATTCTATTAAATCATGCATCATATTTTGCATATTTTTACACAAACAGACCTGCCCATGAGCACTGCAAGTTTGCAGAAGAATGCAAGTTTGTGGAAGAACAAATTCATTTTTCTCATTTTAGCTGTGGATTTTCACATGGGATGCCAAGGCCAGCTGAAAGATTGTACAACTCAGAGTCTGTTAGTAAATCTGATCTGTTAAGAGCCAGTTTGGCTAGGCCATTGTCACTGCAAAGTAACAGTGCTGATATTGAGTACTGGTAACTATGTTACCAGTGTTGCTTATTAGTGAATAGACAAACCATTCCAGGTGCTACAAGGAATTGTACTTCTAGCAACTGATTGTCCAAGTTTTGGCTTTTGTAAGGTCTTGAATTCTAGATTCTTGAAATCAGTAGAGATCAACATGGACTGGCTTTCAGGGTTGTAGATCTGAAGAATTTTTCAATATTGGGAGATAACATGAAATTAGCAACATGTTTATATTTTATTTTCTAACCATTTGTTATTTATAATGTTAAGCAAATGAACTTTCATTTCATTTTAAGTAATACAGTAGGTCCCCCATAACCATGGAGGATATGTTCCAGGACTTACTGTGGATAGCAAAAAAACGCGGATAATACCAAATGCAGTTTTTTTAAAAAAGTAAGTTGAATGATGCAACTTCTTAGGCTTATCGGGATTGCCAGCACCACCACTCTTGAGGCCGTTACAAACAACGCAAAAACTCAAGTAAAAGGATTTTACTAGGAATTGTACTGAATAAGGACAAGGGTTTTACTGTGCAAGCAGAAGAATTTTGCAGAAGAACATTATACTACGATCAGATCACAAAGAATAACTGAGAGCCCTACTGAAAAACTGGGTAGCATTAGAGCATGTGTAGTACTGGGTAGCATTAGAGCATGTGTAGTATATGGTGAGGAAACATGAGACAGCATGGGCAACATGAAACAGCACAATACCATGAGCAAAGGGGACTGCATTTGCTTCAATATTATATTTCCTGCCATTTTCCATACAGGACTTGTATGTACTGTATTTTCTAACCACATCTCATCATGAGTAAATAAAATCACATATACTGGTCATGCGGTTATGGGGAACCTACTGCATCTCATAACACTTACCCAATATATGTATTCCGCATTATAGAACAAAGAACCTTATGTTCTTGTACCTGTTGAGAAACTCTCACCTGGATACTTATTTATTTGTTTTAGATTCTACCTTTCTCCCAGAATTATGGCTCAAGCGAGCTTTCACCAAGATTAAAATGGGTCCAGATAAAAGTCCAGCAAGAATCTGTCTTAAAAAACTCTTTCTCAGAGGCAGGGCAACAGAAAGGCTATGAGGAACCAGCTTAACCTCACTTTGGAGAGACTGTATCCTGGGAGCAGCCACTAAGAAGTCTCTTATCTCATGTTCATGATCAATATGGTCAGGAAATTGCCAGCAATTTTTTATCATATTTGTGCCATTCAAAAAAAAAGTATTTTTTTACAAGCCATGGTGTCTTCTCACTTGGTGCAAATTTGTTTTTGTTTTTAAATATAAACCAAACCGTCTCTAGCTTTCCACTTCAACATGAATTACCATGATGTACTTCCACTATTTTAGAATGCTTGGGCAATTTGCATTACATTTATGGAAACTTGTGGACTGCACAAAGTCATGCTGTGTTTGCCAGTTCCAGTATTTCTCTCCGCACTATATAGCTTTAATTTTGTTTTCCAGTTCTTGCATACCTTGGTTGCTACATAATACATTGTGCTTAATAACTCTGGAAGTCACAGACACTGAAAAAAGTGCTGTCATAAGAATGTTCCTTTGTGGTCTTGATTTTTTAGTCACATCAATCATAATTAAATTGTATGGAGGCAGAATAAATTACTATAAGCCATTTGACCTTTATTCTTCTTTTTCAAAGTAATCATGCAAAGCTCAAAACTTCCTCCTATGCATTTCTATGAGATTTCCTCATATTTTTGTTTCTTTAAAATGTAAGAATGAGGCTTTGATTGAAGCCACATAGTAAATCATTCAAAATTCTTCACCACGTTGCTGCTTGCTTGATACAGTATTTGCTGTTTGTAATTGGCTGCTAGTAGATTGGCTTTTTGTGTAATAAACTACTCAACGTCGCATAGGGTTGGATCAACTTGGGTGTTCTGCAGTTAACATGGTGGTGGTTATGCCTAATTCCCACAGCAGAGAGGTGGAATTACGAGGAGCATCACAAAGAACAAAAGTTAGTAGACTGCCAGCTGAGTAAAGCCCTTGCTGTGAACAGGTTTGAGTAATAGCAATATTTCTAAAGAAGGGAGAATAATGACACTTAAGTGAGGTTGGTCTCAGTGTAAGCAGTTGCAGGTCTGTATCCAATAATGTATCATTTACTGCGTCTGGAATAGATCGCATGGATAAATTAACTGAACTCTTACCCTGCTGTGAGCTCTTTTGCTGTGTTCTCTCTGCTTGTTAGCCTCCTAGCCTCTACTTTGACCCTGTTCCTCTCCTTAATTAATGCATCTCCAATTCCCTAATCTGGACTTTAAAAAAAAAAATCTCATGTTTCTTTGTTTCCACCCAACTTGAGGAAATAGCTGAAGAGTTTTCAACAGTTTACCCAGAGGCAAAATTAGCAGGTGCATCCAGAGTTATTGTAAAGCTGATCAAATGTACTGAGAACTTGGCCCAGTTCCAGTTCTGATAAACAAAATAGCATTGTAAATTAACTTGAAACTGACATGAAAAGCATTATTTAAAACATTGTTCTGGATTTTGAGGTCTGTGAACAGAAGAAAATATATCTGAGGAGTTAAGACTTAAGTCAGCAAACACAGCAGGCCAGATTTTGGGAAAGATGTAGGGGTCCTCTTTTCCCTTCATTAGGATGTGGTGGAGTTTGTGTGTTTCCAGACATGTAGAAGTATGGGGTGGGATTCAGACATGAACCCATGCACAGTGTTGGTTTAGGGATGATGGCAAGATATTGTATATTCGACTATGAAGGTAAGAAACTTTGCAGCTGGCAGAAAGTGGGGATCTGTGATCTGTTTGTTGAATTGGTCTTGGGGCTCATTAGTTTTAGTTTTCAGAAGTAAGAATAATATGTTGAAAACATTATCAAGAAAAATGAAAATGCATGAGAATGGTAGCCAGACCAGATAGCGTTGTGTCACAGAGGTGGAGGGATAGAGAGAAACAGTTTGATGAAACTCTTGAGTTTACACTAAGGGGGGAGTTTAACCTCTTTTTCTCACTCTCCCCACTGAATGGGATTGATGGTCCTACCAACTCACATTCCTTTTTTGGAATACACTAGATGACTATTTCCAAGTCATTATATTGTTTCTGAAGGTACTTTAAGAACACTTCTACAATCTCCTGAGGATAATATAAGTGTCACTTACAAGGTTACTGTACTTCCCATACTGTGTGCCTACATCACTACCTCCTGGAATATTATGTTGCACTGTAAGCTGTTTGCATACTGTTTTGTTATTAGTTTTTCCCACTCCTTTCCTTCTGTGGGTCTTTTGGCAGGGCTCAAATGTACACTAAAAGTTTGTTACTGTTTGGTACAATATTGCAGGTGACTGGCTAAACTGGAAGTTGCCACGTACAGTTATGGTGAATATTGCCTGATAAATAATAATTCACACAAATTGAGTTAGTGTCACATCACAAGAATGTTGCACAGTTCTTGTCAATGTACATGTTTGGATGTATGTGAAGACACTGAGGGGAATATCTACCTTTTTTTAAAATGATGGTCAACATTGACTAGACCTTGAGGAGCCAATTGACATTTCAGTATGTGGATTCTTATTTGAGCTGGATTGGGGAGCTAATGACGAAGGGATCAAATGACTTTGCCATGTGTCTAATTTTGTAAGAATCTATTCAGTTTACATCATATTAATGGCTCCCAAGATGTTCAGTATTGTTAAGATATATTCTGACTTTCTTTTAGTGTAGTCAGCTTCTAAGATATTTTCTGGTATTTTTTTTAAAGCATACCTAGCAGCAAAAAAAAAAAAATTGCTATATATTCTTTACATTTTCAGTAGTGTTGTCTGTATACTAATGGTTGCTTTTTCATTGGAATGCTGTTTTAAAATCTTCACATAAAATGTTCACATAAAATAGTGTAGCAGACAGTTTAGCAATGAACAGGGAGATCTGGGCTGAAAATATCTACACGTTATGATACTTTTTCCCTTAGCTCAACCCACCTTGCAGGGTGATTGGGATAACTTCCCATGTACATGAGTGTTAGCTCACAAGGGCAGGGCAGGATACCAAGAACAGGTACGTATTTTAGTTTTTTTCATTAAAAGATCATTTACATGAAGCCTTCAGTAAATGTTGGATTACATGAAAGAACAATCTAAACAGGTATAAAAGGTCTTTAATATCCAACTTCCTCACTGTGAAAATTGAAACTTAGATTTTGCAAGGCTGTCTTAACTCCTTCCAGGCCCTCCCAGCAATTAAGATGAAATGCTTTTAAACATTCTTTGTTAGGAGTCATTGTGAAACTGGGATTCTGTCACAACATTTGATAGTATAATATGCTTTATAAAAATGTCATCAACCTTCAAGTTCAACTGGCCTTACATAAGAGACTTATGGAATTTAGAAAAGAAGTGGAAATTATTCCTGTTTGTGTTGGCATTTTTCCCTCCTTGTAAATGTGAGATGGGATACCTTTTTCAGTATTTGTGTTCCAGTTATAGAAATAATACATTTAAAGTGTGTTGCTACTGTCAGTGGCCTGAAAATAAAATAACATTTAATGTTAAAAGCAGGAGTCTCAAGCTCATGAGCTCCTCTTCCCTTCTTCTTGTCCCCGGGCATGGCTGCAAAGAGAGGTGGGAAACTTTCTGTTTTTGGTTAAGCACGGTTTAGTAATATGAGCTCCCAATGTAACTATGAATTATTGCAACAAACCAGGTTCATAAATCATTGTTTGAAGTTGGCTAGCTTCAGTAAACTTCAAGTTAAGATTAATTGTATCTTCAGGACTAACCTTAACTCTAAGCCATGATTAGTTAACAGAAGTGAGTTTCTAATCTCTTCTGGGTTGTGCCAAAGTGAACTTATAAATATGTACATGTTCATCAGAATTTTTTTTTTTTTTTGGTCAGACTTCCTTTGCTATGGCAAATAGACTGTAGGTAGCAGTGTAATGTTAGGCAGAGAAAATAATAAATGAGATAGATTATTCCACAGATTATTCTGTTAAAAGCATTGTTCACTCAGTAATTCTTAAATTCTGACAAAATTCTGCAAATAGACGAGGCTTGTCTGATCTAGTTATCTGCTGTAGACAGCTGTTTGTTGAACCACACACAATCACACTTCAGAGCCAGTACTATGTTATTTCTCAACAAGGCATAGTAAAAGATGTAAATTATGTACATAGCATAATGAAGCTGGATGGTTTGTTAGCCTGTGGCAACACTAAGATTTTGAAAAAGATCGTAGGAGATCCCGTTCATAATCTCCAACATCATGTTTAGTTTAGACCTGAAGTAACACAGTGAGCTCCATTAAAATATCTTGGTAGAAATGTATGTGCCCTATACAATTTAATTAGTTTTGATTTTCATGGTGTAGATTTAAAGACAAATGCCAGATCCCACTTTTGTTTTACAGGACTGTTTGAACAGGAGAAGTGTGTATTCAGGTATTAAAATTGCATGTGTGATTATAGAGGCATCAGTTGGCTGGCTGTTCTTTTACACGTGACCACATGTTTTATCTGGTACCTTCATAATATATGTAATATATACGAATATATAATAAAGTAAGACTCTAAGTACAGAGGTCCCATTATATGATAACCCAATGACTGTGGTCATTTATTCATTTATTTATTTATTTATTCATTCATTCATTCACAGTCAGATCTCTATATCCACGGATTCTGTTATCCAGAGATTCAACCAACCACAGCTGAAAATATTTTTTAAAAAAATCAAAAAAGCAAACTTTGATTTTGTCATTTTATATAAGAGAAACCATTTTACTACACTATTGTACATAATGGGACTTGACTATCCACAAATTTTGGTATCCACAGGGGGTCCTGGAACCACACCCTGGTGGATACCAAGGGCCCACTGTATTTATTTATTGAATTTCTTTGTGCCTTTCTCCCAAGATTCAAGGTAGAAAGAGGAATCGCATTGGATCAGGCAGGCCCTTACATAGATAGCAAGCTTATGTCACAGGTCACTTCAAGTGGACACAGGATGGGAGGAGCTTAATATTCAAGCTGGAGCAAAGCAAAGTGATACTTAACAAGCTTCTTGAGTTAGTGTTGAGCTTAGGGTTCAGTATAAGAATTTCTAGAAATTCCGGAACAGAGTTTGAACCAGTTTTATTTCTAAGTCTGTTTTTTTTTTAATTAACATTATTTATAGGTGATTTTGTAATAATCCTATTTCTTGGTCATTTGCAGTAGTTAATGAAGAAAAGGCAGGGTCAGAATGAGTACCATTCTGAATAATAGTTGCTGGGGAATAAAATTAACAAGAAGACCTTTTGACCTTAATGTCCTGCTTCTGATTTTCTTGGATGTTTCAAATGGACTGCTGTGGGAAACAAAATGCTGGACTGGAATGGCTTTTGGAGTGATCCTGCAGAACTCTTTTTCTGTCCTCAGTTATAAAACACTAGTCGCAGTGGCAAAATCAACAATGCAGGAGTCACAGTTTCTCTGCTTTGCATGTATAAGCATGACATGAAATGGAGATGACTGAATTCCATTTATTGAAAGAGGAGGGGATGAACTATTTAAGCTGTAATTCAATAATCTTGTCTTACAAATTGTATACATTACTGTACTCGTAAGGCAGAATTTATTTTTTAAAAGTGCAATAGCCTGAGGAAAGAATAAGTGTCAGCTTGCACAATGAACACCTTCACTTTGTCAGTTTGTCTTATATTTTGGTATTACTTAAGGGTATTTCTATATTTGCTTTGTTTAAAAAAGGAAAGGCCCTGTTTATTTAATGAGAGAAGGAATTGAGGAAGACAAGCCATTTTTTCTGAAAATCCAGTTGAAATACCTGTTCAGACATAATATTGCAAGCCAGAGTTTCTGTTATCAGGGTATGCTGAGAAATCAGGTTTGGATTGTTGCATATTGATTTGATACACTATAGGAAACTTTTCAAGATTTGATTATGAAGATCACTTGTTATTACAGTACTTATAGGTTACATGGGAGAAAAGATAAAAACCAAACCAACCATCATACAGAGAATTGTATGTCTATTTTGGGGGGGGGGGGGTCTCTCTGCCAGACATAACATGGCATTGCTGCTCTCTTCCCCAAAGCACCTCTCCCTTTGCTATTATATGACTTTACTACATAGTTGTAAAGTCTACATAGTAAAGTCACATAGTAGCACTGCTTTTTTGGAGATACTCAAACTAAAGCTCAGATCAGCATAGCTAATTGATTAGTCTCTTGTTACTGGACCTGAGGAGAAGGAAAAAGAATAATTCCTGATCTCATGCTGCATTTCAAAGGTGCTCAGAGTGCTTCCTAAATTCACTATGATGATAGAGAAAAAAATTAAATGGTCTTTTGTCTGGTACCATGGGCCCAGAGGAGGAAGAAGAGTGCAATACTAAATGCAAAAGAACGGCAACAACAAAATCCACAAGCCTCTAAATTTTTAAGATTGAGAGATACTGCTTTACCAGAATAGCTTGGCAAATTGAAGAAGGTGTCCACCAAAGTTCATTGGACAGTGTATCTATCCTTTTGTTAGAGTCTCTACATTTTTCAGTATTGAGACTTTCTTTGTTTCATTCTATGATTACCCAATATTTGGGGGCTTCACATAGTGACCACATACATAGAGATTGTATTGGTAAATTATGTGTACAGTTTGAAGTATGGCTTCTTATTTTTTCCTGTTTACTCCTCTGTCTGAGAGATGACATTCATGGAAGGGCATGTTAGTCCAGTTATACCCTACTCCCATATCTGATAAATCTCTTCTTTTTCCTATGTTTAGAATGACACCTTGAATGATAAAAACCAGTAACTAAGTTCCCGTGTGATAACTTTGTTAGTTAAACTGTCCAAAGTTCTCTATGTTGTTGATTTACATTCTCTCTTCGTATGTTTTTATTTTGCTGCTAACAGGCTAACCACTGTACACAGTAGACTGAAAAGCAGAATTTGAAAGGAAAAACTCAGCCCAAATCTTTGCCATCCAAAGAGGCTGATTTGGATTGACTAGACATGTAACTCATTGGAAGAATGATAGATGTGAGATACATTTGAAGGGATAATTGTATATACAATCGGTTTAAAAGCTGGTAAATATTTAAGGGTCAAGGGTTAAATGTCACAGCTACAATACTGAGGCTTGGGTCCATAAGGTATCGAGAATGGTAATTAAATCCAGGGTATATTTCAACAAAGGGAAATAAATTTGACAGCTAACAACCAAAACTGGATTACCACCTTTCAGAGGTTAGGGATCATGCTAGTAATTGTAGGTAGTTTGCAGTTGTTAACATAGTAAGTACAATGATTACTGTCTTTGAGATGTGTAACGTTTTCTATATTAAAAGTGGGGGGGCATATTTTTCAACACATATTTATAACCATTTTGTACCTGTCATTTTCCAAGATAGGTTCTACGCTTAACATCCTCAGACTACTCTGCCAGCAATTCCGAAACAAATAAAATAATGTTCATCCATTTGTCAGATTACATGTTGTGTTTAATTTTATGACCAAAACTAAAACTTGAATAGCAAGATGCATGTTTATAAAAGTGTTATTTTAACTGCAGTTACAATATTAAGTCCATTTATATTCTTTTCTAATGCCTGTTTTGTTATAAAATTGTTAGTCTGTAATAGATTGCCATATTTTAAGATTTTGAACAAAAGATTTACAACGTTGTGTGTGGTAAAATTAAATGTATTGTAAAAAGACGATTCATTTGGAATGAGTTTTGTGGAATTTACTGGGTGACATTGTCCTGTGTAAAGTGAGACACAGATTTTGCTGTAGCTGATTATATTTTTACTTAGTTGAAGATAACTGGAGGTTTGAAAGGCCAAGAGTAATTATTTTGGTGCAAATGAGTTAGATTAGATGAAGCATAAAGATAAACCTTTTTCCACAGTTTGCAGATTTCCTGCTGGAACAGAATATTCCCCTTGATTCAGCATGAAGGAAGTCTTGTATGAGCAGCATAAAAGAAGCAGATACCTATTCTTGACTTCAGCGTGGGTTTTTTCCCATGGTGTCTTTTAGAACTCAGTATGAGCAGGCAGTCCTAATGTGTGGTATGCTTTGGGTTTGTCTCCTAGGTCCTCCTGTTTCCTCCTTGTGGGGCCCAGCATTTCCAATGTCTGCTGTAGATTTGGGTCTTCCTCTCAGAGAGGCAAACGCTGATCTGCAGATCCTGTTCAGGCCTGTGGGAAAGTACAGCAAAGCAATAGCTATTAATACCATTTAGTGTGAAAGGAACTCTCAACAGGAAGGTTTGAACAGTTTGCAGAGCAATTCCGCACTTTTAACTCTTTGAGGCCAGTGCTGTTGAAAGTTCTTATAGTGGTGCAGATAGGGGGAAGAGGAGTTTACTTTAAAGACATGTGTGACCATAAGTTCTAAAAGGATTCCAGAGTAAGAAAGCCAGCAGGTTGAAACAATGGTTATCATATTAAAGCAACAAGAACAACAAACTGACTCAAAGTAGCAACATCAGAATAACTTGAACATATGTGAATGTCCACTTTATTGTGTTTGATTCACCTTGTGATAATCACATGTTGGGCTATGTTGCAAAGCCTTATCAATACAATTTCCATGTCTTTATAAAAACCACTGGCCATTTCAGCTACTTTCATTTTGGGTTTTATAAAAAAAAGTAAGGTAGCTACACAGCTGCAAACAAAACAGAATTGTAATTGAGGAAAGGAGGGGGAGAAAGTTCTGAGTTGTGAGCACCAAGCAGCCTCCATAAATGTTTTTGAAGATCACTGTGACTGCTCTCCTGGGCAAATTAAACATGCTTGAATCTCAAGATTTCAGTGTGACTTGAACAGTCACTTCTCCTTTACATTCATTCATCCATATTTATACCACATAATTCTGCAAATTCAGTGTGCCTAAATAGCCATTTCATTATCTTCAGTATTATTGGAAGTAGTAGTAACATCTGTTTCTGTCCCCAGAGAGTTTTTGATTATTAGGCTTGATTGGCATGAAAAAACACAGGAGAACAGTTCTCTCTCTTTCTCTTCCTTTCAATAACATTTTGCATCCCTGCTACCATTATCTGGTAGCTTTTAACTGGTTTTATTTTAACTGGTTTTATTTTCAATTCTTTAAATGATTTAATCAATGTTTGTAGGCTGTGAATTTATAACTATTTTTTTAGCTATTATAAGCCACCTTGAGTCTTGAACTGGGGAAAGGGTAAGAGGGTAGAATCATAGAATCATAGAAATGTAGAGTTGGAAGAGACCACACGGGCCATCCATTCCAACCCCCTGCCATGCAGGAACACCCTCAAAGCACTCCCGACAGATGGCCATCCAACCTCTGCTTAAAAACCTCCAAAGAAGGAGACTCCACCACACTCCGAGGCAGCATATTCCACTGCCGGACAGCCCTGACTTTCAGGAAATTCTTCCTGAGGTTCAGGTGGAATCTCCTTTCCTGCAGCTTGAATCCATTGCTCCTTGTTCTGGTCTCTGGAGCGGCAGAAAACAAGCCCTCTCCTTCCTCTACATGGCATCTCTTCAAATATTTAAACATGGGTATCATGTCCCCTCTTAACCTTCTCTTCTGCAGACTGAACATACCCAGCTCTCTAAGTCTATCCTCATAGGACATGTCTTCCAGGCCTCTCACCATTTTGGTTGCCCTCCTCTGGATCTGCTCCAGCCTGACCATGTCCTTCTTGAATTGGGGTGCCCAGAACTGGACACAGTATTCAAGATGAGGTCTAACCAAAGCAGAGTAGAGTGGTACCAGTACCTCCCTCGATCTGGACACCATACTCCTATTGATGCAGCCGAGAATTGCATTGGCTTTCTTGGTTGCCGCATCACACTGCTGACTCATGTTCAGCTTGTGGTCTATTAAGACTCCTAGATCCCTTTCACATGTACTGCTACCCAGCCACGTGTCCTCCATCCTATTTTTCTGTATTCCATTTTTTCTACCTAAGTGTAGGACCTTACGCTTCTCTCTGTTGAATTTCATTTTGTTAGCTTTGGCCCAGCTCTCCAATCTATCCAGGTCATTTTGAATTTTGATCCTGTCCTCTGGCGTATTAGCAACCCCTCCCAATTTGGTGTCATCTGCAGATTTGATGAGCATGCCCTCTATTCCTTCATCCAGGTCGTTGATGAAGATATTGAAGAGCACTGGGCCCAGGACAAAACCCTGTGGCACCCCGCTAGTCACTTCTCTCCAGGATGAAAAGCAGCCATTCGTGATCACCCTTTGGGTTCGGTCGGTCAACCAATTACAAATCCGACTAACAGTAGCCCTGTCCAGCCCACATTTTACTAGCTTCTTTGCAAGAATGTCATGGGGAACTTTGTCAGAGGCCTTACTGAAATCGAGAAATGCTGCATCCACAGCATTCCCTTCATCTGTCAAGCTAGTAACTCTATCATAAAAAGAGATAAGATTAGTCTGGCATGACTTATTTTTGAGAAATCCATGTTGACTTCTCGTGATTACCGCGTTGCTTTCTAAGTGATTAGAAACTGACTGCTTAATGATCTGCTCCAGAATCTTTCCGGGTACTAATGTCAGGCTGCCTGGGCGATAATTATTTGGGTCCTCTTTTTTTCCCTTCTTGAAGATGGGGACAACATTTGCCCTCTTCCAGTCTGCTGGAACTTCTCCTATCCTCCAAGATTTCTCAAAGATTATAGCAAGCGGTTCCAAAATGACCTCTACCAGTTCTTTTAATATCCTAGGATGCAATTCATCTGGCCCTGGAGACTTGAATTCATCCAGTGTGGCCAGGTATTCCTGTACCACCTCTCTACCTATTATGTGCTTCATTTCCCCTGCTTCCTCATCTGCTCCCCAACCGCCAGGTTGAGTGCTTGTATCCTTCTGGGAAAAAACTGAGGCAAAGAAGGTGTTAAGTAGTTCTACCTTTTCTCTTTCCCCTGTTAGTAATTCGCCATCTTCTCTGCGCAGCAACCCTATCGTCTCCTTCTTTTTCCTTTTGCTACGGACATATTTAAAAAAGCCCTTTTTATTGTTTTTGATGTCTCTGGCCAGCCTAAGTTCGTTCTGTGCTTTAGCCTTTCTGACCTCCTCCCTACATCTGCTAGCTACTTGCTTAAATTCTTCTTTGGTGGTTTCCCCCTTCTTCCATTTCCTGTACATGTTTCTCTTAACACTTAGCTCAACTGAGAGTTCTTTAGTCAACCATTCTGGTTTCTTCAGATGCCTTCCATTTTTCCTCCTTATTGGCACAGTTTTAGACTGTGCCTTCAATATCTCCCTTTTAAGGAACTCCCATGCCTCTTGAACTCCTTTCCCTTTCACTGTTCTTGACCACTGAATTCCAGCCAGCAGCTCCTTAAGTTTACAGAAGTCTGCAGGATGGTGATGGTGGTAATGATTCCCATTCTCCCAACATACAATCCTTCAACAACATATACTTTGGTAGTTCCCAGCTCCAGAAATAAAATATTTAACATCCTCCCAACAGTGGCCAAAATAAATACTTCCACATTTTGATCTTCCAGTCTCCTCTTTATTTCCTTGGAATCACAACATTATAAATCATCAAAACACAAATGTAGATAACAGTGGGTATGGAAATTCTATACGTATCACACTGAGTATAGACATATAACATCTTTCAAAACAAAACTTTTTTAAAAAAATAACTTTTCCTTATTTTAAAATTATTGAGCCAAAAGATTAACATAAATATTCCCCCCCCCCCCGCTTACATTAAAAACAAAGCCTGTCTTAGGAGAAATCTAGGCAATTAAGTATAGAAAGCTGATTTGGAGTTCCACTGCATTTGAATGTTAACTTTTACCAATCTTTCTGAAACAGTATGCTTTAAAGAATGTCTTATCAACAGATAACATGTAGGAGCAGCTGGATATCATTAAAGCCCTGTGCATGAATCATTCCTCTTCATTACCTTTTTCACGACAGCTTTTACTTTCTAGCGAAAATACTACTTTGCTTTGGAAATTTGTCACTCGGGTGCCTTCTGTTCTAAATTTAAACTAATTTGTTGTTAGAATGAGTGGTTTACTAGCCATACCAACAGACATTTATAGGAAGAAGCATACATTTTAGTAAAAAAAACAATGTGGAAACATGGGCTTATACAACTTCTTCCAGCAGTTCTTCTGAGTTCATCACAATGTACTCATTCCACAAAAGAAGACAGGTGTGTTGCTTAAGTACGAAAGATTATCAAGCATGTTCATGGCATCTCCTATTGCAGCTAAAACCTAATTTTAAGTATTAAATTAGCTGTTAATTTCAGCTGTTCTTCATGTGTGCATTTTAAAATCCCCTGTATACAATATTTCAAAAACTTAATTAAGTCTTGTGTAGTATTTTATACAGTGGCAGGTGTAGTCAATTTCAGAGAGACCAGATTTCTTCCAAAAATGCTAAATGTGTTTAAAAAAACAAACACAAAACCATTGGCCTGGACTTCACTTCTAAATTTGAACATCAGTAAATTTCTTTTGGTATTTAAATAATGGATGGGGAAGCTATAGCACATTTAACATTTGATATGGGTCTTCCAGAGTTTACCAGGAGAAGCCATTCACAATTTTTTGGTCAGGAAAGGGGCATTCTAGAGGAATCTGGATGTGTTGATAGCCATAAAACCTGCTATTTGGCCTCAGGACCAATGCCTGCCCCTCTGCTAGCAGTGTGCATCAACATAGGTGAAGCTGAGATCCAGAAGAAAAGAAGCCTATTCAAGACCATTAAGGCTTCTTCTTCGTGGTCTGTGTGACTCACACAATTGGGTTTTGCACCTGCGCAGAACAGCATTTGGAACCTTCTAGAAATCCAAAAGTAGGCATTTTGACCACAGAACCCCTCCCCCATCCTCTGGGGTATAAAAGCCCCCTCCTGCTCCAATGGTCAGTTCCTTTCTTTCCACCACGTTAGCAGCATCTAAGGAGCCTTTCGCTAGTGTTTGTCTTGTCTGATCCGTTTTTTGACTTTGGTACGGTTGAGAATGACTTTTTCTTGGCATTTTGGACTTGTTGAACTGTGGATTTACTGGACTGATGACGGACTGTGCTTGACTAAGATTTTGGATTTGGATTTGGCAGTGTTGCAGTGTACAACAACCAAAGTGTTTAAGCGCTGTATAGTGTGTAGAGGCAAGATACCCGATCAAGACAGACGTTCAAAGTACCTCTTGTACCTGGGAGAGGGCCATAACATGAATTCTTGCACATATTGCCAAGAATTCACACCACAGACTAGATGCAATAGAGCAAACTGGTTAAAAGCTTTGCTCTGAGAGTAAGTTTTGTCTGCGTTGGACCCTGCGAGTTGTGCTAAGGCATCTAGCACTAAATCCAGGATGGCCCACACTTCTACTCCGTTGTCTCGTCAGTTGATGCCGAGGTCGAGTTTGACTTCTTCATCTCAAAAGTCGTGATCAGAGAAGGCAGCGAAGAAGGTGTCTGATGTTGTTGGGAGCATATCTTCTCCTTCTGTGCTAAAAAAAGAAGGATAAGGATAAGAAGAGGAAGCTGAAGGAGCCTGCAGACCAAGCTCCTTCGGAAAAATGTAAGAAGAAGGGTTGACATCTGACTTCAGCTTCTTTGACATCACCGAGGCCGATAACATCTTAGCGCGCCGTGGAGGTGCAGCTTGAGTCCTCGTCTCCTGTCAGACATCTAAGGCAGGCCCTCGGTCCTCCATTGGAGATACAAGAGGTCCAGGTGGAATCGGAAGGAGAAATTGTTGATTCTTCTCCTTTGATGGCTGTGGGGTCTCGACCTCAAGTTCAAGATTGACCTCAAGATGCAGGGCGATCGGTGTCAGTGCAGAGAAGTTCACAGCATGATTTGATGACTTCTAGAGGCTGTAGGAGGACATCTCCATCACCTCCACGTTCTTCTCGCAGGAATTCGAGGTTGAGAAGTAGATCACCTGTGCGATATCACCGATATAGACATGTTACCCTGGCTAGATATCATGAATGTCATCTGGATGAGATTTCTGTTGACTCAAGAGACATTTCACCTTATCCTGAGGAGTACTATGATCATAGACATTATCGATACCGCGCTGATTCTCAGACTCGGTACTGATGCTCTGACTATTATAGGTCGAGATCTTGCTCTGTGTCGCCTCTACATCAAAGGTTTTCAGTAGTGGAGAAAGTAGCACCTCAACAAGAGCGAGAGAGTGGACATGACATTCTTCATAAGGAGGTTGTTGTTGAGTCTCGAGAGAGATTGAGAGAGAGATCCACGACTCATCATGTAGAAAGATCGGTGTTCGTATTGAGTTCAACATCATCTAATGGATCTGTAGATGCTGATGGATGTTGTTCTACTCTTGTGTTGAATGCTGAGAGGATTTCTCTCACGGATGATGTTAGATTTTTTTCAGAGCTTGTTTTGAGAATGTCTCATTCACTTAATCTCACAACTAATATGGAGAAAGAGGATTTAAAAGACGCTATTTTTCAGGAGCTTCAAGATAGGGTGCCTGCAACTTCAATGATAGCTCCGCTACTGTATTTGTTGCATACTGTAAAAAAATCATGGACGACTCCTTCTTCAGTACCGTCAACATCAAAAAAGTTGGAATCTCTCTATCGTATCATTGAGGATGAACAAGACTAGTTGATGCATCATCCTAAACCAAATTCCTTTGTTGTAGGTGCTGTACAGTCAAGACAATCACAGAGACTACATGTTACACCTGCCGATAGAGGAGGCAAGAAGTTGGATAACTGGGGAAGGAAGGCGTATTCTAATGCTGCATTGTTGTTTAGAATTTCCAATTACGCTGCATGTATTGGAGCGTTTCAACAGTTTTTGTGGTCCAAGGTTAAAACTTTCATTGACATGTTGCCTGATGAAAAGAGGAAAACTACATCAGCTCTGTATGGTGAGGCTTATTGGCTTTCTTCTCAACAACTTGCGACAGCTAAACATATAACTGACTGTAGTGGTAAAGCACTTGCTGGAGCTATAGCACTGCATTAGACGTACATGGTTGAGATCATTGGGACTGTCCCAACAAGCTAAAAATATGATAGAGGACTTAGCTTTTGATTCTGTTGGGTTGTTCAATACGGGCACAGATGACAAGCTGGAACATGCTCAGAAAATGAGTACTGCTAGAAAATATGGATTTCCAGCTTCATATTATCCATCTAGGTACCGATATAGGAGGTATCAGCCTTTCATCAGGAGGCCAGTGAGTCCAACTCAGACACAACATCATAGGCATCCTACTCCACAATATCAAACATTAAGGAAGTTTCCTTCAACAGGATTCAAACACACACAATATAAGAAACGTCAACCTGATCAAACCAAGCGTAGGGTTTGACAATCAAGTGTACGATACCGATGTTTCCTCAGGTGCGAACACCACGTTGAAGGATACTACTCTGCAGATTTCTCCAGCTCTAATCTGTCTAAGATGTCAACACGGTACCAAAGATCTACAATTAAGTATGGATGTAACGCCTTCTTTTGGGGACAGATTGAAGGGGTATTACCATGTGTGGCGGTCTATAACAACCGATCTGTGGGTTCTTGGGATAATAAATCAAGGTTATTCCATAGAATTTCGAATCCTGCCAACCATGGGGAAAGTTTGACGCACAAAACCATCACCACAGCTACAGGCAGAGATCAATACCTTATTGTTAAAGGGGACCATATAAAAAATCTCCAATCTGCAACTCAAGAGAAGTTTTACATCAAGGTACTTCCTGGTGTCGAAAAAGGGTGGTGTCCTTCGACCCATTTTGGATCTGAGAGGGGTGAATTATTTTATAACCCCAAAAAGATTCCGGATGGTGACTTTTTTCACCATAATGCCATTGCTATATCGAAATGACTGGTTTGCTACGTTAGACCTCAAAGATGCTTACTTCCATATCGCTATCAGACCAGAGCACAGGAAGTTCCTAGCATGTGCTATAGGAAATCAGGGGTACCGTTTTCGAGTTCTACCCTTTGGTATCTGCACAGCACCAAGGGTATTTACAAAATGTATGTCCGTGGTGGCTGCTTATCTGAGGAAGAAAGGTGTCGTAGTGTTCCCGTATATAGACAACTGGTTAATAGTGGCGCCAACGAAATATTGGTTGTTGGCAGATCTGAACACGATGGTGCGTTGTCTGCAAGATTTAGGACTGATGATAAACTGCACGAAATCGATGTTGATACCGTCAAAGAGAATCAAATACATAGGAGCCATACACTACAAAAAGCATTTTTACCAGAGGACAGATGGGTAAAAATGCTGAAGGCATTCAACGTGATTCGGCAACACAGAAGAGTCAGAGGAAAGACAATTCAGGTGGCATTGGGGCTAATGACCTCAACAACGATGGTGATACCATTAGCGAAACTAAGAATGCATCTCTTACAAAGGTGGTTTATCAACATCTTCGATCCGCTGCAGGACCGACAAAGCATGTTCCTGATGGTACCAAGACTGGTGTTATGGTCTCTACTGTGGTGGATGGAATCACGCAATATGTTGATAGGAATGCCGTTGTACCTCCCCAACCTTGTGTGGTAGTAACAACGGATGCGTCATTGGAAGGATGGGGAGCACACCTGCAGAACCTGACCGTGAGAAGTTGATGGAAACAGTCAGAGAAAAGGCTACACATCGATGCGTTGGAGTTGAAGGCTGTAATAAAGGCATTCAAAGCTTTTCAGTATTACCTTCAGGGAAATCCTGTACAGGTCGTTACTGACAACACGACCGTAATGTATCATATAAACAAGCAGGGCAGAACAAGATCTCAGGTACTGCTCAATCTGGCCTTGCAGTTGTGGGAATGGTGTCTATCAATGAAGATTACTCCCTCAGCAGTATACCTGGTGGGAGAGGAGAATGTGCTGGCAGACATGCTCAGCAGGACCCCTCTGTCAAGCCACGAGTGGAAGCTGGACAGAGGGGTTCTGTTTGATATCTTTCGGGACTGGGCTTATCCTCAGATAGATCTCTTTGCATCCAACGAGAACAGACAATGCGAACTGTATTGTTCACAGATGAAAAAGGATATCAAGTCCCTGGGAGACACTTTCCTGTTCAGCTGGTCAGGACCGATCCTTTATGCATTCTCACCTTTTCCTCTGATTACAAAGGTAATATCGAAGATTCATCAGGATCGGGCAACCGTGATCTTGATAACACCTTGGTGGCTGAGACAGCCTTGGTTTGCGAATCTAATGCATCTGGCCAACCACCAGTATCGAGCGTTGCCGTGCCAGCCAGACTTGATTTCCATCCACAAGGGGACAGTGTTCCATCCAGATGTTCACTCCTTGAGACTAACAGCGTGGAACCTGTTAAGCTGAATGCCTTACCAGATGCTGTGAAGAAGGTTTTGATGGCAGCACATGAACCATCCACATCTAGGTCATATACTTATAAATGGAACAAATTTATTAAGTACTTGAATTATGTGAACGTTGATGTTCAAACCTATACTGTGGTTAATGTGCTTGACTTTTTGTCGAGATTGGCAACAGAGGAACTGACACTGTCATCAATCAAGTGCTACTTGGCAGCTCTTTCTTGGTGCCATCAACAGGATGGTAAACTGTCTCTTTTTGGGGATCCTATGGTTAAGAGGTTTTTGCAAGATTATAAACATTTGCACCCACCAGTTAGACCTCCTGTACCATCTTGGGATTTGAGTACTGCGTTAATGGGGTTGACTGGTAAGCCTTTTGGCAACTTGTGATTTACATCTCTTAACATGGAAAACAGCTTTCTTATTGGCAATAACATCAGCTAGAAGGGCTAGTGAGTTATGTGCATTGAGGGTTGATTCACCTTATTTATGCTTTCATAAGAGTAAAGTAGTTCTTAAACCTGATATCACATTTTTGCCCAAAGTTGTATCGTCTTTTCACTTAAATCAGGATATCATTTTACCTGCATATTTTCAGAATCCTGAGTCTGATATGGAAAGAAGGTTACATTGCTTAGATGTTAAGAGAGTGCTAGCTTTCTATGTACAGCGCACAGCTGGTATTAGGAAAACTAATAAATTGTTTGTTTGCTACTCTGTATCTAAACAAGGGATGTCTGTTTCATCCCAAAGGTTAGCAAAGTGGGTTGTTTCTGCTGTTAAATTGATTTATGACCTTGTAAGAAAAAAACTACCTGAGGGGATTAGAAGCCATTCAACTAGAGCATTGGCAGCTTCCAGTGCATTTCTTCAGGGAGTTCCACTGGATGATATATGCAAAGCGGCTACTTGGTCACAACCAATAACCTTTATATCTCATTATAGAATTGATAATAGAGAAAAAAGAGACGCTAAGTTTGAAAGAGTGGTTTTATTGTCTGCTATTACTTAATACATTTTCTTTATGGGTATTTAATAAGCACAAAACAAACATGTTCTCTTTGTTGCAGTCATCTAGTATGGGGATGATTTTTATTGTGTTGTTGTTTAAGTTTAGATGGAGTTGGGTTGCAGCATGACATCCCACCATCCCTGTAATAACAGCTTGCTAGTCTCCCAATTGTGTGAGTCACAGAGACCAAGAAGAAGAAGAACAGGTAGCTTACCTATAACTGGTTCTTCGACTGGTCTTCTGTGAACTCACACAAACCCTCCCATCTTCCCCTCTGTATGTCCTGCTGATGTGTTGGTTCCATTAATGCTGCTATGGCGGCGGGACGGAACTGACCGTTGGAGCGGGGCTTCTATACCCCGGAGGATGGGGGAGGCACTCAACGGTCAAAATGCCTACTTTTGGATTTCTAGAAGGTTCTGAATGCTGTTCACCTGTGTGAGTTCACAGAAGACCACTCAAAGAACCACAGTTACAGGTAAGCCACCTGTTCTTTGTCTGCGGTGGAGTAGAGCTTTCCAAAGACTCAGCTCTACCTCAGAGATTTAGAGGATGTGGGATTGGACCATTTCTGACTCTCTGTTAAAAATAGTTTCATAAACAATGTTGGATTGCGTAATTTACTTGTACATGATCCATGTCTGTCAATCATACATGGTCCATAGTATTTAATCCATAGTACACAATACATAGCCCATATCTATCAGTTAAACTATATCTTCTTTTTTTATTATTATTATTATTATTATTATTATTATTATTATGAAAATGTTAAAACATTAAAATAATAGATTTATATAGTTTTAATCCTCCCTCCTGCCCCACCTCTCTTTAAAAGGAAAACAGTAGATGGTTGGAGGTAAAAGAGGTGACTGATAGCTCTAATGTCCAACAATGGAATAACTGTAACAGGGCTCTCCTTTTTTTTTAGTTCTAATCACAGGTTTTTTTGGGGGAAGGGATATAAAAAGAACTTAACAGTTGTGTTGGTTGATTAGAATACAAGGGTAATGCTTCAAATTATTTTTTATTCATCATCACTCTAACCTCTCCAACTCCCCTGAATATTTTTCATGTTGTTTTACATAGGGACAGTTCTATATATGCCATTTTCTTCTTATGAAATCACTTAAAACTGACAAAGGAAAGCAAACTCATCCCCCCACCCCCGATTTAAAAATCTCCCTTTTCACAATATCGTTGTACTGTCTCAACTATCTCGCTAAAATTTGACTGCGTTCAGTCCTTCAGAACTGCGACACTGCCTGAAAATTTCATCCAGTTCTGTAAATAAGCATGTAGATATCTCTTTTTGGAATTTTAAAGACACTTAACACAAAAATCTCTGTACCTACTGGTTTTTGATTTCATTCATTTATGCAAAAAAGGCTAAAATGTTTTAGCATTTTCTTCATTCCACTGTCTAAGTTAGTGATTAGGCATAAAATAAAGACTCAACCTTTCTTATAGAATTACCTAGAGTCAGAGACTCAAATGGGGTACCAAGCATGATCTAGTTCAACCCTCTGCCAGTGTAGGAATCCACAAGCAAAGCGTCACTGACGGGTCCAGTTTAGACCTATGACAGTAGCACAGTTATATAGCAGGTGCTTCACATGCAGTTCAGTTACATGAAAATGCTGTGTATTATGTGCACTACGAATACATGGGCCTTTCTTCTTATACATGTCAGTCGTGCACCAATAATCATCTGCTATGTAAAAGTAGATGTACTATGTAAAAGTCAAAGTTTGTGAGTGATCTTGTCTGTTTGTCTGCATCAGGCAGGCAAAGACCTCAACGATTGGCTGTGTGAGGTGAGAAGACCTCATATGATTGGCTGGCTGTCAACATCCTATGGAATCCTGGGCTTGGCAGTTTAGGGATTCTCAGCTGAGAGCTCTTGGGCCTCAGGCTGGTTGCTGTGAAAACGAGGCCTACCAGCAAGAAGAAGAGCAGTGTGTTCCCTCAGAAACCAAACACTCTGTATATTAATAACTCTGAATGCAGATTGGATTGGGGAATGTGGGGATAAGTTACAGGTACTGGAATAAGCTGGTTGCTATGGTGATAAGACCTAACAGCAAGGAGGAGGACAGTGCATTCCCTCAGGACCCCAAACTGTGTATGTAAAGAACTCTGAATACAGATATATAAAAAATTTTTTCTAAGTTTGAGTTGGTGTACAGCTTGAGTACTCTACACAGATCTCATATGAACATCAGGAAATACAAAGCTCTTTGGATATTAGCAACCCACCATGGTTAGGATTGAATTACAAAGCAAAACTAACAATTCAGTTGTCATATTATCCATTTGGTTAAAGCAGGATTTTGCACTTAAGCAGCACTGTGAGGTTAAGGCTTTAAATACTTCTTTTACAAAATGATGGGAGGAAATGTGTTCTCAGTATTTACAAAGTACTTTAAATGTCCTTCAGTTCACCTGTGAGATTTCAGTCATTAATGTGTACTAAGTTTTAGCCTACCAGAGTCTTGCTCATCGTCTCAAGATGTTAGCTTGGTCTTTAAAAAAAAATATGTTCTGATGAGCTGTTTCCCTGAAGTTCTGATTAGGTGTTGTCAAGTGTTCAGATTCAGTATTTATTAAAGGAAATTGTTTTAAAAGGAGTCAGTAATATGATGTTACCTGCAGTAAGAGACCTACATACTACATTTAAAGTAAAAGAAACAAAATCTGTTCCTTGTGAATTTTAAAGAAGTTTGCAACAGATAAATGATAGGTCCCTTCTTTAATTGATATAGTGTTCTGATTGCATACGTCTTTTTAAAAGCCACCAACACATAATGTTCTCAGAGGCAGAATATATCAGTCATTCCATTTATACATTTCAAAACCTGTTTTTTGGTAATTCATGAGGTTTTCTGTTAGAAAAAGAGGGCAAGAAAATGTATGTGTTGAATTCTTTTTCATCAAGATGGTCTGTCATGAGCATAAGCATATGCCTCTCCTTATTTTAAGTAATTTACAGTTTAATTAGAATCCTTTCTAGTCTCATGGGGAGTAATGGGGTGGGGGGAGACAGAAAGGGCTTTGTAATCTTGTGCTGCTTTCAGGGTATAGATCTCACCTTGTAAAACATTTTATTGCACCCTCCTCCTCCACTTGTGCCATGAAACAGTGAATCACTCCTCCTTGTCTATAAGTGCAACTGCAGCACTCATGTTTTATCCTGACATTCCAAAGATGAGCTTTCCATGCCTAAGGAAAAGGGGGTCATTTGATGCTCCTAATGCTATTTTGCTGCCCTCTCTTTTCAGAGGAGTCAACTTCACTAGCAGCCATTGGCCGTTAAACCTATCATGAAACTCTTGGCCCGATGATTAATCTATCTGAGGGCTCAAGTCATCCCTCATCCTATTCTAATTCCTTCCTTCTCATGGCATAGCATTTCATACCTTCAGCTTTAGGGTGACCTTAAGAGAGGCCTGGTGGCGCCAACGGTTTCCCAGCCTTTGTGCAAGCATCCAGAGAGATTCATGTGAAGAAACTGACAGTGACTTCACTCATCATTGCTAATGGTCTTAATGGTGGAAAATCTCTGTCCTTGTGTGGTCTTAACACTTTGCTTGGGAAAACGTGTGTTTTGAATAGGGGAATTGACTCTTCCTAGTTATATTTGCTGTGAGTAATTTCATTTAAGATTTCTCAAAAAATGGTAGCTCAGGTATGATTCATCTAGCAAATATTATACCAAGTATTACCATAGGCCTAGATCTTTCTTTCTTCATTTCCCATGAGAAATTACCCTGAGGTTCCCAAGTACTTGCTGCATGTGAGAAACGTGTCCTCAATTACATTTGCTATTTTGCATTTACTGAAAAATTCTCTGCTTGTATTGGATAGATTTGGAAATTACTGTGCTCATTGTTTTAAAAATAGAAATTAGAAGCCTAATATTCTCTACCAGTCTGACCCCAGAAAACAGAGATGCTGCCTTCCTACCATTCCTCCCTCTAAAACAACTTCCTTCTTGCAAATGCTGGATCTTCTGGCTGCTCTTGTGGTAGGGATGAGTGGCCTTTTGTCAGTTTTACTTTTAAATGGGGGCCTTTGAATGTAGGTACTCTGCAAACAGATGTTAGTGGCTACGTCCTTAGCATGTATAAATAATAACAAGTTAAACAGCTGCAACAGATATGCCCTCATGGGGTAAATCTCAGCAAACATTTTCTCAAAAACAAACCTGAAAGGCCTGTATTTTGCAGCCAAGGAGGAGATTACAACATCTTAAGTAGAAGACAGTGGCAATGGATCTAGTATGGGGGTTAAAGTTTGGAAGCCAGATATCAGTTTATGGTTGGCAGCCCCACTAGCAAAAATGGTAGAACAATCCTCTCCAGTTAATCCCTTGAAGCAAAGGGTTGCAGATGTAGCTTCTAAAATGGAACGGTTATGAGATATTGCTACCAAATCCCAAGAATATGGTGCTATGGTTGAAAGCACAAATTCCTTGCTAAGTGAATCCAAAGTTATCTCAAAATGGAGGATACAGTGAAAGAGAATTACTGTTTCAGTCTGGAGAGCCAAGATGTCCTAGAATTTGAAAGAGGAGGCATGTCCTGCACTTTCTAGTGACCTAGAATTAATGAGCTGTGGCCTGATTTTGTTTTTTGGAGCAAATGACATTGAGCAAGCACACAGAGTTGTTCCCACAGCAGGAAGCCCAAGGTGCTGGAATTGTAAGGCTTGAAAGAAATAGCACTGTGGGTGGAAGAATTCCTGCATTAGATCTGAGAAGAGTTTACAGACAAGGAAATTTTGTTTTCTCCAAAGGAAATCTGAAAATTAATCTTTTCCATCAATGGCTGCAGAAGTTAGCCCGTCCCTTTGGGTGGTTCTGCAAAGAAAAAATGTGAGCAATTAACAAAACGTGTGTGAATCACAAAGTCATTCACTGTCACTTTTGTTACAGTCCTGAATTTAGGTAATATATTCCTCACTTTGCTGCAGTCAATTTATCTCACAGCTGAAGAGCTCCTTATGGCTAGGAGGAGGTGGGAGGAAACAGCAGATAAGAATCGTGGAGATAATTGAATTTGCTTCATTCCCACTGTCTCAAGTGGCTTTTTGAGCCCAGTTTTCAATCCACAAAGTTGTGCAGCTGTTCCCATTTGGGAGTATATGTACTCCATTGTATTCTTGTTCTGGTTTTTTAAAATCTGTTTTGTGAGGAGTCTTATTGCACAGGAGATAAATAGCAAGGTTATTTTTCTTTCTTACATTGGGGGAAGATGTTAAAAGGGGGATAAGAAACAGTGTGTCACACGCTCTCAGCCCCAGAAAACCTTGTGATAAGTTCACCTTAGGGTCGCCGTAAGTCCAAAGGGACTTGAAGGCAAACAACAACAACAGCAGCAACAACAACAGTGTTCCCGTATGAATATGGAATATGAATATGGATCTAACTGCAGTGTTCTCACTTTGTTGAAAACACAAGGAACATCAATTAAAAATGTGGGAGAATATCAAACTTCTTTGTTGGGGAAAATGCAGATTTGCTGCTATTCCAATAAACCTATCATAGAGGGTAGAAAACAAAAACATGATAAAAGGAAATTATAGTCTACCTCAGTTAATAAGGTAGATGGGCTTTGAGTCATTACTTCTTTAACATAAAATTTGGTACCAAAAGCAGAAACAATATGGAAAAAAATAGGGATAGGTTCCTACACACGGGCACACACGCGCGTGCGCACACACACACACACTCAAAACCTCAACATGCTGCAGCAGACTTTTTAAAAACATTTTGAATCTTTTGGAGACAACATAAAGGTTTCTTCCAAAATGCACCCAAGGATTAGATTCTCTTTCACCACCCTCTGCTTTTCTTATGATTTCCATCTTGATGGTCAGACTTCGAGATCTACACTTTGGCCTTTTTCGCACTTGGCGAAGGAATCGCCCCATGCCAGTACTCACTGGACCGGAGTGCTCCATCGGCGAGTCCAGGCTCGTCCGGAGCAGTGCGTGGCTGCGCTCTGCACTGCTCCGGGGACGAAAATGGCGGCTTCCGGTTGTGGAGGCTCTCCACCAACCGGTGAATCTCGCCAACCTAAAGCCTGCCCCCGGAAGATCTGCAGGCTCGCACTGGGTGCGAGCTTGCAAATCTGCACCAGAGTGCGGCCACGGAGTGGCGAGCTCCGTGCTTTTGAAAGACCTGTTTTCAGCGGTCTTCAAAAGCACGGAGGACAACCACTTTGGGTATTCCGGAGCGGGCTGAAGTCCGGAACCACACAAAGTAGTCCGGACCCAGTCCACTCCCAAGTGCAAACGTCCTCCCTGGAGGATGCTCTGCACCGTTCTAAAAGCAAAGTGCGGAAAAGGCCTTGGTTAACGCTACATGCTGATGGTAGCTAGTAAGAGAGGCTTATCTGCTTTCCCCTTTTCTTTTTATTTTGCTGTTCGCACATAATTCACTAGGGGGTTCTGAAGACAGCTGCTGTTTACTTTGCATATTGTAGACAGGTACACACAGCTGCAGTAGGACTGGCTAGGGTACAATCCCAGTTTTCCTAGCTCAAGCTTGGTTGCATTGTTTACTGCAGGTTTGCTGCTGCAATCTAACACCCAAAGTCTGTTTTTCTGCTTCCCTCTTTCACTGTTCTCCCTGTTACTGACTGACTGACTGATTGATAGATAGATAGATAGATAGATAGATAGATAGATAGATAGATAGATCCAGGTAGACAAAGAGGAAAAGTTGGGCTGAGCAGGCATAAAAAGACTTTGTGAAAAGTAGCATCAGAGTTAGGAGTTTTGTTTACCCAGGTATGCTTGTAATAGCTGTTCTCACCAAGAAAAAGAACAAAAGTGTACACAGTCCCAGATCTCAGTGCTCAATTTGCTGAATTGGATGTATATTTGTATGTCACCTGATGCTCATATCCATATTCATTTACAAAAGGTAAAAGTGCAACCAGTCATAACTGGTGGCTTCTTGGTCAGTGAAGCACTGCTTTGGAACTTTTTTAAAAAAATGAATTTTCAAAAAATATTACAAAGAAAGGGAACAGGGTTAAACAGGGAGACAGGGCAAGTACAAAGGATATTTATGTGGCCTAGGCCCAACCACGTCACAGGGATGCATTTTAAAAGAACCTGTGTGTCTACAGATATGAAGGATTTTTCCAATACTGTAATGTATCTGACCAAAGAAAGAGTAATCCCTGAATCCTCATATAACACAGGAAAGCATTCTTTGTATTACATTGCATGTATTTACTTGAAGTAGTCAGTTTTCTTTCTAAATAGGCATAATGGTGTTCAGTTTTTGCTGACCAAATGTAGTATCAAATCTAAAGAAAACTGAAATATTGAAGCTAGGGTGGTTTTCCATAGTTTGATTTACATAGGATAGTCTAGCTTTGCACTCCTTTCAATTTAATTAATATTGAATTTAGTACCATCCAACAAACATTTGTAAACTAGACTTGTTGGTTTCAGTTTCTCTGAGGAGGTAATTAATGCGTCCAGCACAGCAGGAATGTCATGAGCACTCAAAGCTGATGATCCATACATTGACACAAAAGATGTTGCCATTGTAAAAACTGCCACAGAGCACCGTTTGGTAACTGCTTTGTTAGCACAGTGAATATCATAGTAGACAATGCTCATGCTAAAAATACAAATCAGTTCATTAATCTTAAACGTGCCACAAGATTTCCTCTACTCTCTTTTTATGCTACAACAAATTAACATGGCTATTTCTTGGTAAACCAGTAGGTAGATTGTAATATTAAAAATGGCAGTCTGTACCATCTATACCTATGAATTGATCAAAAATATAAATCCTGTGGCCAACCCATTTTTTCCATTAAAAGGACAGCCTCATATCTTAGAAAGGTAAGATATAAAATAAAGTTAAAAATAAAACGATAAATAACTCTAGTTAGTTTAGCGTGACCATATAGGTAAAGGCGCAGCAAGAAATTATACGCCAAGCCATCATGGCAGCTGAAAGCACGCAAGGCACCATACCTTTCTTCTTTAAATGAGTGGAACCTAAAGTAGTCCATCCAAAAAGAGTTTCCAAATGAGCTGATTCGAAGATCATACAAGGAGGAGTATCTGATTTGGGCCATGGTCACCAATTTTGTGTGTGTGGTGTAAACTCAAATCTGGGTATTAAATCCAACTTCCAGAAATGATAATCGCATCCTTTCGAGTGAAAAAAAAGAGGTGGTGAAGATCTTAATATTAATTTTCTGAAAAGAAAACTGAGGAATATATAATAAGATAATATGTAAGAAGATATTTGGAAGAGCACACAGTACCAGCTCATCTTAAGTATATTAATGTTACCCCAAGTAAAATGTTATTTTTGAATTTTTAAAAAATGGTTTTAACAATGATGGCTGATATCCAGTTCAAAAATTACTAGAATGTGAGCTGGACTTAGAACTTTTGACTGCTGGGGATGCACATTTGTGATCACAAACGACCAAACACGGCTCCAAAAAACTGCCTTTGCACATTGGGAATCCCCTAACCCAAGTGTTTCCAAAGCACTGCAGATTGGGGTGCTTGGGAATGGTGTCTGTGGCACTCTCCTGCTCACAGACATATTGTGAGAACCAGTTATGGCAGGACCCCCCCCCCAGGGTCTCTCCAGCAACCTGTTCTCAGCAGACCCTATGAGTGGGGGAACACTGCAGACATCATTCCCCAGTTCCCTGATCTTCATCACCTGAGAAACACTTCAGTCAGAGGTGCTGCCGGGCTGCAAAGGTAGGTTTGGGGGAGAGGGAGTGGCTTATTCAGACATAATTAGAAAAATTGAGTTCCAACATCACAGTTACATTGATGGTGCAGGATCTTGGGCATTATTTTTAAAATTCGGGTGTGCTGATCTCCTTATAGCTTCAGTGACGTCTAAGGAAGTGGTGAATCCCAGAAGCGTGGTGCTGTTCAGGGCTGCAAACTAGGATGCGATCCAGAAGCTGTGGAGTTATACAGGCTCAGTTAAGATGACTTTTTCCCCCCCTCAGCCAGACTTGTAACTGAGCTAACCCGTTCCCTCTTACAGTGTGCAAAATGACTAAATGGGGTTTTATACCAGACAGACGTATCACAGATTCCATTAGAAAAGTGATTGTATATGCCAGTAAAGTAAAATGAAAGAGAAAACTATTTTTCCTTTTGAAATGTTTTTAAAGGTGACTGTGAAATATATTAAGCTGTCATTTTATCTTTAGATGCTAGAGAACTATGAATTGCTTGGAAAGGCACAAAAACAGCTGGGCAGTAACAGATCAAAGGGCTGTCCAGAATCTTGTTTCCCACAGTGGGTGACTATGCTCCTCTTGCCTGTGGGAAGCCTGAAGCAGGGAATGAGTACACTAGCAACTTCACACTAATATTGACCAGCATTTGATGTTGAGCAGTATAGAATCATAGAGTTGGAAGGCACCACAAGGAACATCAAATTCAACCCCCTGCCATGCAGGAATACACAGCTAAAACACTCCTCAAAGATGCCATCCAACCTCATTCCGAGACAGTTCTTTTCATGTCTAAATGGAATCTCTTTTCTTGTCATTTGAATCCATTTGGTTCATGTGCTAGTCTAGCAGCAGGGGAAAAAAGTGGCTCCATGTTCTCCTACATGACATTCCTTCAGATATTTAAGGATTGCTATCATGTCACGTTTCAGTTTTCTCTTCTCCTTTAGGCACAAAGACTCTTGATGCTGGAGACAGTACACAGCCATCGTGTCTTCTCACCTTTGTTAGTTTTATCCTACATTCATCTTTTCTAAGTCACTTTCAAAGCTCCTTAAGTTAGCAGCCTTCCCCATATTTTGAGGAAGTGTTTATTACCAGCAACACTAAAGAAAATGAAGAGGTGGCAGGTAAAGGGGAATTTTTACATTCGGTAACACAGCTATATCTGACCCAAAATAAAAGCAAAACAAAGGTAGCCCCTGTAGATAGCCTCCTTTGAAAAATAAAGGAATTTTCCAAAGTTCTCATCAAACTAAGTGATATAGAAAAATCAAAAAAATTAAACTAGCTGTTGTTTGTATGAGAGCTGGAGATAAATCAGTCCAAGGATGACGACTGCAGACTTCATTAATCACCAATAGGTGTGCAGGTCTCAGGTGAGAACTTGGCAGTGCATAATAGGACAAAGAACCAATGCCTGGTCTCCATTTCTGAGTGCAACATGTGGGTTCCTGAGTTGGCATACAACAGAACTACAAGGAAATATCTTAGTCTTTGTGTAGGCAAGGCTGAGAGTGCTTGAAAGGAATGTAACCTCCAGTGGAACCTCCTCAGAGTGGAGAATCTATTATTAGTAATTTACAGTACACAAAACGCCATGCTCTAAACAACTGGAGTTTCAAGGACTGGCGTCTGGTGGCAGGAAGATGAGGGGCAGAACTGAGCTTCACAGGTGTGGAATGCAATGCAGCAAAAATCACCATTAAAATCAGGTTCTGCTTGTATTTGAGAGAGTTCTATGAAAACACTGCACAGATGTTATGTAAGCTCAGTTAACATCAATCCAATGCAAAAGAATTCCAATTCTCCATTCTGGAGGAGAAGCTGTTACCACATGTGGTGGATGTTCAAGATACTGTTGAGATTCTGGATTATAACCTTTAATGAGATTTGTGTTCCCATACTTGCTGTCTTCCAAGGACTTCTTGCGTAAAGACTTGATACTCTGTCTGCTTGAAACAGCCATGATGGAAATAACGTTACACTGGACAAAAGTGTTAATATGTACTGTAATAAGATAATAAAGGGTGGTGAACATTGTTGGCTAAGAAGTTCACACAGCAAAGCTGGCTGGCTAAAGTACTTGCTAGGGAAGACAATTTTTGTGAAATCTGTTTGTTTACTTTGTTAATAAATACCAGGACTTCACTAACCCAGCTAGCAATATTAGTCCTTATGGGAAGACAGATGTCTCTAATGTTTTTTGCAACTTTACCTAAGCATTTTCACCACTCTGCAAAAAAATCATAAATTTAGTTCTTGCTTGCCAAATACTTCCTTAGCTTGGTTGCTTTTACACTAATATGAAATAACAAGGAGTTTCTTTGCTTGCTATGTTATGTGGCATCAATAAACAATAAAAAAAGACTTAGACAAAATATTTCAATTAAATACTTTAACATAATGTATGACATAAATCCCTGTGTTTAATTATCCATAGCTTCGCACTAGTATGAAAAATGAGTATATTTTTAAAACTTTCCATCTCAAGGTAGTTTTTATTTCTGAAAGAAACATGAAAAGAGAGTTTCAAAGAAAACAAAAGAGCTTCACTTTTTTGTTTTTTTTCCATTTTCAGGAAAACGCACAGGAGCTAAATTTAGCTCCTTGATCAAATTGACCCAGTCTTTAACCCTGGCAAACATTACCACAACACACTTCCAATGGACAATAGTTTGCATACCAACATCACACTGGAAACAGATGTGCATGTTAAACAGCCTTTCTTGGGTGATTCTCTGAAAATCGACTAGAGCAAAATACTGAAAAGGCTTTCTTCCTAATTGGGGCATAAACTGCATTTCCTCACAAGCACAGACTGCAAGTATGTCTGAATCTCTTCTCCCATTCCTACCCCCATCTCTCTCTCTCCCTCCCTTATTATTATGCATTATGTCACAACTGTGTTTTGACCAATGTTTCATAATATCAGTCACTGGAAAACCATGGTTTGGCATGGAGCTCGATTATTATCTTCTTAAAAAATTGTTAACAGCTGGTCTATTCATGGGTGATGGTTCCACAGTTTATATATCAAAATGTTTGGAATGTGAACAATTACTTCTTTTAGTTTCTCACAAAGTCTTCTATAGTTTATATAAACTATTTTTTGTCTTTACTAAAAATATATAGTCCTCCCACTGCAGCCTTTCATTCATCTCATCAAATCATTCCCTCCCTCTTCCGAATACTGCCCTATTCCCTTTCCTTTGCTTTCCTCTCCTCCTGTTGTGAGACTCTGAATACATGAAGGGATTGACTCTGTCAGCAAGTGATATTGGTGTGTGAGCTTATTCACACATCCTTTTCAGGTCTTCTCTTTCCTCTGAGTTGTGCTCAACAAATAGGATATCATGCCCTTTTTTAAAAAAAAAAGTCATACTTCTTTCTTTACAGCATTTGAAGCATAACTACGCTATGGAGTTGCAGCAGGTTGAGACCACTTTAACAGACATGATGACATCTTACAGAATTCTGGGATTGGCAGTTTGTGAAATGGCTGGAATGCTTTGCTAGAGAACAGTAGTCCGCTCTCCCTAAACTATGGCCCTAGAGTTTATTAGCAGAAAATTCTGTTAACCAAACTACAAAGCCAAAGCTCAAGATTCCACAGAATGGAGCCATGACATTTTAAGTGTGATCAAATTATTCAAGTGTGATAATTACTTTATAGTGTAAATACAGTCTTGTTTTAAAGCAGTTACAGGACCAAGTTTTCTGGCACTATTATAGATAGATAGATAGATAGATAGATAGGTAGGTAGATAGATAGTAGAAAGAGGTGACATCTTTCATTGTACATTTCATTTCCTGAACTCCAAAGATTGTATGGTACCTTCTTAAAACTGGGAAAGGTAAGCACTTCAATTTCAAATATTTAGTTGTTCCTAAAGTACTGAAGTTAGTTGCCAGAAGAAGCTGAGTTCTAGAAAGTTCACAAAAAGTGACAGTAGCCATGTTGCCCACAATCATTATCATCAACCTAAATCCATATTGGTATAATACCTTTATTAGGACAACATAAAGGTCCTAGAAGTGTAAAAGCTTTTGAAATTTCCTGATCTCTTGATAGGAAAGACATTACAAGAATTGGAGTGGGAAGAGGGTGCATGCCAAGGGAATTGGAGGGGGGATGCTGACTTGAGGTTAAAATCATGTTGTTGATATGCAGAATCTTAAGATGAAATGAGGGAATAGTTTTGCAGATATCCATATCATATGATCCTTGGTTAGATCCATGCAGTAGCAAACTGCCAGTAGATATATTTATATGTGTGTCATATGTTCTATGTTAATAGTACTTTGGCAACGAGTTTGAATTGTGCTTTGTAGTGCATGAAGAATTATTTTGGTTCAAGATACTACATCGTGTAGACTAACTGTCAGTGAACATCTCTAAGCTCTGCAATTCAGACTTACATTATGCAGGGGAGAGTAATCCTGATACCCGTTTATCTTAAACATACTGTGAACAGTGTGAGACCTTACAGCACTGCAACAGTATGTCAGGGCATATTAAAGGAAATCTCACATTTTTGAAAAGGGAAAATTTTGACATACAGATTGCTTTACCCTACAAATAGGATACCCTACTGGTAATTGTAACATTTGTATCTTAAATAATTTTTGTTGTGCTCAGATCAATGGAGCGTTAAATGTTGAAAACAGTGCAGTAAAAATAGGTGAGTTTCTTCCAAGTTAGGCAAATCTGGGCTGGAATTCTGTTGAGGACATGCGTAAGGGTCCCTTACATGTGTGGATGTCATTTTCTGGGCATTGCAGGGATTGATATTCCCTTCCTCCTACTTAAGTAGCCCCCTATGTGTCCAGAGGACACAAAGACCAAAATGTATCAGGCTTTCCTACTAATAATCTAATAATCAGCTTTTGAGCATCTTGGGATGTGTCTTTTGCTTCTTCTGCACTTCTGCAGGTTCCCCTTGTTTGCCCACTGTTTGGTTTGCCTGCCCAAGCAACACTCTATCTGTGCCCCTGCCCAGAGAAGAGGAAGATACTGGTGCAGCAGTATGGAGGCAAAGGTCTCAGGAGGTGAAGGCAGGTGACAACTGAACACCACTCTCCTTCTTCCCACCATAGATCCTGGCTCTGAAGATCCACATAACCAGGTAGTCAGGGAGCCGGCACCACACAGAGCTGGCATCTGGTGCCAGAAGGTTGTTGGGGTTTGGTTGCTACTATCTCAGCCTCCTACTTCTTGAGCTCAGATGAGGGGCAGTAATGGTGGTCGCTCAGCCAGCTAATTCATAATCAAGGACCACGCCAGAGTAGGCAGTAGCTAATTTTTCACTCTCAGCAACCTACCATCTGAGGGCTTGCCTCACTCAGGTTAATAGCAAGGATAGCCCTGACCCAGTCAGTCTGAGATAGATTATGCTGCCTGCCTCTGATACATGGCTAATGCCTCTGGAATTTGACCTGTGTCCACCTTGATGTGCTACTTGCCTTTGGTCTCTTGGACTGGCAGGTAACATCACTGGTTGACTGATTGTGGAACTGATCATCTGAAGGCTAACACTTTATCCCAAGAGAGAACTACAGTCATCCCTCCACATTGGCTAGGGTTAGAGGCACAGGACCCCGTGAAAGTAAAAAAAATGAATAACTCTAAAAAAAACCTCCAAAAACACACTGTGGATTCCTTTGAGGCATCAAGTTTCCTTCACAAGACAGAAGTGAGTGGCTGGTGGAGCTTACTGCCACCTCCACTGCTGCCCCACACCATTTGTAATAGGGACTTATAAACCTCATTTGCAGTTTCATAGGCCCTTTTCGCACCTTACCTGGTGCTGCTGGCGTCATGTGGGGATTGCACAAAAAGCCTCCTCCGTGAGGGAATTGTGTCCTCTGTGCTTCCCTCTGCACCAGCTCTGTGTTGGATGGAAGGAAGTGCGATAGCTCTGCCCGTTCCTTCCGTGGTGCAGCCGGGTACTTTCCCAGGCTGCGCTGGGGGACGAAGGATGGCCATCGGTCTTCCTGAGGTTCCGCACACCAGGTAAGTGCAGGAGGGATGTGGGAGGAATGTGTAATTGCACATCATTTTCGGGAAAAACCCAAAAATGATGTAATGCATGATTGTCCTCACGATTCCGCATTGCTCCTGTGGCCATTTTGCATTTGAGATCACATGCGAAAAGGGCCTTAGTCTTGTGAGGCTTGCCGTCCCTATTAAAAATGGCATAGGGAGGCAGCAGGGGTGACAGCAAATAATCTGTGAATAATCAAATGTGCAAAAGTGAAACCCACAAATGTGGAGGGCTGACTGTATTAGAATGCCAAATGCACAGATTTTCAGCAAATAATTTGATTTCACTTAATTGATTTCCCTTTCATAGGAAGGGTTCCATTGGCTGGGGTACATTTCCCTTTTTGCATTTAGCTTGAGCTACATTCCTTTTATAGTGAATTGTTTTTAGATTTTTTTTAAGCTCTACGAAATATTTGCTAATTTTTTATTATGATTTGAATGTATTCCAAGTGAATTGGTTGTTGTTCTAAATTGTTTGTTTGTGTCAGTTGTAAGTTGCCTCCGTCTCTTGTGGGATGGGTGGGATGATATCTATTTCATTTTGGCTTGGCCTTTTATCCAAAAATCCTAAAATGTGCCTAAGTAAGAAATGGAAGTTTGCCACACTGTTGTTAAATATGCTTGTGAGTTCATGTGCCTAATTTTTCCATCTGTATCTGTATTTGTTTGGCATTCCCTTTGGGTCTAATGTTTAGCTGCCAGATTTCTCTGCCAATGCTTCTATTCTCCTGGGAGATGTGTGTTCTTCAGTTTTCTCTGGAATGTCCACTGCCTGGGGCAATGGCTACTTCCAAAAAAAGAAAGAAAGAAAGAAAGAAAGTTGGTTGTCATTTATATTCTTTATAGCTGACTATGAAGCTGGCTATGACTATGACTACTGAGATAAAGCCAGCTGGTAGTTCAGCTTTAGTGGCCACAATGCTTGGAGAGACCTCTCAGCTCACGTATCTGACTCTTGGAGCTAAGGAATTATCATTTCAGTTGTAATTGTCCAGCTATAACTCTGTTTTCTTCTTCTTTATGATTGAAACTGCCAAAAGGAAAATTAATACGAACAGCAGGAAATGGGGTTCCCCTCCAAGAACCTAAAATTGTTGGCTCTTTCTCTCTCTTTAGACTAGCTAAAGTTGGATACAATTTCCTTTCTGCTTAGCAGCATGTTAGACTATGAATTTAAGGAAACTGAGATGGAGAATCAGCCTTCTTGGCAAAAGGATGTAACTATCCCCAAGAGCCTTAGTTTATTATGCAAGTTTGCGCACAAGTTTTGTCAGATTACACTAGGCTTTCTCGGGCCAAATGTACTGTATGTAGAGTTCTAAATAAATGTACATGATATGTTCAGTATTATTAATACATTAATACTACAAATTACACTGACTATAATCCATGAAATAACAACTCTGGAATACTTCTTGGTTAGATTTTATGAAATTCTGTGGGGTGATTCCAGGGTTATTAAAAATGAAACTAAAGTGTTGTTTCAGTGTTCAGTATATCTACCATGAGATACGAGGAAAAAAGAATAGATATAAAAGATTGGAACAAAATAATAAGAGCTATAGTGAACTACGCTTTGGATTCCTTTGTGTGCATAACATACCAGTTGTGCTTTGCAATGTTTATCTGAAGTTTCTGTTCTACTGGTAGCCATGCAGTGTAGTTCAATAATGTGTCTGAGTTCAAATTTCTTTTCGACTTACTAGTTGACTTCAGGCCAGGTGTTATCTATTGGCCTAATAATCTACCTTCCAAGGTTATTCTGAAGACAAAAGGAAAGAAGAGTGACCGTATAGACTGCCCTGAGATCTTTAGAAGAGAAATTTGAAACAAATATAGTAAGTGTGAATGTGAAGTGTGTATTTTACCAAGTGAAACGTCATTGATCCTATGTTCCTGGCCAGTTTTGTAGCAGAGGTTTTATAACCTGATGTCTGACTAGGTTTGCTGCACAAGCCCAGTGCTAGTAGAAGAAGGAAGTACATGTAGAGAAAATACTTCTCTCTTATTTCAAGCTTTGAATTACTAATGATAAAACTCATAACTGTAATTTAAATGAGCTGTCTTTCTACAAGCCCAGTATGATGCAATTTAATTTTAAATAATGTGAAGTAATGTGCAATTGCCCATTTAAAATATTATTCGCATTCTACAGCTATTTGAAACATTTCAGGTTATTGAAATAACTTCCAAATCTTTGAGCTAGATCTGTGAAATTGTTGGTATCCTGCAACTGTTGCTTGTCCAAGCCTGAGCCTGGACAGTAGCTTCTCACATTGCACAAATTTAGTGCCAAACGGGGGTGGGGGGTGGGGGTGGAAATACTAAAACACAGAATTGTTACTTGGATGTGGTAGTAGGGGGAAGACTGAGTAACAGTGCTAGGGGAAATCTTGGGGACACCAGCAAGATAATAGTTGGTGACATTCTTTCTTTGGCACTGTGCCACTGTGCGCTGGCTTTGCTGATTCCCCAGTCAGCCATGGTGAACCAGCAAGAGAATTAGTGTAATGCCACCTTCAGTTGTATATACAGTCATCCCTCCACATTTGCTAGGGTTAGGGGCACAAGATTTCCGTGAAAGTGAAAAAAATGTGAATAACTCTAGGCTCTCCCAAGCCATATTTAACACACAAAATTATGGTCGCCATATTCAAACCACTGTGGATTCCTTTGAGACATCAGGGTTTCTTCACAAGGCAGAAGTGGGTGGGTGGTGGGGCTTACTGCCACTTCTACTGCTACCCCACACCATTTTTAATAGTGACTAACAGTTTCTCAGTCTCGTGAGGCTTGCCGTCCCTATTAAAAATGGCATAGGGAGGCAGCAGAGGTGACAGCTAATAATCTGTGAATAATCAAATCCGCAAAAGTGAAACCTGCAGATGTGGAGGGCTGACTGTACTGATTCCAGGCAGCTTTAATCTAAGAAAAGATACAATTGGGGCCTGTGTCACAGTGATACCTTCTATAGTGCTGCTATTCCAGTTCTTCTCAGTCAGATCCATAATGCTGCTGCCCAGGTTTTTCACTTTCCCCTCCTCAACTGATTGAGTAGTACATTGCATTGTATGCTCACTGTTCTTATTCAGTACTTACTGGGCTGGGGTTTTGACAGGGAGAAGTGTCTCTTCTGGAGATTTTTCCTTTAATGGTTTGTTTTGTGATTTTGCAAACCTTGGGGTCCCCCGAGATTGCTGTCAGCTCTGTTGTGCATGGGTGTATGGGAGCAACAAGATCACTGTTGGTAGGTTATCCTGAAGTCCCCACTTATTCTGTGCAAAATTTACATGTGAATGTTTTCTGTAGAAAACAGCATTTTCTCCACAGGAAACAGTTTTTTTCTGCCAAAAAAATAAAATTATGCACATAAATATTGTTTTTGTTGCAGAAAATATTGCTTCCTGTGCAGAAAATGCTATTTTCTATGCAAACCATGTCCAAATTTAGCACAAAATAAGTCTCAAACTGTGAATAGTGTTTAAAAACTGCACAGTTTTCAAAGACTTTCTTGCAGTGGGAAGAAATTATTAAAATTATTTGTTGCTTCCTTTGAGAAGAAAATTAGTGAATAATGGCATCCCTACTGTCCACACAGTGTTATCATCAAATAGTTTTGGAGTAGTTTCCACGCTTCTGCTTATGCAAGAGAATGAACAAGAAGCAGAACACTGTTAGAATTTGGTTTCATTCTTCTGGTGCAATCTTATAGTAAAGCAGAGCTTCTCTAGCATACAGAAGGGCATTCTTTGAATCCAGCTCCATCAGAATAACAATAATGCGTAGACATTAGAATTGTTTCCAATTGCTTGTGATTATACTTATCCTTGGCTTTTTTTCACAATAAATTTACATTCATTGCGGTTGGTTCTTATCTATTAGTACCTTTGTGATTTGGGGATTGTTTTAGAACGCCCACACATTGCACTAACTCTGATTTATACTGTTGGCTTTACTGTGGCCCTCACCCTGCCTACAGATTTATCCCATGTCATCTCCTTATACCAATTTATAACCTCTATAAAATGTCATCTAGAGTTCCTTTTTATGTTTTCTGAGTAATGGCTAGAAAGAATTGTACAGGGAATCAAAAATCTAATGAGTTGTACATTATTTGACTATTTATAACCAGAAAGCAGTCACTGACAAATTTTGGCAATTTTACAGCTAAAAGCCTAGGCTATTGTGCTTTTGAATGTAATTTATTAAGCAAATAAAACTCCTTACTGGTAATGGATCCTGTTAAACCTGTGGTACTGCATGAGCTCCAGGCTTCTACAGCTGTGGAGGCTTCATAATACCTGCATACATCTTGCATGTCTGGACACTAATATTTTACACTTACATCATAGTTTCATTTATTCAATTGCTTTTATGCTCATGATTGGGTTGTAACCAGACATTTAGAGTGAAAACCTTAGGTGGTAGGAGGAGCTGAACAAGAAATGAATTTCATTTATTCTGTGAAGATTTAAATCCCTATTTTATGAGGCATGGCGTTTAGTAAAGCCAAGTGGTAGAAAAAAAATGTTAATGGCTCAAGTGATGTAAAAATAACCTCAGGAAGGAAAATAGAAGGCAAAGCAAATAAAACCAAAAAGCACAGAAACAACTGGGAGGGGAATTGTGCAACGTTCCAGTATCATTCCTGCACTGTGGTTGGATTTTGGTTCCATCTACTTACTATGTTAACTCTTAGCCGGGCAGATTAAAAACAACAACAACAACAAACGTCCTAAATTGATTGCGTTAATCTGGGGGTATTTTCTCATCCCAGATTGCCGTATATTTTGTGATATAAAGCACTCCGTGTCCATATGAGTGTTTGTGGATGCAAAATATTTTTCCAGAATATCCAAACACCCAGAGCTAGAAAATGCATGGGTAGAACATTGGCTTTGAGGATCTGTTAGCCTACTTTGTTTGTCGAAAAGTATAACCAAAATAAATGCAATAGATATAGTCAAACATTTTTTGTCCCAGGCATTTTTTGTGTGCATTAAAAAAAAAATCTACATGGCAGCCGCTGCCTGAAACTCAGCAGTACTGTTTACAAATCTTCAGATGACAAGATCAGAAAATGTCTACTATGTAAGTCTCATTCTTTTTAAAATCTGCAATCAAATGTAATTCAGCTGGAACAAAATGTCCCTTCTGCCTGGATGAAGACTTGTAGTGAAAATGATTGCCCGACACAAGGCTTCTCCTTATATAAACAAACGTACAGCTACTAGGTAGAAAATGAGCTGAGGGAAGCATCTAAAAGAGATAATGTTTTAATAGTAGCTGTCCTTAACTTATTCCCATTGAGTAGGTAGTAGCTTTTTCCATTCATAACAAAGAAGTAACATTTGAAGATGTCCGAAATGACTGGTCATGGAACCAACCAGAAGCAAGTCTGAACTTAAACCTAAGTGTTCCTACTTAGGACCTACTATAAAACGTGTGTGTTGTTGAATGAGTTGGGGGAAAAAATAACCACAATATTATAATTTTTTCTCTATGTGGAAAAGGGCCAAGAAATTTCAACACAGCCCTATTTGATTTCACAAAGAGGATATTTCTCTGAAATGAGGGAACTGGTAGAAAGGAAGTTGAAAGGAAAAGTCAGAAGGGTGAAATCTCTCCATGGTGCTTGTGGGAAACTCAAAACTACTTTAATAGTGCCTCTCTTAGAATGTATATCAGTTCAGAACAGTAAGTACAAAGAGATTGTCAACATGGCTAACAAGCAATATGGAGGAAACTATTGAGAGAGAAAAAAAGCTTCCTTCAGAACTGAGAGTCTTGCTCAAATGGGCTTAAAGAAACACATCTGTCTAATAAAGGAAATTCAAGGAATTTTGCAGAGGGGAACTGGAAAAGATTGTGACAAACATTTGGTAATAGCATCAAGACTAATAATAAAGATTCTTTAAATACATCAGGAACAGAAAGCCAATATAGAGGCAGTTGGACCAAGGAATTACAAATTAAAGAAGTTTGAAGGAATATGCTATATGAATTTTTTGCATCTGTCTTCTCACAAAAACTTTTAGGACAAATACCCATGTGTGCACTGATGTTTCCAAAAGGGAGGAATGAAATTCTGGGGCAAATAGTGGTGATATGGAAAGGTGTTCTAGACCTTGCTGTCAGTTACAAACAAACAAGTCACTAGGTCCAAATGGCATCTGCGCAAGAGTTCTTAAAGAACACTAATGAAAAATTTCTAGTCTTGTTATGAAAATATGTAACATCTCTCTCAGTTGAACCATTGTATCAGCAGACTGGATAGTGGGCAATGTCACACCAATTTTTGTAAAGGGATCCATTGGGAGTCTGGCTGACGAATTGGTTTAACTACATTGAAGTTAAGTACGTGTCTTCAAGTGACCTGTCCGCTTATGCTGACAACATAAATATTGGCCAGAGAGGAGTAGGCAATGAATATTCAGAGGTGGTTTGCCATGGCCTTCCAAAGGTAGTTTGCAGCAACGGGTATTCTCTAAGTGTCTCCCTTCCAAGTGCTAACCAAAGCTGACCCTGCTAAGCTTCCAAGATGAAATGGGATCTGGTGCCTTCAAGATACTGAAGCCCTAGTTTTATTATTGAAGGTAAATTGGTAGATAAAATTGTCTTGCATATAGAAAGCCTGAAAAAGAACAATATGACTTCTGCAAAGAAAAGTCCTGCCTCAATAATTGTTCAGAGTTCTTTGAAAGTGTCAATACAGAGGGCCCTCAATATCCACTAAGGTTTGGTTCCAGGATCCTTGTGGATATGAAAATTCATGGAGGCTGAAGTCCCATTATGCACAATGGTGTAATAAAATGTTATTCCTTTAATAAAATAGCAAAATTAAAACTTGTTTTTTTTTATTTTTTTGGGGGGGGAATATTTTCAAGGCATGGTTGCTTGAATCTGTGGATATAGAATCTGTGGATGGGGGGAGTGACTGTAAATTGATGGACAGGAATGATCTGGTAGATATTGTTCACTTGGATTTCCAAAAGATTTTGCCAGAGCCCCTCACCAAAGATTTCTGAGTAAACTGAGCAGTCGTGGAGTTGGAGAAGTTGTCTTATGGACTGAAAAGTTACTAAAGAACAGGAAACAAAATGTAGGAGTAAATAATTATTTCTCACAGTGGAGGGATGTGAGCAGTGGGATCTCTCAAAGATATGTAGGGAAACTGGTGCTTTTTAACTTCTTCATAAATGGCCTGGAGCTACAGATGAGTAATATGGTGGTTAGGTTTATTGACTTGCACAAAATGATTTCGGGTAGTAAGATCAAAACATATTGTGAAGAGCTTCCAAAAGATGTCTTCAAGCCAGTGGAATGATGTTTAGATATCAGATGCAATTCATTGTAATCAAGCATAAAGTGAAGCAAATCAGCACAAACAGGGAAAAAAACACTTTCAGACAGATAAATAGATAGTAGAGATGGGGTGAATTCAGAATTTTCCGAATCCAGATCCGAATCCCTGGAAGGTTCTGGGAATCCACGAATCTCAAATCTTTTGAATCCTTTTTTTAAAAAGGGTTTAAAAAGCAAGGGAAAGAAGGATAATCTTGGATAAGACACACACTCTCAGCCTTAGCAAAAGCCTGGGGAAAGGCAAACCTCCTTCTGAAGAAATCTGGCCAGGACAATTGCCATAGTTCTGCCTCAGGATCTCCCCAGGATGAAAATGACATGAAGGCCTTTCTACACAGGCAAGAAAATGTAGATTAATCCCACATTTTCCTGCCTGTGTAAACAGGGCCACATACTACAGTACAGAAATAATCCAGGTCAAAACTGGATTTTCTTTGCATACTTCTTATGGCATCCTGGGGTTTGCAGTTTGATGATGCACCGGCATACTTTGGCAGAGAAGGCTGTGACAAATGGTAAAACTACAAACCCCCGAACTGTGTATGAAAGAACTTTGCAAGGGAGCTATGCAAAGGAATCTTTCAGCTGTCCTTAAAATCTCAAAACTATACCTTCCAGTAAAGTCTGAAGTCCTGCAACAAGGAAGGCACTTTAAAAAAAAACCCACCAGCTTCTAGTCCAGTCTCAATTCTGCACTCTCTCAAGTCCTGCAACAAGGCACTTAAAAAAAAAAACCAGCCTCTAGTCCGGTCTCAATTCTCTACCCTCAAGTCCACCCTCAAGTCCTGCAAGGGCTTTCAAGTCAAATCTCTAGTCCAGTCTCAATAATTCCCAATATCTACCCTCCAGTCTCAAGTCAAAAGATTACAGATTATTACCTTGCAGAGGGAAGCAGCCTGAGCGATCACAGGCAGCCCGAGCAGGCATATCTTGTGGAAGGAGGTACACTGGCCTACATGTGGCAATCATTGTGTGACCTTGCCCTCTGCCCCACTACTTCTGGTAGGTGTGAGACCCACTGACGCCAGCATTTATACATGCCGTTGATTTTCAGCACAGAAAATAGTGCTGAACTTAAATATTAAATATTAAATGTTCAGTTTAAATATATTAGAATACAACCCCAGAGGTAATTTCTGGAATTGTTAGCAAAGGCCATTACTACACAAGGGAAAACTCACATATTTGCCATCTCCCCTTGCATATCAGGTCTCCCAGGTTTTCAGGTGTCTTGGTCACAAACAAACAATTTGGTTGGTGGATTTGAAAGATTCGGTTTGCCTGTTTTGGCGCAGGGATTCAGATTCGTGAATCTTGAATCCTTGCTGAGGATTTGAGGATTCGGTTGGCCCATCCTTAATAGACAGGATCTGAGCTGATAGTAACTGACCAAGAAAGCAATATTGGGATTATGATAGACAGCTCAATGAAAATGAGAAGCAATTCACCCATTTTGGGGGCCACAAAAGAGTTGTTCAAGCTGCAGAACAACCCTTGGGAGCCATTTGCAGCTGTAGGGCTATACTTTTCCTACCATATTTTTTTCACTGTAGCTTATGAGGACAGGGAAGCCTTGCCTTTTAATTTGGGACAAATAAGAAACTAAGCAACTCAAAAGACAGCTGAAATTGCCAGCTCATTTTAATTGGTGGACTACTATTGTTTGTCAATTTTTGCCTTACACTACTTCTTGGCTCTTCTGTTTCTACAACAACTGGGGGATGCTAAATGGCAATTTCTGTAAAAGGCAATTTCTGTAAAAGGCAATATGAGAGTGGATGCCTGTATCCATGAGGCTGTACAGTGTAAATATCAGGGTTTCACTTACATATTCCATGGAGCACTAAGGAGGGGGCAAAAAGCATGCATTGTTGGGGGGAGAGAAAACAGCACAGGTTTACTGTAAGATGAAAGAGTAAAAATATATTATTCATCTGAAATTACAGCTCGTGGTGTGTAGGGAAGAAGATTCATAACAGTGACAAGCAAAGAAACATAAATATCCGCTAAAAAAAGTGAACCATGTGAAAAAGCTCAGTATGTCTCTACGTACCTGTTGGTGAGGAATACAAGATGGAGAGTGTGGTTACATTCGTGTTGGCCTACCAGGCTTCCCATAGGCAACTGGTTGGCTGTTGTGTGAACAGAACGTTGAAGCAGATAGTCCTGTGGTCTGATCCAGCACCACACGTCTTAGGTTCTTAACATGTTTAAATGAGCCCGTGCCTATTCCCAGCTACTAAATGCGTGTCCAGAGGCAATATCTTGTGTTGTTTTTAAAAAATATTCAAGCTTGGGTGGCAGCTCTCAAGGGCAACTGAGCAGGATTACTGAGGAGCTGCCACGCAGTAATCCCTCTCTCCGTTGGTCAGTGATTTCAGCTGACTATGGCATCATGTGTGAATAAGCTAATCTCAAAGATTTGTATGGATCAACTATTACTCTGTATGTATGTGTTTGTGTATATATGTATTTGTGTGTATCTTAGTAGTGGCGAGTATTCCTTTTACTAAACTTGGAATTCCTCTCTGAATTTTATCTACCAAATTATGCTGAAGTAATAGGAAGCTATCTTTGCTTTTCAGGAATAAAACCCTGTAAATTAAAACTCTGGTTTTAATAGCAAATGACCAGCTTATATACTGTGAGGGCAGGGGAGGTTCTCGCAGTACACTGTTGCAAGGATCTTGTGTACCAATTTGTTTTTCATTCATTAACCTCCATTACCACCTCTTTTTCTCCCTCAAGGTAACCAGATGCCAGCTGCAGCTGGAGCCCTATGAAATCTAGTTAACTTTAAAGTTTTCTTTGCGATTTATTTGATAGTAAAGATTTGGTAAGGTAAAATGTTAATCAACACCTCTGTAGTACTTCTCTGATTACTGCCTATCTGTGGAGTCTGATGAAACTGATAAAAGTTCTCCTCCCCTCTACCTTCTAGCTTTCCTAAAAGGAGCCCCTGCCCTCCATAGTAAATTGTAGCCCTAGTCTGGGTAATACGCTGCTTGGACAATAAGGTCTCAAGGGGTACTTACAGAAAGAGATTAAACTGTAATTAAACTGCCCTGTGAGTAAGAGGGAAGGAAAGAAAAGATTTGTGGTTTTCATAAAGTAGGACAAAAAATACAAAAAGTACATGGGTTGGTGTTTACATCTTGGAGGCTCTTCTGGCGTCTTGACACGAAACAATTTTATTTTTAGCAGACCATGGGGTTGCAGTGGTGCCTTATCAATCCCACAATCCTGTTCAATGAAATAATTGGTCTGAAGATCAGGAGCGACAGATTGAAATTCAGGAAAGAAGTGTTAAACACCCATATACAGAAACATATCACAGTTTATCTTAGAAGGCTGAATTTATGTAAGCATGTTGCAGCACTATATTTTTTCAAAGAAAGAGTTTAATTGAACATAAAGCAACATAATATCCTTTTGTTTAGGTTCAAAAATAGTTTGTGTGTGTGCATTTTTAAAAACCTTTTCTACTTATCAGCTGAGCTATTAAGTATTGTGGCTTACCAGCTATCAGTCTCCGATCAGCACAGTTAGTGCATTTTACCTTCCAAGGAAGTGCACTCTGAGCCAGCTGGAGCACGAAAAATGTAGGAGCTGGAGAAAGTCATAATTGAAACAGGCGACTGCTCCAGTACAGACAGGAAATAAAAGGAAGACTGGACCCTTCACTGGATTAAATTAGATGTTTCAAATTCAGACAGTATCAGAGAGAGGGGGAGGAAAAAAAGACTGATTTAGAATAAAGAAGGTAACAGTAAGTTCATTCAGATGAATGCCTTCCTTCCTGAACAGTCTCCCCCTCCATTATACATGCATTTGCTGAAGTCTTTCTGTGGTACAGTCTAGGATAGAAGTCTTAGCCAAAAGAGTAGCAAGTTCCTTTTGTAAACATCTACTTTTCCTCTCCCGGCACACATATTATTTTGGAATAGTACTTCCAGATAACTTTTATAGGGAAGTGGTTCGGCACTGAGTTCTCAACAGGGCTTGGACAAACAGTGTACTGGTTACATATATATTGCAAGTATGTTTCTTATACTGAAGTTGTTTGAAGAAAATGCATGTCGATAGTATATGTCATCTTGTATTGATGCATACATTTTAAATATACTGTGCTTTCTGTCTTTTGGCAGCTAGGTTTTCTGTTTTGTTATTTTTTTTTCTCCTCCCTACATCTTACTTTCCTTCCTTTAATTATCTTGGTTTGCACCAAACTGTAATGTTTCTTTACCTAGTTTTAAGATGTAAGTTAGGCATTTTAATTCCAAGTGTTCGTTCTTGACTGCCAGAATTTCAGCTTTGTCGTAATATCCTGAAAATAGGAGCTACACAGAGAAAGCACCAATCGGGATATCTCAACATCACTCCTATAATGCTAGCTTTCCCTGTTCTGAATTCAGGTCTGATTTGAGAATGACATGTTGCAGTAAGAAATGGAATGACTGATGTATTTGATTTGGCTTCCGCCACCAGGTTATAGAGTCCTTGTTAGCATCACAGTTAAGGTGGGAACCATCACCACTCCTATGCCTGCCTAAATTCTAGTTTGTTACAGTGGTAAAGCCTCACTTACAGAATGTTCTTGTATTACGTTTGTATGTGTGGATTTAAAATATTTTAAAAACAAACCAACCTTGAAGCTGATGTTCTAGCCATTTAGAAAGAGAGCTATTGGTTAAAATCTGAAAATTAAGTAAATGTAGTATTTAAGACTTTGGTGCTAAATTACTCAGTAGGCTTCTCACTTTGATTCTTCATCATACTGTTCTCTGCTTTAGGCTGTGTTTAAGTCAAAGTAACATTTGCAAGTGGGGTCAGTATTCCAGAGCATCTTCAAATACACAGCAGCTTCATTATATGGATTTCAGTAGTCTCAATGGATTTTCACTGGCCTATGTGAGAACAGAATGTGCCCCACTGTTTGTAATAAAAACCTTTCATTACAGTTGATGTGACTGAACTGCTGTCACAATAAGCACATCTGTTTACATTCATATCCATTAAAGCTGTATACATAGTCTTCATATGAAATGTTTAATGGGAATGACATTCTAGGTCATTCCTGAAATGCAGCTTTGTGTCACATCTGAGACAAGAGGCCCTTTCAATTATGCTCTATAGTATGTGTGAGGCATAGCACACATGAAGCTGGTTCAGCGCGCTTGTGAAGTAAGTTAGTATTTAGAGAACATAAAGAAAGTATTGCTGGCTCATACCAAGGATACTTCTAGTCCAGCTACTAGTTTCCCACAACAGCCAAGCAGATGCCTGTAGGAAGCTCAGCAGCAGTAGCCCTCTCCTTGCTTCAGTGATACTTTTTTTTTTTAAAAGGTTGCACATAGCCATCATGAGTCATCGCAGTCCAATTTCATTTCTATCTAACACAGTGGTCTTCTCCACTTCTTTTGTCAGAAAGTTCCACAAATCAGTTACATAGTGTGAAAAAAGCAGTTTTCTGTGCTGCCTAGAATCTCTTTCAGGTCAATTTCAGGAGATGATTCGGTATTTTATCAAAGGAATTTTAAACATTTTAAAGGTGATGGTGATGATGATGATGATGATGATGATGATGATGGCTGGTGATGGTCCCTCACCTAGAATTTGTCCTTTTCCCAGCTGTTACACCACTGAAGAACATCATGTACTCAGTATTGCAGTCAACAGCTAATACTCAGGTTTTCATATTTAGTGTGCTGAGTGTAGGAGATGAAAGGAAGCTAGGCCCCTTTAGCTACAAGTTTTATAAACATATTGCTTCTAATTTAAATAAAATTGGAATGACTCAGGCAATAGAACTTGTTGGATTAGTGAAGGTACCAGCCCTGTATTTTGTCCTAGAAATTTAGTACTGAATACAATAGAATTGTGCTCCACCAATTTTTATACATGTTCCAAAAGGTTTGCAGACTAGATGAGAAACAACTGTGTCTACTTTATATATAATCACTGTAATGTAATTATAACATTTACAGTAAAAAGTTCCTGCTTTTCACTTGACAAAAATTATGTGTCGTTCTATAGCTGTATCTTTATTTAACATCCTAAAGTTAGTTTTTTCCTATGTGATATTCTTTTAATGGAAGGTACTTTACCCATCCACTGAAGATACTGAATTTGTATTGAGAACTTATGAGTGCTGAATAGTGTGTGTTCATTTATTTTAGGTCTTATCTAAACCCTTTGGAAAGGGGTGACATTTAACTGGAGGAAAAACTTGCCTTGATTACAGGTTAAAGACAGTACTTTTGCCAAACTACATTTTATAGAGAAACATGTGAGCACTGCATATCTCTATTTCCTTCTACATGGTCTTCTACATTGGTGGTTCTCAAGTCCAGGAACTGGGTTGGTTGCCTGCCTTATATGAAGGAGCAGGTGTGTAGTCTGGGAGTATTCCTGGACCCAACCTTGTCACTAGAGGCCCAAATAGAGTCAGTGGCTCAAATGCTTGGGACAAGATTTGACTGGCCCACCAGCTACAGTAGCCACAGTAGTCCATGTAGTAGTCACTTCTTGATTAGACTACTGCAGTGCACTCTGTGTGGGGCTACCCTTGATGATGACTTAAAACGAAGCATCTGGACTGCCCTCTGGAATTCCATTCAGACCTCATATCACACCTTTTCTGAAGGACTTGCACTGGCTGCCAATATGTCTCCATTCTGAATTCAAGGCACTGGCAATTGCAATAACATTTAAAGCCTTAAATTGTTTGGCACCTTGATAGTTGAGGGAGCACCTCTCTCTCTCTCTCTCTCTCTCTCTCTCTCTCTGTGTGTGTCCATGTGTCCCTGCTTGAGATTGAGATCTATTGTGGGAAGACATGAGAGAGAGTCTTTTCTGCAGTGTCACCCTCGTTGTGGAATTCCCTCCCTCTGGAGGCCCAACTGGTGCCAACATTAGAATAATTTCAGTGCCAAATTAACACTTAGCATTTTATTAAAGCCTTCGAAATGATTTTACCCAGGCTGCTCACATTTTATAGTTGTATTATTCAAGATAGTTTTAACTGGTTTTAAATTGAAAAGCTGTTTAACATATTTTTAATCTTTTAAACTTGTGTAATTATTTATTGTTTTAACTTGATTTTACTGTAAGCCACCCTGAGATCTTCAAATAAAAGGAAAGATATAAACATTTTAAGAAAGAAAGAAAGACAGAATCTCCCTAGAAATATAACATTGAAAAGATGGATTACGACATCATTGTGTTAGCATCTCTTCACTCACCACAAGAAGCAGCCTGTTGGGGAGGGGGGCAGGTAACACAATGTTGTGTCATGAATTAAAAAAAAACACTATACAATGGAAGGAACACCCTGTGCAGCAGCCCTGCTTAATGTCCTCATAATATGTGATCTGGATCTTAGTGCTTATCTTCTACTTGTACAATGGTATAACTGCTCCCTGACAGGGTGGGATTAGCTTTATGGAGGGTGATTTAGCAGAGCTCACTCTCTATCCAAAGAGCGGGAAGGTTGTAAGCAGAGGAGAACATCTGCCCTCAGAAACTTCCCCCACAGCAGAGAAGGCAAAAAGACGTTTCAAGAATAAATTAGGGAAGAAAACAAAGGTAGAAGAATAGTGAAAGCAGTGCCAGCACTACTGCTGGCATGGGTTATTTTCCTCCCATTAAAGATGCTTGCTTGCTTGGTTGGTTGGTTTTTGAGAGCAAATCATCTTTCTATTCCCTCCACCCCACAGCTGAATGAATGAACAAGAGAGGGCATCTGAAGTAGCAATTGTTCTACCATTCCTTTTCTCTTACTCCACTGCTATTGGATTATTCTCTTAAAACAGCACCATATAGGACAATATGACACGTTTAAGCAGACTGAACCATTCACAATCACTGATCCATTTAGAGGATGATACAAAGTAAAACTGAAGGAAAGATCCTATTATAAATACTGTGTGATAATTTCCTTTTATCCAAATTCCTTTTTGATTCTACAACCAATAACATGATCTGTCATTGCTGTTGTTGTTGTCGTCTGCCTTCAGCTCATTTCTGAATTATGGTAACTCTAAGGTGAACCTATCCATGGGGTTTTTCTTAGCAAAGAGGTTCTCCAAAAGGGAATTTGCCATTACCTTTTTTTGAGGCTGGGAGAGTGTGACTTGCCCAGTGTCACCCAGTGAATTTCCCTGGCCAAGCAGGGATTCGAAGCATGGTAGCCCAGAATGCTAGTCTATTGGTCAAAACATTACATCACACTGGCTGGTCATCATCCTATATAATCTTTGGTGAAGGAGTGAATGCTTTGCTAGATGCAATGATTCTGACAAACTAGCTAACAGTGGCTTTGAACATTAGTTCTGAGAACCTATGTGCTTTTAATTTTAAGTATGTCAGGAGGGAGAAATCCCTCACTTCACAAACTGCACAAAAAGCGCAAAAAGAACTGTCACCATCACATCTTCTCAGTGCAAGTTTGGAACACACAAAGATGTCCTTAGAGCAACACTCCATCCTGAGAGAAGTTTGGGACTCATGGTATTTTCCATGAGACATTTTTAAATCTCAAGGGTCAGTCTCTCTCACACACACAATGCCCTATTCACAAGTTACATCTTTTAAATGTGTAAAGAGAACTGAGAATAAGCACATCCAACCATGTCCCCTCCAATTCCAATCTCCCTGTGTTTGACGAAAAAGGTCTGCAAAGGAGCATCAACCATGTTTCAAGGGGACCCAGTTGCAAAGGTCCACATGATCAGAAACCCTTTGAGCCACACAGAATTTCATCTCTTTTGTAGGCTTTCCCTGCCAACAGGGTAAGATCAAGAGCTGTGGCTGGGATGCACATCCTCAGCTCCCTCTACACATTTATATGACATAATCCCCAAATATTCTTCATATATATGTCTAAATATAGACACACCTTGCTGTCTTTGAGATTTATTAACTGAACTGTAGAGGGCCCCTCCAGACTGATCAAAAACCCTGGGAATTGGTGAGAGCTAAGCTGTACTTATGAAGGGAGTGATATGTATGCTACGTTCTTTCTTGTTCTAGTGTTTTTCTTATGAATTTCCGCTATTAGCCACAACTTTCAAAACTCTCTGCAGGGTTTGTGTGTGTGTGTGTGTGTGTGTGTGTGTGTGTATTTTTCTTTTCTTTTCTGTCCCAAGAGTTTTTGATACAGGCTGGGGTAAATGGCACATGTCTGTATCGATTATTTTGGTTCTCCCACTGCAATTTTGGGCAGTCCCACTAATGGCATTTGGAACGACTATTTGACCTTTACCACAGAGTTTTTCCATTTATATTCATTTCCTCATTACATTTCCAATTAGCAGTTTCAACATTTCTTTTTCCTCCTCTATTTTACAGTGCTAAAATGGTGTAGCACTTTAGCACTGAGATTATAACAGTTTTCTTTTTATGTGCAAGCTAGGGAACATGGGTCCTGGGGGAGGAGCAAAGGGAGGTGTTGAATTCATGGAGGGGAAGGCAGAGATGGAAGGAAGCAGTGCCTACACCCCACCTTAACCATACTTCAAGTGGAAGAAAAGAGAGATTGAAAAGAAATGTACAAATTGGAGTATTGCTTAATTCTGCCACAACAGGCAAAAAATCAGGATCAGAATCGCAGAATATTTACAGTACTACTGAAAACAGAGGTAGAAACATCTGTTAATAGGTGTAAAATCCTGAAACTCAAGGCCCTAACATGTACCAAAACTTTTGGGCAGTCTGGAGGAGCCCTGAGAAAGAGGAAAGAAAAAAAAAAAGAATATGTATGTATGTGCCTTCATGTCATCTGTTGACAGCCTCATGAGTTTCATAGGGTTTTCTTAGACAAGGAGTACACAGAGCTGATTTTGCCAGTTTCCTCCTCTGAAATATAGCCTACAGCTGCTGGTATTTGTTGGCCATCTCATATCCAAGTACTAGCCAGAGCTGACCCTGCTTAACTTCCAATATTAGATGGGATCTGGTACCTTTAGGATATAAGGCCTCTAGAAAAATGCAAAAGCATGCAAATAAGAAGGGGAAGGTCATTAAGGCAAGGGAAGATGCATAGGGAGGCAAACAAAGAGGGAGGCCTTGAAGGACAAAAGGCAGCAGAAGGGATTAAAAAGTGAGAATCAGTTTCTCTTTAAATCTTAAGTTTTTAAAATTTTAAAATTTTATTTGTAAGCTGTGTTATGAGACCACTATATACAGTAAATATTAATATTAAAAATCAACATTAAATTTTAAGTTTTTAAAATTTAATGTTGATTTTTTAATATTAATATTTACTGTATATAGTGGTCTCATAACACAGCTTACAAGTAAAATTTATAACAATTAAAAAGCAGGCACTAACAACAGAATCATTATTGAAACCAAAAATCCATCAAACTCAGCTAGCAGGTGAGTTTGATGGATACAGTTGGCCCTCCACATTCACAGGTTTAACTTTCATGGATTTGATTATTAGTGAGTTTTTCCAATCCCTGCCGCCTCCACCTCCAGAGCTTCTTTACTCAGGGAACTGTCCCTCTTGGTATCCCCAACCAGTCTGTACAGCCCTTTAAAAACCCACCTCTGATCCTCTTCCTCCTCTGTCAGCTGCTCCTTGGCCAGGTAAAGATGGCTCACAGCTGATTTCTCAGCACCACAGACCCTCTCCTGATACTCCCCACATATCCAAGGAAGGAGATGAACAAGAGAGAGGAAGCATAGGGCTATCATGCTGACCCATCCCTTTTCCCCGTCCTTTTCCTGACCTGGTTTGGACTCTGGGTCCTTTCCCTCCCCACCATGGTCTGGTCCGCTTCCCACAGACCCCCCCCCCCACGTTTTGATATTTGGAGTTTTTCCACTCTTGCAGGTGTCCTGCATCCCTAACCCTAGTGAATGTGGAGGACCAACTGTACTCGTTAACAAGACCCTGATTCATTTAGGGCTAAGCTTAAACACACTTCAGTTTAATTTTCTAATGTTGGCAATTGGGTGAATGTTCAGCTTGGCTTGTGATAATTAGTTAAAGGAGCTATCCCAGTGCTTGCTTCCCATATTTTTAACATTTTTTTAGCCTTATTGATATCTTTATACTATGCCTCTAGAAGTATACAACTTCAGAAGAAAAGGAAATTCCCACTATTTGTGTACCATACCAAAACTAAACTCTATTGCAGAATTTATTTCTTGTGTCTAGAGTGGGATTAATTTCTTGCACACTGGAATAAAGTATCAACAAAAGGCAAGTGAGCCTTACAGGAGGAAAGGACCACACTTAGATTATAGTAGATAATTAGCTAGTCTGTTTATAGCATTTGGTAATAAAATGTACTGGTTTTGGATTATATCAATGACAGTTTTCCGTTACAGGTGTGTTGTTGTTTGGAGTCTACTGTTAATTTACTTGTGTACGTCATTACACACTGCATCTTTGATCAGTAAATTGTCTGTTGGATGTTGCTTTACCCTTTATGGGAGCAAGGAAGTTATATCCATATGCTAGCCAAATAACAGAACTCCTTGTTTCTGAGATGAACTTCTAACATATTTAGCAGCTGGAATTTATAAGGAGACTTATTAAATAAAACAGCAGTAGCCAGCTCCCTCCTACTGCAGCATACTTGGAAGTAAAGAACCTGAACTTTTCCAAATGTGCTTGGCCTTTTGTACTTAAATCTGCATCTCTGTATTTCATCTTCGTTGTGTTTGACAGTTTTTGACCTCACAGTAATTTATTATTCTTTTTATTATTACTTAAGATCATGATAATTGAAAGGCTTTATTTATATGATTACAAGTTAGTAAAAAAGAAGATTAAGACACACCCAGAGAGCATGCCATAAAAATGAAAGTCTCCAACATTAAATTTGATTTTATTAAGTTGTGAACTTTCTGTTTGGGCCTCTGAATTGCAAAATGGTGGTTAAAACATGTTTTTTAATTGATCAGAGCAGGCCTGTGCGTGGGAGCAATGGTATATTTTCATAATAAAAGTGTTTGTTTTATGCAAACAATTCCAATATATTTAAACACTATTAATTACAACTGTGGTTGGGGAAAGTATTTCTGTTTTTGAAGTGGTGCATTGTTTTAATTAATTCTCAGTGGCCAACTTCAGCATGCTAAGCTGTTGAAGCAGAAAGACCACACCATCATTGTTTTGTCCCATATGCTTTCAGTTTGTTGTTGTGTACCTTCAAGGCATTTCTGACTTATGGCAACCTTGAGGTGAACCTATCATGGGGCTTTCTTGGCAAGAACTGTTCAGAGGGGATTTGACTTTGCCTTTCTCTGAGGCTGAGAAAATGTGACTTGCTCATTGTCAACCAGTGGGTTTCCATGGCAGTGATTCAAAGCCTGGTTTCCAGAGTTTCAGTCCAATGCTCAAACCACCACACCACACTGGCTTTCATGGTGTCAGTATTATTTTATATTTTATGTAAACTGGGAGAAGACCTAAACATGTTTACTTCAAAATATGTCTTGCTCAGCTCAGTAAGGCTGATCCCTAATAAGTGTTCTTGGAATTTCACCCTGAATTACTTTCCTAGAGAAAAGATTTTGAAGATGGAAAAACTAAAAGGCAAGCCTTGTTAATCACAAATTGAATTATACTATATCGAAGGAGCACCAGGAAAGGCTCATGCACTGCATTAGCACATCCATGGGCCTGTGATCCATGTCCAAAGAGTGTGTGGGTGTGATTTTTCAGGATAACTTCCCACTGATTTTTCTGGGTATTTTTATTGTGATATACAATCCAGTCTGTTTGCCATTACAGTATAGGACTTGTTTATTTCTTCATTAGATTTATATGCCACATTTTCTCCAAAGAGTTCAAAGTAATATCCAAAGTCCTCCCTCTCCATTTTTTTTCTCCCAACAGTGTTGTAAAGTTATGGTAGAAGTTATTTACTGATAGCAACTGGTGGTTCAAAAGACAAGAACTACAGTAGGTCATCTAGGCTATTCCTACTCAATGGGAGGATCCCTGGGCCATTGGCTGCTGGTCCTTGGGGAGTTTCCAGAAAGAATTGTATCAAAGTTTATAGAATTGTGATGGTGCTTCTTAAAGAAATGGTAATAATTGTAATAATGGTAACAATTGTGCCATTTTTTAGTTGCATGGCAGTTTAACAAAGAGGCAATGAGAGCAAGTGACCTCAGCAGGGAGAATAAGATACCCCACTAATTCTGTTGTCCTCTATATAAAATAGAAGAAATAGAAAGAAAGAATAGAAGAAAAATAATATCATATGGAGGGAAATCCCATAGAAGAAAGGAGAGAAATGCAAAGATGACTCAAAGTTTTCTGATTTTACTGTGGTACACTCTTGGATAATGCATCATAATTTAAAGTAACACATTCATTCTGTCCTCCTACTTGGGGATTAAATAATCCATTAGAAATCAGCACAGTTGGCCATTATGACACAAAGCAAGCTGATGAAGGAAAAAAATGAAAAGGCTGTTTGCTCTTGGCCCTTCCCCTCACACCTTTTGATATCCTTGGTGTCAAGGGGAGAAAAATGCTAAGCAGCATAAATTGATCACTGGAGGAAGCTTTCTATCTGTTACATGAAGTTGCTTAAACTTATTTTACTTATTGTGAGTCAAGTAAGAACCTGGCCACATTTACTAAATTTAAATCTGTTTTCCCGTTTATTGGTGCAAACATTGTCCCCACAATGCTCTTGAGTTACATTCTGTGTTCAAAGACAAGCTTGGCTAAGTAGCAGAGCATAGGGGCTGATAATGGAAAACAGCTGAGCTACATCCTTACAGAATAGCTGGAGATGACAACCAGCTAGAAGAAGTTGTACTGGATCTGAGTAATTTAAGTTTTCAATTAGATTCCTTACAGGGAAGTCCAGTAATGAAATAACATCTATACTTGTCATTGTTAACTGCTGTCTATGCCATTCCTGGGCTGAGAGTCATACCCTATATTGCCGGTTGCCAGAGAGAAACACTGCTCTCTACATTTATTGTTAATGGCCATCAAATCGACTTTGGCTTATTGTGACTCTATGAATGAGAGCTCTCCAAGTCACCCTGTCATTAAAAGAACTGCTCAGCTCTTGCAGTCTCAGGGCCATGGCTTCCCTGAGTCTATCCATCTGTAATGCAGTCTTCCTCTTTATACCTTGTCAAGCATTATTGTTTTTTCTAGTGAGTCATGTCTTCTCATGATATATCCAAACTACAACAGTCTCAGTTTAGTCATCTTGCTTCTAGAGAGAGTTCAGGCTTGATTTGTTCCAGGACCCATGCTTCTGTCTTTTGAGCAGTCCATGATATCTGTAGAACTCTTCTCTAGCACCAAATTTCAAATTAGTGGATTTTCGTCCTTTCGGCTTTCTTCACTATCCAATATTCACAACCATAGACAGAAATTGAAACATAATGGCATGGACCATCCTAACTTATTATTCAGTTATATGTCTTTACACTCTAGGATCTTGCCTAGTTCTTTCATAGTTGCCCATCCAAGTCTTAGTATTCTGATTTCTTGATTGCAATCACCATTTTGACTAATGAGTGAGCCAAGGTATAGGAAGTTTTTTACTGCCATCATTGTCTACTTTAAAGCTATGTAAATCATCTGTGGTCATTATTTCTGTTTTCTTAATGTTCAGCTGTAAACCTGCAGTTGGTCTTTCTTCCTTGACTTTGGCCATTTCCGCACCGGGCTATTAAAACGGTGCAGAGCGACCTCCGACTGAGGTCTTCTGCACTGTGGAGTGGACTGGGGCGGACTACTTTTTGTAGTTCCATAGCTCAGTCCGGTTCGGAGCGACCGGAACTGACCACGCAGCGTGCTTTTTAGAAACCTCTTTTAAGAGGTTTTTAAAAAGCACGGAGTGCGCGACTCCGTGTCGCTCCGTCACCGCGCTCCGCTGCAGATTTGCAGGCGCGCACAAGTGCGTGCCTGCAGATCTGCTGGGGGCGGGCTTTAGGCTGGCGAGCTTCTCTGGTTGGAGAGCCTCCACCAACCAGAAGCCGCCATTTTGGACGCCAGAGCAGTGTGGAGCGACGAGCTCGCACTGCTCCTCATCCCAGCGGACTCGCCCGGACACTCAAGAAAACCGGTGAGTTCCGTTTTCGCGTGTTTCCTTTCTCGTGTGTGGAAAGGGCCTTTGTTCAGCAGACATTCCAAGTCTTTGCTGTTTTCTGTTAATAGAATGGTGTCATCTGCATATCCTAAACTGTTGGTATTCTGAGTCGAATCCAGCTTTGTGTATGATACAGTCAGTATACAAGTAAAACAGATATGGTAACAAAATGCAGCCTTGCCTAACCCCTCTGCCAATTGTAAAACACTCTGTTTCTTCATATTCTCTCCTAAGGTTGGCCTCTTGTACTGAGTATATGTTACACATTACTATAATCAAATGTTGCGGTACACCCGTTTCTTTAAGAGCAATTGTTTTTCATGACCTACACAATCAAAGGCTTTGCTATAATCTACAAGGCACAGACCGATGTTCTTCTGAAATTCATTGGTCAACTCCATTATCCAACACATGTTTGCAGTATGATCCTCATGCCTCTTCCTTTTCTGAATCCAACTTGGATATCTGGCATTTCTTGCACTATATATGGTAAAAGTGTTTGTTGTAGAATTTTGAGTGTCACTTTGCTTGCATGGAAGATTGATCTGATGATTCTGTGGTTACTGCAGTCTCTGATTTCTTGGGGATTGGAATGTATATTGAGCATTTCCAGTCTGTGGGCTGTTCTTTTGTTTTCCATATTTGTTGAGAGATCTTTAGTTAGAATTTGAGTGGATTTTGTCTCTGTTGCTTGAGAGAACTGTATTAGTATGCCATCTGTTTCTGGTGATTGATTTGCATGCTTAGGGCAGAGTACAGAAGAGGAACAAAACCAGAAAGTTTGGGAAAAATTGGTCACAACTTTATTGGCTACAGAGGTGACAGGGTTGACATGCACAGGGGCCTGAACCCAGACATTAGCCAACCCACCTGTTGGCCAATAAGCCCAACATACTGCCAAGCTGGAATCAACTTGGTGTCAGGTGCAAGAGCCACCTGACCACCAAGGAGTGCGGTGGATGCATGCACCTGCCGCCCCGTGCACACCCACCTCCTACCCTGCACTGCTGACACCCCCAGATTTCTATTGCCCGGCCTGGTAAGACCGTGATCCCAGATCCAGGACCCATGCTGACACCCACCAAATTGTGACAAATTAGGAAAAAACAACCCACTGGCCAGTCCTTTAACTAAGCCTGCCAGGGCGAAGTGGAAGGGATGCCACTCCAAAGAAAATTGAACTCCAGCTGGGAGGAGCTCAGGTTAAAAAGCCTCTGCATGAACCAGAGGAAAACTGCGGCTGACAGCAACTCAGACAGAGGCAGTCAATGATTTCAAACCCTCAGGTTTAAATGCAGTGGCTGCTGGCTGCAAAGGGGGCCTTCCCATGCAGCGCAGGGGCTGCTGGGAAGGCAGAAGTGGCTGCACCGCTGACCACATGGCTGCAAAGCCGTGTGCTACCCAGAGCCGGCCCAAGCAGCAAATATGCTGCATGGTAAGTCGTGCAGCTTAACTTCTCCCAACTACTTTGACTGTACCTTCCATTTCAGTTTCTGAAATTGTGGGTTCATCTTCAAATGCTTCTTCCTTGAATGAATCTGTCATCCTCTAATCTCTTTTATATAGTTCTTGTTGTATTGTTTCCATCTTTTTTTTTCTTGTTCATGCAGTGTGTTCTCCTGCTGGTTGTAGAGTATCCCCACTCCTGACTTAAATTTCCCTTTGATTTCTCAGATCTTGTGAAACACGTTTTGTTATGGTCTTAGGCTTAATAATGCAAATCTATTTTTTTACATTAGCTTTAAATTCTACACAGATATTCTTTGGGTTGTATTTTGGCAGAATGATTGCTTTAATGTCCTTCTTTAGCTTTAATTTTTGATATTAGCAATTCATGGTCTGTACCACAATCTGCTGCTGATCTTGTTTTTGCAGAGAGAATAGAGCTTCTCCATCTTCTGTTTTCAATTATTAGAATATCTGATTTCTGTTTTGGCCATCTGGTGATGGCCGTTGCTTGGAGAATGTGATGAACAAACTCTTCGCTTTACAAAATTGAGTTAGTCACTCTCCTGCTTCATTTCTTGATCCTAGTCTGATCAAGAAATGAAGCAGGAGAGTGACTAACTCAATTAGTCTGCACTCTCCTACTGTGTTTGGTTCTGATCTGTTTCCCACTTTTGCATTCCTATCGCTAATGATTACCAACTCGTCCTCTTTTGATGTGTGATTAATTTCTTCCTCTTCTGCCTCTGTAGCTGGAGCATAAACTCCGATTATGTTTATATTGATAGGGTTTCCCTGAAGTCTTGTTGGTATTATTCAGTCACACTTTACATTGTATCCCTTGGCTGATTTTGCTGTATTTTTCCTCACTAATAATGGCATCCATTGCTACTTAGATTTCCGTTTCTTTGTGAAACACTGTGTATTATCTGACTCAAAATGCCCCATTCCTGTCCTCTTTAGCTCACTCACCCCAAGTATTACAATGTTTATACATTCCATTTCTTCTTTACTGCATCTAGAGAGCCAGTATAATGTGCTTTGAACTCTGACTACAGCCCTGGAGACCAGGGTTCGATTCCTCATTCAACCATGGAAACCCACTGAGTGACCTCGGGTGCGTCACTCTTAGCCCCGGTAAACCGTGTGATGGATTTACCTTAGGGTCACCATAAGTGGAAATGACTTAAAGGCATAAAGCAACAACAAAGCCTTCCCTCATTCATGCTTCTCACATTCCATGTTCCTAGAATATGTGTTGTACAACTTTGGAGTTTCCTTTTACTTCTAAGCACATCAACAGCTGCATGTCCTTTTGACTTGAATCCAATTGTATCATTAACCGTCAGCCACAGTGCTAGTTGTACTTGTTCTCTGCTGTACCTCAGTATCTTATAACCTGGAAGTTTTATCTTCTGGCACTATCTTTTATTTCATTTTGGATTGTCTTATCATAGGATTTTCATCATAAAGGACATTCAAAAGGGGAGTTCCCATGCCTCCTTCTGTGCAGTAGTAATGAGGGTTAGCTATGGTGCCACTGCCGTTGTCTCTGAGAGAATATCACCCTCACCTACTGCAGCTGTCCAGAAGCCAGTCTGACATGGGAGACCGTACTAGCAGCATTGCTACTATCCACATAGATTGTTGCCTCAAAGGAGAAGCAGTCCCACCACCACGGAAAGGTAGTGCCATGTTATACTAACCAGTAGGAATTTACAACAAGACCAATGATCCAATAGCTCAGTTAATACTACAATGAATTTATGTAACCATTTTTAAAATTAAAGGGATTTTCTGTTGGCTTAATCCATAATTGAGAATCTCCTTACATTAAACAAGTTGCATATACACTTGACATTGGAATATATTATGTGGCTGGTTTATCATGTATAACTGTGAATACTCTGTTATTTCAGAATCCTTGTTTGGAAAGGGAGCATACTTTTGAAAGAAGTTCACTCGAGAAAGTAAGGAATGGGGCACCAAGTATGAGCAAGGGTCATAATGGAAATTAATTGGGCATCATGTTAAGTAATATTACTTTAATCCCACAGCTTTGAGCAGTTGGACTGGATTTATATTTTATGGTCTGTGTTGGAAACTTGCATATTTTACGTTTTGGCAACCACTCAGTTTTAGTGGTTCAACTCAGGAAACACGCTTCTCTGCTCTCAAAGGCAGGAGTTCGTGCTCTGCATTATTCACCCTGGCATGGTGCATATGGACAGTTTTCCCTGTTTGCTATCTTTCTGTTGAGCCTTTCACATCAGCTCATTTATCTTTCAGGTGTTATAATCATTGACCCTCAATCAGTATTACATTATCCAAAACAGGCAATTATCCACATTGTCACTTTTGCATTTGCTCTTTTGACCTGGAGGTCATGGAGGCCTAGTGTAACTGAATCCTACAAAATTATTCCCTTACCTGTCATATAAATAGTCATCCTGGCAAAATGAGGCCCATGGGGGCTTTTGCTGAGGTGTTGAGAAGGCCAGTCTAACTCGATCCTTTATTCTGCTCTTTAAGGAATGCAGTACTGTTTTGGCACTCCATCAAAATAAAACAAAGTTCCATTTTTGAGCCTCTTTTTTTAAAAAAATATTGAGCACCCCTGTGCTTACAAATGCTTCTTTGTGGCCTACTTTATTGAAATTTCCATTCAGCGCTTCCATCTGTTGGCTGTGTTTGCCACTATTCCTAGGGCAAGAATTCTACCTTTCACCTTCATTTGGGGGTGTAAGGTCATAAAACTGTCTGGATTATTTCTGCTATATTTATACCTAAATTAATATTACTTCTCTAACAGATTTAAAGCTTTTTAATTCCCCAGCTCATTATTCATGGTGAATTTATCCACTGAAGAGAATAACGTTTGTGTTCCGTAGAAGAGAAAACCGTTTTATATTAAAACAATGTTTTCCAAGGTTACTGTAGCCCTAAAAGCTTACTCATAAGAAATACATTTTTCACTTTTAAGCGTGGTTGTAGTTTAAACAGTATTGACTCTAGCCAGCTCTTGTTTCTAGAAATGGAAAAGATTTTGCTAGAAACTCTTTTTTGTTGTTGTTGTTGTTTCAAATAGTTCTGAGTTTATTCAAAGCTAGCAAATATAGCTTAAATTTTGCACATATGGATGCATTCCTGGCTGCTACTTGAAATCCTAGCTCCACTGGCCTGAATAAATTAAAGAGAAGGAAGAGGATGATAGATAAGTTACAAAAGAGTGAGGTTCAGTGGAATAAAGTGATTATTCCTTAAATGCCTGAAGTGATATTGACCTATCTATCCAATTATCTATCTATCTATCTATCTATCTATCTATCTATCTATCTATTGTGAGCTCTCAGTATCCATGAGGGATTTGTTCCAGAACCTCCACAGATACCAAAAACCAGGGATGCTCAAATCCATTCAGAAGTGTATCTAGTGTAAATAGGGCCTAGGGCAAACGTGAAAGTTGCGCCCCTACCTCTGCAGCCACTTCGTCCTTCTCCTCTGCCGCTGCCACCACCACTAAATCTTCCAGCATGGCTTTTTTTGCGTCCCTGTGGCCATTGATGCCCAGGACAAGTGCCATACTTGACCCATCCTAGATACGCCTTTGAGTCCCTTAATATATTAAAGTCCACATTATATAAAGGTACTGTTGGGGATGATAGGAGTTTCAGCCCCACGGAAACACAGTGGAAAAACCAGAGTTCAGCGAGCCAGCAGCAGCAGCCTTGTTCCCCAGTAAGGATACTCACACACGGAGGAGTTTCTTCCAAAACAGGAGGCACTTTATCTTGCAGCAAAGTTCCGTTATATACAAAACATAGAACAGACGGACAAAAGCTTGCACCAGACACCAGGTTTGGTCAACAGACAAATACATACTGGCGTTGCTTTGTTATATACATATCTACAACCAATCAGGTAGAGGTTTGCACACCTCCCTCTACCATCTGCACACGACCCCAATTTCTTATTTAACCTTGCAATTACCCACAGCTGGGGCATGATGCAACATCTTTGCAGTGGGCTGATCATTTTCCCAGGGTTCCCTGCCTGGAATCCCTGACAATCCCCTCCAAAATGGTCAAACCACTATGTAGGACGTTTTCACAATCCATACATGTCATACAATACATGTTACATAATACATACAGTACATACATTCAAGGGTACAATTCATCTTCCACCTGGTGGCAAGGCCCAGTTTACTTGCCAACTTCTCATGGCCTACTACTGGAAGGGCCTTTGTGAGCAAATCCGCAATATTGTGTTCAGATGGACAATACCGCAAACACAAAATCCCATCCTGGATCATTTGCCTTACATTTTGGTACCGTACCCCAATGTATTTAGTTCTACACTCAAAATTTCTGCCTCAGTCACACGGGACAGCAAAATACCCTCCTCCTGACCTTTTAGGGATAAGCATAACTTTGCTTCCTGACTCAGTAAGTTGGGTACTTCCTGACCCACTTTCACTGGAACCACTGCTGGAACTAGTGCTGACCTCAGTGCGAGGCTCTCTCTTGACCGTAAATGCAGGTTCAGCACTAGGTGGCGGTGTTGAACTCTTTGGTGTGATGTTGAGTGAGATTTTTGGCTTCTCCTCCTCAGTACTTTCCTCAGTACTTTCTTCTTCAGCATCAGCCATCACCGCCCCTCCATCTTCAGAGCTTTCAAGTGTATCTGGGACACTGTCCTTTTCCTCATCAGACATCACTACCCCTCCATTCTCAGGAACACTTTTGTCACTTTTACCCAGGGGAACCAAAACCTCTTGATTACAGTGCAGTCTTTTCACACTTTTCATGTAGAGGTTTGTTACACAAAGGGTTAACGTTTGCCACTTTTCCTTTGGGCAACATGTGGTACAATCCCTGCTTTTTCACCCCTTTTGCACAAAAAACACCATTTGCAGTAATTATACATTTCTCCCCTTCAAACACCACTTTGTAACCCTCACTGGCCAGTTGGGAGACACTCAAAATACATTTCTGCAAATTTGTCATGCACAATACATCATTAAACGATTTCCCAAAGCATGGCACATATACAGTACCCATCTTCTGCACCTTGCTTGGTGCCCCATCTGCAAGGGAAATTGCTGTTATATTTGCATTTGTAACATCATTCAACAGCTTTAAATTGTTTACCATGTGGTGAGTTGCACCACTGTCTAGCAACCACACACCACTCTCAGACTGTTCTTTTACCACAAACACATGGCCTTCAGCCTGTGACGACACGCCCCTCCGCTTCTGGGCTGTCTTCTTCCCTCTGCTCGGCGCTGGCATTCTGCAGTCCTTCTGGAGATGGCTGACTCTTACATCTGTAGCAGCATCTGGCAAAGCTGCACACTGCTCCTTCTTCCAGGTCAGATGCCTCCTTGGGAGCTGCCTCTCCCTCCTGGCGACTGGCTGTTCTCCCCTCCAACTGCAGTCTGGAATCGAACTGCTTACGTTGGACTTCCTCCAAAATCTTCCCAGCTACCAAGTCTACAGTCAGCTCTTCCTCACGCACACCCTGCAGGCTGTACATCAAAAAGTCCCACTCCTTAGTGAGGCTTCCCAGCAGAATAAAACTTTTCTGCATTTCTGGTATATTTACCCATCTGTTGGCTACCTCTTGAAATAACTGTTTCATCAGCATGAGGTGCTCTCTTACACAGCTTTCGGGACATAACTTTGTGTTATACAGTCTTTTCGTCCATAGCATTTTGGACAAACAGGAGGAAGATTGATGCACACGCTTCAGAGCCTCCCAGAGCTGATATGCTGTGTCCACAGCAGCAGCGTGAATCAACTGGGAAGGACTTAAAGTAAGCAAAATAACTGCTTTGGCTTTTTCGTCAGCAACCCTGAACGCTGCTATTTGAGCAGCAGTTGCTCCTTCTGGGGGCTGTCCCTCATTTTCCAAAACGTGCCACAAGTTTTCCTTCATCAAAGCAGCTCTCACATAAATTTGCCAGCTTTGATAATTAGCATCGGTCAACTTTTCAAAACGCAGATAACCTCCCTCAGCCATGCTGCTGCCTTTGTAAGGAAAATTCAACAAAGCAGCTGGCCGCAGTGACCTTGATGAGCTCCGGACTGAAGATTAACTGTCTCTCTGCCAAAACACAGACTCCCAAAGCACCGGAGAGCCAGGCAAACAGTCAAAAACAGTCCCAGTATCCAGGGGAAAAACAACTACAGGTGCGCTGTGGATGCTGTGCACTCTGGGCCTGGGCCCATAACCACTCTTGGGGATGATAGGGGTTTCAGCCCCACGGAAACGCAGCGGAAAAACCAGAGTTCAGCAGGCCAGCAGCAGCAGCCTTGTTCCCCAGTAAGGATACTCACACATGGAGGAGTTTCTTCCAAAACAGGAGGCACTTTACCTTGCAGCAAAGTTCCGTTATATACAAAACATAGGACAGATAGACAAAAGCTTGCGCCAGGCACCAGATTTGGTCAACAGACAAATACATACTGGCGTTGCTTTGTTATATACATATCTACAACCAATCAGGTAGAGGTTTGCACACCTCCCTCTACCATCTGCACACGACCCCAGTTTCTTATGCAACCTTGCAATTACCCACAGCTGGGGCATGATGCAACATCTTTGCAGTGGGCTGATCATTTTCCCAGGGTTCCCTGCCTGGAATCCCTGACAGGTACTCCATTCACATGGATTCAGCAGTACCTTCTACTCCATCACCCCCTGTATGCACCTTAAAAGGAACTCGGGAAAGCGTGAGCCCCAGCTTCCCCGCCCCATCCTGACAACAAGTTTCCTCTCTCCCTCCCTCTCATTCTCTCTCCACCACACACATTGAAGGCAATTTTCAGGCACAGGCACAAGCCCCAGCCTCCCCTCCCCACCCCACCCCAAAAACCCAGTTCCCTCTCTTCCTCCCTCTTGCTCTCTTTTCCCTACCCCACCTCAGTGGCTTCTTTGCCCTCAGTGAAGCACCACTGAATGGCTTCCACCATGGTCTTCTCACAAGGCCACCAGGTGGAGCGGGGAGAGATGAAATGTCCTACACCACTGTTTTAAATATTTTTTTAAATATAGCATCGTATTATTTTTAATATTTACTTCTTTTTTATTATATTTTATTCATGGTGGGTTGAATTTGTGGGTGGTAAGCTCATGAATATCACAGGCCCACTATATTTGATTTATATCCCACCTGTCTCCCAAAATGAGACTTAAAGCAATTTACAACTTACATATACAAATATTGTATGCAAATATCAGTTGTGGCATTGTTATTGTAATTATATATTTTGATGTATATTTTTTGTGTTTGGGCACACTCAAGTGGACAAATGGCGTACAAATGAAAAAGTAAAATAAAAAATAGCATTAAGAATTCTTATATAATTTTTCAAATTAAGATAACTGCTAAATAACGTGACAATATATCCAATATATAACCAGAGGTGGTCTTAGAATTCTTGTGAGCTTACCATCCTGTTTTATAACCTAATGAAAAACTGTACAGTGTTGTCTTTTAAGCTTTAAGAATTATCTGAAATTGGGAAGGAACAGTGTTCCTAATTGATCTGAAACTGTACCTTCTTTAAAATACAGTGCACCCTCCAAATACGTGAAGGTTCCGTTCCAAAAACCCTCACGTAAAACAAAAAAACATGATCGCTCTGTCCCATTATCAATGGATACAGTGTGCATGTGCCCACTCCAGGGCATGTGTGTGCTGGCACATATATTGACAATAATAGAACACAAGGCTTTGTGTGACTGTGCATCTGTCTATGCAGAGGCCATGTGAACAGAGGGCGCACTGTCTGTAAGTCTTTTCTGGTTGACTTTAACCACTCTGAACATGGTTTTAAAAATGGAAAAGTAGTTTACAGATAAACATCATGGTGACCACAGGAGGTGCCCCATGGATAAAGTTCGGCTTGGTGGCTCACAGGCCACCTAGATGTAGAATAACATAGACATTCCATTTCCTTGCATTCTAGTATTCTATGATTTTATGATTTCACTTCTGAAGTTTCTAGAACATGAATGAAGAAAGCTGTCACATAAAGATGAGACTGCTGTTGCTGTCTTGCACATATCCAAAAATAATGAATCTTAAGTCATTTTAGCAACAAATCTGTGCACTTATACACCCTCCAGTTATTTGTTCTGGGTGATGGTTCAGTGGTATTTTGTAGATAAATCATTCATCCACAGTTTATTGAGCAGTAACCATGCAGTGACATGACTCCACTTACAGTTTTCTTTGATATGTTGATAGCATGCCATACTCCATCATACTCTGTTGTTCCTAATTGTGTGGCAATTGCACAGCAATGATGGGATTGTGTTTCCAGGCTCTATTGTTCTTCTTCCTTTTCTTCTGTTTTGTTATCACTGAAGAAATAATATATGAGGAAACGTATTGGAAGAACATGAAGGGAAAGAAGATTTGATCAGTGCAGCATATTGGAAACATTACTGTTTCTGCTAATAAATGAATTTGGTCGGAAATATTTAGAAGGAATTTATATTAATTCCATTCATGTGATACCTGCTGGTGAAAGCCAAACTGATCAAAGTCAAGTAGCCTTGATGACAACTTACTCAGGGCCTTGGCGGATTTTTATGTGCTTCTAACTGTGTGAAAGTCTTTATAGACTGTGTTTTGTCTCTCCATGTAGCAAAGACAGAGCAATAAATCAGGTCTCTAAAATCATGTAGCTTGTCATTAAGCCCTTCAGATAGATCTGTTTAGAAAATGTTTTGAACTCTTCTGAAAGGAAGAGAAAAGGAAAGGTCAAAAGAAAGCTAATAAATAAATAGAAAGTAAACTATTTAAATTTGCTATATTGTTTTATTTCTTATTCGATGTAGTAATTTAGTATTATAATTTTTGTTTATTTATTTATATTCTTTTCCTCTTCTGGTGAATTCAAGGTGATGAATATAGTTCTTCCTCTAACCAGCTTATCCTTACAAACATCCTATCAGGCTGAGAGAAACTAGTTGGCCCAAGGTCATCCCAAGAGCCAGTGTGGTATAGCGGTTTGAGCCCTGGACTACAACCCTGGAGACAAGAGTTCAGTACCCTGCTTGGCCGTGGAAATGCATTGGCTGACCTTGGACACATCATACGCTCTCAGCCCCAGAAAGCCATGTGATAGGGTCACCTTAGGGTTGCCATTAAGTCAGAAACAACTTGATGGCACACAACAACAACATCCAGTTAGTTTCATTGCTATGTGGATATTTCATACCTCCAACGGTCCCAAATTGATAAGGATAGTCCTGATTAATCTTCTGTTGTCCCACTTTTTTATCTGCTTTCAAAATGTCTAAGTTTGTCTCTTCTCCATCCTCTTTCCTTCCTTTGTGGCTTGCTTCAGTTGCTGCAAACTGAACTCAAAGTGCAAAAGTAGTTTGCACTCAATTGACTCAGCAGAGAGAAGAAGAGAGGGGGGCAAAATCTTGTCCTTTCCAGTAGGTTCAGTTCAGCAGCAGCGTCTCCTAGCTTGTGTTTATGGATGCTGCTAGGATTGCAAGAGGACATCTGTGCAAATGTTTATGTATAAGACACTCATTGATCTCATTACATTATTGTGACCAGACTTCATATTAAGCATATTTCTCTTGACTCTGTTTTGTATTTGTTGCAGCTGTTTGATTTTGCTGATTGAGACTGTGCATGGGTTACTTTATGTTATGGAATCCGGTCCTTCTTTTATTCTGCTCTTCTTCTTGAAAGCACCACAGAAATAACAACAGTATTCATTCATGGTTGTGAAATTTCCTAGCCTTCCACCAAAGTGTGAATTAATCTAGAATTTTAAAATACAGCTCTGTTTGGAATAATGTAGTTAAGAACTGCAAGCTCTAAAGGCAGATCTTGTACTGTGGGTATATTAAAATCAAGCAATAAAAGATATTCTCTCTCTTTTGGTTTCTTCTGAGCCTGAAAATATGTATGACATCCTGCTCACAATTTTATATGTCTGTCATGTATGTTCTCATAATTCTGGACCTCCTTCTGATATATCTGGTGTGGCAGTCATGTCAGACTGTCTCCTTCAATTACAAGAGCAATATGAGAACATTTAGGTCTGCGGGAGGAGCCCCAACAACATTGCCTCCTCCAAAAAACTGGAATAGGATCCATGGGAAGGATCTACAAGATCCCATGCGACCAGGAACTTCTTACATTGCTTTTATGTTGCAGAAAGGAAATACTTTGCAGAGGCACCATACCACAAAAACCATGCCAGGAATAGTCCTTTAAAAGACAGTGTTAGGAAGTTTCTCTCTCTCTGTTTCTCTCTCACACACCCCTACAGCTTACCTTCTACCCTAAAGAGGAATGTATACTGTATAGTTACCTCACTTAGCATAGGGTCTCCACTTAACACATCACCATAAAAGAAGACAAGAAAGGATACAGATATTCATAAAAGTGTATATGCTAGCACGCACGCACACACACAGATCCAAATTTGTATATGATTAGTATAATAAGTAGACATATAGTAGACCTCACCAAAAGTAGGACAACTGTGCCAGGTGACCTGATGTCTGTCCAAGTGTTCATTGTCTGCTATCCACGTGGTCATTGTAGATGGGCAATTTCAAGATCCATATGCCTACTACTTCTGAGTCAATTAAGCCAGATTTGATGTGGACAGTCCTTCAAACAGTGGGTGCCTTCAAACTGGGGTCTGTCCTCTTTGGAGCATATGGCTACTCAACTTATGTGACATTGCATAATAAAGTGGGCAGAGGTGGGGTTTAGGGGCCATTTGTCCCCCTGGACCCACATCAGGCTATACTTGCACCTTGGAGTAAACACTAGAAATAGCCAGAATTGTACTAATAGTTTTCCAAAAAAGGGGGTTTGAAGCATAAAACAAGCTCTAGGGGAGCATGCCTACTTTTGGGGGGATAATTGCTCCCTCGGGGGATTTTCAGGGGACTTTTTACAAAAAAGAATTCAGGGCCAGAAGTGAGGCCAGTGGCCTCAGAGAAAGTCTGCAGAAGCCACAAGATTCCCACCCCTTGTTGCAGAAGAATATGGACTATATGTCAAAGAGGAGAAGCTTGGAAAGTACGATGTGCCTGGGATGAAGCATGAGTGACTGCAGTGGGGACCTGAAAGCAAGAAACAGAGAGCTTTGCTAAAAATGCTTGCATGTTCCTAAGGGGTGGCTGACAAACACAGGTGTTTTCTTGCAAAATGGTATATGCAAAAGTGTTGAGTGTTTAAGGTAGTATTGTGTGTGTGTGCGTGTGCGCGTGCGTGCACTCACACACATATTACACATATAGCGAGGTCCAGAAGGAATCTTCAGGCTTGTGATTCAAAACCAAATCTCAAACCATTGTGGCACTAAATGTGTTACATGCTGCTTGTAATTTTGAAGCGGCAATTAATAGCAGATGGGGAAGGAACTTCACTCTTTCTTCCTCCATCTCAGTTGCAGTGAACATCTATCTCCTAGCTGCTGGTCAGAGAATCAGTTTTAAGGCGGGGGGGAATCCTTGTTCCAGTAAAGAAAACTGCCTCATGTACGCTGTAGAAAGTATGTGAAGCTTTTAGCTATTGCGATATGTAGTGGGATATGTAACTGCAATAGCAGGACAAATGTGCCAGTGGACTAACTTCTACCAAGGTATCATGTTTTCCAGGAACACATATCTTCTGCCATTATGAGGTTTTTGTCTGCGGTAGGAAGTTGCTGTCTATTGGCTTCCCTTGAAAACTAAAGATGGGTTACTTTTTTTCATGTAAAAACATGTCAACTTTCCCTTCCTTTCTCCCTCTGTCTCTCTCACACACACACACTTACACACAGAGACACACACGCCTACTCTCTTCTTTTTAAATGAAAGCTGTGTACTCTGTTTTGCTCGGCTTAAAAGTTTTCCGTGCTAAAGAGTTTGAAAGAGAATCAGTTCAGCATTTTCAGACTTAGAAGGACTGATTTATTTTCCACTGATAGGACATAAAAGCGCCTCTTTGAATTGTGCCTGTATGTTTTGGAGTTGTACTGTATTTGCTTTACTAATGAACACTGAAATCTGCAATTGTATATATGAGTTTCAATAGGCCTGCATATTAAACTGCTCATATTTCCTGTTTTAAAAGCTCATATAAGACCGAAGCACTGAAAATGTTTATCTTTTGCTATTAGATCTCTGCAGCTCTACAGGGTGACACACAAACAGCCTGAGTAGCTACTAATCAAACTCTTTAAAGCCGCCAAACTCACTTTTTGTCTTTATTATGAAACTAAGATTTGGTCAACTGAGGTCAAGTTGTGCACTTAACACAGCTTTTCGTTATAGGCAGTGAACTCTGTAACAGAGAGTAGAGTCGTATATAAACACAGAACTTTTCTGCTGCTGCTCAGGGCTGGGATTAAGTTGGATCACCTAGTCTTCTGCTTTTAATGAAATTCTCTCCCTTCTATTTTCTTGTTTGGAAGACAGTCCAAAGTTATCTCATGCTAATTTAGTTAGGCAGTGCCCTCCAGGGATGTCACAGGCCTCCATGACCCCTCCAGAGAGACTCCGGGAAGGGATGAGGAGAATTAAACATTCCTGAGAAATTGCAAAGCAAGAGCCCCCAGAGATTTTGTTGAAAAACTAGCTCCAGACTATCTGCCAGAGACCCAAGTCACCTTTTCAGCACTTCCTTGACATCTCTTTGCCGGTCCCATCTGGCTTGACTCAGGGGGTCACTGTGGGGACTGGGAAGAGGTGGCAGTGAGAAAGTGTGGAATTCAGGGGAGGTCTGATTTACGCTGTTTGTGTGGGATATATCAGATAAATGGAAAGAGCAGTGCCAGAAAATAATATATCTTATTTCACTCCAGTGGTTTCCTCCCTGTATTTGGAGGGATTGTTTTTTATTAAAGATCCTAAATAAGGAGATTTAACAGTTCATTAGCAGCAGGATAATTTTGTGGAAGTTTCTGTGTCTTTGGACGTGTGTGACAAATGTATTTAAGGTTTATTTTTCTGTGCTTAATCTTGCAGACTTTTGCTACTCTGGATTTGTTTTAATGGTTTTACTCATAGCAAGTATTATAGCCATGTCCTTATTCTCCATAGAGCAAAGCTGTTTTAACTGTTTTAAGTTTTCAAATCAGGCAGGAATGCTCCCACATTTCATTTCCGTTGCATGAAATTCTTTACAGTATAACTTGAGGAGGGTTAAAACATGCATCTCCCTCTGAGGAGCAAACAGATGAGGATCTCTAGAAACTGGCTAGTGTTCCTTGTGATCAGATATGAATTCAGTTCTTAACATTGGATCCACATTCAGGGGGAGAAAGGCATGAAGAATCAAAAGAAAAAACTAAGCACTCCAGCCTTATTTAGTTTTCAGATATTTGCAATTTAATGTTTAGGATGTAAACATTCCCAATAATGCCTAAAATGTCACCAGATACATATGGGTTTTTTGTTGGTTTGATAGAAATGGCTTGAACACACCATTTGTCTCTGTTGTATTGAAATGCACAAAATTATAGATAGTTGTGCTGGTTTATTAGAAAAGACCTATAAGCTGCAATAGAATAATGTTAGGACCAGTTAAAATGTTTCAAAGTACAGTAGTGATCAGATTATCAGAATTGTCATTGGTTTTGTTACAGTTGGATTTAATGCAAAATTACAATGAGCTTGAATAAGCGCTTTGAAACACTCAAAAATTTGTGCACTGTGTTATCACATTGTAGCTGATCCTAATAAAGATATTAATATTACTGTGACTTTTAGATAGTTCCTTCCTTTTATGGAACAAACAAACGAACAGAGCTGTGCTGGTTCATATGGGAAAAAGAACTCGGAAGTCCACAGGTAGGTGGGGATCAACCAAAATGGTTGATTATTAGGATCAACCAAAGTGAAACGCAAGCATTCACGTTGGTGAGTTATTCAAAACTTTTTGTGAGGCTAAGTGGTACAAAAAACAGGGGATAAAAAAATAAATAGTATTAAGAATAGCTTGATAAAGTATAGCCATAATGGAGGTCCTCCAGGTTCATTGAGAAGGGAGCATTGTTGTCCATAGCTAGAGGAGCAAATGTTGCATGTGCCATGTTGTGTCTGCATGCCATCGTAATCACCTGGAAACCCAAGTGCTTTTGGCAAGCTTCCTGGATGCCACAAAACTGCAGCCAGTAGACTGGCTAATTGGCTGGAGGCAGACTCTCTCCAGCTTTCCTGAGGTTTTCATCCAATCTGCTGAGGAGGCATAAAACCATCCTGCTGGACCAGACCCCTCATTCAGACACCAATCTTTATCTTCCTTACCCATGTAGTGTTACAGGGAATGGTTTTGTTGAATATAATTTGGTATGCTCTGTCCAATATATGTTATAAGATTGTCACAGCTTCTAATGGCTTTGCATACTTTTGAGGAAGATGAGGCTGACCAACCCAGTTGGGGCTTCCCTGTGGGATTTTGGGGGTATAGGCAACACCCTCCAGTGGGAAGGGTGCACTAGCCTCTCTCCCAGTTGACAGGAAATTCACACAGTAGTTTTTATCCATGTGGAATCCCATATCTACCACTCCAGCTGGTTCACAGCTGTTGGTCTGGGCTGTAGATCATTGGTGGATAATCAGGTTGTCTGGGGCTCTGATTTGGCCGCTTCCATGGCCAAGCTTTTCCTGGCTGTAACCAGTAAAAGTTATGGCCTTTTCAAACCCAGCATCATGGTGCCTGTGTGGATTATTGCAAAATATAGCCTCTCCTAACATAGCCACTGCACATGCAAAGGTCTGATTTAAAGAGTCAAAACACCACAGCAAAATGCCGTGGAAACAATTCTGGAACTCAAAATTTTCCTAGAAGCCTCAGTTAAATGATTAGATGCCACACATTTAATAGATTTACACTGAATGTATGATGTATGTAGACTAAACAAGCTCATGTAAATACTCACCATGATTCACTAGTAGCAGCTCTTCTGGCTGTATGTATGCAATTCTGTATTGCAGGTGTGGCAAACCATAATGTGAGGGCACAAAAACCATCCCCTTCCAGGCTCCATGAACCAGATGATGACAGCAGTGTCCACTTAAAATGTACCTCAGGAATGACCAAGCTATACATGCATTTTACAAATTCTTCATACATGATCCCTGGCCTGTTTAAAGGGTCAAATCAGTTAAACCCCACGCACAAGCATACATATCTGAAATTCACACAGGGAAACTGGAAACTGGAGGAGGCTACTGGCTTTGGAGAATTAGTGGGAAGGCTGTCATAGTGAGGCTAAAATGAAAAGGAGCAATATAATATAAGTATAATATAATAATGATATCCATCTTTTCCCTGAACTACTTCCTTCTCTTACTGTGGAGTTTATTCTTAATCATACACACTCTCTTCAGGCTCTTAAGAGTGTCCTTATACTTAAAAGTGATAATGACTCCTATTTTGTTGTCTTCAAAAATATAATTTCTTGTGGTTTAAGCTGTGGCAATGGTCTCTTCATTCACATACATGATTGATCCTGTTTTCTTCTGAAAGGGAGATGGAAGCACATAGAGAATAACTTCATCTGATGCCAAGAAGTCTTCTGGCCAGTTCTTGCATCATAGTGCACCCAGTGTGATGAGTACTTTCGATTGGATTATGTTGTTACAGCAACAAACCAACACTTGAAATGTGTAAATGTCTACTTAGGTCCTTTATAATAAGCACATGGCCTTGAGTAGTCATTTCCTATCATTCATTCCTATTACTGCCCAAGCCTGCCCACATTTTGGTTACCACCCTTTAATTCTGCAGTGATTAGGTCAATTACATTGGGTGACTGCTTTGGGTGTTCTTTTAATGGAGTATTTAAACATCATTTGTATATCAGCTAGAGAAAACTGACTTCTGAAGATTCTTACCATGATCCTCTCTCCCTTTAAAGTATCACAAATCCTGGAAGTTGCGTTTGGACTGACACCTTATGCTTACCCAATGGTGATAAAAGTGTATTACCTCCAGATATCACCAGTGAAGATGTTTCCCTGTCTCCCGATGCCCCTCTCCATAAGAGCCCAATACCAGTGGTTCCCATCCAACTTACTCAAACCCATTCACCACATAACCAAAAAGTGAACTTTTAGATAACTTTTCCTCCTCTGAAAAAGATCAGAGATATCTTTTAGGAGAGGAAATGCTACGAAACTGGGAATTGCTTTGCTCTGTACTGCAGTTTGCTTTGCCCCCTATTGAGAAGGGCAATGAATAGTCATCAACTAGTCAAACATCCAAGGATGCTGAAACCAATCTGAGGTCTCCCGCTAAGAGGACAAGTCGTTATTCCACCAAAAGTACTGTATGTTCCTTTCTATTTTCTTTGCTAGATTTATCAAGAGAGAGTAGGTTCTGGCCAGAAGCAAAGCTTCCCCTAGATTAGTCAATAAATCATATTTTTCTTGCCATAGAAAGAAGGGGAGTGCCCAAAGGATGGCCTTGACAAGCAACCCGACTAGGTCACTGTTTTTCTGGCCAAGAGTCATGATTGCACTGACAGATGAATTGAATAGGTTGAATAGATCCTACGTAACAACACTGGAAACTTTTCCTGTAGATGCTTTTGAGTCATAACTCCGATCAGTGCCAGACACCATGGCTAATGGTCAGGGATGATGGGAGCTACAGTCCAAACTATCCAAAGGCCACCAGGCTTAGGAAGGCTGTGTTAGATGGAGCCCTCAGAAATTCACTTAATACTTCTGCATTTCTCTGGTGCAAATGAACAAGATTTTTCCACCAGTTCTGAGACCATGCAGGAAAGGCTACTCAGAATGTCTTTCATGGCTGCTTTCCTTAGAGACTCTTTGCCAGATTTGGTCCACTTCACTATTGGAGCCATTGTACCATCTGCTGTTAGCAGCAGAAATACATGCCAGAGGGCATGATCCAGCCTGGCTGAAACACCATTTTCTGGTGGTAAATTATCAAACTAGGAATTTGAATGATTCTATTGTGGAGATCCAAGACAAGAAGAGAGATCTTCTAATAGCCTGAAAAAAGTGACATATTGTTGATGTTGTTTTCATGGACAATAGTATTAGACCTGCTCCTCGCTTTGTCTGTCAAGCACATTCCCTAATCAGTGGTTCCAAGGGGTCCAAGTCCAAGTTAAACAGTGCACAGTATTGTGAATCTTCTTCAAGTGAAGAATATTAATGACCCTGAAAATAGCACCAAAATGTGTTGATTTTTCCATTCAGTGCAGCTTTTTTAAGAGTGGCGTCATTTGCTTGCTGTCTTGAACTTTCAAATACTAGAACAATTTTTTGGAAACAAAATAAAAACAGTGTGGGGATTGGAAGACTGAAATTCGGATCTTCTCACCTATAGTTTTCCTGATTTTTACAGACAGATCATATTTTCCTGGCTCGCATTTTCTTCTGTGAAATGGCAATGAAAAAGGCCAGTGTACTTTTTGAGAAGGATAAAGAAAACAAAGCACTCAGCGCATCTTAAATGACAGATACTAATACAAGATGAAAAATTACTCTGGATTTCTTTTCCTTAAAAAAAAAAAGAGTGATATATTTAAAAGCTTATTTAAACTTCTATTGTCAATGAGATTTCCCAACAAGCAGCTTTGCTATTTCACTTTGCCTGTGGCAAATAGCTAAAGATCAGTTATAAAGCCTTACACAAATACTTTCAGTATTGAAGGAACAGTATTTTGACACTCACCAATACAAGGAAAAAGACACTCTGCTTTAACGGCTCACAATACAGTAAGAGCATTGTAATTCACCTGAAGCAAATAATGAAAATATTAAAATGAATTAATGCCGAAAAGTTCCCAGCATTCATATTATCCCACTCTCACTATTTTCCCAAGCATTGATTTCGATTGTCTTACAATACTGCATCCAGTGATGTAGAACAATTAGACCATACCAGTGAAGCAGAAAAATTATTCCAGTGAATCTTAGTTTATTCCTTCCAGGCATCCCAACATGCCATGGGACACAACTCTTTTTTTTCCTGTACTGTAGTTGACCAGGAAGTAGTTGCAGCTGATGACTTCCATGTCAATGGGGTGGCAGATCTACACCTGTTTTTAATCCAGATTTTAAAGGCTCTACCCAAGATCTTGAACCCTATCACGAAAATGGGATCAACATCTCGGATAGTTCCTTGAAAATTAAGACTTAAACTCAAAATGGACTCCCTACTCCACAGACATGGAAATTTAGCAGCTGCCATTGGCAGTGAGTAATGATTAAATCATGGGTTGAGGATAGCTGAAGAAATATATCACCACCATTTACAGGTATAAAGATTGTGGCTTTTGCAGCCGCTTGCCAGAACTGGGGAAAAAGAAGTACAATAGAGGAAGGTCTACATGGATGACTTGTGCTAAGTATTTCAGGTATCATATTTCAGGTTACTAGTTATCATTATATTATTCAGTGACAAATGTACATGGAATATAGCTGTATTCCTGGTAATGTTAACCTTAAATTAAAGCCTCTCATGCTAATATTCTACTACAGGAGAAAAAGTGAAATTTATTCATGCATATCTCTCCCATTTAACCCTGGCAACACACATACTTAAACCTGAATAGTATTGTGAACATCTTCTGCTCTCTCCACTCTGGACTGGTAAAGTCGTACCATGTGTTAAACAGCATCTCCACAGCCTCCTTCTCCTACGGTAATGATTCTGTAGATCAGTGCCTTGGTATAACCATTGCTAAACATGCCTGTATCCCATGCCAGCAAAAGGAACTATTACTATAAGATATTATTAGATATATTTAAGTTTAAATTGCAGCCAGTTGTACGTACTAAAAGTGTCATGTGGTTTCTTTTCCATATCTCATAAGAAACTAAAAAATCTTCATTCCATAAATTCTAAAATGCATAGGGAATGAAGTGTCTCTTCTGTTTCTTCAATAAATACCGTTGTTTTGTATGGTTGGCTAGTTTTGCAGGCAGTTAGAATGATGATCCATATAGTGCATAAACTGGTGCATTGTGAATCTGCAAATAAAATATGACTTAAAATTCAACATTTGTCCTTCAAGATGAAGTATATAAATTGTTCTAATGATAATCGTATGGCACAATCACAACAGTCTATAGAAAATTATAGCAAGAATTCTCAGAATTTTTCAAATTGCCAAAAATATCATCTTCAGCAATTGTGGCCTGAAAGGATATGTGTGGCAAGACACTTGGGAAAAAGTTAACAGATGCTCTTGTTAAATGTATTTTAAATTATTTTGCAGTGTTTCAAATTTGACTGAGATCTATATATGTCATTAGCTAACCAGATAAAAATTGGGCTTTCAGATGTGTTCTGGAATAATTTTTAATTCAAATACATTCCTTTTTGTGTTTTTATTTTGCCTGCCATTGTTAAGTGACTAAAAAAAATTAGGAAAAGCATATATCCTAAAAACTCTACATTGCTAGGTCTGCGATCTCTCAGCTCATAAGTCTTTAAAAAACACTTTGAATCGAAATTCATCCATTTTAATTTAAAACAGATATTATCAGTTTTACGTAAATCTTAGCAAACTTTCATTATTGGATTCCCTTCTCCCTCCCTCTTTCAGACAAATAGCACCATATTGATAAAGTCACTTTTCATCAGTGTGGTGGTTTTGCTACCATGAACACTTGGAAGCTTGGTCTAAATGAAGGAGTCAAACAACATAGTTAAAATCAGCCTTGATTAACAAGGCTTGTATTCATGGGTGACAGCAAAGTTAATAAGTGCTTTTGGTTGGAATTGATGAGAGGTGATTATACTTGCTTCAGTTTCTCCACAAAATGGGCATGCACACATAGATATACATGCAAGTGTGTGAAGAAGAAGAAGAAGAGAGAGTAGAATGCCCATCTGTAATGTTTAGTGACAGTGATACCTGGGGGATTCTGGGAACTGTAGTCTGAAAAGCGTCTTCTTCAAGCTCTCTTTTGAGTGTAATAATCTTATTCATATTTTTCTTTCACTTCTTTACTAACACAGGTTTGAATAGTTGAGAAAGCAATCTTTTCCTGAAAGTGCGTTGGATTGCACGAATATTGACTTGACGCCTGACATCTAAACCCTAGGACTGCCAAACTTTGCCTGTAATGCCAACATAATGTCCTTGGCATAACATCCTCTTCTTTGATGTTACGCTAGGTCAACAAAAAATATTCATCCTCACCCCACCTCTAGTCAGTTAGGGTCCAGTAATAAGTTTACAAATGTTTGCAGAGAAAATACTGGCACTTGCAGAGCATGAATTCAAGTCAAATAATTATGACAGTACATTTGTATACTGGATTTTGTTATGTTTCTTTCTATATACTGACAGTATTATATTCATCTTATATTAATTATTGTTAAGAATGGGATTCACATATGAAAATTCTCATCATAGACTTTGTGCTGTTATAGACTTTATACTAGCAGATGATAGACATGGAATTTTCTGGAAACTTCAAACCATTGAGGAAATAATTTCACTATAAAAAAATTAGAGCCTCTTAATGTCTTTTGTTTTTTGTTTTTTGGTTTTTTTTTTGCATTCAGTAGTTCACAAACATTTGGTAACAAGACATTATGCTGCAAATAAAACCATCTTGGAAATTCTTTGCAACAACAAGTAAATGTCTGCCCATCTCAGTAGGCCATTCTGCCAAGAAATTGAAGAAAACTTTGGCTCTTCCTTCACCTCTGCAAAAAATTCCTCAAATATGTGACCTCATGATGGTTAAAAGATAGCCAGACTCAGGCAGTGATTTTATCGCAGATTGAGGCCTAGCCATGTCATGGGTCAGGGGGTTCAGCATGTGAACAGGAAGGTGAGAACTGCTGAACTTTTACCTCAGTTGTGCAGCCCCATCAGAGAATAAATGGAGCAAATCATTGTACAGCTGCATAAAGATGTGAATAGCTCAGTATCTATTGCACAGAGGTCTTTGTGTTCTAGACATGATCTAGCATTATGATTGGACTGACTAGACTGCCGCTTTGTAACAATTACTAAGCCATTATCACACAAAAACACAGGATCATTTATCTCCTAATTTAAATGTCACCTGTTCTTCATTTGCAAGTCAATAACCATTAATTATACTTTGTGGAAGTTTAAACAAAGATTTTCCCCTCTGTTAAAACCAGTAAACTATTCAGTAACGGCAAATACATTTAAAACTGCAGTATTTTCTTATTTGTTCTTGTTCTGAAGCTGAAGTCAATATTATATAAACCTAGAAACTGCTGGATCAAAAACCAGTACTGGGTGATGAGAGAAGGCAGATGGCTAGGATTTTAACTGTTGTGTAGGTGTCTGTAGTTCCAACCTTGTTTGACTATGTAATATTTATTGGTAAGGTAACAACTGGTGAACCACTGATCATCATATTGCTTACAATCATTCCCTATCGTATTATAAGATAAGAGGTATTAAAAATGCAAATATGAACTTGTTAAACTAAATAGTATTTATTTTCAAAACACAACACAAAGTACAGCACAGGTTGAGCCTCCATTATCCAAAATACTTGAGACCAGAAGTGTTCCATATTTCAGGTATTTTTTAAATTTTTGTTATTATTTTGGAATACAGTACTTTTTTGGAATACCCTTGTGTTTCATTCCTTCTCCACTTGTGTTGCGTGTGAGACGTGAGGCTGGAGAGAGACTGAGAATCTGTGAAATAACTGGAATCCAAGCATTGTTCACAGCATGAATTCATATCTCCCACTATTTCACAGATCCTTGGTTTCTTTTTGCCACTGCACACCTGATTTCACCTTCAAGTGGCAGCTGCAGCACCCCTCAGATCTGAGAGACGAATAAGCAGGAGCACCACAACCTCAAAGGCAGAAGTAGGCAGCTGGCAGCAAAAAGAGAGAGAGAGAGATTGACGATCTGAGAGACAAACAAGCAGGAGCTATAGCTGCTGCCTCAAAGGCTGAAGCAGGCAGCTGGCAACAAAAAGTTTCAGTTTTGGGGGGTCAACCTGTTGTTAAAGTCTCATAAGACATGGGTCTGAATCCAGTTGCTCACCTCAACTAGAGCAGACTCATTGAATCAGCTGTTGAATAGCATATCAGCACATATAAGTTCTACTGATTCAGTGGGTCTACCATAGCTGCATAACCTCCAACATTTCACAGATGAAATGTATGGGCAAGCAGCATCAGAGAGTGGTGAAAAGAGTGTGGCCTGGGAATCAACATACAAAAATACCACTGTAAACAAAGGACACCTGGAATTTATGTATCAAGTTTATGAAAGCCTGAAAAAAAATGAACCTGCTGGAAAAGAGAAGATTCCTTCCTTTCCTCTCCTCTCCTCTCCTTCCTGTTGAGTTAATTGAGTGGAAACTACTTTTGCATTTTGAACTCAGTTTGCAGCAGTTGAAGTACACTGAGGGTAAAAGAGGAAAGGAGGAGGAGGAAAGAGAAACTGGGACATTTTAAAAGCAGCTAAGAAAGTGAGATAGCAGAGAATTAACTAGGATTTTCCCTGCCAAATCAGGATAGTTGGGGTTATGTTGTTGTTTATAGAACATGATCTGTAGAACAAGAGAATATTTTTGCTGAATTTTTGTTGCTTTCTTATTTACCATAAAACACCAAACAAGCACACACAAATCCTACTTAAATATTTTCTGGGGCAGTAGGAGGGCTTCAAATAAGATTTTATCTTTTTAATAGTTTCTAATGAATTCTTTTAATCTTTTTTGTAAATGGGATCATTATTTTAACTCAAAAGGTACAGCAATCAAATAAACAAGCTGAATATATTGATTTTCATGAAAACAACAGCAGTTAAATGTCATCTTATTCAGTTTGAAAAGCATTTTAAAACAACATTAAAACAAAGTAGAACTGTGTACTTTTGAGAGCATCATTCAAAAGTAATATAGGATGCTCCTCATATGTTGCCGTCATGTATGACATCAATGACATACACAGATGTCTCATGGAAGCATATCTTGCCAAGTTGTAAACATCTTGAATGTTGTGGACAAAAACAAGGACTACTGTAGCACCTGAACTCAAACACTGGTAGCTGCAGTCAGAGGAGTGCTAGCCTTTTCCCACTTTTTAAGGAGCAGAACATATTGTATATTCAATGGCAAAAACTCAGGCACATAGAAAAGAATACATTTGATGGGAAAAATGGAAAGTTGCTCTGTGTCTGGGCTTTGTATTGTATTTACTGAAATTAGTGGGTTGTATTTTGAAGCAATTTGGAATTGGATCACTGGACTCTTGCCATCTGTGATGTATCTTTACCTTATTTTACCTAGTAGCTGCTGTCTGTTATCGAACTATGATATGATAGAAATGAAAAGAAAGGATTGGTATGATTACACACCCGATGATAACACTAATATTGGATTTGTTTTGTTTCTCTAAATACACTGAACTTGTCTTGACTTTTGATTTAACATATTAAGTAGAAGTGCTACAAAAATACAAAAAGCAGCTTGATAGCTGCCAGAATAAAGTAATGTGTCTGATATTACAAGCTTTTTTTTTTAGTGTGCAGTTGGAAAAACATTTGTGCAGTTGGAAAACTGATTAATATGCAGTTTGAAAAATTGAAGGGAAGCTAGACATGTTCACTTATTGTTTATTATTAAATGACAAGGACTACCTACACACAAATTAGCACTCTGTTTCAAAACAAACTACACAAGTATATGAGACTTCTTAGCCAGTGTCTTTGCCTTTTCATCTACAAAACTAGCTGCACTATTAGCTATGGAGTAAAATGGGCTAGTTTAAGTTTTTGGCCAAATTGTGCTGATCAAACAATCTTGGTGGAAACAGGAGAAGCTCAGTTTTGAAGAAGTGCCAATTTTGGCAGACCAGTTTGGTGAAACAGCAGGAATGGTGTAAACATCAGTGGTATGAACATCAGTGAATTGAGATTTACATTAGTGCATGAGCCAGTGAAGTTTCCTTTCAGTTAATTAGCTAATGCAGATTCATAAATTAATCACTGTGGTTATAGTACATAAGAATTACTGACTTTTGTGAACAAATGGCAGTCATGTAGGGACATGGGGGCGGGGGGGCAATTCGCCCCAGACGACAATGTTTCTGGGGCGTCTCAACCCGTAGCCATGCCCCTGAGCACAGTGGTCACACCTCTCATGCTGCAGCCCCGCCCCCCCCCACACACACTCCAAGCTCCACCACTGACAAATGCAAACTGCTAAAAGTTGTAGGCAAGAGGTAGAGCACATTTTGTGTGTGTTTGGCTTTTCCTTATGGGGTTGTCCAGTGAGGAATTTGTGCAGTTGGAATATCTGCATAGAGTATAAAATGATTAAAAACACAAACAGTGATTTGGATTAAACTATTCATGTTTCTCAGGTGAAGTATCATCTCATGTAGAAGCAATGTTTCTGATATCATTTCAGGAACAAAATGAACTGTTTTGTAGATTTGTTGGCATTAATAACGTACTGTTACTTCAGTAGCAGCCAAGATTTTAGCCACCATGTGTTAGAAGGTCTGGTTTTCTTGGAAACATCAGTATATCTGAAATTAATCACTGTAGAAATTCCCATAGCACACAAGAGAGTGGGTGTAGTCCAGTCGATAGTGTCTTTCTTTTCTTTTCTTTTTTTTATCCATATGTGCCTCTAAGAAGCAAGATCTAGACAGAAGTGATGAATTCATAACTTCCTGAGTCAAAAAGACATCATAAGAAATAGGACTTAGCACACCTCTTCAGATAAGGATTTAATAAGTGCAATTGAGAAAAAACAGAAAACAACAGTTTTTTCCTCACCACAAAAAACTGATGTATCATAACTGAGATAGTAAAATAGAAACCACCAGCTTTCATAAATTTACCCAAACTGGTTTTTTGAGCCTAATTTGTTCAAAGCTATGGGTCCAATTGTAGAACTGGAACATACTAGTGAGATCTTTTCCTGGACATTTCAGCTGTAAAAAATAGCCTATAAATAAAATAGTTCTGTGAGAATGCTTTCATTCTCTCTATATTCCTGTTGTGGGGTGTGGTGGAATCTGAACTTTTCAGGTGGTATTTACTAAAAGAAACTGAGCTGTCCCAGAGGTTATATTAATCTGATTTGCAGAGTATCCACTAGCATCTGGGGACCTACTAAAATTGTTTTCTTTAAATGTGATGTGAAGAGGTCAATGCAAATAGCATTGTGGGTTACCCTACAAGATAGCAGCCCCTTTATACCGTATGGAGAGAATTTGAATTATTGTGTTTGCATGCTGATTATTTATTAAACAAGGGTTCAACCTTACAGGTAGCTCCCTGTTTCTTTCACTAAGGGATTAAAGTTTTCCAGTCATTTTGGATTGATTTTCAGTGGTAAGTTTTTCTCCAGATAGCATTTCAGCATAGCAGTGTGGTCTAGTTGATTTGAGTGGCAGACTGGGAGTCAAAAACCACCAGTTCTGCTCTGTGCTTAGTTGCTAACGCAGTGCAGGATGCTGAAGATATTTCTTGCTCTTGAGCTCTCCTCTTTGCTTTTTCTCTGCCTCAGCAATTTAGAAATGAAAGCTCCATGTTGCCGTGGACTTCTGTAGCATCAGACCTATTTGTGCAAGCTTGCCACCAATTACAGTAACATGAGGAAGGGCATGTGATCCTAATTTATTTTAAAGCTTTTGGTTTATTGAATGGGGGAAGATATGTGAATATTTGAATCTTGCCTTTATGAAAGCATCTTTGTAAGTTTTTTAGCCAACTAGCAATATTAATGTGGGGTATATTAGCTAGGTATATTAACACTATTGAGTTTATATTTTATGTATTTTTAATTCACTTAAATTTAGTAAGTGTATTTGGCCAAAGAAAATGGGATGTTCTACAAACAAAAGCATGTGACCAATATTCTGGTTTTTAATGTAATCCGCTTCCAAAATGTAGATTTTTGCTGTGACAAGGATTAGTACCTGATGCTTTTCTGTTGGAACACCACTTTCATTTGACACTGTGCCAAAGTGATTTACTGGGTAACTGCACTTGCATTTTTTTTTCCAAAATGCATGAGGCTTGTAGGCTACCAATCCTGGGAAGCCTTTGAAATGTGGGCTGAACTACATAGCCAAAGACACAGAAGGTTAGTCAATATTCCAAAAGCATATCTTCAAACGGAATGCGCACTTAACTGTGTTGTCCAATGGCTAATTTAATTGGCCTTGAGGTGTTAGAGGACTGTCAGCTGGTAAACCTGCTGAGAGAGAAGACCATTTGGAAGAACAAAAGTGTGCTGGGGTGAAAAAATTCCCCTTTTTCTGGCCATTAGAAGAGACATACCAATCTGTTCTGATGTTCAGAAAGCATTCTCCCAGAGGCCATTTGTCCCTGAGCAAATGGTGTGGTTGTCGCAGGAACATTGCCGTCTGCTTCACTCCTGGCCTGGCCATTTTTCTCACATTCAGTATAAGGAGGAAAAACAGTTTTGGAAGAGGATAAACAAACTCTTGTTCTTGAACATTTGTGAAGTATGTATTTTTGAACAGAATTATGATATGCTGAGGGGGAAAAAGATAATTAAAGTGTTCTACTTTGTTACTGATTCTACCTTGACATTTCGAGAGGCATTGCGTGACTTAAAGAAACACTGCCTTAGTAGGAAATTGTATTGTTACACAGTAAGGGAGAGGCAGTGTTATTGCATAGGTAATACCATGATACTAATAATAATATTAATAATACTAATAAAGTAAATAAATAAATTATATAGGTTAAACAAATTAGACTGCACTGCATTGTGTTCTTCATCTTCATTTGTTGCAATGTTTCTGGTTTTCCTAGAACTGCTATAAATATGGTACCTAATTTTTTTAAAAAAATACAGGGAGAGTCAGAGACAGGTGTACTAAATTAGGATTTGCTTCTTTTTCCGCAGGCAATGTGGCTAATGCTGCAAATGGATGAGCCAGAGGATTTTGTAATAGCTACCGGAGAGGTACACAGTGTCCGTGAATTTGTGGAAAAGGCATTTGAGCACATTGGGAAAACTATTGTGTAAGTAGACATACCTAGTAGTAATAATTTTGGATGTCTATCAGTTGTTTGTTTGTTTAACCTGTTTGTATTCCACCCTTTTGCCAAAAAAGGCTCCCAGAGCAGCTTACAAATAATTTGACACTTCACTACTGTCCTCAGAATTAACCATCTAAAACATGATACTCAAAGGGAAAAGGCTTGGTGGGGCAGTATTAAGCAGTTCCTAGGTGCACTTCTTCTCCTTTAAGGCCAGAGCAGTGGTAGTTGGAACCAAGAAGGGTCTCTCATCTGCCACTAGACCCACACATAATGGGGATGGGCCTAGCTGCTTTTCTTCTCCCTCACAATTCAGAGAATTTTCATTTCTGTTTATGTATTGTGCTCCCCCTTTTGCAGTATGAGTGTCCATTGTCAAAATGAGTGTTGTTTCTTCCATTCTTTCTTGTGTAAATACTGACACCCTTTACTAAAAAGAAATGGGAAAATAAAAGAAGTCTTCCTGTTGGAGGAACAAGTACACCTTCAGTGTGTGATAGCTGATTAGTTTAAGAAATTTCATTTAATGTTCATTTGGATTTCAATCCATCCCTTTCTGAAAGTTTGGGGTGGTGAGCAGTGCTCCAGTTTCACACTGACTGTCTCCCAACCCTCTTAAGGCAACTGAAATAACAGCCATTGTAGGACTACAGGAAACTGTCAAGGCTTTGTCAGGTCTCTTAAAGGAGGGATATGAATAATTTGGATAGCTTCGAACAATATTTCTGTGCATCAAATGCACAGTGAGATTTTATCTAGTTATTTATCTCCCACCTCAGGACACCTGGTGACTTACAAGGTCAAAGTAGACATGGATAAAAACCATATAAAGAGGATGAACCTGTAGAATGAGTCAAAATCATGGGGAAGGATCTTAAAAAGTATTGGATTGGGACCCGATTTAGGCACATGCAATTTGGTTTGAAGGAGGATAATCCTTTCCTCCCAGGACAGCCCTTCCATTACCTAAAATGCTACATGGCGTGCTTAGGAACTTGATGAAGGGGCTGATCTGGGGCAGGAGGCAGGGCTGAAAACTGGGAGGAAACACATTTCAGGAGCAGAGCTGTATGAGAGGGCCAGTAAGTTTGACTTGGCAGCCAAAACCGGACCAATTCAGTTGTAGAAGAGGAGTGCACTGTGGCACACCGTACTGTAGCTTTTAGCAGGAAGAGACAAAGAAATTGTTTTTCCAGTTTGTTTTAAAGTGGTTTTGGCATTTTTCACCAAAAAAAAAAAATCAAGAAAATACAATAGGAAGTGGATTTTCACTCCAGAAAGTTAGAGGTGTTTTTCCAAAAGTGTTAATCAGCGTAAATCTAATCTATAGTCTAATTTTGCATGTCATTCTTAACCATAGTTTGGCATTTCGTAAATGAGTTTGTGTTCTGTGTTATTTTACCTCTCGTCTCCTTCTCTGGTGCAACCATGATTGGATAGGAAGTTTTTAGTTCCATTTCCATTTGTCATAATTTCTTTTTATGTCTGAACCCAGAGGCATTGTGATTAGAATGAACATTGGTTGGCTGAGATAAGCCAGGGTCATTAATCATGGCAAGAAGCTGGCTCGCTTCATTACACCATAGTTAAGACTAACCACAGTTTGTCTTTGTGTGGACATAATGAGAAAGTATGGTTAGTAGAGAATGAAATGAAATAATTCTGCCTCTTCCTTACATCCCTATTTGAGGAAAAGTGGGGAGTAGAGACCATACAAGTCTACTGTTTGTGCCCTTAGTAGTAGTGTAAAGCATGCCCACATATGTTCCCTTTGACACTTGCTAGGCTCTGTGTCCATCCAAATTCTGTGTGTGTGATTTCATTATACTTTTTTTATAAAAAAAGTATGTGGGAGGCTAGCATGCTGTATAACAGTTTCTTATATGACATCATCTTTATTTTCAAAGATGTTATAGGCTCCAGAGGGATTCTTAGAAAGTTAAATGATATATGGCTGCAGCAGGGCGCTTTCCTTGGAAACAAGCGCAGAAAAAGGGAAAATGTAAGATTTGAAGATGTTAGGCAGTATCCTAAGGGACTACAAGAGGTGTCAGGGAGTGAAGGAATGCTGTATGTTTTTGGGAGGAGTTGGTTATTTGTGTGATATTTTAATGTATGGTGTACATATGTATTTTACCTGAATTTTTTTAGGTGAGTGAGCAGCGACATGTGTATTTTGCCTGTACATGTGTGTTTCTCTGAACTTTGCCAGTTTACTTTCTTGTGAAATGGGTATTTTGCTATGCTTTTGAGGGGCAAATGTGGAACTTGGCATTGGAGGCTCAGTGGCCACCTTTTGCCTTGTATTCAGTTTCTCTGGCAAGCTACTCTTCTCTGAGTCGTACATTTGCTTTCTGTGTAGTGAGTGGGGGAACAAACATTTTCTGGGGTCAAAAGAGTGTTTTGGTGCTTTGGAACTCAGACCCCACTACTCAGCATTTAAAGAAAAGTAACTTGCTTTCTGGAAAATGGGTATCTTTGTGGCGAAACCAACATGGCAGCCGTTTTATAAATGGGCAAGCCCCTACATGGCAGCCAGGTTGTGAGAGCCGCCATAACATGCTCTCAGAATTCCATCAGCCTGACAAAAGTTGAGGGTCCTGGTTTGGCATTACATGTTGGCGTGTTTTTTATACCTGCTGCAATTCTTACCAGTTACAGTATTTATTAGGAAAAAGTTTATCTGCTTATTTCTTTTAATTGTTTTGTTTTATAGTTAAAATTTTAAGTAAGCATTTCTTTAAGTTATAAACAGACTGTTCCAGATAGTTGGTTAAATGTGGGTTAGCATGAAGCAAACACGTGATTAAATGCAAAGTAAAGTGAGGTCATTTATTAATACTGTTCTTTGACCTGCTGCACAAGTGCTGCACAACAGAGTATCAAAAACTGTCACCATATATGAAGACACAGAACTACTCCATCTCCATCTTGACTGCAGTTCCCCATCAGAAAGCAGGGCTTGCTTTGTACTTCGAACAGAAGAACAGAGACTGCTGTACTTGGAGACTGCAAGAAGCACTTTCCAGTGGCACGCTAGCCATTTAGGCTTTGCTTTTGTTTTAAAACTGACGTTGTTCTGTTACTTGTTGGTGAAGTGTTACTGTTAAAGAGACCAGTAATCTTTTTATTAATATGCAGGGAGAAATGTAACTTTGGATAGTCATTTAGGGAAGTGCGGCTCAAAGTAGTGATCCATGGACCAGTGCTGTTAAGGGCTGCTGGTTACAGTGAGTTTCCAGTGAAGAAACAGTTGCAGCCAATAAGTAGAAATATGGCATCAGTTCCTGGCACAATGGGAAAAGAATCCTGCCAGCTCACCAAATCAGATAGCTGAAAAAGCATTGATGTAGGGCATTTGGTATGTTGTAAGAGCTGATGTCAGGAGATCTGAAATTGTTCCACTGTTCTCAGAACTGCTAATATGTTCTGATCCCAACTGATCTGATTACAAGAGCCCTGGTGGCGCAGTAGTTAAATGCAGGTACTGCAGCCACAACATTGTGAGTTCAATCCTGCAGGGCTCTAGGTTGAGTCAGCCTTCCATCGGTCAGTAAAATGAGTACCCAGCTTGTTGGGGTCAATTAGCTAAATACGTGTAAACTGCTTAGAGAGTGCTTCGCACTGATAAGCGGTATAGAAACGTAACTGCTATTGCTATTGATCTGAAGTCTAGAAATCTGACAACATACCCACTGAAGGTACATAGCTATTTTTTCAGTTGTGCAGGTAGGTAATTTTGGATTCTGAATGTAATGGCTCATATGGGGTAGGGAAGGGCTGTATTCTAAATCTACAGTTTGAAAGATGTTGTAAACTTGAGATTGCTTCTTCACTCATTTCAAAGTTGGATATACTAGTCCCAGTCATTCTGCTGAATGGAGGTCTGGACTTCTCCCCCAAAGTCTGCCCATATTCAACTCTGTATTTGATTGTTGCGTTTGGAGGGGGGATGGTGTGTGTGTGTGTGTGTGTGTGTGTGTGTGTGTGTCTCTGACTGAAAAGGAGCATGTGTGTATAAGGAAGGGGGTGTGCATAAATGAGCAGGAGAGTGTGTGACAGAATGAAGGAGGAACAGACACAAGAAAGTGTCCTTTCTTCCTTCATTCTCTCACATGCTTTCCTGTTTATATATGAAGCTACATAAAGCTATGCACACAAACTTTTATGTTAATTTATATGTCTTTGCTTGTGCTTAAGTTTTGTTCCTCAGTAGTTTCAACATTCTGAGCTGTATCACATTACTTGTCACTTCAGCTGAAACCCTGAAAGAATGAAGGGCAGTTAATAAACATTTTTGGGTTTTTTTTTTAAATATATTAATTTGTCAAGCTGAGCAAGCACTGATGTTTAGTCAGCGTCAAAATTAGCAGTTATATCTTCTAATTCAAACAGAACAATGTTTCCATTCAATTATTAGTTTCGAACAATAAAGAGGATGTTTTGACAAGTAAAATGTAACCAGTTTTGTATTTTGTATTTTTTAAATTTCCTTTCCTTTAGTGCTGCTACTGCTCAGGGAAATTTTGGAATGATAAGACTCAAAAGTAATTCTAATTCAGTTCCTTGTGCTGACAGGAAGGCATTTGAGCTATAAATATTTTCTCCCTATAACTAGTGCTCCTTTTTTCTTTGTCTTTTCCTTCTACCTATCACTAATTAAGTAATACGATGGGGAAACACTTTCCTTCTCTACAGTAGGATAAACCAAACAGGCAAAGACTTGTCTTGACTAATTTTCTGTCATTAATCTTATTAAATCAGAGCAGGATTGTACAGATAGCCTCAAACCACTGCAGCACTGAGTTCTTAGCAGATTGCTGAAAAAAGGGTAAGGAAACCTATCCAGTAATGGAAAGATTTATGAATTCTTTTTTAAATATATATATATAATTCTGCATGCAGATTTGCAGCTCAAGTATGCATTGCTTGAGGCATTGATATTAACACATTTTTACCTGAAATTGTCATGATTGTGTTGTTCTTCAGAGTCATTTCACCTAGTTTGTGTGAGGTGCTTTGAGTATTTTTGGAAAAGCAGACTACAAATAAGCTAAGAGTTTTGTAAGAACTCCAGAAAGTCTGTCAAGAAAGAGCCATCCTCAAGAGTACGTAACGCAGTATGAGAAAAAGAAGGCTGAGAGCATTTTTAAAAATAGACAATTAAAGTGAGATTACTGACAGTAATTACTGACAGCTGCAATTAGTGACAGCCTTTAGAAATAGTTGTGTTCCAGATTTCCCTAAGGCTGGCCAACATGTCCTTCCCAATCTCCAACCAAACTACACCCACTTGACATAACTTCCAAACCTGTCAACCATTCTTTATAAGAATCAAAGCTTGAAAGAAACTCTGTTAGAAATAATGCCATTAATTGTTACCTCTTTTTGAGGAGTACCAATGTGGTTACTTTTAGTAACAATGGCATTAGTAGGGAGGGAGGAGGTTTTTTGTGCATCTTGATAGTTTAAAAATTAAAAAATTAAAAGTGATAGATTATTAGCAAATAATTTAACACCTGACTTTTGAGACATTGGAAAAGAGTAAACTTGCCATCAACTTGACTTTAACTTATGGCAGTCCTATCAGTGAGTGACCTCCAGGTCACCTGATCATCAACAGCCCTACTCAGGTCTTGTAGACTCAGGGCCATGGCTTCCTTCATTGAGTCCTTCCATCTGTAATGCACTCTTCCTTTTTGCCTACTATCTTCTCCCTTACTGAGCATTACTGTCTTTTCTAATGAGTCATGTCTTCTTGTGATACCGCCAAAGTACAACAATCTCAGTTTAGTCATCTTGGCTTCTAGGGAGAGTTCAGTCTTTATTTGTTTTTTTAGCAGTCCAGTGTATCTGTAGCACTCTTCTCCAGCAACATATTTCGAATGAGTTGATTTTCTTCCTATTAGCTTTCTTCACTGTCCAGCTTTCACAACCATACAAAGAAATTGGACATATGATCACATAGACAATCCTAACTTTGGTATTCAGTTATATATCTTTACACTTTAGTGTCTCTTCTAGTTCCCTCATAGCTACCCTTCCAAGTTCTTGTCTTCTTTTGATTTCTTGACTGCAGTCTCCATTTTGATTAATGACTGAGCCAGGGTATGGAAAAGCTTGAATTATTTCAATGTCTGCATTGTCTACTTTAAAGTTACGTAAATTATCTGTGGTCAATATTTTTGTTTACTTAATGATCAACTATAAACCTGCCTTTGCACCTTCTTCCTTGACTTTGTTCAGTAGACGTTCCAAGTCTTTGCTCTTTTCTGCTAGTAGTATTGTGTCATCTGCATGTTGATCTTCCTTCCTCCAATTTTCATGTCTCTTTCCTCCTTGTCTAATCCTGCTTTACATATTATACATTCAGCAGATAAGTTAAACAGATAGAGTGATGAAATGCAGCCTTTGTCTGACCTCCTTGCCAGTTGGAAACCGTTCTGTTTCTCTTTATTCTGTCCTGATGGTAGCCTCTTGTCCTGAGTACAGGTTACGCATCAGAATGATCAACTGTTGTGGCGCACTCATTTCTTTAATAGCAGTCCATCATTTCTCATGATCTGCACAATCAAAAGCTTTGCTACAATCTATAAAGAATGGACTGATTTTCCTTTGAAATTCTTTAGGGTGCTTCATTATCCAATGTTTGCAACATGATCCCTGTGCCTCTTTCTCTCCTGAACCCAGGTTCATGATCTAACCATTTATTGGTTCCACCTACTCAGCCATTGAAATCCACTGGGTAACACTGGCTGTGTCACATACTCTCAGCCCCAGAAAGCACTGTGATAGCCTTAGGGTTACCATAAGTCAGAAATGAAGGCACACAACAACTATTACTTTATATTCCTTCCCATTTAATAAGTTCTAAGTAAATAGCAATTTATTCCACAAAGAGATGAACCTGAGACCATTTCACACTATAGAATTATAAGACTATGTTTTGACTTTAACTGCCAAGGCAACATCCTATAGAATCATGGTGTTAGCAGTTTAGAGAGGGTCATTCAGAATCTTCCACCACTGAGTTGTAATGTCTCCCCAAACTACAAACTCCTGAATTCCATCGGATGTAGCCAGTGGAATCATAGTGCTGTAGCTGTCTAGCGTGAAAGAGGCCTTGGCTAACTAGATAAGATATTATTTGACCAATTTTTTCTTTTGAACTAAGAGCTAGATCCATGGTGCTAACCAAGTAAAAGTTAACCAAGTAAAAGAAATTACCCTGGGTCACACCATTAGGCAAAAAGCCAGGTTACACATGCAGTCTTCAACTGTTAGCACAATGGAAGACTGCACTAAATTCCTGCTTTGTGCTAATTCTAGATATTCATTTCCACTAGCACCATGGATCTTGTGCCACCCATCTGTTGGATTCAGACCTGCCTTTGGATTACATGTGGTTGCTGTCCAGCAAAACTGTAACAAGATGGTGGAAAGAACTGGGAATGTTTTTGTTGTTGCATGCCTTCAAGTTGTTTCCAACGTATAGCAACTGTAAGGTGAAACTATCACAGGGTTTTCTGGGGCTGAGAATGTATGACGTGCTCAAGGTCACCCAGTGGGTTTCCATGGCCAAGTGGGGAATCAAATCCTGATCTCATAGTCATGCATTCAAACCACTACACCACAGTGGCTCTCTGGGAATGTTTACTTTTTATTTATTATACATCCATGAATGTGCCATTGGTCTAGAGCATTGTTGTCCTGTGTGCTTATCTTCTTATTACTAGGAACCGATGTGAGCTGAGCCTTTAAAATTGGGCTTCTATTTTGGTCCTTTGCAGAGCAATTAAAAATCTCTGAACATTAACAAGGAAGGAAGGAAAGGAGGAAGAGAGGGAGACATTAGCATGTGGGTTCTTTTCAAAATCATGCTGGTGATTGAAAGGCCCATGGAGAACTCTATCACACACGTTAATATTCTGTTATGCATGTACTAGGCAAGCTCCAGTGAAGTGGCTAATCTGGTTGATAATTGGTTACAAACTCACTAGCCTGAAAAATTGCTTCCTATGTAAGCTACACTTCTTTATAAGTATGAAGGGTATTTCTTCATTTCAAATATTTGATTGCATTACTTTTCCACTGTGGCAATTATTGTGCATGGTGTACTGAAGTATATACTGTTTAAAAGTATTTATTGTGCTGAACTGTTGAGCATATGCAAAATCATTATCAACTCTGGCAGACACACTGAAAGCTGATTTGAGGGGCAAAAGAAGATTTGTGAAGAAGAAGCTGAAATCCTTTTCTAAGTTTCCTCTGCTTTTTATGATTATTTCTGTTTTCTACTTGAGAGGATGACATGTACAACACACAGAAACAATGAACCTATGTGAACATGCTTTCAAAAGCTAGGCAGTGATTTGAAAAGTGCAGTCTTAAACCATTATGTTTAGTCCACTCAAAATGAAAAATGGTCCCACAGGGATTTATGAGACAGCTGTGTAGTAACTGTTTTTAGTCTTAAAACATTATTTGCAGTGTACGTATATTACACTGTTGCATTCCTTCTGTTTTAAACCATTAAAATCTCCTTTTAATGTGAAGGCTTGACAACAAACCTGATTTTCCTTAGATAGGTCTCTGTTTAAGACCACCTTATACCGTCCCCCTTTTTTTATGTTCTCATTTTCTCCTGTGAGGATTTTATCCCACATTTTTGGAGTAATCTTCCAAGTTCGGGTTATCTCTGCCTTAGATCAGCACTCCTGTAGAGAGAATCCGTCTGCTCTGTCAATACACTCTGAGCAGAGAAGCAGACAAAATGTAAGCATTCAGTACTCCCCCACTCACAGCAGTTTTCATTCTTATAAGATATTTAAAGAATTGAACTCATGTTTGTTTCAAAATAACTGCAAAATACCCTATCATTAACATGGCTCTCCTATAAATCTGTAAAAACACTCTCAGTTATACTACCCTGCCAACTCAAGTGACTAAGAATTATGGACCAAATTCAACGTTAGTGCCTATTAAAGTAGATTCATTGAAACCCAAAAGACTTGCAGGTTACTAACAAGTCCCATTCTAGTTGGGATTAACTTTGGGTTTAGCTCTTTCCCCTCTGCATTTCATTTACTAGAAACAAAAAATGCTCATCCTCTTCAAAGATAAGGACTTAGATCACACTGCCACATTTAAACTAGTTGGTCAGTGTCTCGGTTTTATTGTGACCAGATGGAGTAAGCCCATCATGATTATCTTGAAATCTCAGGGCATGATTTCAACCAGTTCCAGATCAATCAGGGCATATTCTATAGTTGCTATACAACAGGTTCACTTTAGGGTTGCCTTAAATCAGAAACGACTTGAAGGCACACAACAACAACAACAACAGACAACAGCAATAGTTTTCCTTTCTACCTTCTCTTAGAATACACAGAAAGCAAGCAGGAATAGAAATTATACCATATAGAAATAACAAATATTTCAGCCATTAGACTAACTAGTTACTGAGCCACTGTATGTGTGCACAGTGGGATACACATATAAATATCCCCAGTTCCTCTGCATGCTAATGTTGAATTTGATCTTCTACTTTATCTATATTTTATTTAGATTATTGAAATATTTATAGGTGTGCAGCTGAGATTTTATATGTATGGTCAATCACTCATTATCATGGATCACTTGTTTTTAAAATTTATGAAAAATGGGTTGTTGTCATTGCCCATACCCCCAGCCCAAAAATTTTTTTAAAAAAATCCAGATTAGGATCTTCTTCAGATAAGTAGAATTCACTCCTTCCCAAGAGTTAATCTCCTGTTTCTGGGCCTGCAAGGCATATGGTTGAGGGTGGGAATGTTTGATGTTTCAAAAAGTACTCTACAAGACCAAATATGCATAGGGCCCTCTGAGTTTAAGCCTCTGTGGGAGAGAAGATTTCAGCCTGATGCAAACATATGCACACCATTTGCTCATTTTGGTTGCAGTTCACCCCATGGACATGAAGTCTACTCACCTCCTTTGTTGCATTTCAACATTTTTAAAAGGGACAGGCTGTAGGCAAGAGTGATTGCCTAAACAGACCATATGCTGGTCTGTCACACAGAGTCATTTTTTCCCCCTTGTGAAGCCCAGCATGTGGCTTTTAGGAAATATTCTAGGAAGTTTTTAGCTAATGTAATAGTGGACAAAACAAAGAGGACCATACTAAAAAAAAGAAAATCAGAAAGCTTGTTTAAAAATAGTTAACCTTAGTATTATGATAGAATAAAAAGCAATATAGTGAAAATAGAATGTAATTAGATGCTTGGCTTTTCAGACAGATGTTCAAAGTGATTACTTAAGTGTTCTTTTTCAGTAGATTACAAAGCAGATTGCAAATTGCTTTGTGCTTTTGACATTGCTCAGGCTCAAAGAACAGAATTATTTTTTAACATGAACACCTTTACTTTAGAGCTCATTCCAAATAATAATGAGCATCTAGATTTTTTATTCTATCTCTCATTTTCTATTTTAAAATTCTATTCTTCATTGTGATTTTATGTTGTAATATTTTTACCATGTTTCAAACAAATCAGGCAAAAAATCCAAAAAAGTAGCTAAGTTAGTCTGTAGCAGTAAAAACCATCAATCCTTGTGGCACCTTAATGACTTACAGATACATTGTGGTATATTCTTTCCTGGACTCATGTCCACTTAACTCCTAATTTGGCAGATAAAGATGTAGAGATAGCACAACACACATACACATAGAGATAACACAGCACACACAAGAGTGCTTATCTATCTGCAAATCAGTGATAGTACATCATACATCTGATAAAGTGGACTCTAGTACATAAGAGTTTATGCCTCTATTCAAGCACTACATCAAAATATGAAATAAGTAGACCCATTGTGCTTCCAGTATGATCACATTTCTTCCTTTCCCCATGTGGTTGCTGAGTATACATTGCCCTGTCGACTCCAGCGTTGTTTTAAACACCAGGCTTTTTGTCTCAGAATCAGAAGCTCAGTAAGGTCATTATGAGGTGATTAAATGTTTGTTGTGTTTACAGGTGGGAAGGCAAGAATGAAAATGAAGTAGGCAGATGCAAAGAAACTGGCAAGATCCATGTGACGGTTAATCATAAATACTACAGGCCGACTGAAGTGGTAAGCAGAGGCATTCTCACAGCTTTACAAATGAATGATCCAGACATTCAGTCACCAAATTGCTGTGTTTGGGCAGCTCTTTGCAAAAGGGTTCTAATTGCTTCTCCTGCTGCCAATTTCCAGTCTTTCTAAACATTCACCAAGTCTCTTATACCCCTACATTATCCTCAGCAAACAAACAGGGAATGAGACTCAGAAGTCATGATTATTAAATATTTGATGCTGTATTTAGCCCAGTTTTGATATGACCCCAAAAGTCATGATGCCAACATTTTCCCCTGTTTTGTTTTACAGCTGGAAAAGAAATAATGTCTTACGTGTCTATGTGAATTAAAAACCTACATTTGTGTATGTATTATCTATAGTACATTTCTATGTAATAACAAAGAAAACCAAATGGAAAGAGAGAAGGAATCAAATATTGCTCCAGGATATGCAGCCTCAATTTTTAATTAATTTATTCTTTATCTATCTGTTGTTCGTGAGAGAGGTGAAAGTCACTAAAAACTCATAATTTAAGATCCTTCCTTTTATATCTCAAAGTAAGTAATAAATTCACATTTAGACCAATATACAAGTAATCTGTCTTAAGAGATCCGAATGTAAATTCATTAATAACATAGTCAAACAACGTTGCCAAAATAAAATAAAAAAACCCCTAGTGTTTCATTTCCATTGAAGTTAATCAGATACTGATCAATCAATCATATCCTTTTATGTAACTGACTAGTATTGACTAAGGATGATGTAAAGATTTCCATAGCTACCAATATGCTCATTTTCTTTAATAGTGATGTAACAGTGTGTTTTGGTGATCACTACCACTGTCAATCATAATTGATATAACTTTGAAGAGTTGGTTGTATAAGTCTGTTGCAATAAAAAGAACAGAATTCTGTGACACCTTAAAAATTGGAAGGCTTTACTCAGTGCAAGCTTTCAAGGATTCCAGCCAAATTCATCAGATGCACCTAATGAATGAGTTGCAGATGACAAAATCTTGCACTTTTTCAGTCATTAAGGCATCCAAAGATTTTTATTTTTATTTACTTTGATATAAAGAGTGGCCTCTGACACATCCGTTACAAGAACTTGTATTTTAATGTGGATATAGATATTTCTGAGAGCTTTTCACAAAAGCCCACCTAATGGAGTGCCTTTGAAGATATTCCCAGTTTGGAAAACTACACAGTCTCTGTGGTGTCATATAGTTATCTTCTGAGAACTGATCAGATTTCTGTTTTTGATTCATAAAACAATAGGTATCTTGGATGCTATATTTATTTATTAGTCAGTGAGTTGATAAATACTGTTGGAACCAAATCTAGGGAGGGATGGGCAGATAGAAAGACAGGTAATACCCTTGCTAGCAGCTAGGGACAAACCGCTTCTGTTACCTGCTACATTTCCTTCAATGAACATCCTGTTAGTTAACTTCTGTTCTACTTGCTGAAATGTACCTTTTTTCTAATGGTGCAAGGCAGATCTGGCAGTTAGATAGTAAGATCTATGATCAGCCAAAAACAACTATTTTAACTAAGGATTACATTTTCATTTTTCATATAGCTTGGGATTTTCTATAGAATATTATAAAATGTCCCGAATCTATGAAATAGAACAAGAAATAAATGGAAGAACTTTATTGACATGCAATTCTGCAGTACTTCAAAGTGTTGTTGTTGTTTCTTACTTGTCCAGACTCTTTTCTTGGCAATGGAGTTGCCATTGGCTTCCTGTTTTCAGTTGACAATTTTTACAGGATATGTAAGTTGAAAAATATTGATTAACACATAGGGCTTGGAATTGTAATGGATGTCAGCTCTTTGCAAGATTTGTTCTGTCTGCAAAACACCACTGAAGCCTTCTCTCTTTGGACCTGTAGTATCCATGAAATACTAAATTTCTTGAGCATTTCCTGTCACCAGTTGATTTCTCTCTCTCTCTCTCTCTCTCTCTCTCTCTCTCTCTCCTTTCTTCATGGGCTTTCTTCACCTTTCCCCTCTTCACCTAATCAAAAATCTTTCCTCCATTACTTATCTTCTGGTGTGCTGTTGAGGAAGAGTGAAGGTACTGATCTCAATTAAAATGGAATGTCCTGAAGTGAAACTGAGAGCTTCATCTATATTATAATTGATATTGATTCTCTACATATTCCATTACATTCCTACACAGTTCAGAATTTGTGAGAGGCAGAGATATAACATTTTGCCTTTGGTGCCTAACGAACATGAAAAAAAAAAGCTAGTCATCAAAACAAGGCAGAAATGTTTTAAAAAATAAATGCGCTAATGTTACAGAGAGCACACATTGTAAAAAAATAGCAAGAATTGTTGATCTGAAGCAAGGATTGAGGCTACCTAAATTTTATTTTCCCCAAGTGAAACAAAGAATAGTGTCAATTTTCCCAAAAGTAATTTAAAAAAACCTTCACTTTCTGAAGAGTCTGTTTGGAAATCTAGAAACTTGTGCCCTCCTAGAGCCAAACCGTAGTCGTAAAATGGCCTCCTCATCTTTGTTAAATCTGGGTAGCAGTCCAGATGGCTATACTTAGCCCTGGATAACTACTTTTTATAAAAGAAAATTTAGGTTTAGGGTTTAACTTTGAACACAAGGTTTCACTGCTTCTTTCCTCCAGCTTTTGAAACTGTATAAAAATGTGATGCAGAATAAAATAAAAATGAAAATAAATGGAGGGGAAGAAGACTAACATTATATTAAAAGAAGTTGAATTTTAGAGGAACGGTTCACAAGGCCAGAAATTGGGTTAGGCTGCTAATTCCTGATCTTAAGAAGGACCTGGTGTCCATGCTAGGTGCCATTTAATATGTGTTTCCCTGGTGTCTTTTGCAAGCCTCACCTTTCCGCTAAACATTCCCCAGTTCTTTTCCACTGCCTAGACCACAGATTACATCATGACAGAGGGAAAAAGTGACTCAGTGGAGGAAAGAAATCATGATGCCCGGACATCATGTTTAAAAGACTGTTTGCATACTGGATTACCAGAGATGGATTCAGAAGGCTTCATTAAGAACAGGCCTCATTAAGAACAAAGCAGTAAATGTGTAATAATGTCACAGGATGTCATACATCTTTCCTTATGTCTGTAAATATATGCTTGAAAGTGTGTAAGCAGTCCTTGATTAATCTGTACAACAGAAAAATTCCTAAATTGTGCCCTGTAGCCCGCTATCCATCTCCACGGCCTGTAGTCGATGAATAAATTATGAAATCTCATTGCAACACTAATTTGTATAATTTATACAGGCCGCAGAATTCCACATTTCCAAATGCAAATTTTCACTTCCAATTAAATATTGCATTGCCAACTATGAATATAACAAAGATTATTTATTTATTTGTATATTTTTGTTTTATTTACCACAGTGTTTAGATTACAGAGTGGCATTTGGAATGACAAAAACCAACACAAAATTGCTTTGTTTTTGAAATGCATTACTTGACCATTCATCAATTTCAGGCTTTGATAGTATTTCAAAAGTTTTTCAGGAGAAGTACTGAGCTTCCTGAGGTATCACTCAGAGCTATCAGAGCAGTCACTATCCAATCAGTCAAGCAGTCCTCATACCGAATGAGCACCTCATCATAGCTTCACCACTTCAGAGTGGCTGTTATTAGCCAGGAAGACTGCTTGCATTGTTGAAGACCTTTGGAATTTGGTGTGTCCTTCACCCAGCCAGAAAATATGGCATTCACTTGTCTGGATGCCAAAAAGAGAAGCTGTTTTTGTATATTGCCTGCTTCCAAACTGAACATTTCCCCATACTTCTATGTGGAAATAAGATATGTTAGATTAACTATGACAGTTCGTTAATACTTTGCTTACTCCCCAAATTATCTGTTTCAATTTTTTTTCTGACTTACCTGTCTCTCATAGGTGTGCGTCCATATTCATGTCCATCAATTTCAATGTGCCCCGTTTACATTTTGAAAAGATGGAGTTTTTTTTTTTTAACCATTATCTCCTCTTAATAGCTTACATAAATCTTTACATCCCTATTTAACCACACTTGGCCTCAATTGCCCTTTTTCTTTTTGGATGTCACCCGATTAGGCTTTGCATTTTTAGCCTCTTTGGGGAAAAAAATGATTTTTAATACTCAGTTCTACATTTTCCAGACTTCACAAGATTCCAGTTGAAAAAAACTCCTTTGGGCATATCATATTCTCCCAAAGTCAGCTCTCTTTAGGTCCAAAGCATTTGTGGTGGTTCATTTTCTGAAGAGTTATTACTCCTCAAAACATAATGAAACTGATCACAAAATCCCAGTTCTCTCTCTTTTACTTCTAGATACGTATCCCATTTCCTACATTTATATTCCAAATACACTGTGAATCTTAACATATTTCTAACAGCTGTGTAAGAAATATCATCTCTTTTCTTTAAAAGGTCAGTTTGCCTATCACTTTGTCTGCAACCCACATTATCAGTGAAGATTTGTCCCTCCTCCTACAGAAAGAATAACTTTTAATACAAGGCTTTCCCTTGACAAACAGCGTTGCATTCACAATGTTAAGTCATCAGACAAATCTTTCTTATCTATATGAAACTTTCTATTCCCAAGTCAGAGGTTTATGTCAACATCTAAAAATCACTACTTCAGTAAATTATTACCTTTATTGTCTTTCTGAACTGAATCACTCTCTTAGCCAAAATATTTATACCATTACTTACTTTAGACTCAACAGTAGTGTTCAGCCAGAGTTACTACCTTGGCAGTTTAAAAGTGACCTGGGTTTTTTCAAGTTCATCATAATCAACATGCCAATTTTGAAAGCAAATTATTTATATTTGTAAATTGCTAGCAGTTTAGAGAGAGATTGCAAGACAGTTGAGGTTCTGCATTGGTGGAACACTGCAGTGTGGCATCAAAAATTTCCCATAGATCTTGCTGCTTGAAGCAACTTTTAAGACAGAGTTTTAAAGTAATATTTTTATATACAATTTGCATGACTGCACTACTCCTAGCAACAAGATTCAAAGGTAATAGTATTATTAGTGATAATAGCATTATTATTTGGGGTCATCTAAATTATTAAAGCAACAGCAGCCTTAGAACTTAATCAGTGTTGCAAAATATTAGCAGGTCTATATGTATACTCCAAAATAGGAGTTAATCTAGTATACGCCTCCTGCAGTATAACTGAAAGGCCTTTGTACAAAACATCCTCTAAGCATTCTTGCCGTATAATTTTCCATGTGCTGCATCAAATGAAATAAATTAAATAACAGACATATAATCAAGGAACAGGCATTTGAAAGGGTTGAGGAGTTTCAGAAAACCAGTAATTCATTCCTTGCAACATCTTGATTTTTCTGCAGTCCATGTATGTGCAATTTTCAAAGCAAAAGTGCAGAATGAGAAGCTTTAAAATAGTGATGGTCAAAGAAGTAAACTTCACTTAAGTTTATTTTATTTGATTTGTATCCCTCCTTTCTCCTTTGGTGGCTCACAGTTAAATTAATATGAGTGGGAACTAAAGACTGGAAATATAGTTCCTTGGCCTTTGAATGGTATCACCTATGAGTAGTACTCAAATGATGGTGCTGCAATTTTGAACTGGAAGGAAATGGAGTCAAATGGTGAGCTGGGCTCTTTGAAACAAAGTCTAGGCAGACTCAAAGTAGCTATAAAAAAAGGAAGTTTTCAGAGTCAATGTAGTTGCTTGCTTTGGGAATTTGGTGCTGTATCCGCAACTTGTATTTCCTGCTGTGGGAGTCTCTTTTGTCCAGTTTACTCGCTTGTATGTTCATAAGTGAAACAAATACAAAAGGTCACCTTAACTCTCTGCTGCTGTCTCTTCTCAAAGAAACTAAATTCTCTAATGCTGCTCAGAAAAGACTTCAGAGGATGCTCCCAGTTTCTGGAACTCCTTACCAAGATCTAGACTGGCTTCTTCTCTGTTATCCTTTCTCTGTCCCCCAGCCAGTCATTTTTGCACTCTGGGAGAATACATGAGAGGTGTGATATAAGAAAGGGATTTATGTAGCGCTAAATCTTATTAATTAACCAGAATCTGCAAGGGGGAAAGGAACCTGTGTGAGAATTCAGGCAAGTTGAAGAAATGAGCGAGTACACCCAGAACAAAAGAAAGGCAATGCCAGAAAAAGACTGCCTCCCCAGGCCAACCTCAGTGCCAGTGCAGCGGGATCTCCTGTGTCACCTCAGGGGTTATGTCTCAGAAATCCAGTGGGTAAGGAAAGTTAGTTTCAAAGATGATCTTATGTTGAGATCCTGAAACCCTGAGCTGCAAGATTTAGGAGCCACCAATCCCCATATTTACCAGCCCCCACAACTGCAACTCCTCCTCTTCCAAACATGACTGAATAAATCTGTCCAGTAATAATATTAACCATAAAATAAATCATATAAGCAAAATTAACCGAGCCAATACTAGCACTGAACACTGATAAATTCCAGCAACACCAAATCAACCTTATAAAGAGGAATAGCCCTTGCCCAGTAAACCTTGGCTCAAGGCAGATTTTAACTGGTTAAGATCTGTTTCTTTCTGAGTAGTGAGATGCTGCTACATTTGAAGTTGTGGCCTAACTCTCACTGCTAGTTACGAGTGCAGTTTTGGAATTTTATAAGAGATTCCACCTAAACATTAGGAAGAAGTTCTTGATAGGAAGAGCTGTTCAGCAGTGGAATAGAGTGCCTCAGAGAGTGATCAATCTCCTTCTTTGGAGGTCTTTAAACAGAGGTAGGAAGACCATCTCTCAGCAGTACTTTAGTTGTGTATTCCTGCATAACAGGGGACTAGACTAGATGGCCCTTGTGGACAGTCCCAACCCTATAATACTATGATTTATTTAACAGATCTCCATTTGAATAAATAAATTACCAAATTACATAAGTATTGACGTAACCATGGAGTAATCAGTTCAACGAGTGCACTGTAACTGAGGCTAGCACTTTGATTTAGAGCTATGCTTTATGTTTCTAAATTCAATTTTGCTTATATTTTGATTTTATTACTGTAAGAGCCTTTCTTCACTACACTGTTACAGTGTTGTTATTCCCCTTTCAACATCCTTTGGAATTCTGGGGTTTGTAGTTTGCTGAAGCCAAAGAGCTCTCTGGCTGAGAATTCTAAATATCCCTCCCTAAACTGCAAACCCCAGAATTCCATAGGATGTTGAAAGTGGAGTAATAGCACTGTAACAGTGTAGTGCGGGGAGGCCTTTAGTTGATTTGAGCTCCATTTTGCCAGAAAGATGGAACATAAATTAAATAAATAAATACATTTTCCTGGATTTTTCATTGGTTAGCGTAGTAGAGAGTGCTTACTGAAAGGCCTGACTTCCGTTTCTCTTTCTTGGGCTAGTGATGTGCTCCACAACTTTCCGCTTATGTCACCTTCCACTTTTCCAACCTACCCCGGCAGCAGTGTCACTGAGACATCTAATACAGTGAATCCTGAGAAATTCCTCCACTTAGAATCATCCTGCCTGTGCTATTCAGTTAACCAGTTGTTGCCTCTTGTGTCATCCTACTTCACCTCCCCATTTTTTCAGCCACTCACACTGCTGACCCTGCCTCCCACCGCCACTACTTTTCACCTCCATTCCTGTCATTCCTGAGCTTTTAAAACCAGCCATGTGTCATCTGTGAACTCTACATCTTCATTGATCTTCCTGAGAACATCAGCCTGTCCCTCTAAATCTGCTATTTGATCCCTTCTAACTGACAGCTCCCAGCCCCTGAAAGGTATACACTTACTTCCTCAGATCTAAGTGAAAATTGAATGTGGTGTCTTGGTTGCCGTGCCATGGTTACCTTTTCAGTGTCAGCCCTGAAAACTGGAGGGATTAAATGGTGTGCTAACTCTTTTAAGCAGCCTGGAAACAGAATAGATGGAGGAGAAGTGATCTCTCTGTGTGTAGTAAAAGAGGGAGAGAGGCCCTGTCATCTGCCCAGCAGGACATTTTGTTTTCTTTGCTCATTTCTTCAGGTTAACAGCAGAGCCGACAGAGCCCTCTCCCAGCAATGTTTCCCAGGCAGCTAGTGACAGCTAGGAAGTTCAGACAAGCTATTTTTTCAAGAAGATGGTTGCTGTTGTTTATGATGACGATGATGTTTTCATCAACTTCACTATTGTGTTGTTGTTCGACTGTGGCCACCTAACAATAGATGTTATCCAAGTAGTTCACAGGGGGAAAAAAAGTGATATAAGGAATGTAGTAATAACTATAGGGAAGTTAAAAGGCAAATGTTGGTTATTGCTGGGTAGCTAGATGCAGAATTTGGGTCCTTATATGACCAAAAGAAATATTCATTAAGGCTTTGTTTTTGAATATTCTACTGGATATCTGTTTTGGCTGGCTGCATTGTTTGTCCACTTTGTTTCATTTGCTTGTGAAGGTTGATTTCATGCCATTTGGCTGAATGGGTCTTATGCATGGTCAGATTTCTAAAGAAAATTTTCAAAGTTTTCTCGCAGACATAGTAAATTCAGCTAGTCACCTCTGCAATTTTACTACCAGCTCACTTAATTTTTCCTTATCTGTAGCTCAGTCTTTCAGTAGCATATTATATGTAGAGTTTGCTTGGGGGGGGGGGGGGTTTGGGCGGGGGGTGGTATTTATTCGTCTCTATATAGTGGACTCTCTGTATCTAGGAGTTCTGTCAGAAGACCCACCACAAAAGGGAAAAAATGAACGCTCGTGTCCCATATTATCAATTGGCAGTAACATGCACGTGGACGCTCCAGCTTATCTTCACACACATTGCCACCATTGTAGGTATAGGATGTGATACTCCACAATTGCTTAAATTCACAGATTTTGAGGTCTCTTATATGGAGAGTCCACTGTACACTACCAGAGAATAATGGCAACTGTCTCATTTGAACTAGTAATGAATCTTTACTTATGCTTAAACCAACTTGATCACTGCATTTGTACTGGAAGAAAAAGAGGATTGGCCCTACCATTATTTGTTTGTTTAGTAAATTGAATCCTTTCATCCCTCTTTGTAGCTTGGGATCTCAGGTGGTGGTGTACAAACAAAATCGTTTTAAAGTGATTAAAACAGTTTGAATCAATAAAAAAAATAATTGAAACAACTTGAAAATAGATTTTAAAAATTCAACAAATTAAAAACAGATTTAAAAAATTCAAAAAGTTTTAATCTGTTGCATGGATATTTTAAATTAAATTATTAAACCAAAGGCTTTGATAAACCTCCATGTTTTTACATGATGCCAAAATGAAGCCAGAACTGGTGCCAGTTGGGCCTCCAAAGAGAAGACATTCCACGACCATCATGCCCTACCTGAGAAGGCTCCCACTTTCTCACAAAGTGCATTGATCTTACTAGTGAGACACAGAGGAAGACCGCATCCAGCCCTCCTCATTACACAAAGTAAAGTAACCACTTCAAATAGCAAGTGCTATTTGGCAAGGAATGGCAGCAAGATGTTTTTAGGACTCTGTTGTATGTACAACATAACTGCCGTTTGCTCACTAAACCAGTGTGTTAACCTTCCAATGTGTTGACAGACACTGTCCCAACACCGGTGTTAAAGATTCAGTTGCCATATTTTTTCAAATTGTAGATACAGAATGATGGAAAGGTGGCATCTTGTTATTGGTCTCAAGCAGCTAAATGTCATCAGCCAGCTCTTTTCACCCCAGCAAAAACTGTTTCCCACTACTGAATTCACTAATCCAGAAAGTGGTGTTGGCAAGTTAAGGTGTGCCATCTAGACTAAGCCAGTTAAATGATGAGAAAACATCTGTGGGGGAGATTTTCAGGAAGAACTTGTGGGTGAAGGACAAGTTGAACAACCTCTTCCTCATGGTTCATTCTCCCCTGCAAATGTCCACTTTGCAGCAGCATAACGATACAAACACCAAATTGAGAAGAGTAAGTTCTCTTAGTATATTGTATTTCATCCTATCTCAGTATATGCAGTTGTTTAGTCAGACTGCTAAATTAAGTAGAATTAAAATTTATCTGTGGGAGAATTAGAATTTATATGTTAGATAAAATTAAATTTTTATTTGTAGCTGGGTTTTTTGTTTTTTGTCAATGTGGTAAAGCATAAAGTTAAACATACATGTTTATCAGTTGTCAGCAAATACTATAACACTGCTATCTGCTGTACAAGCACTGAAATGAGATGTTCAAACTGAAAATAAATTATTTGACCATGTATCGACAACTTTTTTTTTTCAAAATCAGACTATTCCTTTCTATTTTTATACCGATTATTACATTGTCTGAAATTCAATCTTGTTTAATATATGAGACTGATCATGTTAGCAATAACATAAATCAATACTGCATTTAAATAAGATGTCTGACAGTTTTCGCACAGACAGGTCCTGCACAAATTCATCTGTATAAATCACAACACCTACAGAATCAGTATGATTACAAACTTTCTACAAATTTTTTAAACACAGCATTTTCTTTACTTGGAAGTGGCTTGTGCCCTATGCATTTGTTTAGAGACAACTTTTACATTCCTGCACCACCATGGCTGTGTTTTCCTTGATCCTAGGCTCTGTTTCCTTGGTTTGGGGGATTAGAAAGTTGATTGTGATGATCATATTGTTAGTAGAGGAAATGTGAGGTATTAGTAAAATCTCAGGTGAGTAGTGTGACTAAGTTTGTTCTGTGTGGTATGCTGGTAACTATGCAACAAATCCTGCCAAACCTTCTTGATGCCAGTTCACGTCACTTCTGAGTGCCTGTTGTGACATTTATTCTTCACTCTAAACAGCCTTCCTGTAGTGCTAATCCTGTGCTTTTTATTCTGCATATAGTAAGGTTTAAGAGGTCGCAAAAGATTTTTCTGCTAAGGTATGGCCAACACGGTTGGTTTGTATTAGCTGAAGTATTGTTTTGGATCCAGAGAACCATGAGGAGAAAGAAAAGGCCACTTCTGTTGTTCAGCAAATGTCTAAGAGTCCACATGGGGCTGTGGGTCCTATAGTACTTGTTCTGCTACTGTTTATCTAGAAGGTTATCCAGGCAGTACATCTTTTTTGGATTTAGTTTCTTTTCTTTGGAGAACAATCTAGCATAAGGAGTTACATCAGCACTTCTATGAATGGTAGTGTTCCTTTAGATCCAGCCCACAATGTTCTGTCAGCATTAAAAACAGTATTTAATTGATCCATGAAACCCAACAAAATCCTTCAAAAAAGAAAGGAAGGAAGGAAGAGCTGAACCCAAATGGTGAGTAAGAGACTCAAGGCAAATCACCTATTAGGAAAAGCAGTAAACACACAAAACTTTTGGCCGACAACTTGAACTAGATAATAAGAGATAACAATGAATAATGTTCCTAGATAATATTATTCAGGTTTTGCATACAGTCACTGTGAGAGTCCAGTAAATCTTTGTCTCCAAACTCTAAGGATGCAATCAGATTACCTGATTACCTACCGTGCTGGCTTTTTTACAGTCATTATATGTGGACTTCTTGTGCAGCTAGGTCAAACCAAACTGCAAAGAAATAAAGCACTAAGAGGAAAGTCTTACATGATAAGCTATCTGTCCTTTATTCAATACCACCAATATATCTGCAAGAATAGGCTTTGGCCTGTCTTGTTGAATGGCATGGGGAAACTCCAAAATTCTGTTCTCTGCCTATCTCTCTCAGTTCTTTTCTCAGGTATAAAATTTAGGTCTTTAAATTGATTAGGAGTATATGAAGCACGAACAACATATAATTATTTCATACAATTCAAAATGAAATTGCAAACTTAATTATCATTAGTTTCATAATTGTTGTCTTAAAGAAGGAATAATATATAATATTGAAACAGTGCATGTGTATCTGTCATAACTATAGCTCCAAATCCATTAAACCTAAACATGGGAAGCTAGGTATGCCTCAAAAGGAGACCCTAGTTGTGTGCACCTGAAGATTATTGGTGTTTTTAATGATTTAATTAATTCTAATGTGCCTGTGAGAATTTGAAACCAAGGAGAATAGTCCAAGCAACAGAGTTATAAGGCTTCTCCTCTCCCACTAGGTGTAGGGCAACTACCATAGACTATGCAGACCTCTTTGTTTATAGGTACTGTATTAAAACAGAGAATGCATCAAAAGGAAAGGGAATCAAAAGGGAATACAGATTTCCATGAAATTTGAAGAAACTAACATATGTCAAGTCCTAAATTAAGAAATGATTACTTTAACTTAATAGAAAGATACTACATAGTAAGGAAAGCTCTGATGATTGATTTTATGGACCTACTCAGCCTTTCTCTTAGAACTATTGATGAGCAACTTCAAGCCCTTGTCTCTCCATTGTTGTGGCTCATTCTCTTTAAATTGTGGTCTGGTCAGTTGTTCAAATAATGGATGTCTTCAAACAAAGAACTGCTCTTTTCGAAAAGAGAGCACCCACCCACTCTTGGTAATGTTCACTAGATCACAGAGATAATCGTTAGGCAATTATTTTTATCCCAGCTTGCTTGCTGAAAATATTCCTAGATTCCTTTGCAACTCATTATTTGTTAGAAAGATTCTCAGAAGCACCTTGCTTGGAGAATACTAAACTAGATAATCTTATGGTCTGACACAGCAAAATATTTGTAGTGTTGTTAAATCAACATGTAGTTTCATCCAGTTTTTCATCTTTGCTTTGCTTTCTGTAGATGGTTATGGGGAAGGTGAAGAGGGGCACAGAATACCTATTTTAAGCAGGACCGCAAACAGGAAAAGATGAACAAACATCTACATTTTGCAAATGGTGGACTTACCCAGCAGAAATGGTAAACAGCTTTCTGTCTAAGAAGAGACTGTTGACAAGAAAGCAGCTAAAATCAAGAGATTGATTTTAATGATTTAGGTAAAAATAATTTACTAAAATAAGACATTTACATCAGCTGTACTAAGAGAGTTTTCAAAACCTATTTTTTTTTCCGTTTGAGATTACCAGGACACATTAGAAAAGTTAACCCTTTTGTAGTGGAAAAAGGAGTGACAATTTGTTCTTCTAGTTTGTCTGGTTATTCTTAAATATGTGCAAACAGCAGATTTGGGGAACTAAAATCAATGAAATATATGTATTTGAGTGGCATGTTGTTAGGATCCAAAACATCGTTGTTTTGCTCGTCTACAGGTAGAGCAAGTGAGTGACCTAATACTAAGGAACAGCGCTACTTTAAATGTGTGACTTAATTACTGTAATTGCTTCTCTGAAGAGGAAATGAAGTAATGGACTGCATTCTTTATATAGCACAGTGCCACATATAAGAATGAAAGGTTGAGGAGTGATGGCCTTAGTTAACTGTTTCAAACTTTCCCATTTCACTTCTTCCTATCTAAGAAAGTGGAATGCCATACACATTAGATCACAGGGATATTTTTTTTTATCTGAAATGAACTGAGACCACATAACTAGTCTTGCAAGAGGAAAAGTAAATTTTACTGGTAGTGCTGCTTCTAGTTGTAGTGAGTTTGTTAGTTTTTAACTGTTGTAGCATAAAATTGAGGAGATCAATAGAATATGGATGTCTTCCATCCATATCTGAGTAGTAATAACTCTTCTGAGCATCCACAGTATAGCATTTGCTACTCAAGCAAATATGGAAAGCTTACTATGAATGTGGGTTTCCATCCCTCCTTTGCTGAGATCCCTGGCTGTATAGTTTTCATGAATGTATATAATCAGAGGAAATTTAAGAGGTGAAATTCACTGGCTCAAGAACAAGGTGCCTTCTGTCTCGGTGCTTTCTGTCTCAGGGAACTCATCCTCTTCCCTGGAAACTCCCTGGATGTCACATTAAAGGAACTGAACTGTGTTTCTTTTACATAGTTTCCAGGCATATGTGGCTCAATAGGAAGGCTGTTCTGGAAGCCAAACCCTTCTTTCTTTGCATGAGTCTTTATTAGGGTGTGTAAAACTAGGTCCTAATTAATGGTCCAAAACTGTAAACCTAGATACTCAGTGAGCGATATGTGTTTAATGTATATGCTGTATAGTGTATATGTATAGTTAAAACAGTGTGAAATATGCACATGTACTGAAGGTGGTTTTCCATATATTCTTATAGTGCTGGAGTTTAGAGCTTTTGGTATGTATGGTGCATTCTATCATGCATTCAAGTGCACATATGAAGTGCTTATTTCCAGTGATATGCCTAGAAGTTTGCCAGGGCTCTTTTTCAGGTAATGGTCCATCCAAATATGAGCTCTCTGCATGTATGCGTAGTTTGTAGCATTTCAGTTTTTGTTTGTTTATAAAAGATACTAGCTGATTTTCAAGCAGAGCTGCCAGAGATGCTCATATAAAAGGGCGTGAAGCAAGTACAGAACATAAAAAAGATAAAACAGGCAACAGACAAAGACTTCCAGAGGAAAAATTCCATGACACTCAGAAGTAGGGTTCTGCACCTTAAAAAGTCTTGTGTCCAGTTTCTCTAGAAACTGGGGGTTGGAGTCGATGGCCGTTGTGGTCTCTTCCAGCTCTATGGTACTATGATCTTCTCTATCACAGCTTGTAGATTTGGGGAGCGGTAAATGGACACATATATATATGCTATGTCCCCTTCTCATCTGTAAATTGGTCATTTTGTTCTCTGTGCAGGAAGCAAAGTACTAGCAGAGTAAGGGGAGTCTTCCTCATCATATGAACAATCTGAGTGCCTGAGTAGAGCTCGTATGTCCTTGATTAAAGTACTTAGTACTTAGTGTCAAAGCTTATAGTAGTTTTCAGTGTTCAGACTCCCATAGCACATGGTGCTGGTGAATTTGCTCCAGGTTTTAGTCAGAACTTTAAAAGAACAATCAAAGGTGCTGGACAGTTTTGTGGATGGGCTTCAGTAGCTTGGACTGCTTTATTAAATTTCAGACCAAACTCTAGAGCAGATCTACTGACATCAAAGCCACCAGAGATACTAGGCTTTTGTCTGGCCTAGAATAATTTATCTCTGTTCCTTGCTCTGTAAGGACAGCTGGTGATGAAAAGGCACAGTGCATTCCTATTTCACACATCCTAGGTCTCACCCTTGCAGTTTAGAGTTAAAAAAAACTTCAATGTGTGATTCAAATTAAACCTGTGATTTCTGTCCAAGCATTCTCACAGGCATACATTTCCAAATGTCCATATTATTGGAGTCATTTGTTTGCAACCCATTTTAGAGGCTGATACTGGAAGTGTTCCTTGATAGTTCCCCACTGTAATTTCTCAAGCAGAGTAGGAAGTAAATTCCGTAGATTTTATGGTGTTGAATGGATAGAGACAGATATCTTTGACATAGTCTTGCTGGGCTTGAGACTCCACAGACTTTTAAAAAATTCTGGCATAGAGAAACTAAGATTATACTTCAAGCCAGAAAGAAATCTATTACGTGATTTTATACTGTCAGTTTTTGCACGTAATAATTTTCATTACTTTATTGTGGTATCAAATTTTATTATCAGCTCTGTAATTTAAGATTACATAAATGTTTTGTCAGTAACTTTACAGGTCTCTACTGTTGCGCTGAATTCCATGTTAGCACATATTATCACAGTTTCTAAGTAGGTGTGTTGAATGACGTTCTTTACTCTCAAGTTAACAGAATAAGGGCTTAAGTTTGCCAGTTGGGTTTCTGATAGATTTCCTTAAATTAGTTGTGTCTTGTCCTATATTCTTTTTGAGACTATTTGGAGGCTTCAAACAAAGGGACAGCTCATATGATGGATTTTAATGTATGCGTCTTGTACCTTGATTCACACTTCATTGCAGTTAGTGGTGTCACATTCATCATCCTATGTTTCTACATCAGATTATCTGTGAAAGAATAATGAAAAGGATGGTCCACCCAAGAATGTGGGTACCAGGTGTGTAAGTGAGGGTGTGGGACAGAGACAGAGGTTTTCAGCCCCCTGTCTCCTTTCTTGGATGAGCCATCATCCTCTTAGGTTCAGATGCTCTCCTAGTTCATACCTTCAGCCAGTGGCCACCGTGCCTCCTATAAAGAATTGGATCACATGGATGACCAATTGGTAGACACAGCTTGAGTAGTACCATAGATTATCTGTGTGACAGAGGACATGGGCTTGCACTGCTCTTCAAACATCCTATTTCAGAACTCATCCATGACCTGGTGTTTCACAAGTGCTCAACGAGAGCTAATTCACACAACCAAATTGAAATTTTGAAAATCAGGTTTAGGGACTGGCACATGGATCTACATGACATTTTTACACTTAGCCCACAGCTGTTATGCCACTTGTAAAGCTGTTGAAAGTGAAGAAGGCCAGTTATCACAACCATTACAGCTTATAGTGGTTACTGACAAAAGCCCATTTCCACTTGTGAGATCTCTGGATGTAAACAATGTTACAAAGAAATTTATTTGCTGAGGCGAGTAGTCATAGAAAAAGTTGTGATTTAGTGCAAGCATCTCATTTAACACCTTAAATTGTCTTTGCATATGTGGGCTAGATTCCAATAGTAGGAGGAAATAAATCTTTGGTGGATAATAATCTGAAATGTAAAAGCCAGCAGCTGTAATTCAACACAATTGATAATCTCTGCTTAGTACCGTCTTCAAGTTAAATTATTGTGGAGACTAATTAACTTTGTCACAAAGACAGGGCTTCCCTCCAGAGGAAGAGGGAGGTCACCAGTAGGGTAAAAACCATTGTATGAATTTGCCTTTGCTTGTTCCATAGAGGAATTTAGCCTGGTGATCCTGAAAATATGCAAATATCTTACAGTCAAAACCATCGAAATCCATCAATTATCATGTTTGGGCAAGGGACTTTTACCAGTCTTCTGAACTGTTCTTCTTTTTCTTTTTCTTTTTCTTTTTCTTTTTCTTTTTCTTTTTCTTTTTCTTTTTCTTGTTGAGGGTATTGGTTTTATTGCTCTACCGTAAAACTGAGGACTAAGGGCAACTGCTATCCCCAACTTCAGTAAGCTTAGGCCATTTCCGCACTAGAGTGGAGGAACACTTCACCATATTTTATGAGCAGTGTTTTTTACTCCAACTTACCCTGATTCCTATCTGCATGCCCTCCAGTTTCTGTTGAAGTAAAGTTGAGAAAATAATTTGTAGCTTCCGCATAGTCAGTTCTCCTGGAACTCCTATTCCCCTCCCTCTTCTACTCTGCTGCTGATGATTCGTCAATTTAACACCCACCTCTGTGGTGTGAATAGATGTAATGCTTCTGCGTGTAGGAAAAAATGCAGCGGCACCATTGTGGTTGGTTTGCATCTGAGTTTTTCCGTTTTTATATTACACCGGTTTCACAACGATGTGAACCATTCTAAGACCTGAACACATGCAGAACGAACTACGACAGAATGACGTTAAACCAGTTTGATGTGCAGATGTATTTGTGACGCAACAACACTACAGCGATGTATCTCCCTTGTGCGGAAAGGGCCTTAGTAAAGGAATTGATTTTCATGCATATTGACTGATTTGATGAGTCTCTTGTGGTCGGGACTAACATTTGGATTTTAGGTTGGAATACTTTGGACCTTGTTTTACTTTGGGTCCTATACTGGAAGAAAAGTGGGATAAAAATAAAACATGAGGCAATAAGTAGAACAAAGCATTTACTTCATATAATTGTATGTTGTGGCTAGGATGAATTTCCTGCCTAATTGAGGTCTTCCTTATCTGCTTTGTTTTTCAGTTTTCTGGAAAACTGTGTTTTTATCTTTGTCACAGGAGTACCTTTGTTATTTCTTACTAACATGGGACCTGTTGATACTGTAGTTATCTCTTCAAAAATAAAAGTGTGCATATCAAATGCTACCTCAGAGATAAGGAAATGCAAAACACCATTTATTGCTTGGGGGGAAGAATCCCAAGCTTTCTTGGCAAAGCACCTGAGTAATGTTTTCAGCAGAATCTCCTCCTTTTGACTGTGTCTAGTCCTGAAAGGAGTTATATCAGCATTCCAGGCCAATTCAGAATTTGACAGTGCCTAAGGGAAAGGATGCATCAGTTTTAAGGAATCCCCCTCACACCCTACAAATCTTGGAAATCTTAACATACATAACATCATGTCTGCCTTTAAGAAGCAAATACTGCTCTCAGGATCAACTTTCATAGGTTATTTTTTCTTTTCCGGTTTTTTTAATTGCAAGTGTTTCAGAGCTTTTTAGAAGAGCTGGTTCAGATGGGCTGATGTTACATATCAGTCATCAGTATGAAATAGAGTTAACTATATGTGATTAGCAATGTGTAAATAGATGTAGCTGAAAGGAGATAAAGATAAGTGCTCCCAAGAGAACTGGAACCTCAGAATGTGTAAATTACTGTAGTTTAATTTACTGTTCTTTTTATTTTCCTTTTTCTCCTTTATTTAGTGGCACATTTAGTAACATTCTTGGTATCTTCAACAGTTTTCAGAAGCAAGACATTACTTACAAAGTGTGTTCAAGCCCAGACTTTTTCAGTCTGCGGCAAGTGCCAAAGAAATAATCTGAAGAGCTTTCTATGTGTACTTGGAATTTTTACATGTATTCCTGGCTTTCTGAGTGACTCTTCACACTTTTGCCCCTGTAGTCAAACCCACTCCACCAGAAAAAATCCACCTGAAAAGTCAAGAATTTCAGAAATTGCTTTGTATGCATAGAACCTTTAACAGATAGTTGTGAGACTTAAGAGTTCCTGTATCTGAATCTTGCTGTGTGCTTTCTACATATAAAAATTTGATTTGTGAATATTGTAAACATATGTAGCTTTCTTCCTTAACAGCAGTATATTCTGAATTTCTAATATATATCTTTTGAAAGGAAATAAGCCAAATGTCACACATTGCATTTTTATTGCTGTATTTTCCAGGCATGGGAATAATTTACTGGGGTGGGTTTCATGTATAATGGACACTTGGTTTCAGGAAATGTATATCTCTTTAATGGAAAACATAACTTTTGAATTTATCCTAAGTGTGAGTAGGTAATCTGAAATCATCTTTATATTTTATATTTTCATGGAAGACTGACTTAGAGGTAGCTACTCTTCTATGAAGAAGATACACTTCTATAGAATCCACATTACCTTATCGTTTCCTTTTACTCCCTTCTTTTCTCTCCCTTAAAACGTTTATAAATATGAAATTCAGAACTGATTTATGTCCCATGTCAATTATCTTTTCCGGTATACAGGGTTTCTTTTCTCATTTTAACAAACTTTGACATTCTTTATATCACTGTGGGCTCTCCTCACAGTATGTTCGTACTTGTATACTTAAAAGTTTACATGTGAAAGGAATAAATAACATACTTTGAAATGTATATTGATTCAGGTGCACGTGTTAAAGTGTCAAGGTTGGCTACAGGTAGTAAACATCTGGGAAGAGAAGCTGAGGTTGTCATTGACTTTTGATTGAGTTTTACAGAGTCACTATGAAGTTGGGAACAAATCCCCTACCCCTAAGCAGAGGTAGTGAATCCTATTAAGGGCAAATTGTTTATTACCTATGAAAACTGGCTAAAATGTGTTGATCCCTAAAAGCACAATGGATTGTCTGAACTAATGACAGATACATGGAATCCTTTTCAGCCCAGGGAGTAAATTACTATTTGGGACTGATCTTAAGGGTCATATTGCAGCAGAAAATAAGGGTAAGGGCAGGGAATAGAGACTGAAGCGAAGTGGGCTGGGCCAGGCACAATCTTACCAACTTGGACTTTTTCCCACCCAGCATGCAAAGCAGAACTCAATTCTCTGTGTATCTACTAAGGAGAATGTCCAGTGCCATAGCCTGGCCACAAACCAGACCTGAGTTTCATAGAATTGTTTTTCAAGTTTTTGGTAGCTCCAGCCTCCAGTCACTGACACAGTAAAAAAAGAGTGTAAACACTTTACTACCCAAATGAGGATCTACCATGAGCCATATGTGGTTAGTTGGTCAAAGTATCCCCATCCCTACTTTAAATATGTATATGGTAGAGTATAACTGTATTAGCCAAAGAATAGGTAAGAACAGAATCAATTTTTAGAACTAGATATTTATTTAGAGTTTTTGTGTTCCATCGTACTGTAATAAATTCCAGACTGCCAGTCCTTCTCAGAATGTGTAGAATTCTTTTTAAGACTATTACCTTCTGTTTGTCCCTGTCACAGATATCTCTCTTGCGCTTCTTTGGATTCCTGCTGCTCTGATTCAGTTAATATTCTAAATACTTCAATAGTCTCAAGTTTCCAGCACTGATGTGCACCAAGACAGATTTTACTGGATACATTTTTGTGATTTTATGCTGCTTGAAGAGTATCAGTTTTAACAGACTTCTTTCTGAAGCTCCTTCAAGGCCAAAAGGAGCATAGTTCAGTGTTTAGATCAATGGAAAGAGGTAAGATTTGCCACTTACCATTATAACATATAGCACTAAATTAGGTGGTCTGTTCTTTAGTGTTAAATTAAATATTCATCCGTTTTAAAGTACAAGGCCATTATGTACCAACAAAAACACTTGCCCCAGGTCATTCTCCTCTGAGTATTCTGCATTTCAGTGTGTTAATAATGTCTGTAATTTATCTCATTTCTGTCTTTCATAGGAATTTTAAATATGATTCAGTATCTCTCCTAATGTAGCCTCTGACCTTGGCATGTCAAATGAATGACTTGAGGCCTAAATATGTCCACCTTTCTCATACTGAGAGCACATTTTCCTGGAGATTATTGCAGAGATTGCTAGGTCAAAGCCAATGTATTGCTCTTCTAGCTATTAGAGTAAGTAGGAATAATAGATGCATTTTAAATTTTGTTCCATCAAAGCATGGCAAGTACTTGTTACTATTAACTAGTTATTCTAATGTATTCTTTTCATGAATAACTAAAGTATTATTACACTACATTATAATGACTTTAGTTATAGGTGTAACTGGTATAACAGTTATAGGTGTAACTCAGTAGATAGTAGAGGAGCAATATCACATGCTGAAAACTTGTGTTCTATTATGGGTGCTGATGACAGTATGCCATTTTTAGCAAAAAGTAGGATATAAATTAAAGAAAGAAAGTTCAGATGTTTGGATTGCCATATAAAGAATATATATATAACTGAGCATTTAAAATATAGCCCATGGACTATATGAGTCCCCACTTATTTTCTTAGCACCTAAGAGTCCTCACTATGATTGCAGTGGTATCGAAAAGTACTTTGCTTTAGCTTTAGCCTGCACTGCTGTATTCCAATAGTATGTTATTGGTGTACATTTAAAGTTAGACTGTCCATTTTAAAAATGGTATAAATCTGACATCAATAAGAGATACACTGTTGTTTAGAGTCACAGAAATGGTTAAAATACTTCAAATGTCTACTTTTTTTCCCTTCCACAAGTTTCCCTCTAGAAATCAATTCTCCAAGAGTATTTGTTTAAAAAATAACTAGAAAGCATTGCTCATTACACCACCGAAGTGGTTTCATTCCCACTCATTGCATTGTTTTAAATATAAACTTGTAGCATCTCATTGTTTCACTCTCCAAAAAGGGAGTAATTGTTGTACGCAATCACTTTTAACCCAGGCTCTATTAATTAGGACAGCTAAATGGAACCACTTTGTTCATTCTAACTATCAATTGCAAGTGGAAAAATAACAGGAGAGCATTGTTCATTTCATGCCCCACTGGTGGCAGCATCTGCTTGTCAACTGTTACAGTTGGGTTCTTGGACTAGAAAGGCTTTGCGTATCTTCCATCATAGCTCTATTTATATTCATACCAAATTACAAGAAATAAAAATTGAATGTGTAGCTGGGAATAAGACCAAGCCTAATATATTATAAGGAAGGATGGTTTCTTTCTTCAGAAACTGGAACTGAGATTACAAAAAATTATATCAAGAGGGTAGAGGCTATCATGCTCTTCTTTAATTTTCAAGCATTTTTTTTCTTTTGGAGATTTGGCCATCTTTCTTCATATTTTATCTGAGCTGTTCTCAGCAGAGATGGTTCCCTTGTATGCTCCAGAACTGTACAAACGCATATGTAGGTGTTTAGTTTAAAAAATAGCCACTGCCTGCATTTTTATACAACACAAGGCAAGATATTTTTGTACCAAGGTTTTCTAATGATATGGTATTTTGCTCTGCTATAAGAACCTCAGCTGTTTATGTCTAACCATTCTGGGTTCTTACACTTGTTTATGTTATAGTTGCCTGCATTTCAAATACCTTAGACTCATAGGCCTGGAAGGTAAAACTTTCAAGAACTGTAATTTCCAATGGTCCATGTGACAAAGTAGATAAAATACTGAGTTCAGACCAATGTGTACCATCCAAGCAGATGCTTGGTCATTAGAATTAGAGTCCACAGCTGGAAGACTCCTCTCTTCCACACGTTTTGCTCATCTGAACTACTTCTGACTATAGATGGGGCTTTGCATCTTAGAAAAAATCTACGCTGGCAAAAGATATGGAACATGCCAGTACACATCATTCTGGTTGGTTACTGATAGTGCTGCCTCCATGTTTAGACAAGAACTATTGTCTCCCATTCTTTTTCAGTACAGGTCAGAGCAGAAGTGGATGGGGTTCATCCTGATCTCTTCTGGGATATAGCAGGACAGAAAAAAATGTCATTGGAGAAAGGGCAGTTGTTCCCTGGAGTTCCCAGGGAATGCCCCAGTATGAAGGAAATATTGTTGGTTCTTCAGAACAAAACTGAGAACTGCAGGTACAAATACCACAAACTTAAGGAACATTTGCCCCCTCTAGATCTAGTTATAGAATAGACTCGCAGTACAGAAAGAAAAGTCCCTGTACATGTTAATGCAAACTTGTTAGTATGTAACTGGCATATCAGAGAGGAAAGCTCAAGTCAGTCCTTCTTCCTGATATGCTAGGTTTCTCTGTACAGGGACAGCATTTACACATGTGGTGTTCTTCCTGAAGGTTTAATGGTAAGATCTGCTGACCATGTGTTCAGTTTTTAATGGCAAACACGTGGCCCTCCAGATGATATTAGATTGTAACCACCAGCTTCCTTCACCACTAACTATGGTAGTTAGGGCTGATGGGAACTGCAGTTCAACAACATTTAGACACATACATTACTAATCCCTAGACAGTGATATTGATGTGATACATGACCTGCCATTTCTACTCAGCAGGTTAGGAGTAGCTAAATTCAAATATTCTAAACTTTTTCTGTTCGCTAAAAGACAAAAACTTTTTTCCAGGCATATTTATTTTATATAATATTTATAAATATATGCAACAAACAGTGTGCCTATCTCTATATATGATGCAAATATAATTCTCTCCCTCTTTAAATACATGAGGATATTCTACACAAAGCTCTGAAGTGTACATTAATCAAGATAAGATGTATTTGTCAGTACTTTGATCTCAGTGGGAGACAGTTATTACTGGAGTCAGAGTCTTGAGCACCAGCTAAGGATAGGAAACTGGATTTAGACTTGCAGAGTGTGTGACAAATCTCTTTACGCCTTCTAGGATTCATATACAAGTAATATATGTGGCCCTGTATGATGTAATGTGTGTCAATGACTATAAAAACACTATCCTTGTGAATTCAATCTTTTTAAAGAAACCAATATTTTGCAGAGCTCCTTTTTTAAAATGTCACCTTTCCATGAAAAGCTTTTTTAAAAAATACGGAGGGAAAGGAAGGAGAGAAAAGCACTCATGCTTTACCAACCTGTTTTATCTCCTTTCTTTGATGCAGTTTACTATAGCATGAAAACCAAGGGATTCTGCAAGGCAACTTGTCTTGTCATTTAAGCAGGAATATGGGGGTGGGTTCACATTACATGCTCTTGCTTCCCTACCTCCCAGCCCAATGAACATGGAGGGATGAGAGCCACTGTGGATTAGTTCACTCTTCCATAGTCCCACTTGGTGACTGTTATAGCTGAGGGAACCATCACATATCAAACACTAGAGATTTTCATACCACCCAGTGCTGCCTCAGCAGTTTTAAGTGGTATCTCAGATATTCCGTTGCAAGTCATCAGGTGCTGAATAATCACATTTTCATGTGAATCTGTGCTTTAGTTATTCACTTTGCAGACAACATCCATGCATGCCAATGTGCACTGATTTTGTAAGTGGTTCAACAGGCAGTTTTTCGGCTTGTGATAACCATATGCTTGACTATTGCCCTTTCACACATTTAGGCTATATTTGTTTTTCTGTACTGTCAAGTTGGCTTCCATTTATTGCAACCCAATGAGTGAGAAACTTCCAGGAACCCTACTTGTCTTCAGCCCCAGTCAAGTCTTGCAAGCTGAAGGCCAGGACTTCCTTGATTGAGTGAAACCATCTGTAATGTGATTTTCCTCTTTTCCTTCTGCCTTCCACTCTACCAAGATTTATTATCTTTTTTAATGAATCATGTCAGGTGGATCTGTAACTGGTTGAGTGACTGTTCCCAAAGGGTGCTCACCAATGGCTGCTTTTCATCCTGGAGAGAAGTGACTAGTGGGGTGCCACAGGGTTCTGTCCTGGGCCCAGTGCTGTTCAATATCTTCATCAACGACTTGGATGAAGGAATAGAGGGCATGCTCATCAAACTTGCAGATGACACCAAATTGGGAAGGGTTGCTAATGCGCCAGAGGACAGGATCAAAATTCAGAATGACCTTGACAGATTGGAGAGCTGGTCCAAAGCTAACAAAATGAAATTCAACAGAGAGAAATGTAAGGTCCTACACTTAGGTAGAAAAAATGGAATACAGAAAAATAAGATGGAGGACACGTGGCTGGATAGCAGTACATGTGAAAGGGATCTAGGAGTCTTAATAGACCACAAGCTGAACATGAGTCAGCAGTGTGATGCGGCAGCCAAGAAAGCCAATGCAATTCTTGGCTGCATCAATAGGAATATGGTGTCTAGATCGAGGGAGGTACTGGTATCACTCTACTCTGCTTTCGTTAGACCTCATCTTGAATAGTGTGTCCAGTTCTGGGCACCCCAATTCAAGAAGGATATGGTCAAGCTGGAGCAGGTCCAGAGGTGGGTGACCAAAATGGTGAGGGGCCTGGAAGCCATGCCCTGTGAGGATAGACTTAGAGAGCTGAGTATGTTTAGTCTACAAAAGAGAAGGTTAAGAGGGGACATGATAGCTATGTTTAAATATTTGAAGGGATGCCATGTAGAATAGGGAGAGGGCTTGTTTTCTGCTGCTCCAGAGACCAGGACAAGGAGCAATGGATTCAAGCTGCAGGAAAGGAGATTCCACCTGAACCGCAGGAAGAACTTCCAGTCAGGGCTGTCCGGCAGTGGAATATACTGCCTCGGAGTGTAGTGGGGTCTCCTTCTTTCGAGGTTTTTAAGCAGATGCTGGATGGCCATCTGTCGGGAGTGCTTTGAGGGTATTCCTACGTGGCAGGGGGTTGGACTGGATGGCCCATGTGGTCTCTTCCAACTCTACATTTCTATGATTCTATGTTATTTTATGATATATCCAAGATATGTTAGCCTCAGTTTAGTCGTTTTGCTCCTAGTGAAAGTTGCTGCTGTTGTTGTTGTGGTCATCATTGTCCTCATCACCGTCATTATCACTTATTTATATACTGTCATTAGAGTACACGGCATTCAGGCTTAATTTGCTTTTGGACTCATTGACTATCTTTTTGGCAGCCCATGATATCTGTAAAATTCTACTCTGCCATGACATTTCAGATGACTATTATGACCTACAAGGTCTCTCAGTGTGTCTCAAAGTATCTCTTTCAATGAAATATGTTTCTCAATGCCATTGTAATAATTCAGTTAATTATACTCATTTAGTCAGTCTACACTCATTCAGGTAATTGTCCATAGTACTAAACTTGTTTATGGCAGATAAATTATTAAGATATAACAAGTTCCTTGAAATCTAAATAATAGTCCTATAGGCCAAAACCTGTACAAGCTACCAAGAGTGTGCTCACATGAGAAATTAAAAAAAAAAAAGGAAACTTAAAAGCCTAGCTTCTTTTTGACAGCTCCCACAGTTAATTCACAAGTTACTGTTTAAATCTGAGAGACTTTTCAATAGAGGCTTGGTACTCAAGATAGAGAGCAGTTGAAGGGAAAGAGCTAAAAAAGAAAATCACCTTCCAGAGTGTACGTGGATCTTTAATGTATGCACATGGAGATAACTTTCAGTAAGTGGAGCATAGAATGTTTATTAGGTTTGGTCCCATTCTTTTCTGCCAAGGTTAAGTCATTAACATCTATTCATTATAACAGCGTAAACTATGTGCAAGTCAGTCAACTTTCTTCGAGTACGTTGCAGATGTTCAGAAAAAATATCTCCCAGGATGTCTGCCAAATATCACAGGCATGTCGAGCTTTCCTTTGAAATTTCCAATTCTAAGGTAGTTTTATGATATTGTAATAGAATTACAATGGTCTGGTGTTATTGTTAGTTTTTGGATTATGACTAGATGGAAGCCAGAGCTTTTCGTTTAAACCTTTTGATGGGAATGTGAACACAAAAGAGTCTCTCTTTTAAAAAGCTTAATTCTGTGGCAGATGTCATTTAAAAAAAAAATTACCTCCTTTCAGTTTTGGAATTACCAGTCCTGTGATAGTAGGTCTGTCAAATCATATTGCATTGGTAGTGTGGCAGTGAGTAAAGACTAGATAATGCTTCCATTATATTGCATGATACTATATTGCATTGTATGGTATGGTACTGTATTATACTGTAACCTCCTCCCGTTGTACAAGAATCTTCATGTGAACTAAAAAGCCCCAAGTTCTCTTGTCAGCACCTAATTTGGCTGACTAGCCAGAGTCATGACTCATGACTGATGATGATGGTGATAGAATGTGTGTATTGGAAGACGTGTAGAAGAAGAAATTACCATAAACTTGCCTCTGTCATAATTTGAGTAGAGCTATAAATTCACACTGTGCATTTCATGCAAAGATAAGCCTGCTGTTCACTAAAACCAACAACTACAGCAAGATTGCACAGGCTGCCAGTCTGAATAGCAGCTTTGTTCATGCAGCCTGAATATTCACAAGGAGGGAAATATTCTTACCTATGCATAGGTTTTTCAACAGTAATTAAAACAACTGTGCCCTAGTGCCTCACCTACCTTCATTCTGGCACTAGTTACATTTGTCATAGACTGTGTTTTGGACGTGGAGGTGTTGCCTTCTTGAGAAGATCTCCGACCTCAGACTGTGCAACATACTGGCAATTTTCTCATCCTCACTGAGAAGGGGTTTCTCAATACATTTCAGACACTTTTACAGAGGTGGGGGGGGGACATTCTTCATGAAAATTTTCACATTTGGACACTTTTGTGTGAAAAATTCATTAAAAAAACCCTTTTTTGTGCCAAAAAAATACAAGTTTTTTTTTTGAACAAGAAGCAGCCTGTTTTCTACAAAAGACATTGTTTTCTGTGAAAAGATGCCATTTTGTGCAGAAAACAAGGGGGGGTTGTATAAACAATGCTGCACAAGTATGAAAATCATAAAAAATGTATAAATCTCCAGATCTCATCCAGAGTTCAGCTATCCACATTATTTTAAGCAATCTGACTGTGGGAATGCATTCTTAGGCCTAAGAACCAAAGTCTCTGCACCAGATTTTGTTTTTCTTGGTTTTTATCCTGGTCTTAAGGGGTTTCATTGAACAAGAAACTGGGCAAATTGTGTTGCCCTGTAAAAGGGGACAAGACTCTGTTAGCATACAATAAGTCATTTTTTCATGATGCATATAAAGGGCCTTGCATAAAAATAACTTGAGTTCGCCTAGCAAGCACTGTGCTGCCAGAGAGAGCAGTTTCCTCTGAATGCTGACTGCGTGCATGTGCTTATTTTGTCCAGGCCTGGCAATTTAGAGCTTTGGCAATATCACTAAGAACAATTAGGAAACTGTCTGTCAGTCTGCTCACAAGCAAGTAGGGAGAGACTAAAAGGACTCTTTTTGAACAACGAAAACATTGTTTTCACCCAATCTAAGTTTACAATAATAGAAGTGTTACTGTTTTCCAAACATGGACATGCTGGAGAAAATATACAACAGTTGTATTCCTCAAGTAGATAACTCTTAAATGAGGGCCATACTAAACATAAGACTGGCAGGTTAATTCATTGATTGTGATTCTGCTTCAATTACTCATAAATGGGAAGATCAAACTGTTGGAGCAAAAGGATCTCCCTTCTGTTCCTGCTACTTATCTCCTCAGAGTCTCTCAATTCCTCTAAAAAGTTTTCTTCTAGTTGAATTCAGCAGCAGAGAAAAGGGTCAATGGTTCAAGTGCCCACAGCTGAAGTAAGTGGCTGATGTAAGAGGGATCCAATCCTCCTTACTTAAGTTCTCTTGCTCTAAAATATTCATGCACCACCCATACACACACATCTCTTAGACATAACTGAGGAAAAGAAGCAAGTTTAAACAAACAGCTGTATCATCATCATGCCTAGTTTGATTCTCAGTCCTAAATAGAGCAGGGGAAAATCTGGACTACAGTTCTCAGAATCTCCCACTCAACAGAGTGTCTCTGAGGGCTGGAGGATTCTGGGAGTTATAGTCCCAGAAGTAACTATTCCAAGTTCTGATCCTAGACATAATATAAATCAGTAGTTAAAAGAGCCTTCCCCAACCAACTTTTACGTTTCTTTTCAAGGCCCAAAGATTGTGAAGGGCAACCATGCTGCCGTATGCCTGCATCTGTTTCAGCATGTATGTACACATTCACATACAAACACACACATAGGCTTGATCTATTTCTACTTGGAAGAAACCAGTGGTCATGTTGGATGGCAGATTCTGGGAGCTGTCATCCCAAAGTTTAGTTTTCCCAAGAAAGTAAAAAGGGGAGGGTGGCTGCAGTGCTTAGTTCTGCTCAGCATTAGGTTCAGAAAGCTAGTGGAATCAAATTGTTTCCCAGTGGGGAGGTCGTGACTGACCAAGAAAGAAAACTTGGAGCTTATGGTAGACAGTTTTGGTAGAAGCATCAACACAGAATGTGGCTGTTGTGAAAAAGGCTGGTTGAATGTTGATCATAGTTAGAAAAGTATTTGGGAATGAAACTACAAATATCTTATTAACCTTATACGAATCCAAGGTGCACCCATGTTTGGAATATTGAATCACAGAGTCAAAGAAGAATAGCTTTGGAAGGAAACACTGTAGATAACCGTGTACAGTTCTGGTCATCTCATTTCAAAAACAAAAAAATTGTACACTTGTAAAAGGTCCAAAAGAGCCTCCCCACACCCACCTTACCAAGATCTCTGTGGAAAGGTTGCAGTGTTTGCTGTATAGCTTAGGAAAGAAGAGGGCAAAGAGGGAAAATGATGACATAATAGAGAAAAAGAACAGGGAAAAGTTTTTCTTCCTCTCTCTCATTAGAACTCGGATCATCCATTGAAGCTGAATAAAAAGAGTTTCAAGGGTGAAAACAAGCAATACTTCTTCACACAGCTCCTAGATAGACTATAGAATTATTCACTACAGATTGTAGTGATGGCCAGCAATTTGGATGGGCTTTAGAGAGGATTAGACAAATTCAGGAAAGATAAGACTCTCTTGACAGCTACTGGTAATTTAAAACATGTGGTCAAGCTATAAGAAAGCCAAGAAGTTCTGAGTGATGATGACACACAGACTGATGGAAGACATCTTAAAGGTAGAAATTCAACTCAAACCTGATTTTTTTTTTTATTGGGTTTGGCTGATGAAAAGACTGATAAGAAATTGGGAAGACTCTTTCACTACATGATCATGGTAGCAAAAGTGTTGTATGCACAGAAATGGAAAAATGTAGCTATTCCTTCTCATGAAGACTGGTTGTTGAAGATGTTGGATTTGACAGAAATTGATAAATTAACTATTTTAATTAAGGAAGGATCTTTGATTAAATTTTAAAATTATTGGGATAAATTGATTGTATATTAAGAGACTATTGGGGGAAAAGTCAATTATTAGTTTTGAAGGTTAAGCTTATAGTTATTAAATACTAGGCAGCAGTATGATAATGATGGACATACTAGAAGAAGTATATCTTATAGATTATCTTAGAACCAAAAGCTGATGAGTTAGAAGTCATTTATATGTATTTTTTGGCCCTTTTTTAGTTTAGTTGTATCTTAGGTCATGATGACAATGTATTTGCCACATCAGAGGCAGCATGCTTTTGCATATTAGTTTCTGGGGAACAAGAGCCTGATGGAGCTGTCAAGCTGATGACCTTCTTATGTGTGTATACACTGCCTGTCTTCCAAAGTGATTGTGGCATTTTCTTCATATATGAGTGGACTCTATTCTGGCTGCATGAAATTTTATTAGAATGCCACCCTGGGATCCTAGGATTAGGGCAGGATATAAATAATTAAATAGCAACTGAATAAAGAAATAAATAACATGGATGGGCATGTTCAGAGTCCAGAGGGCCACAATATGCCATTTCATTCCCTTCCCTCTGGGGTTGCAGTCACCATTTTGCAACATGCTGCTGAAATTACCGTCTTGCAGCATTCTGCTGCAATCATCATTTTGTGTCACATGACTCCCGGTCTCCTTTCAGGCCTTCTAAGAGGGGCTTCTGACTGTGGATAATATCTGAAACATCATTTTAAAGAATCCTAGAGTGTGTTTTTCTGATGAATGTGCGTTGGGGGGATGGCTCGATAAAGTAGAGAAGTGCCAGTGGAGGTCCCTAGAGTTGCACTGGACCTGCTAAAGACCTGCATAAGTTCCCTGGGCTTCGTCTGTCCCAGCTATCCAGATTTTTGTTTATTGCTTGATAAACAAGGAAGAAGATTCAAAGTGTAGACCCAGTTTCCCTCACATTTTCTGGTCAGTGTGGAAAAGGATGAGTGGCTTTCCACATATTGCTTTGATTGATGGACATTTGAGAGATGATTGAAGTAGCTTCCTTATTATGATACAACATGTTTACTTGAGTGTTCTTAAATCACGTTCTGTATCTTGCTTTTCTGTTCATCTGTTGGCTCTGTATGCAACATAAGAGTCTCAAACTACAGTCATCCCTCCACATTTGCTAGGTTAGGGGCACAGGACTCCTGTGAAAGTGGAAAAACCGTGAATAACTCTAGGTCCTCCCAAACCATATTCAACCCACTATGGATTCCTTTGACGCACCAGGGTTCCTTCATAAGGCAGAAGCAGGTGGCTGGTGGGGCTTACTGCCACCTCCCACTGCTGCTCCACACCATTTTTAACACAGACTTACTAGCCTGGTTCATAGTTTCTCAGTGTCACAAGGCTTGCAGTCCCTATTAAAAATGGCATAGGGAGGCAGCAGAGTTGGCAGCAAATAATCCATGAATAATCAAATCTGCAAAAGTGAAACCCGCAAATGTGGAGGGCTGACTGTATTTGTTTCTTGACTTGAATAAGCTCTGTGCAACAATATTTGAAATCTTTTGATGTGATGTATAATTCAAGTTGGCAGGTGAAATTTGGAGGCCCTTTCTCTAGCAGAGGAATTTCCAAAAATTACCTTTTTGTAACTGAGGAAGCTCATCTAAATCCAATTGAATATTGGATTGCACTGAATAAATACTACAGGTATTCTGTAGTATTATTCTGTACTGAATAATACTACAGGTGGTCCAGTGTCCATTTCTGTGGGCTATGCCCAGTGGTGGACATTACTCATGCAACAGATGAATCCAGCATGAGTTGGGGTGATCTGTCTGCCAAACTGCAGCCACTTCACACCATGAAAAAACTACTCCAGATTGCTGAGGAGACCTCCAGAGTTATTCTTCAGACTGATTTGAAGAAGAGGGGAGCAAAAACAGTTCCATGCTGTGCATGGATATCATATTGGCTTTAGGCTTAAAGTTGTAGACCCCCAGTAAACATTCATACTGCAAGTAGATCCCAATGCCATTTTTAAGAACTAGTATCAGCAGTTTTTATAAGCAGATTTTGAAACCAGTACACCTACCAAAGATTCTGCTCAACAGAACTTGATTTAGAAGTTACTTTGGTGGGGGAGGATTTTTCCTCTTATTACTGAAACATGTAAGTTATATCAATATGTAGCTTGGAACAAGAAATCTCATTTGAAAAACAAAAAATCTACCACCCAAGGGGGAATCTCAAATAGGCCAGATCTCAAACTGGAAAACACCCAGTTTCTACATAGGGTGTCTTTATATAATTATCAGTTTTATCCTGTCTTTCCTCCAATGTTCATAAGCCATACACAGTTAAGGTGATCCAGGATTCTACCACCACCACCATTGTCGCCCCAAACTAGGATAGAGCATGAATTAAGAAGCATGAAACTCTAAGGTACTGAAGATTAAAGTTTAAAACATGGTAATGATACTCTGATGATTGAATGATGTCTGCCAAACTTCCTCAGGGACTTAAGTAATAAGAAGGTAATATATCATTAGAAGTGTTGAACACTGTGTCTGACATGTTTAAATTTACGTATCACGTTCCTCTAAAATAACAACCAGTAAAAGGGTTTAAAAACTGAAACTACGTAAGAGTGGTACAGAAACCACAGTAGGTGATAGTTTGATTTGGTGGGGCCAAATCAAATTAAAATATTCAGGATTCCTTGATATTGTAAAACAAGTTCAAAATAACCTCGGGAATGTACTTTAAATATGTAATCAATGAAATATGATGAATGCTAGAACCTGCCAAATACTAGAACTGAATTAGTGTAACATCTCTCGAGTCAGTGGCATGGATACCTTGATTACAAGGACAGTTATTAATGGTAAATTTAATTACACTTCACTTTCATGTGAATTTTACAAGATTTGAATCAGAAGTGGTTTGTGAATTGTAGCCCTAGGTTCCAGTGTGAAATATATTTTTTCTCTGTAATATAGTTGAAGTATATGTGTTTTTCCCAGAGTTTGAAGAAATGTGCTTCTGACTTCATATTCATTTCTTTATCCTATTTGAGGGCAAGATGGGGAGGGGCAAAAAATCCCAAAAAACCTTGACACATGATTTGTGGTTTTGAGGCAATGATTTTGAAGGATATGTATTTCTTTTACAAATGCAATCAGTCAATGTTTGGAGTCTCCTTTAATTTTAAGATTTTTAAAAAAATATGCTATAACAATAATATTTACAACAAAAGACAATAAAATACTATAACAAATATTTCAATCAAAGTTGGTAGCTCGGGTGGATCTAGGACCCAATTTCAGGGACCCCATCCCATTGTGATCTGCACCCCCCACTGCTGTAGTCATATAGTCAAATTTTATCAGTACATACCAGTGGTTGAAGCCACAATCCAGTTTTAGAAAATAAAACAATGTTACAATGCTTTGTTTTATAACAGAATTATGCGCTCCAACAGCACACCTACATATGAGGGCTTGCCATTTCCCCCTTCTAGTTGTGTCCCATCATGCTGCATAGGATGCTACTCTAGGAGATCTTCCAAATTTTTAGTAGAATTGTAGGGGGGGATATTCCTTCAAAGAAGAGAGTAAAATAACTATACATGCTTGACCCATTCTATCCTAAGTTTAGAAATACAAAAGTGGCACTCACCTAAGACACAAGTGGAAAAATATGGAAAACATCCAGTTTGGGTGTCTTTACATAATTATCAGTTTTATCCTGTCTTTCCTCCAGTGTTCATAAGCCATACACATGCCTTTCCATCTCCCCCACATTATCTCACAACAACTCTGTGGGGTTAGTCAAGTTGAGAGAAACAACTAGCTTGAGTGACTCTGGCAGCTCATGGGGGGAGGACTGCAATGATGTCCAAATCCACCTGCCCCAAACTGGTAACATCTGTCTGCAGTGTTTTAACTTCAGCGTTTGGGATCTGAAAAAGGCTTTTTGAAATACACAGATACTAGCTGTCATCAGGGTGTGGATTTTTTGGCTACATATTTGTGGATAGTTGTTTGGCAAAGGATTCCCCTTTTTGAACAAAACAAGTTCTAACATCATCTTTCAGTATTTATACAATATTTAAGAACAAAGAGAAAGCACTTCACAGCATTTCACATCCCTGTCAATCTACACAATCTAGATGACTTCACAATATGGCACACAGAACTGTCTGAACACAACCATTTCATATTGGCTGGCTGTATGTTCTTCCAGCCAGATACATCCAGATGATAAGATGTAAATATACCCCGAAAATCCCAGTCAGTCTTTGAGTAATCCTAATTATCTTGACAGGAAAATAAATCTCAAGTACGTAGGTGTGCACAGGACTGCAGCCTAAATATATCCATTTTACTTGTTGTTGGACTATTTGCCAAATGCATTGTTTTACTTAATCTTACTTAACTGTAGCAGCTCAGGTTGCATTCTCTCCTTTTATTATGATTTTGTCTCTTAGGAAAACACTGAAAGGACACAATTTTATGGATAAATCTCTTTTTGATATACTTTTTCAACTGGGTGTCCTAAATGAAATGCGGTCAATTCTGTGAAGATTCATTCGATACATTGCCACTTTTAAAGCAGCTGGTCCAATTTTGTGTCTGTCTGTTGATTCTGATAGATTACTTTTTAAAAGCTGCGAGAAAGCAAGAAAGCACTTGAAGTTGCAGAATTGCAGGAGTGGATCAGCTTGATCAGTGTTTGCATGGTAGATCAGTTAAAGTCCCAAGTAAACCAAGTAGAACTTTCTAAATGAAGGATATAAAATAATTAGAGGAAAGGGACAGAGTTCAGTGCTGTTGAAGACATGACCCATTTGCAGATGGCCCTTGGTTCAGTTCTAGCATCTCCAGGTAGGATTGAGAAAGCCCTGTCTGTAGTTCTGGAAAGTGCTGCCAGTCATTTTAGACCAAGGGATTGTTTGAGGCCTCCTCAGAGTACAAAGGAAATCACTCTTCACTTTAAGGCTGTTTCAGAAGGCAGAGCTTCTAAGGGCACAAACTGGCCATCTGATCACTTCTAGTTTCAAAAACATGAGTGCGTGCGGCACGCATTGGCTCCACAGGCTGCAAAATGGGAAACTTCTGAGACCCAATATAGCTGCCCAATCTTGGCTTGGACATTAATGAGCAAGAGGGGTCCATCATTGATTGACTCGGCATAAGGAAGTTTCTTATGTTCTCTTCTGAACATGTCTGAGTATCCTCTAAGTCAGTACTTCCCAAGCTATCTGATGTTTTCACATGTTTTCACCTGTGAAGAGATCCGAGACGTAAATCCAGGAAACCAGGTTGAGAGCATCTGGGTAAGAATTAAGGGAGTGAGAAACAATAGGGGTGTGATTGCGGGAGTTTACTACAGGCCTCCAGGCCAGCTTGAGGACTTGGATGATGCCTTTCTGGAACAGATGACCACACATTCAAAAAAGAGAGATGCAGTAGTAATGGAAGATTTCAACTATTCTGATGTATGTTGGAAGTCAAATTCTGCCAAGGCTGCAAGGTCCAACAGGTTCCTAACTTGCCTTGCAGACAATTTCATGGTCCAGAAGGTGGAAGAGGTGACAAGGGGATCAACTATTTTAGATCTCATCCTGACCAACAAGGATGACCTTGTTGATGAGATGGAGGTGGTGGGATCTTTAAGGGTGAGTGACCATGCTCTACTGGAATTTGTCATTCAGTGGGAACGAGAAGCCAAGTGTAGCCAGGCGCACATTCTAGACTTTAAAAAAGCTGATTTCTGTAAACTTAGAGAGTTACTTGCCGAAATTCCATGGTCAAGAAAACTGAAAGAGAAAGGAGTTCATGACGGATGAGAGTTTCTTAAAAGTGAGATACTGAAATCACAGTTTAAAACTGTGCCAATAAGGGGGGGAAATGGAAGGTGTCTAAAAAACCGGAATGGTTGATGAAAGAACTCTCAGCTGAGCTAAGTGTTAAAAGAAACGTGTACAGGAAATGGAAGAATGGTGAAACCACCAAAGAGGAATTCAAGCAAATAGCCAGGATATGTAGGGAGAAGGTCAAAAAGCTAAAGCACAGAATGAACTCAGGCTTGCCAGACACATTAAGAATAATAAAAAAGGCTTTTTTAGATATGTCTGCAGCAAAAGGAAAAAGAAGGAAATGATAGGGTCACTGCGTGGAGAAGATGACCAATTACTAACAGGGGGAAGAGAAAAGGCAGAACTGCTCAACATCTTCTTTGCCTGAATTTTTGCCCAAAAGGATAGAAGTACTCAACCTGGGGGATGGGGAGCAGATGAGGAAGTGGGGGGGAATGCAGCACAGACTAGGTAGAGAAGCAGCACAGGAATACCTGGCTAAACTAGATGAATACAAGTCTCCAGAGCCAGATGAATTACACCCAAGGATATTAAAAGAACCAGCAGAAGTCATTTCAGAACCACTTGCAATAATCTTTGAGAACTCTTGGAGAACAGGAGAAGTCGCAGCAGACTGGAGGAGGGCAAATGTTGTCTCCATCTTCAAAAAGGGGAAAAAACAGGACCCAAATAATTATCGCTTGGTCAGCCTGACATCAATACCAGGAAAGATCCTAGAACAGATCATTTAACAGTCAGTTTGTAATTACTTAGAAAGCAATGCTGTAATCACGAGAAGTCAACATGGATTTCTCAAAAATAAGTCGTGCCAAACTAATCTTCTCCCTTTTTATGATAGTTACAAGCTTGATAGATGAAAGAAATGCTGTGGACGTGGCATATCTTGATTTCAGTAAGGCCTTTGACAGAGTTCCCCATGACATTCATGCAAAGAAGCTAGTAAAATACAGGCTGGACAGGGCTACTGTTAGATGGATTTGTAATTGGTTAACTGAACGAACCCAAAGGGTGCTCACCAATGGCTGCTTTTCATCCTGGGGAGAAGTGACTAGTGGGGTGCCACAGGGTTCTGTCCTGGACCTAGTGCTATTCAACATCTTCATTGGTGACTTGGATGAAGGAGTAGAGAGCATGCTGATCAAATTTGCGGATGACACCAAATTGGGAGGGGTTGCTAATACCCCAGAGGACAGGATCAAAATTCAAAATGACCTTGACAGATTGGAGAGCTGGTCCAAAGGTAACAAAATGAATTTTAACAGAGAGAAATGTAAGGTCCTGCACTTAGGCAGAAAAAATTGAATGCACAAATATAGGATGAGGGACACGTGGCTGGATAACAGTACATGTGAAAGGGATCTAAGAGTCTTGGTAGATCACAAGTTGAACATGAGTCAACAGTGTGATGCAGCAGCCAAGAAAACCAACGCGATTCTTGGTTACATCAATAGGAGTATGGTGTCTAGATTGAGGGAAGTAATAGTATCACTCTATTCTGCTTTGGTTAGACCTCATTTGGAATACTATGTCCAGTTCTGGACACCTCAATTCAAGAAGGATATCGACAAGCTGGAACGTGTCCAGAGGAGGGCAACCAAAATGGTGAAGGGTCTGGAAACCATGCCCTATGAGGAATGGTTTATGAAGCTGGGTATGTTTAGTGTGCAGAAGAGAAGGTTAAGAGGGGACATGATAGCCATGTTTAAATATTTGAAGGGATGTCATGTCGAGGAGGAAGCAGGCCTGTTTTCCTCTGCTCCAGAGATTAGGAGAAGGAGCAATGGATTCAAGCTGCAGGAAAGGAGATTCCACCTAAACCTCAGGAAGAACTTCCTGACTGTCAATGCTGTTTGGCAGTAGAATATGCTGCCTGGGAGTATGGTGGAGTCTCCTTCTTTGGAGGTTTTTTAGCAGAAACTGGATGGCCATCTGTCGGGAGTGCTTTGATGTGTGCTTCTGCATGGCAGGGGGTTGGACTGGATGGCCCCTGTGGTCTCTTCCAATTCTGTGATTCTATGTGGGAGACCAGAACTTTTTTTGCCATTGTGCCAGATGCCAGTGCCATATTTGTACCCTTAGACTACAGTTGTTTCTTTCTTTCTGTAAACCAACCGGAGAGCAGCAGCCAATGGTTTCTGAATCAGCACCAATCCATAGATCACCATTCTGAGTAGTACTGCTCTAAAGCAAAATTTGGGGAGGATTTTGAGAAGTGACTTGAAGCAAACAACTGTGGTTGTATCACAGTGGTGTTCTGGGAGGCAGTTCCTGGCATCAAGGAAAGCAGGTGAAAAACGTCATTGGAGGCATGGGAGAATGTTTGATCTCTTTAGTTGTTCAGCTTGGACAATCAAAGATCACAAGCGAAGATAGGGTAAAAGAGTGAAGAGATAGAAGGGGTATATTTTAAAGAAGAGTGTCGTTTTGCCTGAGTATGGGAGAGAAGCAGCAGCAATAATCCTGTGCTACAACTATTAGTTCTTGTTCCTAGAAGGAACAATCCTGTAATATTTCTTGCTCATTAATTTTTGAATGTGAAAAAAAGAATTATTTCTATGACAATAAAATGCTTTTAAAATTGAAGAACTTCAGATCCCACTGGCAGAGTGGAAGATCTAAATTTTAAATATTTCTCTGATTTCAACAAACGCAGCTTCTTTCAGTCACCTGTGTTTCTGTTGTTTAAACAAAACTATCTTGGTTTTACTCTGAAATGCAAAATAGTTGCCAGCTCTAGATATAAATTTTAAGAGAGAGGTGTCTTCAATAGATTTGCTTTGAGCCCTGGTTTCTAACCAATTTTTGAACCATAAGCACACCTGTCCCTCCTTTATGAATGGTAGATTCCCATGATGGGCTTTGGTGAGGATCTTGCAACATTTCTTGAGAACATTTGATGGTCATAGATTTGTTTAAAAGAAATTTCATGTTGTTGTTTTTTAATGTAAGCGTGTTAAGTGAGCATTAATGTTTCCTTGATGTTTCCTATTTCTGTTGTGTCATATTCATACACTCCTGTATGTGTGTATGTGTCTTCAACTCATCTGTCAACTTCTGCTGACCGCATGAACTTCACACAGTTTCCTTAAGCGAGGAATATTCAGATGTGGTTTGCCATTTCTTTTCTCTGAAATATAGCCTACAGCACCTGATATTTATTGGCCTTCTCCCATCCAATTACTAACCAGAGCTGGCCCTTTTTATCTCCCAAGATCAAATGGGATCTGGTGCCTTTAGGGTATTTAGGCCAGCTTGTACAGTTTAAAAAAATAGCAATTAATCTAATGCTGTTGATCAAATGGGGAGGTAGGAGGTCACAATTCTGAAAAGATTTGAGACTGGTAAAGTTGTCTAACTGCTCATTTTCACATGCAAACACATCTGGTTAAACAAAAAAAATTGTGAGTTCCAAATGTTAAATAAGAAACCACTGTAGTTATTCTGCAGTTATTTCATTTTTTTTTCTTCACTACTTTTTCCACAACTTTGTCATCTAATGCAGTCTCATAATAAAAAGGCAGGATAAAATATTAAATTAAATAGAGTTAGTACTGCTTCTCTGGCTAGTTTCAATGTATAAAGTCAAAATATCACTAACAGTTTTTACATCTTTAGGAGTTTGTACTTCAAAGTCCTTTCCAGTTTGTGTTTTTGTACATTTACATTTAGTTTGCTTGACTTTGTGCTTTTTATGTATGTATTCTTCAAAGGAATTCATATTAAGTTTTACAGACTCTTTGACATTGAAGTTTAACCACACGGCTATCCCTTTGTGATATAAAGGTTTAGTCTGATTATCAGGTTTAGTCTGATTTGGTTTGGTTATGTCAGCATCTGCGGTTTTGCTAATACTTAGGGGCAAAAAGTAGATCCAGAGCATCTTTTCAAAATGGTATCCACCTCAACCGTAACTTTGACTCATGTTGTTGATATGTGCCTTCAAGTTGTTTCCAACTTATGACAACCCTAACGCATACCTATCATGTGGTTTTTGGGGGCCGAATGTATGTGATACACTCAAAGTTACCCAGTGGGTTTCCATGACCAAGCAGAGAATCAAAGCCTAGTCTCCAGGGCTGTAGTCCAGCACTCAGACCACTACACCATGCTGGCTTCCTGACTCATACACCTAAGAAAAATCAGTGGAAAGAGTTACATTCCAATCCTGTTGCCCCCAGGTCACTCTTACAGGCTTCCCACAAGCATCTGTTTGGTCACTGTGAAAGAATCTTTGACCAGGTAGACATTCAGTCTGATCCAGGAGGGCTTATGTTTTTGTCTTACATGTGTCAACATGACTTTAAGCCCCATTTATGGCTTTAACACATGAGCTAGGTAAATCACAGTTACAGCAGGATAATAGTGTCTTTGGCTGGGACTTATCACATGGCTTGGTTTTCTCGTGGGAGACTTTGAAAAGTGTTTCTTTTATTAACACACACACAAACACAAAAAAACTGTTAATGACCTCCTTTGTAAAAGAAACGCTTTCCAAATGGTCTCTCATGAGGAGAACAACAGAAGAGGAACTTGGTAATGTGATAAATCCCAGTCAAAGACATTATTATCATACTGTATTTGTGATTTACTTTACCTTGTGTGATAAAACTGTTGGTTAAATGATGCTAAATGATAGGTGGGTGGCTATATTATTATACCCATAACACTGTTGAAGTAAGAGTACAATCCAGTACATAGTCACCTGGGAGGAAATTCTGTTGGCTTCAGCAGGACTTATTTCTGGGTAGAAAAACATAGGATTGCACTGTTGGTGTCTCAAATCTGCCAATTGCTCTGGGAGTATTTGGTTGGTTTAGAAGAGTAAATCCGGGTCTGTAGAATGGCAGATTAAGTTGCATATTCTTCACACTAAGCAATTGGGCTGCAATCATCTTGAATTTTTGAGTTTGTTTTGAATTAGAAATAAGCTACCTTATCTAAAATGTCCAAAAGCCCTGTAGCTATACGGGGACACTCAAACACTGAGTTAACACTTAGCTATGGAAAGCTGGAGAAAGAGCAGGAAATGAAGGGTGTGGGGGGCTTAAACCAGAGGTTGTTTATGAAAATCAAACAAAGCAGGTTCTCAGTGTGTAGTCAGTGTGAACATACATTTTTAAAAAGAAATTGTTTAAATAGCACCTGAGGCCATGATATGACCGTCAGTTGACATCTGGCTTTGAAATGTGGAATGCAGAGTAAAGCAAAGAAAATGAAATTGGATAAATGAAAGCATGGGTAAAAGAATAATTTGTCGCTTCTTAAATTGCCTACTAGGGAAAGTCTTGCTATAGATATCTTTTACTTTGGTTTATTAAGAGACAGAAAAAGGAAATCATGATGGTTGTCTTGAAAATAGCATAATTTTTTCCCAGAGAATGCATGGATATTATTCAGGAGACTCTTCGGAGGAAGTTTTTATAGGTACAAAAAAAGAAATAACATCTATAGTTTGAAAAGGAACAATCTTAAAGCGTTTCAAAGCAAAACAGGTGTGGTTCTCTTAATGGAGAGATTGAAGTTTTGATGCTGTTTGTCAGTGGACCTTTATCTAGCTGGAGTTTCTTCTTTATTTTTTGGTCCCCTCAGTTTCCAAGTTTCTAAACAGAAGTATTACCCAGTAGGCAGGTTAACATCAACAATCGCCTTAAGACCCCTTTGAGTCCTGGACTTTCAAGATATTTTCAAATGGGAGAAGAAGCAAGGTGGCTTCATAATCTTATTATTTAGTAAACAAACAGTATTGTACTTTTATACACTCCCCTGGAGGAGGTAAATCATTACATTACATTACATTACATTACATAGATATCTCGTTGTCTAGACCCATTCTTATTCATTTTCTAAGCATTTTATGAATGTTATCTCTTATAAGAAACACAAACAATGGTATAGCTGTGCTGGATAAAGCAATGTATACACATGATTTACAATACTGTACTATCAATACTGTAACATACAGATAAACGCCTGTATGGGATGTGCCAGAATCGTCAAAAGTAAGGCCTTACATGGAATGTGGGATTCTTCTTCATAGTCTCTGTGCTTCATACAATGAGTTTGCACCTGCACAGAGACTCATGGAATGTTCTAGAGCTCGGTAGCTTGGTGAGAATCCCCACATGCTTGAGCCCACCAAGCTATTTCTCTCTCAGTTTCTTTTCTTCCACTGTTTGAGTCACTCCTATTGTATGTATTCTGGAGCTTGATAGTGTTTTTCTTGCTTACTTCCTCCCAATTCGCTTCTTTTACTTATTTTTCTATTTTTCTTCTACTCTGTTTGAAAATATATAAAAAAATATTTCTCTCTACTTCTCTGTTTGCCTTCCCCTCATTTCCCCTTTTCTTCAATGGCCTCCACTTCTTTCCTTAAATGCTGCTCCACCAGTAATTGGAAGGTCTCTCTCTCTCTCATGCACATGAGCAGTGTCTTTTTTGTCTGGGAGAAGAACATAACATCAGCCTCTGTAAAATCTGCAGGGAGTTCACCTCCCAGACCCTTGGGAACCAGACTTCCAGACTCTGCTGTTTTTGTTGGGAGCAGCCTTTGAAAGTCCTTGAGCAGGCAGCACTGAACATTGCCCTCTTTACGGCATCAACTGTGGTTTAAAAAATCCCCATTGGTCGCTTGGTACTGACATCTGTGCCATCCGTAGTATCCACATCGACATTGTCAGCCTCAAGACCTTTGGCCTCAGTGTCAACCCCACCAGTGTCATCTTCCATCATGACTTCAGTGTCAGCTGTGATACCTACCTTGGTATCAACTGCAACTACATCTTTCAGTGCCCATACCAGTTGACTCCAGTGCACTGGGTCCCTCAGCACTGACAACTTCGATCCCAACCTCATTATCGATGCCTCCACCTTGCCAAAAGGACAAGACCACTAAGAAGAAGCATCTGGCAGATCTGAATGAATCCCTGCAGGCCTTCAAAAAGCAGAATAAGAGCAAGCATGGCCATACTCTCTCTCCTAAGCCTGCTGCGGCGTCTTCTGAACCTTCGACTGTGGCTTCCCCATCACTATCTACCCTGCCTGGTCCTCCCTCAGAACCAGCCTTAGTAAGGGAGGTTCTGCAGGTCAAGGCCCACCAGTTGACTGCCTCTTCAGAGCAGCATGTACCAATGATGCAGTCCAGATCCCATGTGGATCATCTCATTGGCATCAATTATCTCAGTCTCGTTCCTGATGTTCCAGATCTCGGCCTCGACGCTCCAGATCCTGGTCTTGAGGCTCTTCATTTCAATCTTCACACACCTGAACTCAGACCCAGTGCTCAGCCTCTTGGACTTGGCATATTCACTCTCGTTCCCATCATCTGTATCATTGTCATAGTTGGGAACACTCTCCTTCTTACTTTTCAGTGCTCCATCAGTTTAGAACTCAAGCCATCCACAAAGACTCTACATATACTTCGGCTTTCTATATCGATCAGTACCAGTGTGAGCATCTCTAAATGGAGCTTCCTTGATCTTACCAGTCCTTCTCTCCCTCGTATAGGGGCAGGTATCATGAATGGCACTACCATGGAGACATACCAGAATTTGTGAGCCTTGACCATCAACATTCACCCCTCGACACTGACATTGATCTTGATCGCGCTCAGCTAGCCGTTCTCATTCAAGATCTCACCAGCAGTCACAATCTTGCTCTGAATACCATTTGCACCATTGAACTCCAACTCCTCGTTCAAGGTCAGGGTCCTACAAGGTCCTACAAGACTCCACAGCAGTGAGTGATAGGGATGTCTCCTCCAGCTCCACCAGTCCTGCCATGCTGTGAGTTCTTGGTGGGATGTCCTGTGTCTCCACCTCTGCATACTACTTTTACAGTTTACTACCCTCCACGCTCACCATCTCCAGTGAAAACTGTGGTACATTTGATCCCTGTTCCTCCTGCTTTGGCTCTCCCCATTGCCATCTTTTCTGTACCACCTATGGTATCACCTTATCAGGTTGAGCCTCTACCACCTCTGTCCCCATCATCTCTTGCTTCTGCTTTGGCTGAGGACAATGATTCAGATAACCCACTCAGAGGAACTTGGGCAAATAAGTCAATTTCTTCACACAATAACCATTTTAAACCAAGATTCTAAAAGGTTGAGCCAGAATGCTGGTGGGAAGGACAAGAAAACTGACACTTCAGTATAGAACATTAGACAAATCAGTTTTCATTTTTACAATATTAAATTCAATATGAAAACTAATAAATTTAACAAAAGAGAATAAACTCTCAAAACTACAGATTACTGTAGTTTCTTTCAATGCAATGAAGGCATCTGATAAATTAGAATTATGGCCAAATTAATCATGCTGTTAAAATTGATAGATTTTTGGCAGGAAGGCTGTAAAAGTAGTTAAGTTTATAACTACAACCAAACAGAATAAGAATATGTTGGACTAAAATAGAGTTATGAAGAAGCAACAGCAATTTACAAAAATTACCTAATTAAAAATATCAAAGTAAACAACATACAATGTAAAATAAGTCTTTTTGCTGGTGTCAACACATTGATGATAACAAAGTCAGAATAGTTTCTATCTCTTGTAGAAGCTTTTAAATTATCAATCAACACAATGCAGTTGCAGGACTCCAGATAAATTGTTTTATGAACCCCTCAGAGGTGGCATACTATAATCTAAGAGCAATCCAACCAATAAAGAAATAAATAAAATCTATCTTGAGAGGGAAAAAACCCAACAATCTCACTATGGTATGAAACAGTATGATATCAGACGATGCATGCCTTCAAATCTTAACAAATTTAAAGAAATTGAACTTTCACTCATTAATTAAACAGACAAAATAAGAGCTACACAATTGGTAGAAACTCAGCTTGCCAGGATTTATTGTGTCTGTAAATCTGATTGTTTTTCCAAAACTCATCTTTTTATTCTGCATATTACCTGTCAGAATATCTCCAGAAACTCTAAACAATTGGTAAAAATTAATAAATAACGTTGTATGTATTTGCAAAAAATCTTGACTCAGCGAGCAGGGTTGAGAGAGGGAAGATATCCAAAAGTTGCAACAGTGTTATGAAGCTAATCAGTTGCAACTTGAATTGGAGATTAAAAACAGCAAGAAAGAAAACTTTGGACAGACACATAAAAAACAATGCAAGTCGTGCCTTTTCTGATGCCTTCCTGAATTAAAATCATCAACATTGTAGAAACACCATTTTCATAGCTCAAACCTATATATACACACAATGCAATTAAATCTAACAGCCTCCTTTGTAGTCTCTTTTCATTCCACCCGTACTTCTGTGTTCAAAATTAATTTAAACAATACAAATTGAAAAGTTGTTAGTAAAAGACTCTTCTGAAAAGTGACATTGTCTCAGAATTATTTAAGAAAGATAATGGAAAAACTAAAACCAGTGAATAACTAGGAATCTATATAGAGTTAAAAACTGATTAGATAGGTGTCATCCAGAATGAGAAAATGATATGATTCCGATATATTGATGGGTGAGATTTTTTGAAGAGCTTGCTATCCCTTTTCAGAGTTGGACACCATGCTGCATCAATGATCCCACTCAAAATGGAGCAGATGACGAAATAATGTAACTGTTCTTCTTTCTGTAAGATGGAAGTTATGTTTGTAATGGAATGGAAATAAGCAACTTCAACTGGAAAATTTAAGCATGGAAGTGTGTGTGAGGGGGTATTTTCAAGACAAACTTTCAATAAAAATAATACAAAAAAAAATGGAGCAGATGAGAAAAGGGGGCATTTCTCTAGCAGGTGCCACCCTATGGCAAGACACTGGAAGTTGGAGCAATGGATCTCTGTTGGCAAAATAAAGCCACCACTTGATTTAGACAAAAACATGCACATTTATGGATGGCAGTGAGGAGGCAAAAAAGGGAGGTGTTTGAGCAATTTCTGATAGACTGGATGGCTGGACAAGAGGGGAGAGGGAGAGGGGGAGAGAAGGGCAAATGCTGGCTAACTGGTTGGGCCTGCACATTGCTGTTCCACACCAGCCTTAAACTGGTGGGAAGAAGCAGGAGAAAAGTCCAATGCCTCTGAAAGGAGTGTGCATTTGCTTATTTCTCTCTTCTCTGCCAATTTGAAGATCCTCAGTGAGCAATTTTAAATAATTTTTTGATGTACTTAAAGGGTTTTAATCTTGATTTAAGTCTTGGGAGTGAACAGCAGCAAAAGATATTTAAAGGGGGTCCCTGGTAAAGAAAAGTTTAAACACCACTGATCTATGCTACTTAAGTGAAAGCCATAAAGGGCTGGAAAACTGTCTTTAGAAATTAGAACCAAATTGTATCTTATTCATATTCAGCTTTATTCACAAACTTAAATGTGTGGGTGTGCGCACATGTACAGCCACAAACTGCTATAGATTTCACCAAGGAGGCTAAATTTACCATGTTGTTAACTGCCGTCAAGTCAACTTCAACTTACGGTGACCCTATGGATGAGAGACCGCTAAGTCACGGTATCCTCAACCTCCCTGTTCAATTCTTGCAGATTCAGTGACATGTCTTCCTTGACTGAGTGTAATCCAGGCTTCCTCTTTTCCTACTACCTTCTACCATATCAAACATTATTGTCTTTTCCAGTGAGTCATGTCTTCTCATGATATGGCCAAAGTTGGACAGTCTCAGTTTAGTCATCTTGGCTTCTAGGGAAAGTTTAGGCTTGATTTACTCTAGGACCCATTCATTTGTCTTTTTAACAATCTAGAGTATCTGTAGAACTCTTCCCTAGCACATTTCAAATGAGTTAATTTTCTTCCTATCAGCTTTCTTCACTGTCCAGCTTTTACAACCATACATAAAAATTGGAAATAAGATGACATGGAGAATCCTACATTTCATATTCAATGATATACCTTTACACTTCAGGACCTTGTCCAGTTCCCTCATAGCTGTCCTTCCAAATTCTAGTCACCATTCTGATTAATGACTGAGCCAAGGTATGGAAAATCTGGAACTATTTCAGTGTCTTCACTGTCTGCTTTAAGGTTATGTAAATCATCTGTGGTCATTATTTTTGCTTTCTTAATGTTCAACTGTAAACATGTCTTTGCACTTCCTGCCTTCACTTTCTTCAGTAATCATTCCAAGTCTTTGCTGTTCTTTGCTAGCTTTCTGTCATCTGTGTATTTTAAGTAGTTGATGTTTCTTCCTCCAGTTTTCACGCCTCTTTCCTCTGAGTCTAATCATGATTTACCTATGATATGTTCAGCATTCCAGGAACTGGAATGTATATTGAATGTTTCCAATTTGTGGACCATTCTTTTGTTTTCCATATTTGTTGACACATTTTAGTAACAACTAGAGTAGATTCAATCTGTAGATTGAAGCAGATCTATTGGTATGTCATCTGTTCCTGGTGATCTATGTCTCCCAAGTGCTCTGAGTGCAGCATTCACTTCATTTTCTAACATTGGCAGTTCACCTTCATATAGTTCTTCCTTGAATACATCTGTCAACCTTTCATCTCTTTTATACAGTTTTTCTGTGTATTGTTTCCATCATCTTTTTATTTCTTCATGGTCATGTAATGTGTTCCCCTGCTGGTCATTGAGCATCCCCATTCTTGGCTTAAATTTCCCTTTGATTTCTCAAATCTTGTAGAATAAGTCTCTTGCTCTTCCTTTTTTTGTTGTCATCTCCTGTTTCTCTGCATTGATCCTTATATTAGTTCTCCTTGTCTCTCCACACAAGTTGTTGAACAGTTGCATTCAGGGTTCTGACTCTGTTTCTGTCATAATTTCTTCTTCTTCTGCCTCTGTAGTTGGAGCTTAAACTGGGATGATGGTTATATTGATGGATTTCCCCTGAAGTCTTATTGACATGATTCAGTCAAACTTTGCACTGTGTCCTTTGACTGCTTTTGCTGTATCTCTCCTCGTTAGAAATGCCACCCCATTTCTTCTTAGATTTTCTTTTCTTGAGTAGGACACTGTGTAATTATCTGAGTCAAAATGTCCAATTCCTGTCGACTTTAGCTTACTCACCCCAAGTGTGGCAATGTTTATACATTTCATTTCTTTTTTTAGTATGTCTATCTTCTCCTCATTCATGCTTCTTGCATTCCATGTTGCTATAATATGTATTGTTTCTTGTTTCATTGTGGAGTGTTTCATCATAGGGGTTTCATGGTAAAAGACATTCTGCTGCCATCAACATAGCCTCTTGCCTCACAGGAGCACACAGTCCCACTGCCATGGAAAGGTAGTGCCATTGGTAGGCAATTTTACAGTGGAGCTCTAAAAAGTGAGAGATGGGAATGTGACATTTAATATATACATCTGAATGTACAGTGAGAGAAAATGGGAGAGAATGAAAGAAGTACCATTCAAACATGCATTTATCAGGCAAAATACTCTTTTAAATGTGTGAGGCAACTCAGTGAGCATATGAAATAAAAATAGCAGTAAATGGAAATGTTGATATTCTGATAATCTTTGTGTAATGGTAGGATAAGGAAAACACCATTATATTTTATAAGCTAAAACTATGTAGCAAAATACAGAGGAAGAGCCAGTGCTTCTTCCTCTTCAAGCAGGTTCCAGGGAGTGCTTTGTGAATCAGTGCATTAATTTGATTCACAGTAATTTACCTGACCCACTTCCCAGCGATATATCTTTACACTTGAGGATCGTTAATTTGGATCACAACCTCCTAATGCTAAGACCTATCTCTTCTGGCAGGCCTATCCAGTTTATTTTTAATTATACTTTCCTAATTGTACTTTTACTTGTACTTTATTTGTATTTGTATTTTAACTGTACTTTTAATTATGGTATGTTTTAATTATGAGATATCTGTATTTTAAATGGTTTTGTGTTTTTAGTGTATTCTAGCTATCATTTGTTTTTAATTGTATCTATGTTGTACCCCACCTCGAGTCTTGGAGAGAGGCGGGAAACAAATATATAATAATTATTATTATCATCATCATCTTGTACTCATTGCATTCAAAAGCAATGCTTTTACACAATACACCAAGAATGTTTCCTCTAAAACACAGAATTAGGATTTTTTGGGGACTGTAAGTAATGAGGTAGCAAATATTTTCCCAGCAGCGTTTTCTTCCTTAAATATCCAGTTACAATACTATATTGTCTGACATTAAAAAAAAAAGATTCTATTTCTAACCTATAAAGATTATCTAACTTCAAACAGTCTAGCTGTTACATGGGCAGGCTTCTCTTTAATTATCAGGAGATAATAGCTTTACTGCTTGTGAACATACTTGATTTTTTCCTAAGTCGAAAGGTACCTTACATGTTTGCCTCTGCAAAGAATTCAGTTGTGAATGTTTCTTCTCTGTAATACTGACAATATGAGAAAACTGAGCAATGGTAAATTAATCTAAATTACCAACATTTCGGTTTTAACATTTGGGGTACAATTAAAATATAAAAGTCTCTCTAAATACAATGAATAACAAACAGACTGAACAATCTGACATGATTTAAACCATTTAAAGGCACTGCTTCTTCTTAAGTCACATCTAAAATTCCAGTGACATGATCATAACCCTTCCATATACTTTTAATTTTGTAGACACTTAAGTCAAGAGAGCAGAACCCACTAGCTACCTAAAGTCATTTAAATGTTGTGTCAAGATTTTTGCCAGTATGTATAATGATATTTATTAATCACGTCACTGAAATAACAGCTGGATTATTTTGACCACAGAAACATTTTCAGCAGAATGAAATACATGATCAATTATGCAAATGTTCTTGCAACTTTAGTTAGTTTTTAGAATAGTTCTTTGGGAGTGAGATTATACTTTTTTAAATAAGATGTAACAGGTGAAATACTCACTGATTTAAAATTACTGTGAGGAACTGTAATAATAGGAAATTATCTTTCTTATTATCTCCAGGCCTGACCCAGGGGAAGGGAAAAATCCCAATTGATTTAGTTCTAAATTTTAATGATTTTAGGGCAAAACCAATAGTTTGAAGCATACACCAGCAGTTTGAAGCGTACACATATCCATCTTATTCTTTAAAACTGTATCAGGCCAGTTTCCAAGCTCTGCTGACATCCTACATACTGGTTTCAGAAAGGACTGTCACCATCAATTTTTCCTTTTTAAAGGACTTTAATTCTTTCAGCATGTTCATATGGTTTTATAAAGCCCCAGATACATGGCAAATCCCCTTGGTGTTGTAAGACAAGATTGCTGTTAAAAAATGTTTAGGCTTAGTCAGCTTCTTCTCACCACTAAAGTCATGAGGGACTCTGGGAAATGGTGTTTATACTAAGCTTAAATTGATAGGGCAAGTTTAATGCAATCAGGTCAAAGGTACAACTGCTTAGCTAGTCTCATCAACCACTCAGGTTTCAGCATCAGTTTATAAGCAAAGGCCTGTAATGATAACATCTGGCTGCTAACTCATGGACTGCTTTTTTTTTTTCCCATGCTGTTATTGAATGTAATTTGATGGTGGGGAGGACCAAACCTTAGGGCAACTTCATTCCTAAATTTTATTATTCTAAATAGATAAGATAGAAATGCAAGAGTTTGGTCACTCTCAGTATTGTGTTCTCTTCGTTATTTTCTTCTCTTTTTTATATAAATTGCTTTCTTGCATTGTGCTGGTTGGCAAAGAATGTATGGAAATGAGGAGGTACAAAGTTGATATCTTGGCCTTGTTTCTCCATGAAAAAAAAATGTCAATTCCTTATTTAGTGTTTTTTGTCTTAGCACTTACTTGTCAAGTAGCATACACAGAGATACTGGTCCAAAAATGGAATCAGATCCCACTTTATTCACACCTAGATACATTGACATCGGTGGGTTTTCTTTAAGCTGTACTAAGTCTAAATTCGACTGATTGCATTCACTTTGAATTAGATGACAGGAACAGGATCAAGTTGAAACAATTGCTGAATCATATAGTATGTTACTTTAGTTCTCTCAAGTTGTGCAGCCATCAAATATTGTGTACATAAGACTAACTCAAAATAATTTAAACTTCTATTACCCATAATTATTTTCCAGCAAAATCGATATTAATTTCTTCAACTACCTGGGACTCATGCACAGCGTACAAATTGTATTTTCTGTTGTAGCTTGTAACATATTTTTATCCTAGTATTAATCCGCATTAGTTGTCTTAGGTGAAGAATGCTAGTCCTTTTTTAAGTGAAATAATCTGTTTCAGGTTTTTCCTTCAATTCTGCTATCTCATTGTGAATTAATCTGCTTAGAGATACATGTGATCAATGGTTAAGACATGTTATGGCTGTAAATTTATATTGTCTGCATCATTGCATTTAGAAGCTAATACTGGCCAAAATCCAGTTGTTAATTCCAATTAGAGTAGACCTATTGAATCAGTGGTACTTGATAAATCAACACTTATGTAAATTCTAGTAATTCGATGGGTCTGTGTTAGTTGACACTAATAATTGGATTTAGGTTTTTATGATCAGGATGTATATGCTTTGATTAATTAAGTACATGTAAATAAATGTTGGTATTAGTGAAAACAATAGTTCTAAAGGGAGGGGATACATTATATTAGTTTTTACATGATAGACCTATTCCAATCATAAAATGCTATCTGGAAGATGCCAGTGAAAGATAATCACAGTTGTGCTTGTGGGAAATAACCATAACAACAAGAAGAAAGACATAAATTTTCTAGAACTGGAAAAGATGAAATTCAAGTCAGTCTAAAGAACCCTCAGCTTTTGCACTTATGACCTCCCAAGTCATAGTTTTTATAAGTATAGCACTTACTACCAGACATACAGTTTCTTGTTTGAAGTTCTATTTCTGATAACTTTGAAAGGCAGGCATGTTTTCTGTTGGCTTAATATGTACATAGCAAACTCATAACTTCAGAGGTGGTAAGTGTATTTCTGAAGTCACCCCCATTTTTCATCACATCATTTTGTCCATGCTTTTGTGCATATCTTTTGTGATATATGTATTGTTGTTGTTTTATTAATAGTTCAGTCAAGGGTTGGCTCTGTCAATCTCTTTTTCTTCAAGAGGGTTGCTCTGGCTCTAATGCTTACATTAGCCTTTTACATTTTTTCTTCAAAGATGGTACGGGACCCTTTTAAAACAATACTGATTATACACATTGAACTGTTCAAAGCATAAATTGCCTTTGAGGATATTAACAAAATCTAAACTACAAACTGTTACGTTGATGAATCATATGGTGTACAGGAGCGTTTCTTTTTCAATACTCATAGGAAAATCGAAATATATATATATTTGCCTTGTGAAGACATATTTATATACCATATGGATAAGATGTAAATGGTACTGATGAATGGAATATAATGTCAGAAAATTATATTGGTACAGCTTTAGACTGAAGTATTTTATTGTATAATGTTAAAATCTTTTACTGCATACTTAGACAAATATGAACTATTTAGCTTTAGTCTTTTTGCAACTCTGAGTATATTCAACATTAAGCGTATTCAAAATTGAGCATATGTTCTCTAAGCATTCATTACTGAGCATTTTGTTTTAGAGTTAAATATTGGCCGTTTTTTCTCTCTAATTCCAACACTATATTTAAACAGAATGAAAATGATTTGCATTATTTCTGGGGAAGAATGGCAAGAAAGTCACTTTGAACTGGCAGTGAAAGTTTATTTTATGGTTAGATACATGTGGAGCTTGGAAAGGTTTGGGTGTGTGTGTGTGTGTGTGTTTTAAAGAGCTCCATGAATCCCCAGCCTGCATCCAAAAAGTAATTTTCCCAAGCTCTAATATACGTTATCATGTTTTGAGTGACAAATTATAATTTGGAATTGTGAAAAGGGAGCCAAATATTATGTTTCTGCCTCACATGCAACTCAAAAACTCACCCTACCCATGTTTTCTATGTTGATCCAAGAAAAACAACATGGAAACATTTTGGTAACTCTCTGAAAAATAATAGCTAATAAATTTGTAAAACCTGAATTCATATTTTGAAACATAAATGTACAGTAATTCTACAGGAAAGATGGCTAGGTGGTTCCTTTACTCTGAATGTATGTCATAGAATTGAAACGCTGAAAATAAGTGTCTTCCAATAATTTACTAGGAGCCAATGTGCTGTACCCAGTTGACATCTAGTGGAACACACCGCAGCCATGTTCATCCCCAGTACAAAGACGTGCCCAAGTTACCAGTTCAAGCATGCCACAAGCCATTTAAGCTAAGGAGCCAGAGCAGGAACTACATAATCACTACAGCCTGCATTTCGTGTTGCAAATGACACTTTTCCTGTAGGCAAAATTCAGTCATGTTTGATATAGGCTGGAGTTAATTATCCTGGCTGCATTAATTATAGTTGAATAAAATTAATCCCACACAAATTCAAAAGGAGATCCCTTCCATTCTCATTGGATGAAATCATGCCTTTGTTGATGCAAGTGACAGTTTTCCAGGTAGCTTGCCAACTCAGGAATTTCATCTAGACTGTTTGAACTATTTCAACCGTCACGTTTGATAACAAGAATAGAAATGAATCGCTGTCATAACAGCATCTTGACCTCCCTCTAGAGGGATCTGTCTAAATTACCATTATTAAGAATGCATACAGCACCCACATACACAACAGTCCTGGCCTGTGTCCTCCTCCCCCCATTTCATCCTCTATACACATGATGCACAGCTACAAATATTGACAAACATGACAGGAATTTGATGGGCACCATAGGTCAGTCTGAGTCTCTTATTTCCCCATCCAGATAGATTACTTGTACTGGGGCACAAGTACAAGGCAAAAAGGATGGGCTGGATGGGGATGTGTGAGAGAGATGCACATTGACCTCTGATTTTCTGCAGTGCCATCCCTTGCTGTTTATGTGCCCATACATTCATATTCTTAAAAGAAGTGGGGAGAAGAAAGGTTTATTGACCCCCTACAGTTCCTCAGCATACAGACACAGAGCCCACAGTGAGCTGGGTTGGGCCCTTCGTATGATCATGATATGTTCTTTGGTTTGAATATATAAAACCAGATAAATACAAATGCAAACTGCAGTAGTTAATGTTTTGTATTCGGGGTTGGGAAAGTATGAGAATATGTGTCTTTTATTCCCAAACACATTTTCTGGTTCACTCAAGATTGTTAGAAGTTCATGTTTTGATAAAAACCTTCCTCTTCACCTGTCTTAATTACTTATAAACACATGTAGAATAATGATATCATATGTATTTCAGTTGCCCTTTCTTATGACCATTTTTTTAAAAACATATAGAGTCCCAGTACTGTGAGGTGTAATAGCATGTACTTTCTTTCTCAGCTGTAGGGGCATCTGTTGCAATGCTGTGTTGACTAGTGCCTTGTTAGTTGTACATAAAAAGACCAGTAATCTTGAAAAGGGTAAAAATTACACTGTTGTTGATCATTACTATAAGGAGCAAGTGCTGACATTACATTTTGTTTTCATTATTACTGGAGAAAACTGGAGATTGAACATACTGTTCAGTCACTTCTTATCTCTGGATTAATATCACTACATACTTCGTTGGAGTTTTTGTTGGTCAGATCTTCTGCTTCATCCTCATACTTAAATGATAGGGAAATGGCAGCATTTCACACATTCAGTGGTTTAGAATGCTTGGTTTTCTACCATAACGCTTATAAGGAGATTGGAGATATAATATACCAACATAATAACAATCCACATGATATTATACCAAAGAGTTTGCAAGGTTGGATTGCTTTAGATAATTGGTGCTAACAGCACTAGCGTGCTCATAGGTAGAATGCACTTCTGTGGTAGCTTGTCCAAATCTTCAAGTTCAAGTGTTTCATTGTATGCGTCCAACTTGGTAGAAAGAATATAACAAAATAAAACAAAAAAAACATAGTACATTTTGGTTCGGTTGCTATGAGTTTGTCTTTGAATTATGTTATATCTGGACCCATATCCCAGTAATCTGGAGAGATTTAAAGTTTTGACACTAGAAAAATTCATCATGAAAATAACTGCAATAGTCATTATGTTTAAGAGCCACTGTGCATTTGTTTTAGTTAAAAGCAGATAGAAATATGCCTGTGGTGCTTGGCAACAATAATCAAGCACCAACAATAATTGGTACCATCCCCTAAGGCCCAAAATCGGAGAGACAGCAACTGTTGGAGCTGTTGCATGATCAGTCACCTGCTGAAACAAAAATGTGCCTTAAAACACTAGATAACAATCTCCAAAGATCTCCAGTTAATCACCTGCCCTGTCTAATTGCTTGATGGGCTGATTATATTTACATATATGTGCAGATTGACAAAATAACAGTAGATGTTTTTCTGAGATATTGTAGAAAGTGGAATACATCTTACAATTCAGTAGACAAAAGTTACCACTCACTGGTAGAATTTTATATATATTCTTTGTTAGGACAATACACCAAAAGAAAAATAACCACGCAGATAAACAAATGTGCAGTTAAATCACACCCACTTTATTTTCACCAATTAACTAACCTGCTTTTGTTGATAAATTGAAAATTATCAATAAAATTTGTTCCTCATCCTGGTGAGCCATTGAGTGCAGCAAACATCGTCAGAAAGGACAGGGAGTTCAACCTTTGCCACTATTAAACTCAAGAGAAATAATATGGACAAGAACTAGTGTTACTGCTGTTTGGATCATAACAGTAGATCCATATATACTTTCCCCTCAGATCTCGTAAATAACTAGGAGGAAAAAATGACTCTCTTCAAACTGATAAACTTCAAAGTCACAGGAAGATCTGAGTGTTTCAACTGATCCTAATTCCTACATTTCACCAGTGATATTAAGGTGTACTTCAGTGGTGCCTCAAGTTGTCACTGATCAGATAAAATATTTGACTGGAGGTATGCTCAGGTGTTATACTGCTGTGGACAAGTGCTGTGACAATAATGACACAACAGCAGAACCCTTCAGTATTATTCTCCTCTTTCTAAGCAGGGTGTTCCAAAAAAGAATTGTTGATTGGATAGGTCTAACCTGTGAGACTGGGCAGTCTGCTGGTTTAACTAGGATCATCTCCCTCTAATGCCCCTCCCTGTGCAGCTCAGTTGGGAATTAAAGCATCTGTCCCTTACCCACACCTACCAGGAACAGTGAGGTCAGGCAAAATAAATAATACTCTGTCCTAACTTGCATGAAATCCTCTGCATGGCCTTGCTGGCAGGAGGAAGCTAAATCTAATCCTTTCTTTTGCAGCTTCATTGAACCTGGCCCACTTGTCTTCTCATTAAGTGCCTTTGTTTCTTGCCTGTTGATTTGCAGTACATGTTGCTGTGTTGCAATAGTACTTAGACACTCTAGGGTGTGATCATTCTGTAAAAAGGTCACTCCTGGGCCAACTGTACACACTGTGTGCAACTGACTCTGAGAATATCTGAACAATGCAGTGATTGTCATTGCCAAATTACATAAGGATGTGTATAATGTTTTGTCTGTCTTTCTGGGGAATCTTTCCTCCTGAGACCGACAAAGGCTTCTGGAGTTCAGAATACAGGTACCCTCACATATACACCTTCATGCAAAAACTTTGGAGCACCTTTGTGTGTCACAAAAATTGTCTTTAAAGTGGTTATGAAGTACTGATATGTGTGTATGTACGTGTGTTGAGTTTCTTGAGTGAATATAACAACATGTCCACTTCTCAGTCACTGTCCTGCCCTGTCTGCTAAAATCGTATTAAGCATAGAAAGCTAGAGCCCTATTTGGGCATTATGAAAAGTGGTTAAACTTGCCCTGCAGACTAGTGCTTGCCTACTTGATCCTTGCCTGTCATGGCTAATACCAACTAGCATAGGGTGATTCCAGGTCAATGCCTGTTTTTAAAAAAAACAAATCATGATATGATTATTATATGGTACAGAATAAGAATATCATGATATGATTATTATATGATACTGAATAAGAATATACAAATAAAACAATCTACATACTATGCATGAAAATGAAAAAGAACAAAAAAAAAGAGAAGAATAAAAGTGACTTCGAACCTTTTCCCCAGTTGCTAAAACTAAATCCTAATTAGGATTCATCTTTTTTAAAACATCAGACAAAAACACTTTTTTCTATAATCTGTTGATTTCATTAATACAAATAGAAAGGGTAACTTGCCGTGCTAGTTATCCTACAGAGAGTTAATAGAAAATTATCTCTAAAATCGATCTATTAATAGTTAATACCTCTTTGAGAGAAGGGAGAGATTCCTGCTGCCTTAAATGAAGCAGTTCTGAAGTGGCTCCATGAGCATCAGTCATAAATATCCTATACATGGGCAAAGTAAAGTAGATAGTGGTAATGCTATTCAGATTGCCTTCATTATCCAGAGCCACTTCAGTCTGATCTTATGCAAGGTTTGGGCTTGGAAGCAGCTCCTTTATCCTCACAAATAAGCTATTGCGAGAAAGATTAAAGCAGGGCAATCCCATTAATTTTCCTCATTTTCTCTGAACCACTGAAGATTTCCCTAGTATCAGCCATGGCATCTTTCTAAGTCACTTGCAGTTTGGGGCAGAGTTTGGGAAAGTTACTATTTTCAATTCCAGCTTTCCTAGGAATGTGGTCTGGGAGATCTAGTCCCAAAAAAGTAATTTTTACAGGGTTTTTTGTTTGTTTGTTTTTTGTTTCTTTTTGGTTTATCAGTTTGAAAATATAGTATTATTATGCCTCACTGTAGGAGTGGCTCAGTTTTCTTCCAGTCCAGAGGCTGAGCACCAAATAAGAATGGACAACTATAAGTACTGCCCAAAGAATTAGAAATAAGACAAAATCAAGCTTATGTGAGGAAGTGAACATTTCCTTGTTCATTGAGAAAGTTGGTTTATTCTGCATATTGACTGAAAAGTAAGATGTAATTAAAGTAAGCTATAAATGTTTTCCATTGTGTATCTAGGGGTATATTGGGAGAAGAGATTATCAGATTGCACCTGAAACATAAAAAATCTGGACGGAGGCCATATTCATAAAAGCTTTCTATTAAATGTGAATAGCTGGCAAAATTCTATTGGAAGTTTGGCACTAGGCCCTGAAGGTGTATACCAAGTGACTAAAAAGAGGGAAGTACTTTGTGTGGAAAGAGTTTGGTTCCCCTATAATCCCTGAAACAGAAATGTAGGAACAACAATTGCACAACTCCTTTCTGATGCCACCCAAGAAAAAGGGTGAGGTTTGGGGTTAAGAGCTGGTCAGATTGTTCATTCAGATAAAGTCTGAGGTGATCGTTAGGTAAATGGAAAGCCTGTTGATTCTTCTTCATAAAGGGTGAAGCTCATAGCGAAAGAATGTTCAGTAAATGAGAACCGTTTAGCCTATATATCCCATCATCAGGGAAGACACCTAAATTTGCAAAATATTAACATTTGGAACTGTTGTAAAATAGAAATTCAGAAGACAAATAGATAATATAAACAATCTTTTATCTATTCGGTTTAAAGAGAAAAGTAGCAAACAACATGTTTATATAAACATAATATACATTTTAACAAGGTTAAAATGAACATGAGCAATATAGGCAAGCAAAAATAGAAAAATACAAAATATATCAGACAACAAAGTACCACAATGAAGCAGGATCAAGCAGGATACAAAGACCAACAGCAGCAGCAGATAAGTTCACTAAAGAAAATGCTCGTCTTATACAGGCTTCACAGCTGCTTTAAATAACATTTACAGCTGAAGGTCCTCTCTATCTCACTAATACACAGTTAACGCTATAATGATTGAAGTTGTAAGTCTTGTCTGTTTTCCAACAGGAACGATGCACTGAAATGATTAGTCTTGATTCTAAGGGCTCCTCCACATGTCTCAGTGGTTCCAGTAAATGCTGGGCTATTCTGTTTCTTGGTGTCACATCTTATAAAGGTTGTTCCATCTCTTGTATCCCTTCATAACTTAAATATACCAGGGTTTGTCTACTACTTTTTTTTCCTGGTTGAAGGGTGTTTAACTCTGGTGTGGGCAGCATTTGCTTCGCTCCCCATCATACCCTCCATCAACTCAACACCTTCCCTCCATGTTCCTCTCCCAATGTGCACCTTAGCAGTCTGAAACATTTAGAAAAAACATTCAGAAAAAATAGTGCAAAAAAAAAACTAGAGAGGTAAAACACAGTAATAATTTAGCACTAGCATTGTAGAAGAACTAGCAGATATGTAATGACAGAAGAAAGGTCAGAAGAAAATCTCTGTGGCAAAGGTCACACCCCTTTCAAGACGTCATCAGTGGGACCACCCAGAAGTACTGAAAGAACTGAGATGATGGACACAGGCATGGAAATTTGTGCTTGCCTGTGTCCAAAATTCCAAGGATGAGGGCAGAACACCGCTTGCCTCCAGAATTTTTAGGACTGTCACAGCTAGCCCTAAAAATTCACAAGAAATACTCTGGGACAAGGATGCATTGTACGAATTTTTTTAAAAAAAATCCTAAAAAGTACACATGCAGCTCCCACCAAATCCTGAGGCTTTTGGTCAGTCTGGAAGAAGCTTAAGTTTGTCATTAAGTCTGAAATGCCCCAGATGATGTTTCTTGGATACTTGAAATGCAATCTGCATATAACTTAAATAAGAACATTGGAACTTGAGTGGAAAAGACTATAACGTACCTATTAGAAACATGTTATTAAGAGTCACACAGAAACTCACAAGTGATTTTTTAAAAATGCTAGATTCTGTTTGTAGTGTTCCATTGTTAATGAAAAGTATCCTCTCTCTGTGTTCAGGTTATTTCTTTTATTTGGAATCTACTGCTGACAGCCTTAGATTTCCTACTGAAGTCCTATGTCTACAATGGCAACCCAGAAGAATGGAATGGTCTTGTTATTCTTCCTCTTCAGGGATAAGGCATGAAATCGACTCTTGAGGAGAGCATTCCTCCTCAGATGCCCCCAGTCCCTGAAGACACCTTTGTGATCCCTTACTTGTAATCACAGAGTTGGAAAGGTCTTCAAGATCTATCTATTCCAACTTCCTGCCATGCAGGAATATACAAGTACAGTACTCCAGAGGGATGGCCATCCACTCTCTGTTCATAAACCTCCAAAGTAGTAAATAAATTATTTGTAATGTTTGAGTAAAATCTTTTTTCTTATTATTTGAAACATTGGTTTGCTTTTCATTCTCTAGGACAGGAGGAAACAAGCTTACTCCATCCTCAGCATGACATCCATTTTGAACTTTAAAGATGGCTGCCTCTCAGTCTTCTCCAAGCTAAGCACACCCCTCTCCTTAAGCCAGTTTTTCATAGGTCTTAATTTCTGGACCATTGATAATCTTGATTGCCCTGCCTTGGACACATCCCAGTTTTTTTAACTATGGTACCCAGAACCGAATACAGTATTCTAGCTGAGATCTGACCAAAGCAGAATAGAGTGATACTATTACACATCCCTTGATCTGGACATTATACTCCTGTTGCTATAACATAGAATTACACTGGGTTTTTTGGCTACTGCATCATACTATTGACTCATTTTTTAGCTTGTGGTCTACTAAAACCCCTAGAACTTTTTTGAATATACTTGCTTACAAATCACATATCACACATCCTATATTTGTGCATTTCATTTTTTCTGCCTAAATATTGTAACTTACATTTATCCACACTGAAATCAATTTTGTTAGTTATGACCCCAGCTCTCAAAATCTGTCAAGGTCATTTTGAATTCTGATCTTGTCCTCTGGGGTATTAGCTACCCCTCCTAATTTGGTGCCATCTGCAAATTTAATAAGCATACCTTCTTTTCCATCATTCAAGTCATTTAAAAAGGTGTTAAACAATACTAAATCCAGTACAGAACCCCGAGACACCCCAGTAGTCACTTCTCTCCAGGAAGAGGAGGAAACTATTGGTGAGATCTCTTTCAGTTTTGTCTATCAATCTATAAATCTGCTTAGCAGTAGTACTAACTCACATTTCACAAGCTTGTCTGCAAGAGTATCATGAGGGACCTTGTCAAAAGTCTTATTGAACTCAAGATACAGTACATCCACAGGACTTCCCTGATCTATCAAGCTTGTCATTCTGCCAAAAAGAGGTAAGATTAGCTACTTCTTGAGAAATTCATGCTGGCTTTTAGTAATCATACCATTTTTTTCTAAGTATGCACAGACTGATTGCTGAATGATCTATTCTAGAACTATCTTGGTGTTGACATCAACCTGATGTCAGTAGTTTCTTGGGACCACTTTTTTCCCCTTTTTGAAGATGAAGAGAATGTTTGTTCTATTCCAGTCTGCTGGGACTTCTCCTCTTTTTCCAAGAATTCTCAAAGATGACCAACACTGGCTCTGACGTTACATCTGCAAGTTTCTTTAATACTCTTAGATCCAATTCATCCAGCTCTAGGGATTTGAATTCATTTAAACTAGTTAGGTACAGAGGAGTCTTGATGTACATTGTGGTTGCATTCCTGGACTCATATGGTAAATTGAGACAGATGTAAATGTAGGAAGCCAGTTCCGTAAGGAATAATGGGGCCAACAGGATGCTTTCCAGTGGGGTTGAAGTCAGCAGTTTTACAGTACCTACCCACAATTTAAAGATTTAAAATATAAGGAACAGCAGCATTCCCCCCCCCCCCCAGGCTGGAGAAGTATGGACATGCTCTTCAGAGGGATCAGAAGAGGCAGCTTGGCTCAGGTGAACTGGCTTGCCTTTAAGACAACAGTTCCTCCTCAGAAGAGCACACAAACGGAAACCAACTGATAAAACTGTTCTCCTCTGTTGTGCCATCTTCAGCAGGCTTCCAAGGCAGAGAAAACACCTCAGAAGAAAAAGAGGCAGGACATCTCCTGCTGTGCCTCTTGCGGCAGGTGCAGAAGCACCACAGAAGAGGCAACAAAGCTCTCCAGCCTTCTTGGAAAGAGAAGGAAGCAGACTTCTGTTAGTCACTCCCACACACCTAAGGAAGCAGGAGAAATCCTTCCCAGCCACACCAAAGCTCTAAGATTCCAGTTTCTTGCTGCCCCAGCACACTCCCCCTTCTAAGTAGATAAAGAAAGCCCCATCCAGCGATGCCAGGACTGCAGTTGCTTTCTCCTCCCTGATTCAAGGCAGGTAAAAAAAAATCCAGTCTAGTCACTTTTTCTTATCACTCGAAACTCCACAGCAAAATTCCAAAAAGCAGTGGCGTACCGAGGGGGAGGGGGGGAGGGGTGCCTCGGGCAGCATGATTTGGGGGGGGGGGTGCAGGCCAAATCATGCCGCCACACACTGGCAGATGTCTAGCAACTAGACAGGCACTGGGACCTCCTGGAGAGGTCTGCTGGAGGGGCATGCCACCCCAGGAAAGGGAGCCGTCCTTCCCCCCCTCCCCTCCCCTCCGCTTCCCCCTCCCAATCTGGAGTCAAACCTGTTTCCAGCCAAACCAGCAGTGCCAACACTGGCAGACCTTCAGGTTGGGCAAACTAAAGAACCGCGCCCGGGTGGCAGAGAGCAGCCCTGGGCGGCAAAAGCTCTAGCTATGCCACTGCCAAAAAGTCTTCCTCTCTCACTTAAACCTCCTCGCTGTCTTGCCTATCCCTGCCTGCTTGATTAAACTGGTACACTGTGCAGTACAGAGACGTTCACTTATTTATTTATGGAGAAAGATTGTAAATTTGAAACAGTGTAAATTGGAGCAATACAGATTGAGACTTTCCTGTATTTCTTTACTGCCTCTTTACCTATGATGGTGTGTAGTACTCTGCTGCATCATTTGCTGTGTTTTCCCCAATTAGAGCTGTTTCTTTTCAAGAGAATACTGAGGCAAAGGTGTTGAACAGTTCCACCATCTCTCTGTTCTCTGTTAGCATTACACCATCTTTACTATTCAGTGACCATACTGTTTCTTTCTTCTTCCTCTTGCTCCAAACGTAGCACAAAAGACATAATTTTGTGTTGTTTTTAATCTCTCTAGCAAGCCTAAGCTAATTCTGAGATTCTGCTTTTCAGACTCTAAGTACTGGCTATTTGTTTGTATTACTATTTGATGATTTACTCCTTTCATTTCTTAAATTTGTCCCTTTTAAATCTCAGCTCATCTGAAAGTTCTTGGTTCATTCACCATGGTTTCTTTAGACACCTCCCACATATCTCCTTCATTGAAATTATTTGCAACTGTATCTCTCTGGTAGCAGAGGCAAAAAGCAGATGTTTTTCTCATTCCAGCCTTGTCCATACAAACCTAGCAGATCTTAAAGTCTTAGCAACCCACCCTAATAGTAAGATTGCTCCACTGTTCTCTCTCTCTCTTTCTCTCTCTCTCTCTCTGTATGTGTAAATTGCAGCTATGAATGCACCAGATTAGGTAATCTCCTAAATGTGTTCATCTGCTAATTTGAATTGGAAATAGCTCTTTCTGAATATAAGTAGATCCAAACTGACTATCAATATAATGCTTGAAAGCATTCCAGAATTAGCCAATTTCATAAAACAGCAAAGAAAACAGACATTTTTATCCCAGCATGTTTAAATTGAGCCATTATCAATTGATCCACCTTTTTTCCTCCATGTTTTCAGGGTGAGAAATATGGCTGTCATGTAAGAAATAGGTTTTCCATAATAAAACCTGCCTCTTTAATGGGAGCGTTTCACTGAGTTACTCTTCAGTTAGCAGTAAACACCAGGAGCGGTCTACCTAAGGCTGCTGTTATATGACCAGCCTATATTCCAGTGGTTGGTTTTACAGAATTCATCAGGGTTGCTCATCTGAAAAGGAACTAATGTGTGTTTAATACAACTGTGAACAGTCTTGGGACTGGTATGTGCAGCTGGTGTAAGAGGACCGGTTTAACCATGGCAACAGCAAATAGAAGGGAATGGTTACAGTCAAGCACTCAAGTGTGTTTTGAGGTATACCTTCAAAAATCTTCCCCTTGCCCTTTACGTGATATTATTCTTTGGTAGTGCAAGTTCTTTACCCATTGGAGAGCTGATACACTGCTGCTGTGGTACACATTTCATGTGTTCAAACACATAGCCAGGTAGATTGGGGAACATGGATCTTCTAACACTTAAATTGTTTTTCCTATAAAGAAAAAGATCCTTCTGCAGACATTCCTGGCCAGTAGTCTGTGTCTTCCATTCTTTGTGCATTTTTTGTGAATAGCAAACAAAGTAAATGGATACGTTCTGGACTGTACGTTAGAGCTCTGCTTAAGAAAAGATGGAATGTATCCGTCAAGTTTGTCTTTAACCATGCAAAATGATTTTTAAGAAACTCGTCACTGGCAGATATTAACAGAATGTAATAGAAAAGTGTAGCCTATATCCTAAATCTGTCAGGATTTTGACAAATCTGACTTCTGTTAATTGGAAGGAGGTGTGCTATAGTACTGACTGTGGAGCAGGAAAAAAAAACTTTAGAGAAACAGTTCCTAAGAAAATACGTGATTGTTCTTTCTGCAAATATTTTGGTATAATTTTCTTTGGCACATCTTAGAAAAAGAATACCTTTTGGACTACAACTTCCAGTATCCCCAAACGTAGCCACTGAAAAGCAAGTAGATTTACAACATGACAAGTTATGTTTCCAGTTCTCCTCTGTATTTTACTGTTCAGATATTTTTTTTCCCCATGAAAACCCTATGAAGGGCTTGATAAACTCCTTTAGCATGGTCTTATGTCAGCTTTGTTCTGCTGTCACCCAAAAATTTGGATTGTGGGTCCTATGTCATTGGTATTTATTCCCGGAAGGTATTTTGTTCAGCTGTGAAAGGGTGCTTTCCACAAAACAAATAAATTATTCCTTCCACAACCTCAAAAAAGAGAAACTCTGGAGCCTCTTTAGCGAATATGAATTACAATTGGGCTTAGAAGTAATAATTTACATGCTTGAGCTTCTTTAGATGTGCAGCCAAAGAACTGTCTCCCTGCATGTGTTTTTACACATCTTTTAGCTAAATCAGAAGTACAACTGCAGAATCCAGCACTTATAAAAATAATGCGGATCTGTGACACTCCCAGAAGGACTTTGAGGTCATAAAACCAGTGAATGGGTCATATTTACACTGCAAGTTTTTTTTTTCATATGTAGCAATATATTTAAAAGAAAGTTAATCTTTTGGTAATGTATTTTAGCACAGGTGCCCCAAGTAGTGATTGCTGTTGAATCACTGAGGGGCTGATTTTAAAGAAAGAAGCCAAAATAACACTAGTTTGTCACTTTTTAAGAAATCATCTACATATAAAATTGACAGATTTGGTGTGTTAGTTAAAGACAGTAAATTATCCAAGGTACAGATATATTTACAACATGAGATAAGAATCGGGAATAGAAAGAAAATTTGGGATTTGTAGAATTTACAATAAAATGTAATTCATTCCTCCTATTTCAGATATTCAGAGGTAAGAGCCAATGTTTAGGTTGACAAAATGGCACCCTCCACAACAGGTATCAGCAAATTTAGGAAAGTTCTAAATTTTTCAGAATTTTTTACAAGTCTAAATCCATTGAAATGTTAGTGGAGTAAAAATCCCTCCTAGCAAAGTTGCATTGGGTTGCATCTTTCCATAAGCAGTTGCATGAAAGAGCTGCACTAGATGTTGTGGTACTGTTTGCACAACCATTTGGATAAGAGTTTGCATAAAAGGTCTTGTGACCAGTTGCACAAATAGTTCAGCTCCTTAGCTCAACTGCTGTCACAGTAAAAACTGTATAGCATGCCACCCTTGTGCTATCTGTGAAAACAATTATTTGTACATCTGAGCTTGTACTAATGCAATTACTGGATACCAACCGCCATCAAGAAACCCCATAAGCAGGGACTGAGGGGGAGGGACATTCCAGAACAATCCATCGAAAACTGAATGTGCTCAGTGACCATGCTGGCTGTTGAGTAGCAGATAAGAGGGCAGATTAAACAATGAGAATGAGATGGCCTGTCCTCAAGGATGGGATGGTAGATTGCACCAAACAAGAACACTATGTTGCAATATTTTCTTGCTGGTCTCACCTTACTTGCCACTTTTATTAAACTTGCTAGGATCTTGAATATTTACTGAAGATCTTTCACAAAGAAAACCCCATGTTTTACCTGGCTGTCATTCAGTTACATATGTCGCATTCATTTTAGTACAGCCAACCTCAGTATTTCTGGCAATGTATAGGAAAGTAGAAAAAGGTGACTTACATAAACTCATAACTTGTAAAATCTTGTTATGAATTCCACACACAGAATGTGACATACATGGAATATATCTACAGAATCGTGTGTTAGTGATTCCTTGATAACATGAATTGACAGGCACAAAAAGAGATCTTGTTGGTGTAGTTGTAGAAACTGCTTTAAGTCAAGAGCTGAGAAACAGATTGAATGAATCAATAAAATTAGGTGTCAGATAATAGCTGTGCTTTGTAAATTTGATACATATTGATAATATCATGAATGCTCAGTGTCTTTGAGCTCATCAAGTCCGTTTAAAGGGACTCTTTGTGAATTATTTTGCAGTTCACCTTCCCACAGATCTGCTACAGGTCTACGTACACAGAGTAAGTTTTCAAAGACTATTCTCCTTATTTAACACATCCAGCGTAGTGCCTGTGATTGATTCAGTCTAATCATCACTTTGTACAAATGAAGATGTTTCCTTTTGGGGGGTAGAGCATGCCCAGATACACAGGAAGGTATATGAAGCAGATGGATGATAGAATAAAAACAGACAATCCATCCACAGGCCCACTGAGAAAGAGAAGGCAGCTGCCAAGATAAAGAATGCTAGACATTAGTAAAGTTGCTTTGTGTTATTTTCCCATAAGTAATGCATGGTGCTTTATAGAATGACATCACACACCTCAAAAAATAACAGTCCTGCATCCTTGCTCTGATAAGTTTACAATCCATTTACTTATTTATTTATCCCACTTACAGTGGGAAGGGGTCCAAGCTAGCTTACAAAAGAGATTAAAATGAAGTATAACTAATAAATATAAAAACCATTAAATTAGCAATCTTATTAAAATCATTCATTTAAAAATAGTTTAAAACACATTTAAAATATAAAACCAAGAAGTACAGTACACCCAACTAAAACACTCTTTTATCACAACCAGTTAACAGCCAAAAGCACCAAAGTACTTGATTTCCAGCTGGACAAAAAGCAAACAGGGGACCAGCCAAGCCTCCTGTGGGATGGAATTCCACAGCCTGGGAGCAGCCACCAAGAAGACTCTTGCCAAATATATCTGTGATAACTGTGGAACTGAGGGACAGCCCTTCCCTAAAGATCTTATAATGTGGGCAGACTCATATAGGGATATACATTCTTTCAGGTAATCTGGACTCAAGCCATGTAGTCATATAGTCAAAGGGGAAAGAAAAGAGCATAGTCTGTAAAAAGTGATCTGTTGCCTTCATTTTTGCTGTAAAACCTGCTTGCATGGATCAGCACTGACTTCTGGATGAGAAACAAATACTTTTTTCTCCAGAGAAAGGGACACATTTGGAAAAAAAATGTTGTTTATGTCTTGGCTTATGTATGTCTCCTGGTGTATTTCTGACAACCGGTACATCACAAATATTAGTTGCTGCCATTTTCTCTTTTGATTGAGCTTTACATCAGCACAATTTGTATCAGTGGTGAACTTGATCTTGAACTAACAAAAAAATTAGCATAGACTTCCCAGATTATTGGCATTTGTCCCTAAAGCCAAGAAATTTACTTTAATTAACTTAGTATGACACAGAAATTTTCTCCCATGTTTTGCTTCTCACATTACAAAGTTAAGTGGAAAATTCATTTTAGAGACTTCTGACAGAACCCTTTGCCTAAATACATCCAAGAATGGCGATCTAGAGATTTTTGTGTTTACAATATAAGCTATCCATGTTTGATGGACATATGGGTGTGGACCATATTCTGATCAGTTAATACAGACTGAGTGTAAACTGGAAAGAAAAATGAGACTTAATCTGCATTAATTTGCTCATAATCAAAGGAGATACCTAATTCTTTGCTTACATGCATCGCTAGCTTCAATCAAAAGCTTGTAAGCAGAAACACATCTTTTTTGCCCTAAGCAGTTAATTATAAGATTGCAGTAGCTCAGAGAACAACATAATTGGTGCTTCTGTTTTAATATTGTTTCTCCCCAGGTCTAGAACTTCTTTTCTACCTTTTGTATTCATTCCAAAAGATTTTGCAGGAGGAAATCATTTAAAAATGGCAAAGAAAAATAAAGAGAGAGGAATTATGAGAAGTTATCTCTAACTCTTTTCTTTTCTTTTTTGGTAGCTATATAGACTGTGTTGCGCTGTATTACTAACATTTTCCTAAACTGTGTAAGTAAGCACTGAGAAACAGTAGAAGTGAGCTGGCCATGGCACATAGGCAGCAGCAAGCAAAATTACACTGTCACAAGGTAGCTCATGTTCCTAATAAAGATCTTAACTATTTCATGTTACTGAAAACACATGAGTTCAATTACCAAAATAAGCAATTCGAAAAGACAGGTCCTACTGGAAAACAAGCTCTCTCTGCTGTTCGTTTCTTTGCTGTTTACTGAGGATCACTTCATAATATCAAATATCCATCAAGGACCTCGTTTGCACAAAATAACTATCCCATAATTGTTCATAAAAAAGCAGTTTGGTTCTCAGTCTGTAATCCGTGTCATACCTTAAAAATTGGCAGCAAAACCACAGAACATAATGATGGTTTCCTGCTGTACGCTGAAACGCACTCTGGAAATCTACAACCCATATTAAACATTGGTTTGGGGCTTGTTGGTTGTGTGAGGTAAGCAATTATTTGCGTTCTTTTATGTGACTTGTCCTCCCAGACAAAGTCTTCATGATGGGTAGCTGCACAAGAACTGTCTGGTGAGCATTATTATTAAGTAGGGATTATATAATTAAAGAGCCAGTGTGGTATATTGGTTTGAGAGCTGGACTAGGACTGTGGAGGTCAAAGGTCTGACTCCCTGCTCAGACATGGAAAACCATTGGAAGACCTTGGGCAAGTCACACTTTCTCAGCCCTGAAGGAAGGCAGCAACAAACCTCCTCTGAAGAAATCACACCAAGAAAACCTGAAGATAGTGAGATGTCAGAATTGACATGCAGGCACCTAACAGCAACAACAACAACAACAACAACAACAACAACAATAGATATACTCAAAAGACATGCCGGTTCACAAAATTGTGAATGAACATTCTAGAAATGAGGAGTTTTCTGGGCAGTTTAAAAAATTTGTTCATTTATGGCATCATTTAAGGCAGGGGGGCAAGGTGCAGCCCATAGGTTCCATGTGGACCTCCAAGGGCATTTTTGAGGCCCACAAGGGCTGTCGAGCTCTTAAACATATTGGGAGGGACATAGCCATGAATGACTCCATGCCCCCATAAAAGTTAACATCCAGTTTATTCCCTGGTTCTAAAAAGGCCTCTCCTGGGTCTAAAAGAGCTGGGGGTCATGGCAAAACTGTTCCAATATCCCCAAGGGGATGGGGGAGTATTTGAGTTCCCCTAAAAAAAAAAAATCTTTAAAATTGGGGTGGAAACATGGCAGCCATTGTCTGGATGGCATGGAGAGCAATGCATTCACTCCTGGGTTATTCTGCCAATGATGCATAACAATTTTTTTAAAAGTCTCTAACAGTAATCTCTGTTCATTCTCTGCGAATCTGCTGCCCTGTACTGGTACTCTGATGTACAACCCCACAACCTCTGGCAGCTCTGAAGTAATGGTTGTCTAAAATACCTCAAGGGATCATACTCTCCTCCATCATTTCATAGATGAAAATTGGGACACGTGTCCATGCAACATCAGAGTCTGGTCAAAATCACAAAAATTATTAACAAGGAAGAACACACAAGCTAGGAGGGGCTCGAGCAGTTCAGTTTTGCCTGACCCTAATGGGAAGGGCAGGATTCTGCCCCCAACTCTCCTCTCCCCAATGCTGAACTAACTGCATGCAAACTACTCTTGTGCTCAGTTTCCAACAACTGAAGTAAGCTGAGCATGAAGGGGGAAAGTGGGAGGAGGATAGAGAAACTGGGAGATACTGGGAGATTTTTAAAGCAGCTGAAAATATGAAACTACAGAGGATTAATCAAGCTGCCCTTGCTAAATCGGGACAGTTGGAGGGTATGAAGTTTGAACATCAAAAGGGAACTTACTACTTGTGATGAAGCACATAGACTCTCTTCTCACCCCAACCTCAATGTCCATTCCTCTTTTTAAAAAAGAACTGAACAGAGAATGCTTCCATGCTGCTATTTCTTCTCAACATAAAGGAAGCTCAGTAATTAGAGTTGGTGTTTGAAAATGACAGTTTTTCCTCTTCTGCAATGTTCTTTTGCATTTGCTGGAGGGTGAAAGAATCAAGATTTTTTTGAGAGCGGATCAAAAATGCCTTTTTCAGTTGCAGGTATTTAAACTGAGAGGTTCATAAAAAGGACAAACTGACAGGAACATTGTCTTCATTTGATGATGATGCTGGTGCCCTGAAAACGTAGTGGAGCATATATATTTTAATAAACACATTCTTACAACTGTGAGGGTTACTGATTAGATCATTCCTTAGCATGGATGTACCCAGTAAGGCTGCCAGGAGAAAACTGGTAAGTGCGGAGATATCCATAGCTTGCATGAAGCGAGATAATTATAGTACTAAACAGGTTGGAAAGTTAAATTTAAAATCCTTAGAATAAGTAGAATGGGGTTATAGCTAAATTCTAGGTAATGCTAAGAGAACAGGTTGCCTTTGGCTTAATGAAGAGAGGAAGTGGGAGAAAGTTGTATTAAAAAGTGCAACTGAGAAAACCAGCAGCCTTTCTAAATCCAGCCTGCACTCTGTAGAAATCTTCATTTTGTCTTTATTAGTGTCCATAATGTCTATGACATAGTAAGAATAAAAGAACATAAAACAACAATGGTAGTAATGGTAATCTGTTTGTTGCCATTCATCCTTAGCTTCTGGCAGTGTGTGGTTTTTTTATCCTTGAACATGAATCCACATAATTAAATAATTTTGCTGATACCAGCTGTTGTTTCTGTTCATCATGATTTTGTCCATCACTTTCAGAACCCCAACATATAAAAGCCATTTAGATGTTAACAGCCACTTTCCCACAATGCTGCTGGAGACATATCCTTAGGTTATAGAAATGGTCTCACTGCCATCATGGGCATGCCTGATGGGAACACAGGAGAGGTCTTCTCAGTGGTTGCTCCCAGACTAGTAATTTACTCCCATGACAGACTAGGTTGAACTTCTCACTTTCTGCCAGCAAGCAAAGACCTTTGTACTTAGACAGAAATTCAGCTGTTAACAACAAAAGGGCCTTTGAGTGGAGTTGATTTATTTTTTATCTTCATTCATATTTTTACATGTTTTTAAACTGTTTTAAATTAGTGTTTAATGGGATTGTTTATTTAATTGCTTTATAACTTTTGTATTCAGTACAAATTATTTTACCTGTACTGTTTTGTAAACTGCCTTGGGTCCCATATTGGGAGAAAGTTGTGATATAAATTAAATACATAGATAAATAAGAGGAGCAAGTTTCTTCAAACTCCGATTCAGTTAGTCTTGGTTTAGTGGCAGGCTAATCAAAGTATGGAAGTGAAGAAAAACATCCGAGACAATATAAAATGGCAAAGGAAGCAATTCTAGGAGCAAGATCTAGGAGCAAGGCCTACATGTGAAGCCAGGCCCACTGTGACCACTGTCACCCCAAGTGACAGATGCTGGAGGGAGGGAGTGACAGCCCAGAGCTTCTCCTCCAGAGCCGTTCCCAACCTTTCCCTCATGTGTAGCTGGGTTACGATGGAGGACCCTGTCCCCTTCCCTGTGCTGAAGCAAGATTCAACTGCCAGCTTCCTGAAGTGGAATGGAGAAGGAGTTTGCATTGCCCTTTTTTTTTTTTTACCTCGGCCAGCAAATGCCTTGGGTCAGCCCTGGAGTATATAGTTACAGGTTTCTGTCTGGAACGTTATCCAGTTAGTGTTATGTCAGAAACATCATATAAAATTTCTAGTTCAACAGAGACTCTCATCAGGATGAAGCAGCTGCAGATCTGCTATCTGTCTATAGAGTTCAGTGACAGAATAATGTTGCTCCATTTTGTCCTTGGATCAGAGAGTGGTACAACTGGGAGCTTCACACTGCTAAAGAATTCCTTGTGCGTTGGGTGATCCCCCACTTAGTACAAACTTGGTCAACTTTCGTCTTGCACATCTCTAAATATGATTCTAAACACGGGCTATGGAGACCAGAATCTCCCTTTGATAGTATTAATTTGGAGCATCGTATCTATAGGAGGAAATGCAGGAAATACTCTTTGGAAATGAAGAATACAACAGGAGTAGAAGAGCAGTTCTGTGAGGACACGCTTAGCTGTAAACAAGCACCTGCAAAGGGTTACTCTTTGTAGTGTCCTACTTGGACTCACGTATTAAAGCTGTCATCAAAGTAGATCTGATTATTTTGCACATGGCTTTCCTGAAAGGATGTTATGATTTTCTAGATGTTTGGTGGCTGGTGATAAATTAGGCTTTTATGATGTCATGTGAAAGGCCATTGCTTGGATTTCCTCTTTTGTTGAGCATGCTGAGAGATACGTTTGGAGTCTTGCTCCAAATACAAAATGATCCCACCTTCTTTTACCTTAACCCTTTCATTAGTAATAGGCTTTGCAACAAGAATGTAAATGCAGGTAAACCTTATTAAAAATATTCAGTGGTTAGCTTCACAAGTATTATTAAAAAGATTTGTTGCTGATTATTAATAAGTAATAAGCAGCAAGTGTTTTTGTTAAGGCATGACTGTCCATTGGAAGAAAGATCTCAAATTTTTACTTCTTTTCCCACTTCCTAGATTCACAAAAACTTAAACTACTGATCACTGTTGTGCTGTCCTTATGTGATTGTAGCAGGGACAGGGAGACTTGTAACTATTAATCAGAAATGTCAGGACGAAATATCTCCCACCCTAGAAATACACTGATGCAAGATATCCATATAAATCACAACCTTGTGACTCCCTCTACATGTTTTAAAGTGCCTGTGTCCTTCAAACAGAGCCTACTTTATGCATCTAAATCTTCTAAGACACTGAGTTTTATGAGTACCGTGAGAACACAGTGACATCATTTATCATCTATTGAAAGCTGCAGAATCTGACATTTTTCAGTGATTAAGTGCAGTGCTGGGGAAGAGCTTTATGTATTCACAAGATCATAGAGTTGGAAGGGAGCAAATAGCAGGGAAATCCATCCATCACTCTCATAGGTGCAAGATGCCTCGAGATGCTTCAGGTTACAGACACTGGATGTTTAGGGCCCTGAGGTGACTGTTTCGTTCCAGAAATAATAAACCAAATTACTATTCCTTTTAATGATAATCTGAGAAATCAATAATGGATCATCATCAAAATCTCAAAGTTGCAAAAGTGGCATTTATTGTGTTTGTTTTTGTTATGTCCCTTCGAGTCAACTCCGACTTACGGTAATGGTGGTCCTGTTTTAGAGTTTTCTAGGCAAGATTTATTCAGAAGTGGTTTGCCATTGCCATCCTCTTAGCCTGAGAGAGCGTGACTTACCTAGCTCTATGGCCAAGCAGAGTTTTGAACCCTGATCTCCCAGAGTCCTAATCCAGCACTCAAACCTCTACACTACTCTAGCTCTCTAATCATGGTGTAGGAGGGCTGAATCAAGGGAATAGACTAAGAAGATAGGAATGCAAGCATGCAGAAGACAGGCTACAGTGGCATCAGTGAGAGATCAGCACACAGAAATAATGGTGGCTAAATAATGGCAGCAGCAGCAGCAACAACAATAATAATTTAAAGTAAAGCTCTTTATTAACAATATGTAGATTTTGTTAGATGGTCTGCAGGATGTACAGTTAAGTTTTAGATCCATGTCAGACTATAGTCTTTCCATTAAATTTAGAAATAAGCACATTTCTTTTTGAAAAACTAGAATGGAAAGTTTATAATTCTAAATGGCAGTACTTGTGATAAGGGCACCTAGGTTTGATTTACATGTTAATTTTAGATGTGAAAAACTCACTACATGGTGATGTTACCATGCCATTTACATGTGATGAATATGTTCTTTGACTAAAACAAATACTTAGAGGTAGGCCAACAATTTATGATTGACAGAAAAGTGGTAAATGCCGGCTGTCAAGAACAAATTCAGTCTCATGGAGATGACATACTAAAATCACCTCATGATAATTTTACCACATCCCTGTGTAATATGAACTGAACGTTAAGTTTCCATAGTGAGAGCACAGGGGAAAAGTTGGAATCGCTTTTATCTCGTCTTTATTAGGAATACAGCTTTGTCTTTTGTTTAAGATAACTGAGAGTAACGCTTTCCTTCCTGATGTAGAGATGGCCTTAACGGGCTAATCTTTCAGCCTGCTGAAATCAGTACTGTTGCCTTTAGTGGTCTGTGGAGTAGCCTTCCCATTGGAGAGTTATCTGGGTGAGAAACAATTTTTGCAGTCACATAATTTTGCCTGTATTTACATTGCTGGACATGTGATTTGGTTGACATAAGCACAAAGATAAGACCTCCATATGCTCTCTGAAGAGATAGATATGCTTTATGTCTGTGTGTTGATTAACGTGTACACTGTTTCCATCAAAGCAGTTGAACAACAAATGGCACACCACACACACTGCCAACTCCCTCTGTTTTGCTCCACTGGCCATTTTATCGCCATTGTCAATGTGCTTGTCAAAGCCTGTGCTGATTGTCTCTCTCTCCCTGAGGTTGATAGGCAATATTGTTTTCATACTGATGGCATTCCCTTGGCCCCTCTGATGGACAATGCCACCAGTTCCTGACTTCCTGAACAAACCAGACAGTTTGCTGTTTTCTTGTCTCTTATCACTCCCTGTCAGTAAAGGAGAGGTCTGGATTCAGCTTTGATTTGTGCTGATGTCCTGCAACATGATGAGAAATGTGGACCAAAGGCTATTCATTAGCATTGTCATCAACCGTATGCTTATTGCTTCTTGGAACCCATGTGCCTTAGCTATTTGGAGATACCAGACTGAAAACTAACAGGCAGGTTTAGGGTAAATGATGATTTTGTTTTCACAGGTTCCTTACTGACTTAGCAGTATCATGAGAATGTTTTAATGGGATCTTATCCTAAAATGTGCTGAGTGTCAACAAAACTTGGAAGTAGTGGAGGACTAGGAAGCTCAGCACCTTTCAGAAACAACTCCTAATGGAGGTCACAGTTATTCTACACACACACACACACATACACACACACACAACCTGCCACAAAAAAGTACTACTGATTTACGCTTATTTGGAACAACTGTTAATTTCAAGTAAAACCCGCTTTATATTTCAGTTCAGTCGGAATGCTGGCATTTTCCAATCTTTGGGGTAGTTCATAAAAATTCAGCTTTCCTAAAACATTTTCAAAAAGCTGTTCCTCCAAGAGCAGAGATCAACCAGCTCGCAATACATTAAAATAAATTTAGGTAAGGAATCCATTTCATAGCCATTCTTCCATCCCCTCGGTAACATGTTTATTCCTCAACTTTGTTGTTCAAAAATAATAAAGGGAAAAATGAAAACTGAATACCTTTCAGAGATACCCTTTCCAAATTCCTGAAGATGTTTAGCATTTCCTGTTAGATCTTAGCCTTGTTGGGTGAAATGCATTTATTCTTCCATAACTGACTTTTAAGTGGCCATGCTGGCTGGGGTGATTGGTGTTGAAGCATTGAAGCACCAAACTGGGAATGGCTGCTCTAGAGATATGTACTAGTTGACCCACAGATGCTGCAGATATTCAGTGTATTGTTATGCATTTCCCCTTGAAGAATAGTAGCTTCTTTCAGATAAGACTACCATGTAAGAAATTGTGCCATCCTTGTAATGTAATTTATAAAGAGAAAAGCAGAGCTTATTTGAAACAAATAACTCTTTTCATAAGTAACAAATCCATACAGATAATTCCAGATCCCTGGAAGCATGATGTATGTTTCTCGCTGGCTGCTCCCGGGCTCTGGAGCTCCCTTCCTAGTAGGGCCAGACAGTTACCTTCCTTGCTGTCTTTCTGTAGTCAGGTGAAGACTTTGTTTCAGTAGGCCTTTGGTATACGGGAAAAGGGACTTCAGTAAGAGGCTGAATTGTCTATATTTGTTGTGTTTCTTTTTTTTAACAGGACTGATTTTAATTGCTTCTTAATACTGTTGATAGTTTCATTATTATTTTAACATGTGTATAAAGTGCACTTTTAACTGTACCTGTTTTAACTTTTGAAAGCCACCTTGAGTCCCAAGCAGAATGATCATCATCATCATCATCATCATCATCATCCTTTATCCAAGAATCTAGAAATCAGTGAGGTATCATGAAATAATAATAGATAGGATCCTAGTAGTACAGTTACAAAAGGTGATGCTGCTTGGAATGTGCTACATTATCTGATGATTATACAACCACCCCTCAGTTTCAGCTAGAAATTCCCAGCTCTTGGTTCAATTTCAAACTGTAGAAACTGTTTCTGCTCATTCCTTCTTGCTTTGAAGGATGACACCTTCTGTAATCTGGATTACAGATTATCCAGAAAAACAGACACAAGTCTTTCAGAATCATTTCATTACTTAGCAGGTCCCTGGGTCCTATCAAATGATCTTTGGGGGCCAAAGCACTCTAATAGACCAGTTCAAACCAATCAAGGCAAAACAAATACAGATGAACACCAGAGCAAAATGACATGGCACCAGACTTCAAGACCCAAAGGTTCCAAAAAAGTTCGTACAAATATAGAAATCAGAAAAGGTTACCAAGTTTCCTAAAATGAAAACAGACAAAAGCAGTTCCACTAAGCTTTACGATATTCCATATATGACATCCGTGATTATTTTTCCTATCTGAAAACTGTTGTGCACATTTTGGGAGCTAACGTTATTTATCTGCACAGTCCAGGAAAAAGGAAAAAAGCACTGCTTAAAATTCTTCAGTAAATACTATCAGCTCTTCTGCAACGCTGACCAATCTGTTGCCTTCTTTTGTGAGCCCATTAAAGGTTATGAACACACAAGTTAAATTAAAAAGTGCTGCTAGCTGCCCTCAAACTATTCTATATAATGTGATATAATTCCGTGTAAATATAGTGCATCCACTATTACAATTAATCAAACAAAGTCCTTTCTTTGGACAGAATGTGCTACTGGTTTCATTATGTCCTCAAGTGAAATTACCCTTTCTGTTTGCCTGTGTGCTCAGCGAAACAGTGATGCGGCACAGTTGCATTAGCCTATACTATGCCATTGTATGTGCCTTCCAGTTTGCAAGTCTCCCTCTTTGTGCTTTCTAGCCACTGCAGGAGGTCTCAGGGTTACGTTTAAGTTTCAGATAAACAAATAAACAAACACAACTCTTTTTGGAACTCTGTTAGCAACACTCTGGGCTTGGTCTGTGATGCGTCCAAAATACTTTGCTCAAGAAAGTTGAGTTAGACACTAATAAATTACGTAGTGAAACCAGATCATTTGCCTAATGAGCTAAAATAAAAACTATGATGACACCCAGATCCAGAACTCAGGAAATGGGATATTTAAATAGAAATGGTTTGCATTTTTCCTTGAATGTTCATTGCTTTCTTTTTAAAAATTCCAGACCACAGTTCTTTGATGCAAAAGTATGTGCATTTATTAAGATCATAAAAATGCTAAGATCATATTAAATAAATGTAATTGTGTAGCATTTGACACTTAAACCTGCAATTACAAAACGGGAGGATGGTTTTTAAAAAGCCTTACTAGATAAACTTGTGCTTTCTCCTGTCCTAAAGAGATCATATCTCAGTTAAGTGAATTTAAATCTGTGGGAGATTTGTACAGTAGTGTTAAAACAGCAGCAATTTGGCTGTTGGCTCTCAGCTGCTTTGCCAAGTACTTGGGTTTTCCATAGGCTGGGTTTCCAAGATGAGATTGTAACTCACATTTTAAATTTGTAATTGGTAAGCCTTATTTTCCTTTCACAGAATACAAAGATATAGTTTATTTTGTTTCAAAAGGTAATACTTAAAAAACATAACACTTCACTGTTTGGTGTGTAAAGTACTAACAAATTAGTGAAAGCAAGAAAGCTGTTTGGTATTTTTGTTGAGCTCTTTGCATCTGTCTCCATTCACACCATGGTGAATTATATAGAAAGTCATTTGTGGAATTTCTTCTCTCTTGCCTCCCCCCCGCCCCAACTTGTCCCCAATATCTTACGTATTTTTAGAGCCCATTGGCAACAAAGCAAAAACATTTTGTACAAAAAATAAACAGCAAACTAGATGGTGCTTTGAACTCAGAATCATTTTATTTTGAACTCCAGCAGAAACGGAAGGCTGGTTGGACTGTATTTGGCTTCCTCAGAGAACTTTTGATTTTGATACCTCCCCCTTTTTTCAAAAGGGGGACCTCATCCTCACCTTTCATAAATGTTCTGCTCTCATTTTGCCTCAGAAAGGCAAAGCGCTGGCACAAAATGTCTGTCTGCTCCTGGGCTGGCATATAAGCTCTGGTTCACACTACATTTAGAAGCAAAATAAGTCCAGATCTCATTTCATTGAACCACTAATGCAGCTGAACAGTGATTTTGATGCCTCCCCAACTGTCCTTTTTATGTGATGTTAATTATTCTGTTTTTCATACTACTATATTGCCTGCAAAAGCAACCCTTTGTATTACTCAAGAGATCATTGAATTGCATCTATTTAATGTAACTTATTGGAATGATTTTCACCACTCGATGATAATGACTGCTTTATTACTAATAATGGGACTAAGTAGGAATACAGATAAGACTTTTTTTAGGCATGTATGTAAATGGCCTGATGTACATTTATTTTTTCAGAAGCAAGTACCATCACATCCTGGTATCTAGATCCTAAATGGACACAGGATTTCAGGGTGTCACCTTTCCACAGTCAATAAATTATACCCATTGGGTATAATTTTTCACATGACCTTGCAACAGCCTTTCTTCATTTCTGGTATGCATTAACAAAATCCATGTGCGATATGATTCAGTTTAAAAGGTGTTACTTAGTATTACTTTCAAAAGCATAACACCCGGCTGCAGCCTGTGACAGCTAAACTGAACCGGCCTTCCTTCTACCAGCCCAACAATGTGGATGTAATGTGGGTGGCCCATGACAAAGATTGCTATAGGGGAGCGAGGTGTACATGTACTAGTTCTTACAAATATTTTTCACAAGTGAAGTTAAGAACATATTCTTAATTTCTGTTGCAATAAATATAAAGAATAACCCTGTTCATCTGAACATTTTTAAAAGTATTCTCTCTTGAATCTGTCTTTAATTACTGTCTTCCTTCTATTGTGAATTTCCTTATAATGTCTGATCGTTTTTGAACAGACTGTTGCCCTCAGTGAAGTAAGTGAACTTCAGAAACCTGCAACATCCAATACTTCCACATTTTTTAAAAGATGAGTTGTTTCATCTCTCACATTTTATCTCTTAACTTTATTGACGTTGAGTTGTACTGGTCACATGGATTGTAGTGATTATAGTGTCAGATTTGCTTTTTGATTTACTTCTGTATTTTAAGAGGGGTGCAGTAGGATTCATTCACTTCAGTAGCACATCTTGGTATAATATAAAACAAGGTGGTCTCCATTCAAGAGTCATTATTTTTTGATACAGAATGCCTTGCAAATGCAGAATGCTTTGAGTAACTATTCTTAAATGCTGCCTCCTGGTGAATGGTAAGCCACAGTATTTCAAATAGGATTGCAGAATTGGAGAGGTGGGGAGAAAAAGTGGTTCGAATTTCAGAGAAGTGCTGGCACTTTCCAGAAACTATGTGTGGATGGAGGAGTCTGTAATGGAATTGGAGGGAGGTGATGTCTATCAACAGTTTTGTAACCATCAGCTTGCCTTTCTTCGGCTGCTGCAACCTGGAAAGCAATCAGACTGAGGCTGTGCTTTCATTCTGTTAAAAGACAAATTATGACTAGCTGTGTGTGTGTGTGAGAGAGAGAGATTCAAATTCTTCTACAAATAGTTGCAAAAGAAACAACTAAAGATGCTGGGTGTTTTTTTTTCTCTCCCCCCCCCCCCCCCGTTGCCCATAGGATTTTCTACAAGGTGACTGCACAAAAGCAAAACAAAAACTCAAATGGAAACCCAAAGTCACTTTTGACGTAAGTTCTTTCTCTCTCAATCTCTCCTTCTCCATACACTTGGTATGACAACCCGTTTGAGAAACATCTTTAAATGTTTCTATTAAATGTAGGATCTGTTTACAGGAAAAACAAAATAACATTTCATGACGTTTAAAGTTTGGACTTTAAAAGCGAAAAATCTGGAAATTCCTATATAATGCAGCAGTAAAAGAGGGTCACTGCAGTTCTCCAGACATTTACTTTGATTATGCTGTCTGAGTTGTAAGCAATTCAGTGGGTTGGAGCCACTGACCACAGACTCAAGATTTGGACTTCACTATTTTCCTGAATATGGTCCTTTGTAGTAAGCTACAACGAAAAGTTATTTGTCCCCATAAGAATTTGGAGGGGCTTTTTAAAAGAGTAACTTGTTTTAAGAATGATATCTTACTGATACCTTTTGCATCTTTTTACAAAAATATGTGAAAACAGCCTAAAATCTCCCCAAATGACTCCCCAAAAGTGTTAGAGGTGAGAAATAAACATAATGCTCCTTTTAAAAAAAATGTTACATTAATGCCTCCCCCCCCCAAAAAAAAAGTAATATGTTAAAAGTAATGCCATTACTAGTAATACATCTGGTTCCAGTTGCATGTTTCAAATCTAATCCTTCAGTCTCATTCTAAACATGTTTAGCTGCATCATGGCTACATAGGACCAATGCCATTTTTAAAAAAACACACTTTTTGGAAGTCACACAATGAGACAGGTGCTGATGGACAAAACAGAGGAAGTTGTCGTGTTAATAATTTCAACAGCAGTTGGAGCAATTTATGCAGCACATACTACAAAATTACGGGGAGGGGATATTACATTGCCTGAAGCCCAAGATTTTGCAGACTGAGGCTGCACAATACCCTCCAAAAAAAAGAGAGAGAGAGAGAGAAGTAAAGTTCTGATGAGAATGACAAAAACAGGATGCAAAATAGGAAAAAACAGTGTGCATTCCTGGTAGCAGAAATAGTCTGAGGTGGCTCACCTTGAAAATCTGAATAGTACCCGCTATAGTGGTAGCAAAAATATCAGATAGCGAAAAGAAGTGGCAGTTTGCTGTCACTTAATGGTTAACATAAAGTCTACTACAGAAGGCCTGCCTAATGACAAGACCAGCTCTAGAGGGCACAATAAATGAACTGTTTGGCTATTCCCTCACAGGTGCCAATTAGTGTGTGTGCTGGGGGGAATGATTCTGCAAGAGGGGGAGGCGATATTGTGGGAAGACAGCATTTCCTCTAAGCAGAGAGCACCTAACTTGTGTGTTTCCCTTCCTTCTGGCAGGAGCTGGTGAAGGAGATGGTGAAAGCAGATGTGGAACTCATGAGGAACAACCCCAATGCATGAATCTGCTCCTTGTTCCTACCTGCTCAGTCCCTGACTACTGGGGCTCCAGGAATGAAGCCTGATTATGAATCACACAGCTGACATTTGTGGGGATGGGGATGACAATCACTTCTGGGGGTGTTGGGTGATTTGCTGCCATTTTATTTCCCTGTGCTTGTGCAATGGCTGCGTTTTTCTTTCCAAATCTCTACCATGCATCGTGGCTTTGAATTCCTTTTGAAATGGTACAATGAAGTGGTGGTGTTTTTCCCTCCTGATGTGTAGATGGGAAGATGAAGGCTAGCTTACCATTCCAAATCATTTTCTTTTCACAGTAAAAACACATTTCCATTTGTTAAGACATTTCAGTGCCTTTTTAATACTGCCTCCGCCTCCACAATAAAGGGGGAAATGAGTTCATGGGGAGAGTGTGAGTTCCACTTCATTTCTGGAGTTACAATACACGAAAAAGGTCTGGGAAAAAACAGTGTCCAGGGCTGTTGGATCCTATCACATTAAGTTTCTGTAACTCATGGCTATAGCCACCAATGCAATCATATTAAATTCTGACCATTACATGGTATCTTCTGTTTAATATTTAATCATTCAGAGGGTGATTAGAAGTTTGGCAGTTTGTTACCCACAATCCACATGTGAGTTAGATACTGTTTTCTACAGATGTGTTTGCCATGTGAGGAAAATCAGGTAAAAATGACTTGCTGGCATCCAGTGGATCTTTGTACTGAAGGCGCTGTTCTATTAGTATTTTTGCGGTCACGCTCATGTTATTTGATGAAAGAAGAATGCCACTGTCTCCCCACTAGTCGTTTGTTATGTGCCTGCCTGTCTCACTGCCACTGTCCTATCCAGCTGCTCCACACAGTTTGCAGCTATCTCACCCTTTCCCTTTGCTCCCTTAAGCTGCCACCTTTCCATGCCCAGCTGAGGGTGGGGCGGGGGTGTTCCCTTGTTTTTTCCTTCAGCTCTTTAGCATGGTATTGTGATGTACATATTCAAAGGAGCTTGCCACAATAAGCTTCGCTGTGCAGTACCCAGATTCCTGTGCACAACTGAGCTATTCACATCTCATCCTGTTTCTGCTTACTAAAATTAGACGCTATAGGAGCCTGAAGCAGCCACAGAAGGTGGCCTTGAAAAGGTTGTGTGGGGAGGAGGGGGATTCAGAATTCAAGGCATTTAGTGCCAGCATTATCCAGGTTATACAGAGGTTGTGGATGCCACACATTTCCCCTTCAGTGGGTACTTCCACCTAACATTCACTCTGCTTCCCTTCTTATTAAGTCTTTACCATGAAACTAAAACAGTGGGGAGGTGTAAGGAGCTGCCTGGCTTTGGAGGCTGAGCCAAAGCTTTTAAACTCACCTTTCTGACTTGCTTTGGACAAGCCATGAAGGCAACCTAGTTGCTGGCTGAATTCCCCACGCGAAGTAAAACCGAGATTTCAGACCTTGAAGAGAGTGGGGGGGAGCCGGACTGCAGTTCACAGAATCCTACCACCAGCACGATCACTTTTGCAAAAGCTTTGCCTTTCCGAGCTTTACAGAATGTGATCGGCTTGTAGTCCAGAAAATTTCTTACAGGGTATTTGTGGGGGTAAATATACCCACGGACCAAAGTGAGGGCATTGCCCCCCAAGTAAGAATTCTTCCCCGCAGTGAAATTATTATATCCCCAAATTTCTAGCATTCCAGAGAGAGAGCCATTGAACCAAAGTTTACTGCGTTCCCATCCCCTTGATAACTTTGCCCCCTCCCCTTTTTTTTCGAAATGTTCACCTGAAGTTTAAAATCCCTGCAGTGCCAAACTTCTGGAGACAGAAAGTAAATGTCATTAGGGGAGCAGCATTCTTAAAGGGGTGGGGGGGACAATGCCTTCGTTGCTGCCACACACACACACACACTTTAAAGCTATCCAGTGTTATAAAACAAAAGAAAAAGGTGATCGGGAAGAGAACGCAACATCTCGAGGAGTGAGTGGAGAGTAAAGAAAATCTAGCGGGAGAGGGAGGGGTGGAGGGGTGAGAAAGCGGAGAGGCAGCAATCGGCGTTCAGGAGGAGTGTATTGAGGAGGGGGCGCGGGGGAGGAAGCTGCCTCCAAGAATATGGGGGGGGGAGAGGGGGCTCTTTGTGTCGCTGGGAGGCAAGCAGACGGTGCGCTCAGGGAGAGCGTGCGTGCGCGCCGCAACCGGAGGCAGTTTCGGGGTTAGCTAGGCCCGGGGGCCGCGCTGAGCTGATGCTCCGAAGGGCAGCCGGGGCTAACTGGGGCGGGAGCTCCCGATTGGGACCAGATGCTTCTGTGGGGCTGTCGCAGGCGCGGCAGCAAAGCCGAGAAAGGCCCGAGCGCCGCGCCGCCGCCGCCTGGCGCTCCTCGCTGCTCCGCGCAGGTGGAAGGCACGCGGGGGGGGGGGGGGAGTGGAGGGATCGGAGAACAAGAGGGGCCCTTGTTTGGCTCGGCCCCGGCGGGGAGGGCGGCCGCCTCGGCGCTCGCCAAGCGGAGGAGAGCGTTTCCCCTTCCGACAGCCGGCCGGCCGGCCGGCCGGCCTCGCTCAGCTTTTGCTCTTCATTTCGGGGCCTCTTGCGGAAGGGCCGCCTAAGTGGCCTGCGGATCGCCGAGGAAGTGGCTCGCCCTCGCCGTTGTTTGCAAAGAAGGAGGGGAAAAACAGAACAAACAGGCGAGCCAAATCCCCTTTTCCTCTCCCGGAGAAGAGCGGGTGATCGGGCGTGGCTGTCGTCCCGTCTTCATCCTCCGCGGCGAGCGGCTTTCTGGAGACGGGTCCAACTTTGTGTCCGGAGCCCGCGGCTTCCCTCCTGCCCGGAGGCGGCCCTCGCCTCCTTCCGACAGCCGCTGCCCTCTTCGCTCTCCCCGTCGGGCCTCCCAGAGGCAGGGCGGAGGGAAGGCAGCGGCTGGCAACGTCCGAGGCCGGGGGCTCCGACGTGGCTCGCCCTCAAAAACCAGGGGACCGCAAGGCCGCCGAAGGTCTTCCGCTCCCTTGTAGGCCTCTCCGTACGTCTGGGAAAGGACGCGGTCTCGTTTCGGTTCTGTTCCTACCCGGGAAGTTTGAGTAGGGGCGAAGGGGTCACAGAATTTAGGAAAGTTGCTTATTTGCACTGCAATTGCCATGCTGCCTGGGAGGCTCGGGTATTTATAATTCAAATAAGTAACTTTCCCAAACTTGAGGTCACTGGCCTTTCTGGATGGAAGATTCTGGTAGTTGTAAATCAAGTAACTTTTCCAAGGGAGGAGAGAGGGAGTGTGCCTGCTTCCCCTTCTCGACTTCGAATAAGCATGTCCCAGAAGAGAACGTCTGGCTTGGAACTCAATCTTCGCACATTATTTAACGGGATTAAATCATCCCATTGTTTAAGCGGGAGGGAGGGAGCGATCCTGAGAGGCAAAACAAAACAACGCAAAACAACGCTGGCTTTCCCAGAGACGAAGAGCGAGCCTGTCTGTTCGGACGTGAACTCGCGGTCAACGGGGTTGAATTCGAAGCAGACGAGTTCTGGATCGGTGCGTTCCTAAAATCACACCTCCAGGCCAAAGAGTCACCAAAAGGGAGTCCTGAAAGTGAGAGGGAAGAAAGGAACACCGAGCCTTTCCCAGCTTGCTTTTGCTGTTTCAAAGTAGAATGTCTGCGGACTTGGATCTCCAGTCGCCTGCCGTTAGGAAATAGACCGCTGCGTCATTTAGTTAGATGACGCAGGCGAGCAATTCTCGTGATGTGTAGGGCAATATAGGAGTGAATTCGAGGACGTATAGGAATTCCAGCATAAAGTCCGATGTTTTACACACTATCAGTCTCGGGCTTAATTCAGCAGAACAGATTCGCAACTAAACCCCGCGGATTTCAGTCCATTTGTGTTAGTCTGGATGGAAGCAGTCGCTAAAATAACTTTATGTGTAAGGTGTCCTATATTTTTCCATATAGTCTCCCCCCCCCCAATCCTTCTCACGAAGGACCCGGTGGAAACAGTTCTTTTTGCCCGATTTTGCTGGGATCTTCTTGAGGCAGGGAGAGAAATTCACTGAAATGAGCTGTCAGGTCGTTTACTTTTCGTTGACCCCAGCGGCCCAGCCTGGGCACGCCGTACCCACTGAACTACTTCTTCCCATCCTTCGGAGGTCGGGCTCAGAGAGGGGCGAGAGACCTTCTGCAGTCACCTCCTCTCCCGCTGACTTGAATCCTAACCATTTCGAACTAGCTCGACACCTATGGGACGCGGGAGAGGGATCCCTGGCTCTGTCACTCTGGTTTGGAGGGGTTCCTACGTGTTCTCACGGGCCCATATGTCCCGCCTTTCACCCTCGCAGGATCCCCAGGGATTCCCTGCCCAGTCGCTGCAATCTCCTTCAAACGAGAGCCTGAATCCAACCGGTGGTCCCAATTCTAGTAGCTACCCTGCTGAGACCATAGCTGAATGGTGAGCCAAGTGGGCCCCATAGGATTTAGGTCACTGAGTGTACAAATCTTGACCCTTCAAAGGTTTAGAATGAGTTTTGTTTCAGCTCCTGGCTGTAACAAAGATAAGACCTATAATCCTGCACAAAAGGGCCAAAGAAAAGAAGGACCTGGGCAGAAGGTCTCTTTCCCGAGATGGCGGGGGCGCAGTTCTCCGCTTTCCTAGTCTCTAGGACCAAGCCCTTCGGGTCCTGAAGACCATCTCGCTACCCGAAGACGCATCATGCCTGTCCTTGAAGGAGCTTGAAACTTCTCAGTACAGAAATCTCGAGTGGAGACATGTCCTTAAGAAATCGGGCTTGGGAAAGTTCTAGTTTTTCTTGACTGCAACTCCCAGAACCTTCCCCCCACCCCCATGGCGGAAACAGATAATCGCCTGTTTCTCGGTCAGTCTGACTTTCCCTCACACACGATTATAGGCGTCCACACCAGGCCATTTCCGCACTAGACTGTTATAGTGCTATTATTCCACTTTCAATATCCTATGGAATCCTGGGGTTTGCAGTTGAGGGAGGGGCCTCTGAGGCCTTACAAGGGGCATGACTCCCCAACCAGGCCTGCCACCCTTCCTTCTCGCCCTCCAACCTGCCGCCCGGTGCAAGTCCTGGCCTTTGTCTGTCCCGCTGCTGGAGCTCGGCGAGGCTCGGCCGGGTCCTCCTCGGGCGAGTGGTTTCTTAGGGCACCGGCCCGACTGAACCCTCCCCCTCCTTCCTAGCTTGGGAAGAACTCTCTTTACAGATTGCGGAGCGCTGAGCAAAGCGGAAGAAGAAGGGCTCCCCCAAAACCTGCTTCCACGCCCGGGGAGCAAAGATCGCACGCACCCGCGAGCCCCGCGGCCCTCTGAGGCCTTCGCGCGGCCGGACAGAAATCAGCGGCATCTCGTCCCGCACAGTTCCCATAATCCATCAGCCAGCAAGGACGTGGATTTGGGGAGGTGAAGTCCAAGAAGGAAAATTTCCAAGCTGCGGGGGGTGGGCCCGGGCAAGCAGGGTGCGGTGCTACGACTGTCCTTCCCGCGGAGGCTGGAGAGCCGTCCTGAAAGGACGCCCCGTCCCGTGCCAACACGAGCGAGCATCCTTTCGCCGGCACACGCGCGCCACGCACCGTCCTGTTAGGAGGGGGCAACGGAGGGGCCGCGGGGTAAGCACGGCCTCCTGAATTTTCGCCGGATGGCCTCTCCTCCCTCCCTTCTCTCTCTCCTTTTTCTTTCCAGGGAGAGGTGGGAGACTCGGCGGGCTCGGAGGTTTCCTCCCTGGCTCGCCTGCGGGGGGGCTTGCCTCTGTAGGGGAGGCTCCCCGTATCAATTAAAAGGTGATATACGATCCCTGCCAGCTCGGCCCCCACCTTCCACTGAAACTAATAGGTGATTAGAAAAGAGTCTGGAGGCCCCCAAGGCGGGCGGGCGGAGGCGAGGGGGAACCGCTGCCTTCTACCCCGCGCGGAAAAGGTGCACGGGGCGAGATCTCTGGGCGCCCTTGGTGGGCCCCACAGAGGATGGGAGGGGGTAAGAGTTTTAAAGCAGGGGCGTTAGGATCGGGCCCCTTATACCAGCGAGGCCGCAAAGTTTACCATTCTTCTGGTTTTTCCAAAGGGACGCTATGCTCACACCCTCTCCCTCTGGATTAAGCCAGCATGAGGCATGGCCCGCCAGTGAAGCACTCAGCGAGTGGGTGGGAAAACACCGGAGGCCCCCCCCCGCGCCCCGAATCTCCTACATGGGGCCCGTTCGACCGTCACCGCCGCCCACCCACTCCTCTCCGACGGAGCGCTTTGAGTCTACTCGGAGTAGCCCCCGAGCCCGGGACTGGCTTCCAGCACCTGGAGTGAAGGGGCAAAGTGGCCAAGGGGCAGCGATCGCCAAGCCTCGTGCGCGGCTCGTGAGCCCCCGGACACAACAAGTCTCCTCTCCATCCCCGAGCAGAGAAACGCCGCCGGGCTTCGACTGGCGCAAGAGCCGCGGAGAGCCGCTTCGGCGGGAGGGCCGCCGCCACGGGCGAGGGCGGCGCAGGGAGTTTCGCTCCGCCTTCCCTTCGGAACGCTTTCCCCGGCCGGCCGGCCGGCGGGCGGGCGGGCGAAGACGGAGCGAGCGCGCGTTCGCTGCGCCTGTGTGTGTCCCGCGGAAAAGAGACCGGTGGCGGGGAAGTGGGGGGAGGAGGGTCTGTTTTTGCAGCTGCCTTTTAAGAAGGATTTAAAAACAATTTAGGGAAAGAGAGGGTTGAGAAACGGAGAAGCCGAGCGGCTTAGTCTTGCCATAGAAAGAGAAAAGGCGTATAATCCCTCTGAAAAGACGATTCTGCTCGAATCGCTAGCTCGCTCTCTTTGTCTCTCTTGTCCCGAGACCGCAGCCTGCCGGAAGGTACCTTAAACACAAGGTTCTGTCTTCGTCACTGGTTAATTATTCCCCTGAATTCTTTACTCCCGAGTAGCGTGGTGATTATGTACCTTCAAGTCGACTCTGAGTTATGGAGCCCCTAGCACCGGGTTTCGTTGCAACGTTTGTTCAAATAAATTCACCATCGCCCTCCCTCCGAGGCTAAGAGGGGGTGTGAATTGGTCAAGTTTTCAAAGTAGCCGCCTTATCCTCTTGCAGCATAAAATGGAGGGAGAGGGGGGGAGGGAGGGGAAAGCAGCTTTAAGACTAACCGCTTATAATTTCAGCAGGAGCCTTCGTGGATCTAAACCCACAGATGCTCACGGTCACGCGGTGGGTTTCCGCGGCGAAGATGAGATTCGAACCCTTATCTGGAGAGTAACACCGACACCATGTCAGTTTTCACCTAGAGCAGACCTATCGACTCGGTCTATATAAATGCGATTGATTCAGTGAGTCTACTTTTGTTAAGGCAAATAGTAAGATTCAGGCCATTTTTTTTTTTTTAAAAAAAATAACATTAACCTACTTCGCATTTCATTCTTTCCCAAAAGTGATTCCCCTCTCGGATAAACAATCCGTGACAGTCTCATCCTAAACACAGTTGCTGGGAAGTAAGCCTTACTGACTTCAGTAAGATTTACCCCCAGACGAACTTCCTAAAACTGCAACCATCCTTGCAAATTCTTATTTATTTATTTATTTTATTTATTTAGCAACAGCCATCCTTGTTGACTGGAGGGGCCCTTTTTTCCTTACACCATGTTTAGCATTGCCCAGTTGCCGCGCAATCCCTGGCATGTCTATTCAGAAGCAAGTGCTTTTACTGGGATTTAATCCGAGGAAAGGATCCACTGTGCAGGACTGCAGGTAGAAACACTGAGAAGTTAAACAGTTTTTGGGATGCAAGAGGCAATCCCCCCCAAAAAATTTAAAAAAAAACCAAAACAAAAAAAGCCATTGGATTCAATGGGACATTGAAGTGAACATCGGTACATTAACCTGCTGAAATATTTCGTTTTCTCCTCGCCCCAGCATTTCGTGGGTACTTTTTAAACCCTCTCCAATCTGTTCCTCCTTGCTTGCTAGAGAGTAGGGACAAGGGAACAGTCACCGTCCAGCTGGTCTTCCAGCTTTCTCAAGAGTTAATGGCTCCAAATGAGTGGGTTTTCCTGCTTTCTCTCAAGAGGTGGCGGGAAGAGGGAGGAGGATGGGAAGGGAGAACCCCCCCCCTTTTTTTTGTTTTACAGAAATGGAAGCTGGACTTGGAGTTGTCATCGAGCCCTTTCTCACCCCACCAAGGTCAGGTGAGAGTCTTTCGTAGGTAGGGCCTGCGCTTTGGCTTACAAGTGGTTCCCTTTTGCCCCCCAGGTTGACTCTGGATTGTTCATTTAGGGGACAAAAAAAATGTGCTGCACCGTGGGACAACTACGTAGCTGCCACCGATTCCCCCCCCCCTTCCTTTTCTCTCTCATATATGGGTTGCCAATACACACGCACTCGCAAAGAGCGGCAAAATTTGGCAGGGACGTCAGCAACAACGAGAAACGTAGCCTGCTGTTTGCGGAGAACTTTCTACCGCACGGAAGCGAGGCTCCCTCTTTCCCCCTCCCGTCTCCTACTTCTCTTTAGGACAAAAACCTTGCTGGGCAAATCCAGAGCCTGATCAAGGTACTATGGGAGGACTCCAAATCCCAGAATCCCCCACTGGCCAGGAGCAGAAGGCACAAAAAGAAGCTGAAAAAAGAGAGCCGGGCCGAATCCAGAGCTAAGCGGGAGGCATCACCGGCTTCGGCCTCTTGCCTCCCTGGCTCCAGATCAAGGAGTACCTTTTGTTTAAAGCGAAAGTGAAACTGTCCGGGGTGGAGGAATTAATGGCATCCGCCGCCCCCCCAGGTCTCAGTGAGCCGGGGTGTGCCCGGTCCTGCTCCAAATCTGTGCGGTGATGGAGTTCTACCGTTCCAGACCTGAGAAAAGTTGCTCGTTTCAACTGCAAATCCCAGAACCCTCCCCACTCCCGCCAGCAAGCATGGCCAGGATGCTCGGAGCTGTAATATGAAAAAAAGCGATTGCTCTAAATATTTGGATCTAGAAGGCAAGACGGGGAACAAAGTCCCACGGATTTGGGGAAGGACCCTTCAACACAGCCACACCACCCTCCTCTCTTAGGGCTGGATAGCGTGCGAGGAATCACCCCTGCGATGCCTCTTGGCTAAACGCGTTCACGCGAAAGCGCTTGGCCAGGAGGCTTCCTTTGGCAAAGCGGTTCCGACCCGCCAGAAGGGAGGTTTCGGGCCCGGCTGAATAGGTCGACGACCGTGCCCGGCGGTCGTGGCTCCTTCCTCCTGGCACCGCTCCGCTTTCTCTATACATTCGGGCTGGGATTACAAGGGCCTTCGCGACGCCCGATCCCTATAAATAATACGCTCGCTATGGCAGTAAATTGCGAGTCAGTCACGGGGAAAAAGGGAAAACGAAAGGAGGGGCGAGGAAGGATAGCGGAACAGCAGCTAAATAAAGGCAAATGAAAACACAACGGAAAACTTTGGAAAGGGGGATCTTTTAACAATCCAGGAGAAAAAGGCGAGGGAGTGGTCGGAAGAGGCCTGGAAAGGCGACGAGTGAACAAGGAGGCCGTGCTCACCTCCCGCTCCGAATTCCTGCTCTCTTTCCCGGACAAAGGAGCCAAAACTCCGCAGGAGGGTCTGTGCTATTATCCCGCTTTCAACATCCTCTGGAATCCTGGAGTTTGCAGTTTAGGGAGGGGCCGGTCGGCCTGCCGGCCCCTCCCTGAACTGCAAACCCCAGGATTCCAGAGGATGTTGAAAGCGGAATAATAGCACTGTGTGGATTTCCGCACTAGTTTGTTATAGCGCGAGGATTCCACTTTCAACATCCTCTGGAATCCTGGGGTTTGCAGTTTCGGGAGGGGCCAGTCGGCCCCTCCCGAAACTGCAAACCCCAGGATTCCAGAGGATGTTGAAAGTGGAATCCTCGCGCTATAACAGGCTAGTGCGGAAATGTGGAGTAACAGGCATACTAACCAAGGCTAGCCCTGCTTAGCTTCCAAGATCAGAAGGGATCTGGTAGCTTTAGGGTACTTAGGCCTTCAGCCCGCGGCTCGTCCCAACCCAAAGGAAAGCCGGTGAGTGGAGAGAAACTGGACAAATCGGCCTTTAGCTGCTTTTCAGTGGGTCTGCGCTGGTTGGGACTGGCAAATGGATCGAGACCTCCAGGTCCAAGGTGGTAAGGAAGGGTGTCTCCGGCTGGGATTGCATTCAGCTGGGTCTTTCCTTAAGGATGAGACACAGACCGGCTATGAGAAAGAAGGCCGGGCTTTAAAGCCAAACCGATCGTGGCCTGCAAACGTGTCCGAGAGAGCCTGCCTCGCCTTCCATTTCCAGAAGACAGATTCTAGCGGGTTCGAGGCCGCAACCCCATCGACCTCCCCGGCAGCCCTGGGATGGCGCCGCAGAATTCCTGCCCCTTCTCGGCCCTCTTCCCCAGGCTCCTTCCCTCGCTGGGCCCTTCGCGAGGGGAGAAACGCGCCCGCCCCCTCGGTCTGCCCGGTGTTCCCGCCTAAATTCCCGCGCCAGGAATCCAGGCGGGAGAGTCGCGGCGCGCGGGTCGCCCAGAGAGGAGCCGAGGGCGCGTCCCCGCTCCCCGCGGCGGTGCTAGGCCCGCTGGGCCCACTTCGCCCGCATTCCCTCTCGTACACACGCGTTTCTCGGGAAGCGGCGTTTACAAATAAATAAATAAAACATGGTTCCCACGCGCTAGGGAAGCGGCCACCAGAGAAAGAGGAAGGGAGCCGGGGGGGGGGGCAAGAACAAACATTTAGTCATTTTCAGGGGGACTCGCCAAGCCGCGGACGTGGCCCACGCAGGGCTGGCCGGCCTGGGCCTGGGCCGATGTAGGGCCGGCCTGAGCCGCCCGGCTGCCCCCGCAGAGAGGCCGCGGTCCCCACGCGTCCCTCGACGGGGAAGCAGGCCCCCGCCGCGGCCCCCGCGACCCGCTTCCAGGGGCCCCGCCGGGCAGCCCGGGCCTGTCCTCTTTCGCGGCCCTCGTCCTCCGGGCCGCCGCTCGGGGCGGGAGGGGACTTCCCAGACTGCCTGGGAGGAGGGGGCCGCGTCTCAGGCCGGAGTCGGGCGGCTCAGCGCGGCCCGGCGGTCAGAAGCCACCTCCGTCCCCGGTGGCTCGCAGGCCGCGGCGAGGCGAAGGCCGGGCCTATTTCGGGCGCCCGACGGATCTCCTCCCCGCGGTTTCCTCCTCCCGCTGGGGGGACGCAGCGCCTCTTCCTCCCACTGGAGGCATCGGCCTATTGTTTCACTCAACGAGGCGCCGGTTAATGAGAATAAAAGACAATCGCCCATTAATGAGGCCGCGGGCGGATGGGCGACCTCCGGTCCGGCTGCCGGGCCTCCGCCTCCCGGCCGCTGCTCTACGCTGGCCCCGGCCCGGCGGGGCTGGAGGGGCCGCCGGCACCACCCGAAAGGCCCACCCGAGGCACTCGGTCCACCCGGGACCGGTCCAAATGGGCCCACGCGTGGGCTTCACTCCCGCGCGCCAGAGTGCCTCCTGCTGCTGCCGCCGCCGCCGGCCGCCCTCCCTCGCCGGCTCTTTTCGGGGGTCTCCCCCATTTAAGGAAGGGGGCCTCGCTTCCCCTCAAGGGCGCCGACACTGTCCGGGAAGCACAGGGAAGCCTTGGGGCGCGACGGCGGCAGGAAGGGCCGGCAGCCGCGGCTGGGCCAAGCCCCGTCCGGCAAAGCGTTCCGGTGGCGGGGAGAGATCCGACCCGGCGAGGAGACCTTTGGGCTCCAGCGGCCGCATAACTTGCCCCGACCTGGTTGCCCCCGCCATCACCCCGCGCTAAAGCTAAACATCCCAAACCCAAATTTTCACACCTTCAGCGTTTTCCCATTCAACGCCCGTTTCCTCTCCCCGCATTCTTTTCAGTCCATTGCTTGCCTTTCAGAAATTTGGCCTCTTCCCCCCGACCCGAAAAAAAAGGTACCCTGGAGATTGAAAGTGCAGGAGCAGAAACCCATGCATGCATCGAAATAACTGGAGAAATGGAGAGGAGAGAGAGAGAGAGAGAGAGAGAATACATAGATAGAATACACAGAATAGGATGGATGGATGGATGGATGGATGGATGGATCGATGGATGGATAGATAGATAGAATATATATATAGAAGATATATACACATACATAATCGAAGAAGAAAGAATATATATATTTCTTCTTTTCCTTCTTCGATTGTACATACATTTACATAGAGAGAAAAATAGAAGAAGCAAATTAAAAAAAAGGATTTTTTTAAAAATGGAGATGAGGGGGTGGGATTTACACCCGGCATTGTCAGATTATCACTTCAGGGAAAACAAGAACTCTTAGCCAATTATTTCAAACGTTAAAACAAACAAACTGGGAAAAACACATAACTTTGAGGGGGGAGGTAGCAACCTTTCTGTATGTTGCCATCTGTTTATTGCCCCAGCAAAGCCTGCTTGCTCCCTAACTGCCCTTTAAACTATGCAGTCTTCTCTTACTCCATGCTCGGTTCTGCGCTCCCACCAACTGAATGAGCTACCTGTGTGGCCCGTATCCCTGCAATGAGGGCTCTCAGAAGAATCTCTCTGGAGCGCCTGGATGCGCTACGTGTTTGTGTGCTTAACAATTATCTCGACAATTTGCTGCCTAAGAATCGGAAACTGAAGTCCATTTCAGTCAAAGGGGATGGAATCTGAGGATTCGTTGTTGGCAGCGTCCCTGCTCGAGAAAAGTGTGTCCTAAATCTGGTAGACGAGAGAGAGAGAGAGAGAGAGAGATGTTTTGGTGAGAATTAAAGTGACCCAAAGGAAGGAACCAGAGGAAGGCACAATACCGCGGGGGGGGGGGCGACGACGAGGAGGGGGAAGATGTTATCGGTCTTCTGAGGAAATCTAAAAATATTTTTCCCCTGAGCAGAAAAACGGGGAATTTCTATCTGTTTAAGAACATGTACGTTTGGAAATACCTGCAATTAAAGAGCGTTCGTGGAAAGTCCTCCTTAAGATGCCAATCCATCGGCGTTTTTGGATAACAATCATAATTAACCAAACTTCGCTCACTTCAGGATATATAGACGGGTAACCCTTTTCAACACGCTATTCACGCCATAACTACGTTTGTTTTACTCAGAAGTAAATGAGTCAAGTAAGTGCGTTTTACTTCTCAGCGAGTTTGCTTACCACCCTAGCCTTTCTTCGGCCTGCCTCTTCTGTTTAACTTAAGGGCTGTTTGTTTTGGAGGTTCTTTTGCTTAAATCCAAATAGGTCACAAACGATTGGCACATGAAAAGTTATACACAGTTTTGCCTCGCTGCAAAACTCATTTAAGTAAGTAAAGGCGCTGTGATTATAAGGTGGACAGAACTAAACAGACTTAATTCCTAAGTGCAATAAATTAAAAATCAGATTTACAGCCAAATCCTAAATGTATTTATTCTGAAGTAAATCCCCCCGATTTACTACTCTAAGGCAAGCATGATGGGAATGGAGCCTAAATAGCTTTCATGCATCTCAGAAAGAGTAACGGGAAACACAGTAGTTACGAAGGATGCAATCTTTGTATTTCTAACTCGCCTAGGAATAAACCTAACTGAAATCAATGGGATTTGTTTCTGAATAGGCATGTCTAGAATTGGAGGGAAATATAAGTCAGGACAGTATTTGTCCCCTCCTTCTGAGGTAAATTCCCCTGTCTTTATTATTTTACATTAATTCTAAAAGACAAGGATACGAAAATTTAATTCTGCTCAGTTCCATCCGGGTTATTTTCACAGGAGAAGGAAAAGGTATACATATGGAAGGTCAGAAGTTGCAATCCTAGCCATGTTTCCTCGGAAGTAAATCCTACTCAAACAGCTGTCCAGCGACTGACTGTCAAGTTGTAATTGGGCAAGCATACTTCAGGATCGCGGCTACAGGCGTCCAAGCCTCGAAAGCGCCTGTGCTGGAGAACTGCACCGGGGGTGGGACAGCTCTGCGCACAAAGCAGTCAAGCCTTACTTAGGGGGTGGCTTCTTAAAAACAGGTGCCGAATCATACCCGTGTCAGGTTACGGTCGGCTTTGTGGCTAGAGGATCGGGGTGGGAGAGAAACCGTAGAAGCGGCGGTGGATACGGAGAATGGGCTGCGCTCTCTGGGCCATTGGGTGGGATTCTCACGCACACTTCGACCTGGCCCCATCTGCCTTGAAAAAAGCCTGCTTAACATATTCAAGGAAAACTCCTGCTCTTGGGTCCAGTTGAAAGCCACCACTCTGCTTCCCTCATTTTGCTCTAGATCGTGGGTGGACAATCTGGAGAGAGTCTGGAATGGGGAGGGGAATCCACTGCTGGTCTCTGTCAACCAGGCCTCCTCCGTGCTCGCTCTCTCTCTCTCTCCCCGATTCCTTATCGGGTCTACTCGGGAAAAGGCCTCTTGCTGTCAAAGCCATTTCTAAAATAGGTCTGGTGCAGGCGGATCTTGCGCTTTTTTGACAAGCACCTAAATCAGACGTGGAAACCTGCAAGCTTTCCCCTCCTCTCCCTCCCTCTCCATCCCCACAGACGTTCGGTTTTGCTGCTCGCAACTCCACCTAAGGCCAGATCCACACAACCAGGTTCCAACAGGAAGCACTTGGGTGTCAGGCTGCATTAACAACACTGCCTGAAATCTTAGCCACACGGGTACGTTTTGAATGGCTGATCGGCTGCTCCTCCGACACCCCCCCACCTCACCCAGAGGGGTGGAGGTTCCGAGCAGATGAAGGAGAGGAGAACACTCTAAAGCAGAACTGTCGGATACCCTTCCCTCCATAGGCTCGAGGGGGACTTGCTAAGGTCCTAATTTGCCCTGATCTGACGACAAGCCTCCTTCGGTCACCTCCACTTCACCTGAAAAACACTGGGAGCATTAGGAGTGACGGCGGTCACTTTTTCCAAGACCCTGCGGCCACTGCCCCTTCATACCCCCCCCCCAATAAATTTCCTTTCAGTCACCAAATGTCTTGCATTGCAGAACTTAAAACCGCAGCGGAGCATTTAGAAGTATTGTACAGCTTAGGCCTCCAAAGGAAAAGGGACAAGCAAAGACACCAAGGGAATGAAAACACAGCAACTTTTAAGAGTTCTAGGTGACAACGGTTTTTCCTGTCTCACTCTCTACAACGCTGGAAGTTTGCAAACTGAAGGGAAATTTAATGGGGGGGAGCAGAATTCTTGATCCTCGATTTTTCACCCCTTCCCAGCTGCATCCTTGGGCAGCAGCGGCGGAAGGCCAGCCGGGGCTGGCGATGAAGGGAGGGAGGCCTGGACTGCGTCAAGGCCTCGCCTGCACAAAGGAGCCATTCATTGGGCAGCCATCAGCGCGACCCCCCCTCAAAGCAGGCCCAAGGTGAGGCTCCTCGGGAGCAAGCGGGAGGCCGTCCCACCATAGCCGCTCTCGGCTTCACGTCAGCTCTCCCGCCGCCCCTCCCCGTCCAAAGCAATCGCTCTCAAAGCCAAACTTCAAGCCAACGACTTGGGGGTTTAGGGCGGCGGGGAGGGAGCTTTATGATTGAAAGGAGAGCAATTTTCTGCCTTCCTTCTTTCTCTCTAAGCTGGGGGGACCCCCTTCCCTGCTCAGCGGGTGCCTCCCTTTTGCTAATGTTTCATTTGTTCCAAGGCCTCCTTCCCTGGAGGGCGCAGGGACGCCAGAGGCCCAAGAGGCATTTCTCTGATCTCATCCGTACTAGACTGTTATAGTGCTATTATTCCACTTTCAACATCCTATGGAATGCTGGGGTTTGCAGTTTAGGGAGGGGCCTCAAAGGCTGTGACAGGCCTCCCTTTTCCCCTCCTCACACGTGAGTCTTCAAAACACCGCACTAGGTTGTTATAGCGCTATGATTCCACTTTCAACATCCTATGGAATCCTGGGGTTTGCAGTTTCGGGAGGGGCCGCGTGGCCCCTCCCGAAACTGCAAACCCCAGGATTCCATAGGATGTTGAAAGTGGAATCATAGCGCTATAACAGCCTAGTGCGGAAACGACCAAGGACAAGAACAGGGTGGGAACCGAGCGAGGAGTCGGTGGTGAGGAAGCAGCAGCCCCGGGAACAGGCACGAGGCGAAACAAGAAGGAAACCAGCCTCGACCGGGAGGCGCGACTTCTCGGGCAGACTGCAGACACAAACCGCTGCCCGGGGAGGGTTCTTCGCCGGCCTCCGTGGTGGGAGATCGTCTTGAACCAGGAGGAGGTCGAAGGAGCCTCCGAAGCATTTCTGTGGGAGGCCGGAAGCCCCAGCTTAAACTCTGTTTCTCCAGAAACGAGGCCTACAGGCTTAAATGGGACGTCCTCCCTGGGAAGCCAGCCTGCGTCAGATTCAAGCCAAATAAAAGAAAGACCCGTTTCCAAAATCTCTGGGATTTTTTTTTTAACGGTTTAGCTTCCTGAGAAGGGCGCTCTGACACAACCAAGGGCATTAGACGTGGTTTTCCCCGGAACGGACGGTAAAGTTACCCCCTCCCCGACATTAACCAGCAAGCGACATTTCCGGTCAGTCTTAGGAAGTTCCTCCCGCAGCGGTCAAAGGGCGCTTTGTTCCCATCTCTAGGAACTGTGGCCTTTTCCGCACTAGACTGTCATAGTGCTATTATTCCACTTTCAACATCCTATGGAATCCTGGGGTTTGCAAAAGCCCCTCCCTAAACTGCGAACCCCAGGATTCCATAGGAGGTTGACAGTGGAATAATAGCACTATGATAGTCTAGTGTGGAAATGGTCTGTGTTTAGGGGGCCCTTTCACATTACAAGGTTATAGCAGTTTGGTTCCACTTTAGACGCGATGGCTGCATCGTGTGGAATCCCCGCGTTTGTAGTTTGGTGAGACACTGGCAGAAAATTCTGCACACCTCTGCCTAAATTTCAAAATCCAGGATTCCGCGGGATGCTGCCATGGCAGTCCAAATGGTGCTGTAAAGGCCCTCAGGAATCTGCGCCCCCCATCTTATGCTTACGTACTCGTAAGTAGGGCCAGCGCTTGTGCCACCTTGGCCGGCCCCCCTCAAAGCTTCCTTTCCTTAAGGAGCCAAGCCGCTCATCCTAGTGGCGGCTTCTTTGCTTCCTTTTGCCCCCACTTTGGCTCCAACCTTTTTACACGTCAGTGAGCTCCCTGCTTTTAACTCAATTTGCTTCGGAATCGGCTACCGGAGGCCTGGCTGCTTCTTCAAGAGAACCCAATGGTGTCCCTGAATTCTGACCAGAACGCCTTTTTGAATTACTGAGACTCTCATTCAGATCTCGCCACCGGCTCCCATCTAAGGCTCATCACAAAATCTATGGATTTTGGGCCCTCGGAAGAGTGCCCTGGGACCCAAGACTAGGAAGGCAGGCAGTGGCTTTTGCAGTTGAAATCGAAGAGGCCCCTCGAAAACAGCACCACCCGCCCCTATGGAAAGCCTAGCGGCCCCCTTCTCCACCCATGCCCCTTTCCTTCCTCGGAGGGGAGGGAGGATCGTGGAAATAAATGACTAAAGAGGCCGGTGCCCCGTAAGTCCAACGGTGCCAAACCTAAACCTATTGATTCAGAAATAAGTCCCACTGAGTTCAAAGGGGCTTTGAACTCGCCCCTCAACTTGCCGCCCAGGCTCCCTTTTTGAGCTGGTGGGCGCCAAGAATGCATCCCGTTGAAATGAACGGGGCTTTGCAGAGTCCTTGCACACCAGCGCACAAGGTGGGAGGGACCACCCTGGCCCCCGAATCCTCCCACTCCAGGTCTGAAAGAGCACAGCTCAATAATTTCACCGATGGAGCCAGGCCTGACGATTACCACCGGGGTATAATTTCTCTCCTCCCTCGAAGCCATCCGAATTAAAGCAAGACGCAACCCCACTGATTTCAGTGGGAGAGTTAAGCACCGGCTTCCTTAATGCTCTCCCACGAAGTTCGGGAGGACTTCCAAAAAGGTTGGCCTTTGTTCACTGCTTCCAAGATACTACTACTCCCGTAATTATTAGGACAGCCTTAACATCCACAAAATAAGAAAGAAAAGATCCAAAAAAGGAACAAAGGCATACCTACAATCCAATCGAAATAGGGAGTGCAACAACACCAATAACATAATAACAATAAAAATAAAAATAATCTGTGCTCTGTGTCAGGAACTCCCTCTAAATCGCGACCTGAGTAGCCGCTCTATCCAGAGCCAAATGGACAGCCGTGCAACCGCAATCCTATACATGTTGACTTAGAAGCAAGACCCATTCACTTCAGTGAGACTTATTGAGACTTGGATCGGTATAGACACCAGTTAGGCGTAGTCAGTACAATCACTCAGGTCCTGAACCCAATTTTAGGCTAACCGAATTTTTAACGTGGCTGTCAATTTCAACTGCAGTTCAAACGCCAGCGATTCTCGCCTAAAAAGTGTAGAAAGCAATTCTTTGCCTTTAAAAACTTGCCAGCACCTTATCGATAGGCAATCTTTCTCTGAGTTAAATTCTAAACCTTAACTCTAAATTCCCAGCAATCTCGTTCTTGAGAGTAAAATCCACTTAAATCGCAATACTACATGTGGGAACAAATCTTACTATTTTCGGTGTATTTCACCCCCATGTGAGTATCCCCAGAAAACAGCCTTAATTCAATAAGATTCATTTCAGAACAAAACACGCACAGGCTCTCAGTAACAAGCCTACCAACCATTCTCTGTCTCGCAACTCGGAGCCTTTTTAAAATGAAAGGAAAAGTCAATTAAAAAAAAATATGACCACAACCGTCCAGTCGCACGAGATTAATTCCTAAAGGAAATCAAATCAAAATCGGGTACAATCCATTCCCCAATTTCCGATTGTTTTCCTGTTCCTTTGGAGGCACGGCATAAGTAGGAGGGTTCCTAATCAGCTTTTAAATGAAATCAACCCGAATTTATTTACTGTTTGCGGCCTTTCACAGAGGATCAGGTGCAATTACTGACACAAAGTGTTGCCTGCGCAGATAAGGGCTCCAGACAGAAGGCGGCCTTTTCTTGAAAACGATCACTGGAGTCTTACAAGGGCGGTAGAGGGGAAGAGAAAACAAACACAAACAGCCTACGATCGAACTGGCCTCGCCTTGCCTCTGACAGCCATATCCATCCCGCAACGATATTTTTAAAAAATCGCCCGTTGCCTGTTTAAGAGAAATGGGGGGAAAGGGGGTCTTCGGTGTTCTGGAAACTGACCGGGAGGCGAATTTCTTCTGACTTGACAAGATGTCACCCTCTTGCTACCAAAAAGTCATCCCCAGGGGGGGTTTCCTCGGATTCTAAGCAACAAAAGGAGAGGGAGAGAAACGGGTTGGAGAGGGGTAGGAGGGGACGCCAATCTAAGAGCAAGGGGTTGCTGAGAGAGGGGGTCACTCTCCTTTGGAATTACCCCCCCCCCCCCGGAATTGCCTCCTGACTAGACGAAGGGGGTTTATTGTGGCATAACCTCTCCTGAACTAGTGAAGCTGGAAAGTGCTGCCTTTGCAGTCCCAAAACAGCACTGGCCTTCTTCTCTAGAAACACGGTTGGGGCTGGGGAGAGAACGCTGTAAAATTATTCCACACCGGGCCATTTGTCTCCTAGGGAGAAAGAGGAAAGGCGACGCGAAATCTCTGAGAAGTGCCTTCTGTTCACTTTCCAGGCTATGTCCTTTTATGCTATCTGTTTTAAGAACCAAATCGTCCGAAGCACCCTTTTAAGAAAGCCAGACAAACGCTGTTTGCTAGCCTCACATTTCAGGATTATACGACACTGGAATTACAGGAAGCATATAAACCTCGGTTCCAGTCCGACGCACGCTCAAGGGGGAACTTCGGAGTAAAATCGCGCTTCAATCTGCAAACGCCGAAGTGGGTTCCCTACATTCATGTGCACCTCAACATCAGAATCTACTTTTTCTACCAGTTGATATACTGTCTCTCCCTCCATCTGACACAAGGCTTCACTTGTGTTGAAATACTCCCCAACGGCAGTACTTATCCTCGGCATGGCTCAAAGCACCAGATCCTGTCTGATTTTTAGAAGCTAAGCGGGGGTCAGCTCTGGTTAGCACTTGGATGGTAGACCACCAACGAAGACCAGGTGTGGTGGGTTATATTTCAGAGCTAGGAACTGGCAATACTACCTCTGAGTATTCTTCGCCTAAAAAATCCTTTGAAATTCATGGGGTCGCCAAGATATAACAGGCTACCTGAAGGGCACAGAACTGCACACACGACTGGCCAAAAAAACCGCGGTGCCTTGGCACGCCAAAGCCTCCTCCTATGCCTTTTCCTAAAGAAACACTAATAGCAATAATACTCCAGCACCAGTAATAACGATTGCGCATCTATCCACAAACCAGGTGAACCCAAGCACTCGCTGTACAGTCAGTTCTTGCCTCCTGCAAGCACTTGGGGGTGAATTGGAATTAAATCAATGGTATTTATTTACAAACAATAAAGTTCAGGATTGGTGATTGCAAGCCGAAATTCAATTATTTTACCTTGACTGGTTTGTAGAAGTGCCCAGTAGTAGTAGTAATAATAGTAATAGCAATAGGAATAATAATAATAATAATAATAATAATAATAATAATAATAATAATAATAATAATGTTTTTTGCTGTTTGTCCACCATGGGAACAAGTAATTCTACTAAATACATTTTCAGTTACAGGATTTTTAATGGTTTTGTTTGAAAAAAGGGATTGATATATTCAGGTGTCGATGGTCTCAGTTCAATTGAATGGTAATTTATTAATAAACAAGTCAATAACTTCAGAATGTCTTCAACAAAAGAAGGAAAAAATAAACGATAAAATAAGATTAATACACATTTCCCTTTTCATATATAATGGAAAAAAAATATAAACGTTTAAGGTCATTTTAAAGTCAGCTTTTCAGATGGAAGGGGGAAGGGAAGCACGCTTTCTGATGTTTGGTCCAAACAATCCAACGACAGATTTAAAAATAAATTACTATATATCAATTTACACTTTAAAACAAGTCCTTGCGTATAAAAGAGCCCTCGCGGGGAGACAAAAAACAAAGACAGAAAGAAGCAAAGAGGGAGAAGTACTTCCTAAGGCGGCGTGTCATTTTTTTGTTCACCGCGCAATCCACGTCGTAGGGAAGTCAACGGCGGAAGCCGCCTTGATTTGAACTTCCCTGGATTGCGTCTGATTCGGACCGAGGTCCAGATCTCACTAAAGTCAGTGACAAAGCTCCTTAAGGATCTGAACGGAGCAGGACTACGCGGCCTTTTAACACCCACGGGGGAAAAATCCGCGGGAGACTCTGCCGCGGGCTGGCCGGCACTCCCCGCGAGCTCAGTGGCCGGCGGCCAGCCGAGCGCAGCCAACACGGCTCGCGCAAAAAGGGCGCGCGGGACGGGAACCTCTTTTTCTTCCTTTCCTAAGGGCCGGGGTCGAGGGCGGAGGGGGAATATTTTTCAAAGGCAGACAGAAAGCGGGGAGGAAAAAAAAAATAAAAACCACAAACTTACGTGTTATTTGGAGTAACACTGTCCTTTAACAAACCATGACTTAATTAAAAATATATATGCATATAAGGACTGTCCTTGCATAGGATAGTTTTTGGGTTGGGGTTTCCTTTCGGCGCCAGCAGGCCGTGAGGAAAGAGCGGCTCGGAAGGGCCAGGGCGGACGCCGCTCGCTCGCAGGGGGAAACGGCGCTCCTTCGGCCCCCTCAGAGCTCGGCCCCGCGCCCTTCCCGCTCTTTCGGTCAGAACTTGCTGCAGTCGTAGACGAAGGCGCCCGAGGGGCGGTAGAGGGGCTGGCTGCCGGGGAAAGCCATTTGGCAGCTGCTGGCCCCGCCGTTGCCGTTCACGGGCGAGTTAGTCAAGCCCAGCCGCTGCGAGGACTCGAACATTTCCCTCACGGCGTGGAAGTTCTGCTGCTGGCCCGGATAGCCCGCCGGCGACGGCGACGACGACGACGAGGAGGAGGAGGCGGCCGCCGCGGCGGCTGCCGCTGCCGCCGCCGCTGCTGCCGCCGCCGCCGCCGAGGCCGGCGCCAAATGGGCGAGCTCTCCCACCGCCGTGGCTTGGTTGAGGTACCACGAAGCCAGCCGGCCGCCGCCGCCGCCGCCGCCGCCTTGCGGGTGCCCCTCCTGCGGGCTCAGGCTGAGGGAAGAGGCGCTGCTGCTGCTGCTCGCCGCCAGGCTGTATTCGGGCAGCGGGTCCTGCTCCACCGGGCTGCCCCCCAGGTGGCCTCTGTCTCCCGCGCCGCCCGCCGTTCCTCCTCCTCCTCCTCCTGCGGAGGCGGCGGCGGCGGCGGCGGCCGCGTAGAGGCTCATGGCCTGCAAGTTGCAGTGGTAGCTGCTGGGGCTGCCGCCGGCTTGCGTGGCCGCGGCGCTGCTGGTGCCGTGGCTGCTGGTCGTGTTGGCGCCCTGGCTGCAGGGGGCGCTGTAGAGCGAATTCTGCACCGCGGCCGCCGCCGCCGCCGCCGCCGGGGAATAGCAGCTGCTCAGGGCCAGCGAAGGAGGCGGCGGGGGCGGCAGCGCTCCTGTCCTGGACGTGGAGGCGGCGGTGGAGGAGGACGACGACGAAGAGGCCGACGAGGCCGAGGCGGAGGACGGCGGCAGGGCCAAGAGTTCCGCGGCGGCGCCCTGGGGGGAGGCGCGCAAGGAGGTCATGATGATGTTGTCCACGCTGAAGCCGCCTCCGCCTCCGGGGTGATGGTGGGGTGGAGGATGATGGAGGTGAGGGTGGTGGTGGTGGTGGGGATGATGGTGAGGGTGGTGGTGGGGGTGCTGGGCATGGTGCGGGTTCTGCTGCTGGGTTTCGGACGGAGCGGGCTCCAAGGCGAGCCCTCGGCCGCCGCCGCCCCGCGGGCTGCCCCTGTCGCCGCCGCCGCCGCCGCCGCTGGAGAGGCTGCTGGTGCTGGAGCTCTCGGGGCTTTCGATCTTGGGGACGGGCGCTCCTCCGAGCGGGGAGAGGGCCTGAGGGGGCGAGGCCGCGCCGTTCTCCGTCTTGATGTCCTGGAGCCGGACCGGCGGGGGCGGCGGGGGCGGCGCCGGCTGCTGCTGGGACTGCGGCTGCGAGCCCGGGCCGCCCCCCTCTTGCGGGTGCCGCGGTTGCTGCTGCTGCTCCTTGAGGTGGAGGCGCTCCTTCTCCTCCTTGTCCTTGACGGCGTCTTTCTTCTTGAAGCGCCTCCGGCGGCGCAGGAAGGAGCCGTTCTCGAACATGTTGTAGGAATCCGGGTCGAGGGTCCAGTAGCTGCCCTTGCCGGGCTTCTTGTCGTCGCGGGGCACCTTCACGAAGCACTCGTTGAGCGAGAGGTTGTGCCGGATGGAGTTCTGCCAGCCCTGCTTGTTGTCCCGGTAGAAGGGGAAGCGCTCCATGATGAACTGGTAGATGCCGTTCAGCGTGATCTTCTTGTCCGGCGCGTTCTGGATGGCCATGGTGATGAGGGCGATGTAACTGTAGGGAGGCTTCACCAGGTCCTTAGGCTGCGGCTGCGGCGGGTACGGCCCGTACGGCCGGCCCAGGCCGCCCCCGCTCCCGCCGCCGCCCCCGCTCCCGCCGCCCGGGTACTGCTCGTGCGCTCCCGCCGCCGGGTGGGGCGAGTACATGCTCATCGGGGCCGGCATGGCCGCGTAGCCCCCCGCCGCCGCCGCCGCCGCCGCCCGGTAGTAGCTCTGCTCGCCGCCGAGGTAGGGCACCACTCCCAGTGAGTTGGGGCTGGAGACCGAGTAGCGAGCCTGCATGGCCTCCCTTCCCGCCACCCAGCCGGGCCGCGCAGCAGCAGCAGCAGCAGCAGCAGAGGTCTGGGCGCCTCCGTCGTCGTCGTCTCCTCCTCCTCCGCCGCCTCCGCCTCCGCCGCCGCCGCCTCTGCTTTCCCCCCTCCACCCCTCCGCAGCTCCAGAGCCAAAAAAATATAAACCAGGAGAGGCGACCAGGATGTTCCTTCTTTCAGCGGAAAAAAAAAGGAGGGAAGGACACAGACCAAAGGGGTTAAAGTTTTCTCGCCTCCCCTTCCCCAATCAGGGGTGTCAAAAAGTCGGGAAAATAACGAGAAACGAGGTGGGGGGGGAGGGGGGAGGGAGATGCTCGCGGGAGGGGGGCGGAATGAGCTTCCTTCCCCCTCCTCCCTTTTCTCAAAATGAGGCGCTCCACGGAAGCGACCGCAGCCCAGAGGAAAAGAAAGTTACTTCCATCGAGGATTTAAAAATATATAGGTCTCTATGTATATGGAATCGCGCCCGGGCGCGCAGACGCACGCAACGACACCACCACAATCCGTTTTTCCGTCCTTCCCCGGCGGCTTCTCCTTTTCCTTTTTCCTTCTGGGGGGGTTGGGTTGCTTTCTCCTCCCCCCCCTCGCAAAGTCCGGCGACAGGTTGAGCTGGAAAAATTGAAACGGGGGGGGGGAGGACTCCGAGCCGGGAGAAGTAAACAGGGAAGAAACGGAGGGGAAAAAATACGGAGCGGGGGGAGGAAGAATCTAAAAAGTAAGAAGAAAAAGATCCGCCTTCCCCCGAGCGTCTCCAGCGGCCTCGGTCCGCCTTTCTGCTTCAGTTTTCGCCCCCTCTTTTTTTCCCCTTTCCAGCGGCGAGCTGCTCCGGGAAGCGTTTGGAAAAACTTCTGAACTTTTGAGCATCCGTCACCCAGGCGAGGACTTTTTTACGCACTCGCAGGATCCTCTTCTTTTTTTTTCTCTTCTTCCCCTTTGGTTCTTTCTCTTTCCAGGCTCCGAGGCCCCGCCCCGCCCCGGCCTGTGCAGCGAATGAGGGCCCAGAGGAGGGGAAGGGCGGGCCAGGAGGGCTCCGAGAGCGCGCGGGAGCTGCAGTCCCCGCCGCAGTCCGGGGAGTTATAGCGCTGGGAGGACCGGCCACGCACGCACGGGCACGCATCGCCCCCTCCCGCCGCCCCCGCGCGCGCCTATATACAGCTTTCTCCGCCCGGCCCGCGTGCATTTCTTCCTTCCTCACTCGGGAACAGGCAGGTGGCGTTACAACCTCCTGGCTGCAGAAAGGAAAGCCTCCCACGCATTCCTGTAGACGCGTCAAGAGGCCAAGGGAACCTGTGTCAGAGCTGCACGATTGCCAGCAGACCCCACGCCACGCCGCGTACATGTATTTCTCCTACTGGCACAGCCCCCACGGCGGAGGGGGAGGTAATCGTTTTGTGATGGGCACAAAGTTGGGAGTCAGCTTCCGAGATTCACAGAGCTCTTCTCTTCCTCCGTTACCAGTGTTAAACTAGGTGGAAAAGAAGGGATGGTGGAAGATGGCACACCAGAATGAAAGGTCTCCGTGTTGGGCATAAAGAATTCCCATGTTACAGCAACAGGCCGACCAAAGCGTCACAAAACAGTACGAAAGTTTGAGAGTCCTGCAGAACTCTTCCACATATTCCATTTAAAAAAAGAATGTTTCCCCAAAAGCGAGAGGGGAGATGCTCTTTTGTCAGCGACTGCTATTTCCCTCTCCTCTTTTTTCTTTATTGACAGAGCTTTCTACAGCATACTAATTTTAAAGTTTTCCTTTATTCTTTCTGTAGAAGGAAAGGGTGCTGTCAAACTGAACGCCTATTCAACTACTTTGATGTTTGTTTGGTCTGATTCATCTGTTTCTTCTGGTTTTTTTTTTTTAAACAAAACTCTTTTCCCCTAAGGGACCGGTAGGGTCTGCGTGTGTCTGCTTTTCGATCTTTCTTTCCGGACGGAGATACAAATGGCAGGGATCGTCGTTAAGAAGGAAAAAAAAAATCAGACTCTTACACAAACCTATACACAGGCCCACATATACGTGTGTATGTATGCATGTATGTGTAAGTCCAAACAGCTGAAGCTTTCTGTGTGTATAAATATCCATAACTCCCCCAAAGGAAATTGTACTGGATCGTACTTCTTCCACGTTTCCAGGGGCTATTAATGCCCATGGTTTAACCTTCCCGTTTCAAGCAATAAGTTCAAGAAAGTTTGACGGGGTCGGCGTTTATACTAAGACTGGGGATGGGTAGATTGGGAGCGGATATTGTTAGACTGCAACACTCTTCACCTCCAGCAGCACCATCCCTGGTCTGCATATCTCTTGGTGGAGGCCTATGAGACTTACAATCTCTCAACTTCCCGAGGATTTTTTACAGTACCATTGTTATGCACCTCGATGTGCAAGTGTAAAAATGCATCCATCGTACTGCCTGTTCAAAACCTGTATCTGTGTCAATTACAAAGTTTCCCATTCGAAAACTCAACAACTGGCCTAGTTCCAGGGTTTCGCTGTTTCTTCCTCTGCACCCTGCTTTTCCTACTTCCTATATTGCTGAAGAGTTCTGGAGAAGTGGAAAACTTGCACAGTCATTTGTTTTGGTCCTAATAAGGACATCACCAAACCATGCCCTCTTCGCCTGTTTGTCTCTAGACAGATGCTGTATTCAAACAGTGGCTTGTCTTACCCATCAAGCATGCCAGTCACTTTTTATTTCATGCAGATCCGCAGACAGGTAAACCCACACCTTCCTACTCCTTTATTCCTCTGTGATAAATACAGAAATATTAAACGCTTGTATTCGGTTAGGCAGCTAATTGTCTGAAACTCGGTATTCCTAAATACACAGGCACAGATTTTACACACACAAACACACCGAACCTGTAAAGCCTTCTTTCTAAGGCACGTCTCTTTCCTACCCTCTCCAATGGCCCTGATGGGCTTTCGTACGAGAGAATGGCCCTGATGGGCTTTCGTACATCGGTGTGATGTAGGGGCTCCGGGGTCGTGCTCTAGAACTCTGGAAGACCGGGGTTCCAATCCTCACTCAGCCATGGAAACCACCGGGTCACTCTCAGCCTCAGAGTAAGGTGATGGCAAGCTGCTTCTGAATAAATCTTGCCCCCCACAAGCCCACCCCCCACCACCAACAAGCAAAAACCTAAGATTGGCGCCTCCTAACTCTGGCAGTTCGACTTGAAGGTGAAGACGATTTTTAAAAACCTCTTAAGCTTAATGACTGAAGTCTGCTAGTAGGTTGAACTCGGCGGTTTATTGTAAGGATAGACATCGACCGGTATACTGGTACTCCTGCGTGGACGCCTAGCGTTCCACAGGCAATAGACAAACCAACTTCACATAGAATTCACGCAAAAATATGCGGTGGCCGCAAGGGAGCAACAAAAGACTATGACAATCGTGCGATCCCGCCAATAAGGAGCAAGTCATGTATGCCACACTCGCGCTTTTGTTTTTATCTTATTCTGGTGTTCTAGCAGTTATCGTATCATTAAGGCCCTATGGCCACTTTCTGCCCTTCCCTCTTCACAGGCATCCAGCAACAATACGCGAACTTCTTTCTCTTACGACTTTACACGCTGTCCTTCTCCAGGGTCGTTCTCCTTCTGGCGATCTCCTCAACAGATTTCTTCACATCGTTCAAAAGGGTTCAGAAGGGAAGGCGTGGGGGGCAAGGTTTCCACCGGCCCCTCGCTGCGGGCCCACCCTCCTCCCCTGCGGCTCCAGCCAGCTGCCTGACCTAACTTCCCTGAAGGAATTCCTTTCTCGGCCGTTTGACAAGCCCCTGACGGGTACCCCAAAGCTCTCTCTTTTATGAACCGGCTTCTCCTGTGACAGCTTGGAGAGACAGCGAGAAAGCGTTGCCTGTCCCTGGTTGATCAACTCAGGGAGGCATATATATATATGTGCATGCCTCTGGCTGGTTTGTCCGGGTAATCTTTAAAGGCAGGGAACCGTTAAGCTTCTCTGCCTATGAAAGAGAGAGAAAAAATCCCTGAGTTCAAGCATCTGCATTTTAATCACATTTACTAAGAAATAAATTCCATTCTTCGGAATAAACATGAAAGTCAATTATATCTTCAGCTGAACTTCCCTAGGTTTGGAACGCAAAACTGGCAAATTGGTTAATGCTGAGATTCTGTCCCTGGGGCATAGATGCCTTCCAACAGCACACGAATAGGCAAAGCTTCAAGTTACACAGGACTCTTAATCGGACAGAAATCGAGGGAACTCCCCACCTGTGTTTCCTTTGAGAAATAGGAAGAGAGCGCTGTCCCAAGAGAGTGTAACTTTCTGCCGTCCGTTTGAAAACGTAACTACTGCTGATGTCAGTTCGGTGTGAACAGGAAGCAGCAAGGAGACCTGTGTTTGCAGGACGAAACTCTTCAAAGAAAAATTACGTATTAAGACAACCACACCAGAAGGAAACAATGTAGACATTTCAGTGCTCGAGCATGCTGATAAGAGGGGGCTAGTTACAAGTTCTGGAGAAAACAAATTGTTTGCCTTTAACGTTTGCCAGCGCTCAATAATCTCTCCTTAGACTAATTTTCTTTAAAATAAATTCCATTAACAACTTAGTGAGATTCGAATTTGAAGAACGTGTGGATCACCGCTCGACGCCCGACAGTATTCGAGTGTGAAGAGAGATGAGATTGGTAGCAGGGCGTTAATTAAACATTTCCAAGGGGCCATTAATTAAGGGCTAGGCAGACAAAGCCAACGAGGTTGGGGGTCTTATTGATTTCAGAGGCAGAGGGTACCGCGGGCTGAAGTATTTTCCGCTGGAAATCAACAAAACCTATAGGGAGAGATCCCTGACGTTGTGCGCGCTTACAAGTGTCGTTTTTGTGTGTGGGGGGGGGGGGAGGGAGGGCAAAGAGGTGTAATGGTTTCTCACACTCGCTCTTCTCTGAGCTGCTGACAAATGTTCCCTCGTGAGAGGCGTCCGAGTTACCTTTTGCCTCTAGGAATACGAAATCTCTCCCCTCCCCTCGCCTGCTGTCTTCACCTCTCGCCTGGATCGGTGGGTCTTGAAGTTACAGCGGGTCTAAAGCGGACGGATCGCATCGTCTCCCCCTGTTTTAACGAACGTCGTAACTTTGTTCTTCTCTGTTTGGAGGCTGGGAACAGAGGACGCGAGAGGCGAGATAGACAGATAAATAGGATCCGCACTTCATGGCGGGTATATTTTCTAGGGTGTATATGAACAGCAAATTCTCACAAATCTTTGAGGTACACCCCTCACTGGAAGATGGGTTTCCTCCAGGCTGCAAATTCTCCATATTTTACACCGCATCTTCCTCCACTGACGAGGTGACAGTTCCACCGTTTCTGAGCCAATTTGGCGTTTTGGCATCAGAACGCGTTCTCTTAATCCAAAAAAAACCAGGTGGCCGTTTCTCCAGCGAAGCATAGCGGCGTGGGTAGTTTCCACCACCGTTGCGAGCGGGTCAATGGACTTTTTGCGGACGTTTCCTTGCTGTACACCCTCCCCAGCACTCTCAAATTGCAAGGCCAATTGTTAGCTAGTTTTGGGGGTGGGGTGGGAAGTGGGAAGGGGGAAGCACTTTCACCGAACAATTCCAGAAACACTCTAGATATTTCTGCCCAAATCTGCAGGTTGCTGTCGGATTGCTCCACGGGGATCAAGGTTTCGTCCACCGCTTCCCAGTAGTTCTGCTTCCAAGTAAGACCTACTGTTCCCGACTAAACGGTCTTCCAGTTAAGCACGTTTTAAACTCAGTTGACTAGATCCAGATAGAGTTAGACTCACTGACCCAAAGGCTGAATAGGAAGTCAATCTTTCTAGGTAAATCTCCCATAGAATCAACTGGTCTACCGTAGTGGAGATTCATAATTCAGTGTAGGCCACCACGTTTATAGTTTTGCGCATGATTTTCGTGCAAGAAATAACTGGATTTTTTTAAAAAAAAATCTACAGGAGGGAACCGCTGCTTTGTGAACCCATCGGCCCCGATCCAGTAAAAATTACAGTCCGATCCCCCCTCCCCCTATTTCTTTCGATCTTTTTGTTGTTGGGTCCAATGGAATTTATTCTCCAGTAAGGCTGCAATCTTCTGCCCTCTTACCTGGGAGTAAGTCCCATTGAACTCAGTTGATTTCCTTCTGACTAGAAAGGTATACAATGGAGCTGTTGGTGAACAGCAGGGCAGAATGCGTTGAGCTTTCTTGTTTTCCCTCTGGATTGGAGTCCTTAGCTAGGCAAAAGTGCCTGTGACAATGAACTTCATTTCCCTCAAAGTAAATGGTTTGAGAAGCGCCCTCCGATCGGAAGGATGTTTACCAGAACCCAGGAATAAATTCCAATTAAGTTTAATAAAACGTAACACTCCCCACCCCGCGTGCAGAGAATCTCAGACGAAACATATGAATTCCGGGCTTGTGAGATATTCGTTTCTCTGGGAAGGTTAAGACTCGTTCTAGTTTCTCAACTTCGTTTAGGACAAGCGAAACGTAGGACGGCCAGACGAACAACCTGAGGGCTGGGCAGGGGAGTCCCTCCCTCCCTTTGGTACAGGCTGAAACTTCGTTTCTCCCTAGTAACTTGATTTTGGATGTAATCGGGGCGGGGACGTTTATGTTTCATCTCACCGATGTTTGCGCGAGACTTAGGGGGCTTGTATAGTTTGAGGCCATTCTTTCATGGATTCTGGATCAGGGCGGAGAACCAAATCACACACACTTTTGCACCTTCATTGACTTGACGATGGATTCACAATCCTACCCGAGGCTTGATTACTTGGGAGGAAACTAAACGCAGTATATTCTGCTTCTAGCGTGGATTTAGACTCCCGGTTTTAAAGATTTTCCTCCCCCTCCCTGATCCTGAACAGATTTGCGCTGGAGCGATTTAAATGGATTTGAAGGGAAGGCCCAGAATATACCTGTTTAGGCTGAGCATGCCCCCGGTGGGCCAGTGTCGACTCAGTCCCGATGTCTGGGGTCTCTTGAGGGAAGGTGTCGATCCTTGGTTGTTTATAACTAGAGCCTGGCGGATGGGAGGTGGGCAAAAGTTTATGGTGGGAAGGGTTCCAAAGGGGGTTACTCCCAGGGAAGCTGCCTCCGTTTCAGAAGCCTTCCGAGCCCATACGCACTTGCGAAGCGCGCAGGGACTCACTGAATGGGACCGAGGGAGGTGAATCCCGAGGAGACCCCATTTCCATTCCCGGCTGCGAGACCGCTTCTCCGGAAAGGGAACGTGAAGCGTCCTGAACGCCTTTCAGCCAGAAGAAAGGGAAGGCTGCCGGGGACTCTGCTCCCCATCCAAGGGTCAAAAGACTTTAATTTCGCCGGATACAGTCCGAGAATTACATCCCTCGCCAACTGCAAGGGCGATACAGGGGCTGAGTGTTGGACTGGCCAGTTTGATTTCTTGGGGTACTTCCTGAGTCTTCACCTCAATTTAGGGTGTGTGTTTGTGGTTTTTCTTTCTTCGCCCTCCAGAAAAAGTGAACTGGAGGCAAAGGCGCGCAACACCACTTGCAGTGGCCACCCGAAGCCCCCGCTCTATGTTACTCCCACCTCAGCTGTTGAGGCGGATTGAGAACCAGGTTATTGTTCCTGCTGCTGCCTACCTTCAAGTCGTTTTCGAGTTATAGCGACCCTAAGGCAAACCTATCAAGGCTTTTTTGGGGTCTGAGAGTGTGTGATGCGCCCAAGGTCGCCCAGTGGATTTCCATGGCCGAGCAGAGAATCGAACCCTGGTCCATTTCCGCACTAGACCGTTATAGTGCTGTTATTCCGCGTTCAACACTCTATGAAATCCTGGGGTTTGCAGTTTGGGGAGAGTTTGGGGAGAGGCCTCAAAGGAAATGGGCCCTCAAAGGCTCCTCCTCTCAGAAAAGCCCTGTCAAACTACAGTAACGGGGACTTTCTGGGCGGCGAAAACCCACTCCGAGAAATCTCAGAAAGAAAGGGAATTCTGGGAATCGCAGCGACCTGCACCGCCAGCGCGCGCACTTTCACAAGCACCCCGCGTGCGCGGGTATCGTGCTGATCCCAAGGGGGGATCCCCTCTAGAGAAGCGACCTCTGCTCCCAACGCAACGAGGTCTGGCCGGGGGCACTTTTCTTTCCCCCGAGTGGATCCCACGAGGATCTGGCTTGCAAGCAGATCAGTGCAGTGCAGATCCAGAACGCGGAGATGCTCCAGGAGCAGGTGGCGGGGAGGAACCGTCCCTGGAGCGGGGCGCTGGAGGGCTGGCGGGAACAGGAACCGTTACTGCTCCTTTTCAAACTGGCAACGCTCGTTTTCGAAGTTGCAACGCCTGTTCGAATGAAACATCCCAGTATTCTTCCTTCCACGGCTTTCCCTCTTTTATTTCCTGAGTGTTAGGAAGGGGCAAGAACAGCGTGGAGAGAGAGGCCTTCTGAACGAGCCCCTTCGGACCGGAGAGCTGATTTTTCCTCAGGCAATTCCTTCCTTCCGTCCGTCCGTCCGTCCTTCCTCTCTCTGCTTTTTCAGAACCCTGAAAGAAACAGAAAGAATGAGGACCGAAGAAAGGGATGATATTACCTTTTCCTCATCCAGGGCCCTCCAGATATATTGGACCCCAACTCCCGTAATTCCAAGATGGCCAGTGGAAGATTGGAATTATAGTCCAAGGCATTTGGAAAGCTGGGGGGGGGGGCAGGAGGCTGCCCCCCCTTTTTAAAGAGAGTCCGGCTTTCCTCCGTGAACTTTATGGTGCGAGTTGTTTATTTTAATCTGTTTGTTTAGGCTAGAAGATAGAAAGGACATCTGGTTTGTTCGAGACAACAACCAGAAATTGGAGGGGGGGGGGATCAGTCCGGTTTTTAACCGAGTTCTTCTCCTCCGAAGTTACATGCCCTGGTTTCAGCTGCGTTTATTTCAGAGTAAACAGAGTGAAGGTCGAGCTGCAGCCGGCCCCGCGCCATCACATCATTTCTGCAAGTCCAGTTAGCAAGTTAACAACCGAGAGAGAACAAGTGCCTCGTCTCCGGTGTCACTGGAAGCTGGGCCCCGGGCTGCGATTACTCTGGGGTAAAGGGGAGAAGTGAGAAGAGCGTGACGGAGTTCCTTTTCAGCCCGCGCTGAGAACGCGGTGGCCCTTACTGATGTCGCCGGATTCCAGTTCCCATCAGCCACATCCAGTAGAACCAAGGGTAGGGGATGATGGGACTCACAGTTTATCAACGTCTGGAGGGCAGCAAATTCTCTGTTCCAGATTTATGTTCTGCTGCAGATAGGGATAGGGAGATGATAAGAGGGAGGAGGGGTCCATTCACACTATACAATTGCAGCGCTATTATTCCATTTTAACTGCCGTTTAACCGCTGTATGTATTTTAGTCAGACGTACTAGAGCTCTCTGGCCGAGAATTCTACGTGCCCCTCCCTAAACTGCCAATTTTAGGGTTCCATAGGAGGGAACCATGACAGCTGTATAATGTAATAGGTCCATAATTGTGTAGTACGATGTGATTCAGAAAACGGAGTAGCGTCATTAGTTGCTTCTCTTCTCCACATCTGGCATAATAAACGATTCCCAGAGGGCGTGGAGGAAACCTCTGCTCCTGCACTAGCTGGTTGCAGCAGGCTGGAGTCTAATGCCCAGGCCAACCCCTAAAGCCCTGGTTCTCAGCCTTTGACCCTTCCATGTTGTTGGCCAGCTCTCAAAAGACCCTGGCAAGGTGGCAGGTGCCGAGGGATTCTGGGAGCTGAAGTCCGAAACATCTGGAGCCCCACTGTCACAAAGGCAAGAGGGCACCATGGGGCTCTTTAGATGTTCTTGGACTGCAGCTCCCATTCGTCTCAGCTAGCATAGCAAAAAAAAATACTGGGAATTGCAGTCCAACAAAATATAGGAAGGTCTGTGATCAAGCGTGGAAAGACACCTGTAAGAAGAACGGATGAGTACAATGCCAGGCTGCAGGGCAAGTTCCCGCGCATCCCACAGCACGGTCGCCGCTGCCTTCAGCCTGTCCCCCGTCTCAGTTTTCTTGAATTCCCGAGCCCTGCCAATCAGGAATCAAGCAGAATGAACCCCCATCGAACTTTGCCTCGGCTTAAGTGCTTTCAGAACCTCTTGCGTTTTGGGGGCCGGGGGTCACTGGAGATGGTTAAAAAACCGCCTCCCCCACCGACCATAGACAACGTGGCTCTTCGTTCGCTGAACTGATCTCCAGTGTTACTCCGTTCCGACCGGGCGCCTCTCGTCCACCTAACATCTCTCTAGCTGCTGCTCAGGTCTGCAATCCCACCCCCCTCTTTCTGGAGGCGAGGCGATTAAAAGGACTGTTAAGATTTCTCTGTCCGAATTCGTCCTCGTTTCTTCTTGCTCGCTTTTTTTTTTACTTTGAACCTGTATTCTGGCGTCTCTCGCCTGCGTGCTTGGAGCGCCCCCTGATGGTCTAGGAGGCGTTCGTGTGGTTTGGAGCTGATCCTGGCTTTCACGCCTTCTTGTTGTGTGCCTGCATGTTGTTTTCGATTTAGGGCGACCCTATCACGGAGTTTTCTGGAGCTGAGAGTGTGTGATCCGCCCAAGGTCACCCAGTGGGTTTCCATGGCCGAGCGGGGAGTCGAACCCTGGGCTCCAGGGTCGTTGTCCTGCGCTCAAACCACTGTACCAGGCTGGCTCTCTTTCCTGCCCAGGCCCCTTCAAAGAACGCAGCCTGCGTCGAAGTTACTTTGGGCTTAGGTTTTAAAACGGAAGCCATCAACCTTGGACGTCTTTTCACAGTCATTCCAGATGAGTGAATCCTGATTCAGCTTGGTTAGTAGTGGGGGTAAAGAATATTTGTTATCTTATACATCGACCTGAGTATTGCAGCTGCACTCCTTGAAGCCATGTTTAGATTAAAGCCAGGAAAAGAATAGGGAGGGGAACTACTGTGGCCATTTCCTAGCCCTAGCCAGCATTGCCAATGGTGAGGATGTTGGGAGCTGCACCCAGCAATACCTGTAGGACTGTGTGATTTTGTTAGCCGGAATGGGTGGTGAGAAATTATTACTGGAATGAAAGGCTTCCTAGAGTCTTTACTCCTGTAACCACACAGGTACCCATTTCAGATTGGTGAGTTTGAAAGAATCAAATTTTAGGCAGAAAAACAAATTTAGAATCCTCAACAAGAGAAACATTTATTAAAGAAATACATTCTTGGATAGACATAGCCTGTTCCTTTCTATTCTAATCTAAAAGAGAAAAGGTTGGGAGAGAGACATATTGCAGCATTTTTCCCCTCATCAAAGAACGGATGGGAAGAGGGTCCAGGGTTCAGCCTCGGCCTTCTTTTACAAGAGGGCAGTCACTTAAGTAACCCCTGACTGAATCAGACAATGTTATCTGTCCATAAAGCTTTCCTGACTGTTGGCTGACAGAGGAAGCAAAAGCCAGCAGGAAAGGAAGACAAAAGAACTTAACCCTTCTCTGTCTAAACCGTCTTATCCCTAGCGGACAAGAGAGCAGCAAGAACAAATGCAGAAGTTGCTGTTTCTTCCAACAGATTTCACCCCGGTCTAATAACAGGGACGGCCTTTTTGTGGAAACAAATCCCACACTTTAACTATGAACTCTGATAAGGAACACTTCCTTTTGTCCACAGTGTGTCTAAATTGAGGTGGACAATTGCACTGGAGGTGTGGACCAATTCCCCTTTAAACCTTGTCCAGCCTGATTTCCAAACACATGCATGCGCACATGCGTGCACACACAAAACAAGATATGAGATGATGATTACTTAGGTTTTCAATTTCAGCTGTTTTTTTTTGGTCATTTGAAAAGAATTTGTGGATGGGGTTGGGAGGTTGGGGAGAGAGGACCAAACCTGAGATTGAAAATGTTTAAATGTGGAGGTATGGAAGCTTGTGAAAATGACCAAGGGGGCTCCAAAGACTGCAAAACAGGGTTCAGGGGTTGTATGGCAGTCATACTTTCCCCATCCCTAGCTTAGGCCAATATTACTGGGACTAAGATTGTCATGATGCCATGATGCCTCTCTTAGTTTCTGTGTCTTGAATACAGGAATACTTCAGTTAACTACTTGTGAAGCCCCTTTTCACAAAGTCTTTTTATGCTCCCCAACCCCTTTTCCTCTTTTTCCTCTGTCTAGCTGCATGTTTATAAGCAGCATTGTCATTGGAAAGGTTGTAAAGGAGAGCTAGAGAAACACAGACTTTTGGTCTTGTGTTGCAGCAGCGTGTCTGTGGTAGAGAATGCCAAAACATGTGAGCTGGGAAAGAACGGGAGTCTACTCTAGCTGATTCTATGGCAGGAGTGTGTTTTGCTTAGAACAGACAAAGTAAACAGCAGCTGCTTCCAGAATCCTTTCCTGAGCATGTGTGAATAGCAAAAAAAGGGGGAAATGGTACAGCAGATAAGTCTGCCTCACCAGAGATCTAGAAGTTGGCCCACTGAAAGGGAAATCATAAGAAAATTAAAGAAGTTGAGAGAAAAAGTACTCCTTTCGCTTTTTCAGAGGAAGCCTTCAGGTAGTCTCTAGAAGGTTCAAAATGTTTTTTGTACTTACGTAAGTCTCGCTTGACTGGGTTGTTTCATTTCACATGTGCATGTTGTTCGTACTGAATTAAAATTTTGCTGAGACATGTTCAATGGCTTTATTTTTTAGGGTGTAGGAACCTATCCTCACTCTTTCCATTTTATTTCTGTCTCTGGTACCAAATTTTCTGTTAAAGAAATGATGTCTAGAAACACTTCTGCTTCATTAACTGAGGTATACTGCTGTTTGTTGCTGTGTACCTTCAAGTTGTTTCTGACTTATGGTGACCCTAAGGTGAACTTATTGTGGGGTTTCTGAGTCTGTGATAAGCCCAAGGTCACCCAGTGGGTTTGTATGGCTGAGCTGGGAATTAATCCCTGATCTCCAGGGCCATAGTCCAATGCTCAAACCACACTGGCTCTCATACTTGGAGCAGCAGTTCAGAAAGCGAGGTTTTGGCCAAAATGGAGGTGCAGTAATGAAGAAAGGTACACCTACTAAACCTGGGCTGCTTGCAGCCTACAGCCCAGGAGCTTTGCCAAGCAACAAACAACACTGCAGTCCAAGTATGGGTGCAATCCATGGGCATTGCACATTAATGAAGATTGTGCAAGTGATTTTTGATGGGTTACAAATTGCCTCCTGCATCCCAGTCTACTTTACTAAGCCAAGTCAACACCCACAGAACAGACAGTGAGGTCACCTCCTCATTTATGTCCAGCTAATCATCAAACAAGAATGAGGCAAAATTGGGCCATAAGAAAGCAAGCATATGCTCTAGTCTAAGCCGGAAAGCAAGATAATACTTGTGTCGCTATAAAAAACACACACACTCATTAAGGCTGAAACCCTGTACTTACTTACTCAGAAGTAAGTCCCATTGATATTGACTGGGCTTTCTTCTACTTGTATAGTGTTGCTCTGAAATAGATTTATTGTGGCATGAAGCTTTCATGAACTGTTCTCTAAGGTGATAGCTTCAGAAATATTGACAGCAGAGATTGGAGAAGTCACTTTTTGGGACCATAGGTCTTATTGGACATGCTGGCAGAGGGATTTTGGGAATTCTAATAAAAGAGTAACTTTCTCAGCTGTGATGGTCAGTGATGTGAAACAATCATAGATGCAGGAATCCCAGGTGGTGACAGTTCTGTGTAAAGCTTCAGATAAGCAACCACAATTCCTAGCAGCAGTAATAGGTGACAATGATTGTGCTCATGAAAGGTCATTTTGCTTATCTTAAGCTTTACACTGAATTGTCATCTACTGTACTTCTTCCATTTCATGGCTGGTTGGCCACTGTTTACATTCCCCCACCCATTAGCCTTCTTTCTGGAAGCTGATAACATTTAGAGCCTTTAGGAAGGAGATAACACGTAGATTGCAGCAATTAGAAGAAAATCCAGTGGGGAGAGTTAGCAAGATGGCCTCAAAATCAGAATCACCATTATCAATAAACAGAGGCTTTGCTTTCAGTGTAGGTTTAACATGGAATGTAATTCTTCCCTCCACACAACTGATTTTCCTTTAACTGAGTATCTGGAAGCAAGTACTATTGTTGTTTTCTTACCAAATTCAGCTGTCTCTTCTTTCCAACTGAGTCTCAGGCTCTTTCTGCATGATGACTACGTCCTGGCATGGGGACACAAGAGGAGCAGGACTGCGACAATGCTTCTGCATGATGTTATCGTGGTCCCGCCCTTCTCTGTCGCCAGTTGGTGTGATTGTGGAATTGATGGAATTTCTCTGTCAATGACCCCCAATTGCACGATGCTCCTGTGCTTCCCAACCACATGGAAGGGCGAGAAGTGCAATGGACTTGCTGCCCCAGCGCAGCATGAGAAAGAGCCCAGCTGTGCTGTGGAAGGAAGAGGCATGTCCCTTGTGAGCTGGCTGGGTGTGGAGGGGAGCATTCCCATCACTCTCTCTCCCCAGCAAAAGCACTGCTGGGATCACAACTGGAGGATGATAGGATCAAGTAAGGTGAGGAGATGGCCTCAGTTGCCTGGTTGGGAATGGCAACATGGGTAGAATTCTTGTTGAGGAAGGAAACTCTCTGTGTGGCTAATTCAGACTGCAGACAGAAATTCCAGCCTGCTAGGGCTGATAGGAGATGCAGGCTGGTTGCATCTTTTAAGGCCAGAGTAGCTACTTGAGCTTTACGGACCACACCTTTACATGGTCTTTTCCTTTTCCTCCTCCTCCATATTGCCTTGCCTTCAAGTCAGCTTTGACTTGTGGCAACCTTATGAATGAGAGACTTCCAACAGTCCTGGTCCTCAACCGCCCTGCTCAGGTTTTGCAAAGGTAAGGCCATGGCTTCCTGGATTGAGTCAATCCGACTGTAATCTGGTGTTCCTCTTTTCCTACTACCTTCACCTTTACCAGGCATCATCATCTTTTTAAATGAGTTGTGTCATCTCAGAATATGCCCAAAATACAATAGCCTTAGCTGGGACATTTTGGCTTCTAGTGAAAGTTCAGGCTTGATTAGCTCTTGGATTCAGTTGTCATTCAACTGCCATTCAGTTGTTTTTTTTGGAGGCCCATGGTATCCAGAGAACTCTCTTTGAGAACCACATTTCAAATGAGTTAATTCTCTTCTTGTCAGCTTTCACCACTATCCAGCTTTCAGAACTGTACATGGATTCAAGCTTCAGGAAAGGAGATTCTACCTGAACCTCAGGAAGAACTTCCTGATGGTCAGAGCTATCTGGCAGTGGAATATGCTGCCTCTGAGTGTGGTGGAGTCTCCTTCTTTGAAGGTTTTTAAGCAGAGGCTGGATGGCCATCTGTTGGGGAGTACTTTGATGAGTGTTCTTGCATAGCAGAGGGTTGGACTGGATGGTTCCTGTGGTCTGTTCCAACTCTATGGTTCTATGATTCTAAGTTGAAAATGCTTGATGATTTTGATTTTGGATTAAGGGGAGTCACTTACCAAGTTAGTGTGGCAGGAGGAGCCTCAGTCAACCAAGGGGACTTTATGTCCTACCCTTACCTTCACCATTGTTAGTGCTTGGTGTATGAAAATGTTTGAATAATCTAATGCTGGCAATATTAGAACAGGAGCCAAAGCTCCCTGGCAAAGCGAATGCATCTCCAGCACTTCTAAGCAAGGCTGGGAAAGACTGAACTTCTGGAGGCCTGCTGCAAGTCAGTGTTGATGATTCTGAGTTAGAGTCTGGGTAGGTATAAAACACCCCTGTATCCTCGAAGCTGTGATCCTATACCCATTTACCAGGGAATAAGCTTCACTGAAATCAATGGAACTGATTTCTGAGGACATATATACAGGCTAGAAGTACAAGCTGAGAAAGTATTCTACAATTCAGTTACTTGGGAGTTGTACGCATATAGTTCAATGAAACAAGACAGCAGTGTATGTAAGCAACTGCGTTCAAGGCCAAGGGCCATGGCAGATAAAGCGATCCCACTAACCTGATCCCTCTTTCTCTGCCATGGCTCCATCCCATGGAATCCTAGGGTTTGTAGTTTGGTGAGAGGCACTAGAGAAGCTCTCTGACTGAGAAGTTGCAACGCCTTTCCCAAACTGCAAATCCCAGGATTCCACAGGATGTAGTTATGGCCAAGTGTAATCATAGTGCTATAACTGTGTAGTGTGAAAGGACCCCTGAGATAACACATGCTGGTCTCCTGCATTGTGTCTCTAGGCACCATGGTGAATATTTTCACTGTTTTAAAATATACATACGTGGAATGTAATGAGTTGTGAATGAATATTATGTATAGTTTTTTGTGTTTTTAATAATAAAAAAACTATACAAAAAGACATATATGTTTATACACAAAATTTGATGGAATACCTGTTGGATTTAATTACTACCAAAGAAGGTAAACTCTGCAGAGATGGCTTCTCAGTATCAAGATAAATGGAAAAGAGAAAATTCATCAAAATTATTACCAAAATATAGAGTGTTTTTTTAAAAATTGGTTTTACTAACATGTAGCCCAGTGGTTCTTAGTCTGCAGACCCCCAGGGGCCACGATCTCCTCACAAGGAGTCTGTGAAGGCTTGAAGAAATGTTATGAGCTTTTACAGTTAAACAAGAACCAATGAAAGTAAGTCAGTCGGTCATATGGACAGAGAGACAGACAGACAAACATTCATCTCAAAAAGCAGAAGTCATTTGCCGGTGATAGGCATCAGTTGTACAAAGTTTCATTGTCATATTTTAAACCGTTCAAAAGTTATGAAAATAACTGTTTGATAAATAAAACAAGACAAAACAAAACATACTTAGCACTTGCTACTTTTGCATGCAGTGAGAATATGCAAGTGAATGACACTGGGTGGCTGATAAAAAAGCACGTGACATTTCTTGCTACTGCACATACAGCCAGAAGTCTTGTGGTCTGTGGCAAAAAAGATATTTAAAAGAGGTCCATGGTAAGAAAAATTAAGATCCGCTGGTGTAGCGAGATAACCCATAGTCTAAAGCTTTTGCTGGTAGAGGCGGGGGGTGGAGATGATAATAGAAGCATTATCACGTACTGCATTTCCGTCCATATCTATTCAGAAGTAAATCCAGTTGAGTTCAATTAGACTTATTGCCATATACTTGTACATAGGATTGCAACTTAGAAATATCTGTGTTTTAACTGAACACATATGGCAAGACCATTTCAAAAGAGAGCAACTCAACCTCCTTGGCTCTGTTGGTTAGTTGAAGTTGTTGGCTGTTACTGACCTGTGTTCTTACATTTTTCACAGCAGGCCTTTGGAAGTGATAATGTTTATCTGAAAGCTGTGGAAATCTTCATTTAATTTCTCCAAACTGAGGTGCTGTTACAAGACAAATACTGGTTCTTTTGATCAGTTAGCGGAATTGACTCGTTTGAAATGTCATGCTGGACAGGAGTTCTATCTATAACATAGACTGCCAAAAAGATCGCTAAATGGGCCTGAGAGCAAATCAAGCCTGAACCCTGCGTAGAAGCCCAAATGACAGAAGTGAAGCGAATTGTACTTTGAAGATATCATGAGATTACATGACTTATTAGAAAATACTTGGTAAGATAAAATGCAGTAGGAAAAGAGGACGACCACATTACAGGTGGATTAACTCAAGGAAGCCATAGCCCTGAGTCTGCAGGACTTGAGCAGACTATTAATACCAGGGTGTCTTGACAGTTTCTCATTCACAGAGTTGTCATAAGTCAAAGCCAACTTGGTGGCACATAACAGCGACAGAAGACCTTATTCAGGGCTGGAGATACAGAAGCAATCAACAGGCTGGCAGATAAAGGCAGCTAGATGGTATTGGGTATGGTGAGGTAGTTGAAAGAAGTTCAGTCTGTGACAATTCAGAAGGGATTCCCCCCCCCCCACAAAAAAAGCCAAAGGGGGAAAAAAAAATCCAAGACACAAAGCTCAAGTGCTATTAGGAGCCACTAAATCACCTGAAGGTATCTCAATTAAGCAGATTGCAATCTTCGTCATGATGCAGCTATTGCTATTAAGGATCATGGGTGCTTTGAGTGAGATATTCTAATTAGATAGATTTCTTGATAAAGCACGTTCTAATGAAGCGAGCTGAGTTGTTTCTTCCAGGGCCTCCCTTGGCTGCCAGGCATTGTCTGTTTCTGCCTGCTTTGTGTTTTACCTTTTTGGATTGTAATGTCTTCAGTGTGGGGCTTTGTCTCAAGAGATCACTGCCACAGGGTCACAGTTTTGCTTAGGTGAGGACTTCTGCCACAATAGTGAGAATAACAGCAAATTTCCAGAGAGGCAGCTGTGTTAGTCTATTTCAGCAAAACAACAAAAATTCTTGTGGCACCTTTAAAAGTAACAGATCTAGGTTGGCATGAGGTTTTGTGGATTACCATCAAAATATAGTTCAAGGATCTGGGTTAGTCTTTGAATATAACATGAATATTTCATAAGAGAATGCAAATATATAGCCATGTTAGTCTGGATCAGTATGCAAAAGGATCTTGTAGCACCTTTGAAACTAAGGCCATTTCCACATGGAGTCGCATTCTTGCGATGGGGACATGATGGCAGCAGTCCATGGGTCGTGCTTTTGCACGATGTTGTCACGATCCTGCTGCCAGTTTGTCCCCACTCGTTGCGATTGCAGAATATTTGTTTAACAGAAGCACCTGCAATTGCATGACACTGCTGTCACCCCCAGCCATGCGGAAGAGGCGGAAGCGCAGTCATCTTCTTCCTTCCCCAGGGCAGCATGGGAAAGAGGCTGGCTGTCCTGTGGAAGGCAGGAGCATGTCGCTTGTGCTCCCTTCTGCAGGGAGCAGGCCAGGTGTGGAGGGGAGCATTCCTGTCACACTCCCATCCCAGCAAAGGCACTGCCAGGATTGCAACAGGACAGTGGCAGGAACTGGTATGGTGCAGAAATGGCTTATCTGAGAGAACGAAGTTGGTAGCATAAACTTTCATAGACTAAGGGCCTTTCCACACTACACTGTTATAGTGCTATTATTCCACTTTCAACATCCTGTGGAATTCTGGGGTTTGTGCTTTAGGGAGGGGCATTTAGAATTCTCAGCCAGAGTGCTCTTTGGCCTCAGTAAACTACAAACCCCAGAATTCCACAGGATGTTGAAAGTGGAATAATAGCACTATAACAGTGTAGGAAAGGCCTATACTTTCATCTGTTTCATCAGATGTATGGAGTGAAGTGCCTAGGAATAGGCATTTATACCTATGAACCAGCAGGTTTTGTATGTGAATGGCAATAGAAATGCAGGACTGCTGAGTGGGGTCACCCAGAGATTTGGAGTAGGTTGTCATTCGTGTTGTCATCAGTACCTCCATGGCACACAGCTTGATTTCTCTTTCATCTTCAGCAAAGGAAGACATAGATGTGCTGAGGACAATTCATCCTTCCTTGAACTTCCTTTCACATGTGGCATATTACAACTCATCCCCAGGTACTCTAGCCATTGGCAATGGCTGGGCTAAGGTGCTGGATTTAACCAAAGTACCATTCCCTGTAAAAGACTTTCAGTTGCCTTTAATGGAAGCTGAACAAGTCCACCAGGAATAACTCCTTTTCTCCTTTTTCCCCCAAATGTTATTTTTATCAGGCATATTTAACAGAGTCTTGTAAACGCTGCTGTGTACTGGCTCACTTGGCCTGGGGAAGCATGCAACTGTATAAATTGAAACATGATGCTGATAATCAAGGTTTAGAGAATGTGTTTAGTCTACTCTTGGATGGATAACGGGAATGTATATCAGAGGATACTTTTACAAGCAATAGTGGATAATATATTAGGAAACGTTTTCAGCCCTAAATACTTTGGTATCTATAGAAATTTAGTTGAATTACATTTAAAAAGAAGAAAAGAGATGGGCAGGGGAGGGGGGTAACAGTTCACTGCAACGGTGAATAGGCCTTTTTTAATGTTGTCATTGCAAAGCAACAAAGATCTAGTGGATAAATGTTTTCCTTTCCCTTTTTAAAGCAAAATGGAAATCTTTTCCCCACTCTGTTACAAGACACAATGAACTTGGAGATTTATATATTTATTTTTTGTGACATGCTAATTTTGTGACAGGCTAATTTTTACATATCAGTTCAAACAAAGGACTGGACAATTTTTTGGTGAAAACCATTGGTCTTCCAACTTCATTTTCAAGGAATGAGGCAGGTGTTTTTTCCCCACTGAGGTATAGCATATATGCATCCTACATATTTATCATCCCCTCTGCGGTATAACATGTATGTATCATATTTATATCCTACCTTTCAAATAATTTCTTGAGCAGTTTACAATATAAAAATGAAATACACAACAAAAACAAGAATTAATAAAAAATTAAAGCAGCAGGACCCAAGATATAAAAAGAACAGCACAAGAACAGCTCAGATTAAAAATAAAAATGTCTTTGCTTGGTGCCAAAATGACATCTGTGGAAGTGCTAAGTGAGCCTTCCTAGAGAGAGCATTCCACAATTGAATGTTGGTTGGAGACAGTGGGATGCAGTCCAGAGCATTTAGAGGACACAGTGTTTGGGAAGGCTGTTGCAATTATTAGATACGTAGCCCCTCAAGTCAGTAGGTTTGTGTTTATGTGCCTTCAAGTTGCCTGTCAACTTATGGTGAAACCATGAGTTTCATAAGGTTTTCTTAGGCAAAAAATAGTCATTTTGCCAGTTCTTCCTCTGAAGTGTCACCCATGCACCTGGTATTCATTGGCAGTCTCCCATCCAAGTACCAAACAGGACTGACCCTGCTTAGCTTCCAAGATCAGAGAGGATCTGCTATGTTGAGGATATGTAGCCCTTAATATGTACTGGTTCTTTGCCACTTTATGTTTTATGTTGAGCTGGAAGTTTAGACTAGAACATCTGGCCTTAACTTGCAGTAATTTAATACTTAAACAGGAATTTCTACAACATTACCATGAGGAAAGACAACCCAAGACATTTTGCTGTGTGAAGTGAACTACCCACTGGTGCTCTTTTCCATTCCATGTTCAAAACCCAGACCATTTCCTCAGTAGACTGTTACAGCATGATTATTCCGCTTTCAACATCCTATGGAATTCTCGGGTTTGCAGTTTAGAGAGGGGCCTCGAAGCCTCAGAGCCGTTGAGGCTCCTCCCTAAACTGCAAACCCCAGGATTCCATAGGATGTTGAAAGTGGAATAATTGTGCTGTAACAGTCTACTGAGGAAATGGCCCCAGTTAGAAGAGAATATGAATCTTTGTTCAACTCTGATGGTGGGTCATCGTTCTCAATTACACATGAAGGCAGCAGCCTCACTTAAAGAGGGTAGGCCACGTAGCCCTCCCCGTTGAAACTTTGCTGCCTATATCCATTACCTCAGAGGACCACATCACTCTGCCTTGTGGTAGGGGTAGTCCTAACAGTGGATTAATTCTGATGGTAAGAGGCACATAATATGGCAGTCTCTAAAAATAATATATTTTGGACGGGCCTTTCTAGTTGACACTTTATACAGTTGGAACGGCTGTTGTCTCTTTCCCTTTCATCATTTCCACAAGGCTCAGCCTTATTGTGGTATTCCCAACACTCCATTCATGTGAAGAAGTGGATATCAATCCAAAAAAACCTCATGCCATAATAAATTTGTCAGTCTTTAAGGTGTCACATGACCCCTTGTTGTTTTGCTATAACAGACTAACATGGCTGCACCTTTGAAAATGGCAACTCTAAAGCTATGGTATCCTTACTATTTGCCAGAGGATTTCCATCTATTTTCCATTTTTTACAGTCCACAAGAGTGTGTTTGTTATGACTGAATAATCTACGCAAAGTTGAAGAAGGAGAAGGAAAAGTGGGTCTTTCATTGATTGAATTTATATTCCAACTCTTTTTTTTTCTTTCCCAGTTACTCCTTCCCATCAGTCTTTCAGTCTATATGACTTATCATCAGTTTATTCTTTCTTTTCTCTAAGGCCTTTTCCGTGCTCTAACTTCACGTGGAACTCTGGTGGCAATCCTGGCAGTGGGTCTACCAGGAAGGGAGCAGACGGGAGAGCTCCTCTCTGCACTGGACTGGCTCCCTGCAGATGGGAGCTTGATGGACATGCCTCTTCCTTTTGCAGCACAGCTAGGTACTCTCCCAGGCTGTGCTGGGGCAGGAAGCACTGCCATCGTGGTTCTGGGGGGTGACTGCAAGTCATTGACGAGGAAAACCTGTCAATAATTTAATCCACAATCGTGCCTCCTGGGGATGGGAGGCTACTGTGAAAAGGGCCTAAGACTACATAAGATCACTTTTAGTTTTTCTCCCAAACCCTGAACCTTTCACAAAAATATCAATATTAAAGAATGATATGAAGCTGGAATCCAAAGAATCAATGGGTCTGGGCATATTCAGTGGGATTTGTTGACTCTGAACAGCAGATTTCCCAGCTGTTTCCCCAAATCCTTTTGTTTAGGAACATGAGAAGCTACCCTACACTAAGTCACACCATTCACATGTATAGCATTACATTGTTGGCAGTGATTGGCAGCAACTTTCTAGTTTTCAGACAAGTGTTTTTCTGGTCCTACCTGCAGATGTTAGGGCCTGAAGCTGAGACCTTCGGCATGGAAACACATGTTCGTCCACTGAGCTGTGGCTCCTCTCATGAAGCCCTCCCATCAAAGTGGCTTCTCATCTGTCTTTGGAGGGGCTGTTGTCTTGACAAACCCAAAACCTGCCTGGGCATGAAGAATGTGCAAATAGCCTAGTTGATTGGAACCCTGCCAACACATTTAGTTTCTCTTGCATTCTGAGCTGAGAGCCCGCATTGCACAGAGACTGCCAACCTTTCAGAAAGGGAAACTCTGACTCAGAAGCATATATTGGCAAATTTTGCAACAAACGAAATTTTATCTCCCTGCCTTTTGTGGTATCTGTAACTTCTAATATAAATGTTAAATAGAACAGCTAGTTACACGAGCTGGCGCACTTGGCGCGTCAGGTGCACTTTGCCTGTGGAAGATGTAATCTCAGGTGGTTGTGATGCAAGCATAGATGTCCAGAAGCTGCTTATTAACTTTCAAAATGCAGACACTCTGAGGGTGGCCTGGAAGGACAAGAACATTATGAGCGTAATCGCACCGGGCCAAGCACTAATGGATCTGGAGGTGTTTTGCTTCTAGACAAAGTCTCCCATTGATATTAACATTTAATGAGTTTGTCTGCAAGCTCCTCCACTTCTCCTCCTACATCCCTTCTCTTTTGTTTGTGATCCGCCTAGGTTTAAACTTCTCATTTCCTCTTGCTCACTCATTTTTGGCTGCTTTCTTTGTCCATTGGCTAGCAGCGCTTCTTTGTAGATGATCTCTAGTTTGTGGGGGCTTAATATTGAGGGTATTCTCCATGTCTAGAACCTCTTTCCAAAACCAAGTATATTTATTGGCTGTGCTGATTTGGCTGATGGACGCAGTTGTCTACCAGTATCTGGAAGGCCATACATTTTCCATCCTTGGGATAAACATTCCTTCCTGACAATTTGTGTTCTTATTCCCTCCTCACTCACTCACACAGATTTTTACCTTTTAAAGAACGATTATTTGACCCTTCCATATCTTTCCATGTTTTCTTCCCAATCACCTTCATTACTCTTGTCTCTTCTAAGTATTCCATTTTCTAAGTATTCCCCTGTGTTATCAAATACACACAGGCCCTTTCCGCAGCTTACCTTCTTGTGGCAGCGTCCGGTGGCTCTACCAGGAAGGGAGCGTGATGGCAGTGCGCACCTCCTCACGGGACTGGCTTCCTATGGAAGAGAATGCGATGGACACACCACTTTCTTCTTCAGCACAGCTGGGTACTTTCCCAGGCTGCATTGGGGCAGGAAGTGCTGCCATCACTGTTCTGGGGCTTCTAACAGGACAGGTAATTGTGGGATGGTGGCACGATTGTGGGTCATTGACAGGGAAAACCCCTCAATGATTTAACCTACAATTGTGCTGCCTGGGGATGGGAGAAGGACAGGACTGTGATGATGTCATGCAGAAGCGTCGTTGTGGTCCTGTCCTTCTCCTGTCCCCATGGTGGGATGGGAGGTTACTGTGGAAAGGGCCATGGTGTGAGAGCCAGCAAGGTGTCGTGGTTTGAGCATTAGACTATACCTCTGGAGGCCAGAGTTCCAATCACCACTCGGTCATGAAAACCCACTGGGTGACCTTGGGCATATCACACTTTCTCATCCTCAGACAGAGGCTAAGGCAAACCCTCTCTGAACAAATCTTAGGGTTGCCATAAGTCAGAAATGACTTGAAAACGCACAGGAACACCAAGATCCTGAACACATTTTTGATAGTGTCAGTGTGCACCAGTGTGCTTGGGCTGGATTTCAGAGCTGTGCAATTGATTGTGCAGTGGGTGCTAAGGCCTCGAATCATACCTGTATGTGCAATAAACAGTTAATGCCTCACTAATCCGGTCAACAGTGTGAGAGAGGGCTGCGTGTGCACTCTGTGGAAAGATTGGTTGCACTAGGGACTGCACGTACACAACTTCTAAGAAAGTGCAACATCTGCACAATTATTGTAACACTACGGTAATGCTCTGATGTTACGCCTCAATGGCCTAACTCCAGGTGTTTGTTCCAACTAGAGTAAACCCAGTGAATTAATACAGCTCGCATAAGTGTTGGCTTACCAAGTTTCTGTTGAGTAAATGGTTTATAGTTGTTGCAAGTTAACAGTTGGATTTAGTCCATAGAATTATTAGAATCAGACAGTGCTAGGTGGCTTATAAAGTTACAGGCAAATAAAAACCAGTGCATTGCTTTGAAGTAAACAGTTTGTTAAGCCTGTTTTAACCCTTGTGCAGTACAATTAAAACACAGAAACTTGAATTTAATGAGTTATAGGATATTTTCTGATCCCAAGGAGAATACCAGTGCATTGCAGGGTATCAAAATATTCCACATCCTAAGGAATGTTTGTGCATGGAGAATTGAATGTCTTGCATCTAATGGTTTTGGGCGAGTTCTGGCTGTTTTTTGTTTTAGAAATGAACTTGTATGTGGCAGGTGGCTAATTGCTGGGGACTATTTTTACCATGTTGTTACAACACTGCTGGTGACAATGTCTCCACTGTCAGTATCCTGCATGAATTTTGGAACAAACCATGTTCTTATGGGACTCAAATGTTCTTTCCTTTGTTGTTGTGTGGCTTCAAGTCCCTTCCAAATTATGGTGAAAAACAGGGTTTTTGGAGGGCAAGATTGATTCAGAGAGGGTTTGCCTTTGCCTTCCTGAGGCTGAGAGAGTGTGACTTGCTCAAGGTTGCCCGGTGGGTTTCCATGTCCTAGCTCATGTTTTTAGTGTTTGTTTGTTGTGTGCCTTCAAGTCGTTTCCAACTTCTGGTGACCCCAAGGTGGCCCTAGCATGGGGTTTTCTTGGCAAGATTTGTTTTGAGAAGGGGGGTTCCTTTGCCTTCCTCTGAAGCTAAGAGAGTATGACTTGCCCAAGGTCATCTGATGGGTTTCCGTGGCTGAGTGGGGATTTGAACCTTGATCTCCCAGAGTCCCAGTCCAACACTGAAATCACACTGGCTCTTCCTAGTGAACAGGAGTTCTTTAAATAAATATTCTCACAAATCACACTGAAGCACTGACGTGGTTAAAAAAAAAATCAATTTTCCAAGCATTTTTCAACCTTGTGGTCTTACCTAAGGCATAGAAGCTTAATGGACAGGTATCAGATTGACTGGTTTTTTATAAGCTCCTGTTGCCCAGGGATTTGTTTGAAAATTCTAAAATAAAATTGTAGATTTCCTTGTAACTTTATAAACATCCTAGCACTGCTTGATTTTAATAACTCTCTATGTGTGTGCACGATACTGCAGGGTGTTACCCTAACACTCATATTTTTATTCCCCCTCCTCCTCCTCTTCCTCTTCCTCCTCTTCCTCTGAGAGCCAGTGTAGGAAACTTTGGCAAGTTCAGGGGCCAGTTTTCCCCAGGACCCACTGTAGGCTGCATACAATATATCCCCTACCAGCATCAAAAGCTCTGAATATAAAAACTGGAAGTGAATGTTTCCAATCCTGCAGAAGTTGCACTGGGCCACATGTACCATTTTATGAGATAATTCTACTTCTTGGAGTGTGATTCTCTTCATTTAAGTTTTTTTTTTAGTTGTATTGGAGAGGCACTCTTGGGGATGCACAAGCATGAGGGCCCAATGTGGCTGCAGGGCCAAGTGTTGCCCACCCTGGGCTAGGCATTCTCTCCTCCTCCTCCTCCTCCTCCTCCTCTCTCTGCATTGAGATTCAGGATGGCGAATGCTTTGGTAGATGGATGGATGGATGGAATCATTTCATCCAATTGGTGGAGTGGGAGGCGGGCACATTGGTTACCTCTCTCTTCCTTGGTGGTAGGATTGAATGTACTAGATTCAGGAAGAACCTAGTTCTTCAGGCTGATAGGAAGACTACTTCTCTGTTCATATTGTAGTATTGACCATGCCATTCTTTTAGACCAGCACAAACATATGGCCAGCATGTCTGAGCTGGTGCTGCAGTCATTTCAATTATTACTCTGTTGGCCCATATTCAGAATAAGGACAGTGGGCAAAGCGACATCAGGCAATTGGCCTACAGTGTTGTCCTTATGACTATGTCATCTGATGCTGTTTAACATCTAAATGAAGCCACTGAGACATATCATCAGTGAGGCAGTGGGGCCCAGGCTCCCAGGGTGGAAGTAGTGGTGCTTTTTGATTAAGAGGGAAGATGATGTCATCCGCCACCTTCCTCAGACTTCCTTATTCCCTCTGGGTTGAGCTGTAATCCTCACAGTAAGTGGGAAGGGAATAGACGGAGTTTATAGCAACCATATATTGTTGAGAACTATCCCTGCTGTGCAAAGGTTTTTTGGGGGGCATCTTGGCCTTGGTATGGGAAATTAAGACCTGTTAGCTTTAGAAAAGCCTTCCTTCTAGTGAAGACAAGAACTGCTAGAACTGGTTTGTTGGGGTGGATTAGTCTAGCTGCCTGCCTTTTTTGATTGTACTTAAGAGTCTGGTTTTGGAGATGGTGGCGATGAATACCTGCACACTTTGCCACTCCCACAGTGTGGATTATTGGGAATTTGTTTATTTTAAAACATTTGCATGACATCCTTCTGTATACAAAGTGATGTACAAAAACATCAGCACAACAATAAATCCAATTATGAAGAACATCAATAAAAGCAAACTTGTAAAGTAGTGAATAATGCATTATAACAGCCCATTAAAAACAGCAGATCAAAGCGAGAACCAGGAGGATCTACCAGCATTATAACAACACAAGCATCAAAACATTTATGACATGTAGTGCTGTGTTTATCTAAAGATTCAGGAACTGCTTTCTTGGTCCTAAACCAGCTTTGGAGGAGTGGATGATGTTAAACAAAGCAAAAATAAATTGAGACAAAATTAAAATCAAACTGGAAAAAAAAATCTAAATACTCCTTTGGATGAAGGACAGCATCACATCACTCCATGGCTTCTCCTAGACTCAGCTTTTCTCCTGCAAAAAAATAGGTATCAGCAGTGACCAGGAGCACATTCTATTAACTGTACCTGTTATGCAAACCCCATGCCATTTGGGAGTAGAGGCACTGCACATTTTGGTGACCTTGAGGATTGGCTACTGTAATGTGTTTTCACATGGGGTTGCCCTTTCTTGTGTAGAATGACACAGGCTGCCTCCTGATGAATACAGCGAGGCTAAAACAAGTTCAGCCAGTTTTGTGGTAACTGCACCCCCCCGCAACCAGTGGTTTATAAACTTATATGCACTAACTTTTATAGCTTGCGTAGCCTTCACCTAGTCTGGTGTGCCCTTTAAATTCTACTGATTTGCCTCTGCTCCATTTTACTTCAAGGAATGATGGTAAATTGTACTAAGGGAAAGGCTTTGCCAGAATTGCTTTGGGACTATAGAGTAATCCAACAGAGGTCAGAACTAGCCCAACCTTTATGGCTGTTGAAAAGGTTGGCAAGATGCACTGGTTTGGGGTGGAGCTCACAGTCTAGGCTGATGGAGGCTCTATGGCCCCTTTCGTACCACAATATTATAGTACTTTGTTGCCACTTTAACTGTCATGTTTTCATCTTACAGAATTCTGGGATTTTTAGTTTGGTGAGCCACTAGAGTGCTTTGGCAGAGAAATCTAAATACCATACAAACCCCACGGTTCCACAGGATGATGCTCTGGCAATTAAGGCAGTATCAAACTACTATAATTGTGCAGTGCAAAAGAGAATAGGTTGCTCTATTTTAGCTGTGGCTTTAATTAGATTTTATTTTTTGCAAAGGTAGCAAGGGGGTTGGTCTACTTTCTTCAGTCTAGTTTTATGCTTGACTGCATAACTACTTAAACTGTTTTGAGCCAAGGGAAGGTGGCATATAAGTATTTTAAATAAAATTTAAATGTTATGGTTACAATCTAGTGCCATAAAAGATTCCGATATCCCCGTTTGTTGAAAATAGGTTCATTGTTTTGTTTTCCCCTGACAACAGCAGTGTGCCTTTAATGAAAGTCTCTACAGCAAATAAGCTAACTGTGGTTGAATAAACTATACCTTAGAAAAGTTACCTTTTGGGACAACTTACAGACTCCCCCAGCCAGCATGATCAATGGCTATACTGAACAAGTGATTCTGAGAATTGTAGTCCCCAAAAGTAACCTTTTGAAGCTGTGAGATAAACCTCTTGTGTGCCTGGGACTACAAACCGAGATGGTTGTCAAGACACCTGGTAGAACACATATACATTAGTTTCAGTGGACTGCAAGTTATGTAGATTTTGCCTCAATGTGTGTCTGTGTGTGTTGTTTGCCTTCAAGTAGTTTCTGAGTCACGTGGGTTTCTGTGGCTGTGTGTGTGTGTGTGTGTGTGTGTCACCCAGTGGGTTTCCATGGCTGAACAGGGAATCAAACTCTGGTCTCCGGGGTCATAGTCTTGATGCTCAAACACTACACCACACTGGTTTCTGTAATTCAGTTCCTTCTCCTGTTTCTCTATCTTTTTGCTAGGGAAAGTTGTAACTGTTGAATTTCTGTCTGGCAGGAAGCTGTTGGAGGTCCAGAGTCTCATTTTGGGCTGGGAGCAATGATGTTTATGAAAAGACCCACAATTGTATCCTTTTTAAAAATTATGGTAAACTGGGCAAAAAGGCTTCACTACAGAGCTGAAGACCTTGGATAAGAAATGTGTTTTAAAAGGCCTTGAGTCCTAATATCTTAAGTATGTGCATGAGCAGAACTTCACTAGTGTTATCAGGGCTGGGTTAACCATTATGTTATGCATGAAACAACACAGAGCTCTGGCCAAATACATGTGGGAGTTTCTTGCTGAGGAAGGTACATGAGGCTCTTTTAAGTGCCTTGCAGCTTAGAACATGTTGGCTATTCTCTTGTTATGGAATGATGGTGGTGGCAGGGGTTGGGAAGGCAGCCACTGTGAAATACTCATATTGCTGTCCTTCCTCAATTTTATCTGATTTCAGGATTGCATTACAGAGGTTGTGGGCTTGTCTGTACATAGCCATTCCTCCTTTGGTAGGAGAGAAGAATAGAGAGAGATAGGTTTCATATAGGATCACCTGCTTTTCAAACTACAGAGCTTCATCTGATTAGAGGGATGGAGCATCTTCCCACTATGGAAAGATGAAAGAACAATCAAGATCCGGTGCAGAGTCCCAGCCATCACTTTCAGATATTACAGAAACACAGGAAGTGTCATGTTGAATCAGACCAAAGGACCATCCAACCCAGCATTAAGTTACATATCTCAGAAAACCTAAAACTTTTTGTCCTAGTGTCTCTGTTGGCTTCATAAACCAGAGCTTGGAAAGTTATTTCTTTAGAAGTAATTAAGTTCTCAAAGTACCTTACAGTTTCTTGTAAAAGTTAGCTGAAATTGTTACTTTTTTATCTAATATATAAAAGTCAAAGTTTGTCTGTTTATCTGTGTCAGGCGAAGACCTCATATGATTGGCTGCCTGAGAAGATTTTATGGAATCCTGAGGTCTGCATTTCAGGGAGGGACCTTTAGAATTCTCAGCCAGAGAGCTCTTGGGCCTCAGTCAATTGTGTCTGTCTTGAATAGGCTGATTGCTATGGAGACAAGGCCTAGCAGCAAGGAGAAAGACAGTGTATTCCCCCAGGAACCCAACCTCTATATGTTATTAACTCTGAAAACAGATTGGATTGGGGAATATGGAGAAAAGTTACAGGTACTGGACAAGACAATTTGGGGAATTAGAGACACAAGATCTCAAATCTTTCTAACAAGTATTACCTATGAAAAAAAATCCCGGGCAACGCCGGGTATATATGGTAGTTACTTATAAAAGTATCCATGTGCTACGCAACACTGACCTGTGGTGAGGAACACATCTAAGCAGTGAGGGTGGATCCAAGGTCACTGTAAAAGTAACTTATAAGCCAGTTAGTTACACTGCAAAAGAAGTGAAATGGTCTTTTGTTACATTAGAATTACAATATGAAATAGTTATTAAGACTGTGTGGGTTTGACATGGACCCAGGTGGATCTGACATGGACCTAGCCTAGACCCTGAATCCAAATTAAAATTCAGGAATCCACCTCTTCAGTCCCCTCAACTTCAATGGGAAAACTATCGATGTTTGTAACATCTTTGTTTTTATTTTTGAAATACATTCTTATAATATTTGGAGACATGGTAGACTATAAAGAAGGGATTGAAGCAGCCAGATTTCAGATAGATGACTACAGAGGGTTTCATTTTATACATCTGTAAAGGTTTCTTTCTTTTTTTGCCAAACTTCCCCTACCCCATTTTCAAAACCTGTCGCTGACTGCTCAGTTTTATTAATTTCACACTACTGTGATCCTGACACTAGAGTATTAGCCTGCTAAGTCTATTAAATTTAACTATGGTGATGAGAATTAGAATGATGACTGCATACTTGAAGAGAGGGTACTTTTTTTTTTTTTGCTTTATTCTACCAGCAAATAAACTGGTAAAATTCAGTGATGCAGCATAAGGAAGATGGGGAGGGGGTGACGAGAGCATACTTTATTTTTTGTTACCAGCAGTCCAAGAAGTTAGATCCCTCTATCTCCCTTAAGACATTTGATAACATGGGCTGGTGTGGGAAACTTATTCTTCATGGCCCCATTTTCCTCTCTCCACTGCTTTCAGAACAATCTTGAGAGCTGCTGCCGCCATCACACTCTGTTCCTCTCTCTTCAACCTTTTTGCTACTATATGGCTGTTTTCATCTTTCTTCTGTCTCTGTCAGGAGAAGGGCTAGTTGGAATTTCTTCTTAAGCTGTTGCGTTGGTTGCTGATGCTAGATTATTGTTTACCCCTGCTGGTTTTGGTGTCTATAGTGAAGGCAGATAATTATCCTGGGATCCTTTCTTATCACAGAATTGTCCCAGACAATATTTTGCCTTTTCTGTGGTGACTCAGACTGCTTGCTTCCATCTAGCACCTCAGTAGCAGCAGAGACAACAGAAACAATAACCACTGCAGTAGAGACAACTGGAGAAGAATAATTTTTGCTACCACAACTACTGACTCATTAGACAGATTAACAAGAAATACATTCATCCTCAACCACAGCTCTTTCATGATATGCAACTAATACAAAACAGAGAAACATTGGAGGAGCGCACATAATTCCGTGCCATAAACACTGTGACTGTTGGTGTTGGTGAGATTCATGCCTCAGGTTGTACATTAGCTCAGCTCCCCTCCTTCCACTCCATGTCATATCACCTTGGCGTCTTCCACTTATGTTGGAAACTCACTGACAAGCCTTTTCCTGCTTATTTTTGACATCCCCATTTCTGAATTGATCTGAAGTGCTTCAGACTGTGTTGAGCTGGTACAAATTGGTCAGAAACAGACCAATTCACTATACTATTGGGGATCTGATTAAAGTGTTTGTCCAGCTCCATTAGTGATGCCTTAATTAATGCACCAATGTAACTTAGTTATGTCGTAGCTTAGGGATGGGAATTATGTGGTTCTCCAAGTGCTATTGGGCTGTAACTTCTGGCAGCCCTAACCAGTATAGTCAATGGTGAGGAATGCTGGCAGTTGCAGTCCAACAAGAACTGAAGACTGTGTGATGTCCCCAGAAGAAATTAATTAGTTGTTGGTAATTAGTTGTTGTTATTTGTACTAGGTTACCTCTGAGCTCTGTCAAAAACCTATGATTAGATAGCAAGATTATGTTTCCAGGTTATCCTGGGCAAGATAAGGCCAAGGTAGTATGAAGGTGGCCATTTAACAAGATGACATCTTCTCAGTTTCCATACAGTGAATGGGAATATTTACCCACACTTTTTTCTGTTCTTTCACATACATTTTCTGTGGCACAGTTGGATGACATCTGACTCCCCATATGTTTTCAGATCTTAAGGCAATTAGTCCAGCCAGAATGACCAATGGTGAGGGGCTGTGGAAGCTAAAGTCCAACAACATATGGAGAGCCACAATTCCCCACCCAGGTATGAGTGATGAATGAAACAAGTATTGATCTTCTGATAAGTGGTCTCTGTGCTAATTGTGCCTACATTTACATTTTAAGCTTTAATTGAATTAAAAATCTGCACTTTTCAAAGTGGCTGTGTCCAGTGGTTTCTATTCTTTACTATCCATTTTCAGATGGTGTTGGTTTAAGAATAAATATGTGTACATATTGACAAGGTGGTAGGTCTTCCCAAATGAAAAGATGCATTCAATTTATCCTGACAAAGGCTTTGGTCTATCAAGGCACAAGCAAGCCTTTGTCCTCGTGTGATTCTCTGCGTTGGAGCAAAATACACAGGAAGGGCAAGAGGAGCTCTGGAGGGGAAAAGCAAGGTTTGTGTGAGGCTTCCCCCTCCCCCTCCCCATCCATTTTGCATGGGAAAGGGGGAGCTCTGGAGGAGAAAGGAAAGGCTCACGTGAGGCTTCCTCGACCCCACCCCACCCCATTCCCTTCCATTTTGCCTTGGCATGAGTTCTCCTTGCTGGGGCAAAATGCATGGGAATGGGAGGAGGAGAATGGGGGAGAAGGCATGTGCACTCGCAAATAATCAAATTTGCTAAGGTCAAACCTACAAATATAGAGGGAGGATTGTACTGCCTCAGAGTGTAGTGGGATCTCCTCCTTTGGAGCTTTTTAAACAGAGGCTGGATGGCCATCTGTTGGGAGTGCTTTGTCTGGGTATTCCTGCATGGCAGGGGGTTGGCCTGGATGGTCTCTTCCAATTCTGTGGTTCTATAATTCTGTGATTCTAGGTTTGCATGCCTAGTGATTTCTGAGAATTGTAGTTTCCCACCTCTGGGGTGAAGATCACACAAGCACCTCTCTCTGGGATTTAGAAGATGTAAGAATAAATCAAATAACAATGTGCTGCCCTCTCATGACACCTTAAACCGGCTGCTTGAAGCAGCTGCCTCACTCTGCCTAACAGTAGGGCTGATCTTGCTTTTTAGAAAAGTGCCAGAGTTATTTTTTTCCCCACAAGTGTACTATATAATGTTAAGGAGTAAAGATAACAATCTGGAAGCTCTTCAGACTCAAATGAACCACAAAAATGCTCCCTCTTTTGCCACACAGGACACCTGGCACTATGTTACTGACAGTTTCACAGTCCAACATTTGGAAAAAGCTGTCTGTGTTATTGCTTCTTTAAGCTGAGTCAGATAACTCTCATATACTCTAAACTTTAGAGCCTGAAGGTTACTTGTGGTCTGAAGACAACTAATGAGGATTAGACTTCTGCTGTATCAGTCTGTGTACGCCTATGTCTTTAAACATCCGAGAGAAGAATGCTTTGGCAGCAACTGAATTCTTCCCTAGCAGCTCAGACTGGAATAACTAGTAATTTGCTCTAACTGTGAATTTTTATATAGCACATGGTTTGGGGACTGCTCCATCACACAGAGTCTTGTCATAAAGTTAATGTCAGTTCCTGCAAGGTATTTATTCAAATGCTAAGGTTCTTATACAAATGCTTACCCTGATTTTTAAGCACTTTCTCGTCTCGCTAGGGTATGACTGGGGTATTGCTCAAAAGCAAGAGTACTTATTTGTATGTTTATATTCTTTCTCGCTCTAAGCCCAAGGCTGTTTACAAACCGTGAAGCACTATAAAAAGCACAACGCATCGTCATCAAAATTTGGGAAAGTTACTTTTGGACTATAACTCCCAGAATGCTCCAGTTTGTGGGGAATTCTGAAAGTTATGATCCAAAAAGGTAACTTTCCCACTAAAACACACACACATACCTGTTTTGAACAGTGGAAATTCCAGGTTCAGATGGAATAAAACTAGTAGCATGTTATGTGTTCAAGGTGGTTCTTCAAACAGTGTTTTTGCCGTTCCTCCTCCTGAGTGTTCAGAGGGAGGGGTGCTGACATAACAACTATCCACACAGGTGCTCCCTTGGCAATTGCTTTCAGTCTGTTTTTTATTTAATATATACCAGTTCAATTATATTTTTTATTGCTCCTGTTTTTAATTGGCTTCAGTAGGAAAGAGTCTCCTAGGCATGCATATGACCCAGAGGGTATGTTAAACAAATGCAGAGGACCACAGTCTAGAGAAAGAGAGGCATGCTTAAACCCTATTAAAAAAATAAAACAGTGCAATTGCAATGCCTGTATAAGCAGTCTTCATTTTGTCAGGATGATGCCTTTAAAGAGTACAAGTGTGGCTCTATTATGCTCAGTTTTTTTGACTCTCTCAGTGAAAGAGTGCTCGCTGCCCTCTCCCTCGTGTCGTGTCGTGTCGTGTCGTGTCGTGTCGTGTCGTGTCGTGTCGTGTCGTGTCGTGTCTTGTCTTGTCTTTTCTTTCTGGAGTGTTACCACAGGTTACCACTGGATAACCAGGGTGTCATGAAGGAAGAATGCATTCTTGTATCTGCCTGTGAGTTGGGCATAGGCATGACATGTGGCTCCAAGAAAAAGCTTCTTGATGCAGCCAGTATGTGGCATGACTGACAGGGTACATATCATGGTGCCTTTCAGATGTTTTAAAGCAAGGTAGGTCATTCCCCACACGCCGGCACCCATGTGATGGGACACGCCACCATGTTTTAGCATACTGGAAGTGATATAGAATTACTTCTGGGCACTATTTTGGTTTGGGGAGACTTTTGGGGTCTGAAGAAGGTAAATCACCACATTTGTGACTGGCTTGGCATGATTTGGGTGAAGAATTGCCTGAAAATCAGTGCAATTTTTTGTTGTAAAAAAACAGGGCTCTGGGAGCTTCTGTGAGGCTTCAGGGGCCACCTTTTGAGGTCCCAAGGGTTACATGCAGCCCAGAGGCTGCCCTATGCCCAACCATTTTAGAGAATGATTGGCATACTGCTGGTTAGTAAGTTTATTCTAACCAGTGCTGCATTTTTGTTGAATAGTGAGACAACATGTAGGTAAAGAATAGGCAAAACACCTGTAGAAGATCTGTGTAATGACCAATGGTGGTGTCATAGGGAAGGAAGTGTGCAGATCTGGGAAAGCCCAGAAGGGTCAGATTTTGTCCCAGGGCCTTAGGTTTCCTCCCCCTGCTCTAGGAAAGGGCTCAGGTTGAAAGAATGGACTAGCTCCATAAATGGCATTTAGCATCTGCAGTCTGCCTCTGAGATTGTTTGGCAACCTCTGTTCTAAATAATTAGCCCCTAGTTTTATACAAAAACATCCATCTTGGATGAGCAAAATTCCTCAGAGAAGAGGCTGATGTTAAGTCATCAATCTCCTCCAAAAGTCTATTGTCTCAGGAAAGCCATAACATATGGATGGATAGGCACAGGTGCTGCATCTTGCTCTATTCCTACCTCCTAGAGCCAGTTAGATTGGCTCTATGGGCTTCTGTGCTGATAGTAAGCAGTAAATCAGATTTTGTAACTGCTCAGAACTTGGGAAGCTACTTTTAAAAAGTAATTCTTTACAATTACAGTGGCAAAGTCCCACATGGTTAGTCTTCATTACCATCAGAATTTATTAAAATTAGGACATAGCAAGCTGCCTTATATTGAGTCACACCAATAGTCCACGTAGGGCAGTAACATAATCTCTAACTGACAGTGGCTAGCCAGGATTTCAGCCTACCTGGAGATTCCTGGTGTTCACTGGTGGTTTCCCATCCAGGTAGTCTCCAGGTCTGATCTTGCTTAGCTTCCAAATTTAGACAAAATTAGTTGTGTTCAGGGTGACTCTTTACTCTGCAGTTTCTTAAAAGTAACTAAAATAGTTACATTTGGTTACATTCTAGAAAACAACTGGAATGCTATAAATCGGTGGCCTGTGGTGGAACACATACTTTCCTCTTGTCCTGCTGTTGTTCCCTCAGCACTCACAACAGAGAGAACATGAGGCAGCAATGCTCCACTCATGGGATATTTTTCTTTCACCATTTAGTGAGGCTACCCCATAGACACAAAACTAAATTTAAAGTTACAGCTACATTGTAAGGGGAGTGACATTGTCTCTCATTAAGTTACAATTGTAATATGATGTAGTTTTATTCAGTTACTGGAAAAAGGAAATAATTGCAATCAACTAGTATTTGTATTTTGTTACTTCTACACTCTGAAGCCACTTGAATATGATGTGATTAGGACCTTAAGGGGATATCGCTTTGAGAAGGATAGAAAGAAAAATACTGGTAGATGTTTATGTGGTTGTTTCTGTCTGGGGTGAGAATTTCTTTCCCAGCACATGGGAAGTTGGCTGAAATGTGTGCTCCTGAGAAATTCCTACCCAGCTTTATCAAAACCCAAACCAAATGACTTGCTAATAACAAGAAGGAATGATTACTTAGTCAGCCAGAATTAGAGTTGTTGCCTTCCCCCACATTTGCTGTATTTGTTTTGCAACCATGACAGAGTACTCAATTAATGTGGGTGGCATACACTCTGAAAAGGGAAAAATGGTTACTATGATTCTGAGTATAGCTTGTCCATAGTACAGGGCGAGTTAATTAGATGGTGTAATTGTATATTTGCATAATCTTTGTAATTGCAATAATTCAACCCATTCAGCTTAGCTGTCTGATCATTAACTCACAGTAAACACACATCTCCCTTAGAGTTTATTGGCTGAATAAATTGTTCAAAAACGAATCAGCCTCAGAGTTCTGGCATCTTCAATCCTTCCGCAGTCTTCCATAATGCTGTTCTTTCTCAGAACTGGGAAAAGTTATTCTTTTAGACTATAGCTCACAGAGCTGAATCCAATTGTTAATCTACAGTAGACCAGACCATAAAATCATTGGTATACCCCCCAGGATTTCATAGAGGAAAACCAAGACACATGTGGCTGAGCAACATCAGAGTGTGGTCAACAGAGTGTGGCTGGGCAAAGGAGAACAAAAGATATTAATGAGGAAGATCATACCAAGCTACTATAGTTGGGCCTTCACATTCACAGGTTGAACTTTCATGGATTTGATTATGCTTGGCTCTCCACATTCGCTAGGGTTAGGGACACAGGATCCTTGCAAAAGTGAAAAATTCAAAATAACAAAATTTGTGTGTCTGTGGGAAGGGGACTGAGGCATGGGTGGGGAAAGTGGGCATCCAGGGTCTAAACCAGGTCAGGAAAAGGAGATGGTTAGCATGGTGGTCCTGTACTTCCTCTCTCTTGCCCATCTCCTTCCTTGGGTGTGTGTGGGGCATGGGTGCTGAGAATTTGGGCAGAGAGCCATCCTTAGCTGGCCAGGCAGAGACTGGTAGAGGAAGAGGAGGACCAGAGGTGGGGCTGTGTAGCCTGATTGGAGCCACCAAGAGGGAATGTTCCTCCCCCAAAGAAGCACCTAAAGTGGAAGGGCAGGGGTTGGAGAAACTCGCAAATAATCAAATCTGTGAATGTCAAACACATAAATGTAGAAGACTGACTGTACTTGCAAGTTTCTCCAACCACTGCTCCCATACCTCAAGTGCTTCTTTCCTGGGCAACCTTCCCTTTCAGCTACTTTGATCAGGCTTCAGCCGAAAAACCCACTTCTGCTCTTCTTCCTCCTCCACCAATCACTTTCTGGCCAGCTAAATATGTATCGCACCCCAGTTTCTCAGCACCACAAAGCCTCTCCCAATGACCTCCCACACCCAAGGAAGAAGGTGGGTGAGAGACTGGAAGTATAAGGCCACCATGTTGACCTGCCCACTTTCCCTTTCCTTTCCTTGACCTGGTTTAGACTTGGGTGCCTGCAGTCCCCACCCTACCTTGGCCCCCTTCCCACACACACACACACATTTTAATATTGTTCTCCCGCCACTTTTGTGGGGACCTGTACTCCTTACCCAGAGAATGTGGAGGACTGGCCATATTTCAAACAGAGAAACCATGGAATTCATATATTAAGTTTAGGGAAGCCTGAACAGGAAGGAAGGAACCCCAACAAAGCCTGCTGGGAAGAGCAAGATACCACCCTGTCCTCTTTTTCCAGCTGAATTGACTGAGTGGAAACTGCTTTTTCACCTAGAACTCAATTTCCAGCCATTGAATTAAGCTGAGAATGAGGAAGGAAAGTCAAAGAAGGAAACAGAAACTGACACACTGTAAAAGCAGCTGAGGAACTGGGACAGCAGAGGATTAACCTGGACTGTCCCTGCCAAACTAGGTGTGCAGTGGGAATGCGGTAAGTCAGAATTTTTGTAAATTCCATTGATTCAATGGCTCTTCTTTAGCTGTGACTGACAATTGAATCAAGGCCCCAGATCTCAGCCACTGTGGCCGGTCATCCAAAAAAGTAATATTTCTACCCATTGTGTGTTCCGTATATTTTACAAGCAATTTTACTTATGGTTGTTTTCTCAGGAAGAAATGAAAGGAGACTTTAAATAACCTTCTTAAAGTTCAGTTCCAGCAGAGTATCTGTCTTTTCAGTCAGTCTAACTGTCCCTTTCAGTTGCAAATTACAAATGCTTTCCACTTAAACTTGGGGGATGACAACACATCCTGGCTGTATGCAATAAGGTTAATTGAAATAATCAGCAAGTCCTATCTTCTTCCATCTCCTTAATGCATAATGAGCACTGAATTTAGGCAGTCATGCAGTAGACTGATATGGCACCATGTAAAGTAGGGCGAAAAAGACAAATGAATTGTCTGGTTGCATATGGTCTAAGGAGCCAAGGCACATGTGGATAAATAAAACTTGCCTTCCTTTTCAGAGGCTGCTTTCCTCCTTGTTTGCACCTGAATAGCACATTTACACACACTTTCCTGCCACACAAATATTATTCAGATGTTCTGTAATCTACAGTAAGTAGGCATATATATGGGTGAGGATACATCAACCCATTCACTTTCATCACTCTCCAAACTTGGAGAGCACAGTCTGAAGAGGACAGCCTACCACCACATGGACACTCCCCACTTGAAAAATCAGAATATTTAACAACATGGAAAGCACAGAGGAATCTTTCTTTAGATTGCAGCTCTCCACATGTGGACAGTGATGATAGATGGGATGGGGCTAATGTTCTCATATGTCTAGTCAATCTAGTTTTGGAAGTCTCAAAAAGACTACAATGTACCTTTACATATATCCAAAATTTCAGGTTTGAGTACGTAAGACGTGAATTGGAAATGTTCAGCCCTTATGATGTGCTTGGACAACAGTTTCCATCAGCCCTAGGTGGCTGGAGTTGCAGTCCAGCATCTGAAAGGTCACACATGCCCTATCCATGAGGAAAGAAAGTGGATGTTGCTGTATACTAAAATATCAAGCTAGAGAAGTTCAGTTGACTAATGCACTAATCATTGTTCTTTATACATGAACAGATGTAAAGGTTGTGTGTTCATTAGATTATGTGTATGTACCTGTGGTAATCTGGTCAGTCCTAACATCTTAACCAAGGGACAGCTAGAGGTGATGGCATTTCCATGGTGAGGCAGAAGGAATTCAAGTGCATGAAGGAGTGCTGAGCATCTCTATTTCTATCATTACAGTTGGCCCTCCACATTTGCCAACTGGGGTACAGGACACTTGCAAAAGTGGAGAAATCACAAACATCAAAATGTGTGTGTGGGGAAGGAGGCCGAGGCAGGGTGGGGAGAATGGACACCTAGGTTCCAAACGAGGTCAGGAAAAGAAGAAAGAAGTGGAGGAGTTGGTCAGAATGGTGGTCCTATACTTCCTCTCTCCCACCCAACTCCTTCCTTGGGTGTAGGGAGGAAACGGGAGAGGGTTTGCGGTGATGAGAAATTGGGCTGCAAGCCATCCTTAGCTGGCTGGGCAGTGGATGGTGGAAAAGGAGAAGGACCAGTCTATGCAGGCTGAGCAGAGTTGCCGAAAAGGAATGTTCCCCTGGAAAGGTGGAGGTGCAGGAAGTCACAAATATCCAATCCGTGAAGGTCAAATCCAGAAATGTGGATGGCCAACTGTGATACGATACAGAAGTGGCCAGTTATCATGTCTTATAATTCTAACAGCAGGGAGGATCAACTACACACAGATATAAAATTATTGTATTTATTGAAGCAAGGGAACTCACCATTCATCAAAGGCAAGGCTATCTGTTCTGGCTGCTGTAAATTTCAAGTTCTGATTACCTCCAGTAGCAAAGGTAATGTCCTCTCAGTACTCATTGCTGGTGTGTGAAAATGCTTTGCATTCAATGGCTGTGAGCAGGTCCATCCAGAGTTCTATACTAACACTCTCAGTACTAACACTCAGTTGAGTCAAAACAAAATTTGGCCTTCAGGGGAACTTAAGTGCCAACACAGAATTAAAGAATGAAATTTTCAGTACTTTCACAGGTTATAGTGACAGAGGGTTTTAAAAGGAAGTTAGATAAATTTACAGAGGGCAAGGCTGTAGCTGGCTATTAGTAATCTTGTCTCTAAATTACTTTCCCTTATCAGAAACAGTATATTTCCATGCAGCAGTTGCTATACAATATGGCCCTTTCTGCACCCTACCTCTTCTCAGAATCCTCCTGTGGGGATACTGGCATTGGCTTTGCCAGGAGGGGAGTGCAATGGGAGCATTCCCCTCTGCCCCAGCTGGTGCCATGGTGAAGGAAATGCCATTGCCACACCCCTTCCTTCTGCAGCGCAGTTGGGTACCTTCCCAGGCTGCGCTGGGGCAGGAAGAGCAGCCACTGTGCTTCCTGGGCTCCTGCAGGACAAGTGAGTCTGTGATGGTGGCACGATCATGGGACATTGATGGGGAAAACCTGTCAATGATTTAATCCATGATCACACTGCCTGGGGAAGGGAGAAGGACAGGTCTGCGACAAAGTCATGCAGAACCATCGTCATGGTCCCATCCTTCTCTCATGCTCATTGTGGGTTGGGAGGGTGATGCGGAAAGGGCCTAGGACAACAGAATAGGAAAGTACTATTAACACTCATTCATGTCTTGCTTATGGAATTTCTGTAGAGTTGGACCGGAAGACCTCTTCCAGGACAAGGGCTGAATTCAAATTTGGAGAAGTTCTTGGAGGCCACATTCCAAAGAGAAAAGGATAAGACAAAAAATATCACTATATTAACTGAAAATTCTTGCTGCCGGAAACTAAATGTTAGGAGAAGTACTTCAGTCTTTTAGAATAGGGGGAAAGCTCCATAGAAAATGTGGTAAACCACAAAATATTTTCATTTGGTCATCTAGAGAACTCTAGGAGGGCCAGATTCAGACTTTAGGAGGGCCAGATTTAGACTTTAAGGGGGCCAGATTTCAATGTGGGATCTGATATTCCCCACTGATTGGCTACTATGGGAATAAACTGCTGACCTAGATGAGTCTATGGTGTGAGCTAATAGGGCTCACCTTAACTCCTTACAATCTGCACGTACTCTAATATTTCCCAATCTGAACTGCAGGGCCATCCATGACCCATTAAATGTCATGGATATATCTTTTGATATAGGCAGTTCTGAATACACAGTATATATTACAAGTAGATTGGAGGCTCTGTTTGATTTTGCTAATAGTTCCAGAGATGTAGCAGCGGAATACCTGATTATGCATGCTGAACTCTGGAAGCTGTTTGTGTGTGTCCAATTTTCCTATATGGGGCTCCATTTTTGATGAGTGGGAAGCCACAAGTTATTTGATCCTGCACTGCAGTATTGAAAAAGGTCCCTCTGTTTCCTGGAGATGTATATAAATAGTTGGATGTGACTCTCTTAGAGAGAATTTAATCTCTACCGCAAATGTTAACTATGTGTTTACTTTCATATCTATGCATCTGCATCTATAGTCCAAATACCACACTGACCTCAGAGTTATAGAAGCTACATTCCAGCTGCTATATTTTGTATTATTATGGTTAGATATCCAAATCTTTTTCATGTGTGCATATAGATCCTATATAATGTGCTGGTTGTGTCCAAATGACTGCTCATTATGAGGCTCCAAAACCACAACACTGATTTAAGCCTTGGTTTAGTTTAGCTAACATTTCCCATTGACTTTAGAATTCAGATTCTAAGATATTTCCAGCAGCCTGGCCATGGCTACTTGGCTCTTCTGCAAAATTTGAGCTGCTAAAACCAGTGGGAGCCAGCATGGTATAGTAGTTTGAGTGCGGGTCTAAAACACTGGGAGACTCCAGTCTGAATCCATGCTCAGCCATGGAAACCCACTCAGTGACCTTGGGTGAATCATACTCTTCTTAGATTTAGAAGAGGTAATGGCAACCTAACCCTGAATAAATCTTACAAAGATAACCCTAAGATAGAGTTGCCATAAGTCAGGATTGACTTGAAGGCACATAACAGCAAAAAAGTGGTCTCCAGAGAGACACTGGCAATTTCAGTTACCAAACCCTACTGGACAGTGAAGAAGGCTGACAGGAAGAAAATCAACTCCTTTGAAATGTGGTGCTAGAGAAAATTTCTGTGGATACTGTAGACAGCTAAAAGGACAAATAAATGGGTCCTAGAGCAAATTGTGCTTGAACTCTTCCTAGAAACCAAGATGACTAAACTGAGACTGTAGTACTTGGAGATATTACAAGAAGACATGAATCACCAGAAAAAACAATAATGCTTGGTAAAGTAGGAGGCAGTAGGAAAACAGGAAGATTGCATTACAGATGGATAGACTCAATCAAGAAAACCACAGCCCTGAATCTGCAAGACGTGAGCATTTCTGTTGGTGATAGGGTGACTTAGAGGTCTCTTATTATTGGGGTCACCTTAAGCTGAAGTCAATTTGACTGCAGTTAACAACAATTAACTGTTCATGACTATGAAGTTCCATGCATGTTTGCTTTCAAAAGACCACCTAGAGAGCAGCACATGATAGGAGTACTGCCAAAGCTGCCCAGTGCCTCACTTGGGCTGGCATGGGCATGGGGTCAATGGGACAGATCGCTACAGCACTCCCTCCCTCCCTCCCCAATTGTTTTCACTCAGGGCATGTACATGGTCTCAGATATTCATTTAGCAATTCCCTGTTGAAAATATACAAATGAAAATGGCACTTATTCTCAGATGAACACACACAGCATCAGGCCAGGGGAGGCCGTCTCCCTTGTTATCCCATCAAGTTATAATGGTACTATGATTTAAGTGACCTTTTTCAAAATTAACAGTCACACTGCAGACATGTAGAGGACGTGTTCTTCCTCTTTCTCTTCAGATCAGGGTCAGCAAGCAGTTACTTTATTTAGTTTTTGCTTTAATGTATTAGGAATCTAGATGCAGTTGTAAGGCATAGAATGATGCTGAGAGGAAGAGAAGAGAGAAGCTAGTTGTGAGCTTCACAAATGAAATAACGACAGATAGATGTTTCAGGTCTGCTCCCTCATCATTAATAAGACCATTAAGACCAGGACCAAAAATTATGTAGCCAGACCACTTCCAGAGTTTGACAAAATATTAGTTGTGGAGCAATTTCTAGCACTCTCTCTCTCTCTGTCTCTCACTCACACACACAGACATCCATTCATACCCTTCTAGTATTACATTAGCAAAATCTATACAGGTGATCTAACTTTTGTGAATATTGTTGCCTCTGTATGTTCCGTCTACAATCTGTGTGAGTTGTATGATCTGTCTAAGAAACTAACTTCTTTTTCTTTTTTTAAGGGAGAAATTCAACAAACCAGGGCTGGTCATTGTCCTCCCAATAACCCTTTGGGGGACAGGCCCCAATACACAGCTTCAGTTGAAGGTTTTAATCTTTGTAACCTGATAGTACATTTTCAGGCCTGAGGATGGAATTTGTGGGCAATCAGAGAGAACTGGAATCCTTCCTCTCACTCAATTAAATCCTCCCTCCAATTAAACACAACTAATTCACCTTTGGCTCTTAAGCTGCTTATCTTTTCTTCCTCCTTTTTTACCTTCAGGCTTGCTAACAGTTGTTCACGCAGACACAACAACAAGCTTCTCTGAAGGAAAAAAACTGGAGGTGTTCCCTTCAATGGAAGTCGTTGCGCTTGCCACCTCCCTGTTCCCTGAGATGTTTGTATTCTGACCCTCATTCCCTTTTCTTTCTTTTTAAGATGGCAAGGGAGGTAGTTATAAAATTACTTGTTAACAGAATACTTTAATCTTCTGAAAGATTAAAAACATATTAAAATCCTATAGCTGGAATCCGGTTGGTGCACCACACTGGTGTCACCATCTGTCACAATAACAACCCTGTGTAGTAAGTAGGTCAGGCTGATAGAAAATGAGTAGTTGGAGGCTCACTAAAAGTCACCAGGCAGCCTAGGGTCAGTTGCTCTCTCTCTCTCTTTCTGACCTACTGTATAGAGCTGTTATGAGTGCAAAGCAGGGAGGAAAAGAGCTATGTATATCACTTGCAGCTCATTGGAAAAAAGGAGGATATAAATGTAAGTAAGAGATAACAGAGCCACTGGGGCATAGTGGTTTGAATGTCAGACTATGAATTTGGAAGATCAGGATTCAAATCTCCATTTGGCCATGGAACCCCACTCAATGACCTTGGGCAAGTCACACTCTCTCAGCCTCAGAAGAAGGCAATGGCAAACACCCTCTGAACAAATCTTGCCAAGAATATTCCATGATAGGTTTGCTTTAAGGCTACCATAAGTCAGAAACAACTGGAAGGCATGCAATAGGAAATAATAATACTGTAATCCTACTCACACACTCTCCTCTGGTAAAGGATCATGGGAGTGGTAGTTAATCAGCACCCAGATGGCGACAAGTTTCCCTCCCTTGATCTGAAGTGTGTGGAATTAAAATATGGGTATACACACCAATGTTTTAAAGTACACGTGACTGGGAAACTAATCATAGTACTTGCCTTATGAATCTGAATGGGCTAGTTTTTCCATAGTGCACACCGATAAAGGATGGCCACTTTTTTTGCATTCATGGTGGTTCAGGAACCTTTAGTGTAGCATTGGAACACCCTCTCTAGTTGGTGCTGGCACTGAGGCTCTTGCGGTGCTAGATTGAAAAGTTTCTATTCACTCAGGCATTTTAGTTTACTAAATTGAAATGCGTGAGATTTGGACTGCACTTGTCTTTTCAACAATATTTAGTTTAAAAATGTCTGTCTAAATCGCTTTTGTTTTTACGTGCTAATGTGTTGCCTTTCGTGTCTTTTAGAAATGCTGGTTTTGTGACAGTTATGTTGATTTTTAAAGACACCTTGAACAATTGTGGAATGGCGGAATACATACTTATCAAATGAAGCATCAACAATTACAACATCTGGGCTGCACTAAAACATCAGAAATATTTGCATTTTGTACTTCTACTGTTTTTATATTCCTGTTGAAAGTGCAGCACAGAGTAGCATTTCTACTTATATCCTGAGGGTTGGAGTTTGTGCAGGATTGGGCCCAAAGAGTCACTTGAATCTATATAGAAAAATAATACCTTCCCCTGATAGAAGCAGCAGTCTAGGGGTGATTTGTGTGTGTCTGTTTATGGATGACAATCGTTGATATGACTGGCAAGGATCACTTCAAAAACAAATAAACTTCATAGTTCAGAAGGATCAGGAGCTAAGCTGTGCCAGAAACAGAGAAAGGTGGCTGTAAGTTGTTTATCTGGTTTCACAAGATCCTCCTTTGCAAATCCTTCAAGGGATGGTGCTGGAGTGGTAGTGGCAGTGGCACAGTCTTACCTTCTACAAAACGTGCACATCTTTTTCAGTGGCATTTTCCTTTCTTCTTGGTCGTACAGCAGGATTTGATGTAAAATAACTTCTTTTAGTAAAGTATATGTTCCAACAGATCAAAACTCAGATGCATGTGGCCAAGCAGCAGCAGAATTCTGTCATATTGTCAATGAGGAAGAACCCAAAAGCTAGGGGAAGCTACTGCAGTTTCCCTTTGCCCCAGTTTACTGGGAAGGGTAGGGTTCCACCCCTCATCTCTCCCTTCTTGAGTTATTTGAGTGCAAACTACTTTGAACTGAAGTACGTGGAGGGCAAAGGAGGAAAGTGGGAGGAGGCAAGAGAAAATGGAACATTTTAAAAGCAACTGAAACATTGGGACTGGAACTCTTAGTATGCAACCGAACTCAAAGTGCCAGAAAGGAGCTCACAGAGTACTGTACAGCTTATGCAAGAAAACATCTTTTATTGCTCCCGTTTCAAAAAGACAAATTACAAATAATAAATTTGTGATTTTGGTCTGTCTTGTGTGTCCAAATGATTTTGGTTTTATACCTGGCTCTCATAAGACTTATTACAGATTTGTTACAAAGTCATATTGCTGCACGTTTTCTGCAGAAATCCTGGCCTTTCCTTGATACCAGCAAGTTTGGTCTTCTTAATATGAAAATATATCTTTAAGCTTGAACATGTCTGTGATGGAGCAGTGGTGCCATCTGCTGGCTTAAGGGAAGAAAGGTGCTTCTTTGGCCACTGCAGTCTGGATGTGTTGAAGATGTGAAATGAAACCATCTCTAAGAGTGTGGGATGTAATTCAGAACATAAGAAGAGTCCCGATGGATCAGACCAAGGGCCATTCTCCTCCCAAGTGGCTAATCAGTTATCTAAAGAATAATCACCAGCAGGACATGAGAATAATAGTGCCCTCCTGTTAGAGTTTCCCAACAACTGGGGACATAGAGGTAACACTAAGGGCCTTTCTGCACTGCACTGTTATAGTGCTATTATTCCACTTTCAACATCCTGTGGAATTCTGGGGTTTGTAGTTTACTGAGGCCAAAGAGCTCTCTGGCTGAGAATTCTAAATACCCCTCCCTAAACTGCAAATCCCAGGATTCCCTAGGATGTTGAAAGTAGAATAATAGCACTATAACAGTGTAGTGCAGAAAGGCCTAGAGCCAACAACAGCTGTTTTGTTTCTGAATTTGTCTAATTCCCTTTTTAAACCACCCAAGCTTGTGGCCATCACTATATCTTGCAGAAACCAGTTCCTCAAGTTTTATTATGCACTGTGCTAGCATTGAAGAGCCAGTGTGGTATAGTGGCTTGAATTTTGGACTATGATTCCAAAGACCAGGGTTCAAATCCCTGCTTGGCCATGGAAACTTACTGGTTGACTTTGGGCAAGTCACACACTCTCAGCCTCAAAGGAAGGCAAAGGCAAACCTCTTCTGAACAAATCTTGCTGGGAAAACCCTCTGATATGGTTGCCTTAGGGTAGCCATGAGTTGGAAATGACTTGGAGGCACACAACAAAAATAGTGCTAGCACTGAAGCCATGCAAAAGACTTCTTTCTTTTGATACAGCTGAGTGCTGCTGTCTTAAAAACTCTTTTATCTCAATGTTAATAATATAATGGTTACTTTTGGCATGTGATTTCCCTCTGCTTCCTCCTCTAAGAGTGTTTGTATCTACTTGAAACCCAGATATTGCATGCCAGGCATCTCAGGAGGGAGACTGTAATCTTCCAGAATTCATGCCCAAATGAATCGGTTAGCCTTAAAGGTGCCACAGGCCTGTATGTTGTTCTGCCGGAATAGCATGTCTCCCCCCCTGAAAACTAGAATGCAGCATGTCATTGTGGAGCTGTGGCTGGATTTGGATAGCATGCCAGTGGTGGCCTTCTACCCATGCATTCTTGCCAGTGTTTTGTTATGACAGCTCCCTTAGTTATTTGACAGGCTGCAACTGCTTTCAAAAGAAGGGAGCTGACACTTCTGCAATATTCAGTTAGCTTTCTAGGGTAACATTTTTGGTTCAGGAGGAGAATGAGTCACCGAGATGATTCTACAATGAATGGGATTATTGCAGTGACATTACTGGGCTCATTAAGCAATAAGGCATGGCATGAGGTGTGCATTAAGCTATTTTAAGATGCTCCAGCTCGTCCAAAGGGATTATGCAGCTTTGATACACGGCCAACTGGCTCTCATTTTCCCCAAGGTGGGATTACCTGAGGATAACCACACCCCCTGGAGTGACTGCCTGAATGCAATTATATAAAAAAGCCTTTATTAACAGGGGGGAGAGGGCAAAACGTTCACGGAGAGAACACAAAGTTCATTGTTTTCCTCCTCCTTCTTTGTGACTCATTCATACCCAGTGGGAATGCTCCACATAGGATTTCTAGGGTTGTATGCAGCGTGCATATGTTTGGGGAGTTTAATAATGGCTTTCTAAAGAACTCTTTAGAACAATTGCTGGTCGTATAACTTCAGATTTTACAGGTCATACTCCTGGGAGCAGATGCCTGCAATTAATTACTGTCAAAGTAATAAAGAATATTACCTAAATGTCACAAGTGGGACTTGACACAAAAAGCATGGAGTGTTCTTGTTAAGGATACTCCACTCCATTTCCACTCCTGCATGGTTTTTCTCTTTCCTGCCCCCTCTGCCTATGGATACCCAGTGTTCCATGGTTACTGAGCATATCCAATCTTCACTGGGTGGTTTTGGATAATTTCCTTATAGATCTTTTGCCCTTCTGCAACCTGGAGATCCTGTTTAGGTTGCTGATCCCTCCATCTTCTGCAAAACTCCTGCCAGAGTTTTGAAAAATTACTGGTTTGGACTACAGCGGCAGAATCCTCGCCTCATGGCAGCATGCCCAATGAAGGTATTGGCTGACTTGTTGAGTCCAGAGATTTGCAGACTGCAGAAATGCATTTAGGAGGAAGGTTAAAAAACTTACTAAGCTGGGAAGTACTCCAAAATAACTCTGTGGATTGAGCATCCTCAGTGGGAACAAAATATTGGGATTAAAACAGAACAATGAAGAGGAATGGAATGGATTGGTGGCAAAAGGAGAAGGAACGAAGAGACACATAGATATAAAAAGGATTATGTGGCCCATCCGCTGTTTGGTTAGGTCACTTCCTGGTACATAGCAAAATACTGTTTTCTAATGTTCTGGCGATGGAGGCAACAGTGGGCCATCATAGAAATCAAGAGAGAAATCCAAAGTTTTAATTCAGCCACAACTAGACACTGGGGTGTCCATTCCTCAATCTCAACCCCCAGCTCCCATTTCTGGTGCAGCCAAGAAAAAAGAGTTCTCACTTGAAAAAAAACCCCTCTCTCTTATTTTATGTTAGAGATTTTAAAATTGCGAATTCGAATGGCAAAGAAAATGTGATTCAGTGCTCCATTTTGTAGACTGGAGGGGCCTGTGGCTGGAAGATAGTGACTCATGACAGACTTGCAAGCATAGTTTACAGTAAATAATAGAAATCAACCTCTAGATGGTTTAAAACCTGGGTTGCTCAAGTGTGGTCTTGAGGATACATGCAACCCACAATGTTGATCTTAAAGCTCTCTAGCCCCTTAGATTGACTTTAAAACCTGCAGAATTGCCTGTCCTTGAAGAATCCAGAAGAGAAGAGACACCTTTTAAAAAGTTGCTGGGTGATCCTACATTATGCAACATCCAAAAAAACCCAGACTTTCAAAAGGAAACGTGATCTTCCATTCCCCTTCTGCCTCTTCCAATTCTTGGGCTACCTGTGTGGTCCCCAGAGTATCCCAGGGATGGCAAAAAGGCCCTAACACCCTCTGTATATGCCCCTCCACCCCTGTTTATAGGAATTGCAGTGTTGTTTGTGACATTTGCATCCTGGAGCAAGAGAATCCATAGCTTGTAAGTGAATACAATCCTGAGCACTTCCTCTTTTCCAAACTCATCTTAATGACAGAGTTCAGAATTTTTGATAGCTCCAGTCCAGTCTAAAACCTATGCCAGATTCACTGCTGCCTCTGGACTGAACCTGTTACTCTGAAATGCTATACAGCTACCTTTAGCAACTGTGAGAATCTTAAAAAATAGCAACCTGAATTGCTTTAGGCTCCTTTTCCCCATTCATAAAAATGGGTTGACTTTTATTGTTTGGTGCTGATGGTGAATTTCTTACCCTCTTCGACTTCTCCCATTTTTTGCTTTTTCTTAATTCTGAGATTCTGGTGCATTTTTACAGAATTTACAATAACGAAAAGGAAACCTATACTGATCACCATCCAAGAAAAGTTAAAAGCAAATCCCACTGAAATTGGTGGGATGCAATTTAGCTGTGACTACACAATCCTATCCACACTGACTTAGAAGTAAGACCTGTTGAACTCAGTAGGACGTCTAGGAAGAAAAATGAATAGGATTGTGATCTCTCTCTTTCTCCGTATATGTGCTTTCAAGCCACCTGTCGATTTACATATGTTTTTGTCTCTGAAATACAGCCTATAGCATCTGGGATTCATTGGTGGTCTCTCATCCAACTAGTAAGCAGGGCTGACCCTGCTTAGCTTCCAAGATCGGACAGGATCAGGTGTCTTTAGGATATTTAGGCAAAAGCATGATCTGTGTCTCATTCTATTATTTTCAGTGTCACAGGTAACATTTGATGAATTATTCTCTTTCTATTTTGTAGAGAAGTTATGTTTTTTGCCTTTTTGGTGATAACTTCAATGGTACTTATAGCTTTGGGGTAGAATGTAGGGAAAGAGCAGGTTTACAATAAGATTTCCCAGCAATTTTGTTCTTGGTTCAACAGTCAATTTTTCATGTTTCTCTCCTAAGACAACTAGATGCACACTGCTTAATTCAAGGTCTGCTGTAATAACTCAAAGGCACTTCCTTCCTGGGAAAAGGGAGAGTGACCATATAATAAAGACAAATTGAGGATTCAAGAAGGTGGGGGAAGAAGTTGCTAGATAGCTCAATGCACTTTTTTAATGCTAGAGATTTCTTCCAAATCAAATAGTTTGCTGTCCTCCATTTCCCCTTCTCCACCCCTGCCTGCACAGTGAAAATTTACTTTGATCTAGTCTTGCTGTCCACATGTTAAACACACTTTCAAAGCAACCTGTTCTGATGGGAGAAACAACATTTGCTTACCTGAATTTTGGCAGAGCTTTGGGTTGACTTTTTTTGTGTGTTTTTCTCAACAGAGGTGATATAACTCAAAATGTTTTTCTGGTTTGGCAAGAGTACTTACTAAAAGTACCACAAGTTCAGACAATGTTTCTTAACTTGCAGTGAGACAGTTGCCTCACCTCTGGGAATTTGAGAGGGGAGCTTGCCAGAAAAATGAAGTGAATAATTAGGATTCTTCTACAGCTCTGTGGAGCACGTTTTTGGGGTCTGTGATTTTGATTAGTTTTGTTCTGGTGTGGTTTGCATGTGTTACATTTTACTTCTACAATCTGTGTTCTGGGCAAGTTCTAGGAAGAAAACCAAATTTCTGCCTCACAGCAGAACTAAACGTTCCAGCAAATATGGGATGGTTGCTGAAAATGGGAGCTCCATGTTGACTGATCCAATCTGTTCCCTTTTCCCTTTGTGTTGTATTAAGGCACTAGTACGGCACCATGTAGCCCCTCATGATTGGCTTGGTTTAATTGGCAAATAATATTTGATTGGCACCATATTAATTGGCGTTGATATAAATGATACCTGAGGTGATGGCAAGATCACGCTGAAAGAGGCAAATTACTGACTGTACACATGACATGACATGGCAGGTCAGGTCAGCCACACCTACCTCTTAAGCAAGAGACCCAGTCAGTTCAGGACAATAGCATGGCCACTCTGAATACAATAGGTGTGAAATATCAAGCTGGACTCTCAGAGTTGAAACAGGGAAGTTTCCACCAAATTGTGATTGACTTAACATTTTCCTATTGTGTCCCAACCTCTCGACAATACTCAGCTATTATGACAACCATTATCCCCTTGTCACTCAAACACTAAACCCATTAACTCCATCTGGACTTCATTGTTTGTGTTGTGACTTCCATTGTCTGCATAGCTGGAGTGTGAGTCACAATCGTACCCACAAGATATTTTTCGGGTACAAATACCCCTCATTTTCAGCTGCTCAGTGCAGTCTCTTGCCATTCTAAATGCCACTCTGTCAGTCCGATTCCTAAATGAGAACTGTCCGTAGGTTCCAGTCTAAGCCACATCACTGCTTTCTCTACCTCTCTTCAAACTGGTAAATATTGCCCAAACCCCTCAGCATCATCTATCCCACTTTCCTCCCTTTCCTCCAGTTAGTCCTTGTGTGAGTGTGTGAGTGTGAATCTTGTCAATAAAAGCATATTTTTAGCTTACATTTTATTTTTGGCTGGTTCTTTCCTGTGCGAGCCCATAAATGTCGGTAGTCAAGATCTCGCTAAGTTGCCTCCTCTTGCAAGCTTCCTGTTTTTGGGCTAATTATTCCCCACTTTTGAACGGAAGTACTGGCATTGTGGGTTGGTCCTCATGGCACCCATGGTATGGAGTAACAACACAGTGCGCTGGTTTCCCAGCTACCAGTCTTGCCCTCTCTCATCTTCCTTCAATTAAGGTTCTGGATTCTCAAGTCAGGGCTGAGTATCTGAGTATTTCCTATGAAATTCATGGAACTACCATAAGTCAACAGGTGGCTTGAAAGCATGTATATATTGGGGGGGGGGGAGTGTAATGGCTGTCCTTTTTTTTCACTTATATGTGCCCTTATTTGATTTATGTACTCAAGCATTTTGCTTTGTTACCTGTTGAAGTCATTTTCACCTTCTTCAAGAAGTTAGTCTCCTTGTTTCCTTTGCCTGGGAAGGGAGTATCCATGGGACTCTAACTCCAGTGATGGCTATTAGCTTATACCCACACATGAGAGCCAGCTTTTAGGGGCTCTTGTGACCAAGCATAGATTAAATTCTTTTGTGAATCTCCTTTCCTGTCTTAAGATGCTAATACAATAAATGTAAGAGGTCACACTAATCACTTTATACAAGTATTATTATTATTGTTATTATATTACCCTCATTACCATCTTTATTTATACTTTGCTTTTTTCCCAGGCTGGGATTCAAAGCAGCTTACAACAATTAAGAAGACATAGGTAAAACCCACAGAATACAAAAGTTAAAATGTAATTAAACAATCAAAAAGAACTAAAATAAAGTTAAAATACATAAAGAAAAACTCACATACTCATCAGCAACATAATGTCCAGCACATTCTATCAGACAGGTCACATATAATCACATATCAAACATCTGTCCAAATAAAAACATCTTTACTTGATTCTGGAAAGAAAGTAGGGAGGGTACCAGTCCGACTTCTGTGGGAGGGGACTTCCAGAGTATGGGAGCAGCCATGGAGAAGGCCCTCTCCTGTATTCCTACCAGATATATCTGTGACGGTGGTGGGAAAGAGAGAAGGGCCTCTTCAGCACATCTCAAAAGTCGAGGCTGGTTTGTAAAGGAGGATATGATCCTTCAAATAACCTGGACCTGAGCCGTATAGGGCTTTAAATATTATCACTAGCACTTTGAATTGTACCTGGAAACAGACCGGCAGCCAGTGGATCTGTTGCAACAGGGGAGTTGTGTGATCCCATAGCCAGCCCCAGTTAACAATCTGGCTGCAGCTCTTTGGACCAGTTGAAGTTTCTGAACACTCTTCAAAGGCAGCCCCACGGAGAATGTGTTATAATAATCCAACCAGGATGTAACCAAAGCATGTATCCAGATCTGATGTCTCAAAGAATGGAGCAGCTTGTGCACAAGCCTTAACCGTGCAAATGTACTCCTGGCTACTGCTGAAGCCTGGGCTTCCAGGCTCAAAATTGAATCCAAGAGTACCCCCAAGCTGTGACTGCCTGCATCTTCAGGGGGAGTGTAACTCTGTCTTACACAGGCTGAATCCCTGTTCCCTGATCTGCCTTTCAACTGACCAGGAACACCTCTGTCTTGTCTGGATTAAATTTCAATTTGTTCATTCTCATCCAGTCTATTACTGATGATAGGCACTGGTTTAGGACCAAAACAGCTTCCTTGGCTTGTGGTGGGAAGGAGTAATAAAGTTGGGTGTCATCCACATACTGATGGCAGTGAACCCCAAAACTCCTGACAACCTCTCCCAGTGGTTTTATGTAGATGTTAATGTTACCCTGTATTCTGGGGGTCCCGGGAGGGACACCTAAATAACCTTGCAATTACGCAAATTGGGGAAATTAGTCAAGAGCACTGGTTGGTAGAACGAGAGGCAGGGCAACGTAGCGGAATCTTGTAACCCAGTGTTTATGGGGTCAGGCCAAGTCAAGAAGCAGACCGGTTTCAAAATAATGAATGATCTTTATTAAAAACAGGCACACAATGTAAGCAATACATGCACACAGATAACTAAGGAAAATAAAGGTGTGAGTAAGATAGCGGGATTTTCAGAGGGATAGTTGATTTGGGTGATACCAAACCTGTCCTGAAGCCCGGAAGAAGATGGAGAGCGAGGCTGGGGTTCGATGTATCTCAGCACATGGAGCTGAGGAGAAGCTCGCCAAGCAATGCGGCAGCAAGGCGGTCTGGAACTTGGGAGCAATCCAAGGAAGCGCTCAAAGTCAGGGGTTTTTATAAGGAGAATTGTGACCGCAGGCTAGGTCGGACTTTGGGAAAACAGTAGATTTGGGGCTGGAGACAAAGCCTCCGAAAGGTCAGAATTTGAATGATTGAGTTACAGCCAAATTATCAATAGGATAGCCGGTATGCAAACGCGGAGTACTTGAGCGTTGTATAGTCCGATCATCAAGCTGCCAGCGCTGGGCAGAGGATCCTTTTGAAAGTTGCTCGCATACCTAATGGAGGTACTTGCCTTGAGGTCTCCTAAAGTGGTGAGTCGGCTGTTTCTGGCCTGCCTGTATTGTTTCGGAATATTACGGCGATTATCGGCCGAGCCTGTATGCGTGCTTGTCCGGGGGCCTCGCAAGCACATGGAAGGAATATGTGAAGCCGAATTATTGATATCAAAGATATCTTTTTATATTCCCCCAAAGCTCGGGCTAGCCAGGGCAGTAACATTAAATAGAATGAAGGACAGAACTGAGCCCTAAGGGACCCCACAGACCAAAGGCCAAGGGTTTGAACAAGAGTTCCCCAGCACCACCTTCTGAGTTTGATCCTTCAGGAAGGAATGAAGCCATTGTAAAACAATGCCCTCAAATCCCATCCCTGCAAAGCGACCCAGAAGGATACCATGGTCAATAGTATTGAAAGCCAGCAGAACAAAAAGAGACACATTCCCCTGTGGTAGTTCCTCGTGCAGGTCATCCACCAAGGCAACCAAAGCAGTCTCTGTTCCATAGCCAGGCCTGAAACCAGATTGAAATGGATAATCCTTTTCATTCAGAAGCCCATGGGGCTGGAAGGTTATTATATGATCCAGAACCTTGCGCAGAAATTGAATGTTACTGACTGGCTGATAATTATCCAAAATGGTGGGATCTAGGCATGGCTTTTTTAAATTAATGGTTTTATAAGAACCTCCTCGAGGGAAGCTAGACCTTTACCTTGTTTTAAATAGGCCTTATAAAACTCCCCTGCCCTGTACACACTTTACAACTGTAATGGCTACCTCCCTCAGGTCTGGTATCTCCCTTTCTCTTTTCAGAACACATCTTTCATATAGTAGATTGGCTGTGCCCTTATGGATAATGCAATGACCGTAGTAGTAATAAAGTGCAGAATAACATAGTGCAACACTCTCTTTTCTTCCAAGCAGCATGACAGCCCCTTGCCCTTCTGTTCCCCTGAAGTGGCTCCCGCAAAAGGGATGACCCCCCCCCCCATTTGCTGTCACCCTTTCAGTGGCAACCCTGCCTCCACTGGACTCTTCCTGTTATCTGTGAGCTCTCTCAGCTCTAGAGCTGGGACAGGTAGGACTGGCTGGCAGAGTCTGCTGAGTCACAGCTGGTGGTGGGCCTGAATCTGCAGAGACACAGGAGAGGTGGCTCTTCCTCCCACAGTTCCACATGTAGAGCACAGTCAGGCAGTGGCAGCTCAGCAGGCAGTAGCTGGATGGAGAAATGCTTGCCTTTAGTGGACTCTTCTGGGAAGGAGTGCTGGAACACTGATGTCTCTTTGCTTCCAACACCAAGGGAGCTGTTATAAGGGGCATCATAGAATAATAGAATATTCATTTAAAAGGCAGCCACACTTCCTGCTGTGTCAGTATGTGGTATTATTTTGAACTGTCTGGAAGAGAAGGAAAATTAGGATCCTATGCTGACACAAGTTGCCAGTTCCCTTCTTTGAAGGTAAAAAAATGTATCTGGTCAACATATATAATTATGGTAAGAAGACACAAGCCTTTTGTTAACGTTCAGAGAGGGTTCATGCACATGTATGTTAAGAAGATGGAAATTTGGTGCACGTTCTCAAACGTATATATCCCCTTTCATCTTTCTGCAAATATAGATATTGTTGTGCCTTTGTGCCGTATTTTTCCACACCTGTTGCACAGGTTTATTTTCTATCCTGCCAACTGTGTAATAATCCATGTAATGAAGATAATTACAACATTGCTTACTATATTAAATTGAACTGGCTCTGAAATGGAACGCAGTGCCAGTCGTGCCCACACACACACACTGTCTCTGGCTGTTTGCTCAAAAACTTTTTTATGGCCAAGCGTGCCCAGGCATAGAATTGCACATTGGGCCTGCTTGCTGTGTGGCTCATTCCAATGGCACAGAGAGTTGTTGCCTCTCCACCCCCCTGATACCGCTAGTAAATGGAGAAAGATGTTCTGCATAAGGGCGGGGGGTGATCAATACGGTTAGCCCTGCTGTGTCTTATGCCCACTGCACAGAACATTAGGCTATGCGTGCGTTTTGTAACAAATGAACGACTGAAGCAAATGAGGCCCATAAATAACGAACAGTCCTGAATAGCTTGCTTTCATTATTCTGTTTGTACGGACTCATCACTCATTCAGAAGGGAGGTGAAAGGCTGTTCCACCCATGGAGCTGGGTGACTCTTGCCTCGGGCCCCTGGGAGGGAGGGAAGGTGGATGGGTTCCTCACTGTTTCTCCTCTCCCACTGCCTCCCTCTGAGGGTGGCTCTCTGGAACCAACATCTGGAGCCTTTCATGCTAGCTCTGTATTCCACTTTAACTTTCATGTTTGCATCTTATTTCCCCTTTCTACACCCTCAGCTGTTTTGTTTCCCGGACTAGAGTTTACAATGTAAAAATCAACTGTATTCTCAATACATAAATCTCTTATGCACATTGTATGTATGAGTGACTAGTTAATGCCCGTACCTTACTCCCAAGACAAATAAATGTGGAGTTAGTTCCTCAATCCACATGTGTGTGGGGGGAACGGGCGAAAACGCCCCAAAACGGAGCTTACTGGCAGCCGGGTAAGTCCGTCGCTAAGTGGAGCAGCGCGAGCTCGCTGCTCCGCAGTCCTCCGGCGTCCCAAATGGTGGCTTCTGGTTGGTGGAGGCTCTCCACCAACCGGAGAAGCTCGCCAGCTGGAAGCCCGCCCCCCGCAGATCTGCAGGCACGCACTTGCGCGCGCCTGCAAATCCACTTCGGAGCCGGGTGACGGAGCGGCGCGGGTCTGCACGCTCCGTGCTTTTTAGAAACCTCGAAAAGAGGTTTTTAAAAAACACGCAGCCTGGCTAGTTCCGGCCGCTCCTGAGTGGATTCTGGTGTGGAACTACAAAAAGTAGTCCACGCCAGTCCACTCTACGGTGTAGAAGACCTCCGTGAGAGCCTGCTCTGCACCGTTTCAGAAGCCCGGTATGGAAATGGCCTTTTCTTTTTCCTTTTTTTAGATCCATTTCTCCCAAAAGCTGAAGATTCACATCAAGCCTCTACCTTAATGAGCTTCTACCTACCCTCTCTGCTTACCTTTTCCCAACTCCTTCATTCCTCAGAATGGCATCCTGAGGTAGCCTCCTCAGGAAGCAGCATACTGGAGCAGTGAATCATACTGTTGCCCCACTTCCTGGAGTACTTCTGCTTCTGCTGCCTTGCCTTGTTCTTTGTGATCCAAACTGGTCCCATCCCTATTCTTCCCCCTCCCTGGACCCACTGCATGCCTCTTCAATTCTCCTGTCTTTTGTTCTTTGCACTTTGCGCTCCTCTTACCTTAAAATACTGTATCGCCCTCTCTTGCCTCTTGTCATGCTTACTTATCTCTTACTCCTTGCAGTTGCATAGGGATGTGGGGGCGGAGGGGGCGATTCGCCCCAGGCCGCAATGTTTTTGGGGTGTTCCGGCCCGTGACCATGCCCCTGTATGCCCTGACCACGCCCCCGTGCACCACGGCCCCGCCCCCATGCACAGTGGCCATGCCCCTCCCGCCACAGCCCTGCCCCCTCCTGCCCCTCCTCCACACACTCCAAGCTCCGCCACTGGCTCCTTGCCCCCCGCCACTGCACCCCTCATCCTGTTCTCTTCTTAACCCCCTCTCTCTCTCACCATATTCTCCATGGCCGCTCCAATCCCTCCCTTGCCTCAGCTTGTCCAGTCCCAATACGTCCCTCTCTTCCTTCTTGCATCCCCCTGCTGGTGCTGCTCATTCTTCCTCGCCTTCTCTCCTGCTCCCTCCCTGGCCTTACCTCACGCCCTCACAATGCTATCCTCCTTTGCGTCTTGCCTTTCGCTGCTCACACCGCTTACTCTCCCTTCCCTCCCTTCGACTTCTCATAATGCATCCTTCCTTTTCTTCTTGCACTTGCCAGTCATCCTCCTGTCTCTCTTTATCTCCCCTCATGTCCCCACAAAATGACCCCTCCTTTTCTTCTTGCGCACTGCTCACTCTCTCCTCTCTTCTTCTCCCTCCTTCACCTCGCTTTGCACCATTGCAATGTACTCTTCCCTTGCTTCTGGCACTCAACTATTCACAGTGCTCACTCTCCTTTCCCTTGGGCCTGAAAGTTAACCAAAGGGCACCTGTACCTTTTGCCTCATAACTTGGCTCCTATAAGAGTTAGAAACTTACTTTTTAAAATGAAAGCTTGGAATCCAGGTTAGATGATGGTTCAAACAGGCACTGGGTGTTTGAAAAACCTGACAACCCTAGACGTTCATGGTAACTGTGCCTCAATGCCAACCCTCCACAATAGGTTTATGAACATGAGCTATGTATCTTCAGAAGAGGATGCCAGATAGGTTGTGTTACATGGATAGGTAAACCACAGCCACTTCAGCCCCCTACTGTAACCCTCTGGGGCTGCCCTGAACAACTTTCAACCCAAATTTTGGAAAATGTCTTAAAAAAAGAAAGAAAGAAAGAAAGAAAGAAAATGTTGGGGCCCAAAACAGGCCCATGGGGTCCTGAAATAGTCTTGAAATAGCCAGTCAACCCCCTCCCCAGAATGAAATAAGCATTATTGTTGTTGTTATTATTATTATTATCACTACAACCACTACTATTATTATTACTACTATTATTATTAAAGCGATAAGGATGCACAACAGAACAAGGAACGAGGTCCTAAAACTGGCAATTTGATCTATCTAAACAAAGGGTTGGGGTATGATTCTAGGGCCAGGTCATCACTGGAAAAATGTATTTTTCTTCATTAAGAAAAAGAGTGGAAGTGACTGGACATTCCTCCTCCCCATCTCCCCTAATTTTCACTGAAGCAAGGCTGTGCACCTTATTTATTATTTGGATAATCATGCTTCCTGGAAGCTCTCAGGAGCACAAACTATGTCACGTGTTAATAGACAGGCAGTGAATTACTTAGAATCATTCTCAACAGTGTAGACCAACACTTACTGACATGGTTGCCTCCAGATGTGCTGGACTGCAGTTCCCATAATCAGCCAGCCACTAGGCTGAAGAAGGTTGCTGTAGATGTTCTAGAAGTTTGATTTAATGGCATTTTATTTTTAAGAATTCATTTTTTAAAAAGGAGAGACTGACTGATTAATTTGGGATCCCCAGGGCCGTGCTTTCTTGGGATGTCATACATGAGGGGGAGAAGGTACAATGTTTCTCAGAGAAATGTGACCCCACTGGCTTACAGGGTCATGACTAAGAATCTTTTAAAAAATGTTTTAATTTCCTTTCTTTCCAGACGTGAACTTACAATACAAATGCAAAAGCTAGCAATCTCATGGCAACCCCCTTTTTCCTGTTTCACTGCTTATTTTATGATCAGTCTTGGGAGGAAAAATGGAAATATCACCATTTAAGATACTGACCAAAAAAAATATAAGGTGTTACAGGTCATGTACAACTGTTCCAAAGCATGGAGAGTTACTTTCAAAAAGACTGGTCACAGTTATAGTTCTAGGGCCCAAAATTAGTTAATTACTATTATAGTTACATTTTTTATACTATTGCTTAATTACCCATTTTTCAAAAGTAACTGAAATTACTTTTTGACTTTCAAACAGAAAATATGGAAATATTACAAAGTCACTTGTCTATGGTATGAAATACACTTTCCTCTCATTTATTTTATGGATGCCTTCACATCCAAAATATAACACAAGGCAGCAGTACAAAGCATAGTACTAGATGCTGCTGAAAGCATGCAAAATACCTCCTCCGCCATTTAAGGAGGCTGCATCCCCATAACTATAAGAATAACTAAACTTGAAATTTTCCCACATAAGGACTGAAGTCATTTCTTGTTAATTGTTATAATTCTAATATACCTTATATACTATGGTTGGTTATGAGCCTCCCAATTCAGTTCAGAGTCCAAGTTAGTGATTTGGATCTAAATCCAAACCCAATCTGTTTTGATTTGGACCCCAAATCTGAATTGAGATTAGGGAATCTTGATCATGAGTATTCCTTCATTAACTTGCATAACCTTTTAAAATTCTTTTTCACATTGTCTATAAGTTATACATTTTGAAACACAGTAGACCTCAAACAAAGGATTAACCTAACCCAGTTTTGACACAGGGTGTTTCTGCTTTCTGCCTGTAAAAGAGCCACTTTAAAAAAAAAATAAAAAAATTAGCCACTCTGCCTTGACAATTTATTTTATCCTACTTTTGCTAAAGTTTAACAAATTTAAAAAATTATAATGATGATAGTGCATTTGAAGAGAGGGTACTTTTGGCTTTATCCCACCAGCAAACAAACTACCACTACACACCATAAAGAAGTAGGGGACTATTTCTGCACTACACCAGCCCCTCCTTAAACTGCAAACCTCAGGATTCCATAGGATGTTGAAAGTGGAATAATCGCACTATAAGAGTTTAGTGCGGAAATGGCCTGACTAATAAGAACCTGTTTTACATATGATTACCAGCAGTGCAAATGGTGGGATCCTTCTGCTCCCTTCAGACATTTGGTGTTCCGGACTAGTGCTGAAGGCTTCTTCTTCATGGCCTGATGCTCCTTCTTGCAATTCATCTTTTCCAGAGCTACCTGCCTAAGTGCCTTGTGGGGTTGGCCTGAAGAACTGCTGCCACCATCACTCTTTTTTCCTGCCCTGTGGATCTTGCTCTTACTTGCATGGTTACTTTGGCTTTTCTTCTGTCTCTTTCATGAGCAAGACTACTTTGTGCAGCCTCTGAAGGTGTTGCAGCAGGCTGAAGGTTTTTAGTTTTTTTTTTTTCCTCTGCTAGCTTGCTGTTTATAGTGAAGGCAGATAGAAATCCTGGGCCCTTTCCCACCTCAAAATAATCCCAGACAATGCCTTGCCTTTTCTGTGTGATCTAAGTAAGACCACCTACCTTCCATTTAACCCCTATATAGCAATAACAACAGAAATTAGACAGAATTGGATGAGAGTAGGATTAAGTTTGTATGTAAAATGCACACAGAATCATTAAAAACACAAATTAACAAGAAAGTCAAACAACAATAACAACAAGAAATGAAGGCTATTTAAAAAGACTCCATGAGACCAACAGCTTCTCACTCCTCATCACAGGTCTTTCATGATCTGCAACTAACATAGAATGAAGGTACGCTGCAGGAGATTCGCTATATAACTTCAGTGGCCTCACATAATCCCTGTCCAATGAGCACTGTGTTTGGAGAGTGCTGGTGAGATTCATGTCCCATATTGCACATTAGAATTGTCAAAGGCTACATCCCAGACCCTCTTCTCCCACTCCACATCACATCTCTTTAGAGTCTATATTATACAGTCATGTTGGAGATATGCTGTCTAACTTTTCTCTACTGATTTATGATATCTGCATTGACCCAAAGTGCTGTTCCACTCTGGGACTGAATTTACAAATCAGTCCACATAGTTCTGATTGACTTTGTCATTCATAATTCAGCTAAATGAGATGCACAGCCCTATTTGTTTAGGGCTTCATAGGTCTACACCACAGAGTTTTCGTCTTGCTAGGCTGCACAATTCACTTGTCAATCACCCTGTGTACAGGAACAAGGCACATATCTGTGGACCTTAGCATCCATAAAAGGGAAGAACAAGGGCCTAGATCCCATTATGATTCCTTCTTAGACCAGATCTAGTAAACAGATAGAATTAATGCATGTGTTAACTTGCTATGTTGCTATTTACCTAAAGGTCTTGTTAGTGCTAACAATTAGATTTAATCAATAATTACTGAAAAAGTTAGACAACCTGGGTTTGTATATGATCACACTTTTGCTTCTTTTCTAGAAGAAATCTTATACTGTTGGCAGACAGGTGGATAACTGGTCAGAAACAAATATAATACACTTCTCTGCAGATCTTTGGTTGCTTAGAACAGTTCAGATATTTGAGGTCAGGTTTTGTAATACGGTTTGTGAAATTTATTAAAATATGCAGCTGCAGAAAAATGGAAGGGAAGGTTTTTGCTTATTAAAAATCACTCAGTTTGTCCTCTGAAGCATGTTTTTGGTAACTTTAATCACTAGGATGTAGGATATGTCTCCTAGACGACTTAGAAATGCAGTCTTAGCTTATCTTTTTCAACCCAATGCATTAGTTTTAATCAATATGTTAAATCTGACTGCAATGCTATACATCAAATGCTGACTGAATGATAAAAAAAGGCACAAAATACAATAAAAGGTTATCTATTTTGTCTGTTTCACATCCCCGCCCCCATATACCCCAAAAATCATTTTTTGAATTATGACTATTTCTGGCTGGTTCAATTAGCAGTAAATAGTTGTCCACAGTGCAGTGCTGTAATGGGAAGTGAGGTTAGAGTTTAATGGCTACCATAAGTTTGAACAGTGTTAAAACAGCCATCCTGTTTAGTTCAGCTGTACAATTGGAGCTCTGTCTTTCTGAACTTCACTTGATACATTAAAGAGGCAAGGCACTGATTTGGCTGCAAAGAAATTTTATTACTTTCCCTCTGCTGCTCTGTTAATTTTGACTAGGACTGGCTGTGTGCGGCTGGGCAAAGGAGAGATTAACCCTTATTAACTGCTGCCTATTTCTGAAAGGTGTGTGAGCCAGCTCCCACCTCACTTTTCATGAGTTCTCTTTGGGGGTATGTGTTTTTGGAAGGGGGAGGTGTTAGAAATTTTTGTGTGCCATGTACCAAGACAGCACAGCTATGCAACCTTAGGCACTTGGATCGATGAAGTGAAGTTATAACTGCATTTGCTGGGGTGATGGAAGGTTGTAATGGATTGTTCTCATTCTACTCTCAGGGCCATTTCACACAACACAATTATTACACTTTATCTGTCATGATTCTACCCCTTAGAATCCCAGGATTTTCAGTTTAGGGAACAGCATTTAGAACACTCACCAAGAGAGCTCCTCTAGTGCCTCATCAAGCTACAAACCCCAGGATTTCACAGGATGGCAGTTAACATGGAATCGTAGGCCATTTCCGGACTAGATTGTTATAGTGCTATTATTCTACTTTCAACATCCTATGGATTCTGGGGGTTTGCAGTTTAGGGAGGGGCCTTTGAGACTGCAACTACAAACCTTCAGATTCCATGGATGTTGAAAGTGGAATAATAGCACTATAACAGTCTAGTGCGGAAATGGCCATAGTGTTATCACCGTGCAGTGCAAAAGGGTCCTCAGTACCCATGTTGTTCAGATTACAGACGTTGGTCCTGTCTGTCTGCTCACACAGCCTCTTGCAGGTATTCTTGAAGCACTTGAATGCATAACAGGGGTGGCAAAGTATGGCCCATAAGCCACCGTCAAAATGTATCTTTTGGGGAGAAAAATATGCACTCTAGGGGTGTGGAGGGCATTTTCACCACATTTGGAGGCGCCTCAGGAGTTTAAAAAAAAATTCTTGCAAAATTTTCCAAAAACGTTTTTTGCTGTGAATGCTCCAAAATGTCAAGTGGTGGAGTGTGTTTTTGAACTCTCCCCATTTTACTATTAAATGACTTTTACAAAGAACAGCAAACATAACCTTCTATGAAGTGTACAGGGCATTGTGTTTGTTTGTTTGTTTGTTTTCCACACTGTCAGTTACTGTGATAAAATCAGAAAGGAGTTTCAAAAGGCTAACACCTGAAAGCTTCTTCAGTTGGATAAGAATAATTAGGATTCGTGGCTATCTTGTGTACTGAATGTGAATGTGCAAGAGAAATTCATAGTCAGGGAGCAGGGGCTAAGTCATGATTTTGTGATGAAAAAGGTTTTAAAGTTAATTTGCCTAATGTTTCCAGCCACGTTGGCCTACCAGAAAAAGAATAAAATGACGATATTAACATGATAATCTCTTTATTAATGTCCCGAAACTTAAGAAAAGAGTTTGTGAACCTGTAATTCTGTCACCCGTCTCCCCCTCCCAGTGTGAGAGAGAGAAGTTTGTACTGGGACCTGGGCAAGCCTCTAGTTTCATGATTCCATCACTCCAGTGGTGGAGCTTGGAGTGTGTGGAGAGAGGGTGGGAAGAGGTGGGGCTACAGTGTGAAGGGCGTGGGCACTGTGCATGGGGCCGTGGCTGTGGTGTGTAAGGGTGTGGCCAGAGCATGTGGGGGCATGACTACGGGCTGGGACATCCCAAAAACATTGCCACCCGGGGTGAACTCCCTCCCCAGTCCCTACACAACTGCATCACTCTTCTTCCAATCCTATCAGCATGGCTTCTGAACCTACTTACATCTATGTGGCAAAGGCTAGGGGACAAAGCAAAGGCCAGCATCCCAGTATCAGCTACATTTGCAGGAGGTCTGGCCAGTTGCTTATGGGATCTCATCACTCATTTCATCACAATATGGAACCTAGGAGTTTATATTTCAGGATTAGGAGTTGAAGGGTGGCAAGACATAGGAAAAAAAGTCAGTGAGTCTGAGGAAAGGAACCAGGTAGGCAAAAGGTCTCTTGACTTGGAACAAACATTAGATGGCGATGTCAGGGGACTGAGAGGAAAATGCTGTAATTCAGTTTCACTCTGTTTTTTCTCCTAGAGCAGGAGATTCCTCCAAGGAGGTGAAAATTGTGAAAACATGCCACAGAGCTAGAAAAAAGGAGAGAAAGACTGAGAACTGGAGCCCTTCTTTCCCCTGCCTCCAAAATCTTATAAAAGCTTTTTTCAGTGGATTTAAAACTCACTTGAGTTCCCAGAGAAATGTACAATACAATAGAGAAAACCAAAGAAATTTTTAAAAAACAAAATTGCAAAATAGTTTTAAAAAGCAAAAGGATATAGAATAATATAACTTTGGCTGCCTAGCTGAAGCTCACTGGCTATATTGTAAAGGTGTGGAACCAGCCTCACCTCCCTTGGACTGTGGAAACTCCACAACTGAGGGGCTGCCGTAGAAAAAGCCCTGTCTTATATGCTCCTCAATCTAGCCTCCTGCAGGGTGGGTAAGGCATATGACAGGAAACATTTGATTTTAGTTCAGCGTTGGGTAACAGTCAGACGTAAAGGGAGGAGAAGTGTCAACACCTTTATTAAGTCTGAGCATGTTAATTTTCTCTAAGATAATGTCTTGTTTTGCTTTAGGTTGCACTGGGACGCTGTCTCACTCAGTCTGAAAAATACAAGTGGGAGACAAAATTTTGTTTCTCTGGCTCCTGCCCAGGCAGGCAGCCTTTTGCCTCATTCTGGCTAAAATTACACATTGGCTTAAACAACATGGAGCATGCTGCTGTGTTTCCCGCTTTTTTCCCTGAAAGGTAATTATGTGTGGTCCTAATACAGATTGGAACCAACAAATTAGGGTAAGGGAGCTTTCACCTTTCCCATCCATGTATTGCTTGCGCATGTGCGCACACACACACACACACACGCGTGTGTGTATAATTTTAAAAATCTTTCTGTGTATATGTTAATAAAAATAAAACATCTTTGTTAGCATACATGGAGGTTGTTACTTTTAAATCACCATATTGGGGGAGGCTTTATAGTAAACACACCCAAAAACAGTCCCTCCACACAGATGGATGGAGAGGTTTAAACCTCCCCTACCCGTGCAATCTTGATTGGGGGCATATCTTCTTACTCTCTTTGTGCTTAATGTAGTTTGGAGCACTGAATGTTTATCTGAATTTAGAGGATTAGATTGAATTTTTATTTTATATCTTTCTTGGTTCATATTGTGTTTCATTCATTTCTTGATTTTCTTTTTAAACCTCATTTTTGGAGGGTCCAGTTTTGGGTGGCTCAGCTGATTCAGTTTGAGGTATAGTGTCATAATTCCTGGGTACCCTGCCATGTTGTCCCAGCAGCCTTTCATCACTGGGTTGTTTGAAAACTTCCATTTGCATTTCAGGATTTTTGGGAAGTGGCTTCCTTTGCTATTTTCTCTTACTTTGGGATATGTTTTATAGACACACTGTTCAGGCAGCTTTTAATGACTGCAGTGCAGCAATGTTTTAAAATTAATCCATTAATTGGATTTAAATTCAACTGTCTTCCCCAAAATGGAACATTTTGATAACAGTATTTTGTATATTTTTTTCCAATAAAATTGGATAAAATGAAAACAACTCAAACCATAAAATAAATATATGCATACAAAATTTAAACATGCAATTTTAAACACATAACACAGCACCTAGATATTTAAAAGCCCTTTCACAGAATCATAGAACCTTAGCCATCTAGTCCAGTCCCCTGCCCTGCATACACAACTAAATCACTCTACTGTTCTCTCATTTTTCATGAAACTCCCCTGCCAATTGATGAGGCCCACCCCAAGCCAGTTAGACACTCCAAAGATAAGGGATATAATCATGCAGAAATATATCTAGTAATCCTAATTAATACATTTGACCTAGTTATTCTAAATAGTAGTACAGAGGAAGATAAACTTGGAGAATTTACTTACTTATCGGAAAAGGGAGCTTCTGCAGTTGATTATTTTCTAGTTTTATATAATATGTTGGATTCTTTATTCAATTTTAGGGTTGAGAGCCAATTTGGTAGTGATCATTTAACCCTGGTTGCATGACTGGAATCTAAAGACCAGAATTTTTATGTATTTAATAGTCTACCTACAAGTATGTCATCTGAGGTAAGAGGTTTGCGTATTCGATGGATACAAAAATTAGAGGGTACAGTTGTTAAACCACTTAATTCTGAACCTTTATCTTGCTATGGATAAGGATATACTAGTAGCAGACAATCTAAATAGTGTTATAGATCTGTATCAAAAATTAATTTCTTCCCTGCAGCCAGTTTTGTTGCATAACGTGCCCAGTAGTTCACAAAGAACAGAATATAGATCTGACACTTGGTTCAATCAAGAATGCATTTATATGAAGAAATTACTTGTAAAAAAATATAAGGCATATAGGGAGGACAATCTACCTTTAATTCCAGAAGACTGGTTTCTCCTGAAGAAGAAATACAAAACTTTAATTAAAGAAAAAGAAGAAACAAGCTTAATTTCATAATTAGCACGGCTTAATTTGCAATTCTAGGTCACGTGACTCCATTATATTCAGGAAAATAGTGTCTGGGAATTTCCCCAAATCCAACTTAAAGGCAGACTGTTATATCTCAGGATCTACTTTGGTACCTATTTCTGTAATATTTTTATGACAGAACAAATTGTGAATTATGATCATTTAGATGACAGAAACGATTTAAACGATTGGCCACTGATCACAGAAACCTAAGTCCAAAAGTTAATCTCTCAGTTAAAATTAGGTAAGGCATTAGAGAGTGACAACATTCTTTCAGAACTTCTAAAAAGAAATTTTAAATAGTGGACCCTGATTATGGCCCTTTTGGCACGTGGATGTTAAAACGGACCAAGGCGTCCTGGCACGGAGGTCGTCCGTACCTTGGATCGGACTAGGTTCGGACTATTTAACTTAGTTCTGCACCTTAGTCTGATCCAAACCGCCCCCAAGTGGTCCTCCAGTGCGCTAAGTAAAGACCGGAAAAATCAGGTCTTTCAATTTTCTGAAGCGCGCCATTGCGTTCCTGCTTACCTGTGCAGATGTGCAGGCTAGCACCAATGCGAGCCTGCGATCAGCGGAGGGTGGGCTGTGGGTGTGGCCAGCGTCAGTGGTTGGTCCGCACCCACGAAGCTCCGATTTTCAGCTGGAAGCCACAGGAAGCCACCATTTTTAGCCAGAGCAGTGCAGATCTAAAGACCTCGCACTGCTCTGGTTCACCCTGGACTAATGGAGGAGCCCTGCGGAAAGGCTCAAGGGAAAGTCTGTGTTACTTTGGACCCAAGAAGAACTGGTAAATAACGGCACGGAGCGATTCACTCGCCTCGTGCAGAAAGGGCCTATAAGGTAGCTATTTACATGGATTTATCAGACAGCCATTTTTCGAAAAGACTGGGTCTTGGTAATACTTATTCTTATTTATAAGAAAAGTGGCCATTCAGACCTGCCAAAGTATAGACCAGTCAGCTTGCTCAGTGTAGTCAGCGGGTGGAAAAACAGCAGAGACTAGCTTCTCTCAGCAGGGAGTTCTAAAGCCTCAAATGAGTAACTGACAAATATACTTCTGAGAGTGGCAGGACACCTACGAGGAAAACAGACAGAGGCACTGTTGTAATACATGGTTTCACAGCTGGACGAACCATAACCACCAAACAGATTCAGCACCTTGGATAGCTCCTTTAAGGTTTGAGCTAAACCATAGAGCAGATTCAGTGCCCCACTGGCATGGGAACCACTAGGAAGGAGCTATTTGCTGGCATTGCCAGTTGTTTTGAAAGTGAACAAATAAGACCTGCTTTTATCCATAACCATCCATAAAGTCACCACAGAATCACATAGACACAAACCACACTTGTCTCCTGGCTGTCCACATTGCATTACAAAGCATCGGTGGACTTAATAGCAGTTGTCCGTTCTCAGGGTATCTAAACTATATATGTTATATTAGTTTTATTGTGCCTTTTCATTGTCAAAGCTTCTCCTGAAGCATCCTGTGAATTGTGATTTGGTAGGTGGTAAGGACCACCAAGGAATATCAGATGCTGTAGGCTACATTTTAGAGGAAGACAATCACAAACCACATCTGAGTATTGCTTGCCTAAGAAAATCCTATGATTTCTATCCCAGGTAGGTAGATATAGACTGCAGACTAAGCAAGTGATATAATCACAAAAAGATAAGCAGAGACTGGAAGTGGAAATGGATATCTTGGCTACTTCTAACATGCAGCTGAGCTATATTGCTTCTAGTGGAATTGGTGGGTCTGTATAGCTTGTACCATGGCCTAAATATGCTAAAAGCACCAGATCCTATCTGATTTTGGAAGCTGAGTACTTGGTTAGTACTTGGATAGGAGACCATCAATGAATATCAGCAGCTATAGGCTATATTTCAGAGGAAGGAACTGACAAAACTACTTCTCAGTATTCCCTGCCTAAGAAAACTATGAAAATCATGGGGTTGCTAGAAGTTGACAGGTGACTTGAAGACACGTCTGCATTCACATAGCTTGTACCATTTTCAGCAGAACCACACATAACAGTCAGCATGCCACATAATTTCTCTTGTGAGATTGGGGGGTGGCCAAGCCTGCAGGAAAGTGGGTGGTGTGTAAGAGAAGGGTATGTGTGTGTGTGTGCGTGTGTGCGCGTGCACATGCATGGAGGGGAATCAGTCTGTAAAGTGAAACATTGAGGGAATGGCTCAGCCAGCTGAATTTTCCGGGAAGGTGAAAGCTCCAGTTTCAATCAAGTCAAGGACTGGGTGGGGGCAGTAAGAATGGGCTCTTTCAACACGGGCAGAGCTTGTCTGGCTAAAAGTCAGCAAAGTTTAAAAATCCAAGAGGTCCAATAACTGAAAATCTGTATATATTCAATATTTTAAATACCACACAAGTGAAGAGGTGTTGCTTTATAAAAAATGGTGATGGCTTTTCCATCCATGCGTGTGGGGGGGTGCTAGCAAGCTCCCTTCCAAACTCTGCAGTATTTCATTCTCCAAATGATTGGGATGTTGCAGCTCAGTCCTGCCTGTATTGTCAAATGATGTGAGTGAATAAAGCTTACCACTGGAATGATTCTTTGGGTTACTTTTTATTGGCTGGTTGCTCACACTTCAAATTTACAGCTTATGCTTTAATAAACTCTGCCATTTCAAAACAAAACAAAATAGCTTGTATAAGGTTGCAATCCCAGTGAAGATATTAGCAGAGAGCTGGGAAAAGTTAGATGGGGAGTGGGTTTATAATTCTCAGAATTCCCCAGCCCTATAATGGCTACTGTATACCCTCCAACTGTCCACATTTGCCAGGGACAGTCCTGATTAATCCTCTGTCATCTCACTTTTTCAGACGCTTTTAAAATATCCTGTTTTTTTTCCCATCCTCTCACTTTCCCTTGTTGTACTCAGCTTACTTCATTTTCTTCAAACTGAGTTCAAAGTGCTACGGTAGCTTGCACTCAGTTAACTCAGTAGGGGGAGAGGAGAGAACTGAATTTCACCTTTCCCTCTAGATTTAGGCAAATGCAAACTGCTGCATTCACCTGGCTTGAGTGTTCTTCCTCATGAATAAAGTTTGTCGACCACACGCGAGTGTTGCTTGGCCACATATGTCACATTTTCATCTGTAAAATGTTGGAGGATATGCCACCAGTTATGTGGGGGATTGTCTTGGGGGATTCTGGAAGCTGATGTCCTCAAAATTTAAAAAGTTATGGGAAATTCTCATAGCAGCTACTGAGTTTAAGTTTTGTAGGAGAAACAAAAATATTTTAATGCACATTGGTTGTACCCTTTTCATCACCCTTTTTTCATCCACACAGAACATGAAGAGGCATTGTCTTTAAAAAAGGCATCATAAGTCAGGGACAATCTTAGATGTGCAATGCTTGCCTAACTTATTTAGAATAAAAGGTTGTGGATCTTTTACACATGACCTCGGAAGTATGTGTGTGTTTTACAGTGAATAAAAACTGTTTGATGGACAAGACTGTGTGAGGAGGGTCTTGAGCATCCATCTTGTGAATTCCTCACTGAGATTATTTCAGGCAAAATGCTGGGTGTTACTTCTTGGCCTCTGGCCCCTCCCTAAACTGCAAACCCCAGGACTCCATAGGATGCTGAAAGTGGAATAATAGCACTGTAAGAGTATAGTGCAGAAATGGCCAATGTGTTAAGGGGGATATGTGATTGACAGTACACTAATTGTTAATTTCTATGCCTTTAGGCCCCACTTGAGCCTCCAGTTCTGAAGCCTTGGCCCTAATTCTCCAGCCAAGTTACTCAAAATCTGAGTAGTAGGTGAGGCTGCAGTGGTAGTGGTGCAGTAGTAAGAGGCTCCAGGTCCCAGTTTTGCCTCTGGCCCAGAGCTAGTAGAGGGAAGGGAGAGACATGTTGGGGGAAGACAGAGAAGAAGGAATTCATGCCACTGGCTTCAGTGAGGGCAGGGACACAAAGCCCGCAGAGAGGCATCCACCAGCTAAGCTTTGCAGCAGTCTGGCTTGCAGAGTAAAGCACGTACTGCTCCTTCTTTTTTTCTTTTAAAATCCTTTTAAATCGTATGTGCTGCAGTCTGCGAACCAAACTGTTGTAAAGCCTGGTGGATGGACACCTGATGGAAAACTTCCCAGGGGCTCTGTGAACTTCCCTTCCTCTTTGAATTCTACAGCATGCAGAACTCAGCAAGAGAACCGGGCTGTGCTTGATCTCTTCCTTTCTTCTTCATCCTTTGGCTTCCCCATCTCCCCCTTCCCTCCATTTCTGCTGCAAACAAGACGCAGAGCAGCCAATGTTGGAGGAGCCTGGTGGAAGATCCTCTTGCCAAAGTGCTGCCTCTTTCTCCTCCCGAGAGTACAGGTCCAGCATGGACTCATGTACATGTAACCCCCCTGTCACCACTGTTTCCTTTCTTGGGACCAGCCCCAAATGTTTGGGATCCCCTAAGTGGGCCAGACTACCACTATCACTGTGTCAATGTAAAAATAAAGAGGGGAAGGAAAAGTGAAAGGACAGTGGGAGGTCAAATGACTGGCATTCAGATCTCAGATTAGACTTCTCAGTCTTGGAAAATACTGTAATGCAGATAGCGGAAGACCTAAATCATAACACATGCTGTTGTGTGGAGAAGAAGGAGTGGAATTGCAGACGCTAAAGAGATTGCCTGTTTTGATATGTTTTTCCCTTTTATGCCTGGCAGTGTTTTTTGCTAGAAAACGTTAAAGGCTAATAGAGTAAGGGGAGGGGGGTAAAAACAAGCATTGGTGTGGTGGTGCAGTGATTAGCATTTTAAACAGAGCTTTAGGTTCATTTCTAGGTTGGTTTTGCTGCAACAGACTAGCCTTAGATGGCAATGAGATCAATTGGAGAGCCTATTTGGTGTAGGGTAAGAGTGAAAGAAGTGGGACTTAGGCCTTTTCTGCACCGGGCTATTAAAACAGTGCAGAGTGACCTCCAACGGAGATCTTCTGCACCGTAGAGTGGACTGGGGTGGACTACTTTTTGTAGTTCCATACCTCAGTCCACTCCGGAGCGACCGGAACTGGTTGCGCAGCGTGTTTTTTAAAAACCTCTTTTTAGAGGTTTTTAAAAAGCACGGAGTGCGCAACCCCGTGCCGCTCTGTCGCCTGGCTCTGGAGCAGATTTGCAGGCACGCGCAAGTGCGTGCCTGCAGATCTGCCGGGGGCGGGCTTCCGGCTGGCGAGCTTCTCTGGTTGGTGGAGAGCCTCCACCAACCGGAAGCCGCCATTTAGGACGCCGGAGGAGTGCGGAGTGAAGAGCTCGCACTCCTCCTCGTCGCGACGGACTCGCCCGGACGAAGTTAAAATCCGGTGAGTAGTGTGTTCCGTCGTTTTCCCCCCACACATCTGGAAAGGGCCTTAGAAGATCCAGGTTCCAATTCCCATTGGGCCATGAAACTCATTGGGTGACCCTGGGTGAGGCATTTTCTCTCAAGTCTGGCCTACCTCCAAGTGTTGTTGTGAGGATAATAAAGTGGAAGAGAGGACAGCCATTGCCTTGAGCTTATTGGAGAACTTTCAGGATATTAATGATACTAATATACAAACAAACATCATTATAAATATCAATCATATGAAATATGCAGATGACATCATATTGCTAGCAGAAAATAGTAAAAACTTGGAATGACTATTGACAGAAGTTAAAGTAGAAAGTACAAAAGAAAGGCTGCAACCAAATATTAAATTAAATTAAATTAAATTAAATTAAATAAACTATACTCATTTTAAACTGCTTTAAATATTTTAATACAACTGTCAGTTTATTTTTTTAATTTTATTTTAATTCTACACTGTAATCACCCTGGTTCCTGCAGTGAGAGAAAGGGATATAAAATGAATAAATAAGACAAAAGTAATGGCCTCAGAAGATTTGTATAACTTCAGAGCTGATGATGAAGACATTGAAATTGTTATATTTGGTCAGTCATCAACCAAAATGGAAACTGTAGTCATGAAATCAAAAGAAGACTAAGATCTAAAAGGGCAGCTATGAAGGAACAAGAAGTCAGGATTATCCGTGCCATAGTATTTCTTGTTTCTATGCAGGTAGATGTAAAAGCTAGACAGGGAAGAAAATGGACCAAAAAGGTTTAATTAATTCATTTGAAATATGGTGCTGGAGGAGAGTTTTGCAGATACCATGCCAAAAGGGCAATTAATGAATCCAAGAGCAAATCAAGCCTGAACTGTTACTGCAAGCCAAAATGATAAACGGAGGCTATTGTAATTTGAACCCATCATAAGAAAGTATAATTCTTTGGAAAAGATTATAGTATTTAATAAAATTGAAGGCACTAGGAAAAAAGAAGACCACTATACAGGTGGATAGGCAATGGGCACATGCTGACTGATTAAAAAGATCAGAAAAGATCAGAAAATCCCAGATTTTGTTCCTGTTCTTTCCAATTTTGTTTTGGAGATCCATACACATTTTGTTTATCTCAAGATATTTTCTGTCAGCTTCTGATACAACTGGAGTCTTTTTATACCAGCTCCCCAGGTTAGCTTTTCAAAACCCAGTATAAAATTGGAAAGAACAAACCTCTGAGATAGCCCTGAGCAGGGCTGTTAATAATTGGAGGTCTTGGACCTCATGGTCATTCATAGGGTCACCATAAGTTGAAGATGACTTGATGGCAACATAACAACAATTGTTGTGTGGTTGTATGCCTTCAGATAGTTTCAAGTAGTTCACCCTAAGGTGAACCTATCACAGGGTTTTCTTGGCAAGATTTGTTCAGGGAGGGTTAGTCTTGTCTTTCTCTGAGGCTGAGAGTGTGTGATCCCGTGGATTTCCATGGCTGAGCAGGGATTGGAACCCTGATCTCCAGAGTTACAGTCCGACACTAAAGTCATTACATTATGCTGGTTCTGTAGAAGTATAGGATTATGCTGTAGAATTACGGAAGGGTATAAAGTGATATCTGATACACACTTAGCTGGGCTTAAGCTGGACCAAAAATAATGAGAACTACTTCTGAATATATATGTACAGGATTGCCCTGCAAATTACTTTCACAGTATTGAACTAGTAAATACTTTTTAAGATTTTTAACACACAGTTGTTACTGTGTGCTTTCAAAATTCTATATACGTCAGAAGTCTACCCTAATGTTTTCAGTGGCATTTAGTCCCAGGATTACAGCCTTAACATTATAAGCAACAAAGGTAACAATTGCTCACTGCTGTTCTGTCATCTTCCTCCTTGCTATCTCTCTGCCACTGAGTGAAGACTTCTCTGTTCCAGTAGACATTTGGGAAACTGATTGTTTTCTGTTTTTGTGCTGCACGCTTTAAATCTATGCTTTTAAATTAATGTTTTCTATGGTTTTAATTCCATAGTTTAATACAGTTTTAATCTTAACCTTTTTATAGGTTGGTAGCTATATGTAATTTTACTCATATCTCTTTTTGTCTCTTCCTTGCGTCCCACTTTTGGAAAAAAAAGACAGGGTATAAAAAATGATTGATTGATTCATCTACCCATCTACCCATGACCTGGTTCTCCTGCCACTGCTAAGCCACGTTTCACTTTCACCAGTTCCTTGTCCCCTACATTCTACAGTAAATTAGCCTTATGTGTCTCCTAGGTTTTTAACATTCTGCAACTTCCTTGTATTCCTCATTTGAATCCTTCTTTTAGTCTCCAACAAATGAAAACTCAGAGAGAGGGTTAAGAGACTAGCAAGTGAGAGTCTGAGTGCTCTTCACCTCTCAGGCCCCGTTAGACTGTCAACCCGAGGTTCAGGCTCAATAAATCCAGTGGACCTTTGCAGGAGTCCCTCGTGGATTGCGGCCCACCTCATAAAACTACTACATAATTAAGTGCAGCTCAGTTCAGCTGGCAGTATTTGCTGAGTAAAGGTCTAGCAGGGAGCACATAAACCTGTTCCCAGTCCCAGAGGCTGGGGAGGGGAATTGGTGTCTGTTGTCAGCACACCTTCTACCTGCTCCAGATATATTCAGATAGCTCTCCTCTTCTCCTGTGTTCTTTGCTGTTGACATTTTGATGAGGCAAACATAATGCATAGGGGAAAGGGATGGGAAAATCTGATTCCTTTTAAACTGGGTTTAAGCCAGTATTGTAGAGTTCCCCTAATTTTTGATGTTGGTAAGCCAGTATGAGCTAGATTCTTGCAGGTCATATATTTGGGTTTTACTGTATCCTGGATGTTCTCTGGTGTTAATGTCCTGAGAACAACTGACTTTCTCATTGTCAGGCAACTTAGGAAATGAGTGTGGCAACAGTCAGTTTGCAAAGTATGTATTTTTCTCGCTCAGAACTGTCAGAATTTAGCATCCACCCTAGTTAGTGTGTAAGGCATTTAGATGCTTTGAGCAGAAAATCCTTGAAACACCTTTCCATCTCTCTTGTGGTGAAACTATAATACTTAATCAAATAAACAATAATTAGCTTCACTTTCTGCCAGAGCTAGCTACCTCCCTCTGCCCAATGGTAGGGCTGGACTTGAGTGCTCATTATTTTCCTGGGCAGTCACAAGTTTTAGAGGTAGCCACAAAGGAGTGAAGTAGAGTCCTCTTGAGGACAGGAATGTGGAACTTGTGGCCCTCTTGCATTGTCTAGAGTTCCTGTAGGTCATAAACATAAGGGCCAGTGGTCAAAGATGATTGGAGCTGTAGGCCAGCATTATCTGGAAGGCCAGGGGCTCACAACTCTTGCTGCAGAATATGGTGTAGAACAGTGACACACTGCTGGGTTTTAAGGTAGCATCAGTCTGTTTTCCCTCCAATAACAATATACAGCCTTTGGAGTTTCCATCTCTACAGGATACTTTCCTAGCTAGTTATTCTTATGGGCTCCATTCTGTTTCAAAGTCTGAATGCTTTCCTTCACTTCCACCTGAGTTGTCTGAGTGAATCTACTAGTCTCAGCCATCAAAAGCCATTCAGCTTGCAATCATCTTCTTGCTGTTAATGCTCATTGAGAGAACATTTCCCCCCCCCTTATGGATGTTTTCTCTGGCCTGGTCACAAGAACAACAGCATTCTTGATAGACACAGGGTGACTTCCAGGGAGTGATACTGACATCAACTTCTTTCATGGCTTGCTTCCGAATGGTAAACCAGTGAAAGGGAAGCAGCGGCTTGAATAGGAAGCCTCAAGAGGACTTTGCTGAATGGAGTTGCCAGTTCAGGATTGTCCCAGGCCCTGAGGTTTCTGAGCCAAAACCTGAGACCTAGGAATGGCTGCTGGTGTTCTCATTAGGCATGATGCATTCATTACCAATCACAGTTGCTCACAGCTTGTAATTCAAACAGAATGTGCTTTCCTCTTTGGGAACTAAGACAGAAATCTTAGCTAAAGGGACTGTTCTCAGAGCAAGGTGAAATGATGGAGTTATTCCTTCTCACCACTTTAGGAAGTTGGAATAAGGAATATTTAATATGGCCTACTTGATTCTAGCCAAAAGGTGGATGCAGATCAGAGCAAAGGGGAGCCTTGGCGCTGCAATGGCTGGGAAGGAAGGAGGAAGCTAATTAAGTAAATATGAAGACCCTCTGGAGAGTCTTTGCAATTTGCAGCAATCAATCAATTAAGCCTTGGAAATTGTAGCAAGGTACTGCTTTGATGGCTGAGCTGGAGACTGTACACAATCCTTTTCTCTTGCCTGGAGCTGAGCCCACCAAAACTGAGAATCTACACCCTCATCTCTTATCTGAAGATGACCCACAGAAGGTGGAGACTCATGGCCATAGCAAAATCTGGCAATCCTAAAGAGCTGTAGTTCTTTTGGCCTCTGAGATATTGAGGCTTCCTCAATATCTTTAAGCCTTCCAGATGTGTTGCTCTGAAGCTTCCTTCAGGTGTAGCCATCAGAGCTGATGGTGAAGGATCATCAGAACTGTAGTCCCACAACATGTGGTTCACCATGCACTATCCATTCCTACTCTACATGAATAAATAGATTTGCATGACAGGTGACTGGTACTTGGAATCAGATGCATGTATGTCCCCTGTCACAATTACTACAAGTTTCATACCTTCCAACTGTCCTAATTTGATAAGGACAGTCCTGATTTACCACCCCACTTTTTCAACTGTTTCTGAAGTGCTCAATTTTTTGCTCTCTTCCTCCACTTTCCCCTTTGTCCTCAGCTTCAGTTGCTGAAAACTGAGTTCAAAAGGCAAAAGTCGTTTTCTCTCAATTAATTCAGTGGCAGGAGAGAGGAGAGGAGCAGGGTGGAATCTCATCTTTCCCTGTGGGCATAGGCAAAAGCAAACTGCTGCAGCCTCTCTTGGCTGGTCTGTTCTTCCTCATTAATGGCTTTTGCCATCTTGACCACACTCTGGTATTACTTGGCCATACATGTCCCAATTTTCCTCTGAAACATTGGAGAGAATGCTGTCTACAGGCTGTGTCCAGCACTGGAGGGAGAGGTACCGTAATGTCAAAATACTGAAGTGAGTCTTGCATCTCTACAACAGGAAGTGTGTGGAGGGGGGGTGGGAGGGGGGTGGGGCTATGGCATGAGAGGCATGGGCACTGTGTGTGGGGGCGTGGCCAGGGCACATGGGGGTGTGGCTACTGGCTAGGAGGCCCCAGAAACATTGCCGCCCAGGATACCCCCCCATGTCCCTACGCGATTGCGTTTATCCATTACTGCTGCTGTTTGGAACAACATGGGAAAATGGTCTTGAACTAACTAATAAAGATATATATAGAGAGAAATATGGTTCTTATTGCTTGAAGGTTTCTGCCTACTAAACTGGCATTTCTGGTATTTGGGAAAAAATATAATCTGTTTGGAAGCACTACAATATGTAGCATTCACAGAATCTTTTCTTTAAAAAAAATCTGAACCTTTGTAGTTAAATAGGAAAAGCTTGGTACGTTATACTAAAACCTTAGCAGGACAATTCTCACGTGAGTTTTCCACTGCTTCATTTTTATCCATATAGTATAGGCAGATGTATTTGGAAAGGAAGCAATTAAGTTAGTAAAATATTTATTTATTTAATTGCCCGTCTTTCTCCCAATATGGGACTCAAGGCAGTTTATGGCATAGATAAAAACACCTCAACTATAACTGTTGAATAAAAATTCAAAATGGCTCCATGGAAATTGGTGAAAGCCAGCTTCTGAAATGTTGCCGGAGTCTAGATGTAGCACGTGATCCGTGGGATGGGGGGAGGGATAACACAAAAGAGGGGGAAGGAGGGAAAGCCAGGACATCCCAAGAAGCAGTTGGAATGCAGAACACAAATGTGCAAGTGGAGTCAAAACAGAAACAACTTGAAACTTCCAGGGACTTTATTCCTTTCTGGATACGCCACTACAGGGCTATCTGAAGATAAACCAGGCAAAGATAGTAGTTATGCAAACAAAAGCAATATATAGTAATATCACCTTCTATAAAATATGATGATGACAACCTCAGTTGACATTATGAGCACTGTGCTGTACTGAAACTCTTTAGAGATGACAGAAAGGACCATTGCAGCAGGAATACATTTTTATTTCAAAACACTGAGTCCTGGAAAGACTGACGAGGATTGTCTGTTTAGCTACACATTTGAACAGTTATTCTTCATAACAGCAATATGGGTCCAACCCACCTTTGTTTTTTGTTACTCTGACGTAGCCAATAACTGTATCATGTATTTAGCTGTCTGTGGAGGACGAGCAGAGGATGGTCCTAACTCACCTAAACTCAAAGTACATGGTACCTGACGCAAAACAAATTAGTCTGGATCAAGAGGCTGAAAACCTGCAAGTACCTTACCCCTCCTTGCCAATAAATAGAGAATAATAATAAATTAATTGGCTAACAATTTTGTGCTTGTTAGTGAAAGTCAAAACCTGCTGCCTGAGGTAGCTGCCACCTCAGTCTTCCTAACAACAAATTAAGTGGATAACAATTTGTTGCTCCTCCTAACACCCAAAATGCTTCATTTTCCGTAATAGCAGGCTGGTTCTAACTGGGTAGCAAGAAAAATGGGCAAGAGAAAATGATGATGATGATGATGATGACAACAACAAGGACAACTTCTATTATTACTATTAAATAGTCTAAGAAGATACAGTATAAGTTGAGGACTCCAGAACAGAAAATGAATTCTCCTAACTTTTTTGGCATCATAATGGCACCCTCTAGTGAGATTTTCTTGGCATAGCTCTGTCTGCAAGCTTGCTCAGTTTCAGAACTTTCTTATGTGCTGAGGGGGTGGATGTTTCCTCATGCACCTGATCAGGCCTCACACCTCAAAGTCATAAAAAGTAAGATTTTTAATCCATCAGTTGAGGATTACAGACTCTAGGGGAAAAAAAGCCACCACCCATTCAGGAGACCCTGCAAGAAAAGTGGGGCCCTGCTGAGGAGAAGCAATTAAAAAAGGAGCGAGAAAGAGAGAAAGAAAGAAAGAAAGAAAGAAAGAAAGAAAGAAAGAAAGAAAGAAAGAAAGAGTGCCCAACTGTGAATTTCCTAGTTCTCTTTTGCTGAGGTTGCTGGAGGTTTTAATATGTTCTTGCTTCATGAATAATATTTCTGTGCTGCCAGGTTGAAGCTGCAGGGTTGTAAATTTGGGGGACCTGGGTCGCTCCCCTGAGCCTTGCAGTCCACATCGTAAAACTGCGACTTAATTAAGTGCAGTTCGGTACAATTGGCAGTATCTGCCTCACAAGCAAAAGGCCCAAGAATAAGTGCATGGATGTATCCTTCTCATATTTAGGCCATGAGAGAATGGTGAGGGCCTGCAGGCAGCTGAAGGGAGTGAAGGAAGACTTATAAGCAGACCTGTCAAAGAAATCCCTACAGACCAGTATAATGTAATACATTTAAATTCGCATCCCTCCTCCACACGCACACACGCACACACACACACACACCACAAACTTTCTTTGCCTCCAAGGATTTTTGTTCTCCTTACCAAGAAATATCACACAGGTGTAGATTTCTTTCTTTCTTTCTTTCTTTCTTTCTTTCTTTCTTTCTTTCTTTCTTTCTTTCTTTCTTTCTTTTAATGGACTATAAGTGAGTAATTTTTGAATTATTGACCTGCCAAAAGCCTTATTAGGTTCTTGCTTCTCCCTACAAAGCAGCAAAAGTTTAATAAAGAGGGCTGGTTAATTAATAACAAGTAATAGTTATGATACTGGAGGGAGTGTGTTGCTGTGCAAACCGACCTTGTAACATTAATCTTAATACTTCTGGTAAGTATTTATTAATCCCCACCTTACCATTTCTCTCATTTCTCAATTCCAGTTCTTTTTGGTGAAACCTTTGGTTTAACTCCTTCAGAGAGAACTGCAGGCTACATTTAGTTCTGTGGTGCTTTTACAGGGGTGGAGGTAGTAGTGTATTTTTATTGAACCATCCGAGGTAGTAATTTGAAATGTAAGACTGGTACAGGCGAAGGTGGGCTTCTTAATCTCCCCCCCCCCGTTGTTTTTCTACTGAAAATTCTGCTGTATGGCTGATTTTATGAGCGTGCCGAAGAGCACACAACTACATTTATCCATGTGCTACCCTTGTCTCCCCTCCCCTCTCCTCCCTTCCTTTTTCCCCTCACTTGCTGTGTGAATTTATATTATAAGTAACTTTAATAAACATGAGGTTTGTCATCTGCTTTTTATCTTATTATGCATTTGTATACACTGGTTAAAGGACTAAGACTTGGAACACCTACAGCCTTTCCACCCTACACTGTTATAATAGTATTATCCCACTTTTAACATCCTGTGGAATTCTGGGGTTTGTAGTTTCCTGAGGCCAAAGAGCTCTCTGGCTGAGAATTCGAAATGCCCCTCCCTAAATTGCAAATCCCAGGATTCCATAGGATGTTGAAAGTGGAAAAATAGCACATTAACAATCTAGTGCGGAAATGGCCTGGGTCGTCTTCGTCATAGTCTGACATTCGGAACAAGATACCCCAGGCCTACCCTGACATTAAGTGGAACAAGGTGACCACTGCAGGCAGTACATGCTGGGGATCACAGAGAAGTTGCAAGACGTGGGAGAATTGTCTTGGGCTCTCTAAGCTAGCGTGCTGTCCTGAAGTGATATGAGGGATGCTGTCATGTTGCTGTTATGCTGGTGTTCAGACAGCTTTTGCATGTAGAATGGGTGCCTCTGTGTGGGTGCTACCTTGTCCTCTTCCTCATGTGAAGGAAAAAAAAATGTCTAAAGCCAGCCCAGAAAAATATTGTTCTTAGTGCCTGGGGTAGCATTCTGAACATAGGAAAGATACAGGCCCTTTCTGCAACTCACCTTTTTGCGGAGCTGGGGTGTGGGGATTGCGTGAGCAGCATCTAGCAAGAGGCTCTTGTGTCCTGGTTCCTTTAGCTCTGCAGTTGCTGCCAGCTTGCGTGAGAGCCCCTCCTCTTCCTTCCGCAGCGCAGCCTAGGATTTTCCCAGGCTGCGCTGGGGTAGGAAGCGCGAGTGCCGCGGCTCCGGAGCTCTGCACGCACGGCAAGTGCGCATGGGCCCCAGAGCGATAAACGATCATGTACCATTTTCGGCTCGCAGCTGAAAATGAAAAAGTGCGTGATTGGCGCCTGCCAGGCTGTGGAGCGTTGCACAATTGTGAGTGCGTCGTTTGGACCGCTCCTCACAGTCGTGCGACGCTCCAGAGGCCCTTTCGCATGGCAAATGCCGTGCGAAAAGGGCCACAGTGGTGCATTGCTCCATCTTAATTACCATTCCAGAGTCTTCCAGTTGCTTTTACTGGGAAAAAAAAGAAAAGAAATCTAGGTGTGCTAACATAAGTGGGACTTGCGACTCTGAATACTCCTATCCCCAAAATAGGTTTAGTATCTCCGAAAGTTCCATTAAATTTCAAACTAAAACCTGGAGCTCACTGAAGTCTTGTAAAAATTTTGGTTCCAATTTATGTTACTAAGAAAAGCACCTATTACGTATATAAGAGAGAGAGAGAGAGAGAGAGAGAGAGAGAAAGAGAGAGAGGTAAACAGCACCATAATCTAGAATCCATTTTCTGGACACTTTTTCAAAATGGCTGCCACTAAGGCCATTTGCACCCAACACTGATATAGTGCTATTATTCCACTTTCAACTTCCTGTGGAATTCTGGGGTTTGTAGTTTACTGAGGCCAAAGAGCTCTTTAGCTGAGAATTCTAAATGCCCTTCCCTAAACTGCAAAGCCCAGGATTCCACAGGATGTTGAAAGTGGAATAATAGCACTATAACAGTTTAGTGCTGAAATGGCCTAAGTGTTAAACTTCTCCTGTGTCAGTTCTTAAAATAGTTGCAGACATCATTCTGGTATCTAAGAAGGGTCAGCTCTGGTTAGTATTTTGACAGGAAACAATCAGTGAAAACCAGGTGCAGAGGAAAGAACTGGTAAAACCACCTCTGAGTATTACCTAAGAAAAACCCTATGAAATTAATGGGGTCACCATAAGTGGACAGGTGACTCAAAGGCACATATATCGACACACATATAAAATTTTATGGTAAACAGGTTTCAATTTATTTATGAAATAAGAATTGTAACACAAATATTGAGCATAATTTTGCAATTTATTATTATAATCAAATATTAAAAGACACTAGAGAAGGAATTTTGTCACTATTATTCAAACAAAGGCGTACAATTAATATAATTGGAGTCAGCATCCTATTGGAGTCCTAACTAAGGTAGACCCGTTGAATCAATTAGATTTACATAAGTGTTAACTCATCAGCCAGCAATTATTTAATAAGTTTACTCTAGTTCGGAGTACAATAGAATTCAAACCACTAATAACTTCAGGCAGTCATAATATATTTTATAGAGAAATTATCACCAGCAAGTGCAGAATATCAGCGTAGCACTAGCTCCTGCTCTTTGTGTCTTCACATGCCATCTTTTACATTCTTCTCCTCATTTTTCAATACTTTGTGCATGCAGTGTATTTTAAATGACATTTACTTCTACTTGTAATGCAGGTCGTGCATGTACACTCTACAAGTATTTTTGGAAGTCATCACAGTAAGAGATACTGGAGGCTTTAGAATATTGCTTGATGTTTTGTATTGTCCAAAGTCTGTTGTTCGCAGAGCTTCCCTTGGAAAGAATTGTCGAATAGTGGGGGAAAAGCACCTTCTTTGTCTGCTTCTAATGGAGGAAGATGAAGGACAAAGTTGTATCTGTTGGTGCATCTGCAGTGAATATCAAAAGCTGTCAAATGTCTTAACCCTTTGTTGCTGGATAGGAACTCTTAACAAGATATTCCTTCACTTTGTTGAGTTTTTTCCTGAAAAAGAGTATTTTCTTTTGCAAAACTAGGGAAACTTTTCAGTTACTGTTTTCAAGGCCGATGACCTTGTTTCTACTTTTATTTCTTCACTTTGTCTCATAGTATTATCAAGTGACATGGATGTAGTTGTATTTTACCTTCAATTTTTATTTGAACTGCTTGCTGTTTGAAAGAACTGTGGGTAAAAGTAAGAGTGAGAGGCAAAGGCCCCAAACCTGTTAATGATCTCAACTAGAATAGACCCCATTGAATCAGTGAGAACTACCTACATGTTGACTTTCCATTTAACGGTTGATACAATGAGTCTCCTGTAGTTGTGACTATCAACAGCATTTGGGTCAAAATGTGCCGCACATGCCTTCACAAATTTGCAACACATCTTGGAGCCATACTGTGCAGATTCTAATTAACATACATATCATTACAGCCTGTGATGAAGTGTCATTTAATGACCTTTAATATTCACTTCACATGCACCAACATATATCACAGCTTCCACCTTCGTCTTTGTCAGTTAGAACTGTTTCTCTCTCTCTGTTTGTTGGATTTTTTTTTTTTTAAAATAATGTTATATACTCTTTGAGAACCAGCATGATTTCTTGGTCTGAGTATTGGGCTAGGACTTCGGGAGAACAGGGTTTGAGCTCCCACTCAGCCATGGAAACCCCCAGGTGAACTTGGGCAATTCATATTCCCTCAGGCTCAGAGGAGATTTGCAGTGGCAATTCTTGTGCCTTAGAATCTTAGAATTTTAGAGCTGGAAGTGGCTATCTAAATAAAAGAATTTTATTTTAATAAAAGAAAAAGGGAAATGCAATGTTTGATGACAAGTCATACATGTTACAGGAAGCCCCCATCTTTCAACGTACCATTATCTGATGACTCGCTCTTTTGATGCTTCCAAATTAAAGACAAGTTCCATTAATTCAACAGGGGTTCTGCTCTTACATCAGTTCTTCTTACCTGCGGAAGCCCACCTTGGTACCACTGGCATGCCCATGCTGCTTGCAAAGTGAGCTGAGAGGGGGGAAAAAGGTGCTAAGCCAGCTGAGAGACTTTGCAAGCAGCATGTGTGCAGTTGGTCCCAAGTGAGCCTCTGTAAGTCCTTCATGCTTCCTACAATACAGTACCTAGGGTCCACTTTTCAGTTCTGTTTTCTGACAGTGTTCCAGTCCCTAATTTGTCAGATACATGGGGGAAGCCTATGTTAAAGAAGTGGAAACGTGTTGTGTGCTTTTGTTATATACGGGGTGTTACACGATCCTCCTGGCCACGATTCTCTTGGCCATTGACCACCCATCAATTTGTCCCTTTTTAAAAATATCCTGATTCTATTGTTGTTGCTGTTGTTTGGCTTCAAGTCATTTCCAACTTATGGTGACCTAAGACCACCCTATCATAGCATTTTCCTGGCAAGATTTCTTCAGAGGAGGTTTGTCTTTGCTTCCTCTGAGGCTAAGTGTGTGTCACTTGCCCAAGCTCAACCAGTGAGTTTCCATGGCTAAGCAGGGATTTGAACTCTAGAGTCTTAGCCCAATGCTGAAACCATTACACAATGCTGGCTCTCTGATTTTGTACCATTATGCAAATAATGGAGTGCTGTGCCAATATGTTGAAGAGAAAGAGAGTAATGTATTTTGCCTTCATCTCATTGGTACAACATTCACACAGACTTCCAAAAATGGCACATCCCCAAATCTAAAATCTGGAAGTGATCAGAAGTCCACTTCTGGTTTTGGCAAATGGGTATTTTTTTGGTGTTAAAAAGTGCTGGGCTGCAGGTCAGCAACCTATTTAAAAGGTGGGCAGCCAGTCCTGGAGGTTTGCAGAACAGTCAATTTAGCCTTCCTTTTTGGCCAGGAAGAAGTCTGGGGGAGTCAAGGGCCCCAAAGACAGCCTTCAGGAGGTGGCGCTTGTGGCCTCAGGCTTATGCTTTGCTCACACTGACCCACAAAGTTTCTTTTGCAGTGTCATCTTTTGTGGTCAAACAGACTTTGCAAATCTTTGACATGATACCTAAACCTTAAGCTATTTTTGACTAATAACTCCATTTCATTTCAGTGGACCTTCATTATGAATAACTAAGGGCCCTTTCACACTACCAAATTATTGCACTATGATTACACTATGATTCTACTTTTACTGCCATGGCAACATCCTATGGAATCTTGGGATTTGCAGTTTAGGGAGGGGCATTATGAATTCTCAGCCAGAGAGTTCTATTGTTTTACTGAACTACAAATATCAGGATCCCATAAGATTCAACCATGGCAGTTAAAGTAGAATAATAGTGCTACAATTCTGTTATGTCAAAGAGCCCTAATATTGGGTTTCCACCCATATGAGTTTTTTAATTAATTCATTTCATACACAACCATTCAAACAAGCAGATACATGTTTGAAAACTATTCTTTACTGAATATATGCATTGTGTTGAAGCTTTTCACCACCTTTTCACCCCTATGTCATCTTCTGAGTATCATGTTCCTCCCCCTCATATGCCCCAGTGCCTTTGTTCTCATGGTGCTTTGTCTGATTTTCTGTTTTCTGATCCAATTACCCATGCTGCCTCTCTGACAGCTTCTAATGGATCACATAGGACATCATAAATAAAACAAAATTAAACACCACTGTGGGCACATGTGGATAAAGAAGATTTTAGAAAATGGACCCAAGGGAAAACAGTGCAATGCACCTTTTCGCAGAGCTGGGGTGTGGGGATCGCACGAGCAGCCTCTAGCGAGAGGCTCTCGCATCCCAGTTCCTTCAGCTCCGCAGCTGCCACCTGCTCGCGTGAGAGCCCTGCCTCTTCCTTCCACAGTGTAGCCTGGGAGTTTCCCAGGCTGCGCTGGGACAGGATGCACAAGCGCCGTGGCTCCAGAGCTCCACACGCATGGCAAGTGTGTGCGGGGCCCCGGAGCGATGCTCGATCACGCACCATTTTCGGCTCACAGCTGAAAATGAAAAAGTGCGCGGTCGGCACCTGCTAGCCCCTGGAGCATCGCGTGATTGTGAGTGCGTCATGTGGACCACTCCTCACGTTTGCTCAAGGGGCCCTTTCACATGGCAAATGCCGTGCAAAAAGGGCCGAAGAAGTGCCAAAAGAGACATACCCTCCAAGTGTCCTGATTTGGCAGGACAGCCCAGATTAATTCTCTGTTGTCCTACTATTTTAGCTGCTTTCTAAATGTTCTAGTTTCTTTTTCTTCTCCTCCCACTTTCCCCATTTGTCTTTGGCTTACTTCACTTGCTGCAACCTGTTAGTGCAAAAGTAGTTTGCATTCACTTGAGTTGGAGGAATGGGGGTGGCATCATGTCCTTGCTGTAGGTTCAGGCAAAAGCAAACTGCTGTCGCCTCTACTAGCTTGTGTGTTCTACCTGCTTGATAACCTTACCTATCTTGACCATAGTCTCATGTCACTTGGCTGCATATGTCCAGATTTTCATCTGTGAAAAGTGAGAGGTGACTTTTGACAGAAAGAAACTAATTTCAACACTCTGAAAAAGACAAGCACACTTGTGAGATTCACTCATAGGTGTGCAGAGCTACCATGGCTACAGGAGGATGTATTCAGTTCTCTTTCTCTATCAGCCAACCTCCCTCTTTCCCTCCCTCTCTCTCTTTGGGAATGGGTGTCCATCAAGGTGGTGAGCTATCAAAATTACAATCTACAACATCTTCCTGTCAGCAATGTCTGCTTAGGCCTGGGACTGGCCCTACTCATGCCAGATTAGCCACTGGGCCCTCCTGCATAGGAAGGGCTATAAAAGGCTTCTTGTTTATGTTGGAACCTTGCCTGAACTGCAGGATCTTCCTGCTCTGGTATGTTTCTTGGCTATAAAAGCAGCAAAAGTCCCCCTGGCAGCTTCTCTCGCTGCGCAGGGAAGATGGCGAATTACTAACAGGGGGAAGAGAAAAGGCAGAACTACTTAACACCTTCTTTGCCTCAGTTTTTCCCCAGGATACTAGCACTCAACCTAGCGGTTGGGGAGCAGGTGAGGAAGCAGGGGAAATGAGGTACATAATAGGTAGAGAGGTGGTACAGGAATACTTGGCCACACTGGATGAATTCAAGTCTCCAGGGCCAGATCAATTGCATCCTAGGATATTAAAAGAACTGGCAGAGGTCATTTCGGAACCGCTTGCTATAATCTTTGAGAAATCTTGGAGGACAGGAGAAGTTCCAGCAGACTGGAAGAGGGCAAATGTTGTCCCCATCTTCAAGAAGGGAAAAAAAAAGGACCTAAATAATTATCGCCCTGTCAGCCTGATATCAGTACCCAGAAAGATTCTGGAGCAGATCATTAAGCAGTCAGTTTCTAATCACTTAGAAAGCAACGCGGTAATCACGAGAAGTCAACATGGATTTCTCAAAAATAAGTCATGCCAGACTAATCTTATCTCTTTTTATGATAGAGTTACTAGCTTGATAGGTGAAGGGAATGCTGTGGATGTAGCATATCTCGATTTCAGTAAGGCCTTTGGCAAAGTTCCACATGACATTCTTGCAAAGAAGCTAGTAAAATGCAGGCTGGAAAGGGCTACTGTTAGTCGGATTTGTAATTGGTTGACCGACCGAACCCAAAGGGTGATCACGAATGGCTGCTTTTCATCCTGGAGAGAAGTGACTAGCGGGGTGCCACAGGGTTCTGTCCTGGGCCCAATGCTGTTCAATATCTTCATCAACGACTTGGATGAAGGAATAGAGGGCATGCTCATCAAATTTGCAGATGACACCAAATTGGGAGGGGTTGCTAATGCGCCAGAGGACAGGATCAAAATTCAGAATGACCTGGATAGATTGGAGAGCTGGGCCAAAGCTAACAAAATGAAATTCAACAGAGAGAAGTGTAAGGTCCTACACTTAGGTAGAAAAAATGGAATACAGAAATATAGGATGGGGGACACGTGGCTTGATAGCAGTACGTGTGAAAGGGATCTAGGAGTCCTAATAGACCACAAGCTGAACATGAGTCAGCAGTGTGATGCAGCAGCCAAGAAAGCCAATGCAATTCTCGGCTGCATCAATAGGAGTATGGTGTCCAGATTGAGGGAGGTACTGGTACCACTCTACTCTGCTTTGGTTAGACCTCATCTTGAATACTGTGTCCAGTTCTGGGCACCCCAATTCAAGAAGGACATGGTCAAGCTGGAGCAGGTCCAGAGGAGGACGACCAAAATGGTGAGAGGCCTGGAAGCCATGCCCTATGAGGATAGACTTAGAGAGCTGGGTATGTTTAGTCTGCAAAAGAGAAGGTTAAGAGGGGACATGATACCCATGTTTAAATATTTGAAGGCATGCCATGTAGAGGAGGGAGTGGGCTTGTTTTCTGCTGCCCCCGAGACCAGGACAAGGAGCAGTGGATTCAAGCTGCGGGAAAGGAGATTCCACCTGACCCTCAGGAAGAACTTCCTGACGGTCAGGGCTGTCTGGCAGTGGAATATGCTGCCTCGGAGTGTAGTGGAGTCTCCTTCTTTGGAGGTTTTTAAGCAGAGGCTGGATGGCCATCTGTCGGGAGTGCTTTGAGGGTGTTCCTGCATGGCAGGGGGTTGGAATGGATGGCCCGTGTGGTCTCTTCCAACTCTACATTTCTGTGATTCTATGATTCTATGATTCTAAGATTAAAAAATACATTGTGGTTTAAACTTAAATGGACCAAAGCTTGTGCCATAATAAATGTGTTGGCCATTAGATTCTTTGTTGTTTTGGCTGCAATCACAGAATCACAGAATCACAGAAATGTAGAGTTGGAAGAGACCACACGGGCCATCCAGTCCAACCCCCTGCCATGCAGGAACACCCTCAAAGCACTCCCGACAGATGGCCATCCAGCCTCTGCTTAAAAACCTCCAAGGAAGGAGACTCCACCACACTCCGAGGCAGCATATTCCACTGCCGGACAGCCCTGACCGTCAGGAAGTTCTTCCTGAGGTTCAGGTGGAATCTCCTTTCCCACAGCTTGAATCCATTGCTCCTTGTCCTGGTCTCTGGAGCAGTAGAAAACAAGCCCTCTCCTTCCTCTACATGGCACCCCTTCAAATATTTAAACATAGCCATCATGTCCCCTCTTAACCTTCTCTTCTGCAGACTGAACATACCTAGCTCTCTAAGTCTGTCCTCATAGGGCATGGCTTCCAGGCCCTTCACCATTTTGGTCGCCCTCCTCTGGACCTGCTCCAGCTTGACCATGTCCTTCTTGAATTGGGGTGCCCAGAACTGGACACAGTATTCAAGATGAGGTCTAACCAAAGCAGAGTAGAGTGGTACCAGTACCTCCCTCGATCTAGACACCATACTCCTATTGATGCAGCCAAGAATTGCATTGGCTTTCTTGGCTGCCGCATCACATTGCTGACTCATGTTCAGCTTGTGGTCTATTAAGACTCCTAGATCCCTTTCACACGTACTGCCATCCAGCCACGTGTCCCCCATCCTATATTTCTGCATTCCATTTTTTCTACCTAAGTGTAGGACCTTACACTTCTCTCTGTTGAATTTCATTTTGTTAGCTTTGGCCCAGCTCTCCAATCTATCCAGGTCATTTTGAATTTTGATCCTGTCCTCTGGTGTATTAGCAACCCCTCCCAATTTGGTGTCATCTGCAAATTTGATGAGCATGCCCTCTATTCCTTCATCCAAGTCGTTGATGAAAATATTGAACAGCACTGGGCCCAGGACAGAACCCTGTGGCACCCCACTAGTCGCTTTTCTCCAGGATGAAAAGCAGCCATTGGTGAGCACCCTTTGGGAACAGTCAGTCAACCAGTTACAGATCCACCTGACAGTAGCCCTGTCCAGCCCGCATTTTATTAGCTTCTTTGCAATGAACCTGGGTTGGCCAAGAAGGGCCAGGTTATGATATGCTGAGATCCCAAGCCATGCTATTTTTAGGAGCATATTTAGAATAGCCAAAAAATGTGTTATTCTCACAATTATTTAAAATTAGAGTTGTATCCAGATGCCCTCCACTCATCTCTGTGGGTCAAGTTTCTGCACTGGGAGATGGGCATATCTCATTTAATTTCTCGGAAATCACAGAGTGCTTCTTTGGGTGATACTGCATTTATGGAATTGTGGAACATTCTGACTTTTCCCCTTTAAAAGTAGCAAGAACAAAAACCTGAAAATGTTGCTCTTAGAGGGCTTTATAAAATGATGACTAACAGTTTTTTCCTTCCCTATAAATTGTGCATGGGAACCATAAAATAAATTGCATTAGTCACCTTTGCTCAGCACCTGCTGACTTGACAGTCTGCAAAGGAAACATCTGCTGGGGAATCCTATGGATACCCCTTTAAAAAAACAAAAACAAAAAATAGCCCCCCCCCCCACTAGCCATTTGCTAATAAATAAAAGTGTTGTACTTATATGGACATTCAGCCCTTTTATTTTGTGGATAAAAATAAAAAGGAAATGTATCAACAACCACTGTATTCAGCTGCCTTTGTTTTTGGTATGGCTCATGAATCTCATCTCGTGCCTACAGATTCCAGCATTTTGGTTTCATTTGGATGCCAGTTTGGTTTCTTTTTCTCACTTGAATGTCTCGTTAATCATTGTGATTTAGGGCTGAACTGTGTTTCCTCTCATCACAGGAAATATGTATTTCATTTTGAGGTAGGAAGAATATAATAGAGGTCACTTGATAGTATGACCTATGGTGTCTGGTGTGTATGACCGGAAAGAGAGGAGCCGACTAAACTCCTCTTTATGGGGCCCTAATATGCCTCTTTATGCCTCTTTAATTAACAGGTGGCAATCATATGGCCCATAGACCACATGTTCTACATGTTCCAGTTGGGTCCTTGGAATTCCCTTGATGTCCTGAAAGGCACCACTACCCCCAATTTGCAGTAAATAAAAATTGTTTTTTAGCTCAATTTTTTAATGAAAAAACATTTCAAAAGCTAAAAGCCACTTTGTGGGTCTATAACATGCTTTGTTGTTGTTATCAGCATCAAGCCGATTTTGACTTATGGCAACCCTATGAATTAGAGACTTCCAAGTCACCCTCTCATCAACAGCCCTGTTCAGCTCTTGCAGACTCAAGGCTGTGGTTTCCTTGACTGAGTCTATCCATCTGTAACGTGGTCTTCCTTTTTTTCCCTACACCACAGAATTACAGAAGAAAATCAGCCTGTGCTTTATCAATTATAGCAGAACTTTGGTTGTGTAGATCATGAAAAACTATGGATTGCTCTTAAAAAGATGGATGTGCCACTATCTTTCATTGACCTTTTCCTAGTGATTTGTTTCTCCCAAGTGCCCTGAGTATAGCTTCCACTTCACTTTCTAAAACTGGAGGTTCATCTTCATATGGTTCTTCCTCGAATAAATCTGTCAATCTTTTGTCTCTTTTATATAATTCTTCGGTATATTGTTTCCATCATCTTTTTATTTCTACTTGGTCTTGTAATGTGTGCCCCTTCTGGTCATAGAGTATTCCCGCTCTTGATTTAAATTCCCTTTGATTTCTTGGATCTTGTAGAAGAGGTCTCTTGTTCTTCTTCTTTTGTTGTCATCTTCTATTTCTCTGCATTGATTATTATGGTAGTTCTCCTTGTCCCTATGCACAAGCCATTGAACAGTTGCATTCAGGGTTCTGACTCTAATTCTGTCACCTTTTACTTTTGCTTCTTGTCTGTTCTTAACTGCTTGAAGAGTGTCATCTGTCATCCGTTGAAGCTTCTCTTTCTTTTTGGCTACAAATAGTGTCTTTTTGGATTCATCCCTGACAATGTCCGTGGCGTCAGTCCAGAGTTCTTCTGGTGTTTTGTCAATTAGGCTAATCTATTAGGCAAATCTATTTTTTACACACTCTCTTTACATTCTATAGCAATGTTCTTCAGGTTGTGTTTTGGTATGATAGTTGGTTTAATTTTCTTCTTTAGCCTAACTCTTGCTATTAATAGTTCATGGTCTATGCCATAATCTGCTCCTGGTTTTGTTTTTGCAGACAGAATGGAGCTTTTCCATCTTCTGCTTTCAATTATGTAGTCTATTTCTATATTGGCTGTCAAGTGATATCCATGTATATGGTTGCCTCTTTGGTTGCTTGAAGAATTTATTTGTAGTGAACAAACTGTGGGCCTCACAAAATTCAGTCAGTTGGCATTCCTGCTTCATTCCTTGATCTTAGGCCAAATTTTCCTGCAATATTTGATTCTGCTCTTTTTCCTACTTTTGCATTCCAATTGCCCATAATTAACAAGAAATCATGCTCTGGTGTATGATCAATTTCCTCCTGGACTCCAGCATAGAATCTTTCCGTTTCTTCTTCTGCTGTCTTTATAGCTGGAGTATAAACTTGAATTGTAGTTATATTGATGGGTTTCTCTGAAGCTTTACTGATATGATTTGGTCACACTTTGCATTATATCGCTTGACTGCTTTTGCTACATCTCTCATTACTATTAATGCCACCCCATTTCTTCTTAGATATTCATTTCCTGAGTAAAACGCTGTGTCATTATCTGACTCAAAATGTCCCATTCTTGTCCAATTTACCTTGCTCACCTCAAGCATTGCAGTGTGGATATGTTCCATTTTTTTGTTTTACCATGGCCCTTTCCGCATGTGGGGAGGGAAACGGCCGAAAACAGAGCTTACTGGCTTTGTTTTCTGGCCGGCCGAGTCCGTCGCCACGAGGAGCAGCCCGAGTTCGCTGCTCCGCAGTCCTCCGGCGTCCCAAATGGCGGCTTCCGGTTGGTGGAGGCTCTCCACCAACCGGAGAAGCTCGCCAGCCAGAAGCCCGCCCCCGGCAGATCTGCAGGCACGCACTTGCGCGCGCCTGCAAATCTGCTCCAGAGCTGGGCTACGGAGCGGCACGGGGTTGCACGCTCCGTGATTTTTAAAAACCTCTAAAAAGAGGTTTTTAAAAAACACGCCGAGCGACCAGTTCCGGTCGCTCCGGAGTGGACTGAGGTATGGAACTACAGAAAGTAGTCCACCCCAGTCCACTCTACGGTGCAGAGGACCTCCGTTAGAGGTCGCTGTGCACCGTTTTACTAGCCCGGTGCGGAAATGGCCCATGTCTAACTTTCCCTGATTTATTCTTCTCACATTCCATGTTCTTATATTATGTGTTATGCATCTTCAGACTTTCCTCTCACCTCTGAGCACATCAACAGCTTGAATGTTCTTTTGGCTTGACTCCTGTTGTGCCACTGGCTACAGCACTAGTCGTAGTTGTCCTCTGTTGCATCCCAGTAGCTCATTGAGTGCTATCCAATCTGGGACTTTCACCTTCTGGCACTATCTCTTGTTTCATTTTGAATTCTCTCATCATAGGTTTTTCATGGTAAAAGACACTCAAAAAGGGTTTACTGTGTCTTCTTCTGTCAGCTGCAGTGGCCTAGCTGTTGTCTCTGAGAGATCCTCCGCCAGTGTTACTCCTCCACCATTCCTGCTGCCCAGGAGCTGTTTGATACATTTAGTCTGGCTCCCCAGCAAAAGCCTATCTGGCATGGAGGATGCTACTAGCAGCACTGCGACTATCAGCATAGCCTCTTGCCTCACAGGAGCATGCAATCCCAGCACTGTAGAAAGGTAGTGCCACGGGGAGTATCACATGCTAGTCTGAGGTTAATCCCAACCAAAACAGCCCACCCTCTGAAAACTAGTCAGAGGGTCAGTTGGAAGTGGAACAAATGAATAAATATTTAGATCTTTCAGAATTCTTTGTCAGGTGCATTGAATGAGTTAGTTGTAAAATCCAATGTTATCCTTTGAAATACATGTGGTTAACTTCAACTCTATTTCTCACATGTGCCAAGCTGATAATCATTCACTACTATTAATAGTGATTATGTTTTCTTTGTATGTAAAGTCAGAAGAATCATAAACAGAATCTGTGTCATGATAATCATTCAACAGGTTCCTGTATAGAAATTTGCTACTGGTGGCAACATCTATTTTGATGGTAATAATGCTCTCTCTCTCTCTTTTTCTTATGGGCAACTGGACTTCCACTGAAGTGAAGCATTTCCTGGACAAAAGGAAGCAGTTTTGCTGCTCATTTCTTTTATCTTTTTTGCATTCAATGAGAAAAGGATAGGTGATTTTTGCATAAGCAGTGCAGAAGCAACATTATTACTTAAGTGCTTTTTTCTGAACACATCAAAGTGTACATGAAAGAAAAACCAAGAATTGCAGGACAGGAAGCCCAGACATATTGCTATCTTTTCAAGGCAAATGTTTTTGTCTTACCAAAGAGCAGAGGAAAGCAGGTCAGTTGAGACCATGAAACTGTGTGCTTTCTGGTCTTTCATCAGCCTAATAAATTCTGTGTTCAGGATAAGACATGCTGATTCCAAAGCCAGCATTTTGGCATCCAAATGCTAGCAACAGTTATATAAAGAAGAAGATTCAAAACTTTTATGTAACACTAACAACGACAAAAATCCACCTCATATAAAAATAGAGCTGTATCATATACATATGTATAGGTGTTTTTAAATCTAAAAATTGCCTCTTGTATCTTAACCCAAAAAGCTGCTTGCACTATTATGTACTGGTAGTTTCTCAGTCAGACTTATTTTTATTTATTTACTAGCATATTTACCCAGCGTTGCCTGGGATTTTATTTTCCTCTTAAGAACTCACTCAACTGTCTTCTCCAATATCTGTAACTTTTCCTCATATTTCCCAATGCAGCTTGTATTCAGAGTTATTTACCTACACCGTTTGGGTTCCTGAGGGAATACACTGTTCTCCTTTTTGCTTCTAGGCCTCATCTCCATAGCAACCGGCCTATTCCAGTAGCTGTAACTTATCCCCATATTCCCCAATCCAATCTGTATTCAGAGTTGTTAATATACAGAGGTTGGGTTCCTGAGGAAATACACTGCCCTCCTCCTTCTTGCTGTTAGGCCTCTTCTCCATAGCAAACAGCTTATTCCGGTACCTGTAACTTTTCCCAGTATTCCCCAATGAAATCTATATTCAGAGTTGTTAACATACAGAGGTTGGGTTCCTGCGGGAATATACTGTCCTCCTCCTTGCTGCTAGGTATCGTCTCCATAGCAATCGACCTATTCCAGTACCTGTAACTTTTCCCCATAGTCACCAATCCAATCTGTGTTCTCTGGCAACGTTGATGTACTGGCTTTTGGTTTTTTTGCTTTCTGCTGAATTTGTGCAATGGCTTTACATTTTTCTGGAAGCATTTTTTTATTTTGAATTTCAACTTTAAGATTCCTCACATATGGAACCCATACAATCTACGGTGAGGCAAGAAGACCTTGTAACTATGTTGTGTATGTCACTTTAATTTTTCTCACTTATGCCTCCCAAACGTTTTCTGGCATCCTTATTGATGGTAGGCCTCATCTCCATAGCAACTGGCCTGAGGCCCAAAAGCTCTCTGGCTGAGAATTCTAAAGGCCCCTCTCAAAACTGCCAACCCCAGGATTCCATGGAATCTTCACAGGCAGCCAATCGTATGAGGTCTTCTTGCCTTCCTGATGCAGACAAATATTGACTTTTATATAGTAGATTTATCAAATTTATATGCTCCTTTTCTCTCAAGATGGGACCCAAAGTGGCTTCCAAAAGGTTTAAAAAAACATTAAAAGCATAAAAACAATTGAAACACTGAAAGACATAAAATTATAAAACAATAGATTATAAAATAATAGACCTAGAAATGACATAATTGTTTTCTGATCCATAGGTGGTAGTTAGAGAGAAGTGCTGTATAGGTTAGAGGTGTTGCCACCAGACCACTATTATTATACAATACAAAGCACAAGTGATTTCATCAAAATTTTTGTTTCTCCTTCAGATCTTGGTGAATCTCACAGACCATGGTGCTACGTATAGAATTAGACTTCATGAAAATCTATTTAAAGGTCCTTAAAAGTTTCTAGATCTTTTGATCTTGCAGATGGACGATGATGGAGGTCAGTGATGGCAGCTCCCTTACTGTTTTTCCTGATTTTGTTGGGCATTTCATCGTTGAAGTACAGAACCGTCAAGCCAGGTATGTCAAGTGACCTGTCCTGTATCTCTAAAGTAGCCTGCTGCCTCAGGTCCATTGGAGGACGTTATGCTACTGCGAAATGATTCAGCCGTCCATCCAGTAGGCTTCTGCACATGGAATGCAGCGCCTTCGCCTTGTCCTTCATCTCAAACAGCAAAAAGCCTCGCGTGAGCCCCTTTCTGTGCTAAGCAAAGTGTTCAGATATATTTCGTTTGAATAACATGTGCAGGAAATTTTTGTTGAAGACTGATAATGGAATCATTGAGTTGGAAGAGACCACGAGGGCCATTGAGTCCAACCCCCTGCCATGCAAGAACACACCATCAAAGCATTCCTAACAGATGGCCATCCAACCTCTGTTTAAAACCTCCAAAAAGGAGACTCCGCCACACTCTGAGGCAACACATTCCTCTGTCAAACTGCTCTTACAAGCAGGAAGTTCTTCCTAATGTTTAGATGGAATCTCTTTTCCTGAAGTTTGAAGCCACTGCTCTGTGTCCGAGGCCATTTCCGCAGTAGATTGTTATAGCGCTATGATTCCATTTGCAACATCCTATGGAATCCTGGGGTTTGCAGTTTCGGGAGGGGCCGCCTGGCCCCTCCCGAAACTGCAAACCCCAGGATTCCATAGGATGTTGCAAGTGGAATCATAGCGCTATAACAGTCTACTGCGGAAATGGCCCTAGTCTCTACCAATGTCTTGGATTTAAAGATCTTCTAAAGCAAAGCACATATATTCCTGGGTTAAAGTTTAGACTTATTCAGTGCTTTGTGTGAATGAGATTTGTGAAGTACTACCTATTACAAAGTTTATCGATGAGGCGTGCTATGTGAACTTGGCACATTGAGCTCTTATGAACATACATATATAAATATGCTTTTTGCCAGATACTCCACCCTAGTCAGTCCTGCTCATGCATCCTTTGGCCTTGTTTACCATAATATACCATGGAACAATATCCAAGCCAACAAGCCTACAGATACTTATAAGACATTTTGAAAAATATTCAGTGGCAGTCCTACAGTGGCATGGGATGTTTGACTATATCTAATGTTTGACAGAATCTAATCAACCTGTCTTTTTTGTTAATTACCATCTTTCAGGTTCTTGTGTACGTGTCTATTACCTGCCAGATTGTCCTGCCAACATCCTTCATGGCTAAATGTGTTCATTATCATGATATAATTTCACAGCTTCTAGTTATATCTCCCTCTCCTCTTTCCCTAGCCCTTTTGGTTTGTTTCCAGCTATAACGTTTGGGCGAAATCTGCAGACACACTATATGTTTTGACAGCATCCTGTTACATCACTATGACTTTGGTGATCTCTAGCACTATCCATGGGCCTTACCTTTGTGCTAACCTGTAAGTATCCCTGTAGAAGCCTGCTCCAACTAGGCACTGGGGCCATTTCTGCACTAGATTGTTATAGCACTATTATTCCACTTTCAACATCCTATGGAATTCTGGAGTTTGCAGTTTCGGGTGGGCTGCCTGGCCTCTCCCGAGACTGCAAACCCCAGCATTCCATAGGATGTTGAAAGTGTGGAAATCTAGTGTGGAAATGGCCTGGGAGCTGTAGCCTGATCTATATTGGAAAAGCCTGATCTATATTGTCAAAAGCAGCTAGGAATTAAGTCTACCACAAAACTAAAGCCCTCTTAGACATTTGCTGGAGAGGACTTTTTTATATATACATAGTAAGAGGAATGCAAGGGCAAACCCCCTCTGACCAACGTCTGCCAATGAAATCCTGTGCTTGGGTTGCCATAAGTCAGAAATGACTTGAAGGCACACAACAACAACAAAGCATGGAGGATTCTGTGGATGTACATGCTGCCCCAGGCTGTCCTGAACAGAACTTGTGAAAGTTACTTTTTAAAAGTTATTTGTTATTTGTTCTAGTGTTTAAAAAACAAATACTTACTCCTACACTAGTTCTGATGTTTTAACAGCGTCACTGGTTATTTTTCTGCTATTTTTTGTTGCTTAAAAGGTAGCTACAAAAAAAGTAGCTTATTACAGGTGGTTCCTACATTCTTGTAGTTCCTGAACTCTATCTGTGTTGTCAAAGAGTGTAAATGATAACCCAGGGCTCATGATCTTGTGGAACATGTCAAACTAGTTATGTGCACACATCCCTTCTAGATCTTCCTTCTCAACACAAGAAGGACAGGAATGAAAGGATCATTAAGACATAGATCTTAATGATAAAACACACAGAATCAAGTTATATGTATCAAGATATTGACATATCTAAGCTACTTCCTTCCTTCCTTCCCACCGTAGGATGCTGAGTATTTAGCTTTTTAACAACCATATTTCAAAAATGGTTTCTAACCATCCCTCCTGATACAATTCATTAGGGTCGTAATAAGCTTTCCTGTATTTGTAAATCCAAGAAAAAATTATAGATCCAGAGTCTCTCATATTATTAGTTATTCATTTACTTACTATTTGTATTAAAAATATTAAATATTAAATATTTTATTAACATTAAATTAAATTAAATTAAAATTAAATATTAAATTATTAAAAAATAAAAAGTATAAAAAATCTGAATTCTACAACTTACTGGCTGTGGTACACAACCCACTCTTATTTGGCCCACCTTATTGTTGCCTCAACACCCACAACAGAAAACTAGGCAGCAGCATGAACCAGCTTTTGAAATATGTGATATTCTTCCTTCACGCTTTATTGAGGCTACTGGCTAATAACTAGTAACCAGTGAATAGAAGAGAAAAGTAATTAAAACAGTTATATCACGAAAAGAATGAAGTTGTCTCTAGCTGAGTTAGAAGGGTAATAAATAACAGTTACACCTTAGTTACTGGGAAAAGGAATTAATTGTAAGTAACATTTATTTGTAAGTAGTTAACTTCAAAGCTCTCAGAGTTTACATCCAGCTCCCTCCACATTTAGGCCATTTCTGCACTACACTGTTATAGTGCTATTACTCTACTTTCAACATCCTTTGGAATCCTGGGGTTTGCAGTTTAGGGAGGGGCCTTTAGAATTCTCAGCCAGAGAGCTCTTGGGCCTCAGCAAACTACAAACCCCAGGATTCCACAGGATGTTGAAAGTGGAATAATAGTACTGTAACAGTGTAAGGCCATTGCCTTACAGAAAACCCTCTTCAGTGAACTTCTGAAGAAGGAAATAAAGACTGGAATCCTGTTGGTTAGTCCCAACTACAGTAGATCCATTCAATCAATTGTTGAATGGTGAGTCAACCTGTATATAAATCCATAAAAGTCAATGGATTTACTCTAGTCAGAACTAAAATAGGATTTGAGCCATAGTGTCGTTCTCATTGAATGTTCATTCTGGTATCAGATACTCTTGCTTTGTGTTGGCCAAGGTTTGTGATAGAAAAACTGGCATAGTCCAAGCGAGACCGATAATCAGTTTGTACAGAAAATTGCTTCAGATGTTGAGGAATTCCTGACTGCCTCATTACTGGAGGTTTTAGACTAGTTGGCTTACTGGAAGTAGGCCTTTGAGCTCCATCTGGGACTTCTCCATGGCTAGATTTTTCTTTTCTGTTCAGAATGTCTTTACCCAGTATAAAGCAGTCCGTATAACTCTGGATGTCTATAAATAATAAATATAATTATCCAGTAACAACGTTGCTTTCTGTGTGGATTTGTTTTTATGAGTATAATTGTACCACATGTGTTTAATAATCTTAATTTAAAAGGATCTCTGTGCAAAATGCTATGTATTAAGTAGAAATTATCCCTTTTCCTTTGTAATAAATTGCAAGTGTACTTTGGATCTCTTCTGATATATATTTTTTCTTGCTAATCCAGCCAAGCCTTTATATGTTGTATTTTACTTCTATTAAAGCTGTGGGCTATTGAAGTTACGTGCATTTCAACCTGGTTGCATGTGGAGGTATTTACATTGGCTCTGGCCGCATCACGTTTTCAGAGGAGAGGAAATAGCTGTGTGCCTGATAAATTGCTAACACTAATGGGAACATTTAATCTTTAGAACAGCTTACCTACAAATATGCCATCAACACATGGGTAACAAAAACACAGGATCTGCTTTGTGCTTGAATACTTAGGGGTGGTGCTTAATTCAGCACACACACACTCACTCACACACACACACACACGTACTTCATGACAGTGGTTCAGGCTGTGTTTCATTGTAAATGTTTCTAACATTTCTATGCATAGTTACATTTTTTAGAAAAGTGTATATGTACAAAAGAATCTACCTTTCTGAGAATTGCTTTTCTTACAATTTTCAGCAAAACATTCTTCTGGTTTTGTTCAAGAGTGTGGTAATCAGTATTCTAAACCCATCAGCAATCTTAGATATCAAAATTTACTGATTAAAATTAAGATTTACTGATATATGCAATTTACTAGGCAACCTTAGACATGTCTATTCAGAATGTCCCATTCCATGGAATTTACTTACTAGTAAGCAAATGGATATAATTGCAGCCTTAGTGTGATATGGTGATTTTTTAATCAGATTCATCAAAGGCATCAGCAATGTTTGTGGTCTTTGTACAGAGCCATGATATTTGGTTGAGGGGTGGATAATGGTCTTCCTAACCATTCACTGTCTACACTCTATTTGATTGCATGTCTCTGAACTTGTTAGTTGTTTCCATCACTTAGTAAAAACACACTCAATGAATATTGTCACAAAAAGGAATTCCAATTCAGCCTTCTCCAACCTGGTGTCCTCTATAAGCGCTGAGCTACAGTTTCCATCATCTCCAGCCAGCATGGGTGTACAGTTTGGGGAAGCCTACCTGGTATTTCTATGCTTATTTCTGTGTTAGGAATAACTTCCCCTTCACAGGCTTTCCCCAAGGTTTGCTTGTTTGTTTTTTGCTGCTGTTTGTCAACTGAAAACATTCCTTTCTTCCTTGTAAATTTTTATAGCCACAGCATAGTCAAAGACAAGACCTCACCAGGACATAATTTTCATTCTTAATATATGCTGCTTGTTTCATACCTCTACTTTACAACCAAGAGTAAACAACATACAGCATATTTATAACAGTTTGAGACACCTCAACTGTCAGGACTCCACCTGATGGAATCCTGGGATCTGTAGTTTGGTTAAGTACATAGAGTTCTATACTAGAGTGCTCTAGTGCTGTCATACAGAGGAGTAGACTAAAGTTCTCTGGCATAGCCCAAAATTACAAATCCCAGAATTAAATTGGATGGAATTATGAGTTGTGGATCTATAGTTGACTCTCCACATTTGTGAGTTTGACTTTCATGGATTTGATTATTTGCCAGTTCCCCCAACCTCTGCCCCCCCCCACCTCAGGCACTTCTTTTCCGGGGGAAACTTCCCTCTTGGTGGCTCCGATCAGGTTGTGCAGCCTTGTAAAAACCCGCCTCTGGTCCTCCTCCTCTAGACCCCTTGCAGTTGCCCACCCCTGATTGAAAAATCACTTAGGTTGTGTGTAAATCTGACTTAGAATACACTTATGCATGTTAGCAGTCTTTGTATAATGAGGCTTTCAATCCAAACAAATGTTTTGTATTCAAAACAGTAGTTTTTTTCAAGGGAGGTAAAACTATAAATGTTAGGAGCTAGCTTGGTGCAGTGGTTTGAGTGTTGAACAAGGACTCTGGGAGATCTGGGTTCTAATTCCCTGTTCAGCCTTAAAACCCATCGGGTGACCTTAGGCAAGCCACATCCTCTGAGCCTAAGAGGAAGGCAGAGTAAACTTCATCAGAATAAATCTCGCCAGGGAAGCCCTGTGGTATAGTTGCTATGAATCAGAGTCAGCTTGAAGGCATATATCAACCACAGCGAAGCTGTAATTACATTATATAATGATGTACATAGCACAATAGGCAATGTATTGTAAGAACCAAAAGTATGCAACCACAAGATTTGACCATGACAAAATTTGTAACTTAGCAATTATATAGATCTTTATAATAGCACCATCTTGTGATCCCTGATAACACTGCAACTAGGTCCCCCTCGGAATCTGAGGCCCTAAGTATGCCTTCATAGGTTTTGAAGATTTATACTGGAGAAAACAAGTAATTGTATGAATTGCTTGTCTCAGCAATGCATGGTATTTGCATAAGAGTTGTACTTACATGGAAGTAAGTACAGCTGAAGTCAATGAGTCATATATGTCAAGATACATGCCTAGGATTATGCTGTAAATGTATGTAACATTTATTATGCCATATATTGTTGCTACTTGTTTGTATTTTTCATTTTAATTTTGTAAGTAGATATATAATTGATTTATAGAAGAGCTACTGGAGCTGGGATTTTTCCCCCCATGACACCTAATGGTCATTCCAGCCTATGACATCTCAATGGCTGAAACATCTTATGTTTGTGTAATGGTTTCTGACATTTGGGAAATAAGCTTGACATGTCAAAGTTGATATGTAATACTCTTCCTGCCCCAGTTTTTGTATGCTGCTCTGTTGTTTGTTCTTGTGTATGACAATACCTGTATTTGCAAGTATAACATCTAAACTACAAAATCTGGCCATAAAAAGGTCTTTATAATGTATTGACAAACAATTAAATTGAACAGCAAGGGAGTCTCTCTGAGAAGATATTCCAAAGTCAGGGTGCTACAACCAAGAAGGCCTTGTTGCAGCTGACGTCACCCTGTGTTGTAAAATGAATGCAGCTTAAATAAATACAATTGATTGATCACTCAAATGTTAATACTTCCGCTATTTTTAAGGTTCGTTTGAGTAATAATTATTCAGTAAATGATCTGAAAAATAATTATTCACATTATTTTCATTCATTCATTGGGAGTGATTAGTGGGAGAACGATCAATTTTTATTGTAATTTTAGCATTTTTAAAATCTAAGAGTAATGAATTACCAATAGCTTAATAAGAATTAACATAAATTAATTCTGTACCATTCAGTGGGAAAATTAATGTTACAAAATTAACACATTTGAATTAACATTAACGTATTACCTTTGCAACATGAATGCTTCCAAATTTTGTATTTAACAGTTGAAGTTGAAGATCCTACAATAAGAGGCATGGTATGTTGTACACATACACTTGTCTCTTTTGTAGAGTGTTTTTCCCCCAGTGTGATGGTGCATAAACCCTGTACAAATCTTCAAAATATGCACAGTATATTGAATCAGGATTCCAGGAACTGAATTCAGGACCTTCTGTATGCAGAGGACATGCTTTCTTACTGAGCTATGGCTCTTCCTCCTGAGTGAAAAATGATTGCAAGACAAAGTGGAACGTGTCCATAGGAGGGCAACCAAAATGGTGGAGTATCTGGAAGCCATGCCCTACAAGGAACGGCTTAGGGAGCTGGATATGTTTAGTCTGCAGAAGAGAAGATTAAGAGGGATATGATACAAATATTTGAAAGGCTGTCATATTGAAGAGGGAACATGCTTCCACTGCTCCAGAAACTAGGACAAGGAGCAACGGATTCAAGCAACAGGAAAAGAGATTCCACCTGAACCTCAGGAAGAACTTCCTGATGGTCAGAGATGCCCAGCAGTGGAATATGCTGCCTCAGAGTGTGGTGGAGTCTCCTTCTCTGGAGGTTTTTGAACAGAGAGTGCCTGGCCATCTATTGGGAGTGCCTTGATGTGTGTTCCTGCATAGCAAGGGTTGGACTGGATGGCCCCTGTGGTCTCTTCCAACTCTATGATTCCATGATTCTGTGATTCTATGAAATGTAGAGATCATGATACCTCTTTCATATCATTTTTCAACTTTCTTAGAAAAGAATCACTTTATTGTCTGTTTAGCTGCTTCTACCTCTCCAAAGCTCAAACTGTCCATGATATGAAGTCCTTTTTTAAAAAAATCCACCGTTTTTGAAAAGCAAAGTCAGCCCAGATAGGGTGTGTCTGAGCAACAGAAGGATGGATGTGACAAAGCTGCTTAACTCTTTCTCCTCCTCTTGTGAAATTCATAATTAACTCCTCCACAGGCTCTTCTCTGTGGTACAGTAAAACAGGTACAAGGAAGTTCTTCTTTCGCTTCTCAGAGTTTGTATTTGTAGCTCTAAAGAACTGGAAGAGAAAACTTCTTGAACAGTTTCTCACCTCCCCATTGCTCTTACAGTCATCCTATTCCTCCTTCAGGTTGTTGTTGTTGTTGTTGTACCATGTTGATTCTTTCATTTGGGCCAAAAAGGAAGAAGAAGAGACAGCCAAGGAATTCTATTTAACTGCATGCTTTGAGCCTGAGAAACTGTATAAAGTTAACTTTATATGTCCATTAGATGGAGCCCTTGTTCTACTAAAGGAATGATTGGGCCAGCATTTTAGCACTGCTGATTGTGTCTTTCTCTTTCTCTCCAAAGTATTATGTCTTAGTAAGTACCATTCATGTCATGATTTTTAAAATTCCTTTTAAACTTCTTTTTTTTCTGTCAAATTAGCTTGAACTATTTTCCAGTAGCTTAGTAAGCAGACTGTACCTTAACAACATAAAATTTACATTGTGCTCAAGAGGCTAGACAATCATATCATTTCACTCTGAAATATACCATTTCTGCATACAAATTAATGTAATTGTGGGGGTGGGGTGTGTTGTGTCCTATGCAATATCATGTGTAATTATGAGCAAGGAAATGCGTCCAGACATTGTATCTAAAAGATGAACCATATTGTTTATCCAGCTTTCAACCACTTAAAATGCCCTTTTTACTCCAAGATAGTTTTGGCCCATTGTAGTTTATTTCTGGCCGGCTGGCCCCTCCCGGAGCTGCAAACCCCAGGATTCCATAGGATGTTGCAATTGGAATAATAGCACTATAACAGTCCAGTGCGGAAATGGCCGTAGTTATGCGGAATATAAGTTTTGAGCATATAGCTTATTTTAAGGTGCTGTTGAGCTTTTTAGATAAAGACCACTCCTCTTGTAGAAAATAGCAGTTATTTTGGCACTTGCAAGTACAATGTAAATGGAATTTGAAAATCCGTTATCAAGGCAATATCTTTCTTCAGCCAGCTTGAAGACCATCCCTCCTTACCCTGTGCATGCTTTCAGGATCTCACAATCTCTCCATCAGGCAAAGTGTCACTAGAAGCAGGGAATGACAAGCAGAGGGCAAGGAGTATGAATTCTTGTAAAATTATGGTCTGAAAAGTCCCAAGTTTTAAGATGGATGTGGATCTGTCATTCAAATTAGGCTCTTTCAAATGTTGTGGTGGTTTCAAGTTGCATCAGAACTGTCCCAAAGACTTTTAAGAAGAAGAAACAACAGAGAATGTTTTTTGAAAATAAAACATCCAGCTGTCTAAACAATAAATCAGAGCTGCTGTAGGTAGACAGAAAGACTAACACAGGAAGGTGGGAATCATGTGACCCCTCAGATGTTCCTAGACTGCAGCTCCCAGCAATCTTAACTTGCATAGCAATGGGAATGCAAAGGAACTCTGGGAGTTGCAATCTTACTCATCTGGAGGGCCACACATTGCCTGTACCTGTTCTAACAGCAGATTTACTGCCTACTAAGTCCCACAGAGTTCACTGAACCTTACTCCCAAGTAAATTTGTATAAGCATGCAGCCTGAAAGAGAGGAAGTTCTAATTCAGGAAATTAGATCAATGCTATCATCAGTTTAGTAGATGGGCTTACTCCACAATGGGGTAATATTGGCTTCTTTTGCCTCAGTAGGTTTTGAGGCAATCCAAAAATTGCACAAAACCTAAAACCAGTGCTCAGAAAGCTAGTTTACTGAATGGCAGCTCTGCAGTTCTTCCAGCTGTCATGGGGCTGGGAGTTACAGTCTCAAAGGGTAACATTTCCAAACTCTGCCTTAAATCTGCATAGCACTGGTACAGGAATGGATGCCTCTCTCATGAAGATTGGCAAGCTTCTTCTGTCTCTTGTCAGTGACTAGAGGCAACAGGTTGCTTTTAACTAAAGGTATACTACAGAGAACTGAATTTAAGTGGCAGGCAAGAAACCTGTGGTATGGCTGCACCTTGGATGCCTGGAAGCTGTTGAGCAGGGGCTTACTGCCGAGTAGGCAAGCATAGAATTGAACTGTGCTTTATGTTTTCATGGGAAAATATTCAAAATTGGTAAGAACTGTATCTGGCCTTACCTGCTTCTCTTTAGTTCTACCCTTTGCCCTTAGCCCTGATCACAGCTGGAATATCATCGCAGAATCTCTTCCAAAGTTGGAATTTGTTCTCCTTGGGGTGAAAAATCTTTCCCATCCCTGACTAATGGATATCAATTTAATGAACTCTGTGGTCTTTTTCTACATTCCATTTTAAGACTGGAAGTTAATGCAGTTTTGTGGCTTCAGCATCAAGTCAAGTTTTCCTTACTCCTGCTGGCAACATGGCACATCAGCTGGCCTGATGAATAGTTCTAGACAACTTAAAAGCTTGCACCCTGTACTGTGATACTTTGATGTGTCCTGAGAAAGGTGTTGCTTGTTGTTAGATGTTGTATTTTTTGAAAGACCCATCCTCTCCTTTTTAGGTGGTTATAGTCAAGCCCCACTTTTTCAACCTAAGCAGTGCCCCCCTCATTAATAGTATAAAGACAATATTGGCATATCTCTCAGGACCACTCTAAGTACAATGCCAGTCACTACAGAAACTCCAAAGTGCTTAAGAATAGCAACCATAGTGATGATATGTGTGTTACTGATGACTCAATATGTCGCTTTGTTTCTCAGAATGACTTAAACTGTAACCATTTTTCATTGATCCATTTTTTTCAATATTCAGTGATGTGCCTATGTAAGATGATGTTAAATAAAAGAAAAAATGCTGGCTTTTTTTTTTTTTTGGCTTCTCTTGCCTGTGCTAAGTTGGCTTATTCCATGTGTGTCACAAGAAGATTAGTCTCAGTTCAAACTAGAGTAATTACATATGGACAAACACACTGAGCTCACAAAATTCCACATGATGGCCTGGTGACCTTCATTTTGAATTTTTGCTACTGAGGCTCAGTAGCAGTTAAAGTTTGGGTTGCATTTGTAGAAGTTTGACAACCAGGAATGTTATTGTAGGAACAACAGAAAGAAACGTATTTCAGTCTGGCAAATAGTACATTTTGCATCTTTGCAGAGAACAGAAAAGTAGAAAAACAGAAGAAAGTTCTTCAGTCCCAGTAGGTTTTCTATGTTTTTCAAAAATTTATAGCTAGAAGGTAGGAGATCAATCAATTCCTGATTTAGGAAAATGGATTGTATACTACGAGGTATCTATCTGTTCCTTGAAAATCCTAGACCCTATCTTTTTTCTAGACAGGGGTGGGGAATTATGAGGAGGGGTGGCAATTTTGCTCCTTTCAGGCCACATTGGTGTATCTTGACACACAGGAAGTAATTTCAGACCAAAAAAACCAAAAACAAAATACAAAACACACATACACACACACACACACACCACAGCAGGAAATGAATTTGGGGAAGTGTTAGGGTTCAGGGAAGGTAGAAAGGCAAACCACTGCATTGCACACATTTTGGGGGAATTTGGGGTGACTTGAGAATGAAACATTCTAGAGGGGGCAGATTAGGGGTCTTTGGGAAGCTTCCAGGGAGCTTAGGGCCTGAAAGAAATGGGATTTAGGAGCCACATATTTCCCACAGGCTGTACTTTCCCCACTCGTACTCTAGATCGTTAGCTACTCAAACATGTTTGTACAAAAATCTCTATTCCAAAATCCTTAGCTATAGCAGTGTTCTCATGAAATCTGATATTCTGAGCAGGCTGCACATTCAGTTTCCAGGCAGCATTGCCTGATTGTGTCCATTCAGATATTATTTAGGTGGTTATTTCCTATAATGTTTTTGAGCCAGTTACTAGAATGAGTGCAGTTGCAAATCCTCACAGTGTTTGTGTGGGGGAAAAGGGGAAAATAAGTAGAACCCCTTTATACCAGCTACTCTGGTATTTAATGGACCGAAATAGTAAAGTTTCTTGAAACTTTGAATCATTAGCAACCCAGCCATTTTAAAGAATCCTTGCTCCCAAATCCCAAGTACTAGAAACATACTGTCTTATGAAGGTTCAGAAAAGAAGGAAAATAATTAGACTGGGCATTTTTCAACTGCTGAGATGTTAAAAGGACCAAGGGAACATATATCCAGGGAATATCAAGTGGTGTCTGATGGCTTCTTTGTTAGCAGCAGTGAATGTGCTCTAGGTTTTCATCCCAACTTTACAGGAACTATCCAAGGTGTTAAGCTTTATCTTCCGAACAGCATCTTGGACATCTCCTTTAAAACCCAGAGCACTAAAACACCAGTTGCCACGGGAACTATCTAAACTAAATCACGCCAGCAAATGCAGCTCCATCCTATGTTGTCTTGCAACACAAGAACTGAACATTACCACTCATGTTCTTTCAACACTGTTCCTTTCATGATTCAGTTGTGACCATTACATGGGGTGTGTGTGGTTACCTGTGGGTGTCATTGAAATTTGTACACTTAACATGGCATCACTATTTGCCCTGAAATTCTGTGCATGTTAAGTCAGAAGCAAGTCCCACTGTGTCAATGGAGCTTTTTTCCTAGGTAAGTGTGCCTGGAATCCTGACTCTCATCCTTTTCCTACCATGCTCTGTGTAGCCCCAAAGTGGCATAACTCTTTAACTGCTCTTGTACTTTCCTTGAGTGGATTTTGTATTATCCTGGAAAACAAATGGAGGCATGGGGAACATAGTAGGCACAAGATATCAGAACACAGCTAGTTCAGGTCAGAATAATCAGTATTTACTAAAAGTGTGGTGAAATTCAGTGTAGCCACCAGGATTTTCAGAAAATTTTGACATGCCAGAACTATGTAATTGGACTGAATTGCTTTTAAAAACTTTTCTTGAAAATAGTATAACTTTACAAAATTCAACAAAACAAAACAAAATTTACAGCTTGATAGCATTCTTTGGCAAAACATGTACTGCCACACATATATACATTTGTTTTCCTAGCCCTCAAGTTAAGAGGTCGTTGCAGAGGCCAGCATGAGAACTGGGTGAATCTAAATTGTCTCCATTTCTTTTAAAAGAGAAGTAAATGGAAACTAATCCACAATAAAGGAGTCATTGTGTAATCCATTTCTTGAGGGTTTTTTCATGAATTTCAGGAGGAAGCCTTGGCTAATGGTGATAGCCCAAAGAAGACAACATTAAACATGGTATCCAAATCCTTTTGTTAGTTGTAACTAGAGTACCTACATGTTGACCTAGCAATCAACAATTGGTTGAATGAGATTACTCTAGTTAGGACTAGCTGGCAAGATGCCACCTGGCATTTTCTGGAATCAGGTTGGTGGTTGGGGAAACTCAATACCCCCTAGAAAATTTAATAAAAAGAAAGGTTGGAGGGGGAAAAGGAATGGGGAGGGGGAGAGGATTTATAACATTTTATTGGAAATCCAATTTAGACCAGAAGAAAGTTTATCAGAACTATGGGAAAGATAAGTAAAATAAGTAGTTAACAAATTCAAAAGTCCAAAATGAAATAATCAGGATTAAAAATACTAAAATAAGGAAGCTAAAGGAAGATGTTAAATGCTAAAGGAAGTTAAAGGAAGATGGTACAGAACACCACAGCAGTTATCATATATAACAAAAAATCCAATTGTTGGCATGGATGTGGAAGTGGAAATAAAGGCACATATTTACATATGTGGTGGGAGTGTTGTAAGGTGCAGGGATTTTGGCAAGAAAAATTAACAAGAAAATAGAATAATAGGAAAAAAATTGGAATTAAAGAAAAATGCATGACTTTAAATGTAAAGATTTGGGTTTAGATAGAAATGAGAAGTATTTGCTGAAAGAAACATTGAGGACATCTCAGCCAGTTATTGCATATGGTTGGAAAGATGAAGGAAAATGGAAGGTGGATAGATGGCAATATTATATTGCAGAATGTATAATGTTTGATTTTATATTAGAAGAATGGGGTATATGGGTCAGTCATATGAAGATGATTGGTTAAGGAAGTGGAACAAACTAATAGAAACAGTTAAAGAAAAGAAGGGATACAAAATTGTAAGAGATACAATTAATATAATTCTCCACATTGAAGGAAAGGGGTTTTAAATAAAAATTGACTTTGTTTCCTGGAGGGTGGAGATGGGAGGGAGGGAAGGGTTAAAGCAGTATTATACTTATTGGGAAAATTAATTTGTTGGTTGTGAGTGTAGCACTGAACATTTTACATTAATTGTTGGAACAACTTTTTGTTTTTCTATCAGTGTTAAAAGAAATAATAACAAAAAATAAAAAAAAATAAAAAAAAATTAAACCAACCAACCAAACAAGAATCGGTGATGGTGATGGTCATGATGACAAAAGCAACAACAATGACAGCAATATAATGCATGCTGACATGTTTCTTCCACTTAACATTTTTATAATGTTCAAAGATTAAGCAACCTGATACATAACCTATGTGTGTGTGTAAAAGGGGAAAGGTCTGGGGAGATAAGGGGAAAGGGGAGCAAATTCAGGAACTGAACCTTTACCATTACATAATTGCTAGGTAGAATGGCTAGTGGTTAAGGAGGAGTTGAAGGGGTTTCACTGTTCCACCTTGACAGCAGTCATCTGGACATCTGGATGGTCCTGGGACCACATGCAGTACTTGGCCTATCTTGTACTTGGCCTATCCTGACACAGAGCTTGCAAACGTCCTTGTAAGAATACTGAGCTGTGAGAGTTTGATCTCTGGGCCTGCTTAGAGATGAATGTCTTCATCATGTCACCCTCTCCAGTCTTTTTCAAAGGAAGCTTCTAAGCTTTGACAAGAAGAAGACTAGGCAGTTAGCATCTTCTGTCTTTGCCCATGGTGAAAATCTACTGCTGTGGAGACCAGAACCCCAAAATCTAATGCTTGAATTGCACATAGTTGGATTCCAAGGCCTTAGTAGACATTTTTTTTTCTTATTCAAGATAAACAGAAGGGTTTGCCAATGCAGGGTTTTTTGGCCCAGAGAGGTGCCCGGTGTTAAACAGCCAAGATTGGAAAAAAAAATTGGCCCTAACGATTTGGGTAAGGTCATATTGTGCGTCAGTGGTACAGCCAGGAATAGAAAGCAGCTCTCTGCTCCTGACACGCAGCCCACGCTGCTGCTTCTGTGTATGAAAAACAGCCTTACTTTAAAAGTATTTGACTGTTTATATATTTATCTTTTGGGATTTGTGGAAAAATGGGCTTAAATGTATCTTCCAAGACAAATTACCTAACATATTTGTTTGGGGGTGAAGGGAATGTATATCTTACATGTGGCCAACCATGGAATGTATGCCAGGTGTTTCAATAATCACTCATTTAATGTTATTATTTACTTAAATCCTCTTTAAGAATGACAGAGCTAAGATGAGATAATTCTAATATTACAGATTCATCCTTTCCTACTTCCCCCTTCTCCTATTTCCTGACAGGTCATGTGATGTATACTTTCACATTGAGTATTGATGCTGATGCTGTATTTATCTAAAGATTTTTTTTAAAAAAAGGATCTCAGACATTTTCATTTTATTAATCTATGGAAGTGAATACTCGTGAGCTATGCTTTTCCATCCCTGCCCTGTTCCTATTTGAGCACACATTTGAGCATTAGCCTTCTCGTACCTGACACTCGCCAGCTGAGTCCTTAGAAGTGAGAGGCAATGGGTTGCATCTGCAATTATAACTCTGTTTTTAAAAATGTCAGTCATAGCTGCGAGGCTTTGTTTACTGGCTAAACACACTTAAAGGCAGGGACAGGCTTGTTTCTTGCAAAACAATTGGACAGAATAGTGACTACACATTTTGCCTTACAATTCTACTCTTAGAAGGGCTAGAGATATTTGTTTTTTAAATAAAATAAAACAAAATAATAAATAAAATTAAGCTTCCAGTCCAGGCCAGCTGATGGTCCAAACAGGCACTGGGTGGCTTGCCTACAATCCCACCTTGAAATTATAGCTATGGTAACCTTAACTACAATTGCCAATATTCTCAGCTAGCTGGAAAAGGTTGGGCTGGCGAAAGATGTATTCTATTTTCTATCTCATCCAATTTCTTTTAGAGTGAAAAGGAAACTGAAACTGTACACTCCCATTTGTGACTGTGATTCTTTCCTTCTCTCTCTCTCTCCCTCTCTCTCTCTTTCTTTCTTTTTCTCTTTCTTTCATATCCTTCCTTTTTCCCAATAGCGGGATTCAAGGCAGTTAACAACATATTTAAAATCAACACAAATCAAAACTGTACAAAGCAATTACTAAATGTATAAATATAAGAGGTATTGAAAAAGCAAATAATTTATAAAGTTAAATATTAAAAACATTAAAATTCATTAAAAGACCACATATAAACAGCACCACACAGTATTAAAACTCTACCTCAGTCAGTTTCTAGAAGCCTGATGGCATAAAAATATTTTGACTTGCTTATAGAAGGAGAGAACAAGGACAGGGCCATCCTAGTCTTCCCAGGGAGGGAGTTCCAAAGTCTAGAAGCAGCCACTGAGAAGGCCCACTCCCTTGTTCCATCCAAATAAGTCTGGAAAAGTGGTGAGGCGGAGAGAAGGGCCTCTCCAGATGGTTGTAGAGCTCTAAGGGGCTCATAAGAGAGAGATACAGTCCTTCAAACAACCAGGACCAAAGCTGTATAAATCAAAATCAGCACTTTGAACTGAGCCAGAAATAGACTAACAGCCAGCAACAAGGGCTACCTGTTTTTAACAATCAGTTATACGCTACTTGGCAGCAGCTATTTTAGCCAACTGAAGTTTCTGAGCATTTTTCAAGGCAGCTGTACATAGAGTGCATTATAGAAATCCAAACAGGATGTAACCAAGGCATATACTACCGTGGCCAGATCTGATTTCTCTAGGAACAGGTGCAGATAGCACACAAGTTTTAGGTCTGCAAGTCCATTTTTGGTCACTGCTGAAACTTGCACCTCCAGACTCGGTGCTGAATCCAGGAGTACCCCCAAAGTGTGAACTTGCATTATTAGGGGAAGCATAACTTGATCTAACACAGGCTGCATCCCTATTCCTGTATCTATCTTTTGACTGACCAGGAATACCTCTATCTTCTCTTGATTAAGTTTCAGTTTGTTTGTTCTCGTACAGTCCATTACACCTGCCAGGCACTGGTTTAGCATAAGAGCAGCTTCCTTGGAATTGGGTGGGAAGGAGTAATAGAGTTGAGTATTTTCAGCATACTGGTGACACTTGTCCCCAGACTCCAGGCAACCTCTCCCAATGGTTTCATGCATATGTTAAATAACATAGGGGATAAGGCAGAACCCTGAGGAACTTAACAGGCCAGTGGCAAAGAAGATGAGTTGGAATACCCCAGCACCACTCTCTAAGGACGCCCCTCCAGGAAAGAACAGAGTCACAGCAGAACAGTATCTTCAGACTGCATCCCAGAGAGGCAGCTCAGAAGGATACCATGGTTGATGATACTGAAAGCCATCAAGATGTCCAGCAGAATCAACAGGGACACACTTCTCCTGTCCAGTTCCATGTGTAAGTCATCCACTGAAGCATCCAAAGCTGTCTCTGAAGCCCAGTTGAAATGGATCTATATAATCCATTTGATCACAGAACCCCTGGGGCTGGGAGGTGACCACACACTCTTGAACTTTGTCCAGAAAATGAATACTAGAGACTAGCCAGTGGTTTATCTAGTATAGGAAGGATGTGTTTATTCTTTTTAAAAGCACGGCCTCACCACAGTCTTTTTAAAGACAAGATGGAACTGTGCTTTGCTGCAGTGAGGCATTCACTACTCCTGTTACCCACTCACCCAGTTGCTTTTATAAGTCAAGAAGGACAAAGGTCCAGTGCAAATGTGGTGACTCTCGCCTCTCCAAGGATCCTGTCCACATCCTCATGCTGCACAAATTGAAAAGTTTCTACCAAGACTGGACAAGTAAGGGCCAACGTTAACTCCACCAGACCTGTATACTTATGTTAGTTGGTTGGTGAATCCACTCTGAGTTTTAATTTGAACATTAAAGGAGATATTGAAAGTGCAAAATCTATTTTTGGGATAGGATTTCAGCATGTTGGAGAGCTCATTAAAAGTTCAAACTAAAATATGCAATGGATTCAGGGCCTTGCTAACATAAAAGAGACCAACTGCCACTGTGTAGACTTATGATGATGTGGGTGGTATTGAATTTCAAAATAGAATGTTTTATCCTCTGCTGCTCCAGAGGTTGGGATGAATTCTAATGATACTGAATTACAGGAATTACAGATTTCAATGGAACATTTGGAGAAGCATTCTGATGATAAGAAAACTCCACAGAGAGGTAGTAAACTTGGATGAGTCATTATTTCTCAACCTAATCTACCTCACAAGGTTACTATGAGGATAAAATGGGGTGATGTGAGGAGGCACAGAACTGTATGTATTTTTTAATTCTCAAAGGAAAACGGAATAAAAATGAAGTAAATAAATACTATAGACCAAAGTCTGAGAAATTAACCTGTTCTTTAATCAAAGAGATCAACACTGGGAAAAGATACAGAATTTCTGCATGCCGAACAACTGATAGAGGCACAGAAACTTTGGCAGAATGCTGCTATAGCCACAAGACCCAGCATGGTATAGTGTTTTGAGTGTTGGACTACGACTCTGGGAGACCAGGATTTGAATCTCTGCACGTCCATGGAAACTCACTGGGTGACCTTGTGTGACCTTGGGCAAGTCACACTATACTCATCATTAGAGGAAGACAATGACAAGCCTTCTCTGAGTATAGTATATCATGCAAGAAAACTCATTGACAGGATGGCCATAAAGTCAAAAGCTGGTTTGAAGGAACACAACAACATTAGATCCATGCTCAGTTTTGAAACTGACTGCAAAACTTTTGAGTAAGCCGCTGTTATTGTAACCTACCACCAAATATTCATCCAGCAGTAAACCCTGGGGCTTTTAGGGTTACATACAGGAGTGGAATCCTGGCTTCGTAGAAGCACGTGGCAAAATTCCCACTGATCTCACTGGTGTCTGGATTTTACCTGAAACCTTGGGCTGGTGAGGAAATCTATTCCTCATAGTTTCCAGGTTTAGTACATGAGAAACATTCATAAGTGGATTTGTTTTGAACTGTTGCCTGAAGACTTGGATCATGTTAATGAGCATAGCTGAACTGAAAACTAACAGCCCCTCAAGAGCTATTTACTGTTTTTTCTTTTTTTAAGGGAAGGATGTGTTCATTTTGGTCTGACTCAGAATGCTGCATCCTCTGTGGACTTTTCTTTTAAACTTATGAGCTCTGCTTTCAAGGTGAGTTGCTTAAGGGACAGAAAGAGCGAATATACCATAAGAAAAAAGACAATTATATTTTTTGACTCTGCCAAGGAGAAGATTGTTTTCATTTCCCTTTTCATGTGAAGCTTTAGTGGAAGCATCACCAATTTACAGATCTGGCCCAATGAGACATTTTGTTCCCTGAGGCAAAGGACAAGATGGCACCTCCTTCCATCTTGTATTACAGAAGCTGACTGGACTGGTGGTGGAACTTTATTGCGATGAGCAAAGATTGTCCGTCGTTACTGAAGACACTAGGGCCGTTTAGGGTCAGAACAGGTCGTGTAACACGCATAGTACTTGTCCTGTAACGGGACAGGCCACGGGTCTGAGGAAGACCACCAGGGTGAGTATATTGCCTCTTTCCCCCTCCAGCATCTGTCTCCCTCTGTCTAATGGCAGGGCCAGTCCTGTGAACTCCTCTGCTTAGTTTCGACTCTTAAGAAGTTGATTATTTTTGTTTTAGGACATATTTTTCTCTAAGTACTGGATGAGAACTATTTTAATGACTAGTGGCGAGAACAAATCCTGCTGGAGAGCGTGAAGAATGCTTGGTTCATAAATGTGCCCCTTTTCTGCAGTGACTGCCAGAATGTTTACCATTGGTGCCAGACTCTGTTAAATATTTCAGCTTAAACATTTAAGCAGTCATTTGAACATTTATTGCTGTAAATCTTGCAGAATACCAGAGACATATTCTTATCTATTTTTATTACAAGTTGAACCTGTGCTTATACTCATAGAGGTTGATCCAATCAAAGCATAATGCAACATTGGAATTTTCTTTTGAAACTACCAATAGTCAGGGGAAAATACAGCATTTGGTGACTTCCATGTCAGTAGGGAAGTGAGTCTACCCCATGTTTTACTCTGAACTTTCATAGAATCATAGAATCATAGAAATGTAGAGTTGGAAGAGACCACACGGGCCATCCAGTCCAACCCCCTGCCATGCAGGAACACCCTCAAAGCACTCCCGACAGATGGCCATCCAGCCTCTGCTTAAAAACCTCCAAAGAAGGAGACTCCACCACACTCCGAGGCAGCATATTCCACTGCCGGACAGCCCTGACTGTCAGGAAGTTCTTCCTGAGGTTCAGGTGGAATCTCCTTTCCTGCAGCTTGAATCCATTGCTCCTTGTCCTGGTCTCTGGAGCGGCAGAAAACAAGCCCTCTCCCTCCTCTACATGGCATCCCTTCAAAACTTTAAAAGGATGATCCACGGTGCCAAGCCCAATTCCTACAATAGCCACTGGATCTTCTGAGTTGACATCAGTTTTGGGAGTGAAATGTTATCTTACTTTGAGGGGTTACTTTTATAAATAACATGATGATTGAAAACACTGTTACCTTTATTATGCAACAAGTGACTTACTTGTAGTGGTTACTCATTGCATTTGGAGGACTGAAAACTCATGAGGGCATTTTACAGTATTTTTTTCCACTTTTTATTTCATTTTCTCACTTGCTAACATGGGTTTTTTCCCCCTCAAAAGAAAAAGAATGTAAAATTTTAAAAAAGTAACTAGCAATGAAACATGTTACTAAGCAAATGTCAGCTTCAATAAGAAGGCATTAATTGGGAGGGCACTGTAAAAATAATTAGCACCAGAGCCATACAAAATTGGTTAGCTAATTAAACATCCCCTTCAACTTGTTTTAATTGATATGCTGTCTGTGAGGACTGGGTTGAAGAAAATACACTAACCTAAGGGAGACCGCCATGTTTTTTTTAAAAAAATCTAATCTACTTCCCCCAAGATAGTTTGCTTTCCCTCCCCACCTCTGTCTTCCATATCCTTTCTCCCAAGAGACACTTGCGTAGGCAGCATAAAGAGCTTTGCTCTCTCACAGGCTCCCATTCTACACTTAAAGGAAATGCAGCAGACATTTAAATACTTCCAAAGCAAATAAGACATCCTGAAGGATTCTCCTCCTGGGGTCTTGTTATCTGTTTCTGTCTGTATGCTTTAAAAATCTTGAAAGAATTGTTCTAGCACAGCAGCCTGAGCTTGAGGAGAATTGGGAAGGAACGCTTCAGCATGAAGTATTCCAATTAGACATCTTAGTGCATGGCTCTTGCACTATCAGGTCACTTTGGCAGGGGGCAGAGCCCTGCAGTGCCACTTTCTTGGGTTGTAACTCCCAGAATCCCCCAGTCAGCATGGCCGACTGCGAACAAATAAAGGTATCTCTGCTGTATTGGCATAGATCAGCTGTGTAGCATTTCAGTGGGTGATCTCAGTGAAAATCTCAGTTGGGTCAGGAGTATTTCCAGGCAGAACTCTTCTAAATGGCCGCAGTCTAATTTTTACCACCTTACAATGCATGCACTCAGATTAGAAAGATGTCCAATATATCCAAAGAGTATGTTACAATATGGTCTTAGATACCACAGTCTTATATTTGAAAGAAACCTTCCTTCTTTTTTAAACTTTTTTTTCATCTTAAAAACAATTTTGTTAAGAATACATCAGTTCTTCCGTGAGAAATTGTCTTCTAGCTGTTGCTATGCAAAGAAAATACTACTGATTTTTGTAATATTTTTGGAATGTAATGCTTTTCAGATATCCCATTTATCACAGAATAAGAGATTAACAGTTATTTCTGTTTTTTCTAAATAAAATAATATCTCAGTTCTTCTCTCAGAGGAGAGAGGTATGCCATAAAAATTGTAACACGGACAACAGCAAGTAATGGTGCCCAGTGAAACACGCAGCTCCCAAACTGTAGAACTCAGCAGTCAGAATAGGACTTAAAAGCTTGATTGAAAAGTAGGAATGGTAAGAATATTGGAAAATATACAACAGTGGTCAAAACTGGGTTTCTTGGAGGCCAGAATCTTTGTCATTTGAAACATATTCTGAATGAAAAAGGCACATAGGTTGGGTTTTTTTTTAGCATAAAACTAATATTCCTGTACAGAAAACAAGCTTTGTGCTAATGAACAGCGTTTCTGCACTGTTTTCTCTGCAAATACATTATTTCTGCACAGATAATACCACTTCATTATTTTTTATAAAAATGTGGATTTTGTGCACAGTAAATCCTGGACTGTGAATAGTCTTTGAAACCTGTGCAGTTCTTGACAACTTTCTCACAATGAGGAGAAAAATGGTAAAATCCTTTGTCCTTGCCTGCGAGAATGAAATCTACTAAGCTGTACATCCCTATTGAAAAGAAGCTTTTCTAACTGTTCGTAATGCAAGCTGTGAAAGAACTATGTTGATCTGGATAGGTCTCTTTGCTTCAGCCCCATGAGAAGCACAATGTAAGAGGTTTATAGTACTTACATCTGTAGACTCAGTGCTCTAGTTCAGGGGTGGGCAAACTGTGGCCACATTGTTTCTGCAGCCTCTGATCTCTTGGATGCTCTTCTGGTCAGGGAGAGAATGAGAGAGAGAGAATGAGAGAACATGAATTACCTCTTGTGGAAGCTTCAGCAGCTTCTGCAGTCCAATGTGGAATTTCTCTGCAAGCCAAATTAGCTCTTTCTTCCTTTTATACATAGGACATCTATACAGTATGTGTAGTTGCCTATTTATCATTTTCGTAGCATATACTCTAGAAAACAACTACGAGTTATACTAGTGGGCTACCAGTCACTATGGCCATTTCCACATGGGGTTTTTAAAACGGTGCAGTCCGTCCTCCAAGGAGGAGGTCTGCACCTGGGAGCGGACTGGGTCGGACCTACTTAACGCAGATCCGCATCCCAGCCTGCTCTGGAACGACCCCAAGTGGTCGTCCAGCGTGCTTTTGAAAGACCGCTAAAAACAGGTCTTTCAAAAGCACGGAGCGCGCCACTGTGAGTCTGCTCCCTTATGCAGATTTGCAGGCTCACATTGGTGCGAGCCTGCGATCTGCGGGGGGCGGGCTTTAGGCTGGCGAGCTTCAGCGGTTGGTCGAGACCCTCGACCAACCAGAAGCCGTCATTTTCATCCCTGGAGTAGTGTGGAGCGGCGGCCACGTACTGCTCCGGAGCAACGTGAACCAGACTGGGGAGCCTTAAAATCCGGTGAGTAGCATCACGGGGCGATTCCCTTGCCCCGTGTGGAAATGGCCTTTGTTTACGCTTTGTCCATCAGCCAGTAGAAACAGAAGTGGGGTGAGAATGAAGTCTTTTTTGGCTTCTAGCTAATGGCAAAAAAGATATCCTTAGTTCTTCTAAGGTAAAGTGAATGAGATTCCCCCACCCCCTGAATAAGGAACTGGATAACACACACCTCTGCTGCTGCTCAGGCTACTATTGCTGTCAAAATCCTGAGACTGAAGCCAGTGACAGTTACAAGTCTACAGTCTCTTCTAGTATATGCTGAAAACTGTTTTAATATTTTTGTAAGCCTGGTGTGTTGAGGAAAGGGGGAGGATATAAGTTACCAAATGAATAAACAAAATCATGATGGTAATGGTGATGATGAGGATGATTTCTCAGAAAGCTATAAACTATCCATCCTGGTTTTTATATGTCCACAATGTGAAAACATGATGTTCCAGTAAAATTTGTCTCATGTTTCTTTGACCAATCATCTATTGGGCAACCTAACCATGGCCATTTCTGCACTACACTCTTATAACACGATTATTTCACTTTCAACATCCTATGGAATCCTGGGGTTTGCAGTTTAGGGAGGGGCCTTTGAGGCCCCTCCCTAAACTGCAAACCCCAGGATTCCTTAGGATGTTGAAAGTGAAATAATCGTGCTATAAGAGTATAGTGCAGAAATGGCCCATGACTTCAGAAATTGACGTGCTTGTTTTAGATTAGTATAACTAATAGCATCTTTGAGAATTATAACTGGAATTTCTTTGAAGAATATTTAAATATGTGAAAAGAGGAAGAGAAAGAAGAAGAAGAAGAGGACAAAGAGGAGAGGAGAGGAGTAAGAAAAGGAAAGAGTATGTGCACGCATGGGCAGTATTTATGCTGATAGGTTTCCTGTTCTAGTGGCTGCCTAGCTGTGTTAAAATATGTATTAGCAAAATTCTACAGAATACATGAGAAGAAAGCAAGTAAAAAAGACATCTGACATCTCTTTATTTGTTTTGTGTTGCCGTTAATTAAAGGGGGCAGTGTACTCAATGAACATCCATTCCATCCTAGATATATTAGTGATGCATGTAGATTATGAAAGAATGTGATGAACATGTCAAGAAGAGGAAGAAGAAGGGAAGGAGGAGGAGGAGGAGGAGGAGAAGCATTGTAGAATAAGTTCAAGATATTAAACGGTTATAGTGATGAACACAAGCAAATGTTACAAATAAATTACATGTAATCAGATGCACGTACTGGTGATTTCTGTTCGTCTCATGATATATTTACAACTTTTTTTGTGATGGCAAATTTGTGAACAAAGTAAGGGCCTCTGGTTAAGAAGTCACCTCTAAATAAAACAAACACACAAACAAAGAAAAAGAAAGATAGAATATTATATATTTGGGGCATAATGCAAAGGGTCCTCTTCAACTTGACATAGCGTAGGGTCTCTGTATGTCTTAATCTGAGCCTGTCTTTCTGTGCTAATCAAGAAGCCCACCCCAAATCAATCTACATGCGCTGTTTGACAAAGGCTGGCTGTTTTTTTAAAAAAATGTAAAGTACTGTTTTCCTTTGGGAGGAGGGAATCCAGACCCCATTTCCGGTGCCCACTGCTGTTGCTGCTGCTACCACTGTCTCTCGCACAAGAGTGGTCTTTTCACATCTCTGCCGCTTCCTATTGTTGTTGGCAGTCTGCTGTGTGCCTGCATTCTCCAGGGACCTCCACAGCATTTGGATAAACATTGACTCTTTCTTCTGGAGAACATCCGCCCACCCTGATACCAGGCCTACTGACTGATGGTCACGTTGCACATTTTATAAGGGAGTTTATTGGGGTGATTTTATGACTTTACGAGCAATGCTTTGAGGAGACTGACTTCCACAGTATTTGCTCTCTCAAGGAGATAGTTTGGGTCTTCTCCTACTAAAGACAAGAAAACCACTCATTTTTGTTCATGTCTGTGTTTAAAGTGTAGGTTTTTTTTTTCCTCTCCAAGGAAAGAATGTTATTTCTCCAAAAAAAATTAGGTTAGTGCTGTGCATGCTATTTACTTCAGCTGGTTAACAACAAACTGACAGTCAACCCAAATGTGAGGTCCTAGAAAGGCTATTCCCCCCCCCCCCAAAAATCCCTCAGAATACAAGATGTGCTTACTTTTTTAAGCAATAAGAAAGAAACAAGATTTCAGAAAGAATGTCTGAATTCTTTCCTGAGAAGCCTTTTGCTTCAAGCCCATGACAGGTAGAAGGGGAAACAGAAGAGACTTTGGGCAGAGCTCCACATTCCCTCAGAATATGTGTGTTCTTAGGCTCCTGTGTGCTGTCCTGGCATAAATTACAGGGAAGAGAGAATTTGCAGAGTAGGAAAGAGATGGCACAGATCTCCCTTGAACTTGATGCATCCTGTTTCTCAGGCAAGTCACACTCTCTCAGCTTCAGAGGAAGGCAAAGGCAAACCCTCTCTGAACAAATCTTGCCAAGAAAATTGTATGATAGGTTCACTTTAGAGTTGCCCTAAGTTTGAAATGACTTCAAAGTATACAACAACAACCTCAATCCCTTTTTGTATTTATTTCAGATGTAAACAGGTTAATATTTTTGGTTTTTTTAATTTCAGTTTATGGATGCTGTTTATTTAAAAAGGCCTCAAGGTGATGTACAATATTTAAATATTAAAATAGCAATGCAAATCAAGAAACTTGGGTAGAAGTTTCTGCAAGTTTTGGGAAAGGCGATTAATCTTGCACAAAGCAGGCTATGCTTTGAACAAGCTGGTTGAGTTTTAGAAAGGGACCACTATGTTGCAATTAGACCCAAATCAAATCACCTACATGTTCTGAGGAAGGCAACACCTCACCTTAGGAAAGTGACCCTTTTCAACTAACTCCAAGTACTCTCCAGAATAGCCATGCTGGCTGAGGAGTTGTAGTCCCGAATGGTAATTGTTTCAAGTTCTGATTTCAATGTTTGTCTTTTCACTGGAGTAGAGAATGTTGGTAGAGAGATACAGTTCATGCAGTTCATTCTGGATCTGCAGCCATGTGCCCTTTGGATGATGGGGAATCTGTGTGCCCTTTGCAACCCCGTGCAACCTTTTGTGCATGCCCTTTGGTGGCCATATGCCCATTAAACTCTGATGACCCTGTTAAACAGATCTAGACCAAATGCTTTCTTCCAGGGGTGGGAACTTATGGTCATCTGGATGTTGTTGAACTACAGTTTCCATGATTCCTCACCATTCGCTCTCCTGCCTAGGGCAGATGGGAACTGCAATATCTAGAATTTGCCAACTTGCCAATCCCCACCTTCTTCCTTGAGCCATGTAGTTTGCCAGAAAAGGGAGTGGTTGGCTTTCTTTTTATTGTGCATAGATACCATTACTAAAGATGGGTAGACTGAATGCTTCTACAGATATTGGCTTAGCAGGGGTCAAGTGGGGTTCCATCTGGCACGATAGAAAATCATGGACTGCTTTAGCTTTCTGTTTTGGGAGCTTGTTTTTAAGCAAATGCCACATTCTCCATCCAACTGTACCTGCCAGCTAACCAGCTTAAATGTCGCTCTCATGTCTGCTCGATGCATCAGCCTGCCTTGCATCAACTTTTCCAGATTGCACTCCCTGGTCCTGATGCTTCCATGCAGTCTGTGCAGCACATCCTGCTCCCATTTACCGTCCCTGTTGGCCATGTTAGGCCCCACCATTGGGTAGAATGAGGAAGATGTCTCAGCCAGCAAATACTGGGAACAAGTGTAAGGTACTGGAGGACAAAGTTCTTTTCACCAATCAGCTTGACTTATACCTCCTAAGCCAGCATGCTGCTCTCAGGTGTGGTGAAGAAACTGTACCATCACTAGTATGGAAATAAAATTCAGTTGCTAGTACCATCAGAGATGTACAAGGAGCTAGGGAAGCAGAGAGATACCTTATCCTTCAGCCTCGGGCAGTGAAGTGTTACGGGTCAGCCCTGTTGTCTGTGAAAAAAAACAAGAGCAAAGCTTGTAGAACTGGGTAGAATGTGGGCACAGAAATGGACAGCGGGTTGGATGAGAGCAAGACTTCCTTGTACAAGTTAAGTTCTGGTTGTTGATTTTCCAGTAAAGATAGTGACCAGCATGGATTTTCTTTATGTTTCAGAACTGGGACCAATGTTACATTTCCACTGTATGATCTAGAGTCCCTTTCACACTACATAATTACAGTATTTTGATTCCAGTTCAACTACCATGGAACTATATCCTACTGAAGGGTTCATAGTTTGGTGAGGCCCTGGAGCTCTCCAGTTGAGGATTCTAAATACATTTCCCTAAACTGCAAACCTCAGGGTACCATAGGATGTTGCCACGGAGTCATAGTGTGAAAGGGCCCTAGGAGTCACCTGAGCCTCAAATCTTGTGACACATTTTCCACTGTCATCTTTTGGAAGATTCCAGTACAGGGGTAGAACCAGGGTACCTATGAGTATCGGGGTTCTTTCAGATGGATAATTTAGTTCTGCATCCTGGTTCTTCCATGTGGAGGGCCCCTAGTGCAACTAATGAGAAGACATCATGAAACCTTGCTGTAGAAAGAAAAAAAGGAAGGGAATGGAAGAAATAAAAAACACAAGGAGGCACTCCACTTCATACAGCTGATGAAGTAGACTTTGTCTGTGAAAGCTTATGCTAAAAACTTATTTCTCTCAGTCTCAACGGTGCTACAAGATCCCTTTGCATAATGATCCAAATTAATAAGACTATGGTTTAGACTTAGGCCACTGTAATCCATTAACAAGATGCCAGTCCATGTTTTGAAGAACAGTGCAAAAGATTATATTCATTGATCTATGGTTGCATGTTGAAGGGGAGGAATTTCTGTTGGGCAGTATAGCATCTTTGTTAGGACCAAGTAATGTCACACAGTAGTGAGCAATCTGTGAAATTCTGCAGAACTAATAAGGCTGGAGGTGGCCAGGGGAAAAATGGTGGCAGGTGGTGATAGTAATAATTCCATCTTTTCCCCTTCCCATCTCCCTCAGTTTTGTTTCACAGCCAGCCTGAGTAAGAGTTCTGGAGGAAGAAGAGAAGGATATAGCTTTAGATCAGGAGGTGAAAAGTTACAGCCCTCCAGACGTTGTTAGATTCACGGTTCCCATTTCTGCAGCCAGCATAGTCAAGATTGATGGGAGTTGTAGTCCTTGTAGTGCAATAACATCTGGAAGGCTACAAACCCCTATCCCTGCTATAGTTTCTTGGGATTTAAAGTATGAAATGTAATAGGTGGAACTACATACAGAGGCAAAGGAGGAGGTTTGAGGAGAACAGTGAGAACAGAGGCAATTCATCTCATTTGCCTGCCATGGATGCGCATCCCTCATCACCACTTTGTCTCTTTTATCATTCGTACTTTAAAAAAAGCAGACTGATCCTCTTCAACTGTTTACAAAGCTTATTAAAAACGTGCTTCTTTGTACATCCTGTTTTGCAAATGCTTTTCTTCTCTGTAATCTGGATGTTTTCTCCACCCCTACCTTGAATTTCTCCCTCTTCCTCTTCCTGGCCTTCTTGTCATATCCAAAGCACTCTTTTCTCATAAAAAGCAAGGACATAACACTTCTTAGGTCTTTATTTCGTGCAATAGAAAAAAAAAACTTCCATGATGTGGCATCTGGCAGATGCCTTTGATGACAAGCCCCATCACTTCCACTATGACTAGCCATGCTGCTTGGGGATCATGGGGATTATCATCCATCACATCTGGAGGGTACCAACTTGGGGGAGGCTGCAGCAGAAGCTTATGAATTCTAACTGTTTTAATGTTCATTTTCTTTCTTTTTGAATATTAATAAATTAATCTGGTTTTATAGGAATGTTCCCATCCCTCTGACACAAATCATAATTCTTACCTTGTTGTTCTCATGACTTTCTGCTTTTCAGAAAACCTCCTCTTTCAAGGCTACCTCTAGAACCAGTCTTACCGTGAAGAAATATGAACCAGTTGTCTGAAATTCTTGAGTTGAGAACATAATGTATAATGTTGAATATAATCCTCTTTAGTATCATGTAGATTTGTAATCTGGACCTAAATACATCAATAAATCCCATGCTACCCCCCCACACGCACACAATTAACGGTCATGATTTGGAGGTGAGATCAAACCTAAGTGAACTACTGATATATTGTGTCTTAGAAATTAGTGAGGTTTAGGGAGGCAAATTAGGCTTTCTTCCACAAATCATCTCGAGAGAATGAGTTGAAAAGCTTGAGTACAACAAGACAGATATCTTGGAGCTGGTTTTTTCTCCCTCTCCAGGCTGCTCTGAATTCTTTATAATCTAGTCACCACCATCATTAAACTCTCAAAGAACCACTGGGCTCATATTCAAAAATATGTTGGCCTCTATTTACCCCTTTCTTCATGGTGTATCTCTCAAATGGCTGCATACGTAAATAAAGCCTGGGTGTTCTTATTAGGAAAGGCTATATATCACGGAGATGGGTGCTGACAAGGCTGGTAAAATCTGTTTCTATTCTGAGTGAAATAATTCCGTGCCTTCAGTTTGTTTCCTTCCAGGCTTGGCCGTTGTCTCTACAGCTAAGGACCAGTGTACTTCTCAGGGAGCTGTTCCTGGTTGAGGGACAGATGGTTCTGGATCTTTTTTTAAATGGATCCGCTCTGCAGATCAGTGGCCCTTTCACACTATACAGTTATAGCACTGTGATTCCACTTTCACTACCATGGCTTCATCTTCTGGAATCCTGGGATTTGCAGTTTGTTGAAGTACTAGACCTCCCTGGCAGAGAATTCTAAATGCCCTTACTTCAACTCAAAACCTCAGAATTCCATAGAATGGACCTCAGCATTCCAAAGGGAATATTCCCATATTAATCAAATACCGCAGGGAACAAGGGCCCTAGGTCTGTTTCTCAAATGAGACCTTAGGAAAGCTGTTTTTTAAAACTATGGCTGGGGAATTTGGAAACTTGTAATCCATTTAAGGAACTTTTCCAAGCTTTGTCTTAGATGGACTGCTGCTGGGTAGAAAATGTGAGATATCATTATGCTGTTCAATGCAGTCTGATTTTCTCTTCCCTGACCACTGAGTGATGGAATATGCTGTAAAGGTTTACCTAGCTTGATGAACCGAACTTCTAAAGGTGGCATATTTAACACAGGAATCAGGAACCTCCAAGCCATGGGATATATTTGGCTGGGAGGAGATCCCTATGTGCCCCACTAGCTTTCCTGCTCTTCTTATATCTGAACAACTTTCAGAAAGAAGGATTTCCCTTCCTCTTTCCCATGCTTCAGTGCCTCTTTTTTAAAAGTCACCATCAGTGTCAATGGAAGCTTTCCTGACTGCAGAAAAACTGTGTGGAAGTGGAGGCCATTTGAGGCAGGCCTTGCTAACAAGGAAGGAAGGGCTAACCCTATGCTCCCCATGATCCCCTGGAAAAGTAAGCCACCTCTGCAGCTTCAATGCCTTTAAATGAGGCTTTTAAAAGACTTAACTGGCAAGAGTTGAAACTTTTGAAAAGTCTGATTGCTGTGAAAAAGCATGTGAAGTGTGTGTGTGTGTGTATGAGAGAGAATCAGAATGAGAATGAGTATGTATGCATTTTATGTATGTGAGCTTGCATTCATTTTTAATATTGTAGCCTGAATCCAGTTGCTATTCCCAACTACAGTAAATCAAAGGGAACTTGGTAATTCAACACTTACGTAAGCTCCACTGAGACAATGCGTATCCTCTTACTGGGGCTAGCAGTTAGATATAGGCCTATAAACTCCTTGTATAGAGGCTTGCTTATGTCCATTTTTGTTCCTCTTTCCAGGCTCTGTGAAGGATGGATATTTTTATCACCAGCTCACTATGTCTTTATTATTGCGGCTGATGTTTTGCATTGGATAATTAGTTAAGTATGCTAAGTCAGAATTTAGTACTTAACTCAGTTAAACCAACTTGACCCTCCACCAAACCATGCTACCATCGAAAGAAGGGGGCTGAGCATAAAGGCTGGTATCGCTTAGGCCGTTTCTGCACGAGGCTGTTATAGTGCTATGATTCCACTGTCAAGATCCTATAGAATCCTGGGGTTTGCAGTTTCAGGAGGGGCTGTCCAGAAAAGCCTATAGTGCGGAAATGCCTATAGTGGCTACCATGTCAATGAAGCAGTGAATCCATTTGGGGATCTTATGGAGCTTCCAAGGTGCTTCTTTAAACTTTGGACTAAAACACCTGGAAGACCAAAATATTACTGAACTAACCGAGGAGCAAAAAAATAGCTTAAATTCGAATATAACTGTAATGGAGATTACAGAGGCGATTAAAACATTAAAAACAACAAAATCTCCTGGCTTGGATGGATTTTCATCATTATATTATAAAGCATGTCAGGATGAATTAATTATTCCAATGCATAAAATGTTCAATGAAATCTCAAACTGGGGCAAACCACAGTCCTGGAATGATGCGAATATAACTCTAATATTAAAACAAGAAAAAGACCCCCGGGACCCAAACAATTATCGACCAATATCTTTGTTAAATGTTGACTATAAGATCTTTGCCAACATAATAGCTGACAGACTTAAGAAAATACTACAGAAAATAATTCATGAAGATCAAAGTGGCTTCTTGCCTAAAAGATACATAAGAGATAATACAAGAACAGTCACAGATATGATAGAATATTACAAAAAGCATAATGAAAAAAAATCACAATGATCTTCACTGATGCTGAAAAAGCATTCGATAATGTCAATCATCAATTTATGTTGCAACTATTTAACAAGATGAACTGTGGCCAAAAATTTAATACATGGATTGGCGAAATTTATAGAAACTGCAAGGCCCAAATAACAATTAATGGTGAGAAGACAAAATTCATTGATGTGAAGAAGGGCACCAGACAAGGATGTCCACTCTCACCATTATTATTCATAATGGTATTGGAGGTCCTATTAAGAGCGATAAGATCTGAAATAGAAATCAGAGGAACAAAAATAAAAGGACAAGAATATAAACTGAAAGCCTATGCAGACAACTTGATAATTTTTCTAGAGGATCCTAAAGCAGAGTGTGCAAAAACTATAGGAGATAACAAAAAAGTTTAGAGAGTTTGCAGGTTTTAAAATTAACAAGAACAAAACAAAGATTATAACAAAAAATATGAGAAAAGAAGAAATGGAAGAATTGCTAAGGTTAACCGGATTTGAGACAGAAAAGAAGATAAAATACTTGGGCATTATGATTTGCAAACAAAATAATGAATTGTTTGAAAACAATTATAAAAAATTGTGGAATGAAATTAAAAAAGAAATACAGAAATGGACGACATTGAAATTATCCTTAATGGGGGGAAATGGCAGCAATTAAGATGAATATCCTCCCCAAGATAAATTTTCTTTTTCAGAATCTTCCGATAATCATAAATGGATGTTTTGGAGAGTGGAAGAAAGGCCTGTCTAAATTCATTTGGGGAGGAAAGAAACCTAGAATAAACTGGAAGATATTAATGGACAGGAAAGAAAGAGGTGGATGTGGACTTCTGGATTTGAAACTTTATTATCTTGCAAATGGCCTAACCTGGATAAAGGAATGGATTACAATAAAAAATGAAAGAATGCTGAAGCTGGAGGGCCCAGAGCTGAGATTTGGATGGCATGGGTACCTATGGTATAATTAGGCCAAAGTGGATAAAGATTTCCTTAATCACTACCTAAGACACTCTTTAATGGAAATATGGAAGAAATTCAAACGTAAGATGTATAGCAGAATTCCATTATGGATATCACCACATGAGGCCCTATTTGGAAGATGGAAAGACCTGAAAGAAAGATGGCTTAGATATGAAGATGTTATAATTGAAGAGGGAAAAGCAAACTTAAGAATAAAATCAAGAGAGGAATTAGAGGAGGAGGGTCTTTACTGCCAATGGTTTTTTTACCTCCAACTTAAAGAAAGATTTAAAATGGACCTGAAACTTGAAGGCTTTGCAGCAAATAAACAACTAAACAAATCTGAGAAAGCTATCTTTGAAAAGCCGGAACATTTAACTTCGCAAATATATAAAATTCTATTAAACAGGGAGTTGGAAACAGAAACGATTAAAGAATCCATGAATTTATGGGCACGTAATATAGGGCATGAAATTAAATTGGAACACTGGGAAAAGAGCTGGAAAAATACACAAAAATTTACATTAGCCGAGAATCTGAAAGAAAACCATCTTAAGATGCTGTATAGATGGTATTTAGATCTGGCAAAGCTGAGTAAAATATACAAGACTCAAAATAAATATTGGAAAGGCCAGGAAGAAGATGGCACATTTTTTCCCATGTGGTGGTCTTGCCCCAAAGCCAAAAAATATTGGAAAAACATTCACAAGAAAATTACTGAAATACTGAACATAAATATTCCACTATCCCCAGAGATCTTCTTATTAAACATATTGCATCAAATAGATAAGGCGTCTATGAAATATTGAAGGGTAATACTTTGTATGGTAAAGACGGCAAGAATAATGTACGCTAAATATTGGAAGAATAATGCTATCCCTGAAATAGATGAATGGGTGGTTAAATTACTTGAAATGACAACATTAGATGATTTAACTATAGCTCTTAGGGGCGAGATGCGGGGGAAGAATGGAAATGAAATGGCACCAATCAAAAACTACATGAAACAAATGTGGGCATTACAAATTTAAAGAATGGTGAATATGATGTAGGAACGAGAAGGGTAAATTGGAAAGCAAAGATATGGAAAGTTGAGGAAGTTGAAATTCTTAAAGGAAATCAGGCAGGCCAACAGAAGTAGTAAAATCTCAGAGGAAACTGTAAGAAACTAGATAATCAACCAAACAAGAGGATGGAAGGAGGTAGAATTTGTATATTTAGAATGCCGATAAGGGTAAACTAAAGAAATTAGAACCTTTGTATAGTTAGTACTTGGATGATAAAATAACCCTTGATGTAAAACAGAATGATTTAAAGCAAACGATAGAAGAATTGTTTATAATTTACAATTTGCTTTTCTAGATATACAATTTAACATGGAATGGAAAAAACAAATAGGACCGTTGTTACAATACTTGTAAATATTGACTGATTTTAATAAAAAAAAACTTTGGACTAAAACACAGAAAAGATACATCACCTCCATTGGAACCACCAGTTTCTATTGCAAGAATATTTTTACTTAGACTTTACATTTAAATTGGAAGCCCTAGAACTATACTTTGGGTCCAGGTTACCATCCCAGTCCCTCAGACACCACCATACCACCATGAACAAAACTTGCTCTTGTCTGATTTTGGAAACTAGGCAGGGTTGGCTCAAGTTAGCACTTGGATGCAAGACCACCAGGGAACATCATGGATCCCCAGGCAGGGCTAGGAAAGAATCTTGCCCCAAATCATGGAAAGTACTGCAAGTCAGAGCTTGACGATATTGAGCTAGAAAAGCAATGATGTGACATAGTGTCTTATGTTTATGTTATGTACCCCCTTGGACATGAAAAATTGAATGATGTGGGCAAGCTGCTGTCTCCTGGCCACAGTCGCTCACAGTGGGGTAGCGGCACTCAACATGACAGTCCCCGCTGTGTTGTCTTCATATTAAGAAAACCAGTTCTATCCATTTTTCTCTTCAATGAGGCATGTCTTCTGTGAAGTTAATACGACTTAATTGTTCATTCTGAATGAAGACTCATACACTCCAGACACTTTGCATAACAACACAACAGCTCACAACAATATATAGTTACTTTGAAAAATCATGACTCCTGAGCCTCCAGCGCTAGTGTGAGGATTGTAACTAAGCTAAGAGATAAAGGGGAAGTTTATTGTGTTGGCAAATGACATTATACACCCTGTTAATACAAACTATCCTGGTACTCTGTAGTGATCCCATTTTATCACTGTCTGCCCATCTGTAAAGTGGAAATAATAGCATCCCCCATCCCTTTTTTATAACTACAGTTCCCAGATTCCCCCACTAGTCTCTGAAGAACAAATGCATAGATGATTGTCCATTTATACATATGCTCATGCATGGAAGCATGTACACACTTGGTACTCTTTTTCTCACTCTACAGTGAGAAGCTGAATGTGGACATTGTTTCCTTTCCTTCTAGACTTCCTGCTTGGTCGCTAGAGTCCGGCTTCCTTCTCTGTGGTAAGCCAGGCCCTCCCTGCTGTGCGAGAAGGGCTTTGTTACTCACACACATTCTCTCCCACCCAAGACTCACGTTCAGCCTCTTGCTTCTAGGAGGTCAGAATTCCAGTTTTTTTTCCTGCACATATATGAAAAAGCTAACACATCTGCCTCTTCCAACAGCAGGTGGCAATGGCTGGTCTGTTCCTTCCATGCTACTGATCTCCAGGAAGAAGCAGTCTTCAATTAATGTATAACATTAGCCATCAGTCTTTAAAAAGCAGTTCCTTTTTGTTTGAAATCTTTGCTACTGAGCCTTTGGAGACTGAGCCATTTCCATACTATGCTGTTATAGCATGGAAATTATTCCACTTTCAACCTCCTCTGGAATCCTGGGGTTTGCAGTTTAGGGAGGGGCCTTTAGAATTCTCAGCCAGAGAGCTCTTGGGCCTCAATAACTACAAACCCCGTAATTCCAGAGGATGTTGAAAGTGGAATAATAGCACTATAACACTGTAGTGCAGAAATGGCTTTAGGCTTTAATCCTGTTGATTATCCCAAACAGAGTAGACCCACTGAATCCTGCTGATTATCTCAAAATGGAGTAGACCCACTGAATTAATTGTTGAATTGTTGAAACAATCAATTGTTGAATGGTGAGTCAACACATTGGTAAGTCCCGTTAGTTAAATAGGTCTGCTCTGCTTTGAGCTAGTAACAGAATTCAGGCACTAGAACCCTGAGGTTTTTTTGAAGCTCCATTTTAATTTGTTTGTTCAAATAAACAAGTAGGCTTTGCAACAAAATGTTGCAGTGTATTTGGGGCCTTTAACAGAATATTCCCGCAAGAGGAAATTATTAGCAGCAGTTCAGGCCCAGTGTGTGTGTGTGTGTGTGTGTGTGTGTATGAAAAATGGAAAAATAATGATATCTTTATTTGCTTTCTCATACCCGTAACATACTAAAAAACTCAGGTTGGGAATGGATCTGTATCCCATACCTGGGGTCCTTTCACACTCTGCAAAAAATAGCACTATGTTTCCACATTTATAGATCTCATTCCATCCTGTGGAATGCTGAGATTTGCATTCTAACGCTTAGGATTCACAGTCAGAGAGCTCTACTGTCTTCCAAAACAAAAAGTTCCAGAATTCTATAGGAAGAAGTCATGACAATCACAGTGGAATCATATTGCTATATTTGTGTAATGTGAAAAGGCCTCTGATAATTTGGTAGCTGACTTGTAGGCTGAAAAAGTAGGAAAAATGTATACTTTCCTCTCCTACCTCCTGAAAGGTCCCTGTATACCAGTCACTCCCAACCTAATGCCCTCCGTATTGTACTGAATTTGAATACAAACCCTCATCATCCAAAGCCAGCAGGACCAAAGTCTGTGCTGACTGGGGATAATGGAAATTGTAGCCCAACACATTTAGGGGAAAGGTTAGAGGAAGAGTTCTATATACCTTTGTTGGAGTATTTTTTCAATATTTTTCATGGCATGCATGCATTCTCTCTGACCCTGCTCCTCCTCTCCAGGATGCTTAGTGCAAGATGTTAGATGGTTGGACAGTTTCCTTTTCTCTCTACATTCCAACTAAAGCTTCGAATTCCATATATCCTGGAAGCAAATAGGTCATTGCCAGGCCAGTGGTGTGGGTGTGGGTATCTTTGAATTTTAATTTACCCATGAATGCGTTTCTGTGTACTTAAGAAATCTCCTGTAGAAAAGATTAAAATCAAAGCTAAAGACACCATGTTCCCCAAATATAGCAACAGAGGAATGAAAGGGTAAGGGGAAAAAATACAATAATTATAAATACATTTAATGCAAAATTAGAACAAAGAAACTAAAATGATAAACATAACAAACAGTGCATAATTTAGCACCAGTGAAGTACAAAACTAAAACCAATGCACTAAACGTCTTTCAGCCAAAGTGGACTTCATCAGCAATTACATGCAAAATGACAGAGACATAATTATAAATAAAAGGGCTGGCAGTACAGAGCCTTAATGTTTTACTGCCAAGCCTTAAAGATCATAATCCAATAAAGAAGGTCAACAAACAAACTAAGAAGCTTGGTGGAAAGGCAGACCCCAAACTCTGGATATTTTTAGGAAGAGCAGCGATCTCTCCTAAGCCATCTACCTTGTTTCTGATTACTCTTCCAAACTGATTAGCCTTCTGTCACCCCCTTAGCTATTACAGCAAATGATAGTCTCAGACAAGTGGTTAGTCTGCATTGTTGAATCAATGCAATTTAAATAAGTGTCAATTCACCGAGTTGAATTATCATCATTGTCATGTGCTCATTTCAGCTTATCACTATACTAACGTGACTATCACAGGGTTTTCTTGGGAAGATTTCTTTGGAGAGGGTTTGTCATTGCCTTCCTCTGAGGCTGAGAGAGTGGGACTTGCCCAAGATCACCCAGTGAGTTTCCATGGGAATTTGAATCTTAGTCTCCCAGAATCATAGTTCAACATTGAAATCACTACATCACGCTGGGTCTCCAAGTTGGATTATAATGTAATAATAATGATGATGGATTATAATGCATCTGGCAGTTTGGGTTTTCATAAACAATTGGTTTTCTCTGTTTCTGTGTGAGAGTTTTGAGTGACAGAAAATTTTTGTTCTGCCCAAGGTGAAAGGTAGATTGATGTACAGAAGTTGTTGGATCTTGTTCTTGACAGAATGTTATATCTGTTGTTAATTAAAATATATAACGAGAGCGAGCATGGCTTAGTGGTTGAAGTGTGGGACTATGACTCTGGAGACCAGGGTTTGAATCTTTACTCAGCCGTGGAAACCCACTGGTTGATAAAGTCACTTTAGGATTATTACAAGCCAGAAACAACCTCAACAACAAAGTCAATTTGTGCTGGGTGAAGATCAGCCGATTATTTACGATGTGACTTCTTCTGTGGTTTTGACTTTCAGAACCAGTGCTGACTCTGTCAACTTGTATGTTGTCTGAGGAAATAAAGATCTCATTTGAAGTTTCTTTGTAATAACTGTATAATAACTGATGACTTGATTTTCTATGTATTTATTTTTCTATTTTAACATTGTTCAGATTTTGCATTAAACTAATAAATTTGCATTTACTTGTAGGCCACCATCTTCCTCTGTTACAACCAGTTTATTGAAGAAAGGGATATAAAACTCTATGGTAAATATCAAATAAAGCCGTAACATCAACAGCAGAAGTACCTACTGAGTAGAAGAGAGCACTATGAAGAACATCTCTTCCAACTTCCTCAGGATCTCTCTACCACCACCAATAAGGGGGCTGAAGGAAGACTTTTACATATCTTTTGCACCCCCTCATCTCAAGACATGTTGGCCATTTCTGCACTAGCCTGTTATAGTGCTATGATTCCACTTTCAACATCCTATGGAATCCTGGGGTTTGCAGTTTCTGGAGGGGCCGGCTGGCCTCTCCAGAAACTACAAACCCCAGGATTCCATAGGATGTTGAAAGTCGAATCATAGCACTATAACAGGCTAGTGCGGAAATGGCTATTGCTTGAGAGAGAGCTCCAGGTTGGGATATATTGCAGAGCTTAGAGGTGACCAGTTACAGGTCACCATAAGTCAGAAATGACTTGAAGGCACACAGCACCAACAACAATGCATAGTTCAGAGCTGGCTCATGCCATACTTTGCGCTGCTGCTTTATTGTTATTTTTGTGGCTGTTGGGGTAGCAGACAGGTAGACCAGAGGAGAACATGTTTTGTACCATGTGCCAGTACCTTGGAGCATCCGGATATGTGCTTTTTTAAAGAATAAGTGGAAGAAAAGCATTTTGTTACTTTTGAGAAATGTGGAAGTGCAGAGTAACTTTTTAAAACCATAACTACAATGCCAACTATCTGCTCTGGGGTGTTTGCCTTTTGCTTATAACTGTAACTAATTACTTTTTAAAAATAACTCTCCAAGCTCTGTTGGCATCAGCTGCTTTAAAGCAGCAGGAATGGCAACATTGGCAGCAGAAACATAACCTAAAGTAAGGAGAGCAGCCTGAAGAGCCCCCTCCCTTTCCAGGGCCCCCTTTGCCACTGCAATGTTTAAAGAGAGCCTAGTGAGGAGGAGCTTATATATCGGTCTGGGTGAGAACGCCTACCTCTGAAGAATGTGTAGCCCTCTGGTTTTGTGCTCTTGGATTGCAGCTCCCATGGTTCCTCAGTGTTGTCTAGGCATGCTAGGGATGAGCAGAGTGGCAGCCCAACTATATAGGGCTAGATGTAGAGACTGAAATATAAGCTTCCTAGAGATAAATCTATTGGGAAGAGAGTGGGCTTGTTCCTCTTGAAGGACCAAAGAGATATGCCACTGTTCCTATCCTTGCATCCCTTCTGTTTTCAAGAATTCCAGCCTCTTGGAAATGGGACCCACTGGTGTCATATCCACAGGACTGTGGTTGCAGTGGTGGCACTCATACATAGGGGCTGGCTCTGCCACCAAACAAGGGGGGGCAATCATCTCAAGTGGTTGGCGTTTGAGGAAGCAACTCTTCACCTATTCCTTTTTCTTCCTTATTCCCTAAGAACACCCCACCATCTCCAGGTGTGGTTTGTTGCTGTGCTGTGTACTTTCCAGTCATTTCCAACTTATGGCCATCCTCAGGTGAAGCCTACATGGCTTTTCTTGGCGTGATTTGTTCAAAGGGGGTTTGCCCTTGACTTCCTCTGAGGCTGAGAGTGTGACTTTCCCAAGGTCACCATGGCCAAGCAGGAATTCAAATCCTGCTGTGAAGCAAGGTGCTAGGTTGATCGAGCTGAGGGAAGCCAATTGCAGCTCAGATACTGCTGTGAAGGGGGTTTGTGGGTGAAAAGCAGGTAACAAAAACTCAGAGGTTGTTTCTAGGAGAACAGACAGGGTTTTAGAGCTGATAGAGGCAGGGTTTGGATTTCAGAGAGACAGGACAGTTACTCAGGAAGGAGAAATTGATATTCAAGAAGTCATGTAAGAATAGAATATTCAAAAATTATTGTATAGTATTACTGAGTTCTAATACATCTACAGTTTTTATCCTTAAAATAACTGTCTCCGGCTGTTTCTATCAAGCCTGAAAAGGACTCAGGCCACTCTAACCATAAAGAACACACACCAACACAGTCACAGGTCCACATTTAAGGGATCACCCTGAGGCCCAGGAACCCAGTTCAGAAAGGGGTTCAATAGGGGACAAGGGTGGGCTGAGTGGTAGGATTCCAAGGGCTGGAACTTCAGGGCCAGCCTGGCAAGGGGATCTGTCACATCCAGTCTTCTGGAGTCCTAGTCCAATATTCAAATCACTATACTGTGCTGGCTGTCTTTCAGGTGTGGTAAAGGATGCTGAAATAGCACTGAAACACAATTCAGCTACCAGTCTACTTGGCGTCTATATGCAGAATAAAGGAGGGTGCTACCCTGTTCTTTGCCTCAGCAGCCAAACATCTTGCCTTCAGCCTCCCCGCCTCAGCAGAACAGAACCGGGGGTCCTCCTGTATATCTGGGTCCTCACAGAAAGTGAAACAGCTGATTACTAAGCATAAGCTTGGCAGGCTGTTTTAGAGAACTCTTTCATCTTGGTCACTGGTCACTGCTGGTACCTGTTCACATTATACAGTTGCAGCTCTATGATTCCACTTTAACTGCCCTGGCAACATCCTGTGGAGCCTTGGGATATACAGTTTAGGAGGGATACTTAGAATTCTTAGCCAGAGAGCTCTCACATCTCATCAAAATGCAAATCCTAGGCTTCCATGGGATGTTGCAGTTGGGAGTTTGAATGGAACCATAGTTTTGATAACAGTGAAGTATGAAAAAACCCATGGTGAGACAGCAGGAGGAAGAGGCAGAGCATAGAAAAGTTACTTTTTGAATGGCACAGTGCCCAGATGCAGCTGTGCTGCCTGGAGGGTTTTGGGGTCACTGGTGGGGAAAAGAGGAATTTTTCCCAGCTCTGTTCTCAAGTGTCTCCAACAGAACAGAATTGCAATATAATAATTATTATTCTGGTGTTGCAAGACTCTATGTTGTGAAAATAATTCTGTAATAGTGGTAATAGTAACAATGGTAATAATAGTACTAACTAAAATAATAGATGGGCCATATGATCTGCTCATATATCTAGTGTCATAAAGGCTAACTACTACATCTAACTGCCGTAAAGACTAAAGCATTTTATTTGACATAAGTTTTCAAAGTCTGGGGGTCATCCACACCAGCTGGTAGAGAAGGGACAAAACAGAGAGATCTACCACTAGTTCCCCTTTTCAGAAGCAAAATTGGCAGCCACAGACAGAACTGAGAGGTCTTGGTAGTGGTAAGGAGTCCTAGGTTCAAATTCCCACTCAGCTACAGAATTCATGCAAACCAGTCATTGTCTTTAGTTAAGTATTTTATTTATTTAAGTGTTTCTGTATCACCTCCCAGCCCACAAGGGCTCCTTAGGTGACTGAACAAATAAAAATCAATTAAAACAATACAAAGACAAAAACATATTAAAATACTCTTTAAAAGCTCCCAAAAGAACACTAAAAACAATCCTAGAATCCAATTTTGAAACAGTCAAAATAGCAATTCCAAACACTGAATGCCATGCAGAACAGTACAGTTTTGGCAGCCTGCCGGAAGCTGAAAGGAAATGGAGCCAGCCTAACTTCCTAGGGTGTGGAGTTCCACAGCTGAGGCGCTGCTACAGAGAGCTGTCACATGTACTCATCAACCTAACTTCATGGGGTACTAGGACACACAACAGGGCCTCCTCTGAAGATCTCAAATTTCTGACAGGCTCATATGGGAAGAGTTTTTCAGATATATTGGCCTTAAGTTGTTCAGAGGCCGACACCAGCACTATGAATTGAGGTCTGATGCCAGTGCAGTTCTGGTGTTATAGAGTCTCTAAAATGTACATCTGACACCACTTTGGCCTCTGCATTTTGCACTAGCTGCAGGTTTCAAATACTTTTCAAGGACATTCTTAACTGTGAACAGGGTCATGTAGTCCTGTGGTGGAAATCATGAGGCAACCCTTTTGGGGAGATTTGGAGCCAACAACCTGACAAAGACTTTGGCACCCTGCAATTTTTTTTGGCTGAAAAAAAGTGGCCCATTAGGCTGGAAAACACCTTTAAATGAAGGAAAACCCCTTTGTGGGACCAAAGAGTTGCCAAAGGAGATACCAGCCCTGTCCTGTATCCAGTCTGGCAATCCTGGGTCATTACAAGCTGTTTCGGGAAGCTCTCCATGTTCAGACAGCATTACCAAAATAAATAATATAAAATAAGAAATAAAAATAAAAATCTCCAAACAGTCCCACCATGAGATGTTATCACATTTGGTTGCCCATAGTGGTAACTGGGGATGAAACACTGCAGCCCTAGGGAGGAACTAAAAATCTAATGCTGTGGCCCTCCATGCTTTGGAAGATGCTCACTGCTGTAGATCAGCTTGAGTTCATTGGAGGAAATATTGTTGTCACCCCAGTTTCACAGTCTACAAAAGGTTCTTACCACCAACAATTTGGATCTGATTGAAGAAACTAGGAATCAGTGAGATATTGTGGGATAATGTGGAATGTTCTGATGAGGATGGTGATCACCACCACCCCTATGTTTCTTTACCACACCTTTTCCCAAAACTTTCTATAATAGTCCTATTATGATCTTGTATAGGGTGATTTCATTCAGATGTTTTGTCAGCCCATTTAGAACTGTTCTCAGAGCATGTACAACCACTGGAGGGACAGCTGATTTTCTTTCCCCGGATGAATCTCAGTTTGTAGGCCTCACTAGTTCATAAGCTTTCGCCTATAATCCAAGCTTTCCTTTTCCAAATCGCAGTTATATTGCCTTCCGCGGGTTTTGCTTCTAAACGTAAGGAGGCAACCTTTGTTAGATCTTAATAGAACGCCTTCCAGTTGCCCGATCGGTCCACTAGGGGGCAGTGGAGCATTGCAGGAGCCCCTCGGTTGGGCAACTTCAGTTTTTCGATCTTTGAGGTCTTGTCATTCTCTGTATAAACAAGTTACGTTCAAGTGTTTAGGTTATAAATTACGTCCATGCAGGCTTGCCTTGAAAAGAATGTAAACACAGCACTGTGGTCGATGGCACTCTCAAACTGACTTTATAATATACAGCAGGCCTCGCTAAAGTCCAAGAAGCAGCGTGCTTGAATATAAATATGAAAATGGAGAATTTAAAAAGAGAAGCGGGGAGGGGGAGAAAAAGAAGGAAAGAAAGAAAGAAAGAAAGAAAGAAAGAAAGAAAGAAAGAAAGAAAGAAAGAAAGAAAATGCACCAATTCACTCCCATTTTTGTTATTTGGAAATGCGAGATCGATGGGGTGCCTCATTTTAAAAGAGGAAGTCCCTGTTATTTTTTCTAGGCTACTTTGCTACGTTCCATTCGGTATGAGACAAGATGCCATTACGTCAGCGAGAGGGCTACTTGGCGGGCGGAGGAGGGGGAGGGGAGAACGTGGGCCCGATCCACCAGAATCGCTCCAAACACCCTTTCACCCATTCCCGCTCCTCATCTCCTTGGAACAATCTGGAACGTAAGCCCTTAGGTAAGTCCGTGGATCCGTCGATTTCGCAAAAAGCTGTGAGAATAATGGCATTTCTTAATTACTGCACTTCAACGTCAACTCCATTCACTAAGTGATTTTTTCCCCCCAAAAAATAAAAATCTAACGAGCCCTCCATCCCGGGTTGGAGCTTCCGTTTAGTGCGTCTGTGGCATTGCAAGGAATCCAAGATGTTTTCCAAGCAAGCGGAAGAAAAAACGGATTTACCCATCTCACCCCCCGCAATTTAGACTCTATCTTGGTTTAGAGAAAGGAAAACGGAGACCAGACTACCTGTTTCTCTGGTCGGTTTGTGACAGCCTTCTCTCATCTGCCTGCTCGGGATGGCTCTGACTGCAACCCCCATCATCCCCAGCTCCCCGTGTTGCGGAAGGCCATCCAGCGACAGCTTTCCCTCTTTCAGAAGATTAACCCGAGTTTTAAGTTCTGGATAAAGGAATCGTTTTTGAAAAGAGTGGGCCTTTTTTTCCCCCAGGGTCCCATTCGTTCTCGTGGTTTTTTTAAGACAGCAAGATGGAGTCTCAACATGCATTACACAGGAAAGTCAGTTCTGTTGGGTAAGACCGGCAGATAGATCCTTATATCTGGAGGTACACGGCAGCGAGCCCAGGCATTTCTACTTAGAAGTTCCATCGAGTATAGCAGGGCCTACCGCCAGGTAAGATGCAGAGGCACGTGAACCGCTTTGGGAAGTTCACAGCTCGGGCCAGTAGTAGCCAGGAGAGACTGCCCGGGTGTAGTCACGAGCGGGACATGTTCCTCAGCAGCCCTGGTCTGTTTTGGGGGCCTCTCTCCTCTATATCTCGCGGATCTCTGTTTCAAAACGGCTCCTAATAACTGCTGAGGGAGAGAAGGTGCCCAAACGCACGTCCCAGATTCATCCACTCTTACACTCTAAAACTTTCTAAAGCAAGTGGCTGGATCTCGAGTTAGGAGTCCCGACAGGAAACAACGTGACCGGTCCTTGTTTAAAGGTAGTGTCTACACGCGTTCCATCTGACGGGGGCGGATGCCCAGCGAAACCGATTTCGCCCCTCTGAATAGGGAAGCAGCTATTTGAACCCCGGGGCTACGGTTTCCTAACGCCTGAGGCTGAGGCGCCTCTTCTTCCAAGCTGCTGTGGACTAGCGAACGAGGGAAAAAATGCACACTAAAACTACTGCCTCTAACCTAAATCTCCCCCCGGTGTTACTAAACCGTCCCCACACCTTTTATCACGAAAAGAGGTAATATACCTAACCTGTTGACTTCCAGAAGTGGTGGACCCCAACTCCCCTTCCTCCAGCCAGGATGACGGGCAGGAGGTCCAGTCCACCACCCCCGGAGGGCAACGAGTTGGGGAAGACTCCCTGCATCGTGACGGAGTCTGCTTCTAAACGCGTAATGTGAACCCAAAATGTGAAGCGGGCCAGTGTTCTCTTTTGCGGGGCTGGGGTGGAGTGGGAAGGAGGAGAAGATGTGTAATTCCATAGGATTCCACACTGAACGTATGGAAACGGGTCTCTGGACGAACTCGGCGCGTAACGCAAACGGCAAGTGGCAATAACAGATCTTGACAGCAGAAACATTCAGTGTGTTTTATTATTCTTTTTATAAAAGGGAGTAGTGACGCCGTCAAGGTAGGCTCGCAGAATTATAGAGCTGGAAGGGACCCCCGGGTACAAGAGTCCCCCAATATAGAAGGACTGGAATTCCATATTTGTAAGTAAGTCAAACCATAGGGGAGCATAAGGGGAGCCTAAGAGATATAAATCCGGGGTCTGGAAGCGACCTGAAGGCTGAACATGGCTGGGTGGTGGACCGGATTCTGAACGGTTGTCCAGTTTCCCACCTCAACTGAAGGCAGAAGTTTTCCTGCTTTTTCCTGTCCGGTTTTGCTCTGTTTCCAAACAAGAGTTAGCTCGCAGGAAAGAGGAAAGGCACAGCTGTCATATGCATTTTATTGAAAAACAACAACCCGCCCCAACAACTTTGTACATCACTATATCTTGACAAACCGACAAACGTTATACATAAGTGCAAATTATACTCTCCTGTTTAAAAGCGATAGTGTGTGAGTATACACAAAATTTATTTCAAATAATTATTTTTTTAAAAAAACGATTGTGATATAAACACTTTTTTTAAAAAAAGAAGGAAAGGAAACAAACTAATCTCAAACGTGGTATTGTTGCACTATTTGAAAACAAAACAAAACGAAGGAACCAAATCCGGGAACTTTCTTTAAAGGTGTACACACACACACACACACACACACAAGCACGCACACAACCAAAATCTACAACAATGCTTGCTAATAATACTGATCGGTGTTGCTGAATTGACTCCACGGCTGGGGTGTTGAAAAAAGGAAACACCTAACCTTCACAACTCCTAGGGAAAAAAAGTCGTAGAGGTTGTGAGAAGGTGAGAAATATTGCTATTCAAGCCATCTTTTCCCAAAAAGCTTCCCGAAGAGTGGCTCTTTTTATGGGAGAGAAGAAGAAATAACTAGTTAAAAGAAAAGAAAAATAATAATTAAAAGCTGGGGCAGGATCCAGTGGTAATGAAATGCTCTTGCCTCCCATTGCTTTCAATGGGAGCAAATGACGGCAGGGAAGAAGAGAAGTTTGTTCGTGTTTAGGGGCTGGAAAGTTGGTTTCCGCGGCTTATGGACTTAAGGCGCCCCCCCCCCTTCGAATTCCCTGGGACTTACTTTCCGGTAAATGTGTATGAGCTCAGGCTGCATAGCACACGCCCTCCAACCTCTCCGGATTGAAATATCTGGGGCGCCAGTAGTGTCCAGCTTTAATGGGATTTTGATCTTAAATTGCAGTTCTCCATTCTTCTGGAACTGAAAAGTTGGTAACTTCCAACTGCAGTTGATTTTACCAAAACTTTCCTTCACGCTCCCCTCAAGTCCCATTATTTTCAATGGCTCTCCTCTAAGTAGAATTTAAGTCTAAACCCAAGCCGTTTAATTCTGTTCAGTAAGGGAACCAGACACAAAAACAAAAAGGAAGTCGCTTTGCCCTCTGAAAAAGCGCTGAGTGTCAAAGGAATACTAATCTCTTGTTACGAAGCTGCAGTGACCACTTTCTGGCAAAACCGGGCCCTTCTATGCGGCGCGCGATCCTAAGGAGGATTTCCCCAGGACGAAGCCCCACTGAGTTCGGTTAAGACTGCCTCCATTGTTGGTGTGAACGGACACGGTTGCAGTTTTGGTTCTTGTTCAAAGTAAAGGCTGTAATCCTGTATATTTGCCCAAAGGTCTTCCTTTAAGCTCAGTAGGACATCCCCCCCCCGCAACTAGAAGCATTTTCTACTCGGGGGGGCGGTCGAGGGAAGGAGCGTCCCTAACCTGGGTGGGGTTGAGATCTGAGGGACCATGCGTAGGATCGGGCTGCAAGGGCTGCGCACGTTTTCCAGTAAAGCTCGGGAAAGAGATTTTTCGGACGACGACTCCCCACCAGTCAGCATGGCTGGTAAGGATTCTGGGACTCGTTTTCCAAAAAGTAACTTTTCCAAGGTTGGGTTTTCAGGCCAGAAAATCCACTCTGCTCAGTGGAAGATGCTACCAAATAACTTTCTTTCGAATCGCTTGTCACAAAAACAATACGAAAAATGGTGCCTATAGCCATTTCCGCACTAGCCTGTTATAGTGCTATTATCCCACTTTCAACATCTTATGGAATCCTGGGGTTTGCAGTTTAGGGAAGGGCCTTTGAGGCCCTTCCCTAAACTGCAAACCCCAGGATTCCATAGGATGTTGAAAGCGGAATAATAGCACTATAACAGGCAAGTGCGGAATGTCCGTGTGCGTGCGAGAGAGCGGGGGGATGAGTGCGTGTTTGTGGGCGCGCGTGGGTGCTGCTTCTTTAGGTCGCTTTGCTAGAATGGCTGCTGGACTGTACTCACTAAAACAGGACCGACTGTCAGAGCGCGCCCTTGACCCGCCGGCTCACTCCGCGCAAGTCCGCCTGTCGCGCGTGGGTCGGCGGGTGAGCCTCTGGACTTGCCGGCCCCGCCCCGACCCCACGTCCCGCTGCTCCTTCGGTCCGGGATTCACCCCCGTCCGGTCCGTGTCCTTCACATCACGCAGGGCTTGATGTCTTGGCAGACGCTTTGGTGGTGATGGTGGTGGTGGTAGTAGGAGCCGCTGGCCGAGGGGTGGAAGGAAGAGATGCCGTTGAAGTTGAGGACGAAGTCCTTTCGGTCGCACACTGGCGAAGGGTGATGCTGGTAGCGAGGCAGCCCCACTGCGGAGGAAGCGAGAAACAGCGGCTGAAACGGGGGGCGCTGGGGAGGGGGGGGGCGGCCCTAGGACGTGAGGCACAGGGCCAGGCCTCAAGCGGCCGTTTCAAGGGGTCGCCAGAAGACGGCAAATTCTTCTTGATTTATTTATTTTTAATAATTTCATTTTGTATTAATATAATAATATTAATAATAATAATAATAATAATAATAATAATAATAATAATAATAATAATAATATCAAACGCTTGCGTCATTTTTTTCCTCTTCTGCCACAAGAACTTGGCTGGCATTAGGCGCTATGCCTCTTGGCTTGAGAAGTGGGAAGCACCATTTTCAGCACGGCCTCGGGCGGCAAGATTTCTTGGCCCAGCCCCGAGGTCAAAGGATTCCCCAGTGTCAGGGAAACACTCATTTAGGAGCAGACAGGATTCCTACCCACCCCTACCCGCTTCCCCAGCTACTAAACTCATCTTGGGCCCTTCATTCTCTGTCTCTCCTAACCTGTCCCGCCCCACAGGACTGTTGTGAGAATATGGTTGAATACCATAAAGGCACCGGATCCCGTCTGATCTTGAATGCTAAGCAGGGTTAGTTCTGGTTATTACTTGGATGGGAGACCACCAACGAATATCAGGTGCTGTAGGCTACATTTCAGAGGAAGGAACTAGCAAAGAGTGGTGTATTTGTCTCAGTGGTGGACGAAAATATAGGGTTCGAGTTCCTGCTGACCGTGGAAACCCACTGCCTGATCTTGGATAAGTCACACTCTCTCAGCCTCATAGGAAGGCAAGGGCAAACTCCTCCGTCATAAGTCAGAAATGACTTGAGGGCACAGGACAACAACAACTGGCAAAACCACCTCTGAGTATTACTTGCCTAAGAAAACCCTAGGAAATCCATGGGGTCACCGTAAGTGGACAGGTCACTTAAAGGCACAGACACGGAATTCTGACGGGAGAAGAAACCAGGCACCTCCCACCCGTTCTGTGACGTAACATTCTTAATCGTGACTCTTTGACTTGCGTGCATACTGTGGCAAAAAGAGAACCGCTGCCTAATCAGACATTCAGCTAGGCAGGTTACGTCAAATTGTGACTTCTAGTAGCCCCATCGTGCGGTATTCGCCAGCTTCCAGGCCAAAGCCGAACATAAACACAGGATAAAAATAAAGTCAAACACAGACTGAAACAGTCTGTTAAATATTTCTGTTGCTTTCTATTAGTAGCACAGCAGGAGAAAAATAAAATACTGAGACGTCAGGTTAAATCATTACAATGTCGGCCGGGCTGCCCCGCATGCCTCGCCCGGAATAACAGGGAGTAAAATCTATACAGGTTGCCTTCAGGTCTTTAGGAGGGAAAGTAGGCGCTCGCTTGCTGTTGTGTGCCTTGAAGTCGCTTCCGACTTAAGGAGGTCCCAAGGCGAACCTATCGCGGAATTTTTCTTGGCAAAGTTTGTTCAGAAAGGGGTTGCCTTTGCTTTCCTCTGAAGGTGAAAGAGTGTGACTTGCCCAAGGTCACCCAGTAGGTTTCCAGAATTGACCAGGGATTCGTACCCCGGTCTCCCAGAGTACTAGCCCAGCACTCGAACCACTACCGCACAGGGCGTCTGGAAGACCGTGGCCCCTCTTTTGAAGGGAAATGAAACCTTGCAGAAATCTACGACAGGCTTTTCCCTCAGATGCAATCCTACGTTTCTGGCAATTTCCTCACTAGACTGTTATAGTGCTATTATTCTCCTCTCAACATCCTATGAAATCCTGGAGTTTGCAGTTTAGAGAGGGGCCGGCCGCCATTTATTCCAGCTAGGTTCCCCCCGGCCCCTCCCTAAACTGCAAACCCCAGGATTCCATAGGATGTTGAAAGTGGAATAATAGCGCTATAACAGTCTAATGAGGAAATGCCCTCTCGTGTCAGCTTAGGCAGAAACGCGGTGGCCCCTGCGAAGAGCTAGGAGGCAAAGAACCAAGGGCGATCGCTTGTTCAACGTGAAGCGGGACGAAGTCAGTCTCTTAAGCACTATGAAAGGCAGACCTGGCGCATATCTACTAGCTGGAAGTCAGTCCCACTAAGGCCAAATGGGGCCGATCTCCAAGGCCTGGGTTTTCGGTGCCATCTCTTTCCTTCTACGAGTTCATCCTAGCACGATCCTTGAAGAGATCCTATTCAGGGCATTAGCTCCTGAGTAAGTGATTTAACCCAAAGCTAGGGGAAGTTACTGTTGTTGTTTTTTTTTGAAGCGTACCTCCCGGTAGTCAGCCTTACCCCAGAGGATTCTGAGAGCTGTAGCCCATAAAAGTAACTTTCCTAAGCTGACTTTAATTAAGGCTACCGTGTGAAATTCAGGTTCTGAAGAGCAAGTCTTCTCAGTCAGCTCCGGGACTCATTTGCTTAATAAACATGCACACGTCCATTTACACAGCAATCCTGTACTCCTTCACTTAGTAAGTTTGCACTGGCTTGTCGCCTCTAAATCTTTGTCGATCATCTCGGTGTCTTTGCTTCCACAGGCCTGTAAGACTGAAAGCGAAGGAAGGAAATGACACAGTGCCGGGGGGGCGCAATTGGACAGAGAATCCTGCCTGCACCGTGATAGAAATTTAAGGAAAAGTCTGTAATTGTTGTGTGCCTCCCAGTCGTTTGGGACTTACGGCCACCCTAAGGCGAACCTTTCACGGTTTTTTGGGGGGCTGTGTGAGGTCACCCACTGGGTTTCCATGACCGGGGAATCCAACTCCTGGCCTCCAGGGTCGGAAGTTTAGCGCTCAAACTACTACACCAACGCTGGCCAAGGTTAAGTTCCGTTGATTCCAACGGGACAAAATTCACAAGGTAGATTATTCTACTAGCAAGGCTGCAGTCCTACACCCACTTCCTGCGGTGTGGGAGAACAATCCTAAACTTGTTTGTTTATTTAATTTATACTCCACTTTTCTCCCAACGTGGGATCCAAGCAGGTTTTCAAAAGATGCAACGTGTCTAGAACTGCGCTTTGCCTTCATCGATCGCTTTCCCAAGTGGATTCTTTCCAGACAGACCGCCGGGTTCAGTCGGTTGCAGAAAAACCCACGAAGAATTTTGTGGCATCGTAAAGACTACCAAGCTTATTACACGCTTTTTTTGGACACTGGATGAACTGGGCAGTGTACACGAAAGCTTATGCAGTAATAAATGTGTTACTCTTTAAAATACTTCCTGACTGATCTCTCAGCTCTCGGGCTGAAATCACTTGGCCTAAAACTAAAAGGCCTTGACGTTACACCCCCATCCCAGCCCCGTTTTATATGAAATTATCCTAAGGAATCTAATATGGCTTAGCCAGAGAAGGTTTTTCAGGATTAACCCATCTCAAACCAGCCGCATTCACAGACCAGCTTAATTTCAAGGAAAGTATTTGGACTTCAGCTCGGATTCCATCTCCCAAATCGTTTTAGTCCGGATGGCTTTCTGCGCAGTCAGGCGACTCCTTTAAGCCCTTTAGGCTAAAAGTCTAAGTCAGGTGCCTTCAAGCCTATTTATCTAGTCGGGACTCTCTCTACGTGTCTTCTCAGAAATAACCCTTGTTGGGCAAAAGAGGATTTTCTTTGGGGTAGGCTGGCGCTGGACTGCAGCCTTGGCAGATCGCCTGTCAGAGACCAAAATCCTTTCACTCTTGGACGAGATCTACACCTAGTTCAGTGAAAGGAGGAATCTCCGCGGTAAACTTAACGAAGACCTCGGTCTTAACAAGAACGAATTAAAAACCAGGACGCAAACTGGCCCGAGACTGGGAGTGGGCTGGTTTACTGTGGTCATTTCCGCACTTGACTGTTATAGAGCTATTATTCCACTTTCAACGTCCTATGGAACCCTGGGGTTGGCAGTTTAGGGAGGGGCCGGCCGTCATTTGTTCCAGCTAGGTTCCCCCCGGCCCCTCCCTAAACTGCCAACCCCAGGATTCCATAGGACGTTGAAAGTGGAATAATAGCACTATAACAGTCTAGTGCGGAAATGGCTTGTGACATCACGGACAGACCGCCTTTCAGGTACTGTTTCCCAAACGGCTTAGAACTCAAAACTAAACAGTGACGCCGCTCTAAAAAAAACCCTTTACAGTCAAATCTAGACTTAGCAGCCCTCCGTTAAAAGCTTGATAGGGCTGAAAACTTGGCACTCTTAACCGGCGTTCCCTATTGGGATGCAAAATGCGAAACGTCCGCAAGGGGCCCCTTTCTCTTTCAGAGACTGCGTTTGAGGCTTGCGCGTCTTAATCACTTTCTCTCCTGATTCTGACTGATCTCTCTCTCTCCCTCCCCGCTCCGGTTATAAATGAATTATCTCTGGTATTACGTCATTTATTCCAGCTAGGTTCCAGCGGCCACCTGTACTGAGACTATGCAGCCTGTCAAAAGAAACCCTGAAGCTTCGCAGGGCGCCCTGCCGGTGCCCAAGGCGCTTGCTTTCCAGTCAGAGTGCCTGAAATCCGGGTTATCAATTGGTTCTTGGCTCAGAATCCTCAAAGGGGTTTGAGAATCTTCTCTTTTAATAGGCCAGGATCTCCTCCTTCCACAAAACAGGTCAGATGACTTGAGAGACATTCGGAGGTTTAGGCTCAGGGCATGGCAGTACAGAGCCCTCCGAAAGTAGGTGGTGAAATGCTGAAGAGGATGCGGATGAAGTTAGTTGCGCATCCAAATTTCGCACGAGCCAAGCAAGAGCAGCACGAAAGAGACGCAATCCAAAACATACATCAGGATTGCAAATCAGCATCCTTAGAACCGCAACGACTGAATACCCTCAATACCTTGGAATGCTTAGGACATTTCCTCGATCTGAAGAACAGTTTTCAGTCAAGGCCTTTGGCCTGACTGCAGTGGTTGGCTGCCGCAGTTCCTGTGTGCCCTAAAGATGGCTTCGACTTATGGAAACGCGACGAATAACAGATCGCCAAGATCCCTGGTGATTAACTGCTCAGCTCATGTCTTTCAGATCGCTCCGGCTTCCTCGGTAGAATCAATCCACCTATACTAGTCTCCTCCTTTTCCTACTGCCTTCCACTTTACCGAGTATTTGCTGCGATCCTACAGACGCATACCTGAGAGTCTGTCTCCCAGTACTCCAGGAGCTCCCTTCAGACTAGACCTCGCTGGGATTGGCCTGTAAAGGGCTAAACCAAGCCACTTCTAAACACACGACTCGGGAACGACGTTTTAAAGCAAGCTGTGGGTATTGAGCCTGCTCCAAATATAGTTGGACTGTAAACCCCAGCAGCCCAGTGCTGAAGAATGCTGGGAGTTGCACCTCAAACAACATCCAGAGGGCCACGCAATCCCCATTCCCCGTGTTAAAGAGTGCGCTCCTACGGACAGAGACGTCAGCGGCACTCGTTTCCGAGTAAATTCGCCAGGGCTTGGGCTTTGCGGTATGGACATAACTGAGTCAACATCGGAGCAACCAGAGATGAATTCAGCCGCACTCCTCGGAAATGTAGCTCTACAAGTGGAGTGGGCGGCGCAGGGGCATCAGATACGCGAATTTCCGCGTCTTTCTCATGCCAAAGCACTGGCCCGTTCCTCTGAAGCCGGGAACGGGTTTCCAATGTTGAATACAGTAATGGGCGCCCGAGAAATGAAGCACTCTGAGCATGTGCAGAATGCGCTGAGTTTCAGTAAAATCCACCTCGATCTGACAACTATTAGGCCGGGGGGAATATTATAATTTCCGAGGAAAAAAGGATGGCTCACCAGCCTACTTGACCTCTGGAAGCTCTCGCTCTCCTCCTCCTCCTCCTTTTTAGCATTGCCTTCTCCCCGCCTCTCCCCCCTCCCCACATAACGAGCGAAAGCCTGGAGACATGATTAATGGCCTTGGTCCAGTTGTTAGTTCCAACTAGAGTAGACCCATAGAATTAATTGCTGCAAGATGAGTCAGCCCTTACGTCAGTTCCATAAATTCCACGGGCGTACTTTAGTTGGAAAGACAAATTTAAGCTCACAACTGCAGATTTAACGTTTAGGACCTTTTAACCAAAGTTGCCCAGATGGAGGTTTAGAAAGAAAACCGAGTTTGTCCCTTTTGATTGACGAAAGAGGAGACCCCGCTCGGTCCCCGGTTTTCTTAAAACTGTCCTCCCCCGCTTCCTCTCCGCGCATCAACCCCTCGCTCAGGCTGCAGCAAAAGGACGTGCGGCCTAGCGGTCAAAGTACCCCGCCTCCTCCGCCTGGCCCTTCGCTCACCCCGGAGCGCTCCCTTTGGCAAGAGCGATTATTTCGCTGGATTTCCTCCGTCTTTCTAATAACCCGCCTGGTATGCTCATAATGAAACCGGCGCACTTTTATTGCAGCCCTGATTCAATCAGTTTGGCTCGGTTTTAATAGTGTGCGAAAAATGTCCGGCTCCCTCCCGCGCCTCCCTTTCCCTCTAAGCCGCCCGGAGAAGCGCCCTCTGTTTCCAATCTCGCCGGGCCTTTCGGAAGGGAGGGCGGGCGAGAGGCTCCAAAGCGCCCGGGATTTACCAGCTCCGCGGCGCTAAACCGTGCATGATTTGATAGGGCTTTGCGGAGCGATAAAAATCGACGGGGACCGAAATTGCAGCTCCGCCGGCTCCTAAAAAGAAAGGAGCGCCTCCTCAACGCCCGGCCTTGTCTGCGGGGCGGAGACCTGGAGAACGACGCTGCGGAGGGCTAGGGAGCCCGATCCCAGTGTTGTGTATTGGGCCAGCGGGATCCCGAGCCCAAACACACTATTACCACCACAACTGCTACCTAGGCGATCTGTTTGTGATCTAGGAGACAGACACCTCCCCGGAAGTAAGTGCCGATCCAGGATCCACTTAAGGGATCGAAAAGATCTCCCCGGTGCAAATCAACGAGTTCGATTTACCGGGACAGCCCTCCTGCCCTCTTGCTTCATGCTTCTCTGATGCTTTGGGTCCCAGGCATTTTCTTGCACGGCTATTTATTTGTATATTGGCACAAACCTGACAAAGCTAAGTTTACTCCCTTAACCCTCCCCTCCAACTCTTGCCTTTGATTTTACTCTGAGGTCCTGGATTGACTTACTTGGAAGTAAGCCCTTCTTTATAAGAAAGGGATTCTTATCACACACGCAATAAGAAGTAGCTGTGGGCAGGAAAGGAGTGGGGCTGCACTGTCCCATTGGACGCGATGAGATTTATTTTTCAGTAAACGTGGATCGACACGCTTAGAGGCTTTCGACAAAATGCTTTCAGATTCTTGATTCTCTTTCCTTCCTTCTTTCCCTTCTCATTATGTTTTAATGGAGATAGCTCCGTCTGATTATTATATCATTTCCCCTCTTATTAAAGAAGCTTTACTCTTAACAAAATATTTCTAGGTTTGCTTGTTCGGCTTCTCCGTAGGGCCGGGCGTCAGGCAACGGTTTGCGTGTTGGACTCTGGGCTTCGAATCTTTCCGAAGCGATTCAAATCCACTGGGTGACTTTGGGCACGTCACACTCTCTCAGCCTTGGAAGACGACAAGGGCAAACCTTGCCTGAAAATGTGAGTCCAGAGCGCATAACAAAGTGGGGCTGACTTTCGAGTAAAAAAGCTCTGGATGACTCTGATAAAATTTGGGAAGCTCTCCTCGCCTTGTAGTTAGCATCCAATGGCAAACCTTTGGTTTTAGAGCAGGCTCAGGAACTCGAAGGAACGTACTTGGCAGATCGCAGAGCCTCGACCAGACAGAGCTGGCCTTTGGCCTCGCTGGCAAGCAGAGAAGCTGCAGAAAACCCCAGTCGTCATCACGGTGGACCTGAACAAGCCCAAACGGCGAGCAGACGCCTCAGTTTGTAGCCAACCGAAAGAGAAGCCCTCACAGGGGGCTGGGTTGAAACCAAAGCCGATCCCACTACCGAAGTTGGGAGAGGAACTGCCAGTTACTTGCCCTGGGTTGCGGGGCTCGACCTTTGCTTCCACGCAAGTGATGCGCCTATTAAAAATACTCCAAGTTTGAGGTGGGGTGGGAGAAGAGAAATAATCCGGAAACAGAAGGGTTTTTTTCCCCCAAACACCTTCTGAACAACTCTCTAGAGGGAAGTGAATTATTTTGAAAACGAATGAGGTGTTTTTTTTTTAAATCAAGGACAAAGACCTGGGTGGGACGTGGAGGCGGGGTAAAAAAGGAGCTGCTCTAGGTACCATCTGAAGGCAATGTGTAAAAAACTGAGTCTAATCCTCCCCCCGCATTTTTTTTTTAAAAAAACTTTACCTGCTGAAGAATCCTCGGTTTCCAAAGCTTGCATGTGGACTTTTGGCCTAATCAAAGTATTACCACTATATGGGCTCTAGAATTTTTGTGGCTAAAACGGCTCCCCCGCCCGCCTTTGCCCGTACTTGGAAGTACTCGAGGGGGAAAAAAACCCTGTCCCCCCAACATGCTTGAATCCCACTGAAATCTCCCAGACTTTTTCCTTCGAGCACCCTTCAGTCCGTTAGACCTTAACCCGTTGGACCCATCTGTGAAACCCAACGGTGGAACGGATTTTCTCTCCTAACGGAGGTGACCGAAGCTGGACAAAAGGGAAGGAAAACACAAGATCGAGGCCCTGACTTGAGACCGCTTCCTCTTGGTCTCCCTCCATGCGTGGCTTCGGGGGATCGCGGCGGCCTCCCTGCCATCCCAGCTCGAATCTCCTTCTCTTCTTTAAAACAAAGGGTGGGGGGAGTGCTTTCTGAGATCCTTCAGGCCTCATTCCCACTAGGGGAAAGTCTCTGGTTTCCAAATCCCAAGCTGAGAAAGAAAACTCTGGGGACGGGAAGGGAGGGGGGGAGAGGGAGGGGAGGGGGGGCTGAGAGAAAGGCTTGGCCGGTGATTGACAGCAGGTCGCCGACAAGAACACCGAGGCAGCGGACAAGGTCGTCTGTATTTGTTACTTGTTGAAATTCCCATAAAATTGAACAAGACCTCGCTCTCATCTGGGTTAAGTCAAGCTCCAATCCCCTTCGGTGTGGTCCAGCCCAGACTGTCTTTGTTTAGTTAACCTCCGAGACCCACGTTTAAAAGGGCTATTTGGGAGAGAGAGAGAGAGAAAAATGTTTCTCCCCTAAGAGCCCAACATCTTTTACCCATTTCGGTGCCTTATTTTCTCCGCTCAGTCTCTCGTCCACCCAGATATTTTTTTTAAGGCAACATAGCTGCGAGGAGAGGAAAACAGCAGTTCCTTCCAGTTATAGAAATAGCTCGCCTTTCGTCTGAGCACCTTCTCTTGCATTTTTGAAAGAACATCCCCCAGCTTTTAATTCCCGATCCCTTTCCCCCTCATCTTCAACCCTTCGGGGGTGTCAGATAATATTTTGCCCTCTGTATCAATTAGGCTTCAGAATCCTCAAGGGCATTTAATTTTTTAAAATTTTTGCAAGGGTCTATTATTTTTGCGATTTGCAGTTTTCCTTCCCACCTCTCCCTATCATGAAAACGCCGACAAGTTTTTAAAAAGTAACTTTCGCGGAATACTCAAGCGATGACCTGCCCTATTGACCGACAGCTGGGACACAATCCGGCCCGCGTTAATTTCTTCTCGTTGCTTCCACAAGGAGAGATTTAAGGCGCCCGCTTCTGAGTATTTATTCGGAAGGAAGCCCCCACTGAGTCTCTCATTTAAACGAGTTTAACGAGTTGAACCTTCAGCCAGGCTGACTGCCAGTTTTCCAAGTCAATGTACAGACGGAGGAGCATTAAGTCCCACTGAACTCAATAGGGTTTTACTTCGAAGAAGACGTGGCTAGGATTGCACTGTGCTTGCTACCCCCCCTCCCCAGTGTTGGACCTGGTGGGATCACCCCTTAGCTTTTTAAGGTCCGTCACAACAGCGGAATATTTTCCCCTAATGTATTCAAGGGGGGGGGGGTTAAAAGAGTTTAAAACATTATCCAGATGACTTTCGTAGTCATGTTGCTTTGAGACAAAGTCTCCCGCCGTAAGAGTAGCGCGATATCCTAAGCATGGACTGCAACAGGACTGCATCACCACTGCTTAAAAACCCTAATCCTAGGAATATTTCCTCGGGTTTGTCAACTCAGCCTTATACACAGTTACTCGGAAGTAAGCCTCTCTGTGTTAGATGCGGCTTTACCTCCAAGTTAAGGGCGTTCAAGATCTCCGTCTAGTTGCCGCTGAATTACAAACGAAGGCTGCGCTTCTCCTCACATTTACCTAGGAGTAAACCCAGCTGAAGACAACGGGATTTCTTTCTAAGGAAACGCCAGCCAGTTGGGGCAAGGCATGCGAAGGGCAGCCTCGGAGCTCGAAATCCATCAGAAACCTCTGAAATCCTCAGAAGACCAAGAAAGCCCCTGGAGATATTTTCTTTTAACGTGGCGGGAGGGAAGACTGAGTGAACTTTAATCTCGACCTAGTAATCCTCACAATCGTAATAACCCGGGAGTAATTAAGTTCTACTGTCGAGCAAGCTCCGTTGTGGGTGGCATGTCAGCCTGATCGCTGCGAAAAAAGAGCTCAGATTTCAAGAAGTTCTGGACCCGCAAGGCCAGGAAGATAAGGAGCACCCAAAAGGCAGCCTCGATCGCGCCTCCTGACCCGGCTCTCTCCCTAACAACTTTTATTAAGACACAGCCACAGAAATGCCCTGGGGCTAGAGCTTTTTGTTTTTAGGGGAAGAAAAATCATCTTTGTCTTTCCCAGCTGCCCCTCCGCCGCCTCCCTTGTCCGATTGCAGTTCTTGTTTCTCTCCGAACAATAGGTCTATTTTCCCCCCTGGAACTAACTTTTGTTTTCTCACGTCAAAGCTGCTGTTTTCAGAGAAAACACCGCGGAGACCCAGCATCAGCCGCATGTTAACGGACAGGCATTATCTGACAACTATAACCGAACCTGGGAGAGACTGGAGGAATTTTCTCTTCCCATTCCCGATTTTTTTCCTTTTTTCCTTTTTTCCTTTTTTTTAAAATTCTATCCAAGATTTCGCTTCCCGAAGTGATTGACTAGACAATGCCCTCTAGCCAATACTCTCACGCGAAAGGGGAGCAATATAATCGCAAATAAAGAGATGCGCCCTGATGTCACAGTGATTGGGCCCCTGTAAGATACCCCAAGGACTAAACCTCCTCAAGCTGCCTTGGTTATCCAATATCCCCCAAGGAGATATTGCTCAGGATCGCAGCTCGGGAAGCGCAAAGCAGGTCCGTCGAGGACCCCTCTTTCATTAGCCCAAAACAATGATTTCCTTTACCGATTTCATTTTTTCAACCCATTAACCCCCCCTTACCCTTAAAGAGCTCGGCGAACCCCCCTCTCTTATAGTGCCAGGAACCCAGAAAGGACAGCCACTCTCTGCCATACTTCCTCTCAGAGTAGTCTTGTTTCTTCTAGTGGCTCTTACTCCCAAGTAAGTGTGCACGAAATCTTGCATCTCTCTTCAGTGTCTTGGGTTAATAATTCACAGGAACCATCCCTCTCTCCTGATGCTAGATTCTATATTTGTAAAATGGGATCGGGTCCTCTGCACACTTTGAAAAATCCCGTAGAAGGGAGGGATCCTTCCCCTGATTTTTTTTAAGTACCAAAAGTTGGCTTTTCGGCCCCTTACTGCCACCTCCTCCTTTCAACGCGCTTTGAATCTATACGAGTAAACCTGCCCGCTGTCAATGCAGTAGGGATCCCGGACTTGCATTAACCCGGCAGAGCGAGGGCGGCTAAGAGCCCAGACGCTCGAGAACACGTCCGTTCAAGACAACGGCCCCGACCCATTTTTCGGGCAACTTGGTTGCTCTCTTTGTTTCCCCCGTCCGGAGCAAACCTGGATTCACAATTCCCTTCTGCCCCGATGGGGGAGCAATGCGTTTCGGATCCCAAATAAGATGGCAACCCCAATCAGCAATGAACCCCGTTAGAGTTCAGTGGAAATGACTTCCAACTAAGGCTGATTTTCAGCATCGCACCTTTAGGCTATAGGATCTCAGACTAGGAATTTGAGGCGAAGAAATTTCAGATTGCTGCTTTTAACGCAAGAGCCACAGCGCAAACAATTCAGATACTCTCTAACTTAGCCTCAAAATCTGAACAGGGGAATAATGACAATCGTAATAATTACTGTGGTGTGTCTTCAAGTCGTTTCCGACTTATGAAGACCCTATCAAGGAGTTTTCTTGGCAAGATTTGTTCAGAGGCGGGTGCCTTTGCCTTCCTCTGAGGCTGAGACAGTGTGACTTGCCCAAGGTCACCCACTGGGTTTCCATGGTTGAGCGGGGGTTCGAATCCTGGGCTTCAGAATGACTGAAATCACTACACCAGGCTGGCTCTCTAATAATAATAATAATAATAATAATAATAATAATAATAATAATAATAATAGCAGCAGCAGTAGTAGTAGTAGTAGTAGTAATACCCGTCAAAAGCGGGCAAAACGCTCACCCACCGGTTTTACTGTGTCACAATACGTGGGAACCTACAGGAGGCAGCGCCCGATTCCAAGGGGGCTGCGTTTACACCGGAAAGTAAGCGGAACCGAGAGCTCCTGTTCAAAGCACAGGAGTGGTGGCGGTAGTTAGGGTGGGACAGGATGGGCTCGCATGGGATGGGGGTCGCGGTTTGGTACCTGAGAGGTCTTCCCGGCCGTTTTGGTGCAGGTAGCTTTGCTCGAGCGAGTAGGAGGCCATTCCGGAGTGGATGCCGGCGGGGGCGGCGGCGGGGGCGGGCGGCGGCGGGGGCGGCGGCGGGGGCGGCAGGGCCTGCTGCTTGAGGTACGGGGAGGCACCCGAGGCGGTCCAGTGCCCCGCGGGGCTGCCGTAGGGCGAGTGGCACTCGATGGCGCTGGCCATGGCGGGCGAGGAGGGGACGGGGCTGCTGCTGCTGTCCGGCCCGTAGTCGGCGCCGTTGGAGGGGACGGGGCAGCTGGCCATGTACGTGGAGCCCGGGTTGGGCGACATGTGCGGGACGTGGTGGGCCTCGTAGGCGCCGGCCTGCATGACGTCCAGGGGCCCGTAGGCGTTGGGGTGGCAGCCCAGCGGGGCGGCGGGGGCCGCCTGGAAGTCGAAGCCCTGCGGGAGGAAGCCCAGGCCGTTGACCATGCGGTGGTACACGGTGGGCTTGAGGGCCTGGCATTTCCTTCGGAAACCCCGCGGGCGGCGCCGGAAGGAGCCTTCCTCGAACATGAACTCGCTGGCGGGGTCGATGGTCCAGTAGTGGCCCTTGCCCGGCCGGCCCAGGCCCTTGGGCAGCTTGATGAAGCACTCGTTGAGCGAGAGGTTGTGCCGCACCGAGTTCTTCCAGCCCTGGTAGGCGCCGCGGAAGAAGGGGAAGCGCGCTTGGAGGAACTGGTAGATCTCGCTCAGCGTCAGCCGCTTGGAGGGCGAGCTCTGGATGGCCATCACGATCAGCGCGATGTAGGAGTAGGGCGGCTTCTCCGGGCGCCGCAGCCCCGAGCTGGCTTTCTTGGCTTTCGACGGCGCGGACGTGGACGCGGCGCTACCGGCGCTGCTGCTGCTGCTGCTGCTGCTACTGCTGGCGCTGCTGCTGGACGTCTCCAGGGCGGAGGAAGCCTGCGGCGGGCTCATCAAGGCCGGGCTCCGAGGCACCGGGGCCCCGATCTCGGAGCTCATGGAGCCTGCTCCTCCTGGGCCGCCGCCGCCTCAGCGATCTGGAAGCGGCGCCCTCGGCATCCTTCCCTCCCTCCCTCCTCGCCCGAGTCCCCGCGCTCTTTCTCTCCGGCTTGCACGCAGGCACGGAGCGCCCCCCTCTCCCCTTCCCTCCCTCCCTCCCTCGTCCGTCCCCCCCCCGCGTGCGCCCGCGCGCACCCCCCCTCCCGCACTCAGGAGCCTTCAGTTCTCTCTGGCTGTCCCGCTCGGTTCTCTGCCCCCCGCCTGGTGGCCATCCTGAAGCCTTTAAAGCGGAGGAAATCCACCGAAGCCCCCCGGCCGCTTTTGCGTAAAGGGCTGCGCAGCCAAACAGAGTTCGCGGGCGCCTATCAGGGCTGGCGAGCTGTCCCCGGCTCTCCCGACAAAACTCCCCCTCGCGCCCGCTCCTCCCCCCGCGTTACTTCGACCCAAAAAAGCGGTTCCAGGGAAGAGAGGGAGGGAAGGGGGGGAACGGGGAGGTGGGGAGGGAGGGAGGAGAGAGGGCGCCTCTCCGCTCCAGCTGGCCTCCGTCCGCCCCCGCCTTAGCTCCTGCGGGCTCCAGATACCTCTGGCCGCCACCCCCAGCACACGCAATTACACCATCCATCACATTGCCCCGAGACAGTTGCTAAGCCGCCCCGCCACCCGCCCCAGCCAGCACCGGACGCCCGAGGTAGTGCGCGGATCTGGCTCCCCGCACGCCCCCTCCGTTCCTTTCTCCGGCAGGACAACCGCCGGCGATCTTGGCTGGCTCAGAGGAACGCGTGGGGTTTGGGCATTTTGAGTCGGGTTTTATTTTCGCGACCAAAACAGGAAGCGTTATCTGGATCGGGAGGCTGGATGCCTTTTCCCAAACGCACCTTTCTGCGCGTCCTTGGGGAGGCGACAAGGGACAACGTTTGGGGCTGAAACGGCCCGAAACGCAGATTCTCGCGTGAGTCTTTTAAGTGGAAGAAGACTGAGGAAGCTCAAGGGAAAGTAAAAACCACGGTGATGAGGGGATTTCTTCCCCGAGCGTTTTTTGCTTCTAAAACAGTCCCGTGGATGTTTGTGCTTTTCTAGACTTTTCTAGACTGCGAGAGCAGCCTCCACCCATTTAACCCACTAGGAAGTGACTGGCCCCGGGCTTCAGCCGGACCCAGAATTACACAGTCACAACTCGACGCAGGAACTGTGATTTGGGATACAGGGAAGCTAACAGAAACAGCACCGGAACGGTCTCTGCAGGCTCTCCCAACGCCAAAGGTGCGCATCTCCGCCCCAACTGGGTCGTCTTATTCTTTCCAGACGAAGTACGTATTCGCACATCCGGGAACCAACTTCCTTCGTAGAATGAAGGGGAATCCAATCAAAATCAGTCCACGTACTTCCGGTGGATGTTCAATATTGGAAAGAATGTTTAAAAAACGGGGGACAGCCTTTGCTGCAGCGCCTGACTGCGCTGCGTCCCTTTTCAACCTTGAAAAGCAGAACCCAACTGATTCCCATTTCTGCCCCTTATTTCCTGAACCAATTTCAAATCCGTTCAAAAATTTGATCACAATTGTTCGGGCAACAAATCTGGGGCGGCAGGGGGCGGTGTTGGGGCTCCTTCAGTCCCATTTCACAGATGAAGAACTGAGGCTCCGGCCCTCAGATTTGCGCAGGTTCGCCCAGAGGCCGCACAGATAAACTGCAAACAATAAACAGATAGATCGCTGCCTGATTGTGACATTTGGTCTCCTCTCCGTTTTAGCAGAGCTAGATTAGTACCACTCGGAGACAGCAGTGTTGCTGTCCAGAGTCTGAGGAAAGTCCCTGAGAGGGAGCTTTGTAGAAGTCGAGGGGAGCAGCAGGCCGTAGCCAAGCCAGTTTTCAGTGATGACAAATGTGCTCAGCTTTGGTCAAGGCAATGAATTCAATCCAGGACACAGTCTGGAAACGAGTCAGCATGGTTTGGTGGTCAGAGTGCCAGATTTGGACTCCAGGAAGACCACGGTTCATATCCTGGGCTCGGCCATGGAAGCCCATTGGGTGACCTTGGCCCAGCCTCACTCTCTCAGCCTAAGAGGAAGACGGGGCAAACCTCTGAAGAAATCTTGCTGAGAAAACCCCAGGACAGGGTCGCCATAAGTCGGAGCTGACTTGAAGGCACATAACAACAACAATAACAACAAGCAATCTGATAAAGAACAGCTGAAGAGAGGAAGGACTGAGAGGAGAGGGCCTTCATGCCTTTGTGTTTTTTATCCGGCACCTGCAATTGAGAAAAAAGAGATACTGGCAGATTCATTTTACTGATCCGTCGGTAGCCAGGATGAACGGAATGGTTGATCCACAGTTTGTCCGTGTGTGTGCTGGTAGCACCGTTCTTTCTGAGACTCAAAGATTTAGTTTCAACACAGGAAACGATTTGGTTTCAGAACAACCCCTGCAGCAGAGTCGCCCGACTGCTTATTCTCGTCTTGCAAACGGGGACATTGAAAGCAACTGGCTCCGGGCCGCCACTCTGTGGGTCCAAGAACAGGGTTTTAAACCGAATTGTGATCTATGTCCGAACCAAATCTTTGAATCTCAGAGAGAGCGAGGTTAGAAACCGTCGTAAAGAGAGGCTGGAGGGGAAGATGGTGGCACACTGTTGGTACAGACGCCGCTCCGGGGCCTGGCAGCGAGAGCGCAGGAGCCTTGCGAGGTGGCCAGCCTGGGCTGAATCGCCTTATACTGGAGCCAGGGAATGTTACCGTGCTGGCTGGGGGATTCTGGGATTTGTAGTTCCCGGGGTAATATAGTCCCCCGAGCTCTGCTTCCCATTGCAGATCTTCCCTGAGTGAAGCGCACCTTGTTTGTCTATACCACCAACTTTCCCTAAATATTGAAACCTAGCTGTTGCGCGGGGTTTCTCTTCTGACTTCGTAGGGGAGAGCAGCGGAGGCTTTCACCGGCTGATCCAAGCAGAGTCGACCCATTGAATCAACAGGTAGGCAAATCCCATGGTTTCGATGCGTCGACTCTACCTGGGATGGGATCAGTCGTCCCTCGACTGATTTATTCGGAGCCTTCTTGGTGTGCTCTCTCAAGTGGTATGGCCCAGACTAGAGTGACCGCTTTGGTGAGAGTTCTGGGCCGCGACAGTGGCGCTTTTTCTCGGCCTTTGGGGGAACGAAGAGGAGAAATAGGGAGGGAGGGCAGGAGAGAGGAGTGGAGTGGAGTGGAGTGGAGAGGAGAGGAGTGAAGGAGCGGGGAGGGGGGCCGCCGCCGCCGGTCTCAGACAGTGACCTGAAGCTGAGTGGAAGCAGGCTTTTTCCATCATCAACCTTCTGCCTGGCTTATACCACCCACGGCGCACGAGTGTCAGCTTACCGCCCTGAGCCGGGCTCCTTTTCCCCTAAGCTCCACCGGTAATTAGACAAAGCAAAAGCTAAATTAACTGAACAGGCGTCGACAGCTTCCTCCAGATCCCTGCCCGCTCCGTCCCTGGGAAGAGGGCCCCGCAAATGGCTTGATTGTACCTGAAAAATCAGCTAAGAAAACATGACCCAGCTCGACAGTGTTTACGACGCAATTGAGGCCAAAGAAAGTGGGGCGGGGCGGGCAGCACCCCCTTGTCCCTGGGAACTGGTTACTTTGCGGCCTGTTTTGGGGGGTCTGGGGAAGGAAAGGAAGAGAGGTCCTTCGTTCTTACAGCCTTTTTGGGGAAGGGGCGTACCACGACATAGCCGCTACCTCTTCGGAGAATTTCATACTCCTCCGAATTTCATATTTCTCCCCCCTCCCCGCCTGCTTCTCTTTTCAGCCAGCCTGGACTTCCCCAAGCCTGATCCATGAATGACATCTGAGTTCCTTCCGTTTTCCAGCGGTGACCTTTTCCTTCAACGGATCGTTTCCTGGGCAAAGGGCATCTCAAGTCCCCGAAAAGGTTCAAGAGAAGGAAGGCATTTGCCCTCTGATGGCTCCGAACTGCGAACAACGGCCCGGTTCAGGCAATTGCTTTAGAAACCACGAGGGAGGTCGGACGGCGAGGGCGAAGGGAAAAAGCAACTTCAATTAATGATTAGATGAGGTTTTTTTTTAAAAAAATTAGCATATGCTTAGCGTTGTAACTCAGAAGGAACCTCATGCTTTTCCTGACTGGCCCTGCCTCCAAACTATTCCCTGTTTTCCCGTGTCCCTTCATAGATTTTAAGCATCTCCAGGAGAGGAGCTGTCCTCTTTGTCTCAGTTACCTTCAAGTTCTCGGTGGCATAGTCCATCCGTCCGTCCTTCCTTCCCCTCCTATGAAGTGTTTCTCATTGTACGTCTGGGAATTCCGGCTTTTGCGAGCAGTGGGTAGGACAGATGACCTCTGGTGTCTCCTTGCAGCGGGACAGCCCTGCATTCTCGGAGCGCTCATTCGCCAACTAGAGATGCCACGTCTGAGTTGTCCCTCTTGCTGAGAACTGACCCAAACGAAGGCACGCAATGCCGCTCAGCGGCCATACGATTACGATTAGAATTGTCTTCATCTTTCGATCCACTAGAGAAGGGAGTGGGTGCGCACGGCGTGTGGAGGGGCTCGATCCTAGGCGGTCGATGAACGCCACTTTCAGTGGAAGGAAAGCATTTGGAAAGCAGGCGAGGGGGGTAGTCCGGCGCCCATGCAGCGCCTGTCAGATTGACCTTTATTTGGATAAGACCCGCTGCATTTAGTTGGATTCACTTCCAAAGAGGCACTCAAATCAGTTTTAGGGTCTGGATTAGAAGGCTCCAGCTCCCTGCTTGCTTGTCACGTCCCTCCGTATCGCTGGTGTTTGGAGAATAACAGAAGAGAGACTTTGCTTCTCGTCCCTTAGGAGTGACAGAGCGGGGCTTCTAACGGGCGTTAACGGATGGGAAGGGTGCAGTCGAGTTATGGATGGGTTATTCCGAATTAGTTTAGCCTGGAAGAAAAGCGGAAAGGCTCATTATGAATACTTGCACTCCATACCGAAGCGACTTCATGCGTTGGATAAATCCCGTTGAGGCCAATGGGGCTTTCTGGAGACCGTGGCAACCAAACCAAGCAACAGCTGAGGAAACCTTCCCTCAGGGCGAGTCTAGAGTGACTATTCCGAAGCAAAGCTCCCTCAGCTCGAGGGTAGCACCTCCGCGGGAGTGTACGGACTTGTATAGTATTGTCAACCAAAGAGATTTATGGGGGAAGAAAACATGGAAGGGGGGACACTGAATTTAGCGGGTCTCACTTTTGAGACCCATTGTGGCCTAATGGTTTGAGCATTGTACTATGACTCTGGAGGCCAGGGCTCGAACCCCCACTCAACCATGGAAACCCGCTGGGTGAACTTGGGCAACTCACACTCTCTCAGCCTCAGAGGAAGGCAAAAGCAAACCTCCTCTGAACAAAACCCTGTGATAGGGGTCACCTTAGGGTCTCAGTAAGTCCGACAGGACTTGAAGGCACACAATAGCAACACTTTTGAGAAAACCACGTTTAGGATGGAAGCGTCCAAGAAGTGGCTCCCAGTTAGTTGGAGGGAATTGGAGTTGGTGAAAGGGCGTCTAGACCTGCTGTCTTAAGCATATTTACCTGGAAGGAAACCTCCACTGAACCAAAGAGGAGAGGTTTCCTGCTCGGGAAAGGTGGTGGAGAAGATCTGGCTGCCTGAATTTGTCAGTAGGGCGGAGTCCAGGATCGGAGCTCGTCGCGAGTCCTCGCTCTTCGATCCGTTCTTCAACGAAGGCGACCGGGATGCGTGGGGGAACGAACAGAACGAGAGGGCACTATCGTCATCTGCAAAGGCGACGCTACACCTCGCTCTCTCGCGCTCTCTCGCACCCACACAGACGCACTTTCTGCTCCCACCTTAACCAAGCAGAAGGAAATGAGTGTTATAGTTCAATCCCTCGGATAGCACTTTCCGAGGTCGCCTTCTGATGAAGCCGGAGCTGGGATTAGGCGGCGGTGCTGGGCTTTTCTTTAGGCTGAGTGTCTCCTGTTCGCGCCTCCAGCCCGCTCCTGGGAAACCCAAACGGTCTGGTGCGAACAGAACGGGGCGGAAATGAAACGCGGGACTGACTGGGTTTACTCAGAGTTTATTCTATCTTGCCAATGTCCTCTTTCTAGGAAATCGCCTCCTTATTGCGGGTTTTTCAGTTTCTTAACCCAAACGACGTCCTCTTTTCCTGCATCACCCATCATCTAGGACTGCCCACGTACAACAGCGGGAGACTAAACCAAGGCCATTTAGCACTAGACTGTTAACAGCGCTATTATTCCACTTTCAACCTCCTATGGAATCCTGGGGCTTGCAGTAGGCCTCAAATGACCCTCCCTAAACTGCAAACCCCAGGATTCCATAAAAGGTTGAAAATAGAATAATAGCGCTATAACAGTGCAGTGCGGAAAGGCCCCAAGGGTGAGAAAATGAGAGTTAAACAGGACTACTCAGCCTTTGGTGGTGTCCTCCTATGTCCTTCCTTTCTCCCCTTTCTCTGTGCCTCAGTTTCTCTCCAGATAACTTCTCTCCACCGCCCCTCCCCGCATTTCCCACCCTATTAAACCTAAGTGAAGTTATATAAACAACCCGCCCTTAAAGGGACTATGTTTCCTCAGTCCCGCGGATCATCTCATCCTCTCCCCAATTTCTTGTCAGCTCCGGGGTTGAGGTGGGGTACACAATTCCGCTAGATCTATGCTGGCCTCTATTGGAATAGAACCGGTTGCAGAATTTTAGGAGAAAGAGGTGGTGGTGGGGAACAAGTGACAAGATTTGCCTGCTTTCGCTTGCCATTGATGGGTTCACAGCGTGTGCAAGCTTCCGGGTTTCACAGAATTCTTCTTAGGGCAGAATAGGAAAGTAGTGCAAACATATACTCAGATGCATGCCAGCTGACTAGTTTACAAAGGAATGGGAAATAATTGCATTTCTGACCCAATGGTTCATGTTTTATCAGTGTGCATATCGCATGACATTCATATGTTTCAGAAAATAATGTTATTTGCCCAAAGCATGCTACAATTTAATTTAGGTAGCATGTATGTGCCCTAGTGGGAGGGAAAAGAGGAGGGGAGAGAGAGAGTGAAAGAAAGGTTGAACCTGAGAGACTGGTGTTATCAGTAATTCCTTTCAAGTGAAAAAGAGGCGCAGGGGTCCTACTCAAAGGCCTCAGCTTTTCCCTCTGCAGTATGGACACAGTAAGGACTCTGGACTAGGCCTCTGAGTTATTGGAGGGGTTGCATTATGCAAAGTTCCTCGAAAAAGAAGTGCCCTGTCCCTTAAGCTCGAATGAACCTGCTGCCATCACTCCTCTCCGAGAAGTCCCGCAAAGCGGACTCCTTTCACAAAGAGGCATTTGATCGGACTCTGAAAAGGAAAGTGGTGGGACTGGGTGGGGTGGAGGTTAGGAGGGTAAAAGTTTAACCCCAGTTTGGATCGCCGGCACGGCTCCCACCTCCCAGTGCAGCCGCCGAGCCTCTTGTCTCCTTCTCCTTCGGACCTTTTGCGTCTCCCTCGCCGTGTTTATTTGGATAGCTTTTCCGTTTTGGAAAGGCGTGATGTCCCAGGGCCTGCAGCTTTTTATAGCCATCCAGGCCCTTCCTGTGTGTTGCCGGGAGAGTTCTACCGCTTTGGGTCTCAGAAAAAAAAATATTACTGATGATGATGATGATGATGATGATGATGATGCTAATCATAATGGCAACATGCCATTATTAATCTGTTTTCTGTTGCTTTCCATCTCTGCCTCTGTGGTTGCCCTTCCAGGGCTTCACAATATTTTGCCCTGGTTTTCTAAAGATCCTCAACTCTGTAGCTCCCTTTTAGTATTGATGTCCGCCATATTACCTGGTACTTGTTTGAGCTTGGAGAAGAACAATCTGGTTTGGGATTTATTTCTGGGTTTTGCATCATATTTAATATTTTTTTGGTGGAGGGGGGCACACTTACTCAGTTCCCAAGAAAAGCTTGGAGGAGGCAGCATGGTATAGTGATTTGAGTACCGGGCTATAACTCTGTCTCAGGGTTCCAATTCCTGCTCAGCCTTGGGTAAATCACACTCTCTCAGCCTCAGAGGAAGGCACAGGCAAACCACCTCTGAACAAATCTACCTTAGAAAACCCTGTGATAGGGTCACTATAGGATTGCCTTAAGTCAGAAATGACAACAACAATCAGTCAATAGCCACACTATTGTCATCCTAGCTTCTTGACTCACAGGAACATGCAGTCTTATTACCACAGAAAGGCAGTGCAGATGGAGGGGATACATACCTGTTGGAAAAGATAAGACACTACCTCTTTGATTATCTTTCCTTGCTCCTCAACAGGCCTGGAATGCATGGTGTAGTTGTTTGACAAGGGCTCCTGGAAACCAAGGCTCAAATCCCTGCTCAGCTATGCAAACCCATTGGGTGACCGTGGGCAAGTCACATTCTCTCAGTTTCAGAGGAAGGCGATGGCAAACCTCACCTGCACAAATCTTCCCAAGAAAACTCTGTAGCTTACTATAAGTCAGAAATGACTTGAGGGCACAGAACAACAACAAAGCAACCTGCTACCTAGTTATCCTGGTTCCATTCTGGATTGGATTGGATCCTAATCCTGGAAAAGTCTGAATAATTAAATAATTCTATTTATTTCTTTAAGGAGGACTTTGGAGCGACCTACACCTTTTGGACAAAGCCCTCTCCACATACACATTCTAATAAGTGCTTCCTTTATTTCCAAAGCTAATTCACCCGCCTCACTCAAAACCAACTCTGATTTTAATAGTGGGAAAATTAAAATGTAAGCAATTGTAAGAACAGTGGATTTACATACAAGGTATATGGACCTACATACCCTAAAAGTACCAGATCCTGTCTGATCTTGCAAACTAAACAGGGTCACCCCTGGTTAGTCCTTAGGTGGGAAACCCATCAATGAATACCAGGCTATATTTCAGAGGAAGAAACTGGCATACCGAGTATTCCTACCTCTGAATATTCCTTGTCTAAGAAAACTCTATGAAATTGATGGGGTCCATATAAGTTGACAGATGGCTTGAAGGCCCATACATGGGCACATGTAAGATATAGTTTAGGAACGCAAATTATGAATGGCAACAGTAAAGGAATAAAATAAAATGCAAAAAAATTCACATCATTTTATTAAATTCCAAGTATAATTTTTGCTAATGCATAGTTTTGGTAATGCAATGGGCCTTTTAAAACTTGATACAGTTCAGAACCTCTGCATATCTCAATCCCTTGTTCAGTAATCAAAGGGGAGAAACTCCAACCCTGGTACCAAATCTGAGTGTCTTGGGGTCCCAGTCCAGGAACTCGAAGCTTTCCCAGATACCCACACCCTCTTCTCTATTACATGAGTTTGAGTGGTTTCCAAGCAATTTCCCCCATTCTTAAAATATGACATTCTTCTCTTTAGAGTTCATCATTGGCATGAAGAGCTTTAAGCTAAAATGTGCAGGTATTTTAATTTGATTTGATTTCCTTTTTGCTCTTGCCCGTCATTGGAAAGGAGGCCCTTGAGAACTTTTCTGAAACTCAGTTTAGACCTGGATCTGCAGGGAAATTCCCTACGCACCCATGCATTACATCTTAACCATAGGTTGGTCATGATAACTGTTGATTTCCATGTATCTCATATCTAGGTAAGTGACTGGTCATTGCCATAGGTACAGGTCACAGGTCAGAGAAAATGAGAGGATGCTTCAACAGGAAATTCTCAGGGACCTGACATTTTGATTGGATTGCAGAATTAGGGGATATTGCTGCTGTACAAATAGGAGTGGAATTTACTACTAGACATTATTCAAGATGAAAAATGAGTCAGAGTGGCCAAACCTTGGTAGATACAAACAAGGTTCAAAGATACAGAGAAGTAATGGTTTTTCATCAGTCAATGGAGTTCAACAATTTAAAAAGGAGTTGGGTCCATAGGAGCTACATTTATCTGCTGAGGCCCCATGTAAAGTGAAGTCTTATGGGTAATTTGAACACATTGACAGCTAGCATGGTGTAGTGGTTGGAGTTCTGGAGATCAAGGTTCGATTCCCCACTCAACCATGGAAAACCACTGGGCGACCTTGCACATGTCACACACTCTCAGCCCTCTGAAAATCCGGTGATAGGTTTGCCTTACCTGGAAAAGATTTGAAAAAACACTACAACAAGAAGTCACATATTCTGCTACAGGTGTGTACTAGATATGTGAAAAAAATCCCAAAGATGCAGGGAGATGGGTGCTACTGGCTATTTTCATGTGTTGATGGTATTTTTTGGCTCACAGGAGACTTTTTTAAGTCCCAGAAGGGCCTTTTTCTAAATGTGCATTCTAGATACTTCCTGATTGGAAATAAGACCTGTCTGGACCTGGAACAGGTGAGCTGGTTTGAAATAAATTCTCCAAATGCAGCAAAGTGGTCTGAAGTTGGACATTGTGCTGGTGTTTGCTAGTGGCCATTTTTAACACCCACATTTGGAGGTGGGATTGGCAAAATGGGCTGGAGTGCATCCCTCAATGGTCATGTGGGACAAGCCTATTTAAAGACATGGTGAGGTGGGCATAGTTTTGGACTCCAGTCAGCCCTAACCAGCTTCAACAGAAATCAGTGGAGTTGTAGACCAATAAGATCTAGCTCTCCACCCCAGGGTCTAAGGGCCAGTTCTGCCTGATGTAAATGTTATTGTCCTTTGTCTCAAAGAGGAGTGACCTCAGCCTGCATTGAGATCCCTTCAAACCAGCTGAATTACAACAGAAGCAACATCTGATACAAAATATAGGCCTGTCACTTTTCTTATTCTTTATGATTTTAAAGCACCTTTTGCCTGATGAAGAAGCCAGTGGAGCTTCACAAGCTTGCATGGTGTGTTTTGTGCATTTTGGTTGGCCAATAAGGTATGGCTCTTTTGTGGATTCTGGATTTTGTTTTATTGTGCCAAGGCTGTATATTTGCAGGTTAGGGTTGCTTCTACATTCCAATCCTTCTCCATACATTCTTTTTTTTAAAAAAACTTGCACATGGCACACTAAGTGGCTGATTGATGAGTTACATTTAAAAATCCACGTGTCACTTTTAGAGTGCCTCCTCATATATGTCTGCTCAGAGGTAACCCTCACTGAATTCAATGGGCCTTTCTCCCACTTTGCTTTGTGTGTGATAGGCAAACTAATTAACTGAGCGGTACATTTTCTATTTTTATTATTTTTATTTTTATCATCGTCATCGTCATCATCATCAGATGTCATGATGCTTTGTCTTAAAAAACAGAATCCTTTTTTACTCTTAAACTGGAGGGAATGTCTGTTCTAATAATTTGGCTGCTGTGTGCTCCCTGAAACTTGAGTAAGAAGGCTTTTGCCCCCTGGATGCCTTGGACTTCAGTGGTCAACAAGAGATGTAACTTAAAACATTTGGAGGACAAAATTCTGCCATGCTAAAATAAAGTTGGGCTGCAATTTTACATAGGCTTTCTTGAAAGTAAGGCCATTGGACTCACTGGGGCTTCCTTCTGAACCACCATGTTTTGTTCTGGTGTAGAGCTAGCATAATGTGATGGTTTTAGAGCTGGACTATCACCTTGTAAACCAGGATTCAACTCCCTGCTGGGCCATGGAAACCCACTGGATGACCTTTGGTGGTTACACATTCTCAGCCCTAGAAAACCCTGTGATAGGGTCACTTTAGGGTCACCATAAGTCTGAAATGATTTGAGGGTACACAACGACACTTTCACTTTAGAACCATTGTCCTTGTTAAGGTGTGCATTTATGCACATTTAACAAGTAAATGAATCAACTAAACCTTACAGAATTACTCTATTAAGATCTCTTTACTCAAATGATGAGAGTCCTTGCAATTTTCTATCTGGAGGGGATTTTGGTGCCTGTGGCATCCCAGCTGTCCTCTGAAGTAGTGTAGCCCAGTCACATATTCTCTACCTTTGTCTAAGAAGAACATCATAATGGCTGATTTCTTGCTAAGGTCATATGAAGATCACTGTGTGAGAGGTGCTGACATAAGGATCATGCTTTTTCTTTGGCCATTTCCACACCAGACTGTTATAGTGCTGTTATTCCACTTTCAACAAACCCCAGGATTCCATAGGATGTTGAAAGTAGAATAATAGCACTATAACAGTCTAGCGTGGAAATGGCCTTTGAGAACTTTATATCTTTGCCCATTTTGTGGGGTTCAGTTTTTCATTCAGTTTTCCTTACCATGAATATTGAAGACTAAAAACTGAATGTAACTGGGAGGTTGAAAAACCTTGAGGACTAGGAATGTGAAAAACTCTGTGTCTGAAAAACAGTTTGAAAGATCTCTATCTGTGGTCAGGCATTGCACGAAGACCTACTGTCCCTGAAAGAGAGAGAAAATCCAAAAACAACACTACATAATCTTTTTTGGCCAGTGAGGAGGTAAGTGAAGCTTCCAGTCTCCAGGCCAGACAAAACAAAACAGAAAAACAATGGTGGACAGAGAGGGAGAGGAAAAGAGGTTTCGGCACCTAATGGAAAAGCTCCAAAGTCTGCAGACTTAGCCATTTTAAGAGTATAGTTGGCCCCCCGCATTCACTAGGGTTAAGGGCACAGGACCCCCTCAAAATGCAAAAACGGCAAATGACAGCGTATGTTTGTGTGTGTCTGTGGGAGGGGGGCTGAGGCATGGTGGGGAGAACTGGCACCCAGAGTTCAACCCAGGTCAGGGAAAGGAGAGGAAAGGGGGCGTGGCCCAACGTGGTGGCCCTATACTTTGTCTCGCTTGCCCGTATCCTTCCATGGGGGGAGGAGGCATTGGGAGAGGGTTTATGGTGCTGAGAAATTGGGTATTGGGCCATCCTTAGCTGGCTGGGCAATGGTTGTGGAGAAGGAAAAGGACCAGAGGTGGCTTTTTAAAGGGCTGCACAATCTGATCAGAGCTGCTGAGAGGGAAGGTTCCCCTAGAAAAGAAGCACTTGGGGTGGGTGGGTGGGTGGAGGAGACTTTCAAATCCATGAAAGTGAAACCTGCAGATTGGAAGGCTGACTGTAAATGAAGTGGCACATGCAAACTTCCTTAGGCTGGACAGAATTTTCTGCAACACATTTCAAGCACTAGGGAGAATAGGGAAGATTATGGATCTTCTCGCTATGATAAATATACAAGTCAGTACCAACGGGAATCTGTCTATTGTTCTATATCCTGATGAGTTTGCAATACACCACTCACGAATAATGCCATTTGTAGTCATCACAGGACAAGTATACTGTGGCAGCTGGTGGCAGCCATATCAATGTGATGGTGAATCAGTTGTGTGTTTCAGTCTAGACTTTAGAAGCTAGACAAGGTGCTAAGCCCTATCTCCCAAAGGGGTTAAGCACCTTGGGCATCTTTAAAATTGAGGTTAAAATCCAGAGCAGACTCACCACACCACTGGATCAGCCTACTGATCTCTGAAAAAATAACATTTTCCTACTTTGTGAGTCTATTGGCAATCTGGGTGGTCAGTATTTGAGAACAAGGGCCATTTTCACAGCCCTTCAACTCACAGCTGAAGTGGGAGATTTTAATCTGCGTGCTTACAGACTCAGGGTGTGATAGCCATCTTGGAAAAGTTCAGAACCAAGAATCCAGAGTGAGAAAGTGTGATGGCCTTTCTACTTCCTATAATCCATGAGTCAGAATCATGTAGCACTCCAGATGTCGTTGAATTGCAGCTCTTAGTAACCCTAGCCAATGATGTGACTTAAGATTCTTGGGGAAGGTTTCTCTCACCTCTGTGAGGACACAAGAGGAAGCCTTTTTAGTGGTTGCTCCTAGGCCATCTAAATATCCTAAAGGCACTAGATCCCTGCTATCTTGGAAGCTAAGCAGGATCAACCCTGGTTAGTACTTGGATCAGAGACTGCAACAAATATCAGGGTGATGTAAGCTATATTTTAGACGTAGGAACTGGCAAAACCATGTCTGAGTATTGCTTGGCCAAGAAAAGAGTATTCCTTGCCTATGAAATTCATGGGGTTACCATAAGCCAACAGGCAATTTGAAGGTAGACACACAGACACAGACAGAGGACTTGGGCCCCTCCCAAAACTGCAAACCCCAGGATTCCAGAGGATGTTGAAAGTGGAATCATCACACTATAACAGGCTAGTGCGGAAATGGTCTGGGAATTCTCTTACACTAGAGGCAAGGTTGGCTCTTCCTTTGCTCTCCTTCTAACAGCTAAAGATCATTTTATTTAAATAGGCATTTGATGATTAAGGGTCTTTCAGTTGGGGTCACAGATGCTTGTGCTGTATTTACCTTTTTTATTTTTAAAATAATTTTACACTGTTTTAAATTAGTAGTTTTAATATGATAGTTTTTTTACTTTTTTTTGTATTATTATTGTTGGGTGCCTCCAAGTATTTTGAACTTGTGGTGACCCTAAGATAAACATATTACCATTTTTCTTTTGGTAATATTTGTCCAGAAGAGGGTTTGCTATTACTTTCTTCTGAGGTTGAGAGAGCATGACTTGCCCAAGGTCACCAAGTGGGTTTCAATGATTCAGCCGAGATCCAAATCCTGGTCTCCAGAGTCCTAGTCCAACACTGAAACCACTACAGCACGTTGGGGGGGGGGGTTCATCAAGTTTTTAACTGTATCCTAACCACCTTGGGTTCTATGTTGGAAGAAAGGCAGATGTACCTTAGACAATTACACAATTGTGGAATGCTGGGAGCTGCAGTCCAATCTCTGGAGGCCCACAGAGTTTTCACAGAGCAATCATCAACTTTCCCACACCAGGGAAACCATGGAGATGTTCTGGACCAGACCTCCCAGCCAGCAGACTGGCCTGGGTGATGGGAGTTGTAGTCCAGCACATCCTGAAGGGGTTCCCAGATGGAGGGACGCCGCATAACTTGGAATATGGAAGAGGCTGTAGCTTCCCCATTGGTGAATCCCAACAAAAACAAACACTGCTGTGACAATATGCATGTTTTGGAGCTCGGCTAAACAAGAGGTCGACGCTGGCCCGCTTTCGTTCCTGGCTCCGGTTGGGGTTTCTCTCTTTCCCAGGCTTTTTTCCTTTCGGCCTGCTGCGAGGGGGTCTCTCAGCTTTCAGTTCGCCCCTAGGCCACCTTCGTAGGCCGACGCGGATCGCGGCTGTTCCCGGCCTTTCGACGCATTGTTTTCACACCGGGTGACTCCACCACAACACCGCCGTCCTTTCCGGCTGGAGGAAAGAGGGGAGAAACGGCCCTGGAGGAAACAGGCCTGTTCTGAAGCAGCTGGTTAAGCCGAGAAAGGAGGGAGGAGAGAGAAGGAAGAACTAAGTCAGGGAGAAAGAAGCAGATCAGGCGTAACGTCTCCAGACAAACTGGAAGGAGAGACTTTGGCCATTCCGCACGAGACTGTTATAGCCGGCCGGCCCCTCCCTAAACTGCAAATCCCAGGATTCCATAGGATGTTGAAAGTGAAATAATAGCACTATAACAGTCCAGTGCGGAAATGGCCTTAGTGTCTTTCACACCTGCACGGGCATGACGCCGCTTCTCACCCATCCGCTCCTCCCACTGAAAAGCCCCGCCTGAGGCGATGCTCCCTAGCGCGAAGGTTCTATCTGGAAGTAAGAGAACTGGCGTGGATCACTCTCACGTGCGAATCATCAAGTGCCGTGACCCACACGTGTGAACGAGCCATCCCTGAGGACAAACCACCAGCAGCGCGCCGGAGACCTTTCATATCCACACACACACCCCGTCGAATCCGACTCTAGACTTCCAAGGAGGCAGCGCCGCATCTGTCGCTCCGCGGTTTGTTGAGATGTCTGATGATACGCTTGATGCCCAACATTGTTCGGAAGAAAGCTTTGCGATGATCAGTGTAACTCACTTCCAAGCGGTGGACGGTTTGATCAGCTCAGATCCAAGCGCTTCCATCTAAGAGGTCATGCGGAGGATAGGTTGCGGATACAACGCAGTGCACCAGTTTGCAATGAATGGGGTGAGGAAACGTATTTTCGATGCTCAGGGACGCAGCTTGGAAACAGCGTGTTAAGAGGAGCTCGCTCAGGCCCAGCTCATTGCAGTCGGGGTTACTTGCGAAATACAAAGGCCAAGAGTCCTCGAAGCACCGCTGCCTCTTCCTGGGGGGTGGGTTGAGCTTTGGGCCCCCGTTTCCTCCCACAAGACTAGGAAAATCATTGCCTTCGACGGTTAAAGGTTAGCGAGCTGTCGTCCCTCTTCCTACTGCAGAGATTTGTTTAACTATTTTATAACATTTATATCTCGATATGGGACCCAGTGCAGCAGTGTACCAGGGAAAGGCAAGCTGTCCACGAGGCTGAAGTTGGTTCTTTATTCTCACTTATTATGATGTGCTGTTGGCAAAAATCGTTTGGTAGAAATGCAAGATTTAAAAAAAAAATGTCGGAGGAGACAGTTTCCTGAGTATTACAATATACGAGCCATATCGGATATTTAGAAGATGTTTTTGAGGTGCAGAGACACTGAGCTCTCATGTTTTTATTCGTCTGAAGGATCTGGCTGTGCTTCGAATTTTCGCGCAAGTAAGACTCTGGGAAGTAGAAATGAGGAAGCAACTTCATCCGCCTAAACTACCAGAGCTCCCAAGTGTGGTTGGATTAAAATTCCCATCACTTCGAGTTGTCGTAGCCCACGATCGGCAGTCGATGGGATTTGGAATCCTGCCCCCTTCGGAGAGCCAGACTTGATCCTCCCTGAATTAGGCCTGTGCCTTTCTAAAGATATGTTTCCCCAGCGCACCAGAAAATTACTTTTTCTCACTGTAGTTCTCAGAATCTCCCGGCCATGCAGACTGGGGGATTCTGGGACTTGTAATCCCCCAAAGTATTTTCTCCAAACCCTGTTCTTTTTTGTCTCTTAGACTAGAATCTCATTCCTTCTCGAAGCCCGGTGGCAACCTTCTGCCCGTTGGAGTCGCGAGGATCCCCTTCAGGTTCTCTCTCCGACTTTTCCTGTCAGCGTTTGGTTTTCCCACCCTCGCCTCGAAGGGCCTGCCAAAGCTACTGCTGGTACCGCGGAGCTGCAGCGGAGGTGCAAAGCTTGGCCTCTCTTTCTGCCCGTGTTGGGCCTGGAACCTGGCCATATAGCCCCCCCTTGCTTTCCATGGGGGCATAAACAGGCTCTTTCCAGCTCAGAGACTCGCCAGTTTGGGTCCTTCGTAGCAAACCAAACAAAGAAGCGTCCTCAAAAAGTCTCCACCTGAGTCCTGACACGAACTTCTGCAGCCTTGGGGCCCGCTTACCACTGGCCCGGGAAAGATCCTACTGCATTATGGCCTGCAGCCAGCCAGTAGCCACTTCCTCGAGAGTAAACGCTGCAACAGCGTATGGAATCCTGGGGTTTGTAGTTTAGGGAGGGGTATTTAAAATTCTCAGCCAGAGAGCTCTTTGGCCTCAGTAAACTACAAACCCCAGGATTCCATAGGATGTTGAAAGTGGAATAATAACACTATAACAGTGTAGTGCAGAAAGAAAAGACACACCAATACCAACATTGCATTCCACTACTCTTGACTGGAAAATAAATGACATCAAACCCAATGAGATATACTCCCAAGTAACTATGCATCAAACTGAAAAAGCAGGAGTGGGGGAAGGAATGTAAGGTCATCCTTAAGGCTAATTTTGTTTTTAAGCACCAGCTTTTTTGGATATAAACCTCTGTTTCAGATAAAGTACAGAGTGATATTAAAGCCTAAGGTTATAAGGCATATTTATACAGTTTTGGGAATGGGATAAAATGTAATTGGATCCAGAGCCCCTCCCGAAACTGCAAACCCCAGGATTCCATAGGCTGTTGCAAGTGGAATAATAGTGCTATAACAGTCTAGTGTGGAAATGGCCTTGGACAAGTCATATGCTGTCAGACTCTGAAGAAGGCCAAGGCAATCTCCCTCTGAACAAATCTTGCCACAAAAACTTTGTAATAGGTTCACTTCAGGGTCACCATAAGCAGGAAATGACTTGAAGGCACATGACAACAACAATGGAAAATTCTTACAGTGTTTTTTTAAACAAGTCACTGGGCACAATGCACAAGCTTCTAGTCCAGGCATCTCCAGAAGGAAGGTAAATGGGGCAAAGGGTGGATCTTGCTGGTTGTGCCTGTGGTCCCAGGTAAGCAGGCACCACCCACTCCTGAACAGATTAACTCAGAAGAAAATCTCACTTAGTTCATGCTCAGTAGCTGTTGGAGTCTTAAGTCTGAATCCTGGGGGTGAGTCCCAGGTTGAGCAGATCCACTAAATCGACTGGTGACTAGATGAGTGGGACTAACCATAGAATTTAGGCCTTGCAGTTCAGTCTTTTTGTTGGGAATAAGAGTTTCCCAGGGTGTTAGCCCTGTTGGGAAATTCTATGGAAGCTAAATCTGTAAGGATTCAGCCTACTTTTAGCAGAATAACAGAACAAGCAGGTCTAAATTTGTGTATGGCTTTTCTGATCTCAAACTGACTGAAGATACAAAACAAATCCAGGCAGCTTCAGGTTACAAACTTAGAATAGTTTACTAATGGCTTCTACATTTACATATGTATTGGGGAGCCTATGTCCTAACTAGCTAATGAATAGTAGTAGCTTCGTTCTTAACTCACCATCTTCTGATGGAGATGTGAAGCATGGTCGGAGATGAGGAAGAGGAAGCAAAATAAATAAAATAAAATAAAATAAAATAAAATAAAGTAAATGGAGGAGAGAGAGAGCTGAGAGGGGTCTCTTTCTTTTATAATACTGATGACCCAAGCAACTGTCCTGGGTCACGTGATCTGATCACCTGAACACCAAAGGTATTTATGATCATGCAGTTAAATGACAGAAAGGCAAATGATGGAGCTTTGGCATGCAAAAGAGAAAGGAAGCCATCTGCTAGCTATGTCCACTTGCTCTAAGAAAAAGATGTGGGGAGAGAGAATGCTGGAATTTTTCCAACACTTTTACAAGTCTACTCAGAGTTCACTGACTGAGTTCTATGGCATTGTTGTTATTGCATGCCTTCCAGTCTTTCCTGACTTATTGCAACCCTAAGGGAAAACTGACAAGGGTTTTTCTGGGGGCTGAGAGTGTGTGGTCACCCAAGGTCACTCAATGGGTTTCCATGACCAAGCAGGAAATTGAACCCTGGTTGTCCAGGGCTGTAGTCCAATATTCAGACTGTGATGCCACCTGGGATCTCCCAATGGCATTACTCCCAGGTAAGTATCCAGGACTGCAGCTGTAGACTCTTTTTTTTTTTTTTTACAATGGTCTTTGATTGTTCGGCCTGTGTTCAACAACCATTTAAATAGTGCACATGGGCAACTTAGCCCTCTGGATGTTGTTGGACTGCAACTCCCAGCATTCCTCACTGTTAGCTTTACTAATTAGTGCTGCTGGGATTTGCAGTCTGACAATGTTTAGTGGGCTACACATTTCCTACCACTGATTTAAATCAAATATTGTACCACATCAGTGCATTTGAAGAAGTAGATTGAAATCCACGAAAGCTCATGCTAAAATAAAGAAGTTAGATTTAAAAAGTGTTCTAATACTTCTTCCTCCCTACCCTCCTTCTTCATTCAACCAATTCCCTAGTAATGTATTAATTCATAAAGTTGATTGGTATAACCAACTGTTTCCTCTTTTTTTGCCCAATGTCTATTGTTTGTTGTATACAGTTAAATTTGTCTCTGTGTTACCCTGACTTCTGAGAGTCCTCTGGGGGACATCTTGATTTGCTCCAAAAATGCAAAGATTGGGGAAATTAGCAGAGCACTAGTGTGGCAAAATGAGGGGCAGGATAACCCAGTGAGACCTACAACCCAACTTTTATGGGGTCAGACCAATCAAAAAACCAGACAATCATACTAATGAATGGATTCTGTTAACAAATATGTTCTCACACACCAACGCAGTGACTCACTCACTTACACAAGGCCTATTGAGAAGGGAAAGAGGAGAAAAATTATAGGGGATATAGCAGAGAGGGCGTAAAGGCAGTGATACTGCAGCTGTCCAGAAGTCTTCAGTCCAGGAAGCGGTGAAAACGAAGGAGCTCGGCAAAGAGAGGCGGCTGAGGGGAGCACTCGACTAACAGAGTGCGGGTCTGCTGGTGCAGCGGGGAGTTCTCTGAAGAGACTCTCAAAATGGGGACTACATATAGGGCAGAGCGTACCTCAAGGGCAGGCCCTCTCCCGGGAAGAACAATGGCCAAAATAAAAGAAAAAATGCCACGCAGTAGTAACTTGATGGTTTGCATAATTTGTTCATATAAATGGATCTTGTCCTTGTAGGATTCTCCGAAGTTGGAGTTGCTCAATCTGGGGAAAACCTAATAATCCCCTCAAGTTGGCTATTTGTGGCTGAGGACTCTTTGTTTGTGCGGATGTGTCTGGCGTGAAGTCTCTGTGGAAAATATGACTGGGGATTTTCCTGGCCTTGGCCTAGGTTCAGTCATTTGACCTATTTGTCTACACCCCCACCCAGGCAACATCTCTGGCACAGAAGTCATATTTGATATCACTTTTATATCCCCCCCCCCCGGATGGGGTCTGCCGCGGGGGTAACATGTGTCATGAATTACATTATGTATTATGTTATATCCATAAGATACAAATGTAAATATTTCAAGAACTGGCTTTTTTTGATAAAAATAATTTTCTCAAAAAAGAAAATTACATATAGATTAAAGGTGGGTAAAAGATGTTACACCAACTGTTGCTGCACTGCAGTCATCCTTTACCATTGGCTATGCTGGCTAGGGACTGATGAGAATTGCAGCCTAACAACATTTGAGGGCCACCAAATTGTTCACCCTTGATCTAAATCCGTGAACTTCTTGATGGAGATATGAAGAGTGGTTGGAGAGAAGGAAGAAGAAAAAAATGGGGAAGAAGAAAGGAGAGGTCTGAGAAGTGGGATGTTTTATAAGACTGACCACCTTAGGAACCAGTAGTGTAGGAATGTGGGGGGGGGCGATTCACCCCGGGTGGCAATGTTTCTGGGGAGTCCCAGCCCACAGCCACACCCCTGCACACCCTGGCCACGCCCCCACACAACACAGCCACACCTCCATGCAACACAGCCACGCCCCCCAGTGGCCATGCCATTTGCGCCGTAGCCCTGCCCCCCTCTTGCCCCCCCCCATACACTCCAAGCTCCGCCACTGTTAGGGACTGTCTTGGATCACATGGTCTGGTCACCTGGGAACCAAAGATATTTATAACTATGTATTTAAATGACACCAGAGCAAATGGTGAGACTTTAGGTGAGAAAGCAGAAGGCTTTGGCATGCAAAAGAAAAAGAAACTCTATGCTATTTAAGCTTTGCTTGCCCTAAAACAAGAGGGCGTGTGGGGGGAGGGGGATGCTGGAATTTTCCAACATTTCTAACAGCACAGTTTGATACACGTCTACTTGCAAGGGTAAGTAACATGGAGATCAGTGAGGCTTCCTAAGAAGGAAAGGGCGCATATAGGCCTGCAGTCTAAATTTAATTTGGATCATGGCCTTAGTCTCTCCTTATTAGAGTTATTATTGGACTCCAGCTCCAGCATTCATGGTCAATGGTCTGGGATGATGGAAGATGGGCTCAAAACCATGGAGGACCAAACTTTGTTCACCCTGGCTCTAAACTCATGGACTTGGAGTAAGCCCCCAGGATTTTTCAGTAAATATAGATTAGATTGGGTTTGTGGTATAGTTAGTACATCATATTTGTAGCGTAAAGGAATAACTAGTTTACACAGGCAAAGGATGCCCGAGGAAAATATTTTTTCCTCACCCCTCACCAATGTCAGAGCAGTTTTTGTATTTTTGGAAGTGTTAGATTTCCTTGACAAAGGCAGCTTGATATGCTGACTGCAGTGAAGGGTCCCTTTTGATGCTCTGGAAACTTCATATAGAATTATGGAAACTTGAAAAGTGGGTTGGGGAAGGGGAAAACCAGAAGACCTGCTTTGAAGTGTTGGCATTTGGGGGAGGAAAAGTAGCTACCAAAAGAACAAAGGCTGAGCAAAAGTCCATTCTGGCACTGAAAACAAAGTGCACAGGCAGAGTCATGACATTTTTTTTTAACACAAATCAAAAATTATTAAACCAGAACAACCATCACATTTCTTTAATATGCAGCCCAAATTTCTCAGTCAGCACCACACTTTTCTATTCATAGTCCTGAGTGCAGTTTTAAATTCAAATTGCTATTCATTCATCTGAAAATTAACTATAGCTCCTTATAGTAATTATCTTGGTTTAGCAAAAACTGCCTACATATTTTCTGTGAATGTAGACCAAAAAAATTCCTCTCCCCCTTTTTTGGCTTGTCACCAGCAACTGCTCCTTGTCACCAGCAACTGACAGTCAGAGTTGTCCGGCAGTGGAATATGCTGCCTTAGAGTGTGGTGGAGTCTCGTTCTTTGCAGGTTTTTAAGCAGAGGCTGGATGGCCATCTGTTGGGAATGCTTTGATGTGTATTCCTGCATGGCAGGAGGTTGGACTGGATGGCCCTTATGGTCTCTTCCAACTCTATGATTCTATGAATTCTTTTTGAACATGATTGGGGCTGGAGGCTGCCATGACAGTGGGGTGGTGAATCTGCTCTGAGTTTTAGTCTGAAATTGGAATGAGTTATCCAAGGTGCTGAACCATGGTTGGGGATACTGTTCAGCACCTTCAATAGCACCTTTAAACATTGAACTAAAAGCCAGAATGTATCAATCCACTAACATGGAAGTCACTACATCTTCACAAAAGACGAGGATGTTGAATGGCTCAGGTCCAATCGATCGTAGTACAAGAACTGGTAAAAGATTGGGAGTTTGACTATGGGTACAATATAGAATTTTAAAATATTACTTTTTGGACTACAACACCCCAAATCCACCAACCAGCATTGCCATTATACATTACAGTTGGGGCATCCTGGGAGTTGTGGTTCAAATTTAATTTTTCCAAGATTTAATTCTATACCTAGCTGTCTGAGAACAAGCCTCATTTAATTCTTTGGGCTGTATTTCCAAGTAGGACTAGATAAGATTGCACTGTTGTTACAATTTCATCTGTAAATATTCATCACTTATGCAGATCACTTGCTTCTGAGCCTTTTAAGTTCTCACTAAAATTCGGAGGAGATCCACCATTCAAGTGACATGCCGCCATCTATCTCACTTGAAATTGGCAGTGGTAACGAATGGACCGCAGGCTTGGCCCCACCCTGTCATGAGCAGGCTCACTTTTCAAGCTTCCAGGAAACAACCATTCTTGAGAACTGAAATTTTCTTGCTGGTTCCTGGTAGCATTACTAGTGCTGCAAACTGATACCCACTGATTAGAGAATTAGCCTTCTTGAACTCAGTGGGGTCTGCTTTGGGTTGATAGATATAGGGTTGCACTCTTCAGGCTGTCTCAGCTACTACAATCCTGACATAGACCTGCCTTTACCAACAATCTGATCTAGGATCAGCTTAAAAGCTGATTTGTAGCCAAACACTGTATCAAAGATAAACAGAGGAGCTTGGCTGTAAGTCAACGTTATTCCACTAACTATACCAGATAGTCTTTAAACTCAAAAAGATCAAGCTTAGCTCAGCTCAGCAGCAAGATCTCATACTTGACATTTATGCAAGTTTACTTGAACAAGGCAAACTTGTGTAACATGTTTCCCTACATGAAGTGGCCACGTACAGATCTTTTTGTTCAGCAGGCCTTTGCATTTAACCTAGTCTGCTAGTCATTCAGTGAGAAAGGGCTCTGGAGTAAAGTCCCTCAGCCAGGGAGGCTATCTGTATGGGAAGGGTTTAATCCTCAGAGAAAGCCTAGAGAGGCAGAAAAGTAATCAAATCATTATAGAATCTGGTCAGGAAGTGTGACTTAGATTGGGGATTGATCCTTTGGTGAGAGTGTAACTAAAGAGCTATTTATGATACTTGTGCTTATATGAGAGTTTAAAGGTATAAGGGAGCTGACTAACTGACTAAAAGTACTCTGAAGAACTGCATTAACTTTTGACCTATATATGAACTCTAATACTTTGTTTTGTATGTTATCTTAATAAATATTACAGTTTATTTTTATAAATACTGACTCGACTGAGTAGTATACGGTATTTAAAGACACATAGAAAACATACTACCGTAGAACTATAATGGGGTTCTAAATAACCATTGAAGGCTTCACCCTTTCCACAAAGGTGGTGTTATAATGGGGAAAACAGAGCTGTGTGAGAAGACAGGGTGCCTTATCAGATTGGGAAGCTGTCGTACCAGTCTGAGAGAGAAAGAAGTAGATCCTATCACAAGGAGTTTACATGAAGACCTTCTAATGCTCAACGAGGGACACTGTCTTCCTGAGCTAAGGAGTTCTCTACATTGTGTTTGTATGTTCCTTCAAGTTACCTATCAGTTATCATGACCCCATAAATTTCATAGGGTTTTCTTAGGCAAGGAATACTCAGAGGTGGTTTTGCCAGTTCCTTCCATTGAAATAGACCCCACAGGCTAGGTCTTCATTGACAGTCTGCCATTCAAGTACTAACCAGGGCTGACCCTGCTTAGCTTCTCCACATTAGCTACTGTATATATGTAGACTTTTTCTTATCAATGTCCATCAAATCAAGTCTTTAAACTCAATTCAGGGAAGAAGAAGCTGGTGCACAATTCTGATGGTGGGTAAGGGTAGCCTTCCAAGAACCACATATTTTCACTATATGGGAGAGTTGTGTGTATATCCTCCAACACTGAATGCTCATGGCCAACATTGGCTATGCATTAGCTATATGCCTAAAAATGTGATGTGGGAAGAACCTAGGAAAGCTCAGAGAAATGCTAGGCTTGCTATTGGTGTTACTAAGAAGTGGTAATAAATGAAAAGGTCTATATACCCTACAGGCACCAGATTCCATCTGATCTTGGAAATTAAGCAGGATCAGCCTTTGTTAGTACTTGGATGGGTAACTGCCAAAGAATATCAAGTGCTGTAGGCCATATTTTAGAGGAAGAAATGGGCAAAACCACTTCTGAGTATTCCTGGCCTAAAAAAACCCAATGAACTTCATGGGGTCACAATAAGGAGACTTGAAAGCATGTGTGTGCACACATACACACACACACAGATTTCCTGACAAAGGATGGAGACAATATTACTCAAAACAAAGTTGTTTCCTAACCACATGATAGGGAAAGTAGAAGGATCCAAGGTAGTTCTATGCCATGAATGATCAATACCCTGCAAGCTTCCCTTTGATGCCATGCCGGTTCAAAGCAATGGCAAGGACTAGGACAGGCTTAGGACTAGAGAAGCCAAGTTTAAAACCTTGCATGGAGAGAATGAGGTGATCTCTGGCAACCCTAAGCAGATGTGTCCAGGAAACTTAATCTCTAGAGTAAGAAAAATGTGTGTCAAAGCAGCACCCACAAACTATGTGACTTTTCAGTTCAGACAGTGACCATGGGAGAATGAATCAGGATAGGTTCTCTCGTTTAGCAAATTCCTGCTGTTGAATTCCTGCTGTATTCTCTTGGGTCCAGGGAATAGTTTATACTCTTGACATGTGAACTTGTGATAACATAAGAGTATTCTAGGAATTATGGTCGTTTTAGTCCACCAATATCAGGAAGCCCACAGGTTCCCATCCTTAACTCCCCCCCCTCTGGCTTTCTCATACCAATAGTTTCCACAGTTCTCTGGAGGTAGGGCAGATCTATCATGAACCTGATCAGGAATTTTAAGATCTCTTGGTTCTATCACTGTGACAAGCAAGCTTGGTGAGAACATGGGAGAAGGTCTTCTCAGTGGCTGCTCCCAGGCTGTGTGTTTCCCTTCTACAGGAGACCTAGTTGGCTCCTTCTCTGCTCGGTTTTTGCTTGCAAGGAAATTTATCTTTATTTAAGATGACCTTCAGATGTTAACAGGTTGGAACAGGACAATCTTTTATGGGATATGTTATCCTTTATATCTTCTGAGTACTAAATCATTTATAGCTCCCCTAAGCCATAGTCCGTCCTTTCCCCATCTAATTCTCCTGTCTTTATTCCATCTGTTTAAAGCAATAGAAACAGATGGAATAAAGACAGGAGAATTAGATGGGTCTGTTCTTTATCTCTGTGTCACCTTTTTCCTATGCGTATTCTGACGGAGACAAGCCTCAGTGTTTTTATAATATTTTATCCCCACAGGTCCCCACTTCACAGCATTCCCTGAGCTTGGATAGGCTTGCCCAGCTCCTCCCTTCACACTGGGAAATACAATTGGTGGGAAAAATAAATTATCCTTGGCGGTGATATGAGAGAAGCAACTGGTTTGCCTTCCTGTGACAGTGCTGGTCAACTGGAGCAAAAATAGTGAATTCAAAGTTGTTGTTTTTTTTTCTCCTGGGACTAAGCCGCCATCTCTAACTTTGTACTCTTGGGCAAATTGTTTTTTGCCATTTTGTATTTCTGGGAAATGAGTGGTGTACAATTGGCTAAAACTGCCATCACAGCCATTTTGTGATGACCTCTATTACATTTTCTAAAAATTCCAAACTTTACTCCACATCCCAGTCTGAAAAGTTTGAGGACCTCTATTCTAACCACAGTACAACACTGATTCTCAGAGAATCTCCAGTCTGCTTTGCTAGAAAGCAGAGTAGAAGAGAAATGTAGAGCATCATCATATGATTTCCTTGAACATGATCTTGGGTGGTGAAAAGGAAACAGGGAACATATTCCTGTGTATGAGTAACTTTTGAACCAGTCCAGAAATCAATTGACCCCAAGTCGTTGCTACAGAAGTACCTAACACTGTTTTACTTTATTTTCGTGAACCCAGACTGAACCAGATGGTGCTGTTATATTGCAGATTGATTAATTCAGATTCAAAGAGACCTATTGGCTCGGTATATGGAAAGCTTTGCACTTCTCCCAGCTGTTCACAAGCCAGACTTGGAAATGTGCTAATAATCAGGAGCAGGTTTGGGTCTCTTTCTCTTGCTCGCTCTTTCTCCTTGTTCGTGAGAGGTTTTCATTTAATTTTGTCTTTTAAAAGTCAAGGCCCATAAAATATAACAACCCCTGCTCAAAGGTAGAGCTGAGTTACCAAGTGTTGGATTATTAAATAATTTATGAAAATAGTTTGGAAAAGAAATAAGCACCTCTAAAAAGGTTGCCAAGTCCTGAGATAATAACTTTGTGGGAAACTTGGTCTCCATCCTGGTTTGTATGATGACCAGGTGTAGGGGGTGGGGCAGTAGTAATGAAGTTATTTTAGATCCCTTTTATTGGCTGTCTTGGGGGTAGGCAGGAATGAGTTTCACTTTCTTCACATGGTTCCTAAGAGGAAAGCTGTACCAAAGTCTGTGGGATGTATTTGCAAATATCTGTATTCATATTTTGCTCTTTCAACTAGCTCAAGAGCCAGGGTGGATGGTGGTTAGAGGACTGAATAAGGGCTTGGTAGATCCAGGATCTCATTCCCACTGAGTCATGAAATGTATTGAGTGACTTTGAGCCACTCGCTATCTCTCAGCTTGATATACCTTGCAGAGTTCTGGTAGGATATAGTGAGGAGGAGTAGAGCCATGTATGCCACCCTGACCTTACAGAAGGAAACGTGGGTCATAAATAATAAAATAAATTGTTTGAAAAAAACCTGAAACCAAAGGCTTCTCTTTAAAAAAAAGTGTTTGGGTCAAATGTCAACACACCATAAAGCATTGACGTTTGGTAAATCTCTACTAAAAGAGCATTCCACAGGGAGGGTGCCACCACTGAAAAAGCTCTGCTTGTGGGACACCAGGTCTCACATGGGTGAGGAATCCAGAGGAAGGCCTGGGTTTACAGAACATGCGGGAAGAAACATGGGGAAGAAGTCAGTACATTGATTGTACTAAAGCACATAATACTGGCATTTCCCTGATTTCAAAGGAACTTACCTCCCAGGAAGCATGTTTGGATTCAGAATGCAAGCTGAAGCCAAGAAACCAAGGAAGCAATTTAGTTCCATTGAAATAAATGAGAACCAAATGGCCTAAATCAAAGCACATTGTCTTAACTGTGTTGTGGGTTAAATTGTTACAGAAAATGCTCAGAAGACACTTAGAGGTCTCATTTCTTGCTCCTAAATTCAGCCCAAATCAACAGTGGCCACCAAATGACACTATTTTTTTTTCACTCTTGCAGTTCTCATCTTTGTCCAGGACGACCATATTTTTCAGGAATGAAAAGAGCTTCACTTGCTGAAATGTTATCTTTTAGATTTATGTAAGAAGAACAAGGGGGATTTACCCGCCCCAAAAAAGTTGCACCATTGTGGACTCCTTCTTCAGTGGCCTGTTCACACTACACAGTTAAAGCACTATTATTCCACTTTAACTGCTATGGTTCCATCCTATGGAATCCTTGGGTTTGTAGCTTCCTGAGGCAGAAGAACTCTTGGACAGATAATTCTAAATGTTCCTCCATAAACTTCCAGTTGTTTTTGTACCATTGTCCACTTTGAGGAAGGATGATCAACCTTTTTTCAAAAATTATTCTTGGGGATGACCTTCCAGGGCTAGGCAGGCTAAAAAAGGAGAAAGGGTGGATCTTGAAATACCAGCATGTTTCAACTGAAATCTCTTACTACTAGTGGCCAACTTCAGGGAAGATATTTCAACATCTTAAAATGGAAAAAGCTAGTACGAAACCACAGAAACCTCCAAATGATGGTGTTACGTGGGAGGAGGACCTGGCTGTCTGAAGCATTCCGAAGGACCTGACTGGGATCCCAGCTGTGCTCACTCATTCTTTAGGAGAACTTCCTTGGGTCTTTGTTTCCCAAAGAAATTGTCTGCTGCTGCTAGCCTCTTATGGATGGGCTGGATGGTGTCCTGTTGGCCAAAAAGGGAGTGCCACAGACAGATTACACTCCAGCAAGAAGAAATTATAATTGTCCTCCATTGTATATGGTCCCACTGATTCAGAAGAAGGCTCCAGCGTATCATACTCAGTGGAATTGACTTCCTGTTAAGTACCTGTAGGGCCAGGCCATTGGACCCCTTTCAGCAGCAGCAGAGCTAGGAATGTGTGGAGGTTGGGATGGGAGGAGGGCATGGCCACGGTGTGTGGGGCCTGGCCTTAGTGCGCGGGGGTGTGGCTACAAGCTGGAATGACCCCAAAACATTGCCAGCGGGGGTGAACTGCCCCCATCACTCCCCCATCGTTACGTGACTGACCCCTTTCATGTCTATATCCCCAGGACGATTATGGACTGTATGGCTGTACCACATTCACCAGGAACCACCTATCTGTACACCTTCTCCCAGAGTTGCTCCCACACTATGCTCGTAAGCAATTAACTTCACAAAGGGCTGGATTTCTTGACACATCCTTGCAGAACAAATGATTCTGGACAATGGCTCTTGTCCTATCTGTGAAAGGGACTGGTAGACTGTACATTTCTTACAGTAAGCGAGGAGTCACAGGGAAAGGGATGTGTTTTCCCAGCAATAATACATTGTTCTAGCTGTCCCTGTTACAACCTAAAGTATTTGGTATTGGCTTGATCTTGGATGGATAGTTAAGACCCATTCTGTTTACCAAAAACAACTCCTGGAGAGATTGCTTGTTGATATAGTTTATGGGTTTTTTTTATTGTCCTTGTGGATATGATGGAGATTGGTATGCAAAATATTTGTGCTTCAGGATTTAACACTGTATCAAATGCAGTGGTACAGTCCCTCCCATGTATTGATTAAAATAACAGATGTTTTCTTTTCCTTTTATTTATTTACCAGTGTATATACCTGGCATTGCCTGGGATTTTATTTTCTCATAGGTAATACTGATTAGAAAGATTTGAAATCCTGTGTCTCTAATTCCCCAAACTGTCTTGTCCAGTACCTGTAACTTTTCCTTATATTCCCCAATCCAATCTGTGTTCAGAAATATTAACATACAGAGGTTGGGTTCCTGAGGAAATACACTGTCCTCCTGCTTGCTGCTAGGCCTCGTCCCAATAGCAACCGGCTTATTCAAGAGACTGAGGCCCAAGAGCTCTCTGGATGAGAATTCTAAAGGCCCCTCCGTAAACTGCAAACTCCAGGATTCCATAGAATCTTCTCAGGCAGCCAATCATATGAGGTGTTCACCTGACACAGACAAACAAACTTTGACTTTTATATATAAATATATAATTTTTTTTTATCAGGCATAGTTCTCGTTGACTGCTTTACAGTGAGGACTTCGATCCCTTCTATAACTAACTGGAAGAATTCAGGGAATCGCAAATACCCCCCTCCATTTCACACATTATTTAAAGTGCTGAACTTTGATTGCCATGTTGCTCAATACCATAGACTGGTGGTTATTAGAGAAAACCAAGTCTAAGGCTCTTGGCGGGGGGGGGGGGAGTATGGGCTAAGCTGTGAGCCAGGAAACATTTTGTATACTTGACTGACCATATTTGGGAATCAACTTTGACCTAATAATAATGCATTCCAACATAAAAGAAGCAAAATACCTGACAGGGAAAACCGTTGATAGGTTAATTATTTTTTCTAGCTAGTGCCTGGGATAGACTTTAGTGTGTGGGATGGACTTTTAACTGTTGCTGTGTGCCTTCCAGTCTTTTCCCACTTATGGCAACCCTAAGGTGAACCTTTCATGGGGTTTTCTTGGCAAGATTTGGTCAGGTGGGGGGTGCTTTTGTCTTCCTCTGAGGCTGAGACAGTATGACTTGCCCAAGGTCACCCAGTGGGTTTCCATGGCTGAATGGGGATTTGAATCCTGGTCTCCAGAGTCATCAGCCATTTCTGCCCTACACTGTTATAGTGCTATTATTCCACTTTCAATATCCTGTGGAATTCTGAGGTTTGTAGTTTACTGAAGCCCAAGAGCTCCCTGGCCGAGAATTCTAAATGCCCCTCCCTAAACTGCAAACCTCCAGATTCCATAGGATGTTGAAAGTGGAATAATAGCACTATAACAGTGTAGGGCGGAAATGGCCATAGTCGAACGCTAGTCCAATGTAGTCACCGCTGCATCCAGGAAATTCTATATATAGCATCATAGGGCAACAGTGACCTCCAGGTGTCTTTTAGACCTACAACTCGCATCAGCCTAAGACAGCATAGCCAATAGGGAGGGATGATGGGAATTGCACTTCAGCATCATCTGGACAGTCACAGTGGGAAGATGATAGGCAAATAGTAAGGCATGAGAATCTGAGGTTGCAGTCCTATGCACACATACTATGATACTATTGGATCGAACAGGATTTACCTTTGAAGGTCTGAGAGGTAACCAAATTGGATACACAAGTCACTTCCTCTCTCTTTGGGGAGTGTGAGAAAGAGATGAACGTCTCCAAAACAAGGTAAGCTACTCTCTCTCTCTCTCTCTCTCTCTCTCTCTCTCTCTCTCTCTGGGGTTCTCCTTTCCGCTAGGGGGCGCTGAACTCTTGCGGAAACCAAGGATGAGGCTTGGGCGGCATCCGCCGACGCTTAGCTGACGATGTCCGAATTTTATCCCCGTTCCACTTAAATGTGCTGTATGTTCACTTATGCTTTTTCAAGTGGCTGATAACGGGGCGACTGGCAACAGGAGTGTGTATATAACAACCCTGATACATGTTAAAACTCAGCCCCGACATCTGCGCTTCTCTCTTGGCTCTAGATGACTTACATAACGGTTGATGGGAGCAGGTTCTGCTGGATTAATCGACGATACGCTCGGATTCCCCCACTCCTCAATCGCACGAATGAAATAATTTGGAGTAACGACCATTCCTTGATGCCTTAGCTGAGGCTTGGTCATTGTATTCGAAACTCATTTACAGAGCAATCCTGTCTGAATTTGGAAAAGTTTCTTTTTCGGACGGCAACTCCCAAATCCCTACGCCAATATAGTCCTCTTGGCAGGTGGATTCCGAACTTTGAGGAGGAAGAGGAGGACGAGGAGGAGAAGAAGAGAGAACTTTTCCAAGCTCTGACTCTAATACTTGTTCACGGGACGAGGGGGCACTATTGATTTCATTAAACGTGCACAGGGCTTTAATTTGATAGTATATACTAGGAAAGCATAGAAAGTACTCGGTTCTGGAAAGCTCAGCTTTACAATAAAGTATCCTTGGGGTTGGAAACGATCGTCAAATCGTATCTTATGCCACTTTAAAATCCGTAGTACTCCCATAAGAACACAGTTCAAGAAGTTCATGTTGTTAGATACCCTTATGATATACGAGGTTGAAAAGATTTTCGCTTTTTAAAAATTTCCTTCTTGTTGTGTGTCTTTAAGTCCTTCCCGAGTTAGGTTGACCCGAGAGTGACCCTATTTTGGGGTTTTCTTGGAAAGATTTATTCAGGGGGGTTTGCCCTTGCCTTCCTTTGAGGCTGAGAGAGTGTGACTTGCCCAAGATCATCCAGTGGGTTTCCGTGGTCCATCGGGGATTTGAACTCTGGTCCCCAGAGAGGAAGACTATTGCTCAAACCACTACATCGGGCTAGTTCTCTTGCTTTCCTTGCGACACTACTATTTCTAAAAGAACCGGGAAGAGTGAGGCGATATGACCACTAGGTGCTTCCTCCTCTCCCCAAAACGGGGCAATCTTGAGAATTGGATGCATATATTTGGCCCCTTGTTACTTTTTCTGTGCGGACGTGCAAGCTCCACGATGGTGTCGTTTCAAACGTTGTTTCACAAAACAAAACCCCCGTGAACAAATGTGTTACTGTCAACTACTTATTAGAAATGAATTGTGTCAGCGTTTCGGTTTGAAAGCGTTTCTGTTAACTTCTACGGAGGCCATTTCTGCACTAGCCTGTTATAATGAGATGATTCCGCTTTCAACATCCTATGGATGCCGGCCCCTCCCGAAACTGCAAACCCCAGGATTCCATAGGATGTTGAAAGTGGAATCATCGCAGTATAACACGCTAGGGCGGAAATGGCCAGAGTCACCTGAAACAGGCGAGAAGAGGGAGGATATAACAAGTTCGAGACTGATACGAATTTCAGCAACAGTATAAACATGTCTGTGTTACCTGGCGACCTATGGCGACCTCATGAATTTCACAAGGTTTTCTTCGGCAAGGAATACTCAGAGGTGGTTTTGCCAGTTCCTTCCTCTGAAATAGAGCCTACTGTACCCAGTATTCATTGGCAGGCTCCCATCCAGAACTAACCAGAGCTGACCCGGCTTAGCTTCCAAGAATTTAGGCTATTTCGGCTTCCGTCAAAATAAATATACCAACCATAAAACATTTTTTTTTCATTTGTCCTTTCTTATGCGCACACTTAATTTGGAAAGAAGTCCCAATGAATTCAGATTTTCTTGTAGGTATTCCGCCTCCCCACATAGAATAGAACAGAACAACTGTAGTCCTGAGCGCATTTTCTAAAGAATAGGTCTAGTTTAACCCAGTGAGACTTACCTCTGAGTAGACATGTCCCTATTGGACGATTAGACGATCATCAGGAAGATATAATTTGGAAGCAAGTTTAGGGCTTCATTGTAAACCCTGTTGATGGGTGAGTTACTGCGATCAACAACATTTACAAGGGAGACTTGCTTGCTGGTAAACGCATTTCATTGAAATCAATGGGACCTTTTTTTTCTGGTTTAAGATTTCATCTTTATTCCTCCCCTACCCAATACACCTAAGGCTGCTCTCATACCTGGGGCTAAGCCTCTTTAAACAGTGTGGAGCTGGCTTCTGAGTAAATATAGACGGGATTGTCCTGCGTATTATAATAATTGCACAGCGTATAATGATTAATGTGCAGTGGTTCTCTGAGACCTGATAAATATCAAAACCCTAAAATCCTAAGAACCAACCAAGCGTGGTGTAGTGGTTTGAGTCTTGGTCTAGGATTTCAGGAGAACAGGGTTCGAATCATCATTCAGCCATAGAAACCCATTGGGTGACCCTGGGCAAGCCTCAAGGTCTGGACCTAAGAGGAAGGCAATGACAACCCTCCTTTGAAGAAATCTTGCCAAGAAAACCCTAAGATAGGGTCGGCATGAGTTGGAGTTGCCTTGAAGGTACATGACGACAAGAATGAGATCCTAACCCCTCTTAGATGGCACAGACTCTTGCCAGAGCCTGAGTATGATGATGACATGCTGAAGCCACCCATGGCTGAACAGTGGTGGGATGATGCTTAGGACCCAGAGCATCATCTTACCACTGTTCTGTCATGGTTGACTTCGACTTGTCATTGTACTGATTCTAAGGCCATTTCTGCACTAATAGTGCTATTATTATAGTGCCTTTGTGGCCCCTCCCTAAACTGCAAACCCCAGGATTCCATAGGATGTTGAAAGTGGAACAATAGCACTATTAACAGTCTAGTGCGGAAATGGACTACCTAAAAGTAGCTTTCTAGATTCTATCTTGTCTGTGGTTTCCGAGGGGAAGGTGCTGCGTGAACTCTTCAGAGGAATGGACTTTTCGCAGCTTTAAGGCTTTGTTGGGTAGTTCGCCTTCGAAACTTTTTCCTTTTTTGGCCGGGTGTTGCTTTTTAAAAAGGAAGTATCTAAAATTAGGCCGGTGAAGGGAAACGGCGGAAAGAGGTGCCCACTCCAAAGCAAGGAGCTACCCGTAAAATTTAAGCCCTTTCAACGCCGTACAGGGAACCAAGGGACAGAACTTTGGACTGTGGGTGTTATTTCGCTGTACAAGTGATGCGTGCCTCATATTTTGTCTTGTTTCATTCTTTTTTTTAGTCTAAACTCTTCCACTATGCAGCGAACTAGAATATCAGGGAGAGGGCTGCTAAAGCCCCCTCCCTCGCAATTAGCTAGTTTACTAAATACAGGAATGACGGTGATGATGATTCACTTGGAAAAGTTTGTAGATTTCAGCTCCGGAATCCCTCAGATAAACTGGGGAATTCTGGGATTTGTAATCTGTATAATGATTTGTTTTCTATGGAATGAGAGCTAGCGTGCGGTAGTGGTTTGCGCCCTGGGTTCAAAACCGCTCTGTTAGCTCCCCCTGGGCAAGTGACACTCTTTCAGCCTCAGAGGAAGGCAAGGGCAAACCTCCTCGGAACAAATCTTGCCAAGAAAACCGCGTGATAACGTTCCCCTTAGAGTCGCCGGAAGCCGGGAACGATTTGAAATCACGCAACAACGCAATAACTCACCCCAGCTCTGTCATTTTAAAAGGAGGGACATCCCAAATTGCGGTCTGAAACAGGAAGCTGAAGTTGGTTCCTTGTTCCCAGCTCTTTATTTGTACGACGATTTGAAACACAGCCAGCCATCCAGATGAACGAAGACAGGAAGCTTAAATTCTCCTGCACCCCAAGTGTTGGGGTGAAATGCCCCATGTCGCATGTTGTCATAATCAGGACTTTCTCACCTTCAAAGTAAAAAGGAGGGGAATTTCCGGATTAGGGCAATATGAAATAGGGGGTATTTGAAAGCTATTTTTGGGGTCCGTAGGCATTCAGACCACACGTGTTTGTTCATCTGAAGGACTCCGCTATGTTTTCGTGCAAATATGGAACTGGAAACAGGGAACCAATTTCAGCTTCGTGTCTGAAGTCCAGCCTGCTCATTTTACCACTTCTTTCTGTTGCAAGCGAGGGTCAGCTCAGGATTCAGGAGGCGCCAGAGCCACGATGAAACCAACCAAAGTTCAGCGCGATCCTGGGCATACTCACCTGACAAGCAACTCTCACCGAGCTCAATGACATTTGCTGCCAGGTGACGATGCATAGGGTTGCGGCCTTGGTCTCGCTTAGGCTGTAGTTCTATACGTGTCTGGGTGTGAATAAGTCTCACAGAACGCAACAGGCTTTACTTCTGAGTAGAAGCACCTGGCATTGCACTGCGAAGCTCCTGGTGGGAGAGGGCTGAACCGGATGCAATTGTTACAGCACACCTCGTTCGTGGACCGATTTACTACGGGAATGAAGCTCTTCGTCTAGCCGAACCTCTCATAAGTGGAAAATGGAGGGTTCGGGTACGACGACCCACTTTCTCACTTCCCCAGAGCATAGGAAAAGGTTAAAGGCAACAGTGAAATATATTGGCCAGCATGCTGTTGCAGTTCGTTAATGCCAAATGGCCAAAGTTTGACAGTCTCAGTTTGGTCATTTTGGCTTCAGGCCTGATTAGCTATAAAACATATTTGACTTTTTGGCAATCCATGGTATACACAGAACTCTCTTCTAGCACCACATTTCAAATGAGTGGACTCTTTTCCATCAGCTTTCTTCACTATCCAGCTTTCAAAAGTATACATAGAAATCTGAAATCTGGTGGCAGGGATAACTCAATATATTCACCCACGTGTTGACTCACCACCCAACAACTGAAGGAATGGACTTACTCTAGCTGGGATTTATTCAATACCAACTAGAATAAGTCTTTCCATCAATTGCGGAGTGGTGAATTAATCTACAGATAAATCTAATGGATTCAATGGGTCTATTCTAGTCAAGACTAAAAGAGAAGTTAGGCCATTGTGTCATAATAATAATAAGAATTTTTAAAACTTGGAAAGTGAAAGACAGCAGTCTCATCCAAAAGCCAAAATGTCAATCATTAACCCTCCTCCTCTCCCTTGTCCTTCTCCTCCTCCAATAAGCCTGATTTAATCTATCATTATTCTATCTGTCATTAGTCCAAGTGGGAGGGCTGCCCTGAGCTGAAACTGGTTTCTTTTTAAAACTACAGAGCTGAAATGTACACACCAGATTTACAAATCCAACAGCCTGGTTAATCTGCAAGAGGCATTTGCCCTTGATTTATTTCCCTGGAGAGGTGACTCAAAGAAAAGGACCATTTCAACTGTTTTCTTTGTTTGGTTCTGAGCGTCTTTCCTGTTTCAATGACTCCCGCTTCTTTGTTGTGTGCTTTCAAGTCATTTCTGAATTATGGCTGTCCTAAGGCAATCCTATCGCAGGGTTGTCTTGGCAAGATTTGTTCAGAGGGGATTTGTCTTTGCCTTCCTCTGAGGCTGAGCAAATGTGACTTGTAGCTCTGTCCATGAGATGTCAGTGCCATCAGTCTACACATTTGGTTCTTAATTACCTAGGGTCCCATAAGGAGGAAATTAATTAACAAGCTGCCTGTGTTCCCCAGTGCTTGCACGGATATGTTTGGGCAACTGAACGATGCTTTTACACCTTCAGGAACAGACCTCTATACAGAACAAACATTTAATGTGAGAATTCACCCACTCATTTCAGGGGTGGAAATAAGCACATGCTTTACATTTTCTTTTTAAAACCAACTGTACCTTTCCATGAAGGCTACTGAAATTTATGCCTCTCCCACCTTTTCCATCTTAAGACTCTGACCATGTCAACTTCATGACTTCTGCGAACACCTTACATCTTGCCTGAGGAAGTGATCTGGGGTCTTAGAAGGTTGTCCATAACTTGGTGCATATTTGATTGATCAAAATAAAGCCTTGCCTATTGGTTGATAAAAGAATTTTTCTATTGCTTCTGTACGTTCATGCACACACGTCCACAGAGTACATCAGTGGCATTTGGTTGCTACCATGTTGGTGAGTCAGTGAATCTATTCCTGGTTTTGACTTGCTTTAATGGAGCTTTCCAGGATGCTGGACCTAATTATTAATGGGCTTCAGCACTGTAGAGAGCTTCTTTAAAGCCTGAATGGAAATCCATAAGAGATTCATTATCCTGCTACAAGCAGCTACTGCAGTGTATATATAAACACTGTATTTATCTGGTTCAGCCAACCTGTGTGTAAGATGTGCAGTGGATGATGATGATGATGATGATGACAACAACAATGATGATAATGATTGTCAGATGAATCATTTGTGGCGTGGGCAAGGACTGTTGATATAAAATTGTGCTCATAGCTACTGCCTCTTCTAACTCATTTTCCTGCCTCCAGTCTCAACAAAGTAACAATACCAAAAGAAGGCCATCTCTCTAAACTGTAAATCTCAGGATCCTATACGATGAACCGTGGCAGTAAGTGGACTCATGGTGCTATAATTGTGTAGTGTGAAAGGGTCTCAGGGATAGCAAGTCTGCAGATGCTTCTGGATTACAGCTTCCAGAATTCTTGACCATTGTCTGGGTTGGTAGGGGAACAGGAGTTGGAGTCTAGTAGCATCTGGAGGACTAGATTCATTACCCATCCCTGATTTTGAACTAGACCGGTTGTTTTGTATTAAGGATCTAAGAATGCACCAATGTGTACATGCCTATTGAGAAGGAAACTCCACTGAGATCAGTGGAACTTATCAGGAAGTGAGTCTGCAGTCTAAATCTCATCAGCTTGTATACTGTGTTGCTCAAAAGGTACATCTGTGTAGATTAATACTACATTGTAAATATTTGTTTCTGAACATAAAAATGCTTGGGTTTCAATCATTGATTTCTGAGAATACTGAGGCCATTTCTGCACTAGACTGCTGTAATGCTATTATTCCACTTTCAACAACCTATGGAATTCTGGGGTTTGCAGTTTAGCGAGGGGCCTCAAAGGATTCTATAGGATGTTGAAAGTGGAATAGTAGCACTATAACTGTCTAGTGCAGAAATGGCCTAAGTTATATTATTTCTGCATGACACAGGAAGCTGAAGTTTGATAAAGCTAATTTGCTTGAAGATGCTGAAATTGGCAGTAGTTCTAAACAAGTGAGACCTACGCTTGAAGCCAGGGTTCTGGCATTGCCTTCTCTCAGAGTGGTCAGTTCCATTCTTTCTTTATTCCCAAGTTTCCTCCTGTTTTCCTCCCATCAACGAGTAAGCATTCCATGCCAGATAAGCATATTCAATCTTCATTTGGTTGTTTTTAGGAGCATTTCTCCTTCTTTTTTCTTTCACTCCTTTACTCCTTTATTTTATTTTATTTTATTTTATTTATTTTATTTTTGGTACTTCTGTGAACCTTGAAGTTCCCCCAAGCTTTCTTACACTTTCAGTTTTTGCATGAATGTTGCTGTCTTGGCTCCACAACCATGAGCATTCAGAGAATGAGTTTGCAGTAACAATATATGATCTATCAAGGTTCATCCTGATATGGTTAAGCTATTGCTCTACCACCCAGAGAGCTGAAACTGGGTGCATCCGTACTTCAAGATATCCTGATTAGTAGGAACATGTAGAATGACACATTTGTTTTCACCTTTGGTGGCATTAACACCTAAAATGAAGTTTCCTTCCTATTAGAGTACACTACTCCAGCACAGAACAAGGAGAGCTTAGAAATATCCCAGAATCCTCAGTCAGCATGGACAGTGGCTATATTGGCTAGGTGCTCCTGGGAGCTGTAGCCTGCAGTGGTGACTTGCCCAAGCTGTAGACAAGCAAACAATCTAGTTCTATAGGACTGAATATTTGACTGTGGGAATTCTGTTTTCACTTTGAATATATCTGTTTCCTAGTTGGTATAAGAAGTCACTACAGCATTCTGAAGTATCTCCTTCCCTGTATTGCAGTAAGAGAAGCCCACATGGATTTAGACTATTCGGTTAAATAGGATATCCTTGACTATGTTCACAACACACTTCAGCTTCCGTGCTTTTGAATTCCTTGATTTCCTTGATTTTAGATTTTGTTTTAGGGTCAGCATGGTTACCTTTGCATATTGTTGTTGTTGTTGTTGTTGTTATTTGAAGATAAGTAACTCAGCCATAGAAATCCTAACCTGGAGAGGGTCGACTGATTGCTATCTTATTTGGCGACTAAATTTTCAAAAACAAGGTAGAGTGATCTAATTGTCTTTAAGTTGGTCTTCACTGATAAACTTGCCTATCACGACATCTAAATTTATCTCCAGACCTGACAGCAAGACATCTTCCTGAGATGAGCACTGAACTCTGGCAACACAGAGAAGCCTGGACTTTATACAGCACAGAGACAGATCAGTTCTCAAGCGAAAGACTTGTTAGCCAAGTATGAAGCACTGCAGTTTTATTGACTTCTCTTACTGTCTCCATCCCTGTGACGTAATGTGCCTCTCTTTTTTTCAGGCATGGGAGAGGTAGGGCCTGATTTTTCTGTCTTCATAGATCTTCTCCTGTAGGTGCAGACATGGGATGTTAACCTAATTCCCTGCATGAGTTTTTAACTATCTTTCCCTGTTGAAAAAGCCAAGGAGCTTCAAAAGCTACTAAAATGAATTTTCTACCTTCTCTTTGGCTCTTAGCTATCACCAATGTGTATTTTGGATTTCATATTTTGTTTTATAGTGAACATAGCTAACCCTACATTTTCTTGATAATTTGAGAGTAGTTTAACTATTTTAATACACAATGTTCCCTTTTTTGTGGAATGAGATGAACTAATATCTTATTTTTAAAATGTCCTCCTGCTAATGGACTTCCTGGAGTTTCTTTGCACTGCATAGTTCCAGCATTCTGTTTCCACTTTAACTGCCATGGCTCTATCCTACAGAATTCTGGGATTTGTGGTTTGGAAGGTACTTAGAATTTTCTTCACAAGAGCCCTCTAATGTCCTCTTTAGCAGGGAATTCTATGTATTGAGATAGATAACCACCTGTAGGATCCTGTACAACACAGGACAGTTAAAGCAGTCTAACAGATTTTCCAGATTGGTCTAAAAAGAGTTCTTTATTTTTGCCCATGCTTATAGCTTGCACATCTTTTTCTTCCATTCTACATGGGGGCTTTTCACAGTGATTTCTTGGAGCCACCTTATGGCTCTTTCACACTTCTTGAAAACCCAGGGCATGGTTTGCAGAGGTAGTCCTATGATCTGAAGGACAAATATTCTCCTCTAAATTTTTATTTCTTTAAAATTATACTGCAAAAGTTCCATTTCACTGATGCAATATAGCATTACAATTCTAATAAGTCAATAAACAGAAGGAAGGAGAAGAAGAGAAAGGAACATACTGAATTAAAAAGAAACCCACTGGAAGATGGGGATAAAATGTTGCAGGTAGTGCTGGGAATTGCTACATAATTGGCCATGGCAACAGAAATGACACTTGGATATTTTAAAAAGCCTCAAGAACTACAGGAATGAAGAACAGAATCTCCCAACACCTACCCTATCTGGAGGAGCCCTCACAAACTGCTATACCTGGCTAAAGTAGGTGCGCCCATGTTTTAGGGATATGCAGATATTCCCCACAATGTTATTTCATGGTCCTGATCTCAGTTAGCCTTGTGAGTTGCTTCTTCTAAATACTATTTTAAGTTGTATATTTCCTTCTCTTTTCAATATTCAGGCTACAAGTGCTGTTGTTTAAATAGCCAAAATGTACCCTCCGAGAAGAATGGTGTATTATCAGTCTTGGGAGAAGTGTAATAAAGCTTGCAGAAGTGTAATAAACCATTGGGGACAGGGGACATGCGAAGATAAGGAATCCTCCCAAACATTCCATGGTTGGGCCATGGAATAATCCATGGAATGTGGACAATAGTGGTGGTATGAGGGAAGTATAGGAAAAGGAATGAAATCTGATGGATTAGCCCTGTGGACAACAGCAACATTACCTGACAAAACAATGAAGGATCTAAAATAGATCACTTCAGTTTCAGAAGCACCACCAGATAATCTGGAATGCCAAAATCTTAGGTGAAGAGAATGTGAAGTGCTCCTTTCTCATCTTGGACTACACACAGGTACCAAAGGTCAAGGATCTAGATCTCATTAAGATTTAACCAATCTGATAACTTTCCAATAAGTATCAATGAGTAGAGCTTCTATATGCACACATGCCTGGGCATCCACCCACCTACCTCACTGAGCCCCTTCTATATATATAAAACATCTCAACAGAATGATTATGTTTAAAGGTCTGAAACTTTATTTCAGCAACAATTTCCTTGTCTACAGCTTTACAAGGCTGTAAATACCCCATGCACATAATGAAATCTGACATCATATGGCAAAGCACTTACAGTTGCCAGATCATTTATTAACAAAGGTACCTCGAGGCAAAACACCTCTCTTTCCCATGCCCAAATTTCTCTTACAAGTAATATAATACAACTGGCTTGCTGAGTCTTCCCTCCACCCCAGCCTCCTAAACTATCTTTCAAACATTCCCACTGTCGGTTGCACAAATGACACTGGCCAGGGTTGGACTGTGCACAACCATAGTGGCTTTGTAGTCCTGCAGCTACAGTTGCAGTCCTTTACACATGTACTGGGGAATGGGATGAAAGTCCTCTTTTCCTGACTAAACTGAACTAAATTCATGGAAGCAGACCAAAGGAATTTTAGATGTAGCAGCATGCTGAAGCAATACGGGAGATAAGGTAGCTTTTTGATGTTGGGGCCCCACACTGGACATTCTCCCAACCTCGTTGTTTTTACAGTGAGCCCTCCACTTTCATGAAGGTTTGGAGCCCAAGACCCCTGTAAAAGTGTGGAAAATGACAATAAAAATAAAAATCACAAATGCTATTTTTTAAAACTTGAGAACACTTTTCTAGGATCTCTAGGTCCTCCAGTATTACTCTATGATTCACTTCTGGTAATTGGGGACCATAGAACTGTGCTGGAGGACCTAGCGATGCTCAGAGAGAATGTATTCTTTTCCATGGCAGGGACAAATAGAGTAAGATTTTTTAAATAACTAAATTGAACAAATAAAATAACTCACAAATAATTAAATGCATGAGTGCTGAACCTGCAAAAGTGGAGGGACCACTGTTATTTGCCATCAGGTCAACTTGTTACCATGATCCACCATCCCTCCTACAAGATATGCAGTTTTCATAAATTGGACTTATTAATGACCAGAGAACATGATCGGGATCATGCTGACTGGAGATGTGTTCAGGGTCATGATAGGTGGGAAAATCCAGATAGGGTTATGGAGAAAACCCTGACATTGATGGGTCTGTGCTAGTCCCTTCACCTCTTCAGGCTCTTTGCATTTTTGAACACAATGGAAGATGAACTGCCCAGATATAGGAATCAGAGACCATCTCATGATCTTACCTTATGGAGATCTTCCCTATATACCCTACCTGATCAAACATTAAGAGGTTGTCATAAATCCCATCAATATTTTGTCAGTCTGGAGTTAAAGCAATCAGCTCATTCTAGATGCCTTTGTCAGTTCTGTGGTAAAGCCATTACGGTTTTGTCAACACATCCCTTCAGAATACAAAATAGGGTATAAAAATCCAACTTTGATCCCAGCCAATTGTAGTACATAGTACATGGTACATTGCACTCCAGAGTGCTACACTACCCTCAGACGCTGCCTGAGATGCGATTTCCTTATGCAAGACTGGTAACTACCACCCTTTCCACTCCTAATCTCTCGCTGTCCAACCTTTCCCACCTCACTTTCCAAGAGTCATGTATGGTTCCTAAGAGCATCTGATACCTCATATGTTTGTCAATTCAAATAAAAATACTTTGTTTAACTTTAATTGGAGTCCTCTCTACAGTTTGTACTGGTATACAAAGGTGAAAAAATCCTGTTGTTATCTTCTTCTCGCAGTCTTCCTTTGAGCTATGATTCCCCCAAATTCTCAGGAGATGCTGGCATTGAGGGTAGACCCCAATGCCCCCACCTCTTAGGGTAACAAACTTTGACTTATGGTGACCCTTGGAATGAGAGGCCTCTGAAAGCCCCAGTCATAACTACCCTGCTCAGTTCTTGCAAACTCAGAGATGTGGCCACTTTCATTAAACCAATTCAGCTATAGAGTGCTCTTCCTCTTTTCTTTCTGCCTTCCACTTTACCAAGTATTAGTATCTTTCCTAATGAGTTATATTGCCTCATGATATGTCCAAAGCATGGTAGCCTCAGTTTAATTACCTCTACTTCTAGTGAAAGTCCAAGCTCTAATCACCGCCAAATACTTTGGTTGCCACTAAAATCCCTGTCAAAGTTGGTGCTGATTCTAGCTTCTAGATTCTAGACTTTCCCCTCAGATCAGGATTGGATGAATTTCAGAGTTCTTGTTTTACAGATAGTGGGTCCACTAGGAGTCTCTCAGAAGCCAACTTTTAGATCTGCTGTAGCTATCCGAGAAAGTGTGACTACAGCTAAAGGAGATATCATCAATGATGAGGAAGAAGTTTTAAAGCATATAGACTGATGGTCCCATCCTCAGGGGATCCTGGGGCTGATGTAATCTGCAATATGTTTGACTGCCATGGAAAGAAGAGGGCAGTTCCTTTCTGCGATAGCTATCCTCCGTTGATGTTGTGCTATTACAGAAAACTTGGGCTGCCTTCAAAGGTTGTCCCAGCACATTCCTTGAAACTCTTGTTGCAGTCTCACTGACTATCAAAAGAACTCCACTAGAGGGTTGTGCTTCATGCTTTATATAGATTTCAGTGCAATTAAAATATGACTTTTTTTTTATTACCAATGTAGGTGTTTCCCTTAAAAGCTGGAACAGTTCAAGGGGGAACAGTATATTTTGGAACTGGGGAAAAGTTTTTCTACGGCTAATCTGATTGTAGCAGGGAATTTGAGAGTGACTACCAGCCTTTGATGCAATACTTATCAAGCTCCCTATCTGGAATGTGGCTGTCCCAGCGTACTAAATTTAATGGAATTAACAAAGGTCAGGAGAGAGCATCTCCATACTAAAATAGCCTTGTTAAAACTATGCTGTACTCTACATTAGCAGCTGAAGTGCTATTATTCTTACTGAACAGGTTTCCTCACTTTTTATTGGGGCATATGAGGATTCAATCAGTTTCCTTCAGGAGAGTTTGCTTTCTAACATTGATTACCCTGTTTGCAAAAGTGAGCTAACAATACAAGGGGTACTTAAAAGCATAAGGGAAGTGCAGAGGTTCTTATATTGATTACAAGAAACAACGGTAGAATAATCTCCTCACTGGGTTTTTCTCATATTTAAAAAGTCTGTGGAGTCTTGCCATTCCAGAAGAAGCATCAATACGAAGTGCAGACATTGTTGCCTCACTGGAATTCAGCTACTGTCAACAATTCCAGAACCTTCTGACACTTAGGCCATTTCTGCACTACACTGTTATAGTGCTATTATTCCACTTTCAACATCCTATGGAATCCTGGGGTTTGCAGTTTAGGGAGGGGCATTTAGAATTCTCAGCCAGAGAGCTTTTCAGCCTCAGTAAACTGCAAACCCCAGAATTCCACAGGATGTAGAAAGTGGAATAATAGCACTATAGCAGTATAGAGCAGATATGGCCTTAGTGTTGGATACATTTTGTTCAAAACCTCAAGCTTCAAATATATTTTCAACTTAAGTCTGGAAGAAACATTTTAGGAATATCTTCCTGGACTCTAATGAATTCAAGCTGGATCTTCATGACTTTATATTTCAGGTTCTACTTAAACAGGATTCCATTCCACAAAGGAAGCACTTTCTCCAATCAACCAGCGAAAGCCAGGGAAAGCTCCTGGGACTGACTGAATTCCTCTTGAGCTTATTAAATCTAATCAACATTGGCAGCATCCATTATGTTCTGCCTCTTTTACTGTGATAAATGGCACAGGTGTAATTCCAGACTCCTGGAAGAAAGCAATGGTGGTCCCATTGACCCAGTGACCCTACAAACTATAGACTACCTTAGTCTACTATTAATTATGGAAAAGCTGTATTTCAAATAATTATGCTCCAAACTGAATGATTTTCTGGTCTTAGAGGATTTGCTCTCTGACTCACAACTGGTCTTTAGAGAAAATCATTCAAGCTTAGACCACAGTATGAGTTCCCAATGAGAGAACTGTATAAGGAGAGGGAGAAATCTGGTAGAAAATGAATAGAACAAAAAGATTAACATCCCCACTAGACTGACTATATGCCATGGCCTACTTCAGCCCCTATATAGAGTTGCATGTTTTTTTTTTAAAGGGCATATCCCAAGTAAGGGATGAAGAACTGGGGTTGGTATCACACCTAACTTGATCCTTAGAACATGAAAGGCTAAGAGTGACTGGCACAACAGGTTATTCAGTGCATTTGTGCATATTTGACTTCAAATTTGACTTCATTCTAGAAAGTGGGAAAGGTAAGTGAAAAATGACTTATACAAAGGTGCAATGGGAATTTGCTCCCAAGGAAATTTTTCTGTCTAAAGCTTGGTCAACTGAATAGGGAAACCGAATGACCAAATTTGGACCAAATGCACTGAAGAGGCTTATTGGAAGTAAATAAGGCCAGAGCACCAAAGCATGCAGAAATGTGGCAAGCAACCTCTTCTGATGGTGAGTATTGTGGGCTCTCTAATGTTAGTAATTACTAATGAATGGCTCATAGTGGTTTTCATCAATAATTAATATGTTAGTTTATTACAGGGTGAAAAACTCCTATCTTCAATCTTGGTAGTGTCGTGGGAGTTTGCCCTGGTAATATTGGATTAGATTTTAGTTTATATAAGTTATTTCAGAAAGCATAGCATTTAAAAAAGCCAGTTCCTATATTAATGTGTATTTCCAAATTTCCAAACTACTGTTTTCATATACATGTATACACATATATCACCATTACTGACAACAACAACAAGTTGGACATTTTTGAGAAACTGCTTTTGTCTTTAGATCTTTGCTCTCTTCTCTATTGGAGGAATGTTTTGTGTTTGTGCACATGTTGTGTGTATGAGGAAGCAGTCTTGCAAGGTGCTTGTACTTGAACAAACTTGAACAACTCTTGAAATATCCAAATAACTGTTTGCATTCTCATCCACAGAAAACAGTCATGATGGGAGAGGCTTAGTTGGCCTGGTATTCTAGCTGCCTTTTTGTTTTGCCTGCTTCCCTCACAGATCATTGTTAAGTTTCATTGTTACTGAATAGGCTATCTAGAGGTCAATGGGCTAGAAGGTTGTTTGGACTTCCTAAAATTGTGCCTCTCTCTGAGCCTGGCTAAAAATATTGTTTTCAGCATGTCCTGTGAACTTTCTAGAGTGCACACTAAAAAGGAGACACAATGTTGTTGCTATTTCTGTTCTTCATCCTTTGCCCTTGGTCTGCTAAGTATATTTGGATACCATAGTATTCTGTGAAGCTGCAGTGAACCTGAGGTTAGGCTCAGCACTTCAAGCAGAGCAGTTTAGCTTCTGCAGACGTAAGAGCTTGGAAAAATTACTGGCTAAGGGAATCTGGGAACTACTGTCCGAAACTTTCTGCAAGCCCCTCTGGAGGAATACCTGTTTTGGGAGCCTGGTTCCTTGCGGCACAAGACCACACTTGATTCCCAACAATCAAGGTTGGCCATACAACCTGGTCCTCACCTCTTTGCAAGATGGAATGTCCTGAAAAGCTGACAAGAGTGTTTCAGCTGACCCAGAGGAGTAAGAACTGAAGGGCAATGCCCAATGTGGATGTCCCAAAAGAAAATGCATGTTTTTCTGATAGGCTGTAACTAAAACAGAGGGTGGGCAAACTGAGGTGGGCAATAGTGATGGGATAAATAAGTGCCACATTTATTAATACTCACCCCCCCAAACTTGCAGAGGGCCCAACTAAGTGTAGAAATCAGCCGGTGTCAGAGGAACTTTCGCTTCCAGCTCTCCAGATGAATATGGACGAGCACCCAGGCCCTGAGCCCTCCCCACCCCTGTTTCCATGGGCAGACATCAGCCAGCTGGCCAATCCAGCCAAGGAAGACCCTCCCAAGTTAATCCCTCCTCCAAGCCCTTGTGAAAGGTATTCAGAGGAGCGTCAATCCCAGCTGGCACCAAAGTTGATTCTTTTACCCACACCTGACCCCGCATAACCCAGAGCATAAACCAAGGAACCCCTTTCAGTCAAAAAAGTATCCCAGGAATCCAAACATCATCCTTTTCTGCACTATCCTACCACCTCTGGGCAAGGCCTTGTTTAGCCCCTGGACCCCACAGAGCTACCTAAAACAATCTTTTTTTTCAATTTATTTAAATTTTATTAATTATATAAAAACACAAGATGGAAAAGGTAAGGTAAGAAAGTATGAGAAAAAAGATATACATATAAAGGCAAACCAGGATCAAATATGTAATATAGTCGTAAATAAAAATCACTAAACCACAAAGTTCCCAACATCGATCAAAACTAATGAACACAAAATTACACATAGTTAAAAATTAAAAAAGTGGTTCCCACCCCTGTTACTAGCAACCCTTAGTAACTCTTCAAAAATATTAATCTGGTAAGAAAAAAAGAATCACCAAAGGCAATAATTGTTGCTTAAGTACTATTCTATAGCATAAAAATAATAAACCTAATAGTATAATATAAATATATGTGTCTATATCTCCCTCATCTCTTAATTCTTAATTCTTTAAATCTGAATTCTTCTCTCTTAATTATCCAAATAAATTAAATGAAATACTTATAGTGCTTGTAACATTCATATTACTTACATACTTATACTTATGACTTATAGTACTTATGACTCTCATATTGCAATCTTTCTATATCTTAATTCACCAAGTCAAAACTCTTAAGCAAGTACTCGTATATGTACTTTATATATATAAAGAAATAGGAAATAAGTATATTTGTATAGCAACAAATTAAAGTCATCTATAATTTTCTTTAACCCTTTCACATGATATCTCAGTAGTTTAACATCTAGTCAAAAAAGATAAATATAGATTGCAAGTTCAGAACCCCAAGATCACCTTATCACCCTCATTTTCTTTTAAGTAATCAATTCCTTAGAAAGTCCTCTCCTGTAAGACTTTTTAATCTAATTGTAAGTTTATCCATTTCCACAATCGACATCAGTCTATTGAGACATACGGACATAGTTACAATATCCTTTCTTTCCATACTTTGCAAAAAACAATCTTGCTGCCAATAGCATATATTGGAGTAATCTCTGTCACTGTTTATCATAGCTAGTATCCTGTTGCCAAATTCCAAGTAAAAATAATTCTGGGGACTTAATGATATGACATTTCAAATTTTTTTGGAATTACATTCCGTATACTCCTCCAAAACTGTTTTTCATTATCACAAGTCCACTACATATGGTACAAAGGTCCAACATGATTCTGACATTTCTAACAACAATTACTCATATCTTTATGCATCTTAGAAAGTTTCTGGTAAGTTTCTGGTTACTCTGATTACCAGAGTTACATCATTTTATAATAATTTTCCTGTAAATTATAGCAAAGTACATTTCCCTTGTCCATAGTCTTTCCCATTGATTCATTGATATATTACATCCAAAATTCTTTGCCCAGTTAATCATATCTTCTTTCACTTGTTCATCTTCCATCTTGATTTTCAACAAAAATGTATCTAGTTTAGCAATTAAATGTTCATCACTATCATATAGCATTATTTCAAAGTCAGATTTGTTTCTTGCAAAATCTTTATTCTTTTTATCTTCCAAAAATCTCAAGTAAAACTGTCTGTGTGAAGGCCATTGTATTTTATGACCTTCCTCGTGTAGCTGCTGTAATGGTTTCATATCATAATCTTGGTCTCACTTCTTTAATAAGTCATAGTAAGTCAACCAAGATTGGTCAGACATCTCTTCTATTTCATAAAAAGCCTCTTGTGGTGAAATCCAAAGTGGTGTCTTTGGACGTAATCTCTATTTGTATTTAGTCCACAGTTTTAGTAGGGCACGTCTCATACAGTGATTATTAAAGGCCACATTGACCTTAATTTTATCATACCATAAATATATGTGCCATCTGAATCTTAAGCCATGTCCTTCTATGTTCAAAAGTGTATTATCTTTTAATGTTATTCATTTTTTAATCCAAGCCATACACACTGCTTCAAAGTAGACTTTAAAGTTAAGCAGTCCAAGACCACCTTGTTCTATCATGTCCAAATGTAGGAGCACAATTTAGAAATAATTAATCAATAGCTATAGCCAAATAGCAAGCAGACTTATGACAAAAAGTCTGCAGAAAGAAAGGCTGCAAAATAGCTAAAGCTTTGAAAAACAAGAAATTGGTTGGTAAGAAGCAATGGCAAGTAAGGAGAAAAGAGAGCAACAGGTGCAAGAAACTATCTGAACGTAGTTAGTTCTGTGGTCTGCAGTGTCTGGAGCACCCCAAACTAGGCCAAGGGCAGGGGGGGTGACCACAAAAGCTGAACTTAAAATCATCTTCACCTGATTGTACTTCATCTACATATTAACTTTCATACCCCCAGGGTGGGATTTGGTATTGTAATTTGGGACCACCTATGTGGACATGCACATTGCATGTATGATGACACAGTAATTAGGGATGGGCCAACTGAATCCTCGAATCCTTGAAACCTTGGCAGGGATTCGAGATTTGGGAATCCAAATCCCTCTGTCAAAATAGGCAAACCGAATCTTTTGAATCCGCCATCCAAACAGTTTGTTGGAGACCCAGACATCTGAAACCCTGGGAGACCAGGATGCCCCAAAACTTGGGGGACTAGACACATAAGGAGAGATGGCAAGTAGGCGAATTTTTCCCTTGGGGTAATAATGGCCTTTGCTAACAATTTCACATATTACATCTAGGGTTGTATTCTAAGATATTTAAATTGAACATCTCATATTTAAGTTCAGCACTTGACTGGAAGCCACAGGCTTGAGATTTCAAAGACAGCTGAAACATTCCTTTGCGTAGCTCACCTGCAAAGCTCTTTCAGACACAATTCTGGGGTTTCTAGTTTTACAAGGTGTCACAGCCTTCTCTGCCAAAGTGTGCTGGTGCATCATCAAACTACAAACCCCAGGATGCTAGAAGGAGGTATGCAAAGAAAAGCCAGTCTTGACCTGGATTATCTCTGTACTGTAGTGGTCCTGTTTACACAGGCAGAAAAATGTGCAATTAATCCATATTTTCCTGCCTGTGTACAAAGAGCCTTCATGATGTTTTCAGTCTGGGGAGATCCTAAGGCAAAACTACGACAATTGTCCTGGCCAGATTTCTCCAGAGGGAGGTTTGCCTTTGCCTAGGCGTTTGCTAAGGCTGAGAGAACATGTCTTTCCCAAGATTATCCTTCTTTCCCTTGCTTTTTAAAACCCTTTTTAAAAAAAGGATTCGAAAGATTCAAGATTCGTGAGATCCGTGGATCCCCAGAACCTTCCAGGGATTCAGATCCAGATTCAAATTAGGAAAATACTGGATTCATCCCATCCCTAATAATAATGTATTCATGACATAGTTTCCTATACGTATGTATTTGGATTAGCCAATAACTAGCATTTCTTGCTTCTATAATGGATGCTTAGTAGGGCATAAAAGTTGCCTGTGTGTAGCTAGTTCTTTGGAGTAATATGTTCTTGAACGTCTTTGTGTACTAACTGTTCCCCTCCTGTACAAGAGAAAATAGAAAACCTTTTTGATTTTACTTCTAATCCTGGTGTAGTCTAAATTCATGCAGTAACACTAAAGTGATCTTAATACCACACTGAAGGTCTCTGAAAAATATGTTGTTGCCTGTGTCAGTCACATGAATCCCATCACTGTGATATAACTTTGGCTGGTCATATCTGATCCTTGGATCCAGAAAAAACCTCCCCAAGCCCCTAGTCTTGGCATTATTCATTTCGCTGTTGACTTTATGCCTAGCCCTATCCAAACACCTGGGATCCTCTTTCCTACTTCAAGTTCTTCTATGAAGGAGGGCTGACCAAACCAAGATCACCCAGGCCATGTCCATTTTAATTCTGCAAGATCCAAACCAGGGTCATTGCCCCCAAAATGTATAATGAATATATCGGGGGTGCCACATGTTACTGCCCTGGCTAGTCCAACCTTTGAGAATATTAAAAGATATCTCTTGATATCACAATTCGGCTGCACTTCTCTATTGCTTTCCACGTGCTTGCGAGGCCACTGGACAAGCACGTAAACCAGCTCGGCTGTTAATAGCCGTAACATTCAAACTACAATTCAGGCAGGCCAGAAAATAGCTGACTCACTGCTTTAGGAGACCTCCAGGCAAGTACTCTAATTAAGTATGCATGCTACTTACAAAAGAGCCTCTGCCCCACGATGGCAGCTTGATGGGTAACCTATACAATACCCAAGTACTCTGTGTTTGCATACTGGCTACTTTATTGAGAACCGCTACGATAACTCAATCATTCAGATTCTGACCTTTCAGAGGCTTTGTCTCTAACTCCAAATCTATTGTTTCCCCCCAAGTACGGCATAGCCTGCAGTCACAATTCTCCTTATAAAAACCCTTGATTCTGAGACCTTCCTCGGATCGCTCCCGAGTTTCATCCCGCCTTGCTGCTGCTTTGCTTGGCGAGCCTTCCCTCAGCTCCACGTGCTGAGCTACATCGCACCCCAGCTTCTCTCTCTATTTTTCTGGGCTTCAGGACAGGTGAAGTATCACCCAAACCAACAATCCCTCTAAAAATCCCTCTATACCACTCCAACCTTTATTTTCTTTAGTTATCTTGTATGAGTGTGTCGCATACACTGTTTTGCTTGTATTTAATAAACATCATTTATTATTTCAACTTCTGTGTTCTCCTCGACTCGACCCGACCCCGTAGACATAGGGTTCAAGATCTCGCTACGTTACCCTGCCTCTCATAACGTTAAGCAGTGCTCTGAGCTAATTTTCCCCACCTTTAGTTGAGCACATTTTGGTGTCCCTCCTGGGACCCCCAGTACACAGGGTAACACACACTTATCCTTTCTTGCAGCAATAGAGGGAGCAAGGTCAGCCACTTCAAACCATGCTGGCTCAATCACTCAAGGTGGCAGTTGAAGACAAACACACACACACACACACACACACCTGAACTGTAATTGAAAGGGCATTTAACAGACTTAACAAACTTTGGATTATAATAATGGACTAGCTTCTGGAAGAGAAGTGAAGATTTGGAGAGATAGCTGTTATCAAATATAATTATTGTTTTAAGAATTAACTCTGGCAGATATAGTGATACAACCTAAACTCTTATTCTTTGGGATCTATAGAGATTAACTGACTTTTGTTTAAAACAAGGATAACTTCTGGGAGAGGAAAACATGGGGAACTTATAAAAATGAAACGAACCTTTGCTAAGGTAACAAACTTTGGGTGACCATAATAAGAAAGGGAAACTATGAGACATGAAAATCAATGGGATTAGCTTCTTGAAGAGAAGCAAAGGTGGAAAACACAGCAAATATAAATTTAAGGTTTGAGAGTAATGAACCAAGGGGGGTTGATTAAAGGATTTAGAATGAAATGAGACTGTAAAATAACTGATGATTACTGGTGAAATTTGGTGATAAGCTATACTTACTGATATTTGAGGAAATTGATATTTCTACCTGTAGATGTTACTATGTACATTGAAATGTAGACATTTACTGTTTGATTTATAGATTGATACGCATTGATATATTGATATCAGATATTTGATACTTGGTATATAAATTATTTGATTTATAAATACATAGATATAAAGAGTGACTGATTGATAGCTGACATTGATATTGATATACTATAACTAAGGAATTTTAAAATGGTTTAAGGACTAAGAGTTAATAATATAAAGTGAGATTGGTTTAAAGGTTATGGCAACAGGACCAAAAAAGACAGTACAACAGCAACTTCACCCTGTGATATTAGAAAGATGAGCTTCAATAGGTTCTAAGATGATGGAGACAATGAAACTTTTGGAAGAAATCCAGAAGATGAAAACAGAAATGATGGATGAATTAAAAGTGACAAGAACAGAGATAAAAACTACAAGAGCAGAAATTAAATAGGATTTAAAGAGGGAAGTAGAAAATTTAAATAAAAACTTACAGAAACTTGCAACAGATATAACAATAGACACAAAAGTTGAAGAAGTAAGAGAAAAAAATCAAAAGTTGGTTGGTAGAAAAAATAAAAAACCAGCAGAAAAAAGACAGAGAGACTATAATGAAATTGGAAATGAGACAGTGGAATAAAAGTTTGAGATTAAGAGGTTTGGAGGAGCAGAAAAATGAAAATTTACAACAAAGAGTGATAAGTATTATTGCTCCATATATAGTCCAGAGAAGAGGGAGATTTGTCATAGAGATTGACAAAACATTCAGGATTGAATCCTCAATTGCAAAGAGAAGGGGCTCCCGCGAGACGTGATGGTTTATTTTACCAGAGAAAAAATTGAAGATTTAATTGTGGAGCAAAGTCATAAAGAGAAACTGATAGTAGGTGATGTGGAAATCAAAATATTTAAAGATATACCACCGAGTGTATTGACACAAAGAAGAGAATATTTTTCCTTGACCAACAGTCTTCAGAGGAGAGATAAAAGATATAGATGAGAATTACCTGAGGGAATCTCCTTTTTTTATGAAGACAAGAAAGTAAGGATTACCTCAGCTGAAGAAGCACAAGAATTTCAAGAAGAACATTTTAAGGCAGATAAGATGACAGAAGAAGAAATAAGGGAAAAACCAGAATACCAATCAAGAGGAGCAACACTGGTTGAAGATTCTAGCCAAACGTCAGAAGAAGAGACACAAATGGTAGAAATAGAAGAAAAGAAGAAAAAAGGGAAGTAGAAAAAAGAAAATGAAGCTAATCTCTTGGAACGTGCGTGGAATAAACTCACAGGCAAAAAGAAGGCAAATCTAACATCATCTAGAAAGATTAAAAGCTCAAATTATTGTTTTACAGGAAACTCACATAAAGGTGAACCAAGAAAAATATTTGAGAAATAATAAATTAGGAGAATGTTTTACATCCTTATATACAAAGAAAAAAGAGGAATAGCAATCTATGTGAAAAAAGAGATCCAAGCTAAAGAAATCTTCAAAGATAAAGAAGCGAGGATTTTAGGAATTGAGATTAAAAAAAACAGGGAAAAAACTATGTTAATAGGAATTTATACGCCAAATGAAAACAAAGCAGAATTTTATAAAAAACTCCAAGACAACCTGCAAGCATATGACTATAAAGAATGGATTTTAATGGGAGATTGGAACGGAGTCCAAGATGTAAAATTGGATAAAACAATGGTGAAAGGGAAAGAGCAAAAAGAAAAGAAAGGTAAACCACCCCAATTTTTTTTTTTTTTTTTGGAATTATGTGAAGATTTGGCTGTAATGGATGCTTGGAGATATAATCACCCAAATACCAAAGATTTCACATTCTTCTCAGTTCTGCATCAAACTTGGTCCCATGTTGATATGATCCTATTGTCAAAAACTCTATTAGCAGAAGTACAACAGACGGAAGTTTTACCCAAAGTAATATCAGACCACCACCCGGTGATGTTACAGATAAGAGATAAAATTAAACAGTTTCAATGGCAACTTAATGATGGCTTATTGAATGATGAAGACATTATAAAAAAAGCTAAAGAGACATTGGATAGATATTTTAAAGAAAATACCAGACAAGAAACTCAGATGAAAACAGTCTGGGATGCATCTAAAGCAGTGATGAGAGGATTTTTTATCCAACAACAATGATTACAAATTAAGAAAAGAGATGAAAAATAACAGAATTTATTGAAAAAACTTCAAAACAAAGAAAAATAGTTTAAGGAAAATCCGGCCAAGGAAGCTATACAATTGGATAATAAAAAAAAATACAGAAAGAAATAGCAGTATTAACAACAGAAGAGACAGAGGGGGAAAAAAAGAAATATATGAAACAAACAGAATTTGAACAAGCAAACAAAATTGGGAAGTGGCTGGCTCACAGGATAAAAAAGAAGAAAGAAAGGAATGTGATTGCAGAAATAAGAGAAGGGAAGAAACTGCTTACTCAACAGGAGAAAATTAAACAGACATTTGAGAAGTATTTTTTGAATTTATTTCAAGAAAATAAGTCTCCTCAACAAGAAGAAAGAGATATAATAAAATATTTAAAGGCTATGAAATTATGGAAAATATTGGACCAAGCTCAGAAACAATTGAATGAACCCATTACATGTAAGGAATTGGAAGAAGTCATCAAATATTTGAGAGTAGACAAAGCTCCAGGACCAGATGGATTTACAGCATTATATTATAAGAGACTTTCAAAAGAACTGAAACATTAACATTACAAAACATTACAAAAACATTACAAGCTATGATAGCAAAGTTAATGGAAGAGGGAAAACCAGAAACATGGGGAGCATCAAACATAGTAGCGATACCCAAAGAAGGAAAAGATGAAAGAGAGAAGAAGAATTACAGACCAATTTCTTTATTGAATGTGGATTATAAAATTTTTGCAATAGTGTTGGCAAGAAGGTTAAAAAAGATATTGCAAGAAAAAATTCAAGAAGAGCAGACTGGGTTTATACCAGGCAGAAATATGAAAGACAATGTGATGCAATAGAATACTACGATAAAAACCCAGGGGAAAAATCTACAATGATTTTCTTGGATGCAGAGAAAGCATTTGATAATATATCATGGAAATTTTTACAATGGATATTAAGAGAAAGTAGTTTTGGAGATGTGTTTTGTAAATGGATTGAAAAGATATACCAAGACCAATCGGCAGGATTGGTGGTTAACGGAGACACAACAGGAAGATTTGATATAACAAAAGGGGTAAGAAAAGGAAGTCCGTTATCACCATTGTTATTTATTGTGGCTGTGGATGTTTTGATTACGAAGATAAAAGAGGAACAGGAGATAAAAGGCCTGAAGATTAAGAGAAAAGAAATAAAATTGAGAGCGTTCGCAGAAGACATAATTATTTTTTTGGAAAAACCAAGAGAATCAATGCAGAAACTGCAAGAGTGTCTTACAGAATTTGGAAAGGTAGCTGGATATAGAATAAATAAAGAGAAGACAATGATGTCGACTATGAATATGTTGAAAAAGGAACAAATTGAATTAGAGGAAGTATCAGACTTCCAATCCTCTAATAAGATAAAATACTTAGGAATTTATGTAACAAAGAAGAATCATGAATTGTTCCAAAATAATTATGAAATGGTCTGGAAAGATCTGAAAAAAGAAATAGAGAAATGGAGCAAATTGATTCTATCTTTCTTGGGAAGGATAAATGCTTTTAAAATGACATTATTACCGAAAATGATGTTCCTATTTCAAAATTTACCAATAATTGTAACTGGAAAAATATTTAAAGACTGGGAAAAGGAAATATCAAAATATATATGGCTAGGTAAAAGGTCAAGAATAAGATTTAAAACATTACAGGACACTAAAGAAAGAGGAGGATTGGATTTACCATCCTGGAAAATATATTATCAAGCATGTTGCTTAGAATGGATTCAAAACTGGAAATCATTACAAAAATCATCAATAAAAGATTTAGAAGAACATGAGCATAGATTTGGATGGCATGGTTACTTGTGTTATAATAAATTAGTGGTTTAATTTAGAATTTAATAACCATTGCATCTGGAAGACCTTATTAAAAGTATGGCAACAATTATACTCAAGATTTTATTCCAACCTCCCGACTTGGACATCACCACAAGAAGCCTTTAAAATTTCCCCAACAAAAGAAAGGGAAAATGCTGACATACCAGGACATACTCATTTGGGACGGAAATAAACCAAGAATGAAAATGCTGGAAGAAATGAAGGAGGCTGGACACGAAATGAATTGGTTTCCATGGAGACAACTGACAGAAAGGAAGAAAATGGATCTAAAATTATTTGGATTTGAGAAGAAGGAAAACAAACTGGATGTGCTCATGAAAGAAAATCAAAAGAAAAGAATATCCAAACTTTATAAATTGTTATTACAAAGAGAAATGGAACAGGAAAAAAATTAAAGAAACAATGGTGAGATGGTCACAAAATATAGGACATTCAATAGATATTGAGAGTTGGAGAATGGTATGGAAAACAGATTTAAGATTTACATTAAATTTAAATTTAAGAGAAAACTATTATAAAATGTTGCATAGACGGTATATGACGCCAGAAAGATTACAAAAATTATAAAGAATGGAAATTCAAAATGCTGGAAGTGCAGAGAAAAAGAGGGAACATTTTATCATATGTGGTGGACATGTAAAAAGGTGAAGAAATTTTGGGAAGAAATACATGATGAAATTCAAAAAATATTCAAAATGAATTTTGAAATGATACTTAAATTACATTTATTGAATATAATAAAACCAAAGGCAGAAATTAGAAAGCATAAAAAAAAGTTTTATTTAGTTACAGCAGCTAGATTAACCTATGCTCAATATTGGAATCAAGATATTAAAATAAATTTAAATGAATGGAAATTAAAGGTTATGGATATGATGGAGATGGAAAAATTGACAAATGCATTAAAGAACAAGTCCATTCAACAATTTGATAGAGAACGGAGCAAAATAAAAGAGTGGCTACAATTGTAAAGCTAGTGATTATAATGATATAATTTGATAAAAAAGTTAAAAATGCATTGACTGGTTAAAGGGTAAATTGTGACTGTTATGCCAAAGATTCTATGTATAGTGGATTGGACTCCTTGTATTGTATTATATTGTATTTTTTGTTTGATTCAACTGGGCAAAACTGGAGAAGAAAACTTGTTATGGGAGTTGGGGGGGACATTTAGAAGAAATGTTCCCATTTTATACTTTCTGTTAGAAATTTTAATAAAAATATTTATAAAGAAGAAGAGGAAGAAGAGGAAGAAGAAGACACACACACCCTACTGAGAACTGGCTGCTGTGCTCTGGGCCTGATTAACTGCACAATATATATGACTGTGCCTGCATATGATGATCCAGACATGATTCACCAAACATCTCAAGCCTGAATTAGAGAATGTTGAACTATGTCGACTAGTAAGAGCATATAATTTAGTCTGGGAGGGGGTGAATGTACCTTCTAAAACACTATGATTTCCATCTACCAGTCTTCTTTTTGTCCTGAGCTGGGATGTCCATACAGCCTGCCATGGAAGCAGCACCAGTTCCAAATGAATGGAACCCAAACTTCTTATCCCCCCAAACCTATCATCTTAAGGGCCTTGCAAGTTACTGCTCAATTTTGTCAATGGTTCACCATCCTCATGAGAAAGCAAGCTACCACCTGCCTCTTTATAGCCAGATATTGTGACACTGGCTGTACTGGGATGTACAGGATAATGCCCAATAATTATATCAGCACCCTTAACCGACTGATCTGTCTTTGAATGGCAAAGTCTAATATTCAAGTGATCACCCAACACCTACACATCATTGTGTTCTAATGCCCTATGCAAAGTGCCACCCATCCCTGCAATGACCAACTCGTTGATCTGAAAGGCTCCAAAAATGCCACCAGGGAAGCAGAATGGCAAAGGCACTGCTCAAAAGCAGAAAAACATAGCACAGGCCAGCTTCCCCACTCCAGCTCCCTAAGGATACCTGGAGACAAGGGGACCTTCTCATCCTGCTTCCTTTCATGTTCCCTACTCTAGTCCTTCAGCCCTCTTTCACGGCCTAAAATTGCCCAAGTTGTCCTTCAACAATGAAACTTAGCTTCAAGTGTTAGGGCCAACCTGTCCATGATTGAATGAAGAGAAATGCCTTGGCTCCTCAATGAGACACAAAAATGCATCAGATGTGCTAGTGGTATGGGCCATGCTAAAGGGAGGCAATGCTATCTGTGAAAGGACAAGAATTTGTTTAGTGTTCTTGCATAAGCTACCTTGGTTCTAGGAGCTAGTGCCATGCCTATGGCCTGCTTGGCCGAAGCTTGCCAATCTTCCACAGGGCTGGAGGGATCTTCCTGATTTCCCTCACTCTGAGAACAGTCTGCTTGAATCAGGTCATCTGCTGTCATGACAAAGTGTCAACATTATTTAGCCTGGGACAGGTTGGGCCACAAACAGAATGTCAAAATGATTGACAACATATCATAAAAGTTTGCTTCAGCTCCGTAACACTGGATGACTTGGATGTCATTGAATTGATAACCTGGACGGTGGATTGGTTGTTACACTAAAATAGGACCAAGGAGTTAGTCAACTCCTTGACCCATAGCCAAACTGCAACCAGTATTGGAAAAAACACCAAGAATGTAAGGTCTCCAGTTATACTGGCTTCCCTACACTCTTCAGGCACACCACTAACTAGCTTCCTGTCTTCCCTCCAAAAGAAAAGTCCATTATAATGCATCAGGAATGGCTGTCAGACCCATATGCCCTCCCTCACCTCAGCTGTGCTTCTGTACCTGTGCTGCAGTGCCCCCAGACCCCTCATGACTTCACATAGGTGGTGCAAAAGGCCCTGCTTGGCACAACAACCTGAAACACAAAGTTCAAGTGCTCCACCAACTCCTGGAGCTCCCTAAGTAGGACTTTCTTGTGATCCAGAAAGGTGTCAACCCTAGATTTCAGTTTTTCCTCAGGAAGATGACAGAACTGTCCTAGCATGTCAATTTTGATACCCAAGAAGACTAACATTGGGGTGGGTGCCCCTGACTTCTCCTCTGCTAAGGGAACCCCCAAATCCTATGTGAGGCATGCAAAGCTATCCATAAAAATTGACACAGCCTACTGCCTACAGAGCTGCTAGAAGAAAATATTTAAATAATATCCTGTGGACCTAACTGTGGACTCTAACTCAAATGCTTGCCCAAGGACCCACTCAAGGAATGAGCTGAATTTATCAAAGGCTGAGCATGATATTGAGCATCCTATAGGCAGAGCATGGGCAGTATAGAACCTGGCTTTACACTTGAAGCCCAGGAACTCAAAATCCTCCAGGTGAGCAGGTAACAAATGGAAGCCAATTTTTTAAAATCACAATAGCCAAGTTTGGCTCCCACCTCACACTAGTGCACCATCCTAACTGCATCATCAAATGATGTGTACTGAACTGAGCATAAAATATCAGGGATGTGGACATTTACTTAATTGCCTTTGGGGAATGACAGATGATGTATGAGGTGATACTTGCCCAGGCCTTCTTAGGAACAGTACCCAGATGAGAAACCATTCAGTTTGGAACTGATTGCCCGAAAGGGCCAACCACTCTGCCTTCTGGAACTTCTTTGTCTGTCTTCTACCTTACCATGGACCTTACCATATTCCACTTCCCTTCTTGGTCTTGCATGCTCTGGCACAAGCTGTAAATGTATGGACTCCACTGGAGAGAGACCAGTCATCTGGAGGGATGTCTGTTATACATGCCATGCATACCAAAAACAAACAAACAAAAAACAAAAACAGAAAAACCCCAGGAGGATGGGAACTCAAGGATGGGGGTGGTTACAGCTGGTTAAATGGCTACTATCCAGGCCGGTCCCATGAAATCAGCATATACCCTGTAAATTGTATTGGTATATTGAAATAGGGTTCCAGAGTGCCAAGGCTGTGCCTTGACTAAGACACTGGCATAGAGGAGGAATCCTGGGAGCCAGTTTCCCCAATTTCTGCCCATCTTCTTCTTTCAAATCCTCTCGTTGTACCTGTTCATATCCTCTTCCTCAATTTCCCTGTTTAACAAACCGAAGACATCAACAAATTCCCCTTTCCATGTATGTTCCTTAATGGCCAGGAATAAATGAGCCACCAATGGGAGTGACTGATACCCATACAGTAAGACCTAATGTGGAACTGAATTATAGCTGGTATCTGGGCATGTTGGATATGGCCACCCCCCCAACTGTATAGAGGACTGTGTGGAGGTTCAATTGTCTAATCCACCACATGGGGCAGACAGCGCTACCTGGGCTTGACTGAACCATTCTGCCTTACCAGGTCCTGCACCATAAGATGCCAGTGGTGGAAAGTAAGACCATCCAACCAGGACTGATGGGTTGGCTCCATGGGCCCTGTGGCCACCCCCTCAACTGCAACCCTCCATGTTAGTGCATGTTTTCTCACTTGTAGTCACCTGTTTATCACTAATGGGTATGTGTCCTTTAATTGGTCCTGAAGCTCCCTGTTCACATACATCCTTGTTGCAGATTTCCCTCCCTTTGAGCCAGAATACTCATCCTCTTGTGCCTGTCTTGAGCTGTGTTCAGCCTGCTCTAAAATAGAAAGTCACTTGAGATCTGTGATATGGGCTGACTTTGCTCTCCTAGTCACTCACGATTTCCCTGCCACCATCCCTGATCAATCTAGGGGAGGAGTGGGCCTAGCCTTCTCCAAGGCCTCAAGCCTCAATAAGACCATGGCCAGATCTAAGTCTTCATGTTCTTAAAAGGAAGAAGACAATGCTGGTGGGGCATTCATATATGTAGTGGGCTTAGCTGGTTGTTTACCCTTATTCATGCTCTATCCCTTCTTTGTGCCACTCCTAACCAATTAGTGCCCCCCCCAAAGGATGAGAGAAGGTAATTGTAAGACTATATATAGTACCCAGGCAGTTGAAAATGGCCTAACAAAATAATAGAAGGGGTGTAAATAGGCCCTCTGAAGCTCTACAAGCCTGAGAGCCCAGCAAGGGAGGGAAAAGCCCTTGCCACCTAACAGGCCTACCAAGGAGTACGTGCTAGGCTACTATCAAATAGGCTTAATCAGTATCAAGCCATGCTGAATCTATAGGCCCAAAGGGGTAGGTCAGTATATGTCAACAAGGTCCAACCAAAAGACAAAAACTCCTGAGGCCTAACAAACACATGAAGGGCAGGCTTCCGGGGGTCTGAACAGGCCTGGTAAAACATCTGGCCAACCCAGGATGTTTGCAAACAGGCCCAAACATTATATATAGGACGCCCAAAGCCAGATCAGTTTCCAGTGCCCACAGGCACCTGATGGGGATGTGCTGTTGCCACCACTAGATGGGAGGCCTCTGGGCAGTGAGGGGACCACAACCAAACTGAGCCTCCCCACAACTCCCTGCTCTCACTAAAGGAGGTAAGATGCTTTGCTGTGACTTATCCCACTTGGTGCTGCCTCGCCAAACCAAGCTACTCCTTCCCATAGCAAAGTCTATGCCAAAGATTCTGAGCTCACAACCTCCCTGTCCCATCATGCACCAAGAAAGAGGCCAAGCTGGGGCATATATGGCTTCCAGTTCTGACCCTCCCTTAACATCAGTGCTAAGCAATGGAAGAGTTGCTTGTAAGTTCTGCCTCTTTTATATGCGTGTTTGCAACAGTAGTGGGGAGGAAGAGAGAATTCAATCATTCAGTCTTCCATTTTCAGTCTGAACTGGCACTGTCGGTGAACTGTTTTGCCAAGAGACGAGCAATTCATCTAATTTAGAGTTGCTGATTATGCTGCTGTTCCCCTCAAACAGTATGTATTCTTGTGTTTTTCCAAACACCTTTAAAACACGTTGTCATATTATACTGTTTATGTTAAAATATGTTCTTAATATAATGTATTCTTCAAAGAAATACACATCCAACTATTTAATAGGACTACCAAAATATGACATCTATATAATTTCATATTGTCTTTCCCTATACTAAACTATTCAAAGCAGATTTGATTTTAAGAGTTCTTCTGTTGAGTGAGAAATCATTCATTTGTTTTTTACTCCCTATTTTTCTCAGGTGTGAAAAGTGACTGTGTTGTAACAATGTTGTTATAACAACATGTAAGCAATGCTGTTATCTTTAATGTTACCTGCAGGCTGCAGTGTTGGGTTGGTTTTCTGCACACCTGCGGCATTAAAAACAACTTTGCATGTGCTTTTGTTAGTCTGCTATTTGAATAGCTGTAAATCACAATAAACACACTAACAGTGGTAGATCACATCAGATTGCAGACAATTTAGTTCTTAAAACTCCAAACACAGATCTGTCAACAGACTTTGGTACAAGGATGTTTATACCATTGTTTTAGCTCAGAAATTATCCAGACAAATGAGAACAGCTGGATAAAACAAATACTGAAGCCTAAATTACCCAATGAATCAATGGAATTTGCACAAATGTTGACTTACCATTTGACAGTTGATTCAATGAATCAGTTCTAGCTGATACTGTCAACTGAAATTAGCCTGAGACAGATAATTTCGTTAACATTTGGTATTGTTCTATTGCATGTGAAACTATAAGCAAGAAAAAAAACAAACACCCAGACCACTGAAGACAACCAACTCTGTGTAAAATGGCAACGTTAGGTAACGCAGCCCAGTCTTCTTCAGTGTAGTACCCTTCATTATACTTCCCATCTTCTTTGAGTGTTGGCTATTTTGATTGAAACTTATGAAAGTTGTGGCCCAAACCATCTTCAGACCAGCAGGATAGGCTGGTAAGCTAATCCTGAATATCCTTTTTACTATTCACATATCAATCAAAGCTTTTTGTGTATGTCTATATTCCTTTACATCACCTCTCAGGTTATGGCAACCCAATGAATTTCACAGGGTTTTTAAGGAATACTCAGAGCAGGTGTGCCCCTGCCTTCCTCTGAATATAGCTTACAAGACCTGGTTTTTCCTGGAGATTCTCTGTCTGAGTACTAACAAGGCCTAACCCTGCCTAGCTTCTAAGATCAGTTGGGTATTTAGAGGTGTGGAAAATCTCACATCTATTATTGTTGTGTTATGCTTATTTCATTATAAATATGCGGCCAAGATTTTGCATCAGGAGATGAGGCATAAAGTTCCACCCAAGCAAAGCAGTGCCTTATCTCCTCTCTCACCTTCTGCAGTTAATTTAGCCATGAATTCCTCTGTAAAATTTACATATTGTCCACATACTCATCAGCATAACTTACCCAATACACAAACTTCTGTCTTTAGGAAATTCCAGTTTTAATGTGGATGAAAACTGAATCTGTTTTAATCATCTCAAAAATACTTCACAGCTGTTATTAAAACCCAGAATAACCTGAATCTCAGATTTGGTTAGATTTACAAAAGAAATGTTCCTCTCATCACTCCATCTGTAGAGTATAGCACTGAAAAACCCTTTGCTACAAAAGCATTTGACCCTAGAATGCTTCCAGATGGCAGAGACTGAGCCCTAACAATAGTTACCCTAAAATCCACATTCAGAGTACCAATCCAGCTTGACTTCAACAGGTTCACCCAGATGACTGCAGAAGTCCTAAACACTTAACTTTTTCTTGTAAAGAAAATATTTCAACTGTCTGATCATTTTTATTCACTTTTCTGCAACTTTTTGAGCTTTGCAATATGCTGTTTGAGTTGGACTGACAGAACCCAATACAAAATGAGCCATGCCATAGCTATGGATTCCTACACTGGCAAGAATTTGGATTAGGTGAACTTTGGGATCCCTTCCAACACTAGGATTCCATGGATTTACATGACGCAGTTATAAGGTTCAAATCCCAGCTTCCCCATAGTGCTCATGTGGCCACAGTTTCCCAGGATAAAAAGGCAGTCTTGACACGCATACCAAAGAGAAATTGTACTCCCCTCACCCCACCCAGTTTGATTGGTTGCTGGAGAAAAGATGCATTACTTTCAGGCAGAGGAAAAGGCAGTGGGGAGTATAATGAACTGTACTGGCAGCTAACTTCAGACATGCTTGCTTGCTCCTGCAACTTGACCTCACCTGTTCTTAAAAGACCTACACTCCAAAATACTGGACTTTTGGCATCCCATTTAATCTACACAAAGTACACACTTTTCTATCCTCAAATAATGGACAACCCTTCAAACAAATGGCACCTGGCAACCTTATAAGGGACAAGACTTCAGGTCCTCGCATAAGATATATCCCCTATGGAGGAACTACTTAAAGGAAGAGGGTGGAAAGACCACATTCATGAACCATGTTACACAAAACTAAATCCATACTTTACTATAGAAAACTGTGTGTGTGTGTGTGTCTGTGAGATGCCAGTATATTGGCATATGTCTTTTTGAGGGGCTTAAATACACTAAAGACACCATATCCCATCTGATCTTGGAAGCTAAGCAGGGCCAGCCCTGGTCAGTACTTGGTTAAGAGATCGCCAATCAATACCAAGTGCTGTAGGCCACATTTCAAAAGAAGGAACTGCCCAAACCATATCTGAGTATTCCTTGCCTAAGAAAACCCTGTGAAATTCATGGGGTCAGCATAAGTTGACAGGCAACTTGAAGGCACATATGCACACATCTTTTTTGAGGTGCTGCAGAGGGAGGAATTCCGCTCAAAACTCACCTTCTTTCTGTTGCCCATCACAATATGGCTGTACAGTGGCCAAAAATGGTGTGTGTGTGTGTGTGTGTGTGTGTGTGTGTGTGGTAGAGAAGTGTCCAACTAGTCCCTACAATTGAGTACATAAGGGCAAACACATGCTCCAGGACATTCCAGGGTTCTCCAGGTGTCCTAGAGGAAGACATCCTCCCTAAATGGGGTGAGTTGTAGTATGGAAAAAATAGGTATAACTCTCAGATGAGATGGAGGTGCCTTTATGAATAAAGCCCTTGCATTCACACAGTTGGAGAACCAGCTCCAAAAGATTTTGGAATTCTGGGATAAGAACTTTCTTTAGCTTTGATTATAAATTCATATGTAGAGACTATAAGCAATGTGCAAATATAATTGCATTCTTGTGTAACCAAATGTCATGTAAAGTTGAAGGCTTTCACGGCCAGAATCCATAGGTTGTTGTGGGTTTTCCAGGCTTTGAGATGGTGTTCTGTTAGTATTTTCTCCTGACATTTTGCCTGCATCTGTGGCCGGCATCTTCAGAGGATCTGGTGGCATGGAAGTGAGACAGAGTATATATATGCTGATCAAATTTGCAGATGATACCAAATTGGGAGGGGTTGCTAATACCCCAGAGGACAGGATCAAATTTCAAAATGACCTTGACAGATTGGAGAGCTGGGCCAAAGCTAACAAAATGAATTTCAACAGAGAGAAATGTAAAGCCCTACACTTAGGCAGAAAAAGTGGAATGCACAAATATAGGATGGGGAATGCATGGCTGGATAGCAGTACATGTGAAAGGGATCTCGGAGTCTTGGTAGATCACAAGCTGAACATGAGTCAGCAGTGTAATGAGGCAGCCAAGAAAACCAATGCGATTCTTGGTTGCATCAATAGGAGTATGGTATCTAGATCAAGGGAGGTAATGGTACCACTCTATTCTGCTTTGGTTAGACCTCATTTGGAATACTGTGTCCAGTTCTGGGCATCTCAATTCAAGAAGGATATCGACAAGCTGGAATGTGTCCAGAGGAGGATGATCAAAATGGTAAAGGGTCTGGAAGCCATGCCCTATGAAGAACGACTTATGCAGCTATGATTCTACTTGTGTAGTCCCTGGTCGGGAGGAAGCAATTTGCATCTGTTACAGTTGGCCTGTGTGATGGCCTGTTGTTAAATGGGATATCCCCCAGGGTTGTGTTGTTAGTCAAGGGATATGCATAACAGTGCATTAAGTACATTAGCAATCTATTGTATTGTTTCTTGTAGAGGGACCTCCAGAGTCTGGGTGGTGTTCATTGGCATATTTTGAGTCTTGATTTTAGTGTTCTTCAGTACTGGCAGCCAAATTTTGTTTACTTTCTGAGTTCTTTCCTGTTGAAATTGAAATTCCTGTTAAAATTGTCCATAAACACATGGACAATTTTAACCGGGAACTACACAACCAGGGACTACACAAGTATATATACTCTGTTTCACTTCCATGCCACCAGATCTTCTGAAGATGCCAGCCACAGATGCAGGCGAAACATCAGGAGAAACACCGCCTCAAAGCCCGGAAAACCCACAACAACCTATGAATGTCATGAATTTATGGGTTACCCTTTTGTAATTTCCATATATCCCCTGAATAAAACCTTGAAAGTATCCACAGACCAAAACATGTTAGGCTTTTTAATTGATCTTTTGTTCTGTATCCTGAGATCTGCACAAATATACCATTGGATCTTGTCCAATTTTTCAATAAATGCTTGCTAGTCATTTTCAATTGGTAAAAATAGATAAAATATAGATAAAAATTAAGCCTGGCAGGGAAGATTGGAGTATACATATATAAACAAACAATCTAATTAAAGAAAACAACCCACAGAAGTCCTTTATAAAAAATTTCAGCCCTTACATTTAACAAAATTTCTGATCAGCTTTGCAGATCATTTAATCTGTTATATTTATAGAGCTGATGTTCTTTTGCTCTTTTGCTCTATTTATTCGTTGTGAGGAACTCTGTGTCATAGAAATCACAAAGAAAATCCTGGATTGCCACCTACATCTATAATAGCTTATTAGTTTGCAATTGACTTAATAGCTATCTTCTGGGAATAGGTATTGAATAACCCACATCATGAGGCATTGCATACCAGAGAAATAAATCATGTTTCACTCTTGGAACAGGAGAGCTCTTCCTCATCTTGTGTAATAAATGAAGACTGCTCCGTGAAGAACCAGCTTTGTTTATGCAAAGGTGTAATACTTCAGGTGTCAGCATATTCACTAGGAAAGAAGTGGCACTCATCTCAACATAGTTGTTGTCAGAATGTTGTTCTCTTTTCACAACCTACGATATCCTTCTTTCTTCTAGTTCTACCACACTGTTACATCAAGGCACATTTTTTCAAAAGCAGAAACTGGAACAATTCCTTTGCAGGTGGATGGGGACTAGTCCCGGGACCTTTTCTGCACCCAACATGGGTTTGGGAGATATCGCTTTAAAAAAAAAAAGACCTTTTTCAAACTCTGTCAAGAAAAATATGTGGCTAAAAGTTGGTAGCAACTCCTTAACCTTGAGTCTGGGATCTCCATAGACGAGAGTTGGATTGCTGATACTGTGTGTAAGGCCCTACTTTAATAAGTGGCTCACTGGTAATGCCAAGGCTATTTTGCATATTGTCAGTTCTTACTGTTCTCCTCATTTCCTTGAGCAGTCAGAAGATCATCCAAGGACAACCCTTGTCTGGGTTTGATTTGCTATTTTGTATACATGCATCAATAAATTAAAAAGACTTCTGGTGTTCTTCAACAGTTGCTTTCTTTCCAAATACACAAGTACATGTCTATTTTTACAATTAGGCAGAATGGCAACAGATGCTGAGAGAGAGCAGCAAATATTATAGTGTGGAAGCCTACATCTCCTAAACTAACCTGATATGCTATTGGCAGCAAATTTCACCTGCCTCTAAAAGCATAGTCAATGAAAGACTAAAGAGTTGCAGTCTAATTACATTGCATGTTCTTCAGCCTTGATTTAAATGAAACTTGCTAGGAAAGATCATCCAGGAATATCTTCAGTCTGCAGATTCCTTCTTTTCAGAAGAAAAGATGATTTCAGATTTCTTCAGATTTCTTCCTGTCTTGAAACCGGTAATATTTTGCAGTGCCAAAGGACAGGATGTTTGCTTAAGCTGACAATGAACAAGGTGAGGTCTTAGAGCTGGTAATATTTGGAAGTGATAATGAACAAGATGAGGGCTAATCAACTTGGTATTTAATCCCAACAGCATACAAATGGTGGTGAAGGTAAGCTGTTGGACTCTAGAAGTGATAGATGAGATTGTACTCTCTCTAAAAGGTTAGATTAGAGGTATGCTAGCATAACATGACTTAGGTTCAATTAAGTTAAGGAAGAAGGGAAACATTGCCCCCACTCCCAGTGATTTCTACTGCCAGGATGGTTTGACATTCAATATCTTGTCAGTTACAATGTGGCCCACACAGTCATGCTAAACCAACTCTACCGGACAACTCTAATTTGAAGATTCTAAGACAATTCCTTAAGGAGAAGGAGGAGGAGGAGGAGGAAGAGGAAGAGGATAAAAATGGTGATGATGGGATCTATACCTTGGCTCAATTGATTGATCCAGACCAATAATTTGTGCCCTTTTCAGTACTGAAGTCCTACTTATCAGTTGCCTGTGCGTACACTGTAACAATATTTGCAACTCAGATATATAAGTATAACATAACTGGCTTTTCACCTGCTGCATCCCTTCTGATAAGTGATTGGTAAGAAAATGTGATCAACTAGTCCCACTCCCTCGTGTGTAGGGGCTCCTCCCCTTTCTGTTGAGTGGGACTCTGCTGTGCTCCAAAGTCTTGCTGTGTTGACATGACTACTAGTATAAACCCGTGGTGAGTTGGGCCTCTGGCACCAATGAGAAGGGTTTTAGAGTCCACGTTAACATCTTTAGCCAAACATTAACAGCTGGCCATCAGCATGAAGAAGTTAACCTGTATTAATAATGTCCTTCTTAGATTCTTTTTGTATTCATTTTGTAGTTTTTGAGACTGGGAAAAGAAATGAAGGCTGGGAACAGACTGGGGGAGCAAATTTCCCTTTGTTGCTAACCTGCTTGTACAGTTTTTATAGCTATTGGGGGGAGGAAGGTCACAGGTGAACACTTTAATTTTCTTTGTTTGCTTCTATACTGTATTAACTCTTGGGAGTCCATCTTCCATGGTCCTAACATTTAGGGTGGGGACACACCCCAGACCAAGGGCTCTCCATATATTCCAGTGATGGGGAATGTTGGCTAAGGAGTAGTTGGGGTAGAATTTGTTTGGGTAGTAAATTCTACCATTGGCTGTGAGGGAGTGCTGGATTCTCTCAGCAAAAGGGCTGGAATGCTTCGTGCTATGTACCAACTGCTGCATCATTTACCACCAACCAAGCTTGTGCTGCAGCAGTAACATGTATCAATCTGGAACCAAAACCACTCCTGGGGAGACTTGAAACTACAACCAGTTGTGGAGTAAGACAGAACCCTCCTTTCTTTCACCACTCCCTTTCTCTCTTTCTCTCTGTGTAATGCTTTAAGCGTTGGACCAGGACTCCAGGAGAACAGGGTTCAAATCCCTGCTCAACTGTGGAAATCCTCAGGGTGACTTTGGGCAAGTCACACTCTGTCAGCCTAGAGGAAGGCAAGGGTAAACCTCCCCTGAAGAAATCTTGCCAAGAAAATCCCACCATAGGGTCGTCCTAAGTCAGAGCGGACTTGTCTGTGCGCAATAACAGCAAAAGGGGATGCTGAGCTTGCATGTCAGTGGTCCAAGTGAATCTGCTTAGCGTTTTATTCCAGACTTTAAAGGTACTTTCCAAAGTGCTGAGCCCTAACCGAAACCCAAGAGCTTCAGCACCTTGGAGAGTTCCTTTGAACCCCCGGCCAAAGTCTCCGCGGATTTCCCGCACCCCTGACGCGGGATTCCAGCAGCACTCCCCAGTGAATGTCCCAGCCAGATTTTCATTTATTTGGCGATAGAGGAGGAGCCAAAGCCGCCTCCTGCCCTCAGGGCAATTCATGCTTTGGCAATTTTGTTCCAACGATCGGCTGGCGGGGAGGGGAGGGGTGGGGCGGCAGCAGGGCGGGCGTCTGTCTCCCTCTTCTGTCACCTTGATTTATTGGGCGCTTAGCGAGACAAAGTAGCCAGACGCGCGTACAACCTCCCTCTATTCCGCAGAGGAGGGCGAAATTCCGCTGGCTTCATTGCCTTAAATCCACACAGGCTCAGGTACAAAGGAGCACTTCTGTGTCTACCTGCCGCCGGAGTGTGTCTGGGCAGGTGGCGGGTGTCCCATTTGTCTCTGTCGCCTGCCAGGGTTGATTTACAGCTGGGGTAGAAAAAACGGAGTCTCTTTTTCTCTGTCTCGCTGTTTCTCATACCCTCCCGTTTAAACGTAAACATAAAAACCCTCTCCATCAGATAAACTTTGCTTGTAAGTTCAGGGTTTTGAAACGACAAGTCCCATCATGCTTGACAATCGGCCATGCTGCCAGGGCTGGTGGAAACAGGAGTCCTAAAGCCTGGAGGACAGCTGAGGAAGGTTTATTTGCAGAGGTTTCAAGGATGAGGCAGCACATTGAAGTCGGCGAGACTTACTTACGAGTAAACATGGTGGGACGCGGGCTGCAGCCTCTGTCCATCTATGGGGCCATTAGCAAACCTTATTTGGAGCAGAAAATCAGTGCCGGGTAAACATGTTTATCCTGAAACATGTTTACTAATGTTTACTACCATCTTCGAGTTTACTTGGTGAGATTGTAAAAGCAGATCCACCCTAAACTCTCCGCCACGGGGTTTGGACCGCGTTCTGCCCACACGCCCAGTCCTATATCAGGCTGAAAGCACATGAAGTTAATTTTCAACGGAATGACTCCACTAAACCATTTCGGCTTGGACTGGAAATCGGACTAAGGCTTCAGTGGTCTCTCCTTTTGCCTCTCGATTCCTAGCGTATTTACTCAAAATTAAGCCCCGAAGTTCCTGGCAGTCCCTACATGTTTAAACTGAACTTCTTTCTACCTAAACCTTAAAGATTCGGATAAATTAATTTACCTTTAAGCAATCGGTGTTGATCGGCAAGGCCAATTTTGTGACTCAATAAAAGGTTTTAATCCACCTCAAAATCTATCTGCTTATATCAATATGATTTTTTGGGTGGGGGGGGGAGGACGAAAATCTAAAGGATTGTTAACACTTCATCTTGAAATTACGACGGTTGAATATCTACCTCCTAACAGAATCTCAGGTTTAAAGCAATTCCCCCTGGATCTTAGCTGTATTTATTACCTGGCAGTAAAGATGAAAGAAGGCTGAGTGTGAAGTAAGTAAATAAAAAATATACATAAGTGTGAGACAGTTCATTTGTAAACGAGTAATAAGTATTAAGAGCCTTCTAGGGACTATGTTGGCAGAAGGGGGATTATGGAATTTGGAATCCAAAAGTCGATTTTCCACAGCTTGCCGCTCTTCTTTTGAATGGGTTCCTACCATGTTAATAAGTATGTGACAGTAGAGAATTGAGCTGCTGAAGTAGAACTCATTGTATCGTCCTGACAAGGAGCCCTAACCTGTTGAATTTCTGCCTGTCAGTTACACGCCAAGGCGGCAGGGTAGGCGAGGAAGCCAAACGACAACTTTATGGGTGTCATTATGGGCCATTTAGACTATGACCCATCCGTTTTAAAGGTCTGGTAGCAGCGGATGCCCTCGAGTTTCTCCAGACAATTCCGGTCCCATTTAAAACCAGCCATATAATTGGAGAAGATTGGAGGCGTGTGGAGGCTTGAAGGCTGTTTTGCAAAGCTGTGGTCATAAAACGATGTCTCAGTTGTAATCAGCATTTCTTTTTTTAATGGAACTGGAACACTTTAAGGTGAACCGATTCTGTAAATCAAGAAGCTTTGGCTTCGTTGTGCTTTTAATGGATTTGTAAGCGACCTACTACCACGCAATGTACTTTCGCAGCAGCAGACTCGTCCTCTTTTGTGTCTAAATGACAAAAGAGTCCCGGTAAAGACGAATGATAAAGGCTGGCGCGCATTTCCGGGGACAAACCCCACATCCTAAGTTAATTTCTTCCTCTTCCTCTTCTTCCTCTTCTTCTTCTTTTTCAAAGAATAAACGTAAAGGATAAGGTTCTCTTTTCCTGGATGCCGGGGAAACAATTTCGCAATCCAGAGTTGCTCAAACTGCTGAGTGAAGGAAACTGTCAATCAAAAGGAAGGTGGGAAATGTCTCAAAAGAAGCAACACCGTAAATCGCGGTCCATTCATAGGCACGCAGGTTCCCCTTCCAGCGTCAGCGAGGTCAGCCTTCCCCGGCGCAGCACTCTCTGGATGTGTCAGACAGCAACCTCCCTCATCCCCAGCTAGCACGGCTGCAGAGGGAGGAGAGTTGTGGTTCCGACCACCAGGAGGTCGAAGGTTTGCGGAAGGCTGAGCGCAAAGGCCCCTAAGGAGATGCATCTTTATCGTATTAGGTCATTTCCGCACTAGACTGTTATAGTGCGATTATTCCACTTTCAACATCCTATGGAATCCTGGGGTTTGCACTTTAGGGAGGGGTCTGCGGAAATGGCCTTAGTCTGTTAGATTTATATCTCGCCTTTCCTCCAAGGAGCTCGAAGCGGAGGACGCGACTCTCCTCCTCTCTTTGTTCTTATCGCTCGAAAGAGGGCTCTTGTGAGATGACTGTGACATCCAGGGTTTCCTAATAAGAAAGTTGATAAGAACTATACAGTGTAATCGTGTTCCATCGCTTGTACGATGCTGCTAGAGATAGGGTTTCGCAAGGGCGAGTAATTTGCGGCTGTACCCGTAAATCTGCAAATATTAACTGTCTCACCGCAGTAGCCTGTGTAGTCGAGGCGAGGAGAGCAAATGGGTCCCACGATTACCAGATTCAAGAAATCCGACGAAGAATCGCGAGTGCCTTCAAAGCAGATGTCACTTTATTTTTTAAAAAAATTCTTAACACCTCATCCAGTGTTTCTTTTTGTGGTTTCCTTTCCAGTAATGTACAGGAGAGCGTCGGACTAGGAGCCTGGAGAACAGCCTTGGACTCCCTGCTCCGCCACGGAAACCCTCTGAAGCATGTCACACACTCTCAGCCCCAGAGAACCCTGCGATAAGTTCGTCTTGAGGTCACCAGAAGTCTGAAACGACTTGAAGACACACAACAACAACAACACGGCCAGGAATGGTTGTATCCTTAGCCACAGACAGAAAATCAACAGGTGAAGCCTGTATTAGTCATGGGCAGGTTGGTTGCATGTCCTGTGTAAGAGGAACAGAATTCCTGTCCAGATGAACAACAGAACACTTACTTCTCTGAGGTATAAATTCCTGCCCAGTCTCAAAGAAAATAAAGTTTTGGCATTGTCACCTTTTGTTAATACAGTTGTTTGTTTTTGTAAGGTAACATTTTAGCCAACTTCTCTTTTAAATTATTGGAAGCCGTTCTGAGTTTCATGGCAAGGAGGAAGGCGAGGTGTAAGCCGAAAAAACAAACAAATGAATTGTTGCAAGAGGACCTCGAATCTGTCAGGAAGAAATTAAGCGGGTGTGCCTGTTCCCCCATCCTCATGTCACTTTGTGAAGAGACAACTGTCTCTGTCGAGTCCCATACATTTGAAAAGAAGCTTAACTTCTTGAAGCTCAGCCACGTGACCACCAGAACACGCAAAAAGATCTTTTCAGAGATAAGGGGCTTCTCTTTCTCTCTTTTATGGTGGAAGTATTTATTGGCCACAGTGCTATAAATCAGTCCCAAAGAGAATAGACCCCATTGAATCAATGGGATTTACCAGCGTGTTGACTCAGCATTCCACGATTAAGCCAACGGGTCTTCCTTTGAGTCTAATTTAGGATTTCAGGCCATCATTTTAATTTTTTATTTCGGGAAAACTGCCTTGGAGAGATTTTAACAACTTCCTTCCTACCACGTTTGCTTCCTTGGCTTTTTCATCTTTATTCCCGTCCTTTAAAAAGAAAAGAAGAAAATCTATAGTCCCATTGAGTCAATGAGGTGAGATAAGAGAATATAACAGGCACCTAAGATGGTGTCTGTAACAGACACCTAGATGGAGCTTTTAGAGATCTCTGTTGTTGTGGGCCTTCAAGTTGTTTCCCACCTATGGTGACCCTAAGATGAAAGTATCAGGGAGTTTCCTTGGCAAGATTTGTTCAGAGGGATTTTTGCCTTTTTCTGAAACTGAGAGTGTGTGACTTTCCCAAGATCACCCAATGGCGCTCCAAGGTGGAATGGGGATTCGGACCCTGAACTCTACAGTCATAGTACAGGTTAAATCACTACGCCACCCTGGAGATCTACCCTTTCCCCCCACTTTTAAACCCTCTTGATCTTAATAAGACTTCCTCTCAAGTAAAAGTGTAGTCTCAAACTCTAAATAAGTAACTTGCAAAAGGCACTGAAAGAGGGGTGGGAATGGTGCATTTCACTGATTAGATTGTATGTATTCATTGGTCTCTACTGGGTGTTCAAAAGCCAGGACGGGGGGGGGGGGGGCATTTGGACAAAGAACTGCTGGTAAAAAATGTCTTCCTGGCCTATTTCCTGTAAGCAGTTCTCAACTCCTTCCTGAGGCCCTTTCACACAATACAGTTGTAGCACTATGATTTCGCTTTACCCGCCATAGTTCCATTCTATGGAATTCTGGGAAGTCCAGTTTAGGGAGGGGCATTTAAAATTCTCCCTGGGAGAGCAACACTGGTGCTCTCCTAGCCTAGAAACTCCAGGATGCCATAGGGTGCAGTTAAAGTGGAATCAGAGCGCGACAATTGTGTAGTGTAAAAGAGATTCAAGAGTAGTTCCCTTCACTAAGGCCATTTCCGCACTACACTGTTATAAGTGCCATTATTCCACTTTCAACATCCTGTGGAATTCTGGGGTTTGTAGTTTACTGAGGCGTAAGAGCTCTCTGGCTGAGAATTCTAAATGCCCCTCCCTAACTGCAAACCCCAGGTTGAAAGTGGAATAATACCACTGTAACAGTGTAGTGCGGAAATGGCCTAGAGCAAAACAAAATATTAAAACACAAAAGAAAAAAAAACGAGCGTCTCATTAGGGGAAACTTGCCGTTCGGATCTCCTCTCCTCACTCCGAACGCAAACTCTTGCGGATTGACTTCTTGGGCCCTCCCGTCCGGAGCACTTGATCTTTCTAAATTTATTCCCACCTCAAGCAGGAAAACATTCCACGAGTCAGGTACCCGCCCTGCCGCCTGGACCGCATTCCTGAGAAGGCGAAGATTTTTTTGTTTTGTTTTGCTTTTGCCCGGCCCAACTCGGCTATAAACAAACTGTCCCCCGACAACCTTCTTAAAGAAGGTGAAAGGTTTTAGTTTCACGTCACCGGCTCTGTCCCGCAAAGCAAACTCCCCTCTCCCCGGGGCCCGAGCGTGAAGCAGAAACAAGCCCCGTGGGAGAGAACGTGCCTCTAGGATGGCAGCCTAAGCCGTCGAACAGAAGAAGGCTGCTCCTCCATCTCCAAAGTTTTTCCCATTCTTTGCGGGGAATGAAATAATCGGTTGTTACCACACTCGGTTACATCACAGGCGGGAGCCAGAGCCGAATCCTGACTCAGCGGTTCGGCAGCACCTCTGGCCCACAGTCTGAAAGTCGAAGAATTGCTTTCGGGTTGCCAACCCCAAAGGCTGTCGCCATCCGGACCTGCAGACAGCAAGAGTTAAAGATCTCTTCCCGCACACCCACACACTCTTCATTGTAACATCCGGCCTGGCCATGAGATCTGAAGATCTGGAAAGCTGGCACACTTGATTGGCCTAATACTACTATTGTGTCCCGCTCCAGCGTTTATTTTTCATTTTGTTTGCTTATGGCCAACACGGTACTTTTCTTTCGGGTGGAAACGAGTGACATTGTCGTTAAGGGGGATCCGTCGTCCGATCAAATCAGTGTCCACAGAGTTCAACCAGGACTGTAGTTTTTGCTTTGGACAGTTAGAACCGAGGTGTGGTCACACCCCTCCGACCCCTCCCCAACACTTTCACTTGTTAACACAGAGTCACAGACAGCAATCTAACCGGTACAGCTTCCCATATTTTACATGAAAAGCGATTTGGCGCCGCAGTAGGAATTCTAGACGGCTGTGGCGGGGAAAGAGTGGGCTACCTGATACCTCTAAAACAGGTTCTACTGACAGATGAATGTGGAGGAACCCCTTCCTCCCCAAGTCTGAAAAGAGGAGGCACAGTCTATTTGTTTTTTCCCTTAGAGCTGGGCCGAGGTGAAGCGAGGAGGGGTCCGTCCGAGCATCCTAAAGCAGGGAATTTGGGCAGAAGTCGATGGCCGTGATTCTGGGCGAAAGAAATCTATAGCTAAGGAGGAAATCGTTTCTGAACGAGATCTGGGAGACCCACACCTCCCTCGGCCAGAGATGGGAATCGTGCTTCCTTCTATATGCTGTTGGATGGCAACTCCCAGCGGCAACTCTAGACATAGGGAGGGATGAGGGAAGTTGCAAAGCGACAGCATGGGGAGGGTCCAGCGCTGTGTCGGAATGACCCAACAGCCTTCCTGTCCCTCCCTGAGCCCCACTGAGATCACAGGTGTTGTTGTTGTGTGCCTTCCAGTCGTTTCCGATTTACGGTGACCTTAAGGTGACCCTATTGCGGGATTTTCTGGGGCTGAGAGTGTGTGACGCGCCTAAGGTGGGTTTCCACGGCCGAGCAGGGAATCGAACCCTGGTCTCCAGGGTCGCAGTCCAACGCTCAGACCACTACACCCCGCTGGCTCTCGAGGTCAAGGGGCAAAGAAGAAGGGGATACAGGATTGCAGCCGAGGCTGAGATCTCATACACGCTTCACGAGCCTGTTCTAGCGCTATGATTCCACTTTCAACATCCTCCCGAAACTGCAACCCCAGGATTCCATAGGATGTTGAAAGTGGAATCATAGCGCTAGAACAGGCTCGTGTGGAAATGGCCTAAGGACGTCCCATGGGGCTTACTCCGAAAGGAACACTGGGCTCCAATATTACCTCTACTTTTAGTAATCTGAATAATACGACTAACGTTAGCAGTCACATTTAGTATGATCATGTCTTGAATCAAGTAACATCCTAGCAATTTCCAGCGTTGGGGGGTTGTCCTCCCCTCATTCTTCTGCAGCAAAACCAATACACAGTCTGGTGGTATCTTAAAGACGAACACGTTTGAGTGGGCAGAAGCTTTTGTAGATTGTGCAGCTGGAGGGTTTTAAAGCAAGGTCGGATGGCCACGTCTCAGGGTCACTCTAGGGGACAGATTCCGCCACTGACAGAGAGTTGGACTAGATGGCCTCGGGGTTCCTTCCTACTCTATGAAACAAGGGATGCAGTCTTTCAAGTGCCACAGGGAGTCGTTTTTAGTTACATTCTCGTTGCTTTCAGCTAAAACACGCCTGGATCTCCTGCAATTTCCAATATAAGACTTTCCCGCTCTATTTCAAGGGGACGTCCATTACATACTGGGGGTCCCGCCAAGCACCCCTCCTGCCGTTCCCAGACTTTGCTCCTGTTAAGATGCAGACTCAACTCCCCTTCTATCTCTTTCCCCTTGTTTTTCCTGACACCAGACAACTCCCCTTCAGCTCTGCCCAGAGAGCGCCAGCACACGCGACGGCTTTTAGTCCAACTTTTATTTGAAAAACAACCACGGATCGAGAGTTCTCTAAAGCACACGCATACACACACGCACACACACACACGCGCTCACGTCACTGCAGGCACATGTTCCCGACGGCAGCCTCCCTTTTCCAGGAGCAGTAGCAGTCCTTGAGGTGAGCTTTCCTCTCGGACCTCTTTCTCTCGCGCAGATCCCCTGGCTGGATCAAGTGTTTGCAGGACAGACCTCTCCCCCCACGAGGCACCTCTAAAAAAATATATATTTTTTTCCTGGGAGCGGGGGAGAGAATCAACTAGTTCAAACAGATAAGCGCACATCAAGTGGATTATTTAAATAGTTCTTCTTTCTCTTTCCTTTAAAAGATAAATAATTTAACCCCCCCCGCATCTACTTCGGTTTAACGCGGGGCACAGTGTTGCAATTCCTGATGCTGGGAGGACTCCACACGTGCATGTTGAGGAGCCTTCCCTTCGGTCTGTGCTGGGCAGTATCAAGAAGTTGGGAATGAGACCTTGACTTCCTTGAGTCCGTGCTTTAAGGTCACCATTCTCGAACTAGTTAAGCCTCCAGTGCCTGATATAATTCTATTGAAAATTACAATCCTGTACGCTTACACTTACGAGAAAGGGAGAATAAACCTCGTTGAATTCCTCAGACTTCTGAATAAATCTGCCTGGGTTCGAGCTGCAAGGCCCTAGTACATAATACCTAATACAGGCTTTTTCTCTTCTGTTTTGAATTAGGTCTTTATAGGGCCGCATTTCTAACGCTATAAGAGACTGGGACGCTTTCTCAAGAGTGGAGAGGAACGCCTGGTAATCAAAGGATGGGGAATTCAGCCTCCAATGTTGCTGGACTCCAACTCCCATCATCCCCAACCTCTGAGCATGCTGGCTAGGGATGATGGGAATCGGACCCCATGCTGTTCTGAGGTAATCTCACCAAGGTGATACGCCTCAGAGAGGGACCCAACGTGATCCAAGGGGCTTACTGTTACATCTGTGCGTCTAGAATCGGGACTCAGTGTGGGCGGCCGGGTCATGGATCCCTTTAAAAGACACACTCTCGCGTCCGGTTAGCTGTTTCCCAGCCCAGATTCGCCCCCTACACAAGTGCTTCACAAACCTAGTCAGATTCACGCCTACAGTACTTGGAACTGTGACCTCCGTCATCCAAAATGGATTGAGCCTGTAAGGAACAAACGCACAGAATTGCCGGCTGAAGCGAAACCGTTTGGGTTGCTTCTTGAGATGTAAAAGGATCTAGGTTTAATCTGGAGTTCAATGGGGTTACTTCCATGTAAGTGTACATCGAACTACCCTGACGCCACTAAAACCCCCTGCGGCCTTACCTCTGCGTGTCTAAGCTGTGCATCAAGGCACAGGAGCTTTATCACTAAAAAAAACCCGGCAACCCCCTTAAGTTTGAAGTGAATCTCCCCTGAGGAGCCCCACAGAGGTTTAAGAATCGCAATCTTAGGCTGTAATCCTATATACGCTTATTTAGAAGTAAGGTCCACTGAACACAATGGAATTGACTGCTGGGCTCTACATGCATAGGATTACACTCGGGGAAAAAAACCCTTCCATTTAAGATTTTAAAGCGGCCCAAAAACCTTGACTTGAATGTTCCACGCAGTCTTGGGAATGGCAAGGGAAGGACAAACGTCCCCGACAAGCAAGAAACAGTCAGCCATTGGTAGGGAGTCACTTCCCTTCAGCCAATCGGTAAGAAGCCCAGAAGTCTATCTGGGTAAAAGACAAACCAGCTTTTTTTTGGGGGGGGGGTGTCTCAAGGGAAGTTCGTAACTAATTAAGGCACAGTTTTCCCGGTGGTGGTTGTTCCCTGGTGTCCGAGTCGTGGTGGTGGCTGTCTTAAAGTGCGTAGAGAGCCCTTTCTAGGCTCCGTCTTTGATTTCCCCCACTCGGGGAGGGGGGCTAGCCAGTTCTTTCTCTTCACACCGGGAGATTCTCCGACGGATAAGACCTATAGGAGGCAACCTCCTGCAATGACCCCGGCAGCCGGAGGGGGCAGTAGAACTGAGAAACGCCGAGCGTTCGTAGCGCTTCCGAGGAACCCGGGAAAGGGGGAGGCGAGGTTCTTGGGGGGAAGATTTGGGGGGCCTCGCCGCCCGCCAGCGCCTTTCCCCCGGCCCCCTCGAGTAGGAGGGCGTCGGGAGAGCCGTAATGGTAGAGAGGAGAAGCGGCCACGGCGGAGGCGGCGACGGGAGCAGGTGAAAAAGGAGGAACGAACCCGTAGGCGATGGGCTGAGGGAGGAGCCGAGGGTAGCCCGACGGGACGGGCCACAGAACCGCCTTCTCCCCCACCGGGGTTGTGGGCCGCCGGCGCCGCCGCCGCTGCTGCTCTGGAGGCTGGAAAGGCCGGCTCAAGATGCTCTCGATGGCGAAGGAGCTGGAGAACTTGGGGGAGGAGGCGGCGGCGGCGCCTGGCGATCCTGGTCGGGGGGCCGCAGCCGGGGGCTTCTGATCAGTGTCGGGAGGGGGAGAGGAGGCGGCGGGGGCAGAGGCTGGGGGAGGCGGCGGCGGCGGCGGCGGGGGCGGCGGGGCGGCGGCGGGACCCGGAGGGTTGGGGCGGCTGAGCCGCTTCCTCCGCCTGCGGAAGACGCCGTCGGCGAAGGTGTACTCGGAGCTGGGGTTGAGCATCCAGTAGTTGTCTTTGCCCCACGGCCTGGCCGGGTCGCGGAGGACCTTGACGAAGCAGTCGTTGAGCGACAGGTTGTGGCGGACCGAGTTGCGCCAGCCCGTGTAGGCGCCGCGGAAGAAGGGGAAGCGGCCCATCAGGTACTCGTTGATCTCAGCCAAAGTCAGGCGCCCCCCGGCCGAGTCCCGGATCGCCATGGCGATCAAGGCGATGTACGAGTAAGGGGGCTTCGGGCGGCGCGTGTAGGGCTTCCCGCCGGCGGCCCCGGCCCCGGCCGGCTTCCCGCCCGCGGGAGAAGGCGCAGGCTCGGAGCGCTGTCCATCGGAGCGGCCACAGGCCGGGCTGAGGGCGGCGCAGTCCCCGTCCGACCCGAGCTCGCTCTCGGCGGCCAGCGGCGACGCCGCGCTGCTCCTGCCGCCGCCGCCGCCGCCGCCGCCTTCCTGGTCGCTGCTGCTGCTGCTGCTGCTGCTGAGCTTGTCCTCGTAGCGCGGCGCGAAGATCTCCAGCTTCATGGTGGCGCCTCCCACCTCGACGGGGCCCGGCTCCGCTCCCCACCGTCCCCCCAAGTTTCTGTCCCTCCCCACTGGATCGGGTCGGCTTCAGTCTCCAGGGACGAGGGGCCACTAGTTGAAGCTGGGGGTGCACGCGTACTATGAGGTGTCGTCCTTCATCATACAAGCACTGGAGGGAGAGCAGGCGTTTAAGCTGTGGAACAGGCACCGATTCCGTGGGGTGTCCCCTGAAACAAAGTCAGGGCTCCCGGTCACTCTGCAGAAGTTTACAAAGGCAGAATTCCTCTTTTCTAGTGTGCTCGTGGGAAGAGAGGTTCTTCCCCCATTTCTCTCAACCCCCTTCGCAACTTTCCTCCTTAGAAAGCAAAATCAGCTCGCCTCGTTTCGCAGTCCAGCCATGGGTTCAAATCGGGTCGTTTCTGACAGTTCGTTTCTAAAGCGTGGTACAGCCAGGAGAACAACCAAAAAAGAAGGAAGAGTCCGCCTTTTCCCGGTGGGATGACACCTGAAAGGTTTCACCTTTTCCACGCACCTTGCAGAAGAAGGAAGGGGTGGTCCCTCCAGGATGGATGCTCCCTTGCTCCCTTCTCCCTCGAGGCCTTCCGCCTCAGACGACGGAGCAGGGAACAGGTGTGAACTTCTGAGCAGACTTCTGGGGGTGGGAAGGGAGGGGACACCACGCACAGCCCGGCCTGGTCCTCTTCCTAGGAGCGGGTCTCCCGTTCAGAAAAGCTCCCGAAAGTCAGAACCGCGCGTCCTCCCCCAGTAGAAACGATCGCGCCCTCTGCTCTCCCTTTGCCCGGCTTTGGCTCCTGCCCGGCGCTCCTGGAGGAAGATCCGTCCTAACAGCCTCTCGCTTTTCGCTGGCGGGAGAACGCAGGAGCCACCGCCGCCGCTGTTGTTATTGGGGAAATATTGTCATTATCTCTCTCGCTCTCTTTTTCCCCTAGTCCCCGGCCAGCCCATTATAACGCTCAGCCGGCAGCGGAGGAGGCGGAGCTCTCGCCCACGCCCCTTCGGAGAGGCTGCTGGGTGGGGACGCCGAGGTGGCCGGACCCAAAGGTGGGCATCGGGGACGGGCAGAGCCCGTGGAGAGGTTGCTGTGCAGCAGGTTGTTTGTCTGCCTGTGTGCGCTTCATTTTTTTTTAAAAAGCGCTTTCCAAGCCCCGCCCTCTCCCAGGGGGATCCTCCAATGAGAGAGGCTCAAGAAGGGCCTCTCAGTACCTCCCCGTTCTTTGCCGAGCAGGTTACTCTTCTCAGGTGTAAAGTGCAAACCGACTTGTAGGTGGCGGAGTTCAACCTGTTTACACGACCCTGCTTTGGTTTTCTGCTAAGAAAGGGGAAAAAAAATAGAATATATATATAGAAAGGAAGATTTTTATATCTATATCTCGCTATCTATATCTTTCTTTCTTAGCATCAGAAATCTCTATCTATACTTTTCTACAGGGAACCTTGTTAGAAAGCAGCATTTTTTTCTCCAGAGTTGTTAGACACAGTGTTTCCTTTTCAATGCTAAATCATTAATTCAAGGGGACCCCCTTTCTTCACAAAACTGGATTAAGATCTCAGAAGGGATTCATTTACATCGGGTGTTAGATGATCTGTAGCAATACCAAGAAAAGAGGGTTCATTTATGAGGGGGGTGCTGGTTTTGTATTTGGCTTGTTCTTTTGTCTTTAAAGGCCCCTCCTAATCAGAGAAGAACCATTGCAGTCTGGTGGTTTGAGAATTGGACTAGGATTCTGAGAAACCAGGGTTCAAATCGTCACTGGGCCACAGAAACCACTGGATGACCTTGGGCAAGTCACACTCTCTCAGCCTCAGAGAAAGGCAGTGGCAAACTTCTGAGCAAACCTTTCCAAGAGAACCCTGTCATAGGTTTGCCTTAGGGCAGAGCTTTCCAAACTTTTCATGTTGGTGACACACTTTTTAGACATGCATCATTTTGCGACACAGCGAAACAGAGGTTAAACTAGCCCCTTTTGAGAGATACAGACACATACATAAATTGTAATACAACAAAATGTATGGGGACACAACATATCTCATGAAAATCTTTCATATATTTTTTAAAAGATATGATTTATAAATAATTACATTTCCAAGATTGTAGGTGACACACCTACAAACTTCAGGTGACACACTAACATGTCACGGCACACCATTTGAAAAGTCCTGCCTTAGGGTCTCCGTAAACTGGAAATGGCTTGAAGATATTCAGCAGTAACATATGGTTCACTCAGTGGAAATCTAGCCCTGGATTCCTCGCCCCCATATCCATGTGAGAAAATGTGGTGTAATGGTTTGTGTGTGTGAATAGGATTCTGAGAGATCAGGATTTAAATCAGGTGTGGAAACCTACTGGCTGATCCTGGGCAAGCCACACTCTCTCATCCTCAGAGGAAGGGAAAGGCAACCCCCCGCTGAACAAATCTTGCCAAGAAAACCCCCAGGATAGGGCCACCGTAAGTCAGACTAATGAGGGCACATAACAAGAACAACAGACAATGCCTCTATGTGATACAGTGCTTTGTGTCAAGCCAGGAAGAGGGAGATTCAAGATTGAATTTCCCAGGCAGCCATGAAGCTAGCCAGCTGATTCTGAGAGTGTCAGTAATGCTCATTTGAGCCTCCCTTTCATGGGTGTTGTGAAGATAAATGTGGAGGAAGAAATATGTCCTTTGGGCTGTTCAATGCAATTCTTAAAAATTAGCACCCACTTTATTCCTCATAATCAATCATGAAGCAGGCAACTTTTCTTTCCAAGGACCATCCTCCCTTGCAGACAACCCGTTAGGGATGTGCATCTGGGTGGTAGGTGCTGTGGGAGCCAAAAGTGGATGGGTCAAGTCTTTTCTCCTCCTGCCTTGCCTCTTTCTCTCCCTCTTCCTTTTTTGCCCAGTAGGCTGCCAAGACCAGGGATAGATTACTCATACTAGCAGGCCCTTGAGAATGGCTTTGAAATGAGGCAGAGGGTCCCCTGTGGCCCTCCAGCACAGGTGGATGTGGAGCAAAATATGAATGTAATATCAACCTGGTGTGTTCCTGGTGCAAGTTATAGTTTGCCAAGAGTACTGTCTCATCTGTCACCAGACAGATGGGTTCTGGAGTCATGACCAAATGCTCACATCATGACCAAATGCTCACAGCTGTCCAGTGACACAGAGGAATTTAATTTGTATTAGTGATTTTCTCAGGTTCTATCTGCATCTGCTTGGCAGTTTGATGATGGGAAAAGATACGAATGCTGGGGAGGAAATGGGAGAGTGAATTTTTCCCTGTTACTAACCTGCTTGTATGACTCTCATAGCTGTTGGCATGAGATGGGTCATGCTTGTCCACTTTGATTTTGTTTGCTTGCTTCTGCACTGTGTAATCTTTGGGAGTACATTGGCTTTACCCTAGAGTTGTGTGTGCACCCTACCCCAGGGGCCTCCCACGTAGCCCACCAAGGGGAATTGGATTGCTGGCCCAGCATAGTCTGGGTAGAGTTAGTTGTTTAGAACTGGCTGTGAAGGGATGGTGGACCTCATCAGCAAAAGGTCTGAAATGTTTCGTTGCTGTAGACCACTTGCTGAGTCGTCTACCACCAATTAAGCTTATTTTGTAACAGTAACATACATCTATACACAATACCAAGTAAAATCATGGAGAGGCATGGAAGTATGCTCAGTTCCAGAACAGAACACCATGGTCATGGTTGATGGTGGCAGAGGAGAGCTGGAGATGATCAGGGTTGTGGAACTTAACAGGTGACCTTGGGCCAGGCCTCCAGTCTGGCCTACCTTATATGGTTGTTGTGGAGAGAAAGTAGCCATTTGGGAGTCCTTGGGAGATGAGTGAGAGAAAAAAAATTGAAATATTTCACAGTAGGAATCGTTAGAGTCTCCAGCCAAGGGAATGAAGTTATGTATGGGGCTTTCAAGTGGTCAGGGTGCTTTAGACTGAACTCTACAGCCTTCATTTTAAGGCCCTTTCCCAGTTTCTCTCTGTAGCAAAGTGACAAGGCAACACAAATATGTATGTAGGACTGTTCTTATTACACTGTTCTTATTACACTGTAAATAAAAGCTGCTTGAACATACAACTGCTGTTCTGTAATTTTATGCCAGGATGAAATAATGATATTTTAAATTTATAAATGGCACTAAAATGACATCAGTAAATGTAAGATAAGGTTCATTTTGACAATAGTTCATTTTTAAATTAATATTTAAGTTGAATTTAAGTTTTGAAAACCTATATGTATCTCTTTTTCATTTAAATAAAATTCTGAAAAGGAGATACAATGCAATCTTAAATACATTGGGCTACAACTTATGAATCTGATTTTAATCTTTCTTGATTTAATTTTCTTCACTTGGAGTGGAGGGTTCCTGCTTTTTGGATACTGACTTCAATGTGTGGTTCAAGTAATGGGAATTACAGCAAAAATTCAGTGAAAATTCATTTGAAGAGGGTTAAGCACATGCTTTGGTCTTCCATTAAAATTAGCAAAGCTTACAGATATAGGAATTTGACTGGTTTAGACCTATGTGTTTAAGACTGGAATTTGAATTAAGATAGGAAGTACTTGTCATGTTTTCTTATGTGCCTTGTAGTATTTTGCCTAACCAAAGATTGCACACTGTAGCCACAGACTGATTACAAAAAGGAAAAAAAAATCTGGTGATCTGCAGTTTCAAAACATCAGTGACAGGCGCGTTAAGGAAATTGGTACAAGGGTGCCAGCTTGACTAGTTTTGTGGCTGTATTGCAAGTTTTCTGACATTCTGTTGCTAAACACATTCTAGTGGAAAGGAAACTATTCCTGCTAAGTGGTTTATTTCATGAAGATTGATCCTAAAAACCTAAATTTAGGAGTAGGAATTTTGGATTGTATCCCTGGGATGTATGCCTATCACAACAATGAATATATAAGCTGTACCTTGCCACAGAATAAATTGTTGCATGCCTTTAAGTCATTTTTGACTTATGGTGGTCCTAAGACGAACCTATCACAAGATTTTCTTGGCAAGATTTATTTGGTGGGGGTTTGCCTTTGCTTACCTCTGAAGCTGAGAGAATGTGTTATCCAAAGTCACCCAGTGGGTTTCCATGACTGAGCAGGGATTCAAACCCTGGTCTATTAGAGTTGTAGTCCAGTGTTCAAACCACTACACCACGTTGGCTTGCCATAAAATGAATATAGCTGTATAAAATTAGGAGTACAAGTAACTGATAGGATATATTTGAGAGATTTCCAGAATGAAGATCTATGTTCGTCTTGTGGTAGATGTCTCAAGATTGACTCTGTGATGCATTTTCCATTTTGAAGTTCCAGGTGGGGAAAATGTTGTGCAGCATTATATTCTTTCTTTTTTAAGTGCTTAGTAGCTGCTGAAAAACCAGCAATTTTTTTCTCTTGTATAAAGGAGAATATAATTCTAATAAATGGAATAAAATAAATGAATACATACAAGCAAGATGTTTTCTTTTTCTTTTGCTTTCTAGAGTCTATATCACATGTTTACTTGGGAGTTAAAGCTTCACTCATTTGAGCATTTTGTGTTTAGAGTGAATAGACATTAAAATATTTTATGTTTCTCTTTGGTATACAGGAAAGAAATACCTGCTTGAGTGTATTCCCTGCTCTAGCCTATAGGTTTAAGATATCTGCAGTATTTGAGAGTATAAATACATGGCTAAGTGAAGTGTTATCGTATACTATCGTATACATTCCAGGACCCCCCTGTGGATACCAAAATTTGTGGATATTTGAGTCCCATTAAAAAAAGGGTGTCCCTTATATAAAATGGCAAAATCAGAGTTTTTTTTTTAAATTATTTCCAAGCTGTGGTTGGTTGAATCCATGTATACAGAATCTGCAGATGTGGGTTGACTGTATTTATTTGACTTATATCCCATTTTTTCCCAATATGGGACTTAAGGGCTCTAAAAGTAGAAGATAAAAACAAAATACAACTAAAACCTTTTTTCAAATCCCATTAAATAGCCAATACTATTAAAATGATTTCAAGTATTCATTTAAAAGCATTTAAAAATGTTTAAAACATAAAGATCAAAGAGCAGCATTAAAAATCCTTTCGTATGACCAATTAAAAGTTGAAGGCCTGTCAGAACAAAACTCTTTGCCTGCCAGTGGAAAGACAGCAGTGAGGGAGGCAGTATGGCCTCCCCTGGGAAGGAATGCCATGGTCTGGGAGCAGCTATGGAGAAGGCCTTGTCCTGAGTTCTCACCAGATGAACCTGTGATTGTGGTGGGATTGTATGAAAGTCCTCCCTTGAAGAACTTAAAACTCAAGTAGAATTGAGAACAAGTCTAGGAGCCAAAGGTTTAGTCTTTGTTTTTTTCAGTTTTTTGCCTGGAGTCGGTCCCTCTATCCAGCTTTTTTGGATCCCCAGAAATTTCTTGCTGTTTTCTTACTCCTATTTTAATACCTCAAAGGCACCTGTCATTTTCTTTTATGTTCACATTCAGAAGCAAACACAAAAAACAAAAATTGTTCTTGAAAAACAATGGGTTTTTCTTTCCTATCAATATGAATGTCAGGATCCAGACAATGACAATGTTGGGAAATAATTCATTTTTAAATGATTGTTCTTTTGTTGGGGATTGAGAAGAACATAACTTGATATTTTGAGCTATATTGAATCATGAGTTGTTTCATTTCTTTTATTGTGATGCGATATGTGAAGCCCTCTCCTGGGGCCTTCTGGGCCCAGTGTTGTTACCCACTGTGTCTCTTTGCTTTGGGGAGAAGCGGGGAAGGGGGGACTCCAAAATTTGTTGTGTTCACTTCAGAAGAAATTATATGGAGGCTTCCTGAGACCAACATTTGAAGGCAAATGTGACTTCCCGGGACATTCTTGTGTTTTCTGAATAGAGCTGGGATTTTGAGTGTCATTTTTACAACTCCAGGGACTTAAGTGTGGAAGTTTTAGGCAACATTTTGAAGACACTTTTTTTATCTCACGTCCAAAGATGACGATGACAACACAAGACAAAGCAGATGATGATCTCTTGGAGACAAAAAGCGTTGGAGTAAAACTTGGACTATTTTGCATACATATTTCTCACTTTACATTATAGCTGCATAATAATGTGCTTTTGAGTATAACATCAAGCTTTAATGAATATTTAAAGGCAGAAAATAGCATCCATAACATAAAAACTCATTTTTTAAATATTTGTTTTAGATGTCTTACCCAGCTGAAAAGGTTTATATCAGATGATGTATAAAAATGTTGCTTGTAATATACTTTTGTCTGCTAAATTCTCCACATTTTGTAATTTGTTTATTCCTTTGGATGTAAAGCGTTTTTGCTTAGTATTGTTATACTGTACATGTTTTTTGTCCCAGTTGTATAGTACTGTTTCAGTCCCTCAACCAGCTTTGGCTGCTGAGATCATATAGCTGTGAAGACTTGGTGTTTGTTTTGGTTTAGATTGCTTTTTTTCCCAGTTATGTATTAAATATCATAAAAATAATGTAGAAAAATGTCACTACTTCCTATAAGGCTGTTTTGTAATATGTGTGTGTGTGTGTGTGTATTTATACACACACACACACACATACAGGACTAGAAATGTGTTTTTAAAGAGAAGCATTCAAATATGACAGTATGCTCTCTGTGTTTTCATCATTCAAAGTGCTGTTTGGTTGTTGAAACTTAAAACTATTTAATATCTCATTTAATAAATGACCAAAATATAAACCCCAGCTCGCAAACTCTCAAGTAGAATCATATGAAAATACAGTTTTTCAGACAGTTTGTATGCAAGCTATATAGCGCTTTATAACCAGAGTTTTAGATTAAGTCCAGAAACAGATCAGCAGGCAGTGAAGCTTTTGCAACATGAGACTTATATGCGCCATATAACCAGTCCCAGCTAGCAATCTAGCTACAACATTTTGAACTTGCTGAAATTCCCAAAGTCAGTCCCACATAGAATATGTTAAAGTAATTCAAATGGAAGGTAATCAAAGCTTGTGTTTCTGTAACCGGATCTGTCATCTCCAGGAACGGGCATAGCTAGTACACTAGTTTTAACTGTGAAAACTGGAAAAACGGAAGCCTTCCGTCTTATAAGCTGGTGTATGTAACTTGTTAAATGTGACCTGGAATCTCACCTCAGTCATGAACCCATTAGATGGCCTTGGGCAATATATAGGTAATCTGCAGTATATGGATAATAATAGTGACCTATTTATGTACATGACAGGGACGTTGTAAGGTTGGCTTAGCTAGTGTCTATGAAGCAGGATGAACATTCAAGGACACTAGTAATAACTATCTTTCACAGCTGTGAAATTACTTTTTGACATACACAACACAGAGTCACTCAGCCAGTATTCATGTTGGTTGTGGGACTCAGGGGCTTGTAGACCAAAGGGTAACTTCTCTAAGCTCTGAAATCCAAATGTAGAGTGAACTCATTGAAGAAACAGAGCTTTAGCTAGTCACAGCTAAGTTGGCTCTATGATTTTGATGTATCCACTACAATTAATTATTTTTAAGCAGTTTTTCTCAGCCTGATTGCCTTTGGGAGGTTCATAGTAAACTCTCTGGCACATGCTGCCAGAAGATGTGGTGATGGTTACCAACTTACATGACTTTAAAAGGAAATTTTACAATCTTGTGGAAAATAAGGCTACTAGTCATGATGGCTATATGATTCCTCCAGGGTCAGAGGTCTTCTAAATACAAATGGCCCAGAGAACAACAGCAGAAGATGACTATTGCCTCCAAAAGCTACCTGAGGGTATCTCCTAGATGTCTTGTTAACTGACAACAGGATGTAGGGCAAGATAGGCCTTTGATGTGATCTAGCAAGATGATGATGATGATTCTTCTTCTTCTTCTTCTTCTTCTTCTTCTTCTTCTTCTTCTTCTTCTTCTTCTTCTTCTTCTTCTTACAATTAGCAAGAAGAGGATATTAAATGACAACAATAATCAGTAGCAATTCATTCAGCAGAATGTACATCAGACTACACAACATAATAAAATTCATTATGATTACTGAGAAATGTGACTCTCATTTCTTGGTGGGCTGTGATTGGCAGGATTCAAAACAGTATCATACCATAGATTTGCAAGGACATTAGGAAGCTGAGGTAGATGAAATAACCATATATTCAGGGGTATAAGATGTCATAAAATTATCTTCTGGCTGGTCATGATTTGAGTCTCTGATTTTTTGGAGATAACTTCTCCATTGGCAGTCAAATTCTACTTTGTTGATCTCTAATTGCTAATAGGTAAATTAGAGCCCTCCTTCCAATCTGTAGCTATAACTGTCAGCGCAGCTGCACAAAGAAACATTGTTTCTGGGAGATGAGTGATTCTTTTGCATATGCAAAGACAGCAAGCTGATATATGGAGAGCTATTATTATTACTAATTCTGTGGCTTGTAAAAACAAACAAGAAACTGAACTACATGAAAAGGAGGAATGTGTATAGCTGCAATCATAATAGTAATCATACTACCAGAGGAGCGTAACATAATGCTCTGAGTTTGGAAAGTTACCTTTTTGGATTGTGACCCCAAGAATCCTCCAACTTAGCATGACCATGCTGGATGGAGAGTTCTTGGAGGTATAGTCCAAATAAGTAACTTTTCCTAAACTTTATGCTGTAATTGTGAAGCAAGTTCTACTTTCAGGGCTTCAAGGAATACCATCATGAAACCAAACTCTCCAAACAGTGTGTAGATCCATACAATGTTTATTGTTTGTCATTTATCTGACAATTTGGGTTGTCTGATATGCCAAAGTAAGACTTATAATCTTGAGGTAATAGGCATGAGTAATGGAAACAGCAGCATGTGTTTGACTGTTTCTGGATTGAGGCTGTGGAAAATGCTGTTCTCTATACATTTATAAAACTGAACTATAAGCAGGGCCAACCCAAGTGAAGTAGCTGCTTTAGCAAAAGCAGGAAATGGCTGCCAAGTCAAGCCAAGGCTATGGAATGTCTATGGTGAATCTATGGAATGATATGATTCTTTAAAAAACCTGACTGCCTGAACAAACCAAGTAATTAATTGTGATTTGTATTTCTCCTGCAATAATGGACATTACTATTTTACATAGTGTGATGTCAAATCAAGAATGTGTAGTTGGGCACCTGAAGAAAATCACCCAATAGGTCAAGGATGGGCAAACATTTTCAACCCAGAGGCCCAAGTCAATTTTAGGAAACTTCTTGGGGGGCTTATTCCAGTGGTGGATGGAGCAAAAGGATGGGAACTAAAATGCTTGGATATTTTTTCTTAAAGCTCTCAACAACTGGTGGTGAAGACCTAGGAAATACAGTTCATTATTTTAGAATGGGAAAAAATATATATTCCAAAGCTTGGAAATTATGAAAAATGATATAGGGAAAGAGATGTGGACCTCTGGAAATCCCTGGATACCCAGATTCAGTCTCAAAGGTTGAGGCTCCACCCTTGCAATAGTTTGTAACTTATTTTCTCCACCTTCCAAAGAAAAGATAAATCTCTCTATGTGTGGAGGTGCCTTCAAGTTGCCTATCAATTTATGGCAACTCAATGAATTTCATAGGGTTTTCTTAGTCAAGGAATACTCAGAGATGGTTTTGCCAGTTCCTCCCTCTGAAATACAGCCCACAGCACCTGATGTTCACTGGTGACCTCCCATCCAAGCACTAAACAGGGCTGACTCTACTTTGCTTAACATACTTAGTTTCCAAGATCAGACAGGATCTGGTGCCTTTAGGATATTTAGACCCTGAGACAAATCTGTTGTAATTACAAAAGCATGTGCTGGTAGATTTTGGTACTTTTAAGTTGTCATATAAGGGGCACTGGGAGCATATGGGAGTATCTAGCCCATCAGATGATGTTGAGCTACAGCTCTCATAATCCTTGACCAGTGGCCATATTGGCTGGGAATGACAAGAGCTGGAGTCCAACATCATCTGATAGGCCACGAGTTCCATATCACATCCTAGCTTTTGGTGAACCAGTGAGTCTTTAAGACTGGCCTCATTTGGCAGGAGATACATATTACATTCAAGATGCACACCATAGGGTCCCACCTTCCTTTCTTTGCAAAGTATCTGTGGGGAGGAACATCTTGAATTGATGAAGGGATGGGAAGGACAGGGTACTTAATCCTTTGCCTACCAATTCAGTTTCATGGGAAGTCACCCACCTGAAGTTACTTTTAGGTTTGCAAGTTTTCAGCCTTGTGTATGTGAGATTGGCCCAGATCCAGAATGATAATAGGAATAAAAGCAATGGCAGGGATGGAAGGTGTTTCAGAGGAAAAGTAAGAAGATTAAGCATCTCTCCACTTCCACCTTCTCCCTTGCACTTTCCCCAGTGCTCTTTTGTCACATGCAACATGATGTAGTCTGCCCCTCAATGACTTGTAGACTTTTTAAAACAAAAACCCTGAGTGAGAGCTGACATTTTTCCACTCAAAAATTGCCTTTAGAAGTGCCTGTGTTTGTGTTAAGGTTGCAGGGAACAGCTTCCTGCTCCCAGACTTGTATGCTTAAACCCAATGGCAGGGCTGACGGTAGATTTCCACCTCCTTCCTGCTTTTGTTGTAAGTGGCAGGGGAGAAGAGAGAAGCGGGTAACTTACCTTTTGATGTTTATTTTATTACCTTTCCACCATTTGTGACTAAAACATACACTTTTTGTTTTGCTTCTTAACTTTGTACAAAGGACCTAGTTTCAAGCTATCATTAAACAAGCAGACACTGTCCCCTTTTAAGCCCTGCTGTGAGCCATTGGCTCTTGGTTATGAATTGCCCCTGGCAACCCCAAATTTTAATATTTTCCTTTTCCCCAGTTCAGTTCTCTCCCCTCATCACCAGGTTAAATTACTGTTTACAGACTACATTGTTTTATTGCCAACACTTAAGAATTCACTGTTCAAATGATAATGTGCAATCTACAATGCAGTAAAGAATAAATCACACTGTTAAGATGGGGTGGGTATCATGAAACCCTTCATATATTATTGGATTATTCCTCCCATCATCTCTCACCATTGGGTATATTGGCTAAAGCTACTGGTACTTGCAGTCCAGAAACATCTGGAGGACCATATGATTCCCACCTCTGTGATAAGACAGTGAAAGATTTCTTGCAGGTGTCTGTATTAATTTCAAAAATTGATTTAAAAATCCCTGGATTGATATATGTCTTTTCCCTCCAAAATTGTCCTTTCTCTTATCATTTCAAACTGGACCGAAGTCTATTCTCATTCCAATTCTGGCTCAGATTGGATGCAATCCATAATTTTGGGCATGTAATGATAGGCATTTGATTGTGTTTGCTAGTTGTCATATTCTATGTGAAGAAATTCTGTAACTCAGATTCTGCAATCTGATAAAATCATCCAACCTTCTGCTAGTGATGGCGAAAACATAGTCTTATACCAGTTCAGACTGTTTGTCCATCAAGCCCAAACTAATTTTATTGCTAATGGCTTTCAGGCAGGGGTCCTTCATGGCACTGCGACCTTAGCCCTTTCTGTACCTTACCTGGTCGTGGAGACCTCTGGTGTGAGTCCTGGCATCAGCTCTGCTGGGAGGAGAGCATGACAGGAGTGCTCTCCTCTGAACCGGCTGCCTCTGTGTTCCAGGAAGTGTGATAACTACATCTCTTCCTGCTGCAGTGTGGCCAGGTAGTTTCCCAGGCTATGCTGGGGCAGGAAGCATAGCCATTGCACTTCCAGGGCCTCCACGGACAAGGTAAGTCTGCGATGGTGGCACAATTGCCAATCATTGATGGGGAAAACCATCATGCTGCCTGGGGACACGAGAAGGATGGGGCCGTGGGAACGTCGTGCATAAGTATCGTTGCAGTTTCGTCCTTTTCCCACCCCTATGGCGGGTTGGGAGGGTGGAGAAGAAAGACCTCTTGTCATTTTGAGTGGAGATACCAGAGGCTGAACCTGCGATCTTCTCATACAAAGCAAGTATTCTGTCACAAAGCTATAGTTTTTCAAGGAGTTGTGTAGGCAATTGAAGAGCTTATTTCAAGGAGTCACTTCTTTGGCTTTAAAAATTCACTGAGCGTACCATATGCATTTTCACACAAATCTTTGCACCTATTAGGCTAGAATTTTTAATTTCATTTATATGGAAGTTAGCTGAGATACTCAGGAGTCTTGCAACACTGTGCTGAAAATCCCATTCTGCAGTTCTAATGGTCTTCTATAGAGGAACAGATTTCCTTTAGCTCTTGTCATTTCCTATCTCATGGCAGTAAATTCCTGTATTCATAGACTATATACAAGCAGAAGACCATATATGAAACAGGACAATCTTTCCCATAATGTATCATAAATGGCTGTGATGAATGCATGATGCTTTCATGTAAGCTGTGTAGATGATCACCCCATGCAGCTTCCTGCTATAGTTTAAATAGACATAGTATTGCCATTGGATCTATGAGGTTTAGTACAATCATCGGAAAAAGCTGAGCCTGTTAAATAAACTTTACATCAAAAGCACTTTGATGTGCTGTTTTATAGTTCAAGCATTTTAAAGAAAACACAATCTACTCTTTAATGAAGCATGGTGGAGTGAATATATTCAGCTCTTTGTTGTAAAATAAAAATTGACTGAGGTTTGTCAGGTAGCTTAAGCATTGTGTTGAGAGAATGACATTCATAAAGGGAGGATCAAGTTAAAGGAGAGGAAGCAGCAGCTCTTTTCCGAACATTCTGTGTGAAAGCAAGTTCCATTGATTTCAATGGGGCTTCAGCTCCATACAGCTGTGCTCTGGATCATAGCCTATAGGAGTCTTCTTGACCCTGGCCATTTCCGCACTACACTCTTATAGCACGATTATTCCACTTTCAACATCCTATGGAATCCTGGAGTTTCCGGATTCCGGCTGGCCCCTCCTGAAACTGCAAACTGCAGGATTTCATAGGATGTTGAAAGTGGAATAATCGTGCTATAAGAGTGTAGTGCGGAAATGGCCCCTGTTTTTACTCTTTTGTAGCTGAAATCTTTTTTCTCAAGCGGGCTCATGGTGTTTCTTCATTTGTCTTTCTAAGTAAGGGTTGGCACATTCAATCTACCAAGTCCTTCTAAGAATACGTTATTGTGCAGTCCTGTGACTATCTGTTGTAGTCACTGTTGCTTTTGTTGTGTGCCTTCAAGTCATTTCTGACTTATGGTGACCCACAGGGTTTTCTTGACAAGTTTTGTTCAGAGGAGGTTTGACATTGTCTTCCTCTGAGATAGGAGAATATGGCTTGCCCAAGATCACCCAGTGGATTACCATGGCCAAGTTGGGATTCAAACCTTGGTCTTTTGGAGTCCTAATTCAGCACTCAAACCATTACACCACACTGGCTTTCATTATTTAAAATATGGTGACCCTATCCTAGTTTTTTTTCTTGGCAAGATTTATTAAGATTTGTCACTGCTTTTCTCTGAGGATAAGAGAGTGTGACTTGTCTAAGGTCACCCAGTGGGTTTTCATAGCTGTGGAGATTTGAGCCCTGATTAAGTCCTAGTCCATCACTCAAACCACTATATTATGTTAGCTTTTGAAGCTGTGCCTGTCTATTCAGAAGTAAGTCATGCTGGCTTCAAAAAGTCTTATCCTAGGGAAGCTGCTATAGCATGGAAATCTTAGGTGCTTTTAAAGCTTGCACCAAAGATTTCTGGAATGCCCTAGTGATATCGTCGCTTGATTGTGATGTGATGAACTATTCAAACATTAGTTTATTGACACTATTATGATACATTTCCAAGGGACATTATAATATTACACTACGAAGGCAGAATTTCATCAGCCTTCTCTTGGAACTAGATCATGGACTGATTCGGATTTTTGATGAAGTTGCCAGAATATTGTCCTTCTTTTGGAATTCAGGGAATTTTGTAGGTGAAATTCAGTTGGGATCTTTTGACAGCTAATGGGAGTAAATTCAGCAATATTGGAAGGTCATTGATTTCCCACATTTCTTCTAGGCCACATGTGCCCAATAAAGAGGACAGCAATATTTTAGAATTACCATAATTCCTCAACAGAGGCCTTTTCAAGTTTTGGAGGCAGTGAATTTCTCATTTGCTAAATGGGAGTTAGAAGTGGCCAGAGTACAATCCATTTGGGTGGTTTAGAGTAGAACCCTAAGATTTTCTGAATCCCAAACATTTTGACAACAGGGACAAAAATAAGGCTTCTCCACTGATTTTACACTAGGATTCCCCCCTCTTTTGGAACAAAAGTGGTAAATTTTGAAGTGCAGGGTTCCTCCTGACAGTCTCCATTGCCACACGCTCAGAAAGAATCCAAAAATCTAAGCAACTCTGATGATCCATATTACATGCAAGTTCTAGCAGTATTCATCTATACAGCTTAATGCTGAAACTGACTGGCTGATTTTGAACACAGCATTCTCAATTGTGATCACAGCTGATTCTGGGCAGCCAATGGAGAGAAGGATTGTTTGGGGGGTATCATAGCAATGTGCTTCACTCTGACAGAAGGAAAGGAAATAGGGGAGGATTAAATCTCAGAAAGTTTGGCCTTGGAGGGAAAGAACCAGTGGTTGCTCTGTGCTCTACACAGTCATGGTTCCTCCCACCGTCATTAGATCTGCTCAGAAGGGCTATAACTTGATGGGAAGATGGCACATAGTAGGCATAGGAAGCAGTTCTCAGTCACGTAGGGGCAGAGGGAGTGATTCACCCTGGGTGGCAATGTTTCTGGGGCATCCCTTCCCATAGCCACACCCCCGCGTGTCCTGGCAATCCCCCCCTACACCGCAGCCATGCCCCCCTGCACAGTGGCCACGCCTCTTGCACTGTAGCCACGTCCCCTCCTGCCCCCCCTCCACACATTCCAAGCTCCGCCACTGGCAATTCTGAAAATATAATCTCTCTCGGGTACTGGGCAGGTCCTGGGAGGAGAATTTGGTGAATGGGAGGAGTACAGGAAGGGTTTGCATGTGTGTGACTCTAGAGTTATTCTAGTCTAAACCCCATTAAACTGTAGATGAAAATCCTAGTAAACACACATAGGCCCTTCCCGCACGAGACTGGTGAATCGGTTCGTGCCGTTTCTTACAGGATTTTCTGGGCTCGAAACAAGGCAGACTTTCCCTCATTTCTTTCCGCATAGCTACTGCGTACGTTCCATTCTGATTTGGAGGAGTGCGAGTTCATGAATCCACACTGCCTCTCCCGTGGCCGCTCCTGCTACTCCCCTCACCCTGCTCCGTCGGCTGTGATTGGCCCTTTTTTTTTTGCATGGTTTAGTACATCATTGCGTATGTGCGTAAGTCCATACTACCCCCTGGCCCCTCCCATGAGCCCTCCCCTGACCACCAATTCGCATTGGCGCAAATATATGTGTCTGCACCACTGTGAAAGTACAAATTGGATCGATCTGGAAAATTGGAAAACTGATTTCTTCCGGTTTTCAAATGGCGTGCTTTACCACCACATGGGGGTGCATTTAGTAGGAATTACGTGCAGAATGAAGGTAAATAAACCAAACATAGTCCGCTCCAAGGTGCAGAAGACGTCCGTGGCAAGACACATTGGCCTGCCTTAATAACCAAGTGTGGAAAAGGCCATAGTTGTGACATGCCACAGGACAAGTTGAAAACCAGTTGAAGGACAGTTCACTCTTTTAGAATTCTTTTTTAAAAAAGGCATGATTATATATACAATTTTTTTTTAAAGAAAATTTTCACTGTTTGCATTTCTTTTCTGGCCATTATTGTTTCATTTCATTTCATGATTATTACTAAAAATAACTCTGTCATACAGAGGAGGAGATTGTTAAAAATGATCTGCTCCAGGTATAAAAGACACTAGGTATGCCACCTGTGGGGCATCGGTGTCCGTGTGTAGGATTTACCCAACTACTCCAAACTTGTTCTCCACTCTTTCTCTGCAGGCAACTTTTGTGTGCATGTTGATTGCTTGCCAGACTTCCGCACTAGACTGTTACAGTGCTATTATTCCACTTTCAACATCCTATGGAATCCTGCGGTTTGCAGTTTGGGGAAGGGCCTTTAGGCCTTGAGGCCCCTCCCAAAACTGTAAACCCCAGGATTCCATAAGATGTTGAAAGTGGAATAATGGCGCTATAACAGTCTAGTGTGGAAATGGCCTTGATGACTGTAGACAGAACAGAAAGAACTTTTGTATCAATTGACATGACCTCAGGGAGAATGCTCTTTGATGGAATTAGTTTGTATTCAACTGTGAGTCACCAGGGGTTGCGCAAAAGTCAAATTATGTCCACAGATATATGAGTCACCCCCAAGTGACTCAAGCAAGCCATTAAGATGGTTCAGTTATAATGTAATGTGCTCTAGTCACTCAGTCAGCCTAACTCGAAACTGAATGAAACTGAATGAAATATAGTGGAGAAAATGGGGACAACAATGGGAAAAAAATTTCCAGCCACAACTGTTAGTGGAATTATTTATTATTTTTATATTCATTTTATTTATATCCCACCTTTCTCACTATATAGAGACACAAGGTAGCTCACAACATAATTAAAAAACAATTATGTACCAAATTATAATATTACAAATATTATTGTTGTGTGCTTTCAAGTTGTTTCCAAATTATGACAGCTCTAAGACAAACTTATTACAGGGTTTTCTTGGCAAGATTTGATCAGAGGGGGTTTGCCATTGCCCTTCTCTGAGGCTGAAAGAGTGTGACTTGCTCAGCCACCCAATTGATTTCCATGGCTAAGCACGGATTTGAACCTTGGTCTTCTAGAGTCTTAATCCAGTGTGCTCAAACCATTGTACTATGCTGGCTTCAAATAAATTATGACACTAAAACAAGTCAAACTGAAGGCAATTGTTAAATAATTTAAAAGTAAATTAGACGAAAGAGAGAGAGAAAAGTATGGCAGCCTCTCACTAAGGCCCTTTCCTCAGCAGTCAGCTTATTGCCAAAATCCCACAAAACAAAAGGGTCTTTGCCTGGCAGTACAAAGAGAATAGGGAGAGGACCAGCCTAACATCCCTTGAAAGTGAATTCCCTGGTTTAGGAGCAGCCATCAAGAAGCAATGGCATTTCACAGATAAAACATGTGGTCAAGATGGCAAAAGGAAGAGCAAACAAGCTAATAGAGTCTGTAGTAGTTTCCTTCTGCCTGAGTCTACCGGGAAGAGCAAGATTCTGCCTCCCTGCCCTGAGTTCACTAAGGCCCTTTCCACATGAGGCGCGAGAAGCAGTTCTCGCCGGTTCTTACTGTATTCAAACAACACAGTTTTCCCTGATTGTTTTCCACACAGCACCTTGTTTTGATTCATCTTCCTACAGAGGAGTGCGAGTTCATGCATCTGCACTTCTTTTGCCCTTTCCACAATTCACCTTTTTTTGGCGCTGGGGTGCGGGGATTGCTTGAGCAGCCTCCAGTGAGAGGCTCTCCCGTCCCCATTGCTTCAGCTTCTCAGCTGCTGGCTGCTCACACGAGAGCCCCGCCTCTTCCTTCCGCAGTGCAGCCTGGGAGTTTCCCAGGCTGCGCTGGGGCAGGAAGCATAAACGCCGCAGCTCCGGAGCTTCACACGTACAGGAAGTGCATGCGGGGCACCGGAGTGATGCGTGATCGCGCACCATTTTCGGCTTAAAGCTGAAAATGAAAAAGTGCGCAAGCAGCACCTGCCAGACCCTGGAGTGTTGGGTGATTGTGAGTGCATCGTGTGGACCGCTCCTCACATTCGCACGATGCTGAAGGGGCCCTTTCACATGGCAAATGCCATGCAAAAAGGGCCCTTGTCGCTAGCCACTCCCCCTGACTTCCCTCACCCCACCCCAGCAGCTGTGATTGGTTGATTTTTTTTTTTTTGTCTTTTGGGTTTGTATGTTTGTACATACCTACATAAGTACCTACAACCTTATTTGCCGGCATATAAGAGGCACTCCCCCCCAAAAAAAAATGCCTCCTGAAAATGGAATGCAAATACAGTAACTCCTCCCACTCACTTTCTGCGCCCTATCACCAGCCCCACGCACCTCTCCGCGCACGCTCTCCACCTGCATGCACCTCTCCGCATGCACCTCTCCGTGTGCACTCACCACCCGCACACACCTCTCCATGCACGCTTGCCACCCGCATGCACCTCTCCGCGTGCACTCACCACCCGCACACACCTCTCCATGCACGCTCGCCACCAGCAGGCACCTCTCCCAGCCCAATCAGAGAGGTGTGTGCAGGTGGCGAGCGTGCGCAGAGAGGTACATGGGGCTGGCCAGTGGGTGTGGGAGGGGGTAGCCACCTGGCACAGAGAATGGAATGGTGGACAGTGGTACTAAAAAATATGGTGCATCTTATGCCAATGCATCTAATACCAGCAAATACCTTACATACTGCTTCCTGTTCCCACAGCCCACCCACTGCTGCCCACCAATGCACATTGGTGTGAATGTATGTTTCCACATCACAGAAAATCTGAATTTGCTTCGATGTCAGAATGTGATTCCGATTTTTTCTGGTTTTCAAATAGTGCTCTTTCCTACTACATGGCAGCGCAGTAACATGGGATTCCGTGCAGAATGACAGAAAATAAAGCCTAGCTAATTTGCTCCCATGTGCAGAACAGTTCAGTGCTACAATACAGTAACCCGCGGTAATAACCTCATGTGGAAAGGGCCTTCACGCAATCAATAGTTGCACCTTGAGCTCAGACCATTTCCACACTAGACTGTTGCAGTACTATTATTCCACTTTCAACATCCTATCGAATCCTGGGGTTTGCAGTTTAGGGAGGGGCCTTGAGGCTCCTCTCTAAACTGCAAACCCCAGGATTTCATAGAATGTTGAAAGTGGAATAATAGCGCTATAACAGTCTAGTGTGGAAATGGCCTCAGTTTGCAGCTATTGAAGTCAGTTGAGGAAAAAGTAGAAGGAGGAGAAAGAAACTGGGACATTTTAAAAGCAGCTGAAAAAGTGGGATGACAGAGAATTAATTGAGACTGTCCCTACCAAACTGGTGTTGTAAGCAAGGAGACACCACCAGTTGTAAGAGAGGGCAGTGCAGATAACATCTGCTTTTGTTTCACCTTTCTGTATCTTTCTTCAGTCTATGTACTTAAGCTTTTTTCTTTTTTCTTAGCTGCACAGGTCACTTCTCCCTTCTGTCGATAAGTTAGTCTCTTTGCTCCCCTTGTCTGAGAAGGAACATCTATGGGCTCTAACCTGAATAATGGATGCTAGCTTACACCCACACATGACAGCCAACTTTTAGGGGCTCTTCTGACCAAGTTTAGGTCAATTTCTTTTGCCTGTCTCCTTTCCTATCCTAAGATGGTGTTCCTGAGACAATAGACATAAGGGTCCCTTTTTACTTCACAAGAGTATCCCAAGTAATTACTCTGTTTCTGCCACAAGCTCGTATTGTGCTAGTCCTGATACTTTCTGCTTAATATAGATACCAAATATTTCTACAGTTGGGATAGTTGGAGGGTATGGATTAAGGTATTTGGGATTTAGGAGAAATTTCAAAAACAAGCTCCCCTATGAATGCATGTGTGAACTCTTGTGGAGATGGTAGCACAAAATGAATGCTAAATAAAATGCAAAGCACAGCAGACAACAGAGCAAAAACCTTCATATGTGAACCCATTTCAAGTCCTGTAACTTCTGGGAGACTAGTAACCAGATTCAATGCATTTTTATTCCATTATTCAAGCAATGCACACCATAATTAAAAGAATACTGCGATATTCGAAAAGCAACTGGGGAACAAGAAGGATCAAGCTACACTTTTTTCTTTCTTCACTGGGCCCTTAGCCAGTGATAGACCTGCAGCAATTGCCCAAAGGTAGACCACTGACAATCCAGCCCTCATGAGAAGGCCCTCTCTCATGTCCTGACTAAGCACATTTGTGAGGGTGGCAAAACCAAACGAAGAGTCTCATCTGAAGATCTTAAAACCTAGACAGGTTCATTTGAGGACAAACCTTTATCCAATGAAATTTATATACTGTAGGAACTCTCTTTTGTAATTAATGCCTACATCTTTAATGATGTATCAATGATACGTTATTATATGACTGGAAGATCCAAACCTGAATGCAAACAGAAAGCTTATATTTGCCCACTGATGCTAGAATTTCATTTTAAAACTGCGATGGCAACCATCATCAAAATGTTGTTCCTCTTTATAGTGGAATAGAGAGAAAAAAATGGCTGCAAAAATGACTAATTTTTAACAAATACATCAAGCCTCCATCCTAGTTTGTTTGGTATTTAAAATGAAGATGTTGAATGTGAAATGACACACTGTCCTTGACCCAGTGTTCTACCAAACAATGAATTACAATATGTGTATGTTCAGTTGTGAAATAATTCCCAGTAAGATGCAAACATTTTGCTAACTGAAATTACAGTAGAACTTATGAGTGTAACCATAGCAAATGCAATATATCTTTAATCATCACTTGGGACTTGCACAAACATTTCATGGTAGAATTCCAAAGTTGCGTAAGATTTTCTTTTATGCAAATATAGAAGTGTTGTGCCACAGCAGAACAGAGGGGTTTGTCAAGAGAAAAAAAAAACTGAAATAAGGTAGTTCTGTCTATTTTCTGCTATTTTTACAGGCATGTCAAAAGAAGCATGTTGCTGTATAGCGTTCTCTGTTGGCAACATCATGGAGAGTAGCAAGTCATCTAGAATGATAGGACACAGGTTTTTTTCTTATATTCCTTTTTTTGTTTGTTTGTTCTGGAATCTTGGAAATGTAGAAGACAGAATTATCTGTATACAGGGTTTTAGAAGAACTGATACATTCAGTAGCACTCCATTAACAAAATCCCTTACAATTATCAAGACCAGTGGAGGTTTAACTCTTCGAGATCATGGTTTTGCAATGTAAGTACACCCTCTTGTGTGGCAGGTACTGTGTGGCACATACTATATTTCTTATATTATTTGTGAAGCCAGTATGGTATAGTGGTTTGAGTGAAAGACTGGGGCTCTGTGAGACCAGAGTTTGAATCCCCACTCACTGGGTAACCTTGAGCAAGTCATAGTCTGTCAGCCTCAGAGGAAAGCAGTTGCAAACCTCTTCTGAACAAATCTTGCCAGGAAAACTCTCATGATCAGTTTGCCTTAGGGCACCATAAGTCGGAAACAACTTGAAGGTATACAATGACAAAAATACTATTTAAACTTCCCTTTTCACTGAGTGGGGGGAGCCTTATGTAGCCCTCTGGCTATTGATGAATTGCTATTCCCATCTTCCATTGATATACTGGTTCGGGTTTATGGGAGTTGCAGTCCCAAAATATCTGCAAAGCTACATGTTCCCCACTCTTGATGCAAAGCAAAATATAAAATAACTAATTAATAAATTTGCTAGCTAGTTAGCTAGCTGTTTTTAATCATGTGAACTGCTTTGGATCTTGACACTGAAAGACAGGCAGACTATATAATAACTAAGTAATTAACTTGCTAACTAAATATGATCATTTATCCTAGCACCATCAAAATTTTGATGTACACCGAAAAAAAATTAGCTCAGTGATTTGGTGGCCTACTCCGTCTGCAATGGTATAAAGGTTCCAGGCTGTTCTTCAATACTACTTGCCCATTTCCCTCTTGGCATACTGCTAATCAACATTATATGGGCTTTTTAGTGGCAATTATGCAATCAACACTTGGTTTTGGATCAAATCAGATTTGCAGGGAGGGTGTGTGTGCTAATTTCAATGAGGCATGCAGATAAACTTTATCTAACTTTCAGATTACTCTAGGAATAATCTAACTTTTAGATTACTCTATTAGGCTGTGCCAGACATTATAGAAACATCTCTCTCTCTCTCTCTCTCAGTCTCAATCTCTTCATCTCTTAATTTCAATTTCAGTCTCTTTTTTTCAAATGCCCACACATTATCAGGTCAATGTTAGGACATGGATTTTTTTTTTTTTTTGGTAATATTGAAATCCCATGATCTTATTATGCAAGAAGGGTGTTCAGGTGCCCTAACAAGTAGCTCACACTCTGTTTACTGATAACTGTATTCTTAGCAACTTAAATAGTATTTGTATTCCTTGTGTAAACATGTGGACGGGTGGAGATCTGATTTGGATGAGTCACTGCTGGAACAAAGAAAGATACAAAATTAGAACTTGAGAGGTCTCAGTTGTTGGGCTCATATGTGGAGACTGAAAGAAGGAAGCAAATAATTCTCCTAGGTGAAGTTGCCCCCCCCCCAATTCCTCTCTTTCTTTTAGCAGTAGCCATTGCAAGCCAAGTGGACAAGAAAAATGCTTCTTCTGCAGCTGGGATAGGCAAGTGTGGTATGTCCAGAGGCCAGTTTTATACTCCAGGACTTCTTGTGCCACATGGGCTGCCAAAAAAAAAAAAAGAGAGAGAGAGAGAGACAGAGAGGGAGAGAATTGGCTGAAAGTTCCATTTTGGTTTTGAAAAATATTTTTTTTAAATAAGTTAAATAGTTAGAGAGGCCCTATACCTTATTTAAACAGTGGAATTGCCACTCCTAAAGCAACTCTTACTCACATGAGGACAATTGTTCATGTTACCCACCAGAGGTGTGGAACTGCCACTGCCTATCTCCTGGCAGGTTCATGGGATGTGTGACCATACATCTGAAAGGCAGCAGGTTGAGGAACGTGAGGTTACAATGTGGAATTAGCTGGTTGCTTTGAGGCAGGTATATGGCAACAGATGGTTCCCCCAACTCTAAAACTCTCTATCTGGTAAAATGTGAGTGTTAGGGATTTTTAGGGTGTTTAAATCTGCTAAGTATGTTATTTCCTCACTACCACTGGTAAGGACATTGATGTGCACTTTAAAGCACTTTTCCATTGATCATATAGCTCTATGGTCTCACCTTAACCAACATGGCAACATCTCATAGGCTTCTGGGATTTGTAGTGTAGGGAGGGCATTTAGTATTCTCAGTCAGAGAGAGCTTCTCTAGGGCTTCCCCAAACAACAAGCCCCAGGATTCCATTTGATATGGCCATGGAAGTTAAAATGGAATCATAGCACTATAACTGGGCAGTGAGAAAGGGCACTAGGACTCACTGCTCAGTGCTGTTGGACTCAAGTGACTGTCTTTTCCACTTAGATTTATGCAGGATGGGCCGGGAAGTGGCAGAGGTAGGATTCCCTCAACACATAAAACAGGTAAGACCTCTGGAGAATGGGATTACACTACTTCCACAGGGCAAACCTAAGCCTTTTTTTCCTACCTGAGGCAAAGCAGAAGGTGACAAACCTCGTTCCAGATGTAGAAGAATCTTGTGCTGGCCTTTTATTATTATTATTATTATTATTTCGGAGGGCAACAGGTCAGCTTAGAAGATACCATCTAACACATATGCAAGATTCTGACCAACATTTTATTATTTTACTGCACCCTCCCAATATCTCCTGACCTAAGGCAGCTGCTTCTCTTTGCCTACCGGTAGGGCTGGCACTGTCCCTTCAACTCACGGTCAGACATGATTGGTATAGTTCAAGGTAAGAAAAGCTCCAAAGAGTCTTTTGCCTCAGTAGTGACCGCATAAACATTACACATCTTGTTAAAGTTCAGTAGTATTCTGATTCTAGTTAACCCAATGGCCCATGCCTCATCTTGTTCTTGATCTGATCACAAATGACTTGTGTACAGTGGTGATGCCATTCCAAAAGGTTCCTGCAAACAATCATTTTCGAAATAGAAGATGGGATCAGAATAGAAATAATTGTTGCTAGGGTGCCTGCACAAAGTTGGATGGGGAGGGGGACGAGAGATTACAATCAGGCGGCCTTTATGTTCAGACAGATACATGCAATTGTAAAGAATCATTAAATAATTATTAACCACACCTGCACAGAGCCTCTGGGTACTACTGGGCTGTGCACAGTCTTAAGAGCTGCCATGCACTTTACGTCATGCTGAGCAGGGAGCAGGCAGAAATGCTGGGGTTTAGTGCAGGATCAGAAAGTAAAACATTATTTGCAATTCTGAGCCAATTTGCTGTCTGACAGCAATTCTGTAACCTGACACACCCAAACCAACCTTTTATATACATCTGTCAGCAGTTATGGTTTGTTTGGTTAAAACAAAGTCTTACTAAGATTCCATGAAGGTGTCTGTAATGCAACAATTACTTGATACTAAGCTGTCCTTTGTGAGTCCCACTAGTTAAACATCTGTTGCACTTGACAAGGAGAGGAGTGATGGGGTGAATGTGGCCCAACTACCTTGTGCCACACCCAAGGAGTAGGCTGCAGATTTGTTGCTCTTCTTTGTAAATGAAGGGAATGTGTGGATTGCAGGGAGACAGAATGTCTCAAGCGCGGGGCATCTCTCCACCAAGAATCAGTTCCAGGAATTTTGGGAGGTGGGGTTGGATGGGACTTTTCTCCTTCTTACCACCCCCGAAGGCCAATCCTGCAAATCTGAGTGTTGTTCATGTTTCACATGTGACATAACAACAAAGTGTGCTCCTACTTTGGGGGTGGGTAAGGTGCGCTCTGTGTGTGTGTGTGTGTGTGTGTGTATGTGTGTGTGTGGTATATGCAGCCCCAAAGCTGTTTATGCAGCTCTTAACCCTTCCATATTCTGAAACCATCCCTTAATTGGATAAAGACTCCTTTGTAAAAAGGGCACAGCAAAGGTATGTTTCAAAAGCCAGGTAATGAATGGGAACAAAGCCATTATACTTATCTGATAAGTCATAATCTTGCATAGTTATAAAAGTTACTTTAAAATGTTCTAAAGAATACTCTTGGGCATTTTAGAGGCGTTTTGGCAGGCATTTTCAAGTTTCTGATTCTCATATAAACCTAAGTGCTTTTTTAAAAGTAATGGTAATGAATAAAAAGTGAAGAGCAACAAACGCAGCAATTAATGGGCAATCAAAAAAAAAGGGGGGGGGCTTGAATTAACATAAACATTTCCCTTTTTTCAAAAAAACTGTAATAGACTTCCAGCCACCTCTGCTTTTGCTTTTCACCTTGGTGGGCATTTTGGGAAGTCTTGCATGGGCACCGCAAAGAATCTCACAGGCAGAAAATTGACTTCCAGAACTGCCACTGTCACCCACACTGTCCTTCTGCTGAGTGGACAGGGCACTGGCCACCTCATCTCACCCAACCCACAGAAGGATAAAAAGTGTATACAGTTCTTGAAGTGGAGAAGGTTGGAAGGTAAACTAGATGTTGCTGGCTCTCCCTTTAGGAACCCCTTGGCTCATAACCCTACTCTCTGCCTCCATGGCCCAGTCACGTAGGGACTGGGGGGCACGGGAGGCGGTTCGCCCCGGGTGGCAATGTTTTTGGGGCATCCCGCAAGCCCAGGCCACACCCCCATGTGTCCTGGCCACACCCTCATGGACAGTGGTTACACCTCTTGTGCCATAGCCCTGCCCCTTCCCGCCTCCCTTCCCCACACTCCAAGCTCTGCCATTGCAATGGCCTCAGCTGACATCAACCACCACTGCTGACAGGCAAAACTGGCAGATTTACTTTTACTTCTGTGATATGTTGCTTGAGAAGCTCAGACTCTAAACTACCAGTGTGTAATTCAGGCAAAAATGAATCTGTTGATTTTGTTTTCTCCCACATTTAATTTTTTTTTAAAAAAAAATCTGAAGTATATCCTATTGAGAATTGCTTTTGGTAAATTCTTATAAAAAATTAATGCAATAATATTGACAATTAATGAAAAGATTTCAAATAGACTTAAAACTGGAAGGTTTTGAAGCTACCAAAGAGACAAAAGATATAGTGAAACTTCTTTTTGAAAACCCTCCCCATTTAATGGCCAAGATATATAAGATTCTCTTACTGACAGACAGAAGGGAAGACACAATTAAAGAAGCCATGATAAACTGGTCACAGAACTTTAGAGAGACGATCCAGGTGGAACATTGGGAGCGTAGTTGGAAGCTGAGTCAAAAATTTACTGTGGCACAAAATTTGAAAGAGAAGCATCTGAAGATGCTCCACAGATCGTATTTGACACCGGAAAAACTTTAAAAAAAATCTACAAAATAGGCTTGGGAGAGTGTTGGACATGTCACACAGAGACGGGCACGATGTACTACATGTAGTGGACATACCAGAGAGGAAAAAAAAATACTGGACTGGAGTACACAAAGCAATTTCAGAAATTCTCCAAATATGTCTCTGTGTGTCTCCAAAACTTTATTTATTGAATGTGTTACATGGATTAGACATGAACATATCAAGGAAATTTTGGAGAATCCTGCTCTATATGATCACAGCCGCAAGAATTGTGTTTGCAAAAGCTTAGAAAAGTGAAGAGGCCCCAGAAATTGAGCAATGGCTTCATGAATAGTTAGAGATGAAAGCTCTGGACATTTTAAAACAGAGACTTAAATGGACATTGGATGACAAGGTGATTGAAAAATGGGCAACTATAGTAGCTTTCCTCTACAAAGAACTAGTAGATGATTAATTCAAACAGAAAGGTTGTTTAAGTAAAAACAAGATGAGTTAAGTCTTGATCAGAAAAGAGACGTGTAGTAGGGCAATATGACCAATTTTATAGAAGGTAATCTATAGTAAACAGTGTATAAACTGCTAGGAATTTTCTAATATGAAAATGTTCTGTATGAAGCATCAGGAAATAACAATTAAAGGATAATACGGAAGTACAATATTGTTACAGTGTAAAGTGTTCTGATTCCTGGGTGCAAGGGGAAGGAAGGAAAGAGGATATAGTGGTTTTGTTTTCTCTACTGTTAAATATGTATCGATCATATAATTTTGCACTTTTTGACTCACACATCGTACATTTTTTACTAAATAATACCTGAACAACTAGTACAATGTTAATTGTATATATGTATGTATGCGTATGTGTATGTGTATGTGTATGTGTATGTGCATATATATATATATATATATATATATATATATATATATGTGCACAATAAATAAATATTTCCTCAGTTTAGTTAGTTTAGTCCTTTTCAGGACAGAATGTTTGTTTATTTTATATCACATCTTTCTCACAATGCTGAGACTCAAGGAAACTGGATGATTAAATATGAAGAAATTTAAAAGCACATACAGAAAGCATAATAGGACCTGTTAAAAGACCTTTCCTCAGCAATCAGTCAATTGTCATAAGTCCAATTAAGGCCATCTCCAGCCGGCCCCTCCCTAAACTGCAAACCCTAGGATTCCATAGGATGTTGAAAGTAGAATAATAGCACTAGAACAGGCTAGTGCAGAAATGGCCTAAGAGGGGAAAAAAAAATCTTTGGCTGGCTGTGGTGGAAGGACAAAAGAAAGAAGGCCAGCTCAGCCACGGAGAAAGTCCTCTCTAACATCTGAGAGACAGTGTGGTGTAGTGATGACCCTGGAGATCAGAGTTCAATTCCCTGCTTGTCTATGGAAATCCACTGGATGACTTTGGGTGCAAGTACAAGTACAAGTACAAGTTTATTATTACGGCAAAAAGCCAGCAATGACTTTGGGTGCATCACACTGTGATAGGGTCAAGTTGGAAATGATTTGCAGGCCCACAACAACCTCTTTACAAGCTCTCTTTTCTGTTATTACTTTTGAAATTCATGGCTGTTTCTTGAAAGTACAGAATTAAGGCTAGCCCTTCATTAGCTCAAATGAAGCAGCTGCCTCCCAGGAAGCTGACTTAAGCCATTTCCACACTAGACTGTTATAGCGCTATGATTCCACTTTCAACATCCTATGGAATCCTGGGGTTTGCAGTTTCGGGAGGGGCCGGCCCAGGATTCCATAGGATGTTGAAAGTGGAATCATAGAGCTATAACAGTCTAGTGTGGAAATGGCCTTAGAGTGTCAGCTTAGCTATGTTGTTGTTGTTGCTACTGCTGTTGTTATTTGTTATTTTACTATTATTGTTAGTTATCTAATTTAATCTCTCTCTCTCTCTCTCTCTCTAATATTTTTGGATTTTCTGACTCAGTGGCCCTAGTAACTTTATTGGTTTTGGGGACTATGTGCACTTTGTTGTGTGGTGTGGGGAGCCATTTCCCACAGTACCTGAGGCATCAAATGTCTTCCACAGAATTAATAGCATAGCCTTATCTGTGGAAGACAAACTGTCCCAGATAGTGTTACAATGTAGGAGGCTGGTGTCATCTCAGCTTTCATTTGTATGCAGGTTATCCAGACTGTGTTCGTCCCCAAGCAAATGTCTCACTGAGGCATTCTTCAGTCTTCCTTTGCAATCTTGCTCATGCTTGAGGTCACCAATATGGAAATATTTTTTCAAGAGGCTTTTTTCCCACGAAGCTCTGAGAACCCCATAGCCTGTGTGAGCCAGGAAAAAGGTGTGCACTGTCAATTGCTTTTCTTAATCAATAATAAAAACGACAACTACGTTAGTCTCCAGAGAACAGGTGCCAGAATGGTTTAACTAGACTGAGCCAGTAATAGCAGGGGATTCCAGAAGTGATGACAGCAGATAAAGTGTGCCCTTGTTGGCTCCTCAAGCTGTTTATACCAGTTGTGATAAGACCTGTCAGGAGAAATTTGAAGAAACCTGTTTCTTCATGTTTATAAGAGTTGCCACTGCAGTTTTGCCTGAAGTGAAATTTGAGGAAAATTTAGAAGGTGCTGCAGTGCTTCCCAAGTGGGAAGCTAAAAAAAATATTAAGATTTATTTGTTGACTATCTACTTAAATATTTCTAACTTTCTCTATTTGAACAGATGTCAACGTGATGTACAGTCAGTGAAGTCACTTTAAAAGCAATCGAAAACAACTGTTTAAGATTTAAGGTCCCATCGCTTCAAAAGCAGAGGCAGCAGTCCAAAAGAGGAGTGGAAATTATGACTTGCACCTCAGTAAGTTGTTCATGAGTTTTTCTTTCCTCCTGATCACAAGAGATGAAGATCCTTTCTGCACCCTGGCTGCATCCCATGACATCCTGCTGTCATCCCAGCAGCACCTTTGTTGGGATGGGATTGTGTCCTGAATACTCCATACCTGGCTGGCTGCTGGCGGATGGTAGCGGCTGGGACATGCTGCTTTCTTCCACAGTGCAGCCAGCCTCCTCCTGTGCTGCACTGAGGAAGGAAGCATCTAGATAGCGCTTCTGCCCTTTCTGCACAGCCCCAGCCGACACTATCATTGTGCAAAAGTGGCCTATTACTGGATTTTTTCTGGTAATAGTGCAATGTGCGATCGTGACAGCTGGCAATGCAACAGGAGTGGACTGCGGTAGCACATATCGTGGCCTGGCTTCAACATATCCTCATGGTGGGATGGGCCTGTAGTGCAGAAATGGCCAAAGACAGATGGAAAATGTTTAGAAAAGTGAGTCATATTTGAAATACATGATCCATTCTGGGCTGCAGAAGGTTCATCACAACTGACATCACAATGACCAAGTAGTAGTAGCAGTAGTAGTTGTTGGGGAATTGAGAGATTTTGGTCATGAGACTCTCAATCAGCAGAGTATTTTAGTAATTGCACAAAAACGGAAGTTGAACAGATTACTAGTCCCACTTCTATCACTCCACCCCAAACACACTTAACCGAGCTCAAAATAAACACAAAAATCAGTTTGGTTAAAAATATAAAAGACTTTACTCACAAAATCTTGTGCATAGTCTACACAGGTTCAATTCTTGAAGAAGGTAGGAAGAAAATTAAGCACTCACATGCTTGCTGAAAATAATCCCTGTTAGGAGATCTCAGGGCATGCTTTCAGGACAAAAGACGAAGACAAAAGGAAAGGAGTAAATGGCAAGAGAACCTTTTTAAGACCAAAGAATGTGTACGTGCTGGAGGAAGAGGTGTTGACCAAAACAAACAGGAAGTTTTCTCTAGGCTATCTCTCTATGCCTACAATAAACATGCAAACAAACTAGCCAGTTAATTAAGCATGCAAAGGTTGCCACTCCCAACAGTAGTAGTGGTGCTAATAGTTGTCATCAGCATTATCATCATCATCACCATCATCATCATGATATAGCTTTTTATGGGCCCAGAACTGAGTAGATAAACACCCAAGCACCAGATTGAACAGCTGTTGATGTTTTGTGCCTTTAAATAGTTTCTGACATATGGCAAACCTAAGTCAAACCTATCACACGGGTGTCTTGCAGAATTTGTTCAGAGGAGTTTGATCCTGCTTTCCTCTGAGGCTGAGAAAGTGTGATTTGCCCAAGACCACCCAGTAAGTTTCTATGACAGAGTGGGGATTCAAATCTTGACATTCTAGTGTCACAGTCCAACACTCAAACCACTACACCAGTAGTTCTTTGAGCACCTACAGTGGAGAGCATCTCTTGTGCATCTGGACTGCATCTCCAATGCAGCATTGCTCTTGATCCTATGTCATAGCCCTGAAGTATTAAGGAAACATAAATGGCCAGAGCTTGCAGAAGTTTTGGTTTTTTTTAATTTTAATTTCCAGAATCACCAGCCTGCCCAAGGAAGAGAAAGAGGAGCAAGGGGGACTGGATGCACCAATATGGCTGCCCGTTATTATTGTTTTACTTCGCAGGCTTGGCAGATAGAGTAGAGTGGTGTTTTGGTGGCTATGGAATGCACCTTAACTCAAATCTCTTTAAACCTGGCACCAGGCCTGATCTTAATATTTCCTGAAGACACTGGCTTACTTTTTGTGCCTGTTTGATATCTCTTCACTTTTCTTTTGTGAAACTATATCATCATATTTTTTTTTCCATTTCCCAGTACTGCCGCTTCTTCCTCACAATGTGATCTTTCCCAACTTATCAGACGTGCCTCTTTGAATTACAGCTCCCAGAATCCTCCAGCTAACATGAGTACTGCTGGCTGTGTGTGTGTGTGTGTGTGTGTGTGTTTTGGGAGTTGTAGTCCAAAAAAGTAACTCTGCTAAACCCACAGTGAAACAAGCTATTTCATAACGGGCAAAGAAGTCTCTAAAATCTGGCAGTCTGTTTTGACTTACCCACTAGGATAAATCTAGCCCTTCTTTGCTCAAAGCGAGCAAAACTGCAGAGTAGTTTAGCATGAATCAGAGAAGATGTGGGTGAGGAGGGTGTCGATTTACTAGTACCTGTGGCATGACCAATATACCTCCCTGAATGCCTGGAGCAGTTTTGCAACTGTTTAAAGCATTTGCAATTTAAAAAAAAAGAAAGAAAAAGACACGTTCACACAAGGTGAAGTATGACCTTGAATTCACCACCTGAGCCTTTGTTGTCTAAGTTCTGACTCCAACTTACAGAGGTGAAATTATCATGGTGCTAAAATTCAACAAACAGGGTGCTGTCGAATCAGCAGCAGCCCACCATTTGCCAACCTACCACAACCATAATTCATGTTATACAATATCACAGCCACTTGTGTGAAGCTCAGATATTTTCTGTAGGCCTTCTTGTGTAGGGACTGGTAAAGTCCTGCTACAAAACCAAGGAATCCACTCTTCATTTTACAATGATTCCTCCTGGATTGGCACTGAGTTCAGTGGGAGCTGTGCTGGAACCAAAGCTCTGGTCTAGGACTGGCTGGAGGAGGAATAGTGGTAAAATCAAAAGTGGATCTGCTGTATCTGTGATGGCAGATATACCAGCCACCTATAGAACTAGCCCTACCATTAGGAAGAGTGGGGCAACCACCTCAAGCAGCAGATTAGGGGGTGCCATAAAAAGGCAGCAAGTTTTAGTTATCAGATGTTTAGCAATTGTACGTGCACCGCTGGGGGATGAAGAAAAGTGCTTCTGGGATTTCTGCCTCAGCTGCCAAAATAACTTGAAAGGTCTTGGGTACTGTGTTCCATGACACTTGACTGCGCCAAATATCTTGGGCTAGCCCTAGGTAAGAAACAGCCCTCCTAAAATCCCTTTTGAGTAACTAGGCTGAAGTCATGGGTTCTTCAACATCCTAGCTAAGGGGCATTGATTTTAAATGCGTTTGTTATTGTTACCTTTTTTTTGTCTGCTGAATGAATAACTGAGAGGCTGATGGTACCTTAAAGATTAGTTCGTTTCTTATAGTACGCACTTGATGAGCACTGCTGACTTCATCAGATGCATTAAAATGTTGGCTCAGGTGGGCAGATTTTAGACTAAACACATGGAATAAGTGGGCTTTGCAAACACTATGAAATCAGAGAGAAATGAATGGTCAACCTTCTTATATTTGATGAGGTAGACACTGTGCAAGAACCCTTATACCATAAGAATCCAATTAATCTTTCACCAATCTTTTCATCTTTAAGGTGCCAAAAGGCTCTTTGTTATTTTTGGTGCAATGGACTAACACAGTGACGCCAAAGTGATGTACGTAATAATTAGACTCCTGTGGTTCTATGGGAGTAGACCTGTTGAATCAGTGGCTAAACAATGAGCCAACATGCAGACATCTCCCATTCATTCAAGGGATCTACTACTGTTAGGACTAACAAGAGGATTTTAGCCAACATACTGGATGAAGATAAAGTGAATAACAGGACTTCCTTTGCAATAGTGATTTGAAGAAGAACAAATGAAGATGCAAGAATGGTTACATCTTACTGTACCATTTTGCAAAGCATGCAGCATTTATCACCTAGAACTTCAAAACTGGTGATAGACCACATAACCAGCTGTGAAATGTTCATCACAGGAAGCATAGGTCTGGAAATCCACCAAATGCATAATTTATGTAAGGTGTTGTATCTGTTTGTCATTAATTTTTATGTGACTATTTTATGGCAGGTTGATGCACAATTTGCTATCAAGTGTAATTGCTGTGATTTATTATCATAAACTTGAAGTCCTAGGCTCATAGTCCCAGCTAGAGTAGACCCACTAAATCAATGGATTTTATACAAATGTTGCCTTACTGTTCAACAGTTAACTCAATGAGTTTATTCTGGTTGCAATTAAAATTGCATTTAGACCCAATATGTGGGTTTTTGGAATTAAAATGAGAAGCCCTTCTGAGAAACCATCAGTATCACATACCCTATTCTGACTGGGGCATTCTGGGAATTGTAGTCTGCAGCACACTGGCTCTTTTTCATTCACCATAATGAAGTACAAATGTTTGTGGGAAGCAAGCCAGAGAAGTGATCAAGTCCATTCAAATAGAAGTAGCTTTGATTAGAAAAAAAAAACAGATGAGCTCATAGGGTTTTCCAAACTGTGATCCATCTTTAGCTTCCTGTAACACCATGTATCTAATGTGGCATAATATTTGTAGGTAAAATGGTGCAATATCTTGAAGAGAATTTCTACACTTGGCATGATGACACTAGCTAGGAAAGCTATGAAAATGGGTCAGTCTTCCAGTTCCTTGTACTCTGTGCTTATTCATATGTCAGATCTGCTTTTTTGTTTTTTTGACTCAGCAGTTTCATCTGAATGGGCATCATCACTGATGTAATAAGTTATGTAAGAGCTAAGCATTTTTTTTAAAAAAGCAAATAGTTCAGTTGACTTTACCATGACTGTTTCCAAAGTTATGTTCCCTGGGGAGCATTGCCACTCCAGAACGAGACATAGGAAGTGACACTGTTGAAGAAAATTGATAAGATAACAAAATACAGCATTTTTTTTTATCTATAAAAATATTTCTGGATTACTCTCTCCCCAAATTCCAATAATTGCAAAAAACATTTCAAATAGCTGAAGGCCATCACCTAACAGAAATATTAGAAAATTGTTTTCCACTTACTTTGCAGCAACTGGTCTGGATTCAGTTATAGTTATAACTGAACATAGTTATACATAGTTATACTCAAGTAAATCTGCTGAAATACATGGGGTTTTAAACCAATCATTATTAAGTCCCATTGATTTCAATGGTTCTGGTCCAAGAATGACTAAGACCCTTTCCACAACTCACTTTTTCTCGGCGCTGGGGTGTGGGGATCGTGCAAGCAGCCTCCAGTGAGAGGCTCTCGCATCCCTGCTGCTTCAGCTCCACACAAGCTGCCTGCTCCTGAGCAGGCAGTGCAATAGCCCTGCCTCTTCTTTCCGCAGTGCAGCCTGGGAGTTTCCCAGGCTGCACTGGGGCAGGAAGTGCAACTGCCGCAGCTCCGGAGTCTCTGCACACATGGCAAGTGCACGCGGGGCCCTGGAGCAATGCGCTGAAAACCAAAAATGAAAAAGTGCGTGAGCGGCGCCTGCCCTACCCTGGAGCGTCGCATGATTGTGAGTGCGTCATGCAGATCACTCCTCACAATCGCGCAACGCTCCAGGAGCCCTTTCGTATGGCAAATGCTGTGCGAAAAGGGCCTTGGTCTGGATTTAACTTAGTGTTTAGGGAATGCAGTAAAGATAGAATGGATTTGTGTATGTGTCTTCCATTTAAGTAAATGTCAGCAGTAAGATCCAGATATTGCCTATATAATTCTGGAAGGGACCGTGTACCTCAATGCATGCATGAAAACATTTATTTGCATGTATCTTCAGCCAGGTCTAGGACAGACTCCTACCTGGAACCCTGATAAGCTGGTGCTATTCAGTGCTGATGATATAGGGCTAGATGGCCCAGTGGTCCGATTTATTAATAGGTAGTTTCCTTTGTTTTTAGGTAGCTTCTTATGTTTTGTGGTTATTTTCCAGAGGAGTACTAATGTAACTTGTTGCAGCGAAATCAACAACCTGTAGAAGAACCTTGTAATTAAATTAGGACAATATTGTTGTTACCCTATTAAAGATTTCTTTTGGGGAGCCACAACTTATGGTGTACAAAAAAATAACGGCTTGTTTGAGCTACCCACAAATTTAATGAATGATTTGCCATTCAGACCAGGAGCTTACATCTCATAATTCACATACTTAACTGGGATAAAACAACCTGGAGTAATATTAAACATTGTAGTGTTTAATGATAATGTTACTAGTGTACTTCCATACATTTGGCCTCAGATGTAAATACCATTAAGTTTGATCCAACTTACTTTTGGGTAAATGTACATAGTACATAAATGCATGACTCTAATTAATGTAAAGCAGACTAAAATGAACACATTTCAAGCCTCAGTAAGCCTTGTAAAGTTGAGGCCACAGCCACTTCATGGGAAGAGAATTCTATAAAGGAGCTATGATAGAAAAAGCCCTGTCTTGTATGCTCACAATTTTTACATGGTAAATGCCCTCAACAGAGACAGTTAGGCAACAATATTTTCCCTGATACATTAGCCTTCTAAGGATAGATTATTTTAAAAAAAAAAAAGGTTAGGGAAGCACTCATGAGATCACAGCTGCGTTCTGAGATCTGTACTATATCTTTCCTCTGAATTTGTAGCCGGTATTAGAGCAAAACACACCCTATAGGGTGTCTGCATTTTATTATTTGTTATTATTTATTTCTTTAAAACAATTTAATGCTGCCTGACAATGGGTCCTCTGTTCTATAGGCAGAAATTTGGAATCAATGAAATGTAAGCATTGGCACAGAACCCTCAAAAATGAGCAGGCATCAGCAAAACTGAGCATAAAATTATAACCAGGTTGTCCATGGAGTCTTGAGCTTAGAAATGGGCCTAGAATCAAAGCAGAGACTTGTGCATAGAATCAAAGTAGAAAATGGTGCTTTGATAAAAGCACTCTAAGTCATGTTGGGGAAGACCCAGTGGACCTGACAAGACATGCATCTTTCTTAAACATTTGTCTCTGTATTCGAAATGTGTTTGTGCTGAAAGAGAAATCTATTTATCATAATAAATGTGTCACGTTGACAATTTGTTTAAAAAAAAAAATAACTGCATATGAGTTTGAAAATCTGCTAAACTTGTTTTGTGAAAGCAGAGGTAGAAAATATAGGTGATAGTTCAGCTCTATGATGGTTTTTCAAACATCGTTCCAGAGGGCCCGAGGATTCCTTGGAATGGTGTTTCTACATACATACTCTGACATGAGTAGAAACGATGCCATGTTAGTTGCAGTTTTGGCCAATTTTTGGCTGATATTTTGGAGGTGATTTCGTAGGGTTTGAGTGTTGTGGGAAACTTTTGAGATTCTTGAAGGTAAAACCACTGCATTTTGTGGCATTTGAGCCATTTTCAGCCCTTTTTTTTTTTTTTGGTCAAATCCTTTATCCTTGATAGTGGCGTGCCTTGACTGAATTAAATTGGTATAGCTTTTCTCCTCATTGAAGCTCCATCACGGGAAAAGTTTCATCAGTTGCATTTTGTTCTACTAGGAAGCCCTGAGACGCACAGAATCTTTTGTTTAGAAAAAAACTGACCACCTCAATGGTTATGGCAGCATACAAAAACGATGTTTGACAAAAGACACAAGGATTTTCTATAAGAGCAAGAATGGGGTAGAAAAGATGCAAAAAATATAAGCACAGTGGATCTGAGATCATCTTAAAACAATAGTGTTATGTTTTATTTTTGCGGCTGAAGAGAGACAAGTGTGTTCTTTTTACCTTGCAATATAAGGGTATTCCAACATCTGGCTCGTAGTGGATGGTCTGCAAAGAGTTTATAGTACAACTAAATTAGTCTGTAATTTAGACTATAACTCTGTAAGAGTCACAGACTTATTTGGACTTGTACAGGGATCTTATTTCATAAGAAATGACTATGCTCTCCTAACTTTAATTTTGTAGGCAATAATAAGACATTTTGCTACCAGTCACGCTAGTGAACACAGATACCACAAGACTGTTGGGAAAGCGTGATTCAGCCCCTTCTCCAGGGCTACTTTTTCTGTTAAGCTTTCAGTGTGATTCATTGTAAGAAGCCTCACCATTCCCACATTATTTTTGGCCTTAAGAAAAAAGTCAGATTTGCTTAAGAGTTATCTTGAGATAAACAGACCGAGACACATATACACAGACAGAATGACAGGGACAGAGAGATAGACGGACAGGCAGAGTTGGAGCCAAATTTAGTCATTCTTAGAGTGGACCCATTGAATTCAAAGGGTTGTAACTTGATCATGACTCATTAAACTCCCATTGGTTTCAGTGGGTGTACTGAAAGTACAACCAAGGCTAGCTCCACCCCACTATACCTTTTGAGATGATTGTAACATTACATGAGTATCCACATAGAAATTTGGGGTGGGGATGTACAGAACATGAAGAATGCTGGATCTGTCTCTTGAGGGGGCAGTATTAAGGACACATGATCCTCAACCCGTATCTACAAAGTGTTTTGATAAGTGGGTGAACAGACTGTTGGATGCTTCCCAAAAGCAAAGCCTAGAAGCACTGTGTTGGATCATATCAAAGGCCTTGTCAGAATGGTGTCTTCCATAGTCGCCAATCACAAATAGGACAAGAGAGCAACAGATCTCAGCCTAGTGATTGATATTCAGACTTTGGAACATTGTCTCTTATCCTGGAAATAGAATACAACCATCACTCATAACTGGTAGCCACTGATGGCCTTGTCCTCCACAAATTTTTCTATTCTCCTTTTAAATGGGCAGCCTTTATCACAACTTGTGAGAATAGATTCTATAGTTTATTTAGCCACACTGTGTGAATTCTCTATGTGTGTATGTGGATGTGTGGGAGGTTTCTGACCATTTTCTTCACACCATGAAAAATTTTGTCTGTGATGCCCCTTTCCTGCTGGACTTAACTGATTCCTCCCTTCCAACCAAATAGCTTCAGACTCTGTGGCCTATACCCAATTGTTAGCCCCACCTAGAGCTGACATATTAAATCAATAGAACTTTAGGTAAGTATTGGCTTAGCAAGTTCCCACTGATTCAGTGGGTCTATTCTTTTTGAGATTAACAATTGGATTTAAGTCAATATAATCACAAAATAAAGACTAAAAATTTGATGCCCTTTTGCAACACTCCAAGTCTGTTGCCTGAAGTAATGGATTGGCTCTGTCTTAACAGTAGGACCAATCCTGAATTTTTTGTAAGCAGAATTAAAGGGAGTAAGAAACCTTCAGCTCCCAACTCATCATATTACAGCTAATGGGGATTTCAAAATAATGCCTCTTTATGGCAGCTGCCTAATTGTAGTGATTAGAAAATGCGAGTCTAGAAAGAACGGAGTTGAATCCAAATAAGGGACTTATTTGTTTTGCAATTGAGCATACTTCCGAAAGGAAATTGTTGCGAGGTTCAGAGAACCGAATAAAAAGATTCAATATTGAAGTGCAATAATCCAGCATCATTTTTATCTCCTGTACTGCACTGCAATTTGTCTTATGGATCCCTGAGGCCAGACATTGTGGAGCCCGTTATTTGTAACTGCACTTGTGTCAACAAACCAGTGGTGACCAGACCTATCTGCCTATTAGTGACAGCTGACTTTGCTCAATAATGCTTTAACAATCGCAATAAATGTCCTTTCAGCTGTTGAAGGCCTTGTTCAAACATTAGCTAATTAATCATCACAGCATTTGCCTCAAGTATTATTGCTGTTCCCTGCAGAGTTGGTAAACAAGCATAAGTAGCCTTGTCAAAGGTGATAGGGGAGGTTGGCCGAGATGGTGAAGCTGCCACACCATGCACACAAGTTTTTCTACTACAGCCATTCTGAGGACCATCACGACCTATAGGGTTGCTGTTTCTAAAGATTCTGTTCCTATAGTACTTAACCTGCACCCTCAGTTTGATCCTGGACATAGTGTAACTCTTCCTTCGGAAACCCTTCTGCTCAGTTTGACCTGTTCTTTCAAGTGGAAAGAATTCTCAGCACAAGCATTTCACCTGCTCTAACCTGATCAATGTGTTAGTCTAGCCTTCATCAATCTGGCGCCCTCCAGGTGCATTGAAAGACAGTTCCTATCATCCTAGTTGACTGAAGCCGGTGGGAGTTATAGGCCATTTCCACACTAGACTGTTATAGTGCTATTATTCCACTTTCAACATCCCATGTAATCCTGGGGTTTGCAGTTTAAGGAGAAGCCTCAAAGGTCCCTCCCTGAACTACAGACCCCAGGATTCCATAGGATGTTGAAAGTAGAATAATAGCACTATAACAGTCTAGTGCGGAAATGGCCATAGTCTTAATCAGTGATTATGGGCAGCTGTGACTTCTGGGAGCTGAAGTCCAAAACAGCTGGAGGACTAGAGTTTTGGAACCACTGGTCTAATACATCTGCAGGGCACAAATACTGCATAATGTCCTCCTGAGCATCACTTTAACAGCAAATTTGGAACCAGAAGCAGAAATATGGAAAGAATAGTTTTGGGTACCTACGCCACAAAAAAGAAAAAAAGAATCAAAATGTTTCAGCAAATTTTTCCCGAGTAATGATATGAAATGAAACAACTAGGTCAGTTAAGCCTTGCACAAGTACATAAATTATCACAAACCTTCTAGATACCATTTGAAGGCTTTTTCCAAAACGCATCCAGGAATTACTTTTCTTTGTACCAACCTCAATTTCTCTTATGATTTCCATTTTGGTGTCTCAAATTAAAGATAAAGGCTTTTTTTCTTTGAATGTACTGGAGTAGCTAGTAAGGCAGGTTGATTTGCTCTCTCCCCCTCTGTCTTGCTGTTCACACATGTTTGGTAATGGATTCTGATGCAGCTGCTGTTTCCCTTACCAGCTGTATATAGGTAAAGGAGAACCAGCATAGAATCTCACACTTTCCCACTCCAAACTTTGTCTAATTGCATTGTTTATTGTTGACACACTGCTGCAACCTGATACTGGAAGTCTATGTTTTTCAAGCCCTCCTTCACCAGCTTCCTCATAATGATACTCCTAAAAGCTTCCCCCTAAACAACGAATGAGGAAGGAAGTGTGGGGGGCACTGGGCAGTTGCAAAAAGCCTTTGAAAAATGGAGCTTCACTGTCAGAGGCTTTGTTAATTGACATATTGCTGAACAACATTGTGGGGAAGCAAAAAGGAGCAATGGATTCAACCTGCAGGAAAGGAGATTCCACCTGAACCTCAGGAAGAACTTCCTGATGGTCAGAGCTGTCTGGCCTTTGAATATGCTGCCTCGGAGTGTGGTGGAGTCTCCTTATTTGAAGGTTTTTAAATAGAGGCTGGATGGCCATCTGTTGGGAATGCTTTGATGTGTGTTCCTGCATAGCAGGAAGTTGGACTGGATGGCCCCTGTGGTCTCTTCCAACTCTATGATTCTATGAAAAAGACTCTTAAACCATCCCTAATGCCAGAAAACATATTATCCTTAGCCATGATCTACGAAGACCAGAAATAAGAGAATATTTTCCTCTCCCAAGAGTTACTCGTCCTAAGCCTGCCAAGGCCTCAAACTCACTTTCGGTTTGGTATGATCTTGTCATCTTCAAGTGGAGTCCTTGTCAACTTGTATGAAGAACCTAGAAAACTTACTTTTTTCCAAAAATCCTGCTTCCAGAATCCTCAAGCCTCTGAATGTGCTGCCCAGGCAGTTCCAGGAACTGTAGTCCAAAAGAATATCTTTGCCAAGCTCTCTGTGAATACTAGTGCGGCATTGAGTCTACCAGGCTCTGACAGATCTATAAACTTCCACAACATTGGTTCAGCACCAAGGCACCTTCCATGCAATCAGATGAAAGGGAGAGATAAATTGGGTGTCATCAGTCTGTTGGTGATGCTGAACCCCAAACTCCAGGTGATCTTTCCTACTGGTTTCATGTATATGTTAAACAGCGTGGAGGACAAAACTGAGCCTTGAGGGACCCCATTGGCCAACAGCCAGTGCATCAAACAGGAGTCTCCCAGCATCACCTTCTGAGTTCCCTGGTCTAGGAAGGACCAGAACCATGGTAGAACATTGCTCCCAAGTCCCATCACAGAGGCCCTTTCCGTATGAGGCTGGTGAATCGTTTCGTGCCGTTTCTTACTGGATTTTCTGGGCTCAAAACAAGGCGGACTTTCCTTCATTTCCTTCCGCACAGTTACTGCATATGTTCCATTCTGATTCGGAGGAGTGCAAGTGCATGAATCCACACTGCCTCTGCCGTGGCCACTCCCGCTACTCCCCTCACCCCGCCCCATCGGCTGTGATTGGCCTTTTTTGTGTGTGCATGGTTTAGTACATCATTGCGTACATGCGTACGTGCGTAAGTCCATACTACCCCCTGGCCCCTCCCATGAGCCCTCACCTGACCACCAATTTGCATTGGCGCGAATGTACATGTCTGCACCATTGTGAAAGTACGAATTGGATTGATCTGGAAAATTGGAAAACCGATTTCTTCCGGTTTTCAAATAGCGTGCTTTACCACCACATAGGGGTGCATTTAGTCAGAATTACGTGTGGAACGAAGGTAAATAAACCAAACCTAGTCTGCTCCAAGGTGCAGAAGACCTCCGTGGCAAGACACATTGGCCTGCGTTAATAACCGTGTGCGGGAAGGGCCAGAGAGGCAGCCCACACGGATACCATGGTTGATGGTACCAAAAGCTGCTGAGAGGTCTAGGAGAACCAGTGGGGGCACACTTCCCTTGTCTAGTTACAGTGCCTGGAATTCCTCAACCAACAGGGCCAATCACTGTATGGCCGTGGTCATACTGGCTGAAGGATTCTGCAAGTTACAATCTAAAATAGGTATCTTCTAGGATCTGCTGTTATGCCCACAAACAATGAGAAGTTTGGATGAAAGAGAATAAAAAGTACTATGCAATTTTTATTTATCCCAGTGGATTTTGAAGCATGTTCCTATGAGCCCTGTGAGGATAGTTTGGACTATTGTTGGCTCTTGCATGACAAATAAAATTGTGTGACCCCGTGATAGAAGAGTCTGTGTTTGCCTCTGGTTCTCCTCTACTGGAGCAACAGTAGTCTAGAACTTAAGGCAGCAATTTCGGTATTCTGGCTTCCTATACAGAAATCTTGAGGAATGTGAGCTACTTTGATGGTCTCTCTCTCTCTCTCTCTCTCTCTCTCTTTCTCTCTTTTTGAGTAACAAATATCCAGAGTCCCCTACTCTGCTTTTAAATGCTACCTTTCGTTATTTGCTGTTTGGGCTCATCTGTTTTTATAGTTCATGTTGAGAAATAGATGTAGTAACAGTTTTGGTTGCTAAACTGTTTATTGGTTTACCTATTTAATACCAGGTTAATGACAGCAATTATTCCTTTGAAGCCCTTTATTTATACAGTTTTTCAAATGTGTATGCTACCAATGTATATTATGTGACTAGACAATAGCTAAGAAGCGTATTATGGAAAGATTACTGTGGATGAAAGATTGGAAAGTGACTCATATTTGCAGTATTATTTGTGGACTGAAGCACCTGAGTGAAAATGATGCTATTGTTGAGAATGAACAAGATGGACTAAATAGGACCTGCCATTGAAATCCTAGGCAAAAACAGAACACTAGATAAAGAAGATACATTTAATTGAGAATAGAGTAAATAGCAGCCATATTACAGAAGGTCTAATGGAAGGTTTATGTACAAACTGTTGCTTAATAGCATTCCTCCCTTAACAATTCCAGGTGATGAAGGCTGAAACTGTCTAATGGTATATTTTTATGCTTCTACAATGGCCAAAGACTCTTGCTGGATGAATGAAGGAATCTATTTTTTATGGTTTTCTTCTTTTTTGAGGGGGTGGCATCTTATTTAATGCATCTATATTTCAAAGTACATTCCACCAAGGGCAGAATGACAAGTCTTTCAGCAAATATGTGTGTGAAGAGTTTGCAAGAGGAAGTGAAAGACAAGATGGAATTATGGTTAACCATTTGGAGCCTGATGATTCTTCCCTATCAATTTTTAGAGCTGGGCTTACTTTGAACCCTAAAGCCCAATTGTGCAATGATGAATAAAATCCTTTGATTTTATTTAAAGTGCAGGAGTATAGAAACTGCATTGAAAGAAGAACAATGACAGGTGAATGTGATTGTAATTCTTTCCTTAGTGACTTTCCTACTTTTTTAAGAAAGAAATTTCATTGATACATTTCTATCTTAAGTATAGAAAAGGGAAGAGATGAATGTCTCTATTCCCCTCCCATTGCTGGAAAAGCAGGTAGAAAATTTGGGAAGGGAAAAAAAAACGTGAAGTATGCTTCCAAATATATTCACAGTCTCTTTTGGCTGCTTTTCAATATTTTTTTTAAACCCACACTATTATATATGTCTGACCTGAGATCTCTCTTCAGCCATGGGAAAGAAAAAAGGAAAGAAAAGAACAGAAAAATGTTTTCATGTTGCAAGAACCAGACACTATTATTAATCTTTGAGATTTTGTATAGGGTCAAGACTTTGTGGCTGAGGACACTATGAAGTATGACAAATGGCTACATACACAGCTTCTTTGGCAGGTGTTCATGTGTTCTGTCGCTTTCTACAGCTCCTTATATGATAGTCTCTTTTTGTTATAACCTCTTATGGGCTCAAGAATCCCATAGCAGCTTATATTTTTTTTGCAGGGGGTGGGATTGACACCAGATAACACTGTTCACTTACGTTTAACTTGTCATCTACTAAGATTTCTTGAATTTAAGTTCCCCAGACTACAGCCTGGAGTAGTTACTGTTTTTGGACTATAAATTCCAGAATTTCCCAGATGACATGTCCCTGGCTGGAACACCGAAGTATTAACATTCAGGTCCCAGGCAGTGAGTTTTCAGGACCAAAACCTGAGATCTAGGGACACTCACTATTGATGTATTTAAGCATGATGTACAGCAGGGGTGTCAAACTCAATTTCATCTTGGGCAACATCAGTATTATGGTTGCCCTCAAAGGGCTGGTTGTATCTGTAAGACTATATAAATGTATCTGCCCTTTTAACATACTAAATACTTGCCTCTGCATTCGATTATTACTGGTTTTAGTAATAACTAGCTCTGAAATTAGAAGTCTAGGAAAAATAATGGCAAGCAGATATTCATGTGTACAACTATTGTACAATTTATTAAAAAAAATAACTTTCAAAACTCATTTTTCAATAATCAAAGAAATATTACCAACCACTGTTTATTACGTTAACTTTGTTTAACTTTTTGATCCCAGTGGAGACCCTCTCTGTGCCTCTTTCTGCCCCCAGACCCTCTCTGTGCCTCTTTCTGCTCCTCTCATGGGCCATGCATAGCATTGCCATGGTAAACCATGGCAACATTCTGATGGCGAGACTTAGACAGAGGAGCAGTCAGAAGTAGAAGTACATCACACGTGCTGGCTGCTGGGCCCCTCGTCAGAATACTGGCAGCCGGGGGCCTGTAATGTAGGGATTGGACTTGCCAGGTGGGGGGAGTGCTGCAGCTGCAGGAGAGGCATGAGGGCCACATGAAATGGCCTGGCAGGCTGTATTCAGCCCGCGGGCCTTGTGTTTGACATGTGATATACAGTTATTGGCGAGTTGTTCAACACTCTTACAACTATTACTCAATCCCACAGCTGGAGTCTGTTTACTTGTACAAGTCTTGATCTTTATGTTGCACATTAGTACATGTATTCCATTTATTGTCTTGCCATATATGTAAGCTGACTTTCCACTATACTGTATGTTATTTTTCATATTTTATGTGTAGTATGATATTCTATTTTAGGAGTGGACAAACTTGCTAAATGTAAGAGCCACAAACGATTAACTTCAGATGTTTGAGTGCCACAAGGCATGAACAAATGTTACACACATGTTGTTATTGTTACATGCACATGTTGTTACAAAAATTTGATAATAAATATTAAGAAATACATGTACGTAATAATATTTGTTCATGTATATAGTTTTTAAACTGTTAGTTTGTTATAGTTTCAATAATCACAAAGTATACAGATGCATACCAAATGTTTTCAAAATCCTGACTGAGTTGTGTTTTAACTATACTGAATGCATTTAATATGGTAAAGAACTATGGAAACATCTAAGAAAAGATATGCATATTTGGATTTCATTAACATTAAATGAGATTGCCAAAAATAAAAACAAAAGGGGTAAAAACAGATATTTTTAATAATATTCATCAATCTTAGTAAATATTTGGTTAAAACATAGACAAAAATATGTAAACCAATAGTTATCCCTGCTAATCCAAATATTTTGTTGTGTGCCTTCAGGTGTTTCTGATCCTATGGGTGATCTGTCGTGGGATTTTCTGGGGCTGTGTGTGTGTGACCCAACAAAGGTCATCCAGTGTGTTTCTGTGGTCAAGCAGAGAATCGAATCCTGGTCTCTAAGGTTATAGCCCAGCACTCAAACCTCTACACCATGCTAGCGCCATGCTGGCTCAATTTATACTTGCTAAATAATTATAAAGCTTGAATTTTTAGAATTTACCTTTTATATGAATTGCAATGGAAAAAAGGAACTCATATTTCCGCTAGCCACACACTGCATGTCAAAGAACGCGTGGCTTGTGAGTCGCAGTTTGGCAACCCCTGTTTCACTGATCTCTTTATATATTTTCAATTCTCTATTGTTCGTATTTTCTGTAAATATTGTATTTATTGTTCATTTCTGTACTTTCATCTTTGCTATAACTATCACATTTATTGGTTGCTGGTATTTATTATATACTGGTTTTGTTTATGCGTTGGCCTCATGTGGTGTTTGGACTTGTGGCCTTTTGTTGTTTTGTAGCAGTCATAGAGACAGGCAAAGAGTTTGCAAAATGAGTCCAGCAAAAGACAGAGACTGCGGATTATCAATTTTAACAACATTTCTCTCTCTCTCATTTTTTTCCAAAAAGGTGTGAATCAGCTTACCCATAAACTTTAATAATTTGGAAAATGACCTCAGTCTTCATAAGTGCTCATTAAAGGATTTTCTTGAAAAGAGCGGCAACACCTGCAGGCTCATTTGTCACTATCTCTCCTTCTGGCTATCCCACCAAAGAATAATGGCTATAATAATATTTATGGAATAAACCATTTGAAATATGTTTCTTAAAGGGATGATGATGGGTGATTTTAAAAAAAAGTCTTGGTAGAATACTGGATGTATTTTGTTCCTACGGAGTGGGAAACTAGGTGTTGCATGAAAGGCAGGATTTCTACTTTAAACAACAATCCTGTGTACAGCCCTTCTCTCTGTAGTAGTAATAGAAACATGTGAAGTGGCCTCCCTGCATGATGTTTGCTCCTCTCTGAAGCAGCCATGGATGTGGACCAGAGGTGGAAAAACATACAGTGTTCCAAATGCCATGTAACATTTTTCTGTCTCTCCACTTTACAGAGGATGGGGTGTGTGACGAACCCAAGGGGGGGCGTTGCCAGCAGAGCAGCTCTAGCAACAGAAGGTAATTTAATCTGATTGTTTCTCTAACTGAAGAACCCAATTTTAGCCAGAGGGAGGGGATATGTGGGTGAGTCAGCCCAACAGATAAATACCAGAAACAGGGTCTGGGAGGTGATTTTTTCAGTGAGTTTAAAAAGAGTTAGATCACCCAGTAAACAAAAGGAGTGTTTCTGGAAGCGGGATAGCTTCTTAGAGGCTTAAGTGTGGGGCAAAGAAGTAACCAGATTGATTTGTCCAATACCTTTCCCTTGTTAGTTCTTTTAATAATGATTTTATTCTATTTTTTTATAAGAGGAGCCTAAATACAGTGTTTCTTCAATTTTAGTTCATTTACACACTCTACCAGCAGTGACATATTCATCTAATATATAAAAGTCAAAGTTCGCCTGTTTGTCTGTATCAGGTGAAGACTTCATATGATTGGCTGTGGCAGGTGAAGAGCTCATGTGATTGGCTGCCTAAGAAGATTCCATGGAATCCTGGGGTTTGCAGTTTAGGGAGGGGCCTTTAGAATTCTCAGCCAGAGAATAGGCCTGTTGCTTTGGAGATGAGGTCTAGCAGCAAGAAGGAGGAAGGCAATGTATTCTCTCAGGAACCCAACCTCAGTATGTTAATAACTCTGAATTCAGATTGGATTGGGGAATATGGGGAAAAGTTACAGGTACTGGACAAGACAGTTTGGGGAATTAGAGACACAGGATCTCAAGTCTTTCTAACAAGTATTACCTATGAGAACATAAAATCCCGGGCAAGGCCGAGTATATATGGCAGTTTGCGATAAACCTGAAAATGCTTTGCCCTGTATCCACAAGGGTTGGGGGCTTAGGGAAAGCAGAAGGGTGATTAAGTGTGGAGAGGGAGCCAAGGGGTGCTAATCATATAAAAGAGTGCTGCTGCTCCAGGAAGGGAGAATAAAAAGCAGGCCTGGTCTGTCATAGCCCTGGCTAGCCCAGATCTCCACATGACAGGGGGCACTCAACACAGAGCTGTTGCTTTTAAGGCACCTCTGTTGGTTTGTTTTATTTGGTGGTTTTACGGAGTGTCAAAACAATCTTGTGTTTCAGTGAGAGCTCTGTTCCTTTGTCATCCAGTTTGACAATTTGTAAGATTCATGAAACTGAAAACTGTGTAGAATAGTAGCTGGTATCTCCTGGAGCTGGTGAAGGTTTCTCTCTCCCTTCCTCCATCTCACAGACACACCAGCCGCCTTTCTCTGTTTGTGCCTTGCTTTCTCACCATCAGTCAGCTGTGCCACGGCTCTTGGCCATTCAAGACCAAGCCAACCCAAAGTACTTTGGATTACAACAGGGACAGCTCATTACAATACATTGTTGCTAGGAAAAACTCATTTCCCCTCTAGCTATTGTGAGCATTGCAACTAAATACACAGAGAACAGGGAAGTTTGGGCGTGATGGCAGAAGATGATATCATAGGCCATTTCCGCACTAGACTGTTATAGCGCTGTGATTCCATTTGCAACATCCTATGGAATCCTGGGGTTTGCAATTTTGGGAGGGGCTGGCTGGCCCCTCCTGAAACTGCAAACCTCAGGATTCCATAGGATGTCGCAAGTGGAATCATAGCTCTATAACAGTCTAGTGCGGAAATGGCCACAGTCTCTACTAATAAAACAGTCCTCAGGCTTCAATCCTAGAAGCCCTTGCTTGACTACAGTATTGTTTCCTCCTTCTTTGGCTGGATTATCAGTCAATTGTGACACTAGCAAACTGTGGGTGGGAGAGGTCATAATTCAATATTAAAACATGTTCTGGCACATGAAACATCCCAGGCTCAATCCATAACATCTTCACTTAAAGGAATCAGTAGCAAGTGACTTGGCAAATAAAGTGGAGATGTGATAAAATCATTCAGCAGCAAAAGAACAGAACTGAAATAAACCTCAGCTGGGTGGTGCTTTCAAATGATACTTTGCTACAGTGCAGGCATGGAGATCTTTCAGACTTGGTCCTAATCTGGTCTGCAGGAAGTCCATATCTGGCCCAAAGAGGTTCTTGGTCAACATACCCACTCCCAAAGCACTGGTCCCTCCTGACCAAGAAATGGAGTCTCTGCTTTCTCTGATGAGTGACTGGTGTCTCTTTTCTAGCCTTGCACCAGCTCCTGAAAGTGCCATATAAGTAGTGTTTTGGTACCATGCTCCCCTTCCCTTGTAGGCCCCTCCCTGAACTGCAAACCCCAGAATTCCGTAGGATGTTGAAAGTGGAATAATAGCACTAGGCTATGTGTAGAAGGGAGGCTGGTTGGGAAGACATGCAAGAGTAGGTCAGAGACGACCTCAGCATGGCCAGGTCATAAGTTCACTGTGGATTATTTGGGAAAACCTGACTCAATGGCATTAAGCTAATCCTCTCAACTGCCCACAGGAAACAATAGTCAAACCCAGGTACAGTAGGCTAGCACCCCTGCTGTTCACATTTCCTACTGAAACCTTCCCCAATCACATTACCCAACTAAGACATTGAAACAATCAGTCCATTCCAAACCTTCTTTTTCCTCTGCCAGAAAGCCATTAACTCATCCCCCTTCAAGGAGGGAAATGAGTATATAAACCCTTGGTTTTGAGCAGTCAGATCTAGTACTTTGCTTGGTGATAGCCATACTGTCACTCCGATTCCCAGTTGTATATTGCTCTTAGACAAAAGCCCAAGCCACAACACTGCTTCTTTCCTACTCTTCTTGAATGGTAGATATTGCCCACTCCCTGAAACTTCACTATCAATCTTTCCTCTCTTTTTCTTTGGTTAGCCTTGTGTGACTGTGTGAATCTCTTGTGTGCATGTAATTTCGTTTGCCTCAATAAAACACGTTTTAGCTTATTTTGGAATCTCTGACTGGTTCTTTCCTGCGAGAGCCCTGAAAACATTGGTGGAAGATTTTGTTAGGTTACCCCACTTCTTTCAGGCCACCTAACTGAGCCAATTAATGCCTCATTGTCATGTGGAGGTACTGGCATCAAAGTTGGACCTCTGAGTCACCCATGTTTTGGGGTAACAACAGAGACCTCTAGGACTTGAAGCCCCCCCAAAATCTGGAGGGCCAAATGTTCCCCAACCCTAACAAAAGAGGTTCAACAGTAGGCCTTTGGATGTTTTGCCCATTGCTTTGCATCCTGTTTATGAGTCATAAGCTTGTGTCATGACTAACGAGGTGAGGAGAAACATCTTGGTCAAGTACTGGATGGTGCTGTAATAGCTACCGCATAAACTGCTGATTCCTTGGTCTGGTCACCAGTCAGGCTTATTAGACTGTCTTGAGGTTTATGCAAAGTTGAATTAACCCCAAGGCCAAAATGGAGTATGTGGTGTCTCCCCAGACCTGGCAATTGGATAGCTTTAAACACCAAAACTACAAGGTGAGTACTGAGCTCTATAATTAAGCAATTACTGTGTATATTACCACTTTGACCCTTTGTGACCTGACTTAGCTACAGATTTATAAAAGATACAGTAAGCTTCAGCACAGAGCAAAAAAAAAAAAGAACTTCAGTCAGTTATACCAACTGGGTATAAAGAATCTGTGAAAGACTCTTCTGGCAGTTTTTCATCCTGGAGTGTTCCCTGTTCACTTCCACCAAGCCTGCACCACTGGAGTGCTTTGAGACCAGGCTGCTAATAATAATAAACATCTTGCCTACTTTTCTTGTAGGTGTGTTGCAGCTGTTGTGGTCAGGCCTTGGGACTAGCTGGCAACAACTAGTGGTTAAACATGAATCACCTTTCAAGGAACACTATTCTATCAGATAGAAGATAATTTCTATGAAGGAATCAATTATCTCTTTCGCAACAAGGAAAGAAAACAAACAGCACAATGATTTTGAAGAAGCAGAGGATGCCCTGTAGTTAAATTTCATAATTTTGTAAAATAATGGCAACTAAGGCCAGAAGGAGTTTGTACCAGCTGGTCCTGTCTGTGGAACTGTCTGTATCAGCTTTTTATGCCACAGATGGGGGTGACATAGTATTAAACTGAAAATGCAGGAATTGTACATTCCTAAAACAGGTACTCTCCCCACTCCCAACCTCTGGTTTGCGCAAACTATATCTGGCCCAGGAGCACAGCTCAGAAAGTTACTTTTAAAATGTCATTACTTCGCACTACTCTTTATAGTGTTTGAAAACAAACCCGTTGCCATTACATGCTGTAGTGTTGAAAAAATAAATCACACTGTTTGTTGAACTGCTTGCTACATTTCCCTTACTTTCCTTGACAGAGGAGAACAGAACTATTAGCGTTCATAAATGTACGACAGTCTGAAAAACTCCTAGCATACTGTCACTGAAAATGTGCTTTAAAAGTAACTTTTGAAAATATCTCGAAATTTCTTCTCATTGCCCCAGTAAAGGAACTTCAGTTGTATTCATTGTGTTGCTTTTGGAATGTAACTTGTTTACACTCTTGTTGCCCTGAAGTAACAATTTATGTGTAACTCATTACATTTCAGGTCAGGCCAGGAAGCAGGGATATAGCAAAGGAGGGAGATGAAAGCTTCCTGTTGTGTATCTACAAGTAGTTTCTGGCTTATGGTGATCCTAAGGCAACCCTATTATGGGGGTTTCTTGGCAAGATTTGTTCAGAAGGGGGTTGCCTTTGTCTTTGCCACCTTCTGAGGCTGAGAGAGTATGACCTGCCTAAGGTCACCCAGTGGGTTTCCATGGCTGAGGTGGGATTCGAACCACCTCTACAGTCATAGGGCTTTATCACACAGGGCAGGTAAATCTCAATTACAGGAGGATAATAGTGTCATTGGCTGAGACTTCCCATGGATGAGCATTTGGAAACCATTTCTTTTTCACAGGAGGAATCAATGGATTAATCTGTTAATGAACTTTATCACAGGAGGCAGGTAATTTGCAATTACAGTAGGAGAATAGCATCTTTGGCTGGAACTTATCACATTGCCTCCTTCCCCTTCTGTTGTTCTCTCAGTGTGAGACTATTTGGAAAGTGTTTCTTTTACAAAGGAAGTCATTAGCAGATTAATCTATTTTACAAGGGAGGTCATAAACAGATTAATTTATAAAAGAAGCATTTTCCAAAGGATCTCCCATCTCCCACTGGGAGAACAACACAAGAGGAACAACTTCATGTGATATGTTCCAGCTAGTGTCGTTGTTCTGTGTCTTCAAGTCATTTCTGACTTTTCACAAGGTTTTCTGGGGCTGAGAGTGTGTGATGTGCCCAAGTTCACCCAGTGGGCTTCCGTGGCTGAGCAGGGAATCAAATAATTACATCATGGCGATTCCTATTATTCTGCTGTAATTGTGATTGAGGGGAAGTATGGTATAGTGGTTTGAGTGTTAGGCTATGACCCTGGAGACCAGGGTTTGATTCCCTGCTCAGCTGTGGAAATCTACTGGGTGACTTTGGGTATGTCACATACTCTTAGCCCCAGAAAACCTAAAATCCTGAAATATATTGGCCTTTTAAAAATTAATGACCCAAAGGAATTTGTATATCTGTTTCTCTCATATCTATTATTATTACCAGCATATTTACCCAGAATTGCCTGGGATTTTATTTCCTCATAGGTAAGATTTGTTAGAAATACCTAAGGAATTATCTTACCGTACCTTAGGAATTAGATGCGGAAATAGATTTGAGATTGTGTGTCTCTAATTTCTCAATCTGTCTTGTCTAGTACATGTAACTTTTCTCCATATTCCCCAATCTGATCTGTATTCAGAATTATTAACATACAGAGTTTGGTTTCCTGAGGGAATACACTGCCCTCCTTCTTGCTGCTAGGCCTCATCTCCATAGCAACCAGCCTGAGCTCTCTGGTTGAAAATTCTAAAGGACCCTCCCTGAACTGCCAACCCCAGGATTCCATAGAATCTTCACAGCCAGCCGATCATAAGAGGTCTTCTTGCCTCACACTGCCAATCATATGAAGTCTTTGCCTGCCTAACACAGACAGACAGACAAACTCAGAACTCACAGACAAACTTTGACTTTTATATAGTAGATTGTTGTTGTTGTTGTCAAGTTCTTTCTATCCCGGGTGGAAAGAAATATATAGATTTTGAGGTATTCATGTGAAAAATAAACAAACTGCAAGTGCAGTGAGAACCTTTGTGGCAGTGGTTTTACACCATTTTCATGGCAACTTGTTTATTTCTTGACCGTCGTTGAGTATTGAGAGTTGTCCATCTACATTTCACATGGGAGGTGGGCCAGTGATTGCCAAGTTAGTAGATTCCCAGTTCCTGAGATTTCAGAGCTGAAACCTGAGACCAGGGGCCAGGTGCTTATGTAGCCATTGCACAGTAACGGCTGCAAACTAACATCTCCTCAGTATAGCATAAATATTTGCAAGTGGAGATATGTTACTGCAGTGCTATGAAACCCCAGACATGCAGAATGGCAACGCTGTGTAACACATGTCAGTGACTTCATGCTGTTATGCAGTGTGTAACTACGATTTGCAACATTGCTGTACACACAACTCTGCTTCCACCATTGTCAGCAGAACACATCCATTGCATTATGGTAAATAATGTACTCTACATGCATAGCATGACTTATGCATGTATATATCACAAACAGGATGACAACCAGAGTGTGTGCACATGTGAATTAGAGACTGAAACAGATGAGGTGGATTTCTTGCATTATTTCCTAAACAAATATTAGGTAAGACATAGAGATGGAAAAAGTTAGGTACAATATATTGATACAATCAGGGCATCTAGTCCTCCATAGTCCATAGTCCTACATAGTAATTTTAATGTGCTCAATGATATGTGTGTCAAAAGCATAGTCACTTCTTACATATCGTCACAGGAAGACAGGTCAGTATAACTTAGAATTGGACTAGATCAATGCATTTCGTCTATTCCTTGGAGGTACTAAGAAGAGCTGTATCTAGGGTGAGACAAATAGGGTACCTGCTCTGAGTGCCAGTGCCGGGGAGCACAAAGAAAACCATGCTGGAAGATTTAGTGGAGGAAGAAGAGGAGAAAGCAGCCCCGGACATAGCGGTACAACTTCCACGCTTTTGCTAGGCACTGTTTACACCACATGCGCCTCTGGTACTAAGACAAGACAGTGTTAAGACTTTAAAGGCATCTTCCACCAAAAAAAAAAAAAAAAGACAAGAAAAGAAAAGAAAAAGAAGAGAAAAGAAAAGAAAAGAAAAAAAAAGTGCATTTTGTCCTGAGTTTTGTTTTGCTTCCTGGAGACTCAGAAAAACACAGGATTTCCCTAAACTTTCAGTTGGTGCTCTGAGATTTGGTAACCTTGCAGCAGGCCTGTTGGGTCCAACTGCTGGGCCATACAGTGAACTGAGAGCACAGCTAAGTTTAGAACAACTCACTTAACAACCATACATTAACAGCAGTGGGCAAGGCTTTCATGGAAGCTGGTCTGCCAGTACTGTCTTTTTGCTTAGTAACGTTCCATGGAACATCATGGTTCTCCCAAGGCATGATTTGGAAACTACCTCTCTGGGAGAGTGAACTATCTTGGTTGGTGGGTTGTTTGGGAGGTTGATTTGGACCAGAAGATCTAGAACTGCCAGTCCTGCATTCTGATAATGGGTTGCCATCCTTTTTCCCAGAGAGACTCACTAAGGATTACAACTTCATATTATATTCCTAAAGTAGTTAGAAGTCTTAGGGGAGATGAGCTAGAAACTACTATCAGGGTGTCTGCTCGTGACAGTCTCCATTCATACAAAAGACAGTCTATGACTTTTTGCTTCATTCAGTATATTGTACACAAACTATATTTCTCTAGTTAAACTTTTTTTTCCTGCCCTAATTTGAAGATTAAGAGCTGTAGCCAACTCACTGTACCCTCTGCGTCACACAGAGCAATATCATTATCCCTTCCTTCTCTGGAAGGAATGCTTGACACTCCACAATGGTTTGGATAATTTACTCCTTGTTGGAACATCACTAACTTTCATCAAATGCTTCTAACTGATATGTAATAGCTTTTTGGACTAGGCCATTTCTCTCAACAGAGAGAAGTGTGACAATGCTTTACGCTGGCTCAAGTGACTCTCTCTTCTGCAAAATTGTTTTGATCTGTGTTGTGCTGCTCCCTGCCTCCCTCCAACCTTCTGCACTGTGAGAACAGTTAGGGATGGTCTCCTTAATTTCAGCCATCTGCTCTTTCATTGGGGTAATTGGGAAAAATGAGAAAACGATCTTTTTCAGAAGGTTGTCTTAGGCTGTGTATATTTTCTGTCAGTATGTCAAAACAGGCTGATATTCAGGGTAGGAGGAAAAATAATGTCACAAAACACTCAAAAAGGCTTCTAGGTTTTATTGTCACAAAAGTGAATTAATGGTGAGATAGATGTGTGGTTGCAGGTTTGAGCATAATCAACAAAAATCAATTATAACCAAAATAATTTGATTCCTGTTATAGTTTTTGTTACCACATAATTAGGTGGGATGGTACTGTACATGAAAACAGACTTGAACAATCTTTTGTTTTTTGTTTCTAAGGAAAGATAATTTTGCTTCTCTTTTGACAACTTTCATGTTTTTTATAGCACAGCTTTGTTCTGACTCATTTTCTCTGTCATTTTGTATGTTTTAAAGCCTGAAAAGATGATTTTCACATGTGCCTTTGTAGGCAGTACTCTTTATACGCATCTTCATGTCCGTTTCCTCAATACACACCTTTTAGTATGCTGTTTTACTTCATACATGCCCCTTTGCATATCATTTTCATTAATATACATGTTTTGTGCACATTTTTGATCTTACAACTGCATTGCAAATGTCACTAAGCGTGAAAATCATTATTACACAAGGCATATCTAATGAGACAACTAAACTATAAATGTAATAAATCTCTCTTCCACCCCTGCTAATTTCTACTATATGACTTTCCTATATTTTTAATTGCATAAAAGTGTTAAAAAAAATAATAAACAGAGACTTAAGTAAAATAGTCAGGTATTTCAAAATGTAACTAGCATCAGAGCTGTTCCTAAACGTCCCTCATGTTTAAGTGAAAATGTTTCCTTTTAAAAAAGCTATCAAAAAATAAATAAAAAAAATTCTTGTATCCTACTACAGAATTTCCAGAACTTTATTAGGAAGGGATATTACAATGTGGTTACTATTTATTTGTAGCTCAAAAAACTATATTTCAAGATTGTGCAAAATAATGGAACGTTGCCACATAGAGCAATTAGTTAAGGAATCCTGGGGAACTTGTGGTCTAGGGAGAACACCTGAAGGTTTAAACTGAGGCAAGTAAGACTACAATGTGATACCTTAAGATAAAATGGCACTCTCTTCTTAAATGGTGGGGAGAATACAGCAGTGAATGAGGTTGGCTGTGTTGTTGTGTGCCTTCAGTTGTTTCCGACTCATTCTGTGCACAATTATTGAATTTTTAGCTAAAAATCACTGAAAAATGTCTTAAAATTCTTGCAGTCTAATTCAGTAGGAAGAACAGATTTCACATTATTCATTCTTTAAAGTTCTATTCCTATCCCAACTTGTATTACCTCCACTCCCAAAAAAGAGTGTGAGAAAAATGTCTAAGCACAATGTTCTCTGCCTTTTGTTCTATGATGTTATTAGAGCTAAATTCAAGAACTGGGTTGCCACCAGTTTTAGTGGAAGTTAGTAGAATGTCTGATTAAAGAGCGTAATTGACAAAGACATTTAATCATTCCTATGCCTAAATACCAAAAAATGGCACCAGATCCCTTCTGATCTTGGAAGCTAGGCAGGGTCAGTTCTTGAATGGTGATTGTCAACTAAAGCCGGCTGCTGTAAGCAATATTTCAGAGCAAGGAACTGATAAAAATACCTCTCAGTATTCCTTGCCTAAGCAAACCCTATAAAATCCATAGGATTGCCATTAGTTGATAGATGACTTGAAAGCTCTCTCTCTCTCTCTCTCTCTCTCTCTCTCTCTCACACACACACACACACAGAGTCTTTGAATAACGAGAATTGCATTTCAGGTAGATGAAGTTTGTCCAAGTTGATCACATACTTCTGTTTGTGATCTTAATGGAAAGTCTTACTGCTGGTTGCAATTTTCTAATTAGCTACCTGAGGTGCAGAAAAGTGTTTAAACACAAATATCTGACAGTTGTCAAAATAATTCTTGAGGAATAGTAATATGATCCCCCTAATTATAGAAAGCAGAAGGTCATTACATATTATATTAACACTTTTGCTTTATATATTTAAAGCATGCATTCACCAATGGCAATGATTAAAGTCATTTCTGCACATTCACGCATCTATTCTGACCTCATGCATTACTAAGATTTGACTGAGCTCTTCCTCTGGACTGTAATGCCCATCTTTTTTGCATCTGTGCTGAAGATGCAAAATATTTATGTCAACATGGGGTGAGTTCAGACATGCTCAGTCACCATAGAATCATATACCTGGAAGAGGCCCTATGGGCTGTCAGGACAGGGGAGGGCAGGGGCTCAATGCAGGATCTCCAGCTAGATGATCACTAACCTCTTTCTGAAGATGTGCAGAGAAGGAGACCTCACTGCTTATTTAGACAATTGGTTCCATTGCTGAGCTGCTTTCACTGTCATGAAGTTGCTTGTTACCTTCCTGTAACTTAAAACCATTAGGCCTAACTCTGTCTTTTTTTTTGTTTTATAATTTTTATTAGAATTTTTATAATGTATAAAATCACTAAGAAATGATATTATTCATGAAAACAACAACAACCGTACACACTTATGTATTTTCTTTTTCTTCTTCTAATCCTACCTAGGACTTGTTTTTATTTACAGGCATATCTTGTTCGTGCTTCTAGCATAAAATCATCTCTTTGTTCCTGATATATACATTTAAATATTTATATTTATATATTACATCATTTGAATCCGTCTTTTTATGATATTGGTTATAGGCTTATACCAGTCTTTGTTAATTGTTACCCTCTATATCTTAATTCAGTTTTCAACCTCTTTGATTACTTTCTCAATTAACTATTTGCTATTAGTTCTTTAATTTTTTGAGATAGTTGTTTAGAGGCTCCCATTCCTTAAGAACTTTGTCATCTGTCCCCTCTTTTAATCTTTGCCTCAAGATATCTTCCATTTTTGTTTCTGATAAGTTGTCAAGCCATTGTTCTGTCTTAGGGGTCTCTTCATTTTTCCACAGTTTGGCATATTCAATCTGTGCAGCTGTTACCATATATAAGAGAACCCTCCAGTATTTCTTTGTAACATTAGCATCTATTCCTTGCAGAATATTCAACAAATATATTTCAGGGGATCTTGGAAAGTCAGTTTGGAGGATTTCTGAAATTACTTTGTGTACTCTACATCAGTAATCTTTAGCCTTCTAACATGTCCACCATAGATGGTATAGTGTACCTTTCTCAGCATGGCACTTCCAACATTTACCCGTGCCTGACTTATAGATTATTTTCAGTTTGTTGGGAGTCATATACCGTCTATGGAATATCTTAAAATAATTTTCTTTAAGGTTTTGTGCTGTAGTAAATTTCATAGTTCTCTTCCAACTTAATTCCCAATGGAGTAATTGTATGGGATGGCCAACATTTTGTGCCCATTTTATCATCATATCTTTAATTGTATCTTTCTCTCTGTCCTTAAGTAGCAAGATTTTATATATTCTTGCCATCAAATGTGATGCATTTTCAAATAAAAGTTTTATTACTTCGTTCATTTCTGATGTCGTTTCAAAGCCTTGTAATCTTGCATCTATTTGGAATCTTTCTGTCAATTGACGGTAGGGAAACCAGTTTAATGCTTTTCATTCTTCTTCTTCTAATTCCTGTCTGGTCTTTATTGTTGGTTTATTGGTGGAAGATATCTTGATTAAATCTTTGTATCTTACTCATTTTGATGTGTCTTTCCATCTTCCAAAGAAAGCTTCTTGTGGAGACAGCCACATTGGAATCCACCTGAAAGTTGCTTCCTTGAATTCAGTCCAGATTTTCAATAGCGCTTTATGAGTGTAGTAAGAAATCTTTATTCACTTTAGCTTTATCGTATCAAATATAGACATGCCATCCCATCTTTCGATCTGCTCTTTCTAGTGTTAATAGCTTATCATTTTGTAGTGTTATCCATTCTGCAATCCAAGTAATGGATGCCGCTCTATAATACAATTCGGGAACTCCCCCGCCTCCTCTAGTTTTTAAATCAGAGAGGGTTTTCCATTTAACCCTTGGTTTTTACCTTCCCAAATGAATTTGGATAAATCCCTTTGCCACTGAGTGAAAGGTTTTTGATTCATTATAGTAGGTAGATTTAAGAATAAGAAATTAAGTTTAGGCAATACATTCATTTTGATTGCTGCTATTCTGCCTGAGAAGGAGAAGCATTGTTTAGACCATAATTCTAGTTCTTTCTTTATCTCTTTCCATTTTTTTCTCATAGTTGTTTTCAAAAAGTTCATTATTTCATCTAGAAATCCAAATTCCCAGGTACTTTACTTTCTTGACTGTTTTAAATCCTGAAATGTTAATAAGTTTCTCTTCCTTTTCTTTTTTTATATTTTTGTCAGCATTACAGTCTTTTCTTTGTTTATTTTGAATCCTGAATGTTGTCCAAATTCACTTATTGCTTGCATAAGCTGTGTAACACTGTTTGATGGGTTGTCCAAAAAGAAAACTAAATAGTCTGCAAAGTTTGTATTGTTGACTTTTGTTTGTATTGATGACTTTTTATTTGGACCCCCTTGATAGCCTTATCCATAGGGATAGTATTATTTAATATTTCCAATATTGTTATAAACAATTCTATCTTCTGAGGTGGAAGAGAACAACACAGCACCCTCCTTTTCCTGGCAGCCCTTATTTAAAGGGCACAATTATGTCACCCTTCAATCTTCTCTTCATCAAGCTGAACATGACCAGTGTTTTCAATCTCTCCTCATATGTTTTCTTCTCCGTACTTATAATCCTTGTTGCCATAGCTTGAACTCACTCCAACTTGTCTATATCCTTCTCAAAATGAGTCACCCAAAACTGAACACAGTACTCCAGATGGCTACTCCAGATGTGGCCTGGCCAGAGCAGAATATAGGGTGATCATTACTTCCCTCAACTGGAAAGCATTGTTTCTAAGATTGCATTTGCCTTTTTTGCTAAAGCATCACACTGCTGACTCACATTCAGTAATCCCAAAGTCCTTTTCATATGTAGTACTGCTGAGCCAAGTATTCCCAATCCTATAGCTGTGCATTTTTTTTGTGTGTGGTTTAAATGTAAAATTTTGCACTCCTCTGTGCTGAATTTCATTTTATTAATTTCAGCCCAGTTTTCCAGTTTATCAAAGTCCTTTTGAATTCTGTTCCTATCTTCCAATGTGTTAGCTACTCCTTTCAATTTTGTATCATCTAGAAAATTTGATAAGCATTCACCCCATACCATCATCTAAATTATTGATAAAAATATTGAAGAGAGTCAGCTGCAGGATAGAACCCTGTGGCACTCCATTTGAAACCTCCTTTCAATTGCAAGCACAGTCACTTATAATGACTCTTTGACCACAATTTTCCAATCAATTATAGATCCATTTGACAGGGTTTCTATCAATTCCATATTTAATAATTTTGTTGATCAAAATGTCATGGGAGACTTTATCAAATGCTTCACTGAAATCCAGATACAGATGTCCACAGCATCCCCACCATCTATTAAAATAGTGACCTGATTTTTTTTTTAAAAAAAGATGTACAGTTAGTTTTTCAGGATTTGTTCTTGACAAACCTATGATGGTTCCTACTAATTATTGCATTGTCATTAAGGTACTTGCAGATGGATTCCTGTTCTAATATTTTTCCTGGTATTGAGGTCAGATTGACTGGCCTGTGGTTTCTTGGATCTTCTTTTTTTTTGCTTTTTTTGAAGAGAGGGGCAATGTCCTCTGGCACCTTACTCATTCCCCAAGATTTTCAAAAATGATGGCAAGCTGTTCTGTGAGTATATCAGCAAGTTCCTTCAATATTCTGGGATAAAGTTCATCCGACCCTGCAGCTTGGAACTCACTCAGGTTAACTAGGTGATTTCTCACTAATTCCTGATCAATCTTGTTTTGCAGCCCAGATTCCTTGCCAAGATCTCTGCTTATGCATGGAAGCACACAGTCCTGATTTTGGGAAAAACTATAGCAAAATAGATATAGAGAAGTTCTGCCTTTTCACTGTGATCTGTTAGCATTTTACCATCCTTGCTGAGCAACCATTCTGTTCTGCCATTCCTTCATCATTCTCTTCCTTTGAACATATTTTTGTTGCTCTTTGCTTGCCTACCCAGTCTCAACCCATTTTGAGCTTTAGCTTTCCTTATACTATTCCTGCAAGCTTGGGTTACACATCTGTATTCTTTTTTGGTGATTTGCCCTTCCTTCTTTATAAATGCTCTTTTTTTTCTTTCTATTTCCTCCTTGGGTTTACTGTGCAGCCATGTTGGCTTTTTTAAATGTTCCCCATTTTTCTTCTTCCATGAGATTGTTTGTGATTCTGCTTTTAGTAGTTCCTTCTTTAGGAAATCCCACCCACACTGGCTGTATTTTCTCTATAGCATCTCTAGGCATGCGATTTTGCCCAGTTTTCCCTGAGCTTGATAGTTAGCTTTCCTGAAATCCAAGGTTCATGTTTGACTATACTGTTCTTTGGCCTGCCCCACAATCATAAATTCTAGGATTACATGGTAATTCCCTACAGAGTACCAACTGCTTTGATTTCAGTAACCAACTTCTCCCTATTGGTTAGGATTTCTATTTCATGTGCAGAAAATGCTATTTTCTGTGCAAAAAGACCACATGTGAATTTTGCACAGAATATGTCCTGAGCTGCGAATAACCTTCAAAATCTGGCCTGGTAGCAATGGGCAGCCAATGTAATTCCTTCAGCAGAGGGGTTCCACAGGCGTTTCACCAGCAAGTTGTCCACTCAGAAGACTAGCTGACACATTTTGCACAAAAAGCAGCATCTGGACCACCCTTAAGAGCAATATTGTAATAGTCTAGCTTCAATTTTACCTGTGCCATCACGATGGCTACCATGCGTATGAGTTGCCTTACCACTGCAAATGCCATCTGAGAATTTTGCCAACTTTCATTTTCTTCTGCCATTTCTCATTGAGAAGCATATTGTCAGAGATCAAAGCAAAAATAACATCAAGAGGTATGCAACAAAGAGGAACCAATTGTACAAAAAGTGAAATCAATTCAGCGCAACAAAATGAAGCAAGAGTTCTTAACAAATGTGAGAGAATAAAGTATGATCACTGAAAAGAAAACCTTTGGTGTGGTCACTTCTTTGAGATTGTTTTTATTTCATCCTCTATAATAGTTCCGCCCTATTCCAAGTGTATATAGTCTAAGAATGGATCAAAGTGAGCTCAGATAATCTGTATAAAAATGGCAAAATATAATGTCAGTTTACTTCTGCTTTCTTTATTGCCTGAGGTGACAGTACTGATCAGGTTAAAATAGTCAATCATTAAAGATTAAATGTATGAATATTATAGTGGTAAAGTTAGGGGGTGGAAGGGATGAATCATGATGCATCTATAAGCATCTATAAGTATTCCCAAAACTTAGATGTTTAAAAGTAGTTTGTTTCTTTTTCTCACATTTGGAAAGTACAGTTGGTCCTCCAAATTCTGGAGGTGGGAGGAGTCAGGGACAAAGGAACCCCACAAAAGGGGGAAAATACCAAATATCAAAATGTGTGTGTGTTTGTCTATGAGAAGGGAGCCAAGGTACCCGGGGTCCAAACCAGTTCCTCTTTCTCACCTATCTCCTTCCTTGGGTGTATGTGGGGGGGGGGGGCTGGGAGAGGGTGTGGTGCTGAGAAATGGGGGCTTGAGCTATATTTATCTGGCCAGGCAACAGCTGGTAGAGGAGGAGGAGGACCAGAGGCAGATTTTGAAAGGGCTGCATGGCCTGACTGGAGCTGCTGAAAGAGAAGGTTACTCTGGGAATGAATAAAGAGGTGGTGGTGGTGGCAGGATGAGGTTTGGAGAAACTTGAAAATAATCAAATCCGCAAAAACTAAACCTGTGAATGTGGGGGGCTGACTTTAATTCATCGTTATTATTTGTTACAGTGTTTGCAGGATTGCTGATAGCATTAATTGCTGTGGTGGTCATCACTTTTTTCCTTATTGTTAGTTTTAAAAAAGAATCTTTAGGATTTATAAAAGAATGACATAAAGTTTTTATACCATCTGCCAAATTTCGTCTAAAATGGCCAAGAGTGCCCTTTAAAAGTAATTTTTAAAATTTGAGACTCATTGCATCAATAAAACAGCTTTGTTCCTATTCATTATATTGCTTTTATAATATATCTTTGCTATGCTTGCTGTTTTTGAAATGACTTATAAAAGTAACTTCTGTTGTTTGCAAATTGCTGCTTCCATTGTGTGGAGATATTAAGACTGACTGTATTTTGCATTTAATTTCCTTACAGTTGTGGTCCTTGAAGTTAAATTCTGGTGAATTTTTCTGTGGGTACCAACTGCATTTAGAATAAGGGCCAAAGAAACATTAAAAAAATTCTGTGTATGTGAGAGATATAGTATAGCTGTTTCTAAGCATTTCATTAAATCTATTTCAATTTTATGGTATCCTTCTAGAATCTAGGTTCTACCTGAAACCAGTGCAGTTCATTGCTGCTTTATTCAACTCTGTATGTGTACACACACACACACACACACACACACACACAGAGTTCCTTGGCCAGATATCAATACAGTTCAAGCCCAAGCTTGCTTTGGGCATGAGCCATTCTCATCCATATGTTGTTTCCAAAAATACACATCTATCTGATCCAACATATAAAATATATTATTTTATATACTGATACAACCAGGCCTGCAGAAATAAACTAGAGACTGAAAGACAGCCAGCACAAGGTTTTCCATATGACTTTGTTTTAATCTAATTTAATCAGATACTTCTCTGCTTTAATTAGATTGGCAGATGATTGTGATCTTTAATCAAAGAAGATACAGAACAGTAATTGATAGGAACACGTCTAGGAGTCTACAGAGGCACATCATTAGAATGGATGTAGGATGAACTTTCTCCATTGGATTTGTGTGGGTATCTGTACGTTGACTTCCCAGCTGCATTTGTAAATGAATGTGAAAACAGAAGCACTTTTTGCTTGGATGCTGAAAATGCTACTGATGAACTGGATATATTTGAAAAGGACTCACAGAAAAATCTGTATGTTTCAAAACTGCAGCTTAAGCATGGTCAGTGGTTGGATTTGTGCAAAAATGTGCACAATTTGAAAAATGTTCATATTAAAAAATATGGGAAGAGCTTACCTAGCTAAAATGAAAGCAGACAGATTGGACATGGTGTAGTAGCAAAATCCCAATTAATAATTAGTCAATAACACCTGGATCATAACAAAAGGGTTCTTTTTATTTCATTTGCACAAGCGGGGAGCAGCTGTGTTCATGCACTCAGGACAAACCACCCCAAAGAAATGGCTGCACACAGGCAGCTATATACCATTCTAAGCATGATTACAGAAGCAGAAAACTAGTTAATTGGCTACTCCAAATACATACATATAGGAATTATGTCATGAATACATTATTATGTCAGCATTCAAGCATTGCGCATGTCCATACAGGTGGTCCCAAATTAGAATAGCAAACTCTACCTTGGGGGTGTAAAATTTAATATTGTAATGAGCTAAGGGTAACTAAAGTCCATGGCTAACTGTGCCCCCCCCCTCAATTGAGTTCAACCGCTTCTTGCTTAGCTTTTACATTTTCTTATCTTAGTTGAGTACAAAGGAACGCTGTCTCTAATGTCCAAAGATTTGCACATCTGTCTGTGGCAGACAGACTTTCTCATTGTGTTCAATGTAACTTTTATCTGTGTCTGCATTCCAAGGCCCACTTCCCAGGATGAGAGCAGAAAACAAGGCCTTCAAGGACTATCAAGCTGGATTTAGCATGAGTTTTAAAAGAGAAATGGATTGCATGACCCACCACATTCTAACTACAACTTAACAGATTTCCCCTCACAAAATCCAAATTTTTATTTCATGCTACCAATGGTGGCTGGAAAAGGAGGAAGTCTATAGAAATTGATTTGGCAGATGTGCACTTCCTGAATCATAAGTTGTTTTTTTGTGTTAGCACCACCATGCAGGTAGTCTTACTTGGAGATGCAGCACTGTGGACATCTGAGGAAGGAGTGCCATAACATTGGGTTTAAAAGAGAATCATAGATTACATATGACCTCCACTACTAGAAAGCTGGGCTAAAACTAACAAAATTAATTTTAACAGGGAGACATGTAGGGTACTACACTTAGGAAGAAAAAATGAAATGCACAGATATAGGATAGCTGACACCTGGCTTGAAAACAATATGTGTGAAAGGGATCTAGGAGTCAACAGTGTGATATGGCAGTTAAAAAAGCCAGCGATTCTAGGCTGCATCAATTGAAGTACAGTGTCAAGATACAGGGAAGTAATAATACTACTCTATTCTGCTTTGTTAGACCTCATCTGGAATACTATGTCCAATTCTGGGCACCACAATTCAAGAAGGATATTGACAAGCTAGAATGTGTTCAGAGGTGGGCAGCCAAAATGGTGAAAAGTCTGGAAACCATGCCCTATGAGGAGTGGCTTAGGGAGCTAGGTATGTTTAGCCTAATGAAAAGAAGGTTGAGAGGTAACATGATAGCCATGATTAAATATTTGGAGGGATGTCATGTTGAAGATGGAGCAAGCTTATTTTCTGCTGCTGCAGCAACTAGGACATGGAGCAGTGGATTCAAACCACAGAAAAAGAGAGTTCACCTAAACATCAGGTAAGAGCCACTTGACAGTGGAATATGCTGCCTCGGAGCATGGTGGAATCATTTTTTTAAACATTTTTTTAAACATTTAAATAGAAGCTGGATGACTATTTGCTGGTGGTGCTTTGAATGTATGTTCCTGCATGGCAGGGGGTTGGACTCTATGGCCATTGTGTTCTCTTTCAGTTCTATGATTCTATGATTCTACTACAGTCTGCTAAACTTCTACAAGGCTAAGAGTACAACATGATTCCTGATTCAGACAGAGATTTGAGCGCAAGGTCTTGGGTTTGATCCCTAAGGCCTAAAATAACAATTTATAACCATTTACACCTTCTCATTTGCATTTCATTTTGAACTGTATCAAACAAGCCAACTGTAGATATATTTGAATTTGAGATGAAACTATGACATACTGCAAACTCTGGTCTTCCACTTTGTATTTCACCGTTTGCACTACCGGATAAGGTTACCTAAGTGAAGGTTGCTGTTCTTCGCAGCTGGCCTGAAATTAGGGGTAGAAATAAAGATCGACAGTTCAGCAGAAACAATATTTCTATAAGGTGGCTGATGCTTTTACCTGCATGGGTGTACTATCACCAAGATACGGTTTCACGTAGTAAAACTGCCATATGGGAGAAAACATTTTCTTGCCATTTTGGCAAGGGTCTGTTGTGTTTTTGTAAAAAGCTATTTGGTTAGCTTTTGATGTAGCATTTCCAAGTTCTCTTCCTCATTTGTGAACCCTCGGATGAATGAGTCAAAAACTCTCATCAGAAAGTATTGCTTGAGCTGACGTCGAGTGATGCGAGCATGCAATATGTGGTGATCTATTTGATGGCTCATTTTCAGACATGCAGGGCATCATTTAATTCAAATTATTAACAAACAGAGAGCATGCATGTGTATGGAAGGATCTTTTAATCATTCCTGGCTGAGAATGAATCTCCTGCTGACTGCTAATGCAAACAAAATCCCAAAAGATTTGGAACTCTGGGGTTTTTTTTTTGGGGAGAGGGCTTATACATTTACTGTGTAATTTGAGGCCAGAAGGGTTCAAGTGGTAAAAGTACTCTGAGTTCACACTTTAGAACAGAAACAAAGTATCCTGTACAATCCAAGTATACAAGCTGTTGTTTGCTAGATAACACAGTCAGTTCTTTTTAAAAATATTGGTTGAATAGCATCTAGAATTCCTAAATAATTTTTAAAAACACACCACTATCTTATTGGTGGCTAAGCCTTCTCACAGAGTGCTCTTGCCATCTGGAGCTCTTTTGTTCAGGACTTTGAGTTAAAAAATGCATTTCCGTAGGAAAATAACATTTGGTAGAGAGTTGGCAATGATAAGATCATTGTTGCCAGAATACACGTTCACTATGTGGGTTGTTCAAATGGTACTTAAACATGTTTTCTCCATGTTCCTGGAGGTATAGCAGTTCTTTCAGCAGGGGCCATAGGCTATCTTATTTCTTAGGTGTGTTGTAAATAATACCCTCCTGGGTGAAACCTCCAAATTTTAGCTGTGAATATTCATTGTCTCCTGGAAGGGCAGTGAGTTCATGAGGAATGGTAGTGAGAAATCTGCTAATGCTGGGAATCTGCTAAGGTTTTGGGATTAACATCAGAAATGTCTTGATGCCAAGTCATATCATTGCCCCATCCAGCTCAGCACCGTCTGGATTCCAACTGGGAATAACTCTCTAGGGATTGAATCTTTTTGACTAGGTTTATTCCTCCTACCCCAAAAGGAACTAGTTACAGAAAAGCAGCAAGTTACTAATGGGTAATACAATGTTTGTGTATGATGTTAACAGTGACCGTTTATGAGGGAAGCGTTCTAATGAAACACATAATGAATTATTTTTAAAAATCTCTTTCCTAAGCTCTCTGTTTTCCATACAAAGCCTAAGCTGAGCAGCTGAACTACAGACTTTTCCCAAGCTTAGAGAAAAGCGCATGTGGAAACAGAGTTGTTTTCAACCTGGGACAAAATTCTGGGCCAGGCTTAAGACTCATGTCTGTGTATTGGTGTGATTGTGCCTTTAAGTCACCTGTTGACTTATGGAGAACCTATGAATTTCATAGGCCATTTCCACACGGGATAAATAAAACGGTGCAGTGCGTCCTCCACGGAGGATGTCTGCACCTTGGAGCGGACTGGGTCCGGACTACTTACTGTAGATCCGCACCTCAGTCCGCTCCGGAGCGACCCCAAGTGGTCTTCCATTATGTTTTTGAAAGACCTGATTTTTCAGGTCTTTCAAAATGCCGGCGTGCGCCATTGCGTGCCTGCTCTCCGATGCAGATTCGCAGGCTCTCATCAATGTGAGCCTGCGATCTGCGGAGGGCGGGCTCTAGGCTGGCGAACTTCAGCAGTTGGTCAAGACCCACGACCAACCGGAAGCCGCCATTTTGGATGCCGGAGCAGTGAGGATCTATGATCACACACTGCTCCTCCTCACCCTGGACCGGACCGGACCCACAGAAGATCCGGTAAGTAGCGGCAGGGAGAGATTCCCTTGCTGCGTGTGGAAATGGCCATAGAGTTTTCTTAGGCAAGGAATACTCAGAGGTGGTTTGGCCAGTTCCTTTCTCTGAAATACAACCTAAAGTACCTGGGAGCCATGGCAAATTGTGAGCTTGGAATGTAGCGCACCACAATCTAACTGGCTTCAATATCTGACCAAGCAGATATCATCCAGTGAAAACTGATCCAAGATAATCTGCTGCTTTAGGTAGAACAGCAAACAGTTCCTTTTTCTTTACTACAAGTCAGTGTGTTACATTAACCGTGGAAGTTAATACTCCCACCTCAATGGGGCTTTAAACTGTAAAGGAGTTCTCCAATGTTCTGAACCAGTTTTGGGGATAGAATTCAGCACCTTAGACAGCACCTTCAAATTCAGATTAAAGCCCAGACCAGGGCCACCACCTCATTAACTAGGGCGCTACCATTGCATAATTCTCATGACCAGCTGAGTTATTCAGCACTTGAGGCTGAACAGTTCACAAGGACATTTCTTGGCCACAGAAAATAATATATAGGAATAATAAATAACTAACAATTTCAGCCAGCTGCCTGTTAATAACTGGATCTTGCATGAGAATCTCATCCTTCAGAGTTCTTCAAGCTCTTGACCATTTTTATCTCTCTGGGTTATATCCTGACACATCATCTCCTGTGATTTTTCACTCATCTAGCTCTACCACCATAAATACTCAAACAACAAAACAAACAAACAAACAAACAAAACCTTCTTGTCTTGGAAAAAAGCACCCATTTTTTACTGATACCTATTGTGACAGGAGCTGAGACCCAGAATGTTCCATGCAACCACTACTTTTTCTTTTAAGCCCTTTCTCAAAATCCAGGTTTTCTGGAAGAGTTATAAATAACCCTGCAAATTTTATCTCCTACTGTAAGTAAACCAAGAGAGACAGCACGGTGTAGTAGTCTGAGTGCTTGAATACGGTTCCGGGAGACCAGGATTTAAAATCCTTCTCAGCGCTGGAAATCCTCTGGGTAGCCTTGGGCAAGTCACACACTCTCAGCCTCAGAGGAAGGCAATGACAAACCTCCTCTGAATATATTTAGCCAAGAAAACCCAAGAATAGGTTCACCATACACTGGAGTCAACTTGAAAGGGTATAACAAAACAAAAGCAAGCCAAACACTCCCAGATGATAACACAGAGAATAGCAGATGATGAGAGAAGTCTTATTGCCCACTGTGGCTGGACTGGCATGAGCATGTCAAGGCTTACCAGTCATAGATTGTTGCATTATTTTTCTTGTTTTTATTGTTTTTAAATAGACATAGCATGTCTAGAAGGGCACATACACAGTTACAGGGGTTCATTTTATGTTCTCATTCTCATCCTTTTCCACAACAAAATTGTGCTTATTCCCAAGTAAATGACTTAATCATGTGGACAGAAGAAGCTCACTCCATTTTACTGCCATCATGATACAACTGTGATTTAAGTGGGTTTAAAAATTAACATGTTCAGAGCTGCCTCTCCCCCCCCCCTTCTTCTTCTGGTCTAGCTTCTCAGGAATGCAGAAGCATCTGCAAAGCATGGTGTGGCAATGAGGAGGAGGTATAGAAGAGAAATATTACTTTTTAAACCATCAGGTTATAGGTTCTTCACTATAAGACCATGAACCCCAACGCCAAAAAATACGTAGTTCAACAGTCCTTTCAATATCATTGTAAGGAATAATGAGATCTGGTAGATCCATATTGTTCACTCATATCCCCGCTCCCAAGTTCCCCTCTGCTCCTTTACTAAATATTGAAATCTCCCATATAAAACAATAATCACAGTCCAGTTTTAATTCTCCCAATGAAGGCCTTCTGAGAGCTTAGAAATGTTACTTTTAAAAATTACATCTCCTGGAATAATTCAGCCCACTTCTCTGGCTGTGATTAAGAAATACATCCCATTAGCATCATACACCTCCGATTTCACACCTGAACACTGGGAGCCAAACAACATGAGAGGATGATCAAGATGACAAAGTTATTAACGAGGAACAACACACAAGTTAGGAGAGGCTGCAACAGTTTGTTTTTGCCTGAGCCTGCTGGCAAGAGGAAAATTCACCCTCTTCTCTCATCTCTTCTCTGCTGAGCTAACTGAATACAAACTACTTTTGCCCTTTGGCTTCAGTTTGCAGCAACTGAAGTAAACTGAGGACAAAGAGAAAGAGCAGCAGGGGACAGAAAACAAGACATTTTAAAAACAGCTGAAAAAAAGATTTATTGGGACTATCGCTGCCAAATCAGGACAGCTAGAGAGTGTCGTGACATGGCTTGACTAACAAAAATATTGGAGTGGGTAAACAGACAAGAATAGACCCCAATGCAATGGATAACCTTCCGTTTAGTTTGGGTTGTAGTACTTAATTCTGTCCCCCAAATATTTCATCAATGTAGAGAACTTCAATAATCATGTGGGTGCATTGGCTAGCCTGACTCAAATAAATCTATAAACGTGCTTTCAGTTCAAGACATAAACAAGTCCATTATTATTTATTTTTATATAATTTATTTATATCCCTCCATTTTCTCTACATGGGACCAAAGGTAGCTAGCTAGATACCAAAGTCATACATATATCAAGCAATCAATGGGATAATACAATACAACTCACATTTTAACAAAAAATACACCCAACTCCTGCAGCCAACACATTAATTCATTTGAACAGGCCGTTAAAAGTGATAGCTCCACCTTACAGACTGCAGAAGACAAGAGAAAACCAGGTATGATTAATTAATACAGTAGTTATCCTGCATACAGAGACATTATCCGGTTTGAACTAGTGAAGCCTGTCCTCACCCTTGAGAACTCGGGCTGGTCTTACTGCAGTTCCATTAACCTCACATGACATTTGTAAGCTGGATCCTCTGAGTTTGTCATCACTCCAGGCCACAACAGCTTTGTTGCAGCTGTTTAGCTGGAGCTACCATAGATGTATTCAGAGGAAGGAACTGGCAAAACTACCTCCAAGTATCCCTTGCCTAAGAAAAATCCATGAAATTCATGTAGTCACAATAAGTTGACAGGTGACTTGAAGGCACACTCACACACGCATGCACACACACACACACCATGGATGTATAGAGCACAAGGCAGATATTCATGGATATATGGTCAGCACGCAGCCTTTCTGAAATCAAGGGACAGGATATGTCATGCTTCTTTTTCATGACATGTTCTCTGGCAGAGAACATCCCATTTCATCACTTACTTGTGAGCTGTGTAAAAATTCAAAGCTGTCTTCCTGAAATAGGGGTGGGAACTATATGTCCCTCCAGATATTGTGGAACTGCATCTCCCAGCAGTCCTAGCCAACATGGCCAATGGTGAGGAACGCTGGGAGTTACAGTCCAACAATGCCTAGAGAGCTGCATAATTCCCTTCCTTAGCTTACAGCAACATATCTCCTAGAATCAACTACAATAAATAGATTTTTTTTAAAAACTGATATAAATGCCAAAGTAAGGTATCAAAGCACTATAGGGTAAGAAAGTTAAATTCTCTCTCCTCACCCTTCCACACAATTGCTATTTGTCTAATAATGATAATGACAAATGCACACTTATTACTTTTATATCCTTAAGATGTCTCATGTAGCTCTTATACTTATTCTTTTGCTTGCTAACTTTTCACTAAATACAGATTTACACCTCACTTTATGCTATGATTACTTCACTCTGAGCACCTTTTGGCAAAAGGCCTTGTTTGCTATGGTTTCTAATTGGCAAGAACGTGTAATCCCTATAAAACTACTATATAATCAGTGCCCAAAATCATGCAGTGTCCCAACAATACGAGGAGCTCTTGCCAGCCATACCAGGACTTGTGTGAACTTGCAGTGGAGGTATATCCAGGTGATGTAATTGTCAGTTAGAATAATGACTAGCACTATACATACACAGACAGACACAGTATATTTCTCATAATATCAGGATGGCCAGTTACCTACTACCAAAGGGCAAGAAGTTCATTACCGATCTCAAAAAAAATAAATAAAAATAAAAATTAAAAAAAGGACTAAAAGGACACAGATTTTTAAAATAAAATTTGCATATGTCAATTCACATATATGTACACAAATTGAGAAATAATTACTACAATTTAAAAAGGAACCCAACACATCACACCATATGGCAATGATTCGTACAAAGTGTGACTTGCATGCTTGCTTAGTCAGCTGTCCAGAAGCACTTTTGCACAACACAAATGTAGCACCATGGTTCCACTTTAACTGCCATGGTCCCATCCTGTGGAATCCTGGGATATGCAGTTTAGGAAAGAGCATTTAGAATTCTCTGCCGGAGAGTTCCAGTGCTTTCCCAGCCTACAAACCCCAAGATTCCATAGGATGCAGCTCTGGTTGTTAGCATGGAATTGTGACAGAATAATTGTGTAGTGTGAAACAACCCCAGATGTCAATGAACAACTTCAAGGCTCTAGATCCTACTTAAGAGTTTTAATCTTTAAACTAGATTTAGGCTGGTAGTTGTTGTGTGCCTTCAAGTCATTTTCAATTTATGGTGACTCTACTGTGACCCTATCATGGGTTTTCGGTGGCAAGATTTGTCCTTTCCAGGAGAGGGGTTTATCTTTGCCTTCTTCTGGGCTGAGAGAGTGTGATTTGTTTAAAGTCATCTAGTGGGTTTCCATGGTCAAGTGGAGATTTGAACCCTGACTGCCAGAGTTGTGGTCCAATGCTCAATCATATCATGCTGACTGGACAGGACTTCAAATAGATGACATCTTCAAATAATAAAAGGAGTATCATTCAAATATAGGACTGTTGTGTGTAAAGTAGGCCATGCTGCCATTGTACTAATGCGAGGAACCAAAACATTATCTTTGAGTTGATACTGATCATTCACTTTTTCCACCTCCTATAATACTAGGCAGACTGGTAGCTCGCAGTTTAACCTATTCTTTTTGTATGAACAACTTCAGCACTGTGGCAAATGGAGTGACAATATGGCTTAAACTCAAAAACGGACACAGTTGGAAAATAACACTCTTGCAGGTGCTTCACCCTGCACTGAACACTTGTGTGGATTTATACAGATCATATTCTCAGTAGATCCCTCATCCATGAATTTAAACCACTGTCCTCTCCTACCACCACCAAATGAATACAGACCACTGGAAGGCTATTTAGGCTGAATTCTAAAAACACATACACCCATGAGGAGATGCAGATCAAGGGGCTAAGTTTCAAAAGTATTCAGAAATGCTGCTGTGAGCAATCCAGAAGACTTGCTTCCTAGAGCTGTAAATTAGGAGCAAACTGCACGTCACTCTAAATATGTGATCCCAACGAACATTTCTTTTGTATCCATTAAAACAGCAGTTGAAAGGAAAGGCACTCAGAACTGGGATCATGGTGTACAGGGAAGCGGCTGTTAACTATTTTCCCCATGCTATGGTTCTGATGTCCACCCTTTCCCTTATTTGCTATAAGAAGGAAGATGCCACTGGAGTACATAGTGTCAGATCTTGGAAAAATCACAGTATTGGGTTTCAGCCAGCATGGGTACTAGCCATGCTGGAATAGGGCATCCCAGATCTGTACTCAAAAAAGGTAGTTTTTCCAGGTTAGGGAAACAATAATGGGGGTGGGGAGCCACTATTAGAGCTAGAGGACAGTGTAAACATTTAAACCACCTTCCTTAAATATCATTAATGTAAAGCAAATCTCCCACCAACTGCTACAACTACTGTTTTGATGATGATGATGATGATGATGATGATGATGATGATGATGATAGTAGTAGTAGTAGTAATAGATGTGCTAAATGGAATAGTACCTCTAATATACAATGTAGTTTAGCCTTAAATGTCAATGCCCAACTACTGTATGCCACTGGATTTTCTATGCCACTGCATGCAGTGGAGTCTCTGTGCATCACAGTCATTGTAAAAGTTAGTGCCAGCAACTGTAGTCATGTTGACAGTAGTCAGAACAATGTATTAAGAAACATATTTTAGCACTTTTTTCCTGATTAAAATATTCATTTCTTCCATTGTGATTGCAGACCCTATTTCCTCTCTCTTGCAATGGGCGGTATTCTATGATGGGGGGGGGGACTCAAGAAAAACATTCCCTAACTCTCAGCTGAAGACTTATTTTTACCTAAGAAAATGTCTTGAGATTTTACTTTTCCTTATACTCCCAGGAAAGGAAGTCCATTTTGCAGAATTTTCTCCAGGTTTATTTTATTTCTTAGCCACCGTTCACTTCCCTCTCCTGAATAATGCCCTGCCATAACACCAAATCTGGGGTATTATTGCAGATGCAAAATTATGGCCTGACTACCAATACAGTTGCTTCAGCTGTCCTCTGAAGTAGCACAAAAATGGAGGGGAGGGGAAGCCAAAAAACATTAATTGTTACTCTGTATCTAGGATGATTCAAGATATCTTGCTGCATGACGTGGAAGACAAGATGGCATCCCCCACCACCCATATACAAAACTTACGGAACTGGCAGTTGAATCTTACTTCAAGAATGGTTATGAAATAATACTTCATAAACATTCTTCAGCCAGACTCATCAGCACAGAGCAGGTTCCCAATAGAGGGAAACGGCAATAGTGTTCACGAGAAACCTTGGAATCTACAACTACAGCTCCCCAGTTTCTGCCTCCTGTTGGTAGGGCCATCACCCCGCTCTTCCTAATGGTAGGGCCAGCTCTGTCACTATGCTATGTACACTTGGCGAAGAGGTGCAAATACCTCTAAACATGCAAGTTGGAACTTACTGGCCCAGATTTCTGAAGGACAAAACCCCTCAAAAACAAGCAGATTCACAGACAAAGCAACATAATGTTATCTTGTCTTTTTCTCTCTTTTTTCTTGGAGGCCAGTGGCAATCGAGGATGGCAGACTCAAGACTTGTGAAAGGCAGTTTCGTTAGATTATGTCGTGGGGTGAACAGTTTGTAACCGTTCTCATTCTGACATATAAAGCAATTAACCACCACCTGTTATTGCTGGCTCTCAAATGATAGCTTGGCACTCCAGCTCTAAGCACATTTATTTTGAAGTGTTTCACTGATTTCAGTGAATCTCTCTTCAAAGTTCGCAACTTGCAGCTTTAAAGAGTAAGAGCATACAGTCAATTAATTAAATCTTAACATGTAACCTAAGTATTTGAAATCATAAATTGAATAAATCTTTGCTTTTCAAGTATAACAGGTATGCTAGCAGAATTCCTATAATAATTTTCTTTGCTTTCTCTTCTTTAGAAAAGTATCAAAATTAGGGATGGGCCAACCGAATCCTCGAATCTTTGGCAGGGATTCGAGATTCGGGAATGCAAATCCCTGTGCCAAAATAGGTAAATGGAATCTTTCGAATCCACCACTCAAACAGTTTGTTGGAGACCAGGACGCCTGAAAACTTGGGAGACTGGGACGCCTGAAAACCTGGGCGATCAGGACGCTTGAAACTCGGGTCCAGGACAGGATCCCCCTCCTCACATGTTTCCCCACCCAAAGCGGGCACGGGTGATTGGCCAGCAGATCAGCATAGAGCCTCGCACACCCTGGAGGCTGCCATTTCTCCCTCCTGCTGCCTGTGCCCCTAGTGCTGCCTTTCCCTGCTGCTGCCCCCCTCTGCAAGGTAATTTTGGGATAGGGATTGGGAGGTGAGGGACAGAGGAACAAAACTGAGTTTGTGGGGGGGGGTCTAGGAGCTTGTGGGAATGTCCCAGGGGGTTCCAAAGACTGCAAAAAGGGGTTCAGGGATTCCATGCAAGCCATGCCAGCCATACTTTTCCCTTCACCAGCTTTCTTTGGTCAATTTTGGGACTAAGATTGTCATGATGCCACTTCCTCTCTTAGTTTCTGTCTCTTGAATACATGAATACTTCAGTTAACCCATTTTAGAAAGTCTTTTTGTGCTTCTGAATCCCTTGTCCTCTTTTTCCTCTGTCTAGCTGCAAGTTTATAAGCAGCATTGCCATTGGAAAGGTTGCAAAGGAGAGCTGGAGAAACACAGACTTTTGGTCTTGTGTTGCAGCAGCATGTCTGTGGTAATGAATGCCAAAAAACTTGAGCTCGGAAAGAATGGGGTTCTGTTCTAGCTGATTCTGTAGGAGGAGTGTGTGTTGCCTACATCAAACAAGGTGAACAGTAGCTGCCTCCAGAACTGTTTATTGAGCATGCATTAATCTGTATTATTTTTTGATTTCAGACTGGAGGGTAGGGATTGGGAATTGTTGAGACAGGTCTAGAGATTTGACTTGAGTGTCCCTTGCAGGAGGAGAGTAGAGAATTGACTGAACTAGAGGCTAGTTTTTGTGTATGTATGTGTGTGTGTGTTTAAGTGCTTTCTTTGTTGCAGGACTTGAGACTTGACTTTTGAGACTGCAGGGTGCAGAACTGAGATTGGACTAGAGGCTGTTTGTGTGTTTTAAGTGCCTTCCTTGTTGCAGGACTTGAGACTTGACTGGAAGGTACAGTCTTCTTGAGATTTCAAGGACAGCTGAACAGTTCTTTGCATCGCTCCCTTGCAAAGCTCTTTCATACACAATTCTGGGGTTTGTAGTTTTACAAGGGGTCACAGCCTTCTCTGCCAAAGTGTGCTGGCGCATCATCAAACTACAAATCCCAGGATGCCAGAAGGAGCTATGCAAAGAAAAGCTAATTTTGCCCTGGATTATGTCTGTACTGTGATGTGTGGTCCTGTTTACATAGGCAGGAAAATGTTGGATTAATCCACATTTTCCTGCCTGTGTAGAAAGGGCCTTCATGTCATTTTTAGTCTGGGGAGATCCTCAGGTAAAACTATGACAATTGTCCTGGCCAGATTTCTTCAGAGGGAAGTTTGCCTTTGCCTAGGCTTTTGGTAAGGCTGAGAGAGTGTGTCTTGCCCAAGATTATCCTTCTTTCCCTTGCTTTTTAAACCCTTTTTTAAAAAAGGATTCAAAAGATTCAAGATTCGTGAGATTCGTGGATTCCCAGAACCTTCCAGAGATTCGGATTCAGAAAATTCTGGATTTGTCCCATCCCTAATCAAAACGTAGATTGGTCTAACAGGATTGGAATTAATTTGCCAATTAACACGTTAAGTTACACGTTCAATAGATTTTTTTTCTAGCAATTTCTAGCAATTCCCCTAACTCATTAACTTCCTCAATTAACACTAAAAGGTTTTTTTAAAAACGCTTCAGTGAACTGGATTGTTAGAATTTCTCAAAATATTTTAGCATGGGTACCTTTCAGCTATAATAATACAGGAAGGCCTGCTACCTCAGGAAAAAATTATTAGGACTGGAGAAAATGCATCATATGCCTCTTGTTAGGCATGCTAGAAAGAGAATTTTCTGGAGCCCAAGTAAGAGCATCAGAAGAAATAACAATTAAAAAAAAAGAAAAAAATAGTCTTGGAATGGAACAGAAGTGGAGTGGGAAGGAAATAATCATTTAATCAATCAATCAATCAATCAGCCAATAAATCAATCATTTAATATCTTGCTTTTCTCCCAATACAGGATTTGAGGCAATTTGCAACCATTTAAAACAAAGTATAGTTTAAAAAGCATTAAGAGAAAAGTTTAAATAATTAAACCACTATTCTGTTTAGAAAAAAAAATAGTTAAAAACAGCTTAAAAGCACATTTAAAATATAATAAAAATACAGACACAACACATCCTATTAGAAGCTCCATCTGTTGCAATAAGTTAAAAACAAAACAAAACTAGCCAGGGTCCTTTTAAAATGTCAGACCTTTTAGGCTTGAAATGCAGATGTTCCACCCTAAGGGAAGGAAAGTGTCTGGAGTCTTTCTTGGTGCTGGAGATGCATTGTGAGTCTCTTCAGTAATTTCTCCTCCTCTATGGATTATACTCTGAACTGATTTCTGTTGTATATTATTGTATAATAACAATGTGTGTGTGTGTGTGTGTGTGTATATGTGTATCTATGTATGTATGTGTGTGTGTGTGTATACACACATATATATACATACATACACACACACACATACACATACATACATATATATATATGTATATATAAAAGTTAAAGTTTGTGAGCGATCTTGTCTGTTTGTGTCAGGCAGGTGCAGACCTCACATGATTGGCTGTGTGAGGCCAGAAGACCTCATATGATTGGCCAGCTGTGAAGATTCTATTGATGAAGGGGTTAAATTGTAGAAACTGCTTGCTTGAGTAGAAAAATAGAGAAAAATAAGTCAGGCAGATGCGTCTCTTATCAAGAGCTTAGGTATGCGGCTTGGCAATGCATGGGATATAGGGAGCTTGGGAGTCGATGCAACCAAAGGAGAATACTCCCTGGTACAGAGATACTTCGTTTTTGAAACTGTAATGCATCATTTCGAAACTTAAACTTTTGTAACCTGTTCTCTTTTCATATATGGTAATCATTTCCTGTACCTGTTTTTAGAAGGTATAAATGTGTGTTGAAACCTAAAACGGGGCTCTCAGTCTTTTGGAAATTGATTCCACTGAGATCCCTGCGCAGTATAATAAACTCTTGTTTTCTGATCTGCTGGTCTCAATTCACTGGCTCACCACAACATTTTCTGGTGCATTGGACGGGAATTGTGAAGGGCTTTTGCCCACTTTGGCTGACACCAGGGCGTCGGGACTGTCGCGCCCTTCCTGATACAACCCAGGGCGCCCTCGACTTTCTTTTGTTGGAAGGATTGGTTCGGAGTGGGGCGACGGCTCTGGCGACGGCGCTCCAGCCAAGGAACCCGAGGTCGGAGCAGAAAACAGAACCCTCCCACGACTGTTGGTGAGTGACGTCCCCGCAAACTCGGGGGGAAAAGGGGGGCCTGATCAACCCCTTTCAGCTTTGCCCTAGTACCCCACTGTTGTTGTGGGTGAAGCCGCAGAGCTTTTGGGTGTGGTATTGAAGGTGGGAGGTTGTGTGTTGGTGTGAATGTGTGAACGGACGGTTGTGTGACGCCGCAGTTTCCAAGTCATGCCGTTGAGTGTCCGGGTGCTTGGGTCAGCATGAATCGAGTGTTGTCTCTCCCCCTTTGTGTCAATCCATGGGACCCCTTACCCACAGGTCAAATCCCTTTTTCCTTGTGTGTGTTGTCCGCTTTGGGAGGAAATTGGAGGGGGGCAGAGCCGTCAAATCCCTTTAGGCTGTATGTTGAAAAACTTTAAGAAAGGATTTAGTGGGGATTATGGAGATCCCCGAATGACGCCTGAACGGTTGAGGACCTTATGTGAAGTAGAATGGCCATCCTTTAAGGTGGGGTGGCCCCCGGAGGGGAGCCTAGAACCCTCACGAATCAGGGTAGTGTACTCAGTGGTGGTCGGCGAGCCTGGCCACCCTGATCAATATCCATACATAGATTCATGGGACACAGTGGTCACTCAAACCCCCCCTTGGTTGCGGAAATGTCAGGAGCAAATTAGTAAGGCTATGGTAGTAATGCAGGATCGGACCAGACGAAAGTTTGGAAAAGGACAGATATTGGCGGAATCGGTTCCGAAGGAACCTAGCGCTCCCCCTTCCCCATATGCGCCACCACAGCCAGCTCCGCAGCCACCAGTCTTACCCCCACCGCAGCCAGCTTCGCTGCCGCCAGCCCAACCCTTGCAACTGGACCTCCTGGAGCAGGAGGGAGCCACGGCCGGGGGATTGACGGATTCTAGCCCAGTTGCCCAGGGGATGGTGGAATCTCCCGGAGCCTATGATCTTAGAACAGGGCTGAAAGAGAAAGCCAAGATTAAGAAGTCCAAGCATCAGAAAGAGATGGATGAATCAGATGATACAGACGAGGAAAGTGGAGATGTGGCCGCACCATTGCAACAAGTTACTCAGCTAGTGGCAGGCCCCAATGAAGAAGGAGGATACCAGCGAGTACAGAGTTACCAGTACACCCCTTTCACCTCTTCAGATTTATTGAACTGGAAGACCCATTATGGATCCTATACTGAGAAGCCCCAAGAGATGGTAGAGCTGTGTACCAGCATTATGGCTACCCATCTCTCCACCTGGCAGGATTGCCAACAATTGTTGTTGACTTTATTCACTACCAAGGAGAGGAGGAGAATATTGGAGGAAGTGGAGAAGGTAGCAGCGGCAAGAGCGGGCCCAGAAGTGCAGGATGTAAATGCCTGGGTGCGGGAGCGAGTCCCCACTGTGGATCTACAGTGGGATCCTAATGATAACCAACAGTGGGACAGATTAGCAGAATATCCGGCAATACTGTTGACCGGAATGAGGAGAGGTGTGAAGAAGTCTATCAATATGGCCAAAGTACAGGAAGTGACACAAGGACCTACTGAGGCCCTAGGGGAATATTTAGAAAGGTTGTTAAAAGCGTACCGGCAGTACACCCCCATAGATCCGGACGCTGCCGAGAACCTCTGAACGGTGACTGCGGTGTTTGTGACAGGAAGCTACCCTGATATTCGGAAGAAGTTACAAAAACAAGAAGGGTTTGAAGGAATGAATCTCAGTCAATTGGTGAGCATTGCTCAGAAGGTGTACATAAATAGAGAGCAGGAAGAAAAGAGGGAGCAAGATAGGAGAACGCAAAAGAAAGCGGAATTATTGGCTGCGGCACTAACAGCAAAGGAAGGATATCGGAAGGGTGGAAGAGGAAGGGGAAGAAGCGGACTTCCATTGGGACGCAATGAATGTGCCCTTTGCTGTCAGGTGGGGCACTGGAAAAACGAATGCCCTAGACAGAGGGAATTGACAAATAGAGGAAGAGGAATGGACCGAGGAAGAGGAAGAGGGGCAAATAGAGGAAGAGGAAGAGGAAGAGTGATGAATGGAAGATATGAGCCAGAGGTGGACGAAGGATTTGAGGACTTGATTGGGCTGGCTGGAATGGAACTTTACGATTAGGACAGACCGGGCCCCCTTGCTCTCGGCCCCGGGGAGCCTATGGTCACAGCATAAATTGGGGGCTGAGCCATCCCAATGATGGTGGATACGGGCGCTGCCTGTTCCGTATTAAATTCAGCAGTAGCTCCAAAAACTGAAAATGCCATAAGAATTCTGGGAGCCACCGGAAGAACAGAGCAACACCCTCTTTTGGAGAAAAGAATTGTGGATTTAGGGAGACACCAAGTTACTCATCAGTTTTTATATTTACCAAACTGCCCTGTACCTTTATTGGGTCGAGATCTGTTGGCTAAACTGAGAGCCCAGATTTCCATTGAAGAAGATGGGGCGATGGAAGTAAATTTTAGAGTACCAAAAAGCATCTCAGTAACCTACCCAATGGAAGAAGAGTGGCGAAGGTATCAGATCATGGTTTGTCAAGAACAACCCACTACCTTTGGACCCCCAGGGATATGGGCCGAAGATAATCCACCTGGGCTAGCCCGATTTGTGGCCCCCATAGTAGTGGAATTGAAGCCAAATGCTGTTCCCATTCGTATAAAACAGTATGACTTGCCCAGAGAAGCCCTGGAAGGGATTCAGAAACATTTGGATCGGCTGAGGAAATACAACATAATTCGGAAATGCCGCTCTCCATGGAACACCCCGTTACTCCCTGTGTTGAAGCCTGGAACAAAAGAATATCACCCGGTTCAAGATTTAAGGATGGTGAATGAGACTACAGTGACTCTACACCCAGTGGTGCCAAACCCGTATGTTTTAATGGGACTAGTTCCATCCACAGCTACTCACTTTACGGTGTTGGCTCTTAAAGATGCTTTCTTCTGTATTCGGGTGGCCCCACAAAGTCAAGAAATATTTGCCTTCCAGATGGAAGATGTTGTTACGGGCCAGAAGACCCAGTTTGCTTGGACTCACTTGCCACAGGGTTGGAAGAACTCGCCTACAATTTTTGGGACATCCCTAAGTCAAGACTTGAGAAGATTCAGATCCGAACCCAAGAAATGAGTTTTGCTGCAATATGTAGATGATCTGCTGTTGGCAGCCGACAGTGAGGAAGAGTGTAAAGAGGCTACAGTGGAGGTGCTCCAGCTTTTGTGGGAAGCAGGCTACAAAGTACCTAGGAAGAAGGCCCAGTTGTGCCAGACAGAGGTACGGTATCTGAGATTCCAAGTGACTCAGGGAAAGCGAGCGCTAGGCTGAGAAAGGAAGGAGGCTGTGTGTGCTCTACCTGAGCCCCGGAGTCGGAAGATGGTGTGAGAATTCTTGGGTGCAGCTGGGTTTTGTAGAATTTGGATTCCTAATTTTGCAGTAATGAGTAAACCCTTATATGAAGCTACCAAAGGCCCGGAGAATTCTGAATTTACATGGGGAACAGAACAGAAGAGGTCCTGGGAGCAGATAAAGAAGGCATTGACGGAAGCTCCAGCGCTGGGTCTGCCTGATGTGACAAAGACATTCACTCTATATGTTGATGAAAAAGGAGGAATAGCAGTGGGAGTACTGAAGCAGATGTTGGGATCTTGGCATCACCCTGTGGCGTACCTTTCTAAACAGTTGGATCCTGTTGCCAGAGGATGGCCTGGGTGCCTAAGAGCAATAGCGGCAACTGCCTTGTTGGTAAAAGAAGCAGACAAATTAACCCTAGGCCAGAATCTGACAGTGAAAGTCCCACACTCTGTATTGGCTCTAATGGAGTACAAAGGCAATTATTGGTTCACAAATAGCCAAATGTCCAAGTATCAAGGAATGTTATATGAGAATCCTAGAGTAAAGTTGGAAACATGCACCACTTTGAACCCCACAACGTTGCTCCCCGTAGAATCTGGGTTACACATCATGATTGTCTTCAAACCATGGATGAAGTGTATTCAAGCAGACCAGACTTACAGGATACCCCGTGGCCCCATCCTGATGTTACTTATTATACAGATGGAAGCAGCTTTGTATGAGAAGGAAAGTGAAAGGCCGGATATGCAGTAGTCACAGCAGATAAGATAATAAAGGCCAGAGCGTTACCCGTTGGTACTTCAGCTCAGAAGGCAGAACTCATCGCCCTTATTAGAGCTTTGGAACTAGCTGAGGGACTCATCGTGAATATATACACAGATTCAAAGTATGCTTTTACTACCCTACATGCGCATGGCGCACTGTACAAAGAAAAAGGATTAATCAACTCTTTGGGACAGGAGATCAAGTACAGAAGAGAAACAGAGCATCTATTAGAAGCTGTATGGGCCCCTCGTAAAGTCGCTGTAATCCACTGTAGAGGACACCAGAAAGGATATGATCCAGTGGTTCGTGGGAACCGAAAAGCAGATGCGGCTGCAAAGGAGGCTGTGGAGAGGGAATTGGAAAATGAGATGGAAAATTTGCCCCAAGAATTGGTAACGCCACTCTTCCAAGTATCATTGAGTGACCAGACCCCTAGGTACACCAAACAAGAAAATGAGAGGGCTGAAAAAGACCTGAAGGTTATGTTGGACAAAGACGGCTGGTGGGTCTTGCCAGATGGAAGGCGGTACATACCCCAATCTATGGGATGGTCAGTTGTGCAGAAGGCGCACGAAGCTACACACTTGCGAAAAATGGCGTTAGCTCAGCTATTAGAGAGCTATGTGTTCATAGACAGAATGAGCCAGTATACCATGCTAGCATCGTCGCGGTGTCAAACTTGCGCTTGGAACAACCTGCGCCAAGGACCAAGATTGGAGGGGGGAATACAATATCAAGGAACCACTCCTTTTGAATCCCTAGTGGTGGATTTTACAGAAATGCCACGGACGGGATAGTACCGGTACATGCTGGTAATGGTATGTACTCATACCGGATGGGTTGAAGCATATCCTACCAGAACTGAGAAGGCAAAAGAGGTAGTACAAGCCTTGCTTCAGGACATTATACCGAGGTATGGATTGCCCCTCCACATTGGATCCGACAACGGCCCAGCTTTTGTGCATGGAGTAATCAAGAATCTTGCAGAGACTCTAGGAATCACTTGGAAGCTACATTGTGCATATAGACCCCAAAGCTCTGGGAAGGTGGAGAGAATGAATAGAACATTGAAGACTCAGCTTGCGAAACTGTGCCAAGAAACGAAACTCAAGTGGTTAGATGTGCTCCCTATAGCACTTCTGAGATGCACCCCCCATCAGACAACTGGGCTAACTCCATTTGAAATGCTATACGGAAGACCCCCGGCCATCCTAAAAGGACTAAGAGGGGATATTCGGGAGTTGGGAAGTCTGGCCCTCCAAGAAGAGGTGCAGGCACTAGGAAAGGCTCTAGAGAAGGTTAAAGCCCACACTTTAGAGGTTAGACGAGTTCTGTTCCTCATGAAAGCACATTCCTTTCAACCTGGGGATGAGGTGCGGGCTAAAGACGGGAAAGGAGAGCCCCTACCACCAGGGTGGAGGGGGCCGTACCAGGTGTTGTTAGTTACCCCCACAGCAGTAAAGATAGTGGGACTGAAACCCTGGATACATTATACTGGGGTAAAACGAGCATTTACTGATTGGACTGTGATCTCATCACAAGAAAACCCTCTGAAATTGAAATTGTCCCGACGGAGATTGGGGAGAGAAGGTTCGGACTAGACTCTGCTGTGGTCATACCAGGGAATTGACCACTCTACGCATAGTCAGATCCGCAACAGGTGAATGAAAAATCTAGGCTAGACCCTACTGCTGCCACATGTCTGGAGGCTGGTAGCTCTACATACGGTCAGACCTAGCGACTGCAGAGGAAGGAAGACCGGTACTAGGCCTTGCTATAGTCACTCCGGAGGCTGACTATTCTACGCGCGGTCAGATCCCCTACGGAGGATGATGATGAGCAACGAGTGTTAGTGAACTAGTAATAATAGTAGTGTGTATACTCTTTGGAATTTTAGCTCTGGTGTATTTCTTGTATATGTATAGAAGGTACTGGTGTGGGACAAGTAGGTTTGGACCCCTATTTGACTCTGAAGATGAAGCGGATAATGTTGATAGGAGTGTGGGGCATGATGTGTGGAATAATTGAGGCCAACTGGTTTAAGCAACACGCTGCACATATGTTTCAACAACATGGACCCAATGTCACTCTAATTTATGAACACCCACAGACCGTGGCAGATTTTGGTTTTATGCCTTCCCTCATTAATGAACCGGGAGTGGTTGTAGGAGCCCTGCAGTCAGCATTAAAGGGAAATCCCAATATGTTTGCCAAAGTTGACAGTAGTCTAAACAAAACTCGGTTTAGGCAGCTGAAATTTTATACTTATTCCCCCAGAATGTGTTTTTGTTGTTACCATAGTGGAAACTGGAATTCTAAGTGGAAAGGATATATACAGCACCCCTCATTTTATGCTAAATTGGGAAATTATTTGGCCTGTAGTAATAGATTTTATTTGTATGGCTCATATAACAAATCCTATCAACCCGAGACCAGTCTTGGAGAGTTGTATCCAGAATATCCTATGTTTACTCCTAATTATACAGAATCTGGCAGTATATGCTCCGGATTGATGGCTCGGGATCCAAATTTATGGTTTTATTTTAATGGATGGGCCACCAGTTATCACCCAGGGACTTATCAGTATGTGGGAATTGGATATATGACTATACCTGTTCAAGTTTTCCTTCTAGGACGACCAAAACGGGCTGTTAGGAGAAGAAGGAACCTGGTGGGACCACTGGGTAGCCAATGTGAAGATCTGGTCATTGTAGGAGGGAAATTGGCTCAGACTGAGGCCAATAGAGTAGGAGGTGGACTAATAACAGGGGTCCTTACTTTGGGATCCTATCCAGGGATCATAGCTCAAGAAAATCGTAAAAGAATATTAGGATTGACTTGTAGATTGGAGAAAACTATAAATGCAACTGGGAAGTTGATACGGGCCCTTCAACAAGAAATTGAAGAGCTCAATCAGTTATTGTTACAACATCGGATGGCCTTGGATTACCTATTAGCCAGAAAAGGGGAGTTTTGTTCTATAGTCAAGGGAGGATGCAAAATCACCTTCCATGATTTGAACAAGACTATAGAGGATGAGATACAACACCTACAAGGGCTAATACAAAACAATGACAGTGGCATTGGTAATCCTTGGGATTGGCTGACTTCCTGGTTACCAGATTTTGGCTGGCTGAAAACTTTGTTTTTAGGCATTATAGTTTTGATTGTAGGAGGGTTTTTAATGATGATATGTATTTCCTGTGCTATGAAATGTGTACGGGCCTCTCTCTCTGAAGCCATGGAGGGAAAGGCAACTCATTTTGCTGTAATGGCTCAAAAGCAGGCTTAAGCAAATTATGCACAAATTGCAATAGAATTTGGCAGAAAAGGGCAAAATGATGAAGGGGTTAAATTGTAGAAACTGCTTGCTTGAGTAGAAAAATAGAGAAAAATAAGTCAGGCAGATGCGTCTCTTATCTTATCAAGAGCTTAGGTATGCGGCTTGGCAATGCATGGGATATATGGAGCTTGGGAGTCGATGCAACCAAGGGAGAATACTCCCTGGTACAGAGATACTTCGTTTTTGAAACTGTAATGCATCATTTCGAAACTTAAACTTTTGTAACCTGTTCTCTTTTCATATATGGTAATCATTTCCTGTACCTGTTTTTCAGAAGGTATAAATGTGTGTTGAAACCTAAAACGGGGCTCTCAGTCTTTTGGAAATTGATTCCACTGAGATCCCTGCGCAGTATAATAAACTCTTGTTTTCTGATCTGCTGGTCTCAATTCACTGGCTCACCACAACACTATGAAATTCTAGGGTTGGCAGTTCAGGGAGGGGCCTTTAGAATTCTTAGCCAGAGACCTCCGAATAGGCCGGTTGCAAGTCCCCTCATGAACCTAACCTTTGTATATTAACAACTCTGAATACAGACTGGATTGGGGAATATGGCCAAAAGTTACAGGTACTGAACAACACAGTTTGGGGAATTAGAGACACAGGAGCTCAAATCTGTGTATTTCAACTGCATATAACTCCTAAGGTAAAGTAAGATAAGGTAATACCTAGAGTATTTCTAACAAGTGTTACCTATAAGAAAATAAAACACACACACACACATACACACACATATATATAATGTTGAGCTGCAGTAAATCAAATTGAAACCAACATTTCACAGATACAGCACTTGAAGAGTGAAGGTGGAAGTGGAAAGAAAAAAGAGATACAGATGAGTGACAAACTGAATTGAAGAGGTTGTGATATCCTTTGCTTTGGGAACGCCCTTCCAAATGTAACAGTTGTGAGACAGGTTGGATTCCCACCATTCCTAGGCAAGAGTTCATTATGTGCTTTGTAGTCCATAGACCCATAATAGGGAAAATTCTAGGCTGGGGGGAGGCAACTAAGAGAACAACAAGAGCTCCTTTGTAGGAGTCAGTAACAAAATGTGTTCCACAAAAGTCAACAATGACACCTCCATGTAATTTTCTGTACATCCCATAGTCAAGCCCAAAGATACCATTTTAAACAATGAGTTAATTAATAATAACTCAACTGATTAAACTGTTCCAGATACTGTTGTTTATAATAGTGAATTAATTTTCACATCTAACACCCCAAGCTTGCATCTGCTTGCATCTTTTAAATGTATGCTTATAAGCATGGACATTCCTCATTCATACTGTCAAGGATTCATTAACCTTCATAACCAGGCTGCTGTGGGTTTGAAGAAACCCAGGCTGAGTGTCTTAGGGCACGCACAAAGCTTTCTGTCACTCAGTGGAGTAACTGTATATTTTTTTTAAAAAAGTGGTGCTTTTAAGACTGAGATATTTATTATGGCATTGTGTGTGCGTGTTGGACTTATAAAATGGTCTGTAAGTACTCCCTAAGGAATTACAAGTCTCTTGGTTGTTTTGGGTGCAGCCTATATATACCCCTCTAAAAATTGAAGAAGACTGTTCAATATGTGCAGCTTCTATCTTCATTAAGGGAAAGGGATTTTTTAAAGCAGGAGAAAATGACTTTCAACATGGCAAAGTTATCATTACTTGTGTTGTTTCACAAAGTTATACAACGTAGATAAATAAGAACACTTGACATGCTTTACAGTACTTCTTTTATTCTGGCAGCTGACTGGATTGCTGTCTGTTATGCCAGTGTCTACAATGTCATGTGTATTAACAGCCATCAGTTCCCCTCAGTTGGATAAAGAAGACAACCTCCATGTACATGTTTTGTCAGCAGCTATTCCTCTGTCAACTTAAAGGAAGTGAAGCTCCCTTACTCCTTTAAGCAAGGTGCAGATTTCTGTGTATGTAGAAAGGTATCTATCCAACTCCCTTTGCCCCATATGTAGTTCCCACAGGCCCGCATCTCTTCCTCTCACCATATGCAACACTTTTTCTTCTCCATTGATATGAGAAGGCTGGTTCTAGACATTTCTCCACCTAAGACAGGCAAGAGACTCTTTATATATAGAAGAAACTTACTTTGACATTGATGTGGAAACCACACTAGAAGGTAGCAACCACCTCAGGGGATGCCAGTGAAAACTAGGGTTACCAGATTTCTGGATGCCTCCCAAAGTATCTAGGCATCAGATCCCATCTCCAGCCTGCAGGTGAGGTCAGAAAACTCCAGCAGGGTGGGTTCTGTCAAGGCAACCCCCTCCCCAAAAGCTGGAAGTGAGCTGTTGAAAAGCCTGGCTGGTTGGTTATTGGAAATTGTCAGAGGGCGGGTCATTGTTCCTCTCCTTCACTTCCCAATCTGAAGCTGGTAGTAAGCTTAGCAATGTTTATGCTTGCCCAAGACAGGAAAAAGCTGAGCTGGAGGAGTTAAGGGTCCATGAGCATCTTTCAAAGTAGCAGCTTGATGATATAAACATATTTCTCATGAAGTCAGGTAAATTTAGAAGCAATTGTAAACCATCAGAATGCAGAAGGACCAAGATAGATCAGAAAACTGGAGCTACACAATTCACAGTGATCCATGCTTGACAGAAGGTTGGCTTCATGCCATTGAAGGTTTGTTTCATTTGTATGAGTCAAGCTGTTTACAATGTATAATTATGCCAGTCTAATTAATTTTGTTTAAAAAGATATAACATTTATTTCATTGGGACTCTTTACTCCTAATGAAAATTTTCAGATACTGAAAGGCTGATCATGAATGCATGGTATGATTGCTAAGAGCTGCAACTATACTAACTACATCTTGCATTAAAAGTCCTGTTGTGTGAAACCACAACTAGGGACATTTTGTATGTGTCAAAGCAGAGGTTGGGAAGGGCCTACTTAATGACATAATCAGGAGCCACTGTCTATAACCTCACTAGGGGCCACCTATCAAAATCCCAGGGCCTAGAAAGCTCATGACCCGGCAACCCTGGACAGAACAATTGGTGTGAACAATTCTGTCTGCTAACATTTTTGTCTCCCTCCTTCCCTTCCTGCATTTAAAGACTAAGGGGACCACCTAAATCTGCCTAACTGGAATTGACCGTGACTGGGAAGAAAGTGCTTGTGAAGACAAGGGAAATAAGTGATAGGAACAGGGTAGGTTCAACTTCCCTTCATCTGAATGCATATTTAGATTTGGAAACAAGACCTCACATCTTGCGAGAACAAACCAAGGCTAACAGTCAACCTGGGCCAAAATATCTGCTCCACATTTGCCATCTTGCTTAGAGATGATGAATTTTGTCTTCATTTTTAAAACTAGTATAAAGTCAAAATGGGACTTTGGCTTCCACCTGAAGTGGCTACCTATATTAGAGTGTGGATAGTTGCAGAGCTCTGCTTGGTAGCCATTTTCTTAATAAACATTTTCTTTATGGCTATTATTCCTCCCCTCTCAGGAAGTCTTGTCGTAGGATAGTACATGATGATGAAACATTATTCTGAAGGGTGTAGGGAGGAAAAAATAAAATAAAAAATAATAAAATAAAATAAAAGTTGGATTCTATACTAGCAAGGCTCTAGATGAACAAAAACCTGACAGATACCATCTTCATCTTCTTTGACTTGAATATAGTATGGATATAATGGGCACCAAAGGGTGTTTAATCATACAAAGTATTTGTTTGTTAATCATACTGCATTGTTTCCCACACCAGTTGCATGGTTAAATAGATGTTCTGTTTGGGCCATTCCTCCAGGCTTTACAGCTCCTGTATGCCAAGTAGAAATGCGATTGTGGCTAACTTTTATATACAGGAATTATCAAAGGCTAAACAGTTAATGGAATCACCTTTGTTCCAATATTGGCACCAGATCACAGAGAGTGGAACTAGATTCCATCTCAGATCACCTAATATATATTTTTCGCTGTTTGTTACAAGACCTATAAGCACTTGAAAGAAAAGAAAAAGTTGAAGAGGTGAGTATGCTTATCTACAGACAGCAGGAGTATTCCTGTGCTTGTTTTTAAATTAGAATGTCCATGCGAGCAGCTGTATGTTTTACTAACAAAATCAAAGACACAAAGAAATGTATTGGGCTTCCCACACAGGGAACCCCTTAGGCTTTGTTGTCCTAAAAGGAAACTGGGCCAATGGGATATAAACTTGAGGTTGTATAATTTTACAAAGGAAAACACCAACACTCATGCCAAGAAGTGGAGCCTTATTATAACAATTGATATACATGCTATACAAGCTTTCAGATAATATAAACCGTAGTAATATTAATTACAGGAAGTAACTAATAAACAGCGTTATTTAGATGATTCACCCCCATGACAAACTCAATTTATATTTTATATGCTCAGCTGATGAGGATTCTGCAAAAGAAGGAAAACAGGGAGAAATAAATCAGGCAAGAGCTTAAGAGGTATAGTGCTGAGACAGAAGCAAATGGGTCTAGATCATAGATGGCCAGCTCACAGGTGATGCAGTTCAACTCAGCCTCTGCCATAGTTTTTCTCACTTGACAAGAGGTGCTGAGATGTTTTGCCTAGCCAACACCCTCTCCGTGCTCCAACAAGGTCTCAATGTAATAAACATTAATCTGTAATTGTCTTGCATGTTAAGAAACATCAGCAAAGGATATAGGAATGACTCACAAACATCCTGTTCCTACATTTCCAGGTATCTTGGGAAGATGTAGCCACATATCTATCCAATGAGGAAATGAAATGGGTGGTAGATGTCTATCCCACAAAATGAAATGAATTTATAAATGGAGCACAGTCAGGCCCGGCTGGGTCCATTTTGATTCATTTCGACATGAATGCTGTCAGCATAGCCTGGCAAAGCTACCTTCTGGGATTTCAGTCCCAGCGAGTATGGCTACTGGAATGATGCAGTGTCTCAGCCCTAGATTCTAGGGAATTCTGGAAAAAAAGAAAAGATGTCTGAAGGAAGAGCTGCTGAAATGCATGCAGTGGCTAAAACAACAAGCTAAAAAAGAAAAAAAGTAATGAACGCGCTTCTGAAACATTATTAACAAAAGGAGTTTGAACAAAGGAATATCAAAACCTAAACACCTTTTATAATTATAATGTTTAAAATACAGTGCGCTCACCTCTCATGTGCCCCCTGCGTGCATGAATGTGAGGTCATGTGAAATCTCATATCCTATTATAGTCAACGGATGTGATGGGTACACACCTGCACTGCCACAGATTTGTGCATGTTACATCCATTGACTACAATGGGATGCAATGCTTGCATTTTTTGTTTTACATGGAGGTTCCTGGAATGGAACTCCTGCATATACTCTAATATGCTTTTAAAAGTGTTGCACAGTCTGAAAAAGGATGTGTGACCATCTGTACTTCCTGTATTGACTGTTCATTAAAGTGTATTAAGCAGCTTTTAGCTAGATTCCCCTTGAGATTAACTATTGCTATCCTGTCAGTAAATATTGGAGTGGAGGAGGGTGTAAGAGAGAACTTAAATTCATAGATAAACGAAGAGTATATAGCTCAGATGTTCTTCAAATTATTGTAAACCAGATCATCCAAGCAGACTGTCATTGAGATGTTATGTCATCTCTTGAAAAGCCTGGAGCACTACAGATTTAATGAGTGCATCACCCGAAAATTCCAAGAAGTATTATGCAAATGTTTATCCTTGTGGAGATGATCATTATGCATCTGTTTTCTCTGAAGAACTAACATTTAATGAGCCATGCTCAGCTCTCTGTGTAACACCACAGAAGAAGTGGACGTGTTGCTCCAGAACCGCCTTTATCTAAATAATCTTAACTGGGAGCTGTGTAATGAAGGATTGCACACACAGGAGTGGTAGCAAAAACAAAGATATTGTTTCAGAGCACGCCACAAATAAAGGTTTAAGATGATAGAAAGTGATATTTACTGAAACTGATCAAAAGTGCAACATGTTTTGACCTATAAATATTTTGAGGCTTTCTTCAGGGTGCGATGAAATTTAAAGAACAACACATAAAGACATGTATTGAAACTTATGAAGGCATATAACAATGAAAAAGGCACTTTTAACACTTTATAGCATTCCAAGAAGTGTCTCCTTCATTCATATGTTATTAGCTGCTTTGAGTCTTAGTATTGGGAGAAAGGTAAGATAGAAATCTGTATTACCACTACTACTAGGTTTTATTACATGCTTTCTAATTTCAGCTTTCTCTGCCATTTCAAGCATGATAATTACATAAAAAGCAGTTCTAAGATGCTGCAAAGATGGGACTTCTAAGGTCATTTCCGCACTACACTGCAACAGTGCTATTATTCCACTTTCAATATTCTGTGGAATTCTGGGGTCTGTAGTTTGCTGAGGCCAAAGAGCTCTCTGGCTGAGAATTCTAAATGCCCCTCCCTAAACTGCAAACCCCAGGACTCCATAGGATGTTGGAAGTAGAATAATAGCACTATAACAGCATAGTGTGGAAATGGCCTATAAGAGGCGGGGGAGTGGGGAAGATGCTACACAATGTTTTGTACTTCCTGGTAGATTTTGAGAATATCTTCTCACCGAGAGATTTCATCTCAAATTTCTACACACTTGTTGTGAAATTTCTTACTTCTTCTAACTCCCCAGAGGAAGAAGACTTAGAAGCAGTGAAGTTCTAAGCAGTCTGGAAGTTCAGAATGAAACACACAAGGAGTTACAGAATACATCTGCATACTCAAACACACATACACACCTTCTTTCCAGAAATGCTATTTGCATTTCAAGGAAAGTTGCTGAACTTGCTGTGCATCTGGGGCAGTAGATATACTCGTACATCCACTTGTTAGTGCCCAACTAGAGCAGAGTCAAGGAATCAATTAAATTTACCCATGTGTTGATTTATTATTTAACAACCCACTGAATAGGTTAACTCTGGTTGGAATTAACCAGCTGGATTCCAGGCACTGTCATGAAAGGACAGAAAAGGGTTAGCTACTTACTTGTGGGCTTGTATTTTTGCTGTCAGTGATGAGGAGAGATGACTGTGAGATTTTCCTCCTCATGTGTTTTGGGCTTTGATTTGAGTGAGTGGGGTCTACCATTTGCTGCTCTCTCTCCAGCATCAAAATAGGTAGGACTGTTCCTGATTGACCAAATCATTTTTTCCAAATCACTTTTTGACTAGAGTGACGAAGCCGCTTTTTATTTTGTATTGTTTTTTTGGTCTACAGTTCACAGAATCCCTACTCAGTATGGCCAGTGGCTATGATGGGTGGTGGATTCAAAAAGTTGGATTATTCTAGTATAATTTTTCTGGGCTCTGGCAGTGGAAAGAACTATGCATTTAATTCTTCCTTGAAGAGATATAAAAGATATAAGAGATATAAAAGTTTAAATATATGACTGGCATACCATTGATTGGAACCAGCTAGATTACTAACTGAATCCTTTGATAAACACAATGGTAATCAACACAAAGGTAAATCCAATTAATTCAATGGCTCTACTCTAATTGGGACTAATAATAGGATTTAGGCCTATGTTTCAGGTGTCTTCACGACTGAGCCTAAGGAAATTCAGGACCTATTAAAAGTATCCTCATTCCTGTATGCTGAGTAATTCAGAAAATGTATACAGGCTTTCATAGAACCAGTGTTGTATTCTTGAAGCTATTGGATTGTAATGAATGACCAAGCAGATCCCACAGCTGTAAGCATTCAGAGTGGAGCAATTCAGTTTGTTTACAGGATACATCAGAAGTGATTGTCAGGCTATCTTGAATGTACTGAGCCCTTGAGAAGCCTCACCCTCTGTGGAGAGAAGGATATATAAACTACTGTCTTGTCTTATTCATCAGCATACTAGTCATTGCAAGGCAAGCTTGGGAAATAATTTGACCCTTTTTTGTTCCTTGCTTATTGGAATATAAGAGCATGAACCTAACTTACCTCTTAGCTTCCTGATGGAGGCTTTGGGGCTTTTAGTGGCTGCATGACACATACACATCCCATTGCGACATCTTTCTTGGGTGGGGAAGTGCAGTGATAGTGCCTATTAAATGTCTGCCTGTAATGGAGTTGTTAAAGGATGAAGAGTGTGTTTATTCTTTTTCCTGATCAAGAACCTCAGTGTTAAGCTAAACAGATTCTTTTTGCTTTTGCTTCTTGTTACTCTACCAGTTAACTGCTATCCTAACTTGGCATTATGTTCACTGATGTTTCTACCTCTGTTTTTTTTAAAAGTTTTTTTTTTAATTAAAGTTGTAAATAGAATACTGAAAAAAGGTTAACAATACAAATCAAGGAATTACACCATTACAGAATCATAAACATGATTATTCAGATTTGACTACTGAAATAGCTTCCTACTTAATTTCCTGGCTCAGTTCAAAGAGTTGTTTTTGATCACAAAAGATCTTGATGGCTTGGGACTAGCATACTGAAGAAGATCCTGTCTGCATTAGTTGCTGCCCATACATTTTTAACTTAAAGATTGCCCCCACCATCTGAAAGTGGGGAAGTGACCTACTTGGTTGTGGTACTACAGCTGTGTAAAGCGCTTCCTAATTGACATCTATTTTGGTACAGTTTAGATGCAAACAAAGAATTTTTAAAATCTGCTCGATATAAGTTTAATGTTGCTTTGAATTTGCTTTTATTTCTGCACTCAGCCTTCCAAACATGCCTTGCCTTGGAAGAGTACAGTCGACCCTCCACATTTGTGGGTTTGACTTTCACGGATTTGATTATTTGTGAGTTTCTCCAACCTCTGTCCCCCCTCCTCAAGTGCTTCATTTCTGGGTGAAAGCTTCCCTCTCTGAGATTCTGATCAGGCCACATAGCCCTTTAAAAACCCATCTCTTGTTCCTCATCCTCCTTCACCAGCCTCTGCCTGGCCAACTTAGGATGGCTTATAGCCCAATTTCTCAGCACCACAAACCCTCTCCTGGTGCTCCCCCACGCATCCAAGGAAAAAGATTGGTGAGAGAGAGGACATATAGGGCTGCCATGCAAATCCTCCCCTCCTTTCCCTGACCTGGTTTGGACTCTAGGTGTTCATTCTTCTCAACATGCCTAAGTCCCCTTCCCACAGACACAGACACATTTTGATATTGGTAATTTCCCCACTTTTGCTAGAGTCCTGCTCCCCTAACCCTAGCAGACGTGGAGGGCCAGCTGTATTGTGTGTTTCCCTCTCAGGGAAGGGACAGCAAATCAGAGTGTAGAAAAACTTTTTTGGACTATAACTTCCAGAATTCCCATGTTGGTTAGGGAATTCTGGGAGTTGCAGTATCTTAGATCCCCCCCCCAAAGCTCTGAGCTTGATTTTCATGGCACCCATTTTTGTGAGGTTCAATTCGTTGTCATTTTAGGGTGTAGATGCAAAAATGTTACTTAGTACAAAATCTTGATTTTTAAATGCATAAAAATAAATTGGATATGATAAAAAACAGTGGCCATTCTCACAATCTTTGGGAGAGAACTTTCTTTCTGACTCAGCCTTGTCTGGTAAAGACACAGAAGAAGCCTTCTTGGCAGCTACCCCTAAGCTATGGAACTTCCTCCCAAGGGAAACTCAGTTCTCTTCTCTCTTTTTGACAGCACACCTTCCTATCTAAACAGGCCTTCAGCCTTTACCTGGATGGTGCAATGGGTGTGCTGTTTTTAACATGTCATAAGTGCTTTATGTGTTTTTAATTGTTTTAAATTAATGTTTCAAAAGTAATGTTTTAATTGGATTTTTAATTTTTATAGCATATGTTGTGTTAGCTATTTTGTTTTAACTTGTATTATAAGCCACCTCGGTGCCATTTTAGCTGAAAGGCAGGATATAAATCACCTAGACAAATAACTACACCCATTGATTCATTCATTCTCAGGACCTCCAAATGCCAAGCAATTTCCAAAGGGAAACAGGGTATTGTTCCAAAGGGTATTTCCATGTACCCATCTAGTATTTTCCCTTCCCATCTTTCAGGATCATATCAACATCTGCTTGTTCCGTTCTTTGCAAAAACAGAATTAATCACTGCTTCAGGGCACTGTCTTCATGCCATGGGACACGGATGGATGGGTTTCATGTCACCATCCATCCACAATCCATTATTTTCAATGGTGTGTGCAACCAGATGCAATTATTATTCATCCATGTGATGTTGCTTTCAATGAGATAAAAATCTGGAAGTGATTGTCATTGTTCTTCTACACTGTGTTACTTTCAAAGGGATGCCCATCCAGAGTGTAGCTGTCATCTACCTACAATGAATTACATGCAGCACATGGCACATTGAAATGTGGCTGTTGTTCATTTGCATGGCATCACTTTCAGTTGACTAAACCTCTGGATGTAGGCCCATCATGTTACCTTATGTTTACTAATGTACCTGCATTCTGCCCTAATTTGTCATCAAATGATGGCTACACTAGCTCAAGGGAGCATCAGTTTATTTTATCCGGAAAGTGGACTGTTCTATATTTACTAGATGGTACTTCAAGGAGTTCCAGACAATATATTTATGGTTCTTTCTCTCCCCACTCCCAAAAAATTATAACTATATGGAGTGGATTATTTTGAGAAAAGGATGTAAAGAATGTCCACAAATTGTCTCATACTCAGTAAGGAAGAGGGTCTTGCAGTCTCGTAGGGCCGGGGGGGGGGAGATTCGCCAATGTTTTTGGGGGTGTCCCTGCCTGTAGCCACGCTCCCACACACAGTGGCCGCACCGCTCATGCCATAGCCCTGCCTGCCCTTCACACGCTCCAAGCTCTGCGACTGGGGTCTTGACATACAGAGATGACTTGTTGAGAAGGTGGTCAACAGCTGTGATTTTTTTTTTTAAAAAAAATTGGGACCTCTTTGATGAACAATTAATTTGTGCAGAAACATTTCTTTTGGTGCAGAAAACTGTATTCTGTGCAAAGATGTTTTTTATGAGCAAGCATTTTTGTGCCATTTTTTTTCCACAAAAGAAGTCCTGAAGTACCAACAATTTTTGAAAATTCTGAAAAAATCCCTATTCTCACTTTTAAAAACATCCAAAATTCTTTGTTCTTTTTACAAGTATGAAATAAGCAAAGAATTATGTCCTTAGTGAGAGGGAACATGAAGATCATCTGGTGGGTTTCAGCCAGCAATCAGACCTTGGTTCTCTTCAGTTTGCAGTGTGACATTCTTTCTGCTGTGTTAATTGGGCTGAACATCTTTCTTCTTTTCCTGACACCCCTCACACACTACTTTGCATCTTGTTATGAACAGGTGTGGATCAAGGGGAGGCATTGGTGGTGCTCCAGATGTTTTTGGAGTGCAAGTTCCATTGATCCCTCCATAGTCCTTATGATGGTTAAGGCTGATAGAAGTTGTGGGCCAAAAGCATTTCAAAAACACCAAAGTTAGAAATGTAAAGAAATGCATACCAAGACACACATTTTGCCTCCTTATTAGCACTGTCATTATTACCTGTAGGCATTTCTTAGTTCTGCATTATATTAGGTAAACTTGGAAATTTTTTCTTGCTGTACTAGGTAAGTTAAATATCTATAATTAACACCAACAGCTTAGGATTTTTCTATAAATACACCTGGGTACATGCCCTGAGGATTTTTTTTGTTCCTCACTTGTCAGGAAAGTTGGGAGGATAGCTGGTTTGCAGTAAAGGATTTAACTGTCTAAGTGACCATAAAAAGACATCACAAAGGCTAATTAAGGATGTGCCAAACCTGTCTTGGCTATTTCTGGCCCAGTCAAACCCTGAGGTGTATGAATATTCTGTTGATGTAGACATTTGGGTTGGTTCTCTCCCTTGTACAATATATAAAAGGTGGAAAATAGATGACATAAGACTGAGTGTGAAAACAGTGCGCCTCCAGATGTTTTGCCTTTTGTTGTTGTTGCTAAGTACCTTTGAGTTGGCTCCAGCCAATGGCAATCCTATCCTGGGATTTTCTTGGCACAGTTTGTTCAGAGGGGTTTGCCATTGGCTTCCTTTGAGGCTGAGGAAGTGGGACTTGCCCAAGATCAGCCTATGGGTTTCAATGGCTGAGCAAAGATGGTCTACAGCTCCCATAATCCCTTTCCATTGATTATGCCAAAGATTCACCCCTGAGAGCATGAGGGGAATCAAGAACAGAGTGGTGTGAGCGGGAGAGAAAGGGAATGGCAGGGGGTTGGATTTGATGGCCCTAGTGTTCTCTTCCAGCTATATGGTTCTATGAGAATCTGCTATGAATCTATACAACTGGGTATGGATTAGAGCTTATTCTAGCAATAGCAATTATGTATCAAAATGGTTCTCAATCTTTGGTCCTCAGGATGTTTTGGACTTCAAGCTCCCAGAATCTTCGAACATTGGTCATGCTAGCAGGGGCTTCTGGGAACTGACAGCGAAACATCTGAGAACCCTTGATCTATTCTAGGTATGTATCTCTTGATTTGGTTCATGCTCCCTCAGTATGAGAAGATGCTTATGCTCATCATCATCACCATCACCATCATCTTCTCCATGCCATGAACCAAGATTTATTTTTCAGCCTTGCAGAGGTTTTGCACATTTTCAGAACTGTTTTTACATATTTCTGTAAAATGGACAAAATGGAGAAATCAGATAACAGTTCCTTTGTGGCAGACTTTAATAAAAGTAGTAGCATTAGATGGGTTGTTTACTCTCTTTGATCAATCAGCTTGTCCTTTTGTGTTGCTTTTCTATGTGTGTGCTTAGCTTCATAAAAGGAAGAAGACATTAATTTGGTACACTGATTGTGTTTTTGCACAAAATATATTTTGCGCAAATTGTAGAAACCCTATCTGGTGTCTCAGTTTTGCACTGGAGTACCTAAAATCTCACCAATTGTGAATCCGTCATATCCCCTACATGCAATGGAAGATGCTGTCCTTCCATCAATGCTGACACAATGAAGTGTATCCTCTTTGCCTGACATTGCAAAATGTTTTGGAATGGCCTCAACTGTTCTCCTGGTTTGACCTCCACTTTACATTTCTCTCTCCCTTTCTTCCCTTTTCCCTCCCTATGCTCTCTGTGTTTGTGTTAGAACATGTTAATATATCTATACTACCATCTTCTCTGTCTGTCTGTGTAACGAAGCAAGTTGCTGCATACAAAAGCTGATGCTACAGTAAATCAATTAGCTTTTGAGGTGTCTTATTTGGGAAGAGAAATGCTCAAAACATTTGTACATAAGCAAACTGGGGCAAGGACCGATCAAAGTTCTTCTTTGAAAGCTTTTTTAAACCTATTTTTCCATGTCCATTAATGTGCTCTCATTTTAAAAAACAGGTTTGAAAAGAAACTGAAGCATTATGTTCAGTCATCTAGTCTTCCAGTAAGCCCAATTAGCAACAGCAAACTCACCACAGTTAAGGTGAGGGAAGGATGTTGCAGTTTTATTTATATTATTATCACTATTATCACCACATTAAGGATATAAACTCACATTTTTTTCATCCTGAACAAAAAGGGATGAGATGTTGAGATGCCTCATTGAGAAAATGGTCAAACACTACTTTTATTTTTTTGTAATTTTGGAATACCCTATGAAGAGAGGGTATTGCCCTTGCTGGTGGGACAGAGAAGAAGGCCCCCTGATCCTACAGGCAGAGATGGTCCTTTCAAGTATCAAGTTACTTAAGAGTTTAAATGGTACGAATAGCACCTTCATCTTGACATGCAAGATATCTAGTTTCTGTAGATAAGTGTATGAAAACAAACCAGTCTGACCAGTTTATCAAGGATTAAAGTCTTCTGCCATGGTGTCAGGCTTAAAGCTATTTTACTTACAAAGAGAGGGGAAGAGAGTGAACACAGTTTGCCCAGGTCATGAAGAAAAGACCAAACAATGCACATCATTTCATTTCATTTCATTTCATACTGAGTGGCATACTGAAATCACAGGGTTTCTTTCTCTTGCATACATGCACACTTTAAAAAACATCTGAATCTTAGGTAAATCAAGAAGACCCCAAACTAGCAATAATCATTTCTAAAAATATACATACAGCTCAAGCCAGTGATGGAGACAGACTGACTATTCCTTATCTGGGACCAGAAGGGTACCTACGGCAGAGGCAGGGAAGGAGCAAAATGAAAGCATTGCCCAGCCAATTCTGCCCACCCAAAATGAACTTTTCCTCCAGTCCACAAATCTCTAGCAATACAGAGAGTGAGACTTGGAAAGTTATCTGCAGCTAGAACTCTTATATCTGTTGTGTTTGTATTCCCTTAGTAACTTTGTCTGCCTCATTTCTTTGAATGCCTAAATTATATTTCTAAATGAAGTAACAACAAAAGTTGTTACTGCAGTGGTAGAAATTTGGAGACTGAAGGAAAATTCCATCAGAGGGCAGAAACATTTGGGAGGGGGCAATGCCCCCAATTTGCCATCCCATGGCTACACCTCTGTCTGGGACTATTGAAATGTATTAGACTGTAACTCCTATAATTCCAAGCCAGGGTGGTCATTGGATGATGACAATTGTAGTCCCACATTTCTGAACGATGCTGAGTTGGGAAAGATTGAATGCATGTTCCCCTCTACACTGTAACACTGGTAGAAACACATAATATCTCTTCTACTGTGTGTTATTTTCACCTAATTTGATTTCCTAACATCAATATGCTGGGATATGCCTGAGCACGGATGAAGAAGAGGTTCGGGCTAGCAAGCCAAACCCCACTCCCCCAATGGCTTATGAGCTGGGTGACATTAGGGAATGCGGCCACATCCCCTGAATCAGAGAGTGTGGCCATGCCCCAACACCAGCAGCTACCTAGTCCCAGGTCCAACTGCTAAAATGCTCATTGGGCTTCCACAATGAATTTGTGAAGAACTCTGTTCCTCAACCACTTATCCCCAATGGCTGCTTGCCCAACTCCCTTCTTTTCTTAAAGAAATGTCTATGTGCATTCATCCTCATATACTAAGGCCTTGATGTATTTAAGTCTTTTACTCCAAGTCTCAAGTCAAGTCTCTACCTTCAAGTCTCAAGTCAAGTCTCAAGTCTGAGAGCCAACTTTGTACCCCAACCTATATTCCAGAATTTTTGGACAGAGTTGAATAAAATCAGTTTTAACCATTTAAGCAGAGTCAGCCCTCCGCATTTGTGATTTTGCCACCTGCAGCTTCAGAAGTGGGGAATAGGATCTTTCTTACTCACCATTACTGAAGCTCCAAAAGCTTTAAAAGGAAGGATACTTCCTCCTCAAGCCTATTGCTAATGCATTTACTAGTCCCCTCTGAGAAATGCACCCTGCACTCTGGGGAGCAAGTCTTGTCTTCTGCTCTTAGGAAACATTTTAGAAGGCTTCTCCGATATGCAGTGGGATAAGGCTGCTGAGCAGACATCACGCCTGCCTCAATCCCGTTGCCTAACCCATTTGCTGTTCCCTTCTGAGAAATCCACCCACACTTTGGACGTGAGACAGGTTGTCATGTGACAAGTAGGCAAAAAGAGATGGAAGTGTTTTCAGAGTTGTGAGGTTTCTAGATGAATGTGTTATGTTATTGAACCTAGGGCAGCAAGTCAGTCACTAAAAATATACAAGACTCAAGTCAAGTCAGTGCATCATTTATTGCCACATCAAGTCCGAGTCGAATTGCTGAAGCAACATAAGTCTGACTTGAGTCTGAGTCAGTTGACTCGAGTCTACTGTACTAAGGTAAGATGTGTAGGGAACAGGGCATATGACAACACTTGGGAGGTATCTAGTATGCAGAGCCCATGGTCATTGCACAATATGGGCTCCCACATGTTTATTTGAACATGTGGCCTGTGTAGAACAAGTGTGCATGCTGTCATGCAGCCTTTGTGTAGTGTTTCCAATGTACCAAAGTCATTTGTACCTAAAAGTAGGTTCTGTACCTAGAACTTTCTTCTTGGATTGTAGAAAGTATATTTCTAAGTACATACTTTTTTTTGAAGGCTTGGGAAAATCCCACCTTTGGCACTTGAATGCTATCCAGTTGGATTTACTGAACATTAAATCATGGGATGATTGGCTGAGTTTGCTACCAGTTTGTATCACAGTGAGATCACAGGTTGTGCCTACTCCCTGATCCCTTTTCTCACTGGCGCAATAACAGCTCTCTGCCAACACTAACAAAACTGATAGAGAAGGAAATTTTCACTCTATACATTTCTTGATGAGATCACTGTCTGGTCCCCTTAGCAGACAACAAGTGGCATTTTCCTGTAAGAGAAAGAATGGCAAAGTCTCAAAGAGCAACACGTTTATGTAGAAAGTAGGGGTGGGAAATCTGTTAGTTTCCTTTTCTCCCACATTAGAACTTACTAAAACCTCACATTCTTTATGCCCAGAATGTACAGTTTGCAAATGCTGGTATGAAGAATTATAATGTTGCTGGACTACCACTCCCAGCAGCCTAGCTGGCATAGCAAATGTTGGCATTGCAGGTAATAATGGGCATTGCAGTTCAGCATATCTGGAAGGTTACACTCCTGCATTAGATCAAAGAACCACTTTGTCTGGCATTCAGTATCCAAGTTAGGTTGTGAGTGCCGTTGTTTGTGTGTGTGTGTGTGTGTGTGTGTGTGTGTGTGTCTCCTGTCCAATATCATAAGAACTCAGTATAGTCAAAGCAATACCAGTCCTGCAGATCTAGTGGAACTCAAAGTTTCCAGAAATATAAATGTATAACTTTTATATGAGCTCAATGCACAAAAATCAGTCAAGTATATAAAGTGGAGTTGTTGAACCCTGGAGGAGTTTGTATTCCTTTGCACCCATCACATTTTTAACCCTTGCATGTGAGGATCCCTATGCATCCCTATGCATATGGCTATGTAAAATTTATATAAAAGCAATATTCTTCATGGCCTAAGATCCAAAGAGTGCATTAGGTCATGGCTAAGAAATATGTGGCCCTCCAGATATTGTCAAATTACAGCTTTCCTCAGGTCTAACTGACATAGCCATACAGAGGGCAAGGCTGTAAGGCCACGGGGAGGATGTGATATGAGGGGTAGGACCAGCAGTGCAATCATACTCTTTTTGGTAAGTGTGATGGCTCTGTTTGTTAGTAATAGGTGAAAAGATCTCATGAAAGATTTGAATGTTACCAAACCAGATTGTGTTACAAAGCCAGGCTGCAAAATGTTGCCAAAGCAAGATATATTTCCATGCTAGGGGAAGATACGGTAGAAGAGAATAGAAAAATAATAATAATGTAAGTTTCAAAGATATAAAGCTGGAAAGCAGATGAACCAAGCCTGAATTTTTCATTTCAACTGGAACACTGTGCTATAAAAATAATCTTATAATTTTGTTGTTTACCAGAGTACCTTACTATCAAAATAATCCCATAATTCCAGTACCATCCAGGTACATCCAGAAGTCAGAATTAAATGGGATTTGTTTTCAATTTAATTTTCTTAAGACTATGGCCTCTTTTTTGGTTTTATTATTTACATTCATTTGACTCATATTACATAAGGACTGTGCTCAATAGTTTTAAATTAACATAAATGAATAGGTTTGCTGAGTGACGGTTAATGAACACTACTATCTATGCAAATCATTATCATGATGTCATCTGTTATTTCTTAGTTAATTTGGTAGGTGGTGCCCTGTTCTTGCTCTACATAAACAGTAGAAGTGTGATACATACTAGAGGTGAAAAACTATGCTCACTTAGATTATATGTTTTATGGTCTTGAGGACCTATCTGATAACTGTGAAAGGAGCTGCAGAAGATGAAAGAAGATAACAGAAAAAGTGGAAAAATACTTGTGGCAGGATTATGATTATGAGTTTATATGATTTAATCAAACACATTTATCATGGAACAATAATGGAAGAGTATTGTGCACAGGGCTGGACAAAAATAATTTGCCCCAAGATGAAAAGTAGCAAGTGCCCACCACCATTCAAATTAGGGCGTATAGTACCCTGAAGACAGCCAAAGAGGAAGAATCTCTCTCAAGTGCCTGTCCTCTTCCTTGCTAGGAAAAACACAATAACAAATTAAAGAACTAACAATTTGCTGCCCTTTCATGACACTCAAAAACTGCTCCCTGAGGCATCCTCCTCACTCTCATTCATAGCAGAGCCAGCCCTGATTGTGTGACAGTTCAGTTGTATGGAATGGCTATCATGCAGGTAGGGCTTTTTCCATGCGAGTACACAATAAGAAAAGTTAATGATCTGGTCACAGATCATTGTATAACTGTCTCAGGAGTGCCATAAAGTGCCATTATCACTGTTGAAATCATGATAGTCATATGTACAGCATCCTTAAACACTTATGTACACAGATAGCACTTCAAATCTAGCACAACCATAGCCCTCAGATTCAATGGCACCCTTACATGATGCCAAGCTAATCATGTATGTTCTGCTGACCTAACATATGAACCAGAACTTTATTCACTGGAGAAGTGAAGGATTTAGATCCATTGTATATTGCCTTAATAACTTCTTTTAAAAGCACACTTTTGTAGTTGCTATGTGCTTTCAAGTTGACTTCAACTTATGCCGACCCTATCCTGGGGTCTTCTTGACAAGATTTGTTCAGGGATTGGGTTTGGCTTTGCTTTCCTCTGTGTCTGAGAGAATGTGACTTGCCCAAGCCTGAGAGAATGTCCCTTGCCCAGTGGTCATCCAGTGGTTTTCCATGGCCAAGCAGGGATTTGAACCCTGTTCTCCATCACTCAAACCACTACGTCAGGTTGGCTCTCCTAAAACACACTTATCCCCTGCCTTTTCTCTTGGGATTGAAGAAAGTTACATGACATTTTTAAAAAAATAAATAAAAGCTGAAAACATTTGTTCAAGATACATCAGATTTTATAACCCCTCAAAAGCAGGAGAAAGTAAAAAACGGAACAGTAACCAACACTGGAAATTAAGGTGCCTTATGGGTGTACAATTATTTGTGCCCTGAGGTGGTAGCATCTCTTAGGTGCACAGCTGCATTGCAAACACTTCTCCAAGTTTATTTAGTGAAAAGTGTGTGTACTTTACATGTTAGAGCCAGGAGCACTCCCGCTGAAGCTGATTCTACTCCTTCATTTGCTACAGTGACTAAGCGATTGAAAGAAAAATCACAAAAGCCAGAGAAGAAAGGAGCACATTTAAAGGCTTGGCAACACATGGAGGATGCCATTCGTTGCCACTGGTTATGCTGGTTAGGGATGCTGGAATCCACATAGTCCCTACATCTGGAACATGTCACACTTCCCATCCCTGATCTATATTTTTCTAAATAAGACTGCTGAATTCCTCTAAGCTCACCCCTTAAGTGGGAAATATTATTGAAACATTGAATTGGTAGCCACATGGCTTCTTCTGTCAATAGAGCCATTTTCATCAAAGGAATGGAAAGCATGGTTCTCTTCTCTCTTCATGGACCACCAGGCACCCTCAAAATCTGTGTCACAGATACCAAGAATGCTCTGGAACAGATTTGGTGTGGGTGCTGGTTTTACAGGAACTGTAGGATCAAAGACGTGAATGAAAAATACAATCATAGAAGAGAAATCCATTTGCACAGTACTGGATCTTATCCCAAGGGACATACTGTTCTTCAAATAATTTAATAAGGGATAACATCATCCTATTTTTGGTATAACTGTTATTTTTATACTTATACACTAGCAGGGGCATGGCTATAGTAAATGGTGAAGGAGGAATGTCAGATGATTTAAGTGTTGAGCTGTGCTGTGATTGTGTTATTGCCTCATGCTGTCAAGACACAAGTGAAGGAGATGGGAGGATAGCGTGCTTTGTACCACAGGCCAGATGCTTGGAGCATTCAGCTGGGGTTCTGAAGTAAATAAAAGTAACTGTGTTACTTACTTTTGAAAAATGGGAAGGCACAGAGTTATTTCAAAACTGTTAACTATAACAGGAACAAGCTACTTTGGAGGAGTCTTGGAACGATAACAAATTGCTTTTAAAGGGCAGTTGTCCAACTGCAGCCTTGGAAAAAGGTTCGGGTGAATATGGTGAAACTTGATTCTGAACCAAGATAGTGGATTGCGCTATTATTATCTGAAAAAAGGACAGTAAGCAAGAGTTAGAAAGATTTTGCTTCCACCAAAACAATGACACTCCCTTCTGGCATCCTCTTTCCCAGGTCTTTTTGTAGCCCCAAATATTATATGTTGGAGAAAACATATCAAACCTAAAATATTTCTAGGACATTTCCTACCATTCAGAAATAATTAATAATAATTATAATATAACAACAGCAACAACAACAATAATAATAATACAACAGCAGCTGCAACAATGATGTTTTTGATGATGTGAGGAAAATAATGGCTGTCAAGGCTGAGCATAAAAGGGGGCAGATGAAAGCAGGAACTGATGTCTGGATGCTGCAACCATACTTTTAAGTGAGGAGAGCTTTATTAAATTCCGCCTTAGGCAGCAAATTGTCTTGGATCACCACTGATGCTGTGGTATGAAAAGAAAATCAAAGAAACATGAATAAAAGCTCCCCTTGTGGTAGCATTATTTCTGTTCAGGGAGATAACAGCACATTCTGAATTGCTGAGCGGGCCTCAGTTTTGGGGAGAGGAGGGGAGGGGAGGGAGGGATCTATGTACCTGTTTGACATTCTGATAAAAATGATGAACCTCCTCCCCAGAAACACACATACACACAAAGATTAGCAACAATTTGTCTTGTTGCATCAGAAGCTGATTTATTTCATATAGTCCAGCCTGAGAGGAAATTTCAATGAGCTCTTGAATAATTTTTACCTCAAAAATTCTCAGCAATAGGAATAATTTGAAATAACAGGAAAGAAACTGAAGGAGAAAATATTTATTTTTCTGCATCCAGTTCACAGATCTCCCCAATAAAGTCAATCACTGGCTTCATAAATCCCTCAGATATAAGAATTCCCCTCTCGTTTATTCCCAGGCCTAGTAGAATAAAGTCAGGAAAAGGACATAATCATATTCTCTCAAGCTGGCAGCAGGGAGGTCTGAATGAAGCACTTGAATACTGAGGAAAGGAACAGTGTTAGAACAAAATAAATTGAGAGTCTGAAAAAGTTACTTTTTTGGACTACATCTCTCAGAATCTGCAGGCCAGCATAATTCTTGAGTGTGCTGTCTGGGGAATAATAAGGCCAGTAGTCCAACAAAGTAACTTTTCCAGATTTTGGATTATGTTCTTTTTTCTGTGAGACAGCCTCATACACCTGACATGGTTTTTATGTTTTTTTTTCTTTCTTTTTTTGTGAGTTGTCTTTCATTGTTGAATGCAGTCTTCACTTCTGTCATTTGTGAGTTTATTACCAAACCTGTCTCTCACACATGCAGGTTATTTTTGGACCTCCCTGCATAGGTGTATTGCTGCGTGTTGACTGAATGTTGTTGTCTTTTTATGTAAAGATGCTCATTTTGGAATCTTTCTGCTTGAAACACAATATCAGTTATTGAGAATGAAGTGTATATCCTTTTTGAATCGGTATTGTGCTCAGGACTGGTTGGCAACAGTTGATAGTACACACCCCAAACATAACATTTCTGTCTTGTCTGTATGCGATTTGAATTATGGAGCGTTTTTCTGCTCTTTCTGGTAGAACTGCATTTCAAGTTGCCTATTTGAAATTATATTGATTGTTATTTTTTTTCCCTTTTGGCTCCCTCACCCTTGGAGTTCCTGTGTCTTGCATGTAAAAGCCAGGAGTTCCAAATTTAATTTATCATCTCCAGTTTCTAACAATTTAGTGCTCTCCAACCATCTTTCTTTTCATGAGACCACCCCTACCAACAACAAAGCAAAACCTCTTGTCCATTGCTCCACAAGAACAGTGAGGGCTGTTAGCCAGCAAACTTGTTAAGCCTTGGGAGTGGGGAAAAAGGAACAAGTTAAATGTGAAAAGCTATTTTCCTGTTAATGAATGCCTTTTAACCAAAAAACTCATTAGGCCTCACTAGGGGAAGGGGGTAACTAAATATCACATAATTAATTGGATTTAAATAGTAATCTCCAAACTCTATGGCGCATGTAACTAGTTATATTTAATTAGTTCTTTCTAAGCTCTAGAAATTAAAATATCAGTGCTGTGGCAAGTAACCTGCATCAGGGGTGATGATGCTGCTGAATTCCTAAAATATTAAGATATATTACCAGATGGCAATATTTGCAGAGTTTTTAAAATTAATTTATACATATTCATATCCTTGCTTATAGCTTCCCAGTTCAACTACTGAAAGGCACTCTTTGTGGGAACTGTCTTTTTTTTCTTGCATTAAATATTTTTTATGATTTGATTTATGTTACAAGATAAAATCTTGTTGCATAATATAATATAATATAATATAATATAATAACATAATAATAAAATAGAATACAGAATTATTCACCTTAATGAAGAAGAGAAAGGGACTTATAATATGTTATGTTACATTTGTAACCAGTTTATGTTATAACCAGTTTGCGTCCTAAGTGAAATATAATTCAGAACGGATATTTTGTGTTTTAAGGGACTGTGACTATACAATAAAGATTGATTGTAAATGCTAAAAAAATAAAGTACAAAGAGGATCCAACCATTGCCTATTTTCTTGAAGATGATACTTGAAACTCTAGCTTGTGCAGCAGATGGAACGCTGACCAGAATACAATTTAGAAGCCATTTAACACCAGTTTCAAAGGATTTTAACTGCCTGTTGCTACATTTCTGGTCCAAATTCAAGGTGCTGGTGATAACATTTAAAGTTACAGCTTGGAACCTCAATACTTAAAGGAGCACCTCTCCCACATATGCTTGCCTAGGGACTAAGGTCTATTGCAGGAGACTACCAATTGTGGTAATATGTTGTGTCCCACCCAAAAGGAGTAATACACTCTGAGAGAATGTTGGAGAGGGCCTTTCAGCTTGGACATCCCAGTTACAGAATACCCTCGCCTGCTTGGTGCCAATACATGTGTCATTCCAGTGCCAAGTAAAAACAAGGCTTCATATTCAAGCCATTATGATTTCATCCAAATCTGTATACGTGCCTGATTTTAAACTGATTTAAACTGTTTTAGCTGGTTTTAAACTGCCTTGTTTTGATTGCTTCATTTGTTTAACATGCTTTTAGCCTGTTTAAATGTTTCTTACTGCTTTCGATTGTTTGTATGAATTTAATTTTATTGTAGGCTGCCCTGACCTTGGATATAGGGCAAAATATAAATATAAAGAAGATAACTAGATAGATGGATGGATGGATAGGATAATTTTAATAAGTGAGACCCCACGATAACTTACATCTTAGATAATCTGAAGAATCCATTCTGTACATGGTAATTTTCTCAGAAGGCTCCAAGGAAAGTATACCATTTCTTTGGTGGGGCAGAAGCCAATTTTATGCCTCATGTGTACTGTAAAGAAGAGTGTGGGAGATGTGGGGAGGAGGAATGGTGGCAACCAAAGAAGCTGCTGTGTGCATATTACTGCCTGCACAGCCACTAAAAGAACTGCCATATTACTTGGCTAGCCAAGTTTTACTCAGATCCGCCTCTTGCCCATTTCTACAATCATCTGGCCTAGGAGCAGTTTTTACCTCTCCTCAGCCTTTGCCTGCCTTGTCTTATGACACCTCAAGGACTCCTACTCCCAGTTTCAGGGTTTGCTTCTGAAAAATCAGGGAAATAAGTACTGCTGACCTGACCAGCCTACCAGGAGTGTTGAACTGGGAAGCACTCTACACTGCAATATGCTGTTGCAGATCTCAAATGTAGACTTCATATTCCATTCTATCAATATATCATCACAGTACAATGGGAATTTTCACAGAACCATTCTTTATCCATTTAATTTACAGCATATCTGTAACCTGGAGGAGTGAGAGATCTTGTTGTTGAACTAGGGCTGGGTGGAGCGCAGTGGCAACACCAGGGAGAGGGGTGGACTGTGAGTGTATTAATTCATTTAAATTCCACAGTGTGTTGCAGGGTAAGTGCGTGGGCCTAAATAAGTTGAGCTTTTGACAGGTAAATACTCGAATCCTGGATGCAAGATCAAACGGGTTTTTACCTGCCTTTCAGTCAAAGAAACTCATCGGGTACTTAACACCCACCCAAGAAAACACTCGCATCTACCAGAGTCTACTACAAGCTGATCTGCCTAAATGCACAGAGCTGTGGGTGTTTATGTGTATGTGCTATGAGGGAAGGCAGGGAGGGGGGGAAGAGATTAGGGGCTGACAGAGAGATGAGTTGAAGTAGAACAGGTTTTTTTTGGGGGGGGGGTTGGTTAACCTGGATGTTTTTGCACACTGACATGCATGTGAGTGTGTTTCATTTAATCCCAATTCTGAGGTGATAAAAAGGCTAGACTTTGTCATCACTCTTTCTGAAAAATATTTTTATTAAGAATATTATTATAATATTATTATTAAGAATAATATAAAACTATAATAATATAAAACAACATATAAATAAGACATATCTAACTGCAAGACTAGAATACCCTGCTACACAAATACATTACAAACTAACTGAACAACTACAACCAACCTCTACAAAAAATATACATCTGAATTCTGATTCCCCACTAAAATGGTTGGTGTTATCACCACAGTATACTTCCTCCAAAAGTCATACTTATGTACATAGCATTGTTAAGAAAAAAAGACTAGTCGTTTGTATAACATTATATAATTTTAATACTACTAAGTTAAAAAAAGAGGTTAACACAATTACATTTTCATTAATACCTAACATTAAATACTAATCCAATTCTACCAAAGCAAAAACGTTCCTAACCTTTATCATTAATCAAAACTTCTTACAGCTTGTTTTCCTTCAGATAATTTGAAGTGTGTTGTAACCCTTTTCCATTGTTACTTATATTCAGTAAGAAAACCATTACTTATTGAAGTCATTAACTTGTCCATTTTCGCCATGACATTTGTTATCACTCTTGACATTCTCTGTCAACACAGCATAGGCCATGCCACCTTCATGCCACATATTTTCATAGTAGGTTTCAAAAAATTCTCGCATTACACATTCCTGGTTCCTTGAATGTTTTACAAACTCTCCCAACCACAATGCATTTCCCTGAGAGTAGTGAGTCCCATGGCACAGATAAACAGAAGTTCTTTAAACCAAATTCTCTCTGCAGTGAACATGTATTAAATGATATTCCCTCCTGGTGCAGCATCGCCTCTGCTGATGGAGGGAAGAGACCTTAAATGGCCCTTCCAAAAGCAGAGATAGGAAACTGATGGCTTTCAGTCTTTCCACTTTGAAAGCAAGTGATAGTAACGCATCACTTTAATATGTAATGCCTCTCCTTCCTACTTCCACAGTTTCCTCAGGATTTCTCATGTCCTGTTGTAGCACAATAAACTGAGGTTTCCCTTTATCTTCACAAGATTTTACAACCATGTGATTTATGTCATGAGCTTTGTAGTGAAGAAAATGTCATCAGCTGAAAATGGAGCCAAGTGCATGGTGTGTAGATTTCTATACAAGCCATTATATAGTCATCAATTCCTGTATGTTTCTGAAGCTGAACAGGTGAGTCTCTGATTCATGTGCCCCTACTATTGAAAGTTCAATGCATGGCTAATGGATGCAGGGGTTTCTGTACAGCAGCTCCCTCCCTTTGGAACCCCTTCTCTAAGAAACACTATTTGAACAGTTAACGTTTGCGTTTTAGAAGGAGGCTGTTATGTTGGAACTCTTCTGTCTTTAAAATAATTCCTCCCCCTGCCCTCAGCACATTTAAAGACTCTTAACTTCTCTGCAAGCTGTTGAGGCTGGTAATGTTGCACATCAGTTGGAGAAAGAAAAATGTGACTTGAAACTTGGAACACTTATAAAAAAAATTGAGTGTTTTTAAAAGAGCAAATATCTTAATAGGAGAGATTATTGCACATAGCAAATGTTCTATATGAATGTCTCTAGTGCCACCTGGGGCCCTTTCTCACTACATAGCTATGGGACTATGATGCTACTTTAACTGCCATGATTCTATCCTGTGGAATCCTGGGATTTGCAGTTTAGGGATAGGTATGTAGAAATCTCTGCCAGAGAGCTCTAGAGCCTCCCCAAATTACAAACCCCAGAATTCCATGACACTTACCGTTGAACAATTGCACTATATTTCTGTAGTGTGAAAGGCCCCTAAGTAAAATATTAGCATTCCCTGCAGATTTTAAACTAACTTTCAATGTGCACTTTTAATTTTTTTAAGACTCAGATGACTGTTTATTTATATGTATTTTGATGCCATATTTAAGCAACAATTTCCAGGACACTTGAGAAATAATACAAAGGTTACATATGTCTTATTCTAGTTCTGAACTACAAAATCTCAAAGTTGTTACCAGTGTATCAGTTCTGACATGCAAAGTTCATTGAAACAAGAGAATCTGTGAGAATTGGCCCTCCCTACCAGTCCAACTACCATGTAATAATGTAGTTTCCCTGACATGAACCACTTGGTAGATTGAGGATGTGTATATCAGGGAGGAAGGGCTATTTAGTGGAATGTTCTTCACTTGTTTACATTGTCAAAACAACTGATCCTCCTGGTATGGAACCCTTTCTCTGTCTTAAAGCTAATTTCTCTCTCTCTCTCTCCTCTCTCTCTCACACACACACACAGTTTCAGTGCTGTTCAGCTTTAGCTGCTTTATGGCACTTGTCTGAAATGATGCATGTACAGCCAAATACCCAGTCTAATTACCCCTGCAAAACAAATATGACTAAATTGAGTGCTGGAGTTAAAAATAAAAGTGGCCAAACATTTTAGACTGTGAAAAAAAAATTATTAACAAGTCTTATTCTGTGCTGCTTATTTTTATTTATTTATTTTTTGGGTGGGGATTCTTGTTGTCTTCCAAGCACACTTCAATTTTTCTTCAATTTCTGCAATTTTTCAACTTAGAGAATTGATGAAACTCATCAGCAAATACCCAGCCCAGACATATCAGTTATTAGAAACAGGAGGATAAAGAGATGTAACTAGGGACAAGGGTTGTATTTCAAAACATCTGTTTGGTTACTTACATCTGCTTTTGAGGCTAGCAGCAGAACTTACAAAGTGGCTTCTGACAAAAATGAGTACAGTTGCCCCTGCACATTCACTAGGGCTAGGGGCATGGGACCCCTGCAAAAGTGGCAAAACCATAAATATCAATATGTGTGTGCCTGTGGGCAGGGGGCTGAAGCATGGTCGGGAGAATATGCACCCAGGGTCCAAACCAGGTCATGGAAAGGTTGGTGGGTCAGCATAGTAGCCATATACTTCCTCTCTCTTGCCCATCTCCTTCCTTGGGTGTGTAGGTGTCATAGGAAGAAGATTTGTGATGCTGAGAAATTGGGCTGTGAGCCATTCTTAGCTGGCTAGACAGCAGCTAGCGGTGGAAGAAGAGGATGAGAGGTTGCATAGCCTGATTGGAGCTGCCAAGAGGAATGGTGCCCCGAAAAAGGAGCACTTGAGGTGTGGGCAGGGGGGAGGAATTGGAGAAACTCACAAATAATTAAATCCATGAAAGTGAAACCCATGAATGCGGAGGGCCAGCTGTATAATGATCTGCTGAAGCCATCCATAAATGAGAAGTGGTAGGAAGCCACTCTGAGTCCCTGGGTGATTCTTGCCACTGTGTAGTTAAGGATAGTTCCAGCATGTCACTATATTCAGTCTTCCTTAAAAGTAACTTGTCAAACTCTGGAAAGCTGATGTCTGACCCATCTGCTTATACTCAGAAACCTCCAGCCATTTTAAGAATGTTTGATGGGACATGAAGTAGATATCAGCACTATGGACTGTAGGGATTGTGGATTCCTAGAGGCCTCTGTCTTCTCCAAGTTGTGGCAAAGGACAGTGTGGGTTTCACCACAGTAAAACTGGTCATCTTGTCCATGTCCCCTCAACATTCTCCACTATTTCTTGATCTAGGCCAGAACTTTGGGCATTTCCTTTTGTGGACTACGAAGTTCTCAGAATTTCCCAGCCATCCTGGGCACCAAAAGGGAATCTCCAGCTATACCTATACTCAAAAAGTAGGTACAGGTATACCTTGGTTAATGAAGTCGATGTGTTCCTGAACATTCTTTATTTAACTGATACTTTGGTACCAGAGGCAGAAATAAGATGGAAAGAATAGCGATAAGTTCTTATAGCAGCTTGAACAGACTTTTTATTCAAAAGAAACAATATGCACATGCAACATGAAACAGCCAGGTCAGGTAAGCCTTGCATGAATAAACAAAAAACATTTGGAATCTTCTAGAGACCACATCAAGATTTCTTCTAAAATGTATCCAGGGATGATTTTTCCTTTCATCACTCTCCATTTTCCTAACAGTGTCCATTCTGGTGACCAGACTTATAGATCTATACTTTTTAACATGCTTGGGGTGGAGGTGGGGAACTGGTGAGGCTTATCTTCTCCCTCCTTTTCTCTCTATTTTGCTATTGCTCATGCTCACACATGCTCAGTAAGAGACTGTAAAGGCCACTGCTGTTTACCTTGCCTGCTTTTAGCAGGCACACCTTGCTACAGTTGGATCCCTGCTCAAACTTTATTGTGTTGTTTACTACAGACATGCTTCTGCAACCTAATACTGAAAGTGTATGTTTCTCCAGGTCTCCTTCGTCCTCCTACTGCTGATGCTGCTAAAAAACTTCTAGCTATACAGACACCAAGAAAGAAAAGGAGCCTGGGCTGGCATAAAAAGAAGCTTCTTTCTCATAGGCTTTCTTAACTGAGGTATGCCTATAATCTTGTTTTAAAGAAAATCTTGACAGACTGTAAATTTTGGTGAAAAATGGGCTCTTCCAGTTTCTCCACTTATTCTGTTCTTAGAACATCTCTTCTCTCTCTCTCTCTCTATCCTCTGATACTGAAAAAATGATTATTTTAAAAGAGTGGAAGGAAAACAGTACATGCAGCTGTAGAGACCTGCATGTGAACTTTCAGTTGCTTGCATGTGAGCAAAATTTCAAGAACATTACGTTAAACTGGTTTATATTGTCTTCAAGTTAGACACTTCAATTAATCCTACAATAATTCACAGTCCTCATGTGCTCTGACTGGTTTTCAACTGCTCATAATTCAGATCGTTTCAACATGGAAGGGTTTGGTTTCTTATATTTATGTTTTAATTGACATCTCATGTGGCTTACCAGAAGGTTTAATGATAACATGGGAAAATCACACAGAGGAACATATATCATTAAGAGGTTAGAGTAATGTCTGGAATAATCAAGAACTGAAAATGTTGTTGGCTAAAACAAGAGTTATGTTCACTCACTGTAACTAATTCAGACATCATCAAAGATAGTCTGTGGTCCATGGACACCCAGACTTCCAAGGATCCACAAACCAGATGCCAAAAATGTTTTTTCCCATTTACTTTTTTTCTGCTTAACTTTGAAAATAATGGGAGTCTATAGCTTTAACTACAGTGATGCAAAAAACCATGTGAACAGAGAGGCATGCTCCTTGTTTTAAAGCAGGTCCCCAAAGCCTTTGGAAAGTACAATTCTGCTTTACAGCAAGGCATGCTTTCCCTGCATGTATATTTTTACAAGAATATGCAGTTTAGTTTTGTTTGTTATAGCTGCCATGTTGCCAAGGTTATTTTTGCTCCAAAATTATGGTAGCAGCAGTAGGTGAAGTCCTATTAAGTTCAAGGGAGCTCAGTTCATCCCTTTTACTGGTGTTGCTGCAGTGTTTCCAAGAACTATCTTTCCCAAAGGTCTACTTTCATCTTCCATCCCAGTCCAACCCAAGTCTCTCACACCATCACAATCTTACATTTTTTGTACCTTCTTCTACCAACTAATTTCCATCATGGACAGCTCTTCATATAAGTTGCATCACAAAATCTTCTGTGGTGTTTTTGGAGTTTCCAGGATATGTTCCAAATTTGTGTAGGAGCCCTGAAGCTATCCTAAGTACTAAGTAGGTACTGGCCTGTCACTACTAAGTACTAAGTAGGGCTGGCTTATCACTAGGCAGAGTGAGGTAGCCAGCTCCGTCCCCTGATTTTGAATATCATGAACAGGCAGTAACTAACTAACTATTGTTGAATTTTTACAGGCACAGACAGAGAAGCACTTTTAGGATTTCCTCCTTCATGTGCCAGTACTACCTGGCCAGTTTTGGATACTGTGCATTATAACCCTGGCAAAATAGCTAATTTGTTGATCTGCAAATGTCTTGGTCTAGCCCTAGATTTTTTTTTTAAAAAAATCCCCAACAGACTATATAACTAAATACACATAAACAGGCTGATGTGTTGACAAGTGTGAGCCTAACGGCTCCTGGCACTGCTGGGTATGTGGCTGTGCAGTTATGTAGCAGTCCACCTCCTGATGTACAACTGTTCTGTTTGGAAAGCTGGTAACAGCCCAGACTGAGATGTGAGCTGAACAAGTTGGGATCATGTGGCTTCTTTGACTTGTATGCATGGATCTTAGTCCATATTTGCAGGCTGAAAAATCATACCCACTGAATTTGGAGGAAGTCCCGCTGAACTCAGTCTGACTAGGCTTGTGCAGGATTGTTCTGTCAATGTGCCATTTTGGTTACATGAACTCCTTTGTAGCCAGACTTTCTTTTCTTAAGGAAATTCTCCAAGCTACTGTATCTCCTACATCTGGGATTCTGTGTAGTAATTTCTTTATTTAGTTGACGGTTGCCAGACCTCAGGATCTGGCTCTGAGTCTCCAGTTTTTGTGGGACGTCTCCAGGCAGAAGATATGAATACAAATTCTCCAGTTGTGGTGAATCAGATTTGGGCAAGAAGAAATAGCCAGGTGCAAATCTCCAGCTCATCCTGCAGAGCAGCAGCTCATTAAACTTTGCAAAGATTAATTGATTTGTTGCTATTACTTGCAAAGAATTTCCAGAGGGTAAGGAGTCTGTGTATTTACTTAGCTTCTTCCTTCCCTCTCAGTTGTTGTGGTGCCAGGGCTCACCTTCCTCTCTGCTTGCATCCACCTTTTGGTTAGAAACAAGAAGGGTAGATTAAATGTGCCTTATCCTGTCTTGCCAAGCAGATGAGTAACTTAATGGCTGTTGATGCTCAATGGCATAACCAGGGGCTGTCTCAGGTACTGACTCTGAGAACACAGGGCCTGGGACAGTACTGAACTGGCAATCCTTGTGGTAGTCATAGCTACATTATGCCCTATGAATCTCAACAGGAAAGTGTAGTAAAAACCACAGTTCCAGAGCATATGAATGTGTGAACTGAACTTCTTTCTTTAGTGAGTCCATGACAGACATATACATACTTGTTGTAAATAAAATTAAAAATAAAAGATCTGTTTCAGAACTGATGTGGCTGCCATGTTTGACAAAGTGGAACTACCTGATCTGAGTTTACTTGTTTTTTTTTCTTTTAAAAAGGCAAATATTGACACTGAGCTTCTTAAAAACAGAACTGCCCTCAAAATGTGTCATTATCTTCGCACCTTTCTTAGGTTTTTTAAAAAATGTCATCCTGCTTATTTGCTTGCGAAATCTTTCTCCAGGTCACATTTGTTCAGACTATACAATTAAAAAAAAAAAAAGACTGATAGAGGCCATTTCCACACCGGGCTTCTGTAATGGTGCAGAGTGACCTCTCACGGAGGTCTTCTACACCGTAGAGTGGACTGGCGTGGACTACTTTTTGTAGTTCCACATGAGAATCCACTCAGGAGCAGCCGGAACTAGCCGCACGGCGTGTTTTTTAAAAACCTCCTTTTCAAGGTTTTTAAAAAGCATGGAGCACACAGCCCCATGCCGCTCTGTCGCCTGGCTCTCACGCGGATTTGCAGGAGCACACAAGTGCGTGCCTGCAGATCTGCCGGGGGCAGGCTTCCAGTTGGGGAGGTTCTCCGGTTGGTGAAGAGCCTCCACCAACCGGAAGCTGCCATTTGGGACGCCGGAGGACTGCGGAGCAGCGAGCTTGCGCTGCTCCGCGTCGTGACGGACTTACCCGGCTGCTGGTAAGCTCCGTTTTTGGGCGTTTTCGCCCGTTTCCCCCCCCCACATGTGGAAAGGGCCAGAAAGAAAGAGAGAGATTTGGCAGAAATTCCCTGATAGTATCACATTTACTACATAACCTGTTCTGAGATATTTTTAAACATTACCAGCAGCACCCTGTAAGAGAAAACATATAACAGTATGGCATCCCCTTAGATCAAGGATGGGCAACTGCAGAAGGCTGGAGGAGGCACATTGCCCCCCGGAGACCTTGAAGGGGCTTTCTCTCCACTGCAAACCCTACCATAAATACATACATACATACATACATACATACATACATAAATGCCTGCCTACCCACCTTTTTGCCCACCCAAACAATCTCCAGAGAACCAGGGGTGGGGGCTTTCTCACCATGTTTTGATTTTGCTGGGCCATTTTAGGTCCAGAAGAGGCCTTCTTTAACATCAGGAAGTGAGTGATGTAGAAATCATCTTCTGTTCACTTCCTGTTTCAAAAAATGGCCTCTCTTGGTTGTAAACTGGTGGAGGGGAATGTAGTAGAAATGCCCTCTGCACTCCCTAGAGGTCATTTGGGGGCACTGTGAAGGAAAAAAAAAGCCTTTTTTTAAATTGACATCTGGGGCCAACCCTCTGCTTACCCCTGCCTTGGTTGGAGAGATCAGTCTATTACTGGTCTGTGTGCATATGACATATGCATTCAGTCACATGTTTCTACTGTTTCATTTTCTGCAAATCTTATTAAATGTTCATAAACATTTGCATTCAAACTGCAAACCTTGGAAAATTATTTTTTGGGGATTATAGCTCCCAGTGGCTATGTTGGAGAGGGATTCTCGGGAGCAATAGTCACAAATTGTAATATTTCCAAGTTCTGATTGATAGTTTTTCCTTCTAAAATATACCTTTTTGAATGCTTTTCCTCCTAAAATACACATTTGTAAAATCAAGAACTGAAATGCAATAGTCAAAGAACTGCCGTAGGGATAGGTTTACTGGTTCTGATGTGCATCCTAGCTCTGGGAGTGAGAATTAGGTTGGTCTGCTGACCCTGCTGGGCAGGGGATTTGGGGAGTCCATTATTCAAAAAGGTAACTTTCTTGAACTCTGCTTCCAAGTATGCCTATATATGTCCAGTGGAAGAATTTCTGGGGAAGTAGTCTGCCTCCTGTAGTCTGCCCTCACTTGTACAACAGCCTTGTTGATCGGGTTCTTGAATGCACGCTCCCTTCCAGACCTCTGGACCTAGTCCAGACTCAGTTTGGGTCATGCTCCTGGAACAACAAGGGTGTGGCTGCATACCTGAAAACAAGAGTCACTTTCCTCTTGAAGCAGACTGTCTTAAAGAGATGTATGACTATGTTTAGATTTAACTATGAATGCTTGGTGATGAAAATATGAAGCTTACAGCTCAGATCATGTGTAGTGTTCTTTAATACGGCCTGTGTCCCCCCCCCTAATGTGTCTATAAGGTCTCTTTGCACACTCCCCACCAAATAACAATTAGCCACACATTGTGATTAGATGCACAATCTTCTCTCTAGGATCAGTCGTAAAAGAAACTGACTCTGTTGGTTTGCAGCAGAAGCTGGGTGTATATGACACCAGTTGATTTGGTACTGAAAACATTATAACTCTGGTTTCCAAGCAGTTTTTCAGTTTGATAAAAGGTGGCTTGGGTATTTAGATGAGGACGTATTGTCTAGATATGTTATGAAATATTGGTCATAAGCCAACTGGGTAAGTTCTGTTTAGTTTCAGAACTACAAATGAGAAGTGATTCAATTAATCAACTAGAACAGCCACCACTATACCTGGTTTTGTCAGATGTTTTGGACTATGATTCCCAGTATTCTTGGCACCTGGCCATGCTTCATGGGACTGATGGAATTTGAGATCTGTAACATCTGGAAAGCACCATAAAGGATGAAGGCTGGACTAGGGCACTGCACACTGAGAAACATAGAATAAATTACAGGTGAGCTTAGCTTAAAAGGTAGATGCTGAAGATTTATAAAGTGATGTATTAAAACCGGGCAAGATTTAAAGGGAGAAGGAAAGAAATCTTAAGAAATCAAGCACAAAGTACAAATCAAGCACAAAACACAAACAGGTGATAAACTGAAAATTTTCTCAAATAATAAATAGCATTCCATATGATTTCTATGAAGTACTATAAGACCGTGTCACGTCAAATAACAAAAACTATTCCCTGCTTTCTATTGAACATGGCCAGTTAAGAAAAATGGAAAACTATATTTTATCAGATACTGAAGTGTTTAGTGAATACTTCCAAAGTAATTGAACATGCAGGAAATGTCTACTCCTAGGATGATTTTCCAATGACTTTTTGGTTAACCATGAGGATAGCTTGTAATTAAGTGAATTCTCTTAAAGAGGATAGATATAACGTGTTATAAACATAACTTGCAACACATTCCATGTTGGGGTAATAAGAATATAATGATGGCTTTTTTGGATTTGCACAACAACAGGTAACGTTATTTTTTTGTCTAATTCTGGGGTGGGATGTGTAGGTGTTTTGCTGCAAGTCCCACTGTCCTTTACCCTAAGCTATGCTGTGTAGAGCTGATGGGAACTGCAATCCATCTAGAAGGCTACATTTCAGTCCCTCCTGGTATGATGACTAACATTTCCTCATTACCTCTCTCATTACATTTTTCTGGAGCTAAAAAGCTGTGGAGGGGAAGTAACTTTTTAAATATTAGGCTTTTACTTACCTTTTTTTAAAAAAATATAAGTTATTTATTTTTTAAAAAATGAAAAAGTAATGACCAAGTATTGAATAATGGAGCAAGTTACTAATTTTGTTTGCAAAAATAACAATAAATTACTTTGGGAGGTGTTGGAAAAAGTTGCACAACAAATTACTCCCCCCCCCCGCTATAACACTTTATTTTTGGCAAGGGTGAGACCATTATGTTTCTCAATTATAACAAAGAATCATGTATTGAAGAGCAAATTTATTGAAATCCAGACCACACAATAATTTTCTAAGTTGTTGTTTTGTGCCTTCAAGTCATTTCTGACTTATGGTGACCCTAAGGTGAACCTATCACCATTTTTTCTTGGGTTGAGAGTGTGTGATGCATCTAAGGTTACCCCGGTGGTTTCCATGATTGAGAGGGGAATCGAACCCTGATCTCCAGGGTCATAGTCTAATGTTCAGACCACTACAGTGTGCTGGCTCTCAATTTTCTAAGTTACACTGATCTAATTCTACATTTATTGGTTGCCTTTGTCCTTGGGCTGGAGGAACCTTTTCTTGTCCCATTCCAACTCTTTGAAGACATCAAGGTGTTTTTTTCAGGATGATACAGAGAAAGCAGAGACATGTTTGCAAAACAATTGTGTAGCTGTGAGCCTCTTTCACAACACCTAGTTTATCATTCAATGTATGTTTATTTTTCATTGGCATGGACTTGCATTATTTTCCACCATTTGCATGGCAAATGTTGCCTCCCTTAAATGCAGGTGATATAGCTAATCATGTCACTTCTCCTCAAATTGCTTAGGTGTGGTTTGGTGCTGCTATATAAACAAGACAGCTGAAGAACAAATTCCCAAGGAAAATAAACCACAAAAGTTATGTTGAAATACCTCTGAAGGGTTGACCTCAGCCCTCTCAAACTCATGAAACTCATGGCTCATTTTTCAATTCTATCCTTGAATCACCTTTTCTTGGAGTTGCATGAAAAAGCCACTCCTACGATGTTTGAGAGGCACAGCTTAGCTTAATGGACATGAAATGGAAAACCAAGGAGAACCAAGATAAAGCGTTTTGCAATGACAGGACATGAGGACCTATAGGGCTGGGTAACAATTTGGTTTCTGTTTGTTTTTTAAAATAAGAATTGACAGAATTTATCAGCATTTTCATGTCTGGTGTAATAGAAAGCTTTAAAAAAAAAGTACAAGTGAAACCAAAAGTAAAAAAGTTACTTATCCAGGTCAACTCTTTTTCATTTTCTCCCATTCTCTCTCTCTCTCTCTCTCTCTCTCTCTCTCACACACACACACAATCTTGTGAGCCTCCTTAACAGGCTCCTCAAATTTAACACCTATGTGGTAAGCAAATGCAATATTGCATACCATCCAACATTCCACAAATGAAAACCAAGATGTGTATGGCAAAGCAATACCAGACTGTGGTCCAGATGGAAAAAGTTATTAGTGAGAAAGAACACACAAACTAGGAGAGGCTGTAGCAATTTGCTTTTGCTTAAGCCTACAGTAAAGGGCTTGTCTCCCTCTGCTGCTTTTGGACTTTGAACTCAGTTTGCAGCAACTGAAGTAAGCTGAGGATAAAGCGAGAAGAGGAAAGAGAAACTGGGACATTTTAAAAGCAGATGAAAAAGATGGCATGGCAGAGGAATAGTCAGAACTATCCCTGCCAAATCAGGATATTTGGATGGTATAGGGTCATAATCCTTGAGTTTATCTGTGAAGGAATACCTTGTTATAGACCTAGGTACGGTCGGCCTTAACACAGTCATAATGTAACCTACCACAGGCTTCAAGAGAAGGGATCTGACTTCAGTCTCTCTGTCACTGGGAGGAGGAATATGAGCTGCTGATACCTTAAGCCTGTTACCTTGATGCCTTGGGTGCTACCCATGGAGCTCATCAAAAGGAAGTACTGCCGCTTGCTATCTTATGGGCATATGAGGGGCGACTGAGCAGGTTACTATTTAGTAAAAGGACCGATGGTGTTTCATTTTCTTCTGACATGGAGTCTGCTGTTTAAGCCAATTATTTCTAGTGTAAGAAATCTGAAATCTGATTTCCTTGACTTACCTAGAAGTTATTGTATGCTTTCAAGTTGTTTCCTACTTCTGGCAATCCTGAGGCAAACCTATCTCTGGGTTTTCTGGGGCTGAGAGTGTGTGACTGTTTAGGTATTTATTAATTAGATTCTTGGATTCATACTCCAATGTTTCTCAAAATAGATCAGGGTCCTTTTCTAGCACACACCTATCACCTACCTTCTGGACTGTATCTTGACTGTTCCTTCAGCATGTTCTTTCTTTCTTTCTTTGTTTAATCTACACCCCACTTTTCTCGTAATAAGGGTCCTAAGGTGATTTGCAACAAGGTTGAAACAAAATGCAATGAAAAACCTGATAATACAAAAGTTAAAAAAGCATTACATTGGTTATAATGGAAAAATGCATAATTTAAAATAATTTAAACTCAATATTAATTTTAAAATATAAAAATAGTTTTCAACCAAGTTAAAATCATTTAAAAGAGATAACAATTAAGATGAATATGCAACACACATGCTATTAAAATACTCTCGATGACCCGTTAATCATCAATTGTCTTTTTAAATACAAAGGTCTTTACTTGCTGGTGAAAGGAAAGCAGAGAAAGAGTCATCCTAGCCTCCTGTGGAAGGGAATTCCATGACCTGAGAGCAGCCACCAAGAAGGCCTTCTCGTGTGTTCTTGCCAGATGGGCCTGTGAGGTTTTTTGATAAATAAAAAAAACAGTATTCTTATAATCTTGAAGAATATTTCCCTTTTTATGCCATTTAGTGCACTGACATGATCGTACAAAGCATCCTCAGACCTTCTAACTCTAAATATTAAAATGTAACAAACCTAGAATTTCTTGTTGCATTTTTAAAATACCAAGTATTTAATTGGCATTAGTGACCCATAATCAGTTTATAAGACTTTTCTTCAGTTGGAGACTGTGTTTGTTTGCTTTTGGCATGACAGCTAGTCTAAGAATGTGGGGGTGGTTAACCAAAGGGGTGTGGATTGTACTGAAACATGCCTGTCTACTTGAGGGGGGAGTGCTGAAAACATAGTTTAACAACCAAACTTGCCCACAACCCTAATGAGCCAAAAGAATTCAAACAATGGGCAAATGCCAGTTTGCTTCTAAGTACTCGTTGCCTTCATGGTATGTGTTAGATTAACACATACTGAAGGTGTGTGAACGTTAAGCTCAAATCAAGGCTTTACAGGTAAAAAGCATGAATGTCAGTCAGTCTTGCAGGTATTGGAAGTAATCTGCATGCTTAAATCCTTCCTGATTTGTCTCATTCTGGTAGTTTTAGAGGCGGCGTTCCAAAAGCCTACTTTTTTGGACTATAGATCCCAGAGTCCTCCAACCAGCATAGCTAGTGACCATGTCCAATTGGGAATTTTAGAAGGTGTAGACCACAAAAAATAAACCAAGTATACTTACAAGAGAAGTCTGAGGCTGGTTGGTTGATTAATCCCAAGTGGAGTAAATCCATTGAATTAAATGGTGAAAGGCAAATCAACGCATAGCAAAATCCAATTAATTCAATAGCTCAGTTCTACATGATAACAACAGCTCGTATTGAATATGCAAAGTTATGGAAAACTCAGCAAATACCTACAGTAGAACAATGGTGGGCTACATTTATTGAAAATAAAAATGCGGACATGGTCTCCCAGAGATTAAAGGGGAAATCAGATGATGAGATACAGAAAGAATGGCAAATTGTAATGGGTAATTGCTGGGTTTTAACAGTTGGAAATACGTAATTCATGGTTAAAGTTATATTACGTGTGGGCGACAGGTATATATCATGAAGCGGAAATATGAAGAATGAAATGTAAGAACTATCAGATAAACTAACAGTATAATGTTGTACAGTACCTTAAGTTCATAGAAATCTGGAAAATGGAATCTAGATCAATATGGAAGATCAGATATATTTCTAATGAAGCTGACAATTGAATATGTATGTTTTTTATAATGAGAATTTTGAATAAAATGATTTAAAAAAAAATAGCTCAGTTCTAGTTGGGACTAACAGTAGCATTTAGGCTTAAGTGTCTAAGAAATACTTGCAACATTGCCATTGTAGGTCAGCTTACACATTGCTTTTTTCACCATATGAACAATATTTCTGTTTTGTTTACTCCATTTCCTGATTGCAGGTGTCTCTACAAAGGAATATTCTGGTTTAATGTGAGTCTTGAATTAATCTACACTGATGGATGCAATGTATGCCACATTTATTTCGATAACTAGCATATTTACCCAGCATTGCCCGGGATTTTATTTTCCTCTTAAGAACTCACCAAACTGTTTTCTCAATTTCCTGTAACTTTGTTCCATATTTCCCAATGCAATCTGTATTCAGAGTTATTTACATACACAGTTTGGGTTCCTGTGGGAATACACTGTCGTCCTCCTTGCTGCTAGGCATCGTCTCCATAGCAACCAGCCTATTCCAGTACCTGTAACTTTCCCCCATAGTCCCCCATCCAATCTGTGTTGTCTGGTGATGTTGATATACTGGCTTTTGTTTGTTTGTTTGTTTTTCATCCTGTTGAATTTGCACAAAGGCTTTATGTTTTTCTGGAATCATTTTTTGTTTTGAATTTCAACTTTAAGATTCCTCACATATGGAACCCATACTATCTACTGTGTGAGGTGAGAAGACCTTGTAATTACGGCATTTCTGCACTAAACTTTTATAGTGCTATTATTCCACTTTCAATATCCTGTTGAATTCTGGGGTTTGTAGTTTACTGAGGCTGGAGACCTCTCTGGCTGATAATTCTTAAATGCCCCTCCTCAAACTACAAATCCCAGGATTCTATAGAATGCCGAAAGTAGAATAATAGCACTATGACATTGTAGTGTGGAACTGGGCTACGTTGTCACTTTAATTTTTCTCACATATGCCTCCCAAATATTTTCTGGCATCCTTATTGATGGTAGGCCTCATCTCCGTAGCAACCGGCCTGAGGCCCAAGAGCTCTCTGGCTGAGAATTCTAAAGGCCCCTCTCTGAACTGCCAACCCCAGGATTCCATAGAATCTTCACAACCAGCCAATCCTATGAAGTCTTTTCGCCTCACTCAGCCAATCATATGAGGTCTTCGCCTGCCTGATGTAGACAAACAGAAAAACTCACAGACAAACATTTACTTTTATATAGTAGATAGTTGGTGTGGTTGTGTGCCTTCAAGTCATTTCTGACTTACAGTGACCACAAGATGAAGCTATCACAGGGTTGTTGTGTTGCGGATAATAACATAATGGCTAAGATCCTGCATCAAACATATTGCCACAATGTCATAACTATGCTTTAACTCCTCATCTGACTCCTGAAACCCACCTTAAAAGCCCGTCAGCAATTTGGAGCACTGGAGGTCAGTTCTGCTCATGGGCAGCATGCTGCATCACCAGCTCCCTCTCACCAGGAAGTACGGCTGTGATGAAGAGCTGCAACAAATCACAAGGTGGGGTCTGGTTTGGTCAGACTCCACCTGGAATACTGTGTCCATTTCTGGGCACCACAGTTCAGGAAGGTTATGGACAAGCTGGAACATGACCAGAGGAGGGCAATCAAAATGGTAGAAGGTCTGGAAACCATGCCCTAGGAGAAGAGGCTTAAGGAGCTGGGTAGGTTTAGCCCGGAGAAGAGAAAGTTAAGAGGTGATATGAAAACCATGTTTAAATATTTGCAGGAATGCCATATGGGGGATGGAGCAAGTCTGTTTTCTGCTGCTCCAGAGAACAGGACACAGAGCACTGGCTTCAAACTTCAGTGAAAGAGATTCCATCTGAAGGTTAGGAAGAACTTACTGACAGTAAAAGCGATTAAACAGTGGAATGCACTGCCTTGAAGTGTGGTGGAGTTGGATGGCCATCTGTCAGGAATGGTTTGATAGTGTATTCCTGTATGGCAGGGGGTTGGACTCGATGGCCCTTGTACTTTCTTCCAACTCTGTGATTCTATGATTCCAAATCCCCACAAGAGTACCTCCTCCTGCTTCTTGTGCCTCGCTCACCAACAGGAGGAGGCTGATCGTGTCATCTTGCAGTGGCCCTCTGGCCAGCAGAACAGACCTCCATCACTATGGACTGCTTTTATGTTGAGTTTCAGGTCATTTGCGGTTATGGTAATACTGCCCTGTTCACAAATGAGAATACAAAATAGTGATATACCTCAAGTCTAACTTGTGACATTGTAACTGACTAGCACATTGGCAGCCAGTAATTTCTTTGAAACTCCTGGAAATTTTTAAATAATTTGAAAGGAGGCTGTTTCACCGGTGACAGCAGTCTTGGAAGCTTCATATCATCACTCCTTTATTTTGACGAGTGTCAAATATTAGCAGTTTTTTTTAAAAAAAACTTCTACAGTTGATTTGACACAGTAATTGCTTTATACTCATGATTTTTGAATGTGTGTTCTCCAGATAAATGTTTAAAAGTGTGTCTTTATGGCTGACAGATCTTTCTCAGCTTCTCTGACTGACAGATATTTCTTAACTTGAGTTTTGTCCTAATAACAAACCTCAGTGAAAAGGTGGCTGAGAGTATAGAAAACATGTAACAGTCATGTTCTTCCAATATTGGAAACACACAAGCTCTTACCTACCACCAAAATCAAAAAGAAGATGCTGATTAGTATGAAATGTGCATACTTTAATATGTATGCATTAGTTGAAACGTGGAAAGAGTTACTCTAATTCACACAGAAATGCAGTAATCCTAGCAGAGTAAGAAGACTGTAATCAAGTGGTCCATTTGGCTGTTCAGTCTGCTGTCTAAGGACTAACCTTTGACCAGCAATTTTGGGGCCACTTCTCTCCCTGCTTATGGATCTTTATTTTTATTGGAGTGGACAGACTTCAATTAGAGAATGCTTTCAAACAGAGAACCAGCAACCCATACAATATAAGGGCTGCCCCTTGTAACTATGCAGCACCTTAGCACACATATGTGCATAGTTTAATTAATTTGGTTTAATAATTAACTTTAACTTAATTGATAATGAACTTTATCATCATTAACTAGATTCTTAATGGCTTAACTACTAACCTGATTTCGGTGTCATTTCTCATAAAGAGGGACAACGTGATCTTCAAAGAAAAATCACAGCTGAAATCAGGTGTTTCATTCATGATTGAGCCCACTTTCCCCCCTAGTTAGCATGGGACATGTATGTTTTATCAAATCATCCATCTGTCAGTCACAATTACTTGGTCCCCTGTCCTTCAGGTTGTTCATATAACTTTTATTTCATGATAAAGCACGACCTGTCTGTGGATTTTAAAAAATCCATATGTTTCTTCTTCACCATATTTAAGGAATAAGAAACATTGAAAGACACCTGCAGAACTTTTCGAGGCAGGGGAGAAAGGACAAGGATGAAAAGAAAAGATAAAGTCTTTTCCAGGGGCTAATTTCACATGTATTTCTCTTGGGACTACTCTATGGGCATTTGAACTGTTTACTCATACATATATTCTACTAAATTAAATGTGCATAAGCAAGGAATACCACTTACCTCTAAAATGAAAGCTCTATCAGGGAAACAAAACAGTAGCTTACAGCTAACAGTGTGCAGATGTAGAAAGGATTTTGCTGAAAAATACAAGAGGGGAAGCTGGGGAAGGAACATGTCTGCCACACTATTTTCTTATACCATGGAACACCTTTCAACATTTTCAAGGGGCCAGCTGTGTTAGTCTTTTGTATCAAAAACTACAGGATCTACGATCTACGTTTACCTATTATCTAACAGTGTGTTTGTATGTGCCTTCAAGTCACATGTTGACTTATGATGACCACATGAATTCCATAGGGATTTCTTAGGCAAGGAATACTCATAAGTGGTTTTTCCAGTTCTGTCTTCTAAAATATAGCCTACAGCACCTGGTACTCAAGAGCCAGGGTGGTGTACTGGTTTGCACATTGAACTAAGACTGTGCAGACCAGGGTTTTAATCCCACTCAGATATAATCTGGAAATGACTTAAAGGTGCACAACAACAACCTGGTGTTCATGAGTATCTGTCCTTAAAAACTAACACATTTTATTTGGCACAAACTTTTGCAGATTGCAACTTACCTCATTAGATGCATGGAGAGTTGCCTCAGTTGGAAGATATTTATACATGTAATTGGGGTGAGTGGGTGTAATTAGTGCAGTAAGAGGGAATGGATTAACTGGATTAAATAGGTATTTGTGTCACTGAAGGAAATCAGACCATGCATTGTTCCTACAGTTATTACTGTTTTCCCTTATTTTCCTCTGCATCTTGCCCTATGAAGCATATGACAGTTACTCTCAAGGCCCTGCTGTGGTCTTTTCATGGATCTGTAGCTTTTTTACCATCCATCAAAAACAGATAGAAAAATAAAAGAGAGAGAGATCTGATGAGAATACAACTGGATATGTCTGTGCATGACAATCTGTTACTGCCATTGTTCTTTTATTTGTACTGCACTGTGAATGTACACGTCCACTCTATATGGTTTTCCTCTCCCTTTTAATCCCCATGTTGCTGTCTCACTTGTGCAGATATTGTATTTCTATAAGTTGCAGAGTTTATGACACCATAATGTTGTCCAGCATCTTCCTTCCACATGGGCAGTCAAATATATATTTTACTGAATGCAACATTGGCAGTGCCAAATGGCATCACTGTCCCCCTTTAAAATAATGCTTGCATTATTCAGACACCAATGTTACCCCAAAATGTAGGTGCCACAAGGGCCACTTCATGATGCCAATACCTCCTTGCAAAGATGTGGAATTAATTAGCTCAAAGTCAGGAGGCTAAAGATAGGGGGCCAACTTAGCAAGATTTTGCTACCAGTGTTTATGGGCTCACACAGGAAAAGAACCAGCCAGAGATTCAAAAGTAAGCTAAAATGTGTTTTTATTGATGGGAATTCACTCATGTACACACACAAGATACACACAATCACACATTCACACAAGAGCTAACTGAAGAAGAAAGGGAGGAAAAATTATGTATAGAGAGGCTGAGGGATTTATAATTACCAGTCCAGAAGGATAGTGAAGAAGTTGAAATGTGACTTAGACTTCTGTCTAAGGGCAGATCAGATCAAGATTCAGGGCGACATAATGGGGTCCAGCATTTCATCTGACTTCTCAAAACCAAGGGCTTATATATTCTGTTTCCCTCCCTGAAGGGGTGTGAGTTGATTGCTCTCCCAGCCTAGTGGACAATGGGAGTTGCAACACAGACAATGGGGTCTGGAAGGGACTGATTAGTTTCAATGTCTTGGTTGAGTGGGAATTTCCGGGCTAGCTGCAGTAGGATATGCACACAGTAGGGGTCCTAGCCTCTGCATCTGGGCACCTTATTTTTTTCTGAGGCTGACAGTCGATAGGATTAGCTCAGAGCCATTAAGTCAGGTTTTCTTGGCTAATTTCAGTGAACTTTTGACCCGGCCATGTTGGGGTTACCTTTAGGCCTGTTTTTCAGCAAGGGTCCTTTCTTCCACATGGCTTCCAGTCAGTGTATATAATTTAAATTTTATGCCAACACCTCTGCCAATTAGTATATTTTACCAATTAGAGCATATCAAAATGTGGGGGTGTATGGCCTGGTAACACCAACTCCTCCCTCCAGCCATCTTTCTCTCCTGATGCTCTGACACCTGGAACAGCTCACTCTTACCTCCCTGAATGGCAAGAGGAGTTTAGATGCTGTGGAACAGATCTCACCGCTCTACATACTGGAGCTTAGGAAGCTGCCTCATGCATAGAGTTGCCAGGTGGTTGGGCTGTCTAGGATCATCTACACTGGCAGCACCTTTCCAGTTTCAGACAGGAATCCTTTATCGTTCCCAGCATTATTTGCAGATGTTGGGACATTGAACCTGGAACCATGCATGTTTGTTTTACTAACTAGCTGTATAGCCTTTTTTTCTGTATGATAATACCTATTTTTACCCTTAAATACTACAGGCAGGACCCATATCCTGCAACAAAATATTATGCTGTTTCCACAGTGTGACACTACACTTCCCACTCTTTTCCTACCTCTTCTTTCCAGGTCTGGCCCTACCAAGAGGCTGAGTGATGCAGCTGACTCTAGCAAAAGATGCTGGGATGTGATCTACGTTGAGGTGGAGGGCAGAACTGTGTATGCCACTCACCCCCTAAGTGAGCCTGCTGTCCTTAAGGGCAGTGGGAGATTCTGTCTCATCTCAACTGTTGAAGGAAGATTCAGCTATGAGTCTGGTCAAATTTTCAGCATGGAATCACAGAATGACACTATCTTCTCCTTTGCTGCAGGCAGCAAAATATCCAGGGTCAACCATGCTTCTTCTGTGCTGTGCTAAGAAGCAGGAAAATTTTTCATGCTCTCTGAAGCATAGGTCAGCACTTTCACAGGTCTTTATGTGAATTACTTATTTTCCTGGTTCCTGTAAAGTGTCATTATGGCAAAAAGGGGTTTTAATATCCATATGTTATATATGTAACAGCGTATAGATACATAAACATACTTGAACTTAGTCAGACTTCCTACCCCACCCACTCTTTTTATATTCACATTAATGTTAGATTTGGGATACATTATGCACTGAAAACATACTTCTTAACTGTCTGCTGTACCTGTTCTCTAGGTTAATGCATTAATTTAACCACTGTGCATTGATTTTTCAAGGTAAAGTAATTGGGCCTATATAACCATATCCTTGACTTTTATTGAATGCTTCCATACATGAAAGGGTTTAGGAAAGTTGTTGTTTTGGTCATAGCTTAATAATAGAATTAATTTATTCTCAAAAGGAAGGGGAGAAAGTCATTTTGTTACTTCCCACAGCATTTAACCAGATAATTCTTCAATCTCCAAAATGTGGTTTAAGGAAAGGGATGATAGCAGAAGACTTAAGAATTATCTCTGTTTGTTTTTTGAATGAAACATGTGATTGAGAGGAAATCAGTCTATTTTAATTCATAGGCAAGCTTAATGTGACAGAAGCAGACCTGAATGTTAGAACTGGGGATGGGGCATGTGACGATTTCCACAAGGCTTCTTTCACAGGAAAACAGCCCTGCTTAAGTTTACAGCAGCAAAACCAAGGTAGGCAACAGCTCCTTCAAGATGGCCGAAGCTGCCTTGACTCTGCTCCAGACTTCCATTTCCTCTTCCTTTGACTCAGGGCTGGAAACATTATTGTCGAGTAGGTACTTGTGGTGCTGATTAGCCTCTTTTCTCACTGTGACGAGGCCGGCAGTTCCTAATATTTCTCACAGGAACCTGTTGGCATATACATAATTCCCGCTAAGGAGAGGACCCCGGAGGGACTACTTAGAATTCTTGTCCCCGTTGCTCTCTGGGATGTTCCCCTGAGGACTAGGAACTCCCACCATTGTCTCTTCCTGTGCTTCATGGTAAGTGGCGTGGGTGTCAGGGCAGGCAAAATGGAGGAAATTGCTCCTCTGTAACTAGGACACTGTCTAATATCTATGTAGGACCAATACAACTATGAGGTAGAATGAGGCAGTTGCCTCAGGTCATAGATTCAGAGAAGCAGCAGCAGAGAGTTTTATGTCATAGAATCATAGAATCATAGAAATGTAGAGTTGGAAGAGACCACACGGGCCATCCAGTCCAACCCCCTGCCATGCAGAAACACCCTCAAAGCACTCCCGACAGATGGCCATCCAGCCTCTGCTTAAAAACCTCCAAAGAAGGAGACCCCACCACACTCCGAGGCAGCATATTCCACTGCCGGACAGCCCTGACTGTCAGGAAGGTCTTCCTGAGGTTCAGGTGGAATCTCCTTTCCTGCAGCTTGAATCCATTGCTCCTTGTCCTGGTCTCTGGAGCAGCAGAAAACAAGCCTACATCTTTTAAAATGCAAACTATAGATAACGTCTGCCTACTTAAAACATCTGAAATATGTAAAAGGTATAGCAAGAACACATCTACACTACACATTCCATATCCTTGAAGAGATATAAAATAATCATTAGGTTCCTGTGAATGTTCTTCAGCACACATCCCACTGCACTATACTTCTCAGTCTTCTTTGTAGAGCTTAGAAAACCTAGTTTTGGACATTTCCTAGATTCCCTCAGAGTTTTGGAAGCTGTAACTCATTTAGCTAGGGCAGAGGTGGAAACTATGTAGACCACAGATGGTTTCCAGAGCAGATTTTGCATCCTCCATCTCCCATCAGACATAATCCAACCAAGAAAATGTAGTAGTAGAAAAACCAATGCTTCCAGAAATGGCAATTCTTCTTTAAATCAAGGGATAGCCTATTTACATCTTTAAGCAATATACAGGCTTGCAACCTTAAACAATGTTTTAAAAATGCACATCTATTTTGTGGTGATAACGTCTTAGTATATTTATGCTGGGAAATATAGAAAAGAATATATTCTTTTTGCCACAGATCTCCTCAAGATACATTTAGAGTTTGCACTCATAGTCCAGTGCTCAAACCAGAACACTACACTGGCTTGACTTGCTTCATAGGGTAATAATACATGTTTGATTTAAGAGGTGATACCTTAGCTCTTTTGAATAATTATAGTTTTGCATTTTTCAAAATTACATGGGATCTGACTTTGGTACTTGTTAAATCTAGCCTTATATCGTTTCATGTATATGAAAAAAAATACTGTTCAGCGCTTGGAACATTATTTTTAAAGGTTAATGCATTAGTATTAGCATTGCTTTTCTGTTATATATGTTTTTATTGCATTTTTTTAGTGTAGGTTTTTCATTGCTTATTATTATTGTTTTTGAGACCCAGTGTGATGTAATGGTTTGAGTGTTGAATGATGACTCCAGAAGAGTTCAGATCTTTGCTTCAACATGGAAACCCACCAAGTCACTTTGGGCTCCATCTGATCTAAGTGAAGGGCAATGGGAAACCTCTTCAGAATAAATTTTACCAAAGAAACAAAACAAAACGCTAGGCTAGGATCACCATCAAAACAAGTTATTTTTACTTGCAGCGTGTTAAAAAAATGCATGTTAAATATGGAAACACAGCTAAAGATTGACAAAAATCCCTGCTAAGGAACCCCACAAAACAAGGCTTTTGAAGTCGTGATAAATAAATATTATTCACCACACACACACACAAATAATTTTAGCAATTATTCTGATAATTCTCAAAGAGGCATATTATTCCTGTGTTTCCTCCAGAAAGAAAAATGTTGGACCATAGAACTGAGAGAGGCATTGCCCCTTAGCCTTAAGCCAGTGGAAGTTTTTTGTTGCCCCTGGGGTAGACACTGATTCTTGCCCTGACAGACAAGATGGTAGCAGTGCCACACTTACACTGCTTTGATGTATACTTCTTGTCCCTGGGCACTCAGCTACCCCTTGGCAATGTCACCATTATTTATATGAATAAACTTCAAGGAAACAAAGCAAGAGGTTATAAATGTTCTTTGTCATTCTTTTCTGTAAATGCCAGATGGTCAATAGAAAGACTGAAAAAATACATCTTTTTGTAGCGAATCTCATATTGCAGTAATTTCTTGCATGAAATTCTGGCCTCCCATTCACTTTTGATTTATATGTAGTTATTTCACTTGATAGAGATTCATAAAGCAATGTATATGCTGGGGTTTTTTACTGTTTTTTTCTTTCCGAAAGAAAATCAAAAGCTGATAGTGTGGTCACAATATTAAAGGGGAAAAAAACCATTTGTATGAGAAGTCAATATTCAGTTTAATCATAAATGCATGGATTTGAACTGGACATTTACTAAATATTATGTATATTTTAAAAATACAATGGGTATAGTCAGTTGCTTAGAGAGTACCCAGCCAGTTGCAACATTGTTAAATATCCTTGGTTAAAGTCTTGCCAATTAAATTTACAGTATATTTTGTAATAAAAATGATAGGCTTTATTACCCAGGAAGTCTTACACTAATTGCAACACAAATGGAAATCCTGGATTATAATTTAGCAATCTCATCTAAAACACACTGTAAAGGTAGTTGGTAAATTGTAATCCAAGCTACTGTTGCATCGTAATTGCTGCAATACTTTATGGCAAATAAACTCTGGCAGTTTTATATAGTACTATAGTCTATGTGTCATAGAGCTCCTAGCATTTCCCATGCAGTTAAATTAAGTTGCATATGTTGTATTTGGCATATGTTATGCTAGACAGCCAGGTAGAAATTTTTTTTCATACTGCTGTAGGTTGTCCTTATTGTGATGTGACCGTACAATGGCTGCTCTATTACAAAACATAACCACAGAACCAGGATGAAACTACTTAAATAGTTTGAGGTTGTGGTTGTTGTGGTGGCTTGTTTTGCTTTTTGACAAACATCTTCACCAGAGCCTAACATCATCTCACCCTTTTCACAAGTCTCTGTGAAAAATGTCATTGGACAGCTAAAACTCATGGGATGCACAATGATGTCACTCAGGACAAGATCCTTGATTAAGTGAGATCCACAGTATGAATAATCCAGTCAAGCAAGAAGAACCAGCAGCCAAGAGATAAATGAGAAAGAAGGAAACACCAGGGAGAACAATAGTGCAAAACAGGTTGGAATTAGATAAATCTCCATACAGACTTGTTAAATGGCTTTTAGGGGGAAAAAAATGCATTTTACCAGCATCACCTCAAACAGCACTATGAATGCTCTGTTCAGAATGAATAAAAGGTGGCTTTTCCACCCAGCATTTAGTTGAAAACCCTGTTCTCATAACTTCAGGTTATTGATTTTCTGCTCTAAGGAGGAATACCAAACAAATCAACAGTATTGTTTTCATTCAGGCCTTCAACTATTTCAGTGTTTTAAACAATGAACTGAAATTTTGATTAAATCCTATTGTATCAACCTCTTCTTCAGGATATGCATACCCAATTTCTTCAACCTTTCTTTCAGCTTGGCCTCTAGCCCTCCCCACCATTTTGGGCCTAAATCAAATGTGTGTACTATATGGCCCCCACAATGTTTTTGAATCACAACTCCCATTGGCTCTAGCCAGTACTGTTAATGGTCAGGGATGCTGGGAACTGTAATCTAATAACATCTGGAAGAACACATGGTTTCCACTCCTGGAATTTCTAGTATCACAGTAATTTAAAACTTCTGCTGAGACTTCAGAAACACAGTTTTGGCATCCAAAGATAAGAGACAGGCAGAGTTACCAAGAGAATGCAAATACTGTATAAAGGTTTTAGGTGTGAATGATTTTCAATATCTCTCTTTCTGCAATGCTAGAAAATGAGGGACTGAAAGAAATGGTCATTTGGGGCATGCAGAATTGTTGTTGGGGGTGCAGCGCCCTCATCATCTCCCCAGATAAATCTAACTCCAGTTGTGACAAGCAATCAGATTTAGTCTTTAGTCTTGCTCCTCTAGTTTATTCCTTAGATATAGATTCCTGTTATTGCTCCAGGGTAACCTTATCTGCTCCCTTCTCTTCCTCTGCATTTCCTCCCTGAATGGTTTTACTAGAATTTCCCATGCAAGGATTCATGTGTGGGAACTCCTTTTCTCCCACTTGACTTCATGCCATATCATTACTGTGCCACATGATAATATTCACCTGATGGGTGCCTTTTGCTTGCTGATGAATAAACATTCTAGAATGAACATAATCAAATGGGTGGGAGCCCCTATCTACGGTGATATACTAGCATTACATTCTCCTCAAACACAGATTAAGGCCACAATGCTATGTACACTTACCTGGGACTAAGCCTCATGGAACACAGAGGGACTTTCTTCTGAATAAAGATACACAGGACTGTACTCTCTCCCCTACCCACCCCTGACAGGGTCAGATAAGACAATGTGTTGCCTGAGACAAAGGATAAGATTTTATGTGTGCATGCACGCACGCACGCACACATGCAGAGGCATAGCAGCTGAATTTTAGTTCAATAGAGGAAATGGGACGGTGTCTTCCAGTGCACCTGAAGGCAGCAGTCTACTTCAGGGATTGCAGCATAGGTCATGTAATGTGTACAGCTCTGTTCTCAAATAGGGTGGAGTAGCTTGGTAGCTCATAAGAAATTGCCATGGTGTTGCTGATCCCTGGCACCTCCTACTTAATGCTGTTGCTTCACTTTGTCTAATGGCAGGGCTGGTCCTGCTTGTGTCCTACCATTGCAATACTGTCTGGAATCTTCCAAACAGTTCTTTGGAATTTTTCTTTTTTCTTCCCATCTTTTGCATAGGAATCATTCCAGACTCTGGTGAAATTGATGGGGAAACAATTGAATACATTTCAGTTAAGATGTATAGATTGTTTACTGCTGGACCCGAGAGTAGTATTCATTTTCTGACCTGGAATATAGCAGGATGGAGAAATAGAGCTGCCAGCGGCAACTTGATTGATTTCTTGACTAAATTTCATATAATAGCACTTCAAGAAGTGTGGCTCACTACGGCAGATGAGCAGGTAAATCTACCAGGATTTAAATCCTGGTCCAGGATAGTGAGAAAAGATAAAAATAAAGGGAGGGCTTCAGGGCGCTTAAGTGTACTAGTGAATGAGACCTTGGGCTGGCAGAGTGAGGAGTTAATCCTGGATTCAGCTCCGCGTCATATATTAGTGGTAAAATTCCGGTTCAAATCAATGCACATAATATGTTTGAATGTATACCTGGCCCCAATTACTTCTCCTTCTTTTACTGGTGACTTGTGGGATGGTCTGGAAAGTTTAATTTTAGAATTAAATTTAAAATATCCTAGGTCCATTAAAATCCTGCTGGGGGATTTCAATGCTAGAGTAGGGTCTTCCTTCCAGGAGTTTGTTCATAAGGGGGTCATTCCGGCACATTACCTTCAAAACGAGACATCATGGCATTCTCAAGATTTGATAAGGAACCAAGCAGGTTCCTGGTTTCTTTCTTTAGTGTATAAATATAACCTTCAGATATTGGGTGGCAGAACAGACAGCTTTGTTTATCCATTTACATTCCATTCCAGAGCCTCCAGCAGTGTTTTGGACTATATCTGTGTCTCCTCTGAAAGTACTGGATTATTCTCAGATATTAAAGTGTATGTGAGGGAGGACAGTGATCACCAACCTGTTACTGTTACTTTTCAAGGTTATTCAGACCTCACACCTGGTGGCCCTGGGATAGGAAACCTGTTGGCTAATTTGGAAGTTGATCATGACAGGAGGCTCAAATGGAGCAAAGTTGATACCAAGTCAATTGCCAAGTTTTTGACCTCTGTGCAGAATATGCCAGAATATAGAACTATAATGATAGGCAGTGTAGATAGAGATGAACCCCTTCTTGGTTTTACTAATCTCTGTTCCCTATTAAGGAAGTTTCTAATTGATGAGTCCCCACACAGCAACCCCCAGATTACAAGATCTGCCTGGTTTGATTATGATTGTATTAGGGCCAGGAAACATTTAAGATCTGTCATGTGTCAGACCCAATACCACCCTTCTATAGCTAATCATTCAAGGATGCTAACTCTTAGACGTGACTATAAGAAGCTTTTGTCACTAAAGAAGGCTAATTATACAGCCAGGGTATGGGTGGATCTGGAATTATCTGCCATAGGTCCGAATTCAGCCTTTTTCTGGAACACAGTAAATGGGCAGTTGAAAGAACGAAGATTTTCTTCAGATGTCCCCATCCCAGCCTTAGTTTGGGAGGATTTTTTCTCAAGACTTTTCCAAGATCCCAATCAAGGATTTACAGACAATCTAACAAATGATCACTTACTTTTAGCAGAGCTCCCCCAGTGGTCTCCAGTCACAGTGGCTGAAACTACAAAAATTATACAGTCCCTGAAATCAAACAAAGCTCCAGGTGAAGATCTACTTCCTCCAGAATTGTTTAAGACATATGTGGATTGGTGGGCGCCTATCCTGGCTGGTCTGTTCACCTTTATTGATAACACAGGCCATTTTCCATCTGGATGGAAACTTTCCATCATTGTTTCCATATATAAAAAAGGTGACAAAGGAGACCCAAAAATTACAGACCTATAAGCCTTCTTATTGATATTGTGGCCAAAATGTATACAAAACATCTGTTAGGCAAAATTGAGGATTGGATTGCTGATAAAAACTTGTTAGTGGAAGAACAAGCAGGTTTTAGATTAGAAAGATCCACTATGGATAATTGTTTTATTTTACACCATCTTATAACAAAGTATATGTCTGAGGGAAAACAACTCTTCACAGCGTTCATAGATCTTAGAGCATCGTTTGACACAATTAACAGGGATATTCTTTGGAGCAAATTGGCAGATTTGAATATGGAGCCAAGACTCCTTTATTTGCTCAAGGCCCTCCATACAGATACTTGTCTTAAAGTGCGTATTGGAGCCAATGGTGCGCTGACCAAGAAAGTTAGTGTGTACAAAGGAGTTAGACAGGGATGTATTTTAGCTCCAACTTTATTTAACTTATATGTTAATGACATCCCAGGCTTCCTCTCTTCAACAACAGCTCATACACCCAAGATAGGCAACACATTCCTCAATGTTCTCCTCTATGCCGATGACATGGTTCTGATTGCCCGCTCGCAGGTCGGTTTGAGACGGCTTTTACAGAATCTAGCTAATTACTGTTCCCATAATGGCTTAGCCATTAACAAAGATAAATCTAAGGTGGTGGTATTTGGGAAAAGGTCCAAAAAATATAACTGGTCCCTAGAAGGAGTCCTGATTGAATAAATCAGCTCTTTTTTATATCTAGGGTTGTCCTTTTCAAATACAGGGAAATGGACAAATCACCTTAGAAGAAATAAATAGAGAGCTATGGCCAACTCCAATATACTTTATAAATTGATAAACTATAACCACCCCTCCAGTTTATCTACTATTCTAAAAGTTTATAAGGCTAAAATCATGCCTATTCTGTCCTATGGGGCAGAACTGTGGGGTCAAATGAAAGTACCCCTTTTGGAGTAGGCACAGAGCTGCTTCCTAAGGAGGATACTAGGAACTGATAGGAACACTCCGGCTCAAGCAGTGAGAGCAGAACTAGGGGCACATTCTATTTAGTGCCAGGTTATGATAAAAGTTTTTAACTATTGGCTAAGGATCCTTCAAATGGATCCAGGGAGACTCCCTAAACTTTGCTTAGATGAACAGTTAGATCTCCAGCGTTCAAATTTTTTGGATATGCCAACTGTTTCAATTAATGCACCAGCTAGGCTTTCCCCCGTCTTATTTATTAATTTGTGGACACTCAGCTCAGGAAATATTAAAACAAAGAATTTTGGACATCAGTGCCCAAACAGATATAGCTCTGCTGGCCGGTTCTAAGTCTCTAAATTGGTTGGCCAAAAATAAAACTATATTTGGTCTAGAAAAGTATCTTAGGCTGAACCTAACACAGAGACAGAGAATAGCTTTCACCAGAGCTAGATTTGAACAACTTGCTTACCTGAGAGATCTTTTTATCACACAAAATGGGGTCCCCTGTCATGGCGACGAGCTTATTTAAATGCTATGACTGAATTTTTATACTTGTTATTTTATCTTTCTTGTTTATCATGTATTTTACTTTCTACATCAAACCTACTGCTTATTAAGTTTAAATTTATATGTTTTAATTATTTTACTTAATTTTATATGAATTGAGTTTATTTGTATATGTAATTTCTGTATCTGTATCTTTGTATTATGTACTATGTATTTTATTGTTGATATGGTCAGCTGACTAATCAATAAACGTTGATGATGATGATGATGGTTTACTGCAGTCCCTGGTGTCCCCTTTCTTGGGGACTGAAATGTATGTGGAACATTTCTAAACTGCGGGCCATTGTTTTGTTCTCCATATTTGTTGGGAGATTTCAGTCAGAATCTGGAGGTATTCTGTCTCTGTAGCTAGAAACAGTTTTATGGTGTGCCATCTGTTCCTGATGGTTTATTTCTTCTTAGTGCTTTGAGACTGGCTTTCACATCCCTTTTTAAAACTGGGTTCATTAACAAAAGGTTCTTCTTTTAATCTTCTTTATAGAGCTCTTCAGTGTATCATATCTGTTGTCTTTTTATTTTTCCCTGATCACATAGTGTGTTCCAGTGTTGGACGTATAGTATCCCCACTCTTGGTTTAAATTTCCTTTCAATTTCTCAGGCCCTGTGGAAGAGGTCTCTTGTTTTTGTCTTCTTCTATTTCTTTTCATTTGTTATTTTAACGATTCTCTTGTCCCTATGTGCAAGCCTCTGAAAGTTGCATTCAGGATTCTAATCCTAGTTCCATCATCTTTTACTTTTGTTTCTCATCTGTTCCTAATTGTTTGAAGAGTTTAATCTGTTATCCAGTGAGACTTTTATTTCTTTTTGTCTGAAGATGGGGTCTTTTTTGCATTCTTCCTTGACAATGTCCCTAGTTTTGGTCCACAGTTCTACCAGCTACTGGTCAGTTAGGATTAACAGTGTAAGCCTATTAATTTTTACCTTAGTCTTCACATTCTACAGGGATGTTTTTCGAGTTGTATTTTAGCACAATGATTGACTTTAGTGTTCTTCTTTAGTTTTACTCTAATTTTTGATTTTATCAGTTCATGCCTGTTGACACAATCTGCTCCTGGTCTTGATTTTTAGAGACAATCAAACTTCTCCATTTTCTGCTTCCACTATTGTCGTCTACTTTATTTCTCTATTATTTCTCATACCTGTAAGGCTGCAGGCTAGTTTAGGGGGCAGAGGTAACTCTGTCTTCCAGCCTTTAGCATCTGCCACCTGAGACCATTGCCTCAGTCGGTCAGATTTCGAGCTATTTATTTATTTGATTTATATCCTGCTTTTCTCCCACTGTAAGTTATATGGTTAAAACAGGTCAGCGAAAACAATATGGAGTACAAAAGTTTTAAAAACATTAAACCTTCAATCTCATTTAAGAAACACTTTGAAAACATTAATTTAAAAACAATTAAAATCCTTGGAATACAAACTACCTATGAAAAAAAAGCACACCTAATTGTACGTCCTTTACTCTGGTCAGTTAAGGCTGAAATTCTGTTTAAACAGGAAAGTTTTTGCCTGCCAGCAAAAAGACAGCAGAGAGGGGACAAACTGAATCTCCTGCACGAGAGACTTCCATAGCCAAGGAGCAGCAACTGAGAAAGCTTTTTCCATGCCCACAATAGACAAGCCTAGGAAGGTACTGGGATGGTAAGAAAGCCCTCCTCGCCAAAGATCATAAGACTCAGGTAGGCTTTCAGATAATCTGGATCCAAGCTGTAGCCACTAGCCCTGAGATGTACTCCTTCACTATACTTTAACGTTTGCTTAAAACAGACTTAAACTATACTTTCCCCATATCTATATTCTTTTCCTGAGCTGGAAAACTTATTTTTTTGGACTACAGCTCTGAGAACCTGTCCCGCAGTACTCCATCACCATTTCCAGATCTGGCATCTGAGGCCTTCATTATAATCTGTGTTTTGTTTGGCTGTGCTGGCTGGGGGATTCTGAGAGATGTAGGTCCAACATATTTTTTCCCCTGAGATGTGCTCTTTTCCTTCTTATTCACCTACTTTGTCACTGGTCATGGGGTAGAATACAACCAGTTGGGTAGTACTTATACTGGCATTCTAATCCAGGCAAAATATTTTCTCAGATATGTCCCTGGTTAAAAAAATGAAATTACTCTGTATGGCAAGGTCTGCTTTCTCTGCTCAAACTAGTATGGCATTTTACCCAGTCTGCTGTAAGTGCCTTGTCACTTTCCTCAGCTCTACTTTCCCCTTTAAAACACCACCTACATGTAAAAATGGAAAAGCCTTTCAGTTATTATTTAGAATGCCCTTTAATGATTTAAGGTAGCATGGGACCTTTCCGCACGAGGCGAGGGAATTGCTCTGTGTCGTTACTCACCGCTTCTTCTGGGGTCCGAAGCAACACGGACTGTCCCTGAAGCCCTTCCGCAGGGCTCCTCCTTGGTCCAGGGTGAATCGGAGCAGTGTAAGGTCTGTAGATCCGCACTGCTCCGGCTTCCAAAATGGTGGCTTCCGGCTTCCAAAATGGTGGCTTTCGGCTTCCAAAATAGTGGCTTCTGGCTTCCAGAATGGCGGCTTCTGGCTTCCAGGATGGCGGCTTCCGGCTTCCAGAATGGCGGCTTCTGGCTGGTCGTGGGTACCGACCAACCGCTGAAGCTCGCCACGCCTAAAGCCTGCCCTCCGCAGATGGCAGGCTCGCATTGGTGCGAGCCTGCGAATCTGCACAAGGGAGCAGGAACGCAATGGTGCGTTCCAGGAAAATAAAGACCTGTTTTTTCCGGTCTTTCAAAAACACGCTGGAGGACCACTTGGGGTCGTCTTGGAACGGACTGAGGTGCGGATCTTTAGTAAGTAGTCCACTCCTAGTCCGCTCCAAGGTGCAGACGACCTCCGTGCGAGGACGCACTGCCCTGTTCTAATTGCCTGGTGCGGAAAGGGCTATGGTTCAAGTTAGTTATAACTATTGAAAATCGTTCAGCTGAGTCGAAACTTATAAAAAATATACTATAATCTAATGTATAAAAGTCAAAGTTTGTGAGTTTGTCTGTGCCAGGCAAACGAAGACCTCATATGATTGGCTGTGTCAGGTGAGAAGACCTTATATGATTGGCTGCCTGTGAAGATTCTATGGAATCCTGGGGTTTGCTGTTTAGGGAAGAGCCTTTAGAATTCTCAGCCATAGAGCTCTTGGGCCTGCCTGGTTGCTAGGGAGACAAGGCCTAGCAGTAAGAAGGAGGGCAGTGTATTCCCTCAGAAACCAAACCTCTGTATGTTAGCAACTCTGAATATAGACTGGCTTGAGGAACAGGGGGAAAAGTTATAGGTAGTGGACAAGGCAGTTTGGGAACTTAGAGATACAGGATCTCAAATCTGTGTATTTCAACCTCATCTAATTGCCAAGGTAAGGTAAATTAGTTCCTAAGGTATTTCTAACAAGTATTACCTATGAGAAAATAAAATCCTGGGCAATTCCCAGTTAACAAGTATTACCTGTCTACTATATAAAAGTCGATGTTCATCTGTTTGTGAGTTTGTCTGTTTGTCTGCGTCAGGCAGGTAAAGATCTCATACAATTGGCTGAGTGAGGCGAAAAGACCTCATATGATTGGCTGGTTGTGAAGATTCTATGGAATCTTGGGGTTGGCAGTTTAGGGAGGGGCCTTTAGAATTCTCAGCCCAGAGCTCTTGGGCCTCAGGCCAGTTGCTATGGGGATAGGGAAAAGTTGCGCATACTAGACAAGGCAATTTGGGGAATTAGAGACACAGAATCTCATATCTGTATATTTCAACTGCATCTAATTCCTAAGGTAAGATAAGGTAATTCCTAAGGCATTTCTAACAAGTATTGGCTGGCTGTGAAGATCCTATGGAATCCTGGGGTTTGCAGTTTAGGGAGGGGGGCTTTAGAATTCTCCACCAGAGAACAGGCCAGTTGCTATAGAGATGAGGCCTAGCAACAAGAAGGAGGAGGGCATTGTATTCCCTCAGGAATCCAGCCTCTGTATGTTCACAACACTGCATTCTGACTGGATTGGGGAATATGGGGGAAAGTGATAGGTACTGAAATAAGCCAGTTGCTAGGGAGATGAGGCCTAGCAGCAAGGAGGAAGACTGCATATTCTCTCAGAAACCCATCCTCTGTATGTTAATAACTCTGAATACAGATTGGATTGGGGAATATGGGGAAAAGTTACAGGTACTGGACAAGACGGTTTGGGGAATTAGAGACACAGGATCTCAAACCTATGTATTTCAACTGCATTTAATTCCTAAGGTAAAATAAGGTAATTCCTAAGGTATTTCAAACAAATATTACCTATGAGAAAATAAAATCCCAGGCAACACTGGGTAAATACGCTAGTCTTTATTAAAATAACAACCAGAATAAAGTATTGGTTTTCATATGTATGTCCAAGCTCAAACAGATCTTCAGAATGCATTTAAATAGTTTCTTACATCCTCATATCAACATAAAGGCACAGGTCTGTCACACATAACCCTCTGGCTACCCTTCTGCGAAGGCTCAGTTCCCAAATCTACGTCCCCCTCTCTGACCAGCTTCAACAGCAGTTTGATTTCTGTTCTGCCAGTCTCTCTAGGCTTTCTGAGAAAACACACCCTTTTCACTGGACTCCCCCTTGATGGACTGAAAATGTTTCTAGCTGAAGGACTGACCCTTAGCCCTTTCTCACTGAAGTCTAACCAAAACCAAATTCAGTGTGCCTGCTATACATGTATTTTCCTTTCAGGCTGCCAACCTTTTCTTCACACTAGTGGGCTGGGTTTCTCTCTTGGGAGTGACTATTCTGGTTGCCTGGCAAAGTGCTGCTGGGTGGCTCTTCTACCCACTCCCCCAGGATCCATCACACTCTGAAATACACATTATTATTTAAATACGTTAAGTATGCCATAAGCTCTACATGGAGACAATCAATAGACCCAGAGAGCCTGTGACATATGGATTTTGTGTGGATATGACAAAATCCAAGAGCCAGTGTGGTATAATGGTTTGAACATTAAAGTACAACCTTGGACACCCGGGTTTGATTCCTTGCTCAGCCATGGAAACCCACTGGGTGACCTTGTGTGTGTCACACACTCTCAGCCCCAGAAAACCCCATGATAAACTTGCTTTAGGGTTACCATAAATTAGAAATGACTTGAAGGCGCACAACGACAAAATCAAGCCCAATCTATACTCTCTAACTTTCTGTTCTCCTTCCTTGAGTGAAATCCCATGCAGGTTTACTAAGAAATAAGCCCCCTTCAGTTTAACTGTTCTTACTTCTAAGTAAACATGTATAGACTTGAAACCCTAATAGTCCTTTGGGCCTTTTCAGTGCCTTATACATACTACTTCACTGTTTTCTTCTGTTATGTAAAAATAAATATTGGCTTTAGTGAAGCGAGGAAAAAGAAACCCAAAAAACATTTGCATCTTTTGCTCCTTGTTCTCGCATCATTTTATGTGGTTTCCAATTTATGGTGATTCTGCCACAGGGTTTTCTTGGCAAGATTTGTTGAGGGAAGTTTGTTATGGCTTTCCTCTGAAGCTGAGAGACTGTGACTTGCCCACGGTCACCTACTGGATTTCCATGGTTAAGTAGGGATTCAAACCCTGGCTTCCCAGGGTCCTTGTCCAATGCTCAAACCACTACCCCATGCTGGCTTTCTGGTCTTTATTAGGGGGAAAAAATCCCACAACTCTTCTGCAATTTTATAGTTGGTCTCAGTAAAGGTGCATTGTGTGTACCTGTGGAATTTGAATTGTTTTTTAGGCTGCACTGGTTGTTTGGAAATCGCCCTGTTTAGAACTATTTTTTAAAGAGAAGTTTTAGTTTGTTTTTAATTGTTTTTAGTTGATTCAATGGAATTCAGTTTTACTGCTTTAGCACAAAGCCATAGAATCATAGAATCATAGAATCATAGAAATGTAGAGTTGGAAGAGACCACACGGGCCATCCAGTCCAACCCCCTGCCATGCAGGAACACCCTCAAAGCACTCCCGACAGATGGCCATCCAGCCTCTGCTTAAAAACCTCCAAAGAAGGAGACTCCACCACACTCCGAGGCAGCATATTCCACTGCCGGACAGCCCTGACTGTCAGGAAGTTCTTCCTGAGGTTCAGGTGGAATCTCCTTTCCTGCAGCTTGAATCCATTGCTCCTTGTCCTGGTCTCTGGAGCGGCAGAAAACAAGCCCTCTTCCTCCTCTACATGGCATCCCTTCAAATATTTAAACAGAGCTATCATGTCCCCTCTTAACCTTCTCTTCTGCAGACTGAACATACCCAGCTCTCTAAGTCTATCCTCATAGGGCTTGGCTTCCAGGCCCTTCACCATTTTAGTCGCCCTCCTCTGGACCTGCTCCAGCTTGACCATGTCCTTCTTGAATTGGGGTGCCCAGAACTGGACACAGTATTCAAGATGAGGTCTAACCAAAGCAGAGTAGAGTGGTACCAGTACCTCCCTCGACCTAGACACCATACTCCTATTGATGCAGCCGAGAATTGCATTGGCTTTCTTGGCTGCCGCATCACATTGCTGACTCATGTTCAGCTTGTGGTCTATTAAGACTCCTAGATCCCTTTCACATGTACTGCCATCCAGCCACGTGTCCCCCATCCTATCCCATAGCAAACAGCATAATATAATATAATGAAACACAGTAAAAACTTCCCTCATAAGTTAACAGGTCATATCCATATGCAAATGTCAACAAGCATATTCAGTTATTTCTCAGTTCTCTCCCTGTGTTGGCTTGCAACATAAATTAAAACAGAGTATAGGTAGACATCAGTTGTACTAAGGAACAATTTAAAAGCAATCAAATGAACTATAGTATTCAAGAGTCCACTTGACAGCAAATAACAACAACAAAGTAACAAGGGGAAATGGGCAGTACTCTGAATTGAGAAGGTTGGAAAACCTTTTGGAAAAGGTTAGCCACAAGTCTCCTTGTCTTTCTTCAGGTGATGGATGTTCCACTGAAGCTATTTCAGGCAAGTGGAATAGATTGGAATGATCTAGGGTGGGGAAGTCACCTTTTGTTGACCAGAGAGCTCTCTGTGTTGGTTAATTCAGGTGTGGCTGATAATCAAAAGTAACAGGCAAGCCTTTCTTATTGTGAAAGGTGCAGCAAACCCTTTTGTACAGGTGATATCATATTGATGGGCAGGTGTTTTCTTGTATCCTCAGAAATGTATAAGCTTCCTGGCCTGTACAGGAAGTTTACACAACCTCTGCACAAAGAAAATCTTTTCTTTCTTTTTGTTCCCTTTGACCTCCACTTGGCTGTAGAAAATGTACTGAAGTAATACAAGAGTTGAGAGGAGAAGGCAATGGGTGCTACTTAATAGAATAATACAACTTCCTACAAAATAAATAAATAAATAATCCAAGAAAAAGAATCCTGATTTTTGTTTTGTTTTGTATTTTTAGTTTGCCTGCTTAAAACAACCTGTTCAGTTTGCCAGCACTGTCTTTTGCTTCCAGTAGTCCATTATCTTGTGATTTTCTCAAAATAAACAATTGACTCCTCATGGGCAGATTTATCAGGAAAGGTCAAAGGTTTAATTTGTTTTTCTCCCTCAGCCATTTAGGACAGCCTATAGAAAAACTGCCAATAATTTTCAAAAATGATCTGTAGACAGCTTCTAGTAAGCAATTAAAAAAGAAAGAAAGATAAAAGGAATGCACAGTTCCTTTTCAATAGACAATGGACAGAAGAGTCAAAGAACTTGAGAGTTTTATGATCAGCTGTCTGAAATTTCTGACATAGTTTTGCAGAATGAATGATTGTTAGGGGCAACTTGGATACTAGCCAGTAGCTGTTAGCACAAGTATATAGATATGTAAAATATGGGTTTGGCTTGGTAGGCAGGATGACTTGAGACCTACACTGTGTTGTACAGAAGGTAGAGAAATGATGAGAAACAAGCTCTTTATCATTCTTTTGGCAGTAGAAAGATTGATGTACAGGGATGGTGGAAAATAAATCCATTTTCCACAAGCAACAGACAGTGAACTGGATGCAAATGAAGACAAGCATTTGCTCTTTTGATTTTCATGGGACTTGCAATCATATATATCTATTAAGGATTTTTTTCTTACACTGTATAATTACAAGCAGACCTTTAACACCTGCTTTTAAAATGTAATCATGCTCATTGCAGTGTTCTAAAAAGTAATCCATTGCTGTTCCTCTTCTCAGTTTTTTAAAAAAGTAACCGATTTAGTAATTTTGTTACTTGACACATTTGAACTTTTTAAAACATCAAGTTCTTTCAGTCTTGAATCAGAAGCAGTTTCTGAATATGTGTAAATTTTTCCAGAACAAATTGAAACAATTTTCTCCTCCATCTGCACTGGACCCGGAGAGATGAATATGTCAGTTTCAGCTTTCCCCACATTTGATTCTTTTAAAAAAATCTCAAATTCATTCTATTCCAAATATGAAAAAAAATGAGATTTGAATTAACTCTTATTTCTCAATTTTTATTCTTACTTCTCCAAAGTGGTGTGATTCTGGATTGAGAGAGCGATCTGATGATGGTGACTCACCTTCAGTACCTCTATGGAGAACTAAGATTTCTGGATGGCTGCCATTCCGCTAGGGAAGAAACGTATATTTTCATTTCAATAGCACGTAACTGAAAGGATATCCATTCAGATTTGTACTGCAGAGGAATTAAATCTGCAGTAAGTCAGTTGTGGTATTAAGCAGAACCCCCCTTCAAAACATTGAGGCATACAACATCTGGGTTTCAGTTTATACCAGAGATTTTTCTGACATTATTTCTGACCTATCTTGCTGGGACAAAGGGAGGATTCTCATTCTGGACTTTTTGGAACCTGTTAACTTGAAACCTCTCAGTCATCTCATATGCAAATAGATAATTTCCCCATAGTGGTTTAGTGGTTTGAGCATTGGACTACAACCCTAGAGATCAGGGTTTGATTCCATGCTCAGCCATGGAAACATACTGGGTGACCTTGGGCATGTCACACACTCTCAGCCCCAGAAAACCCCATGATAGGTTCACCTTAGTCTCACCACAAGTTGGAAATGGCTTTAAGACACACAACAACAAACAATTTTGCCTCCAATAATGCTGGGCAGAATTCACAGTTGTAGGTGAGCTGAAAGTTATCCAATATCTCATAAGCCTAGCTATTTTCAATGAGATAATAACCAGGGCCCCATTTACAATACACTGTTAAACCACTCTTACTTCCCTTTAACTGCCATGGTTCCCTCCTAGGGACTTCTGGGACTATTAGTCTGGGGAGACACTAGAGCTCTCTGGCTGAGAATTCTAAATGCCCCTCCCTGAACTGCCAGCCCCAGGATGCCGTAGGCATGGCATTTAAAGTGGAATAATAGTAGTATGACTGTAGCATAAATGGGCCCCCTGTTTCTGGGCTGTACCACTTCTGATTTCAGGTTAGAGCTCCTATGATTGAATATTTTTCTAAAGGAGAAAGTAAAATCCCTGCTCATAGAGGAGGCAAGATGTTGGCAAGAAGGATCCTAGACTAGTCTTCTTCTTGACACGCTAGTTATTTTTTCAGCCACATCAGCCACCATTCCATGATATGAATTCTCACCCACAGTCCAAAATGGTAGAATGCAGACACAGGTTCACCTCTTCATTGTGAACAAAGTCTTCAGCTACTTGATGTGTGAAAAAAGGTTTTTCTTAAATTGTTGTGAGGTCCTTTGAATGAATAGTATATTTGATTTATTCATGACATTTATAGCCCACATTAATACTAGATACATATATCAGTGAGGTGTGAAGTAAATGAGGCTTAGAGTTGGTGAATGACTCAAGATCAGCCCATGAGCTTCACGGGATTTGAACTTGGATCTCTCTAAATAAAACTATAAGTATTATAGATGTGTGGGATTTCTGCAATATTTTTTATGTAATCCTGTAGACTGAGGCACTGAAGACTTGCAGAGGATGGGCTCTCTGGAATAGATGGTTTCTGGCTACAATGCATCATGACAGCCTAATGTTTTGACAACGCTTTGGAATTATCTTAGGAACCAACAAGCTGTTACTGGTTTGGGGGAGAAATGGCTAACTGTGCTGACATTTGGAGGGCAAAAAGGTCAAGGTCAAAGCTGCTGGATTTTACAGCCTGTGGAATGGCTGAAGCACAGAGTCATTAAAGGGAGTGATGACAGCTGCTCTTAACTCTTTGTGGATTAGAGCTTATCTAGTTCTGGAAGCAAGCCCTGCTACTCCAGATATCAGGAAAGGACAAGCAGATAAGATAAACTATGAATAAGGTTGGAAAATTTCTTAAGGTTGAACTTTTTTTTTTTTAAATAGTACCAACATTAAAAAAGCACACTTTGAAAAAAAAACTTGACTTTTTTTTCTTTGTGAATAATACAAGTTGATATCACAGCTTAGAAAGTTAATATAGCTGAACATCACAATATGCTGAAGCCACCCAGAACTGAGGAATGAGAGGAATTCCTCAGCATCATCCCAGAGCAGGATGCTACCCATGCTCAGTGACGGATGATTTCAGCATATCCGTACATTAATTTGTCTTAAAAGGAACTTTCTGATCTGTCATAAAAAGTAAACTATTTATTCTTGCAATTATACACTGCATACTCTCTCCGCTTTCCCAGTTTGGCAGGAACAGTCCCAATTAATCTTCTCTCTCTCCTTTCCCAATTTGGCAGGAACAGTCCTGATTAATCTTCTGTTACTCTTTTTTTGCGAGCTGCTTTTAAAATGTCCCATTTTCTCTTTTCTCCTTCCACTTTCCCCCTTTGTCCTCAACTTACTTCAGTTGTTGCAAACTTAGATCAAAGTACAGAAGTAATTTGCACTCAATTAGCTCAGTAGCGTGGAAAAGGACAGCAGGGTGTGGAATCTTACACTTTCCAGAGTAGGTCCATGCAAAAGCAAACTGCCACAACCTTTGCCAGCCGGCCCCTCCCGAAACTGCAAACCCCAGGATTCCAGAGGATGTTGAAAGTGGAATCATCGCGCTATAACAGGCTGGTGCGGAAATGGCCTTGTATGTGCGCCTTCATTAATGACTTTTGCTATCTTGACCAAACTGCGATTTGTGCCCATTTTTATCTGTGAAATGCTGAGGCGTATGAGAGTGTTGGTAGGAAGAAGTGGGATTTCGAAATAGTATTTTTTGTAGTGAATACAAAATTTAAGGACCATTAGCTCTGTTGACCATAAGACATATCCCCAAATCCATATTGTGCTAATAATTTTTAGGCCAACAAAAAGATACACCAAAATCTATGCAAGCTTTTGAGACTTCCAAGTCTCTTCTTTTGAGAATATGTTACCAAAAACAGACAAACACAAATCAAACCAAATAGGCATGGAAAGGGGTGAAAATCATCATGCTCATTTTGTCGTGGGATGTAATGTTGAACAAGGGACTGCAGACTCACAGCTAATGATATCAGGTTTCCTGTTTTGCCCAGAATGGCCTTGAGGTTTCCTGGGAACAGGAAAAAGCAATAAAAGGGAATAAATGTTTATCCTCCATTCTGAAACTACAAACGCAGACCTTGAAAACTCTCTCCTTGGACAAGAGAGAAAGTATCAGCAAGGCTGAAGATGTTTTAGGTGCTAGATGAGGTGAAGGAAACCCCTAGAAGCTGGGTAACATTTGTTGCTTATTTGCAGTGGATACATTTCCTTATCCAATTAGGTTAAATCCCAGTCCTAGGCAGTGATGTAGACGCGAGTCAAATCACTCAGACTCAAGTCACTTCAGTGACTCAACTTGGACTTGACTTGGCAATAAAGGACACACTGCCTCAACTTGAGACTTGTATATTTTTAGTGACTGACTTGCTGCCCTTGGTTGAATAACATAACACATTCATCCAGAAACCTTACAACTTCATCTCTTTTTTTGCCTACTGGTTATGCGACAATTGTCTCAAGCCCCAAACTTGGGCCATTTCTCGGAGGGGAACAGCAAACAAGTTAGGCAACAGGCTTGAGGCAAGGTTGCGATCTCCTTGGCAGCCCATCCCTGCTGCATATCGGAGGAGCGTTCTGAAAATTTTCCTAACAGCAGGGGGAAGACTCAACCCAAGAGTGCAGGGAAAGATTATTCTTTCTAAAGCTTTTGAAGCTTCATTAATGGCAAGGAAGAAGGATCCTATTCGCCACTTCAGAAACTGGGTCCTAGACTTGAGACTTGAAAGTATCTCACAAGGACTTGAGACTTGACTTGAGACTTAAAGGTAGAGACTTGAGACTTTATTTGAGATTTGGAAGAAAACACTTAAATGCATCACTGATCTCAGGTGGTATAAAATCTTCTTCCTCCATTGTAGGGTCTCTTAGCTGGACAGCTAACTTGGGCATCCTAAAAGTCATACAAAATGCAGACGGAGCAAGGTTGATATACTCTGAGTTCAGAACCATGTTTGTACAGCATACAGATAACATGACTTTAAAATCAAATCAGGTTGTCCCATCACCTGCCTGATTTTTGTGACATCTAGCCTGATGAAGGAGCCTAGAGTCTTGAAATTTGTACAGATTTTCTGCCTTCTTGTTTAATCTAGTGAATGTAGACAGCTTAGAGATGCTACTATATCAGGAAGTGTATTAATACTATGAATGAATATGTTGATATTCTGGTACTATCAGGATCCCGACAGAAAATCTGAAACATACTTTTTCCTGAATAAACAGTTATTTTGTATTAATTTGTGGAGTGCATTTATATACCACCTTTCTTCCATCATGGACCTCAACGTTGCATGTTTCTCATACGGGAATTGATCCAACTTCAAACTGTGTTTGCTCCAGCACATTTGCTATGTCAGTGCTTCTCGGGCTGGCTGATGTGGGAGATGAACAATTTTCCTCGCAATGTTACAGAAGCTGGAACCATATTTAGGAGCACTGGCTACAACAGTTTCTTTCTTTTCTGAAACTCTCTGCAGACCGGCAGCTGGTGGCTTGTGGGCCATCTGCATTACAGATGGATAGATTCAATCAAGGAAGCCAGGGCCCCAAGTCCGCAAGACCTAAGCAGGGTAGTTGATGAAAGGGTAACATGGAAGTCTCCCAATCATCGGGTCGCCATAAGTCACAGTCGACTTGATGGCAGTTAACAATGACAACATGAGAAAGTGATCCATAATCAATTATTTTTCTTCCATTGCACCACTTTCATGATTATTTCATGCTTAGTAGACCCAGAGTGGTTGTCCTTTTTTTGTCTTTTTTAACAGTGCTAAATGTCATGTGGCTAATTTGGCTCTCATTATGGAGTTCAGCCATCATACAAATGGGCATGATCAAGTAAATTGCAAATGAGCGTTTTTATCAGCAGAAAATGAGTGGTTTGTCCTTCTGTTTGTTTGTATTTTCAGTTAGTCTCCCTTGTATACCATGAATGGAGGCCACTTCCACCCACTGGACTAGTTTGCTCTTGGGCCAAATTATTTCATGGAATTGGCAGAGCTCCATTGACTTGCACAGGCAGTATAGCAAAGTATTTCTAAGCCTTCATGCTTAATTATTGCATTAAACTTGTCATCTTGCTATTTGAACTGACAATCATGATTGGATTTTTGGAAATGTAAACTCATTTTATCTAAATGGCCAGTGGGAACACCCAAAGTGTGTGCAGAAACGGGTGTGCTGTTTACACAGAGCCCTACTCTTAACTAATACTGAGGCACACTTTAGGAGAAATCTTTGGCTTAACCCTTTGTTGGCTCCCATATTCTCCCATACAAACTTGTGTGTGTTTTGAGATCTTCTGGAAAAGTCCTCCTCTATCCGTCCCACGACCCTCACAAGTACATTTGGTGGGAACATGGGAGATTATCTTCCCAGCAGTTGCTCCCATAGTCTAGAGCTCCCTTCCCAGAGAAACTAGACTAGAACCATCCTTACTGTTTTTCTGTAAGCAGTAAAAACATTTCTAATCCAGCAGGCCTTCGATAATCTATTTTTCATGGTAAATAGGCCTTGTATAATGTAGTGGATATCTATTTTTTGTTGTTGTTTCTGATTTAACTAGTTTTAATTCTATAATGGTTTAATTGGTATTTAGCTTTTGTATGCTATTAATTTTTAATTATATTTTAACTGATTTAAACTGTCTTAAGTTCCAAATTGAAAATAAGTAGGATAAAAACGATTGATTGATTGACTGAAATATAATTTTCACAATCTAGTATAAATAAACTTAAGTACTGAATAGGCTTTCATCCTTTATAACCAGAAGTATTACAAGTCAAAACCCAGTCTGAATGTCCTGGTGTCCTCTTGATCTTTTGGACTACAGCAACATGACCAATGATGAAGGATGATAGGAGCTGTAGTCCAAAACATCTAGAGCACACACAGCTGGGGTAGGTTGTACTAGACCATTGGGGTTGTTTTGCACTGGCAATTAGAATGCAAAATTGTAGTCAGTGCGGTGTTTTAAAGGCACTAACACTGCCAAAACAAAGAGCGAAATTTCTCAGGAGAATCCACACGTCTGTCAACAGGACTGATGGGCATGACTTATACAAAACAGCTGTAATTCATCAACAGTAAAGGACCAAGTCTTTATTTGCTGTTGATCAATACCACTCTTCAAATCCCTTTTCAAAGTTTGATCTGAATTAGATACAATCCATGGAACTTTGAGGTCCTCTGACCATTTCTCAGGGTGATGAAACTGATGTCATTCAGTGCTAGTTTGTACTACATCCCAATAAAATAGTCTAGCAGTAGCAACAGCAACAATAACACTCTTATTCAGAACTTGAAATTCCTTCCTGGACTATAACCTCTAGAATCCCCCAGCCAGCTTGTTTCAGAATTCTGAGAACTGTAGTAAAAAAATAATAATTTTTTTTTCTAAGCTCTCTTCTTGTTTACAGCACAACACATGAACATGAACTGAGACTTGTTGAAGCTGTCTAGAACAGAGTACAGGCATACCTCTGCTAACAAAGCCTCTGACAAAAAAGCTTCTCTGACAAAGTTTTCCTTCTCCTCTGTGTAGCAATAATTTGTTTAGCAGCATTGACACTTGGAAGATGGTGAAGGAAAGCTGACAAAAAATTTTTTTGCTTAAGTAGCAGCAGCATGTCTGCAGGAAACAATGCAATAAAGTTTAACCTGAGAGAAGTAGAATTCTACTTTACCTGATCTTGTTGTAGCAGTGTGTGCCTGCCTACAAGGAAGGTAAATAGCAGTTGTCTTCAGAATCACTTTCTGAGCATATGTGAATAGTAAAAGAGAGAGAAAAGGGGAGAACAGATTAGCATCACAAGGTACCACCAGCATGTTTACAAAGTAAAAAAAAAAAGCACAGATCTGTATGTTTGGCCACAAAAATGGAAATTGTAAGAAAAGTGGAGGTGGGTGAAAGAAAAAGAAAACATCCCTGAGTGCATTTTGGAAGAAGACTTCAGCTGGTCTCTAGAAGGTTCAATTTTTTTTTTGCTTTGTTTGCCTATGCAAGGCTTACTGATACCATTGTTTTATTTCACATGTGCTTATTGTTAGTTTTAGGAAAAAACTTTGCTGGAACATGTTGAATTGCTTATGTTTGTGTGTGTGTGTGTGTATGTGTATGTAAGAAACTATCACTATTCTTTCTATGTTATTTCTGCATCTGGTACCAAATTAAAGAAGCAATGCCCAGAAACACATTTGCTTTATTAAATGAAGTATGATTTTAATTCCACTAATGGCATTATCCTGACACAACGATGGGCCTGTGTGCTCCTGTGAGCCAAGAGGCTATGCTAATGGCAGCAGTGCTGCTGGGAGAGTCTCCCATGTCAGATAGACTCTTGCTGAGGAGACAGACTAAATGTGCCAAACTGAGCAGCAACAGCAGCAGTAGTATGTGTGTGTGTGGGTGACACTAGTGGAGGATCTCTCAGGGACAACAGCAGGGACACCATAGCTAATACTTGCTAGTACTTCACAAAAGAAGGCATGAAAAACCTATAACAAGACAATCCAAAATGGAGAAAGAGATAGTACCAGAAGATGAGACTCCCAGATTGGACAGTACTCAGTGAGCTACCAGGGAAGAGCAGAGGACAACTATGAGTAGGTGCTGTGGCTAGTGACACAACTGGACTCAAGCTGGAAGGATGTTAAACTGTTGACATCCTCAGAGGTGAAAAGAAAGTCCAAAGCTGCACAACACATATTACAGGAACATGGAATGTGAGAAGCGTGAATCAGGGGAAGCTAGACATAGTAAAACAAGTAATGAAATGTTTCAACATTGCAATACTTGGGGTGAGCAAGCTAAAGAGGACAGGCCTGAGATATTTTGAGTCAGATAAATACCCAGTATTTTACTCAGGAAATGAAAATCTAAAAAGAAATGAGGTGGCATTAATAGTGAGGAGAGATGAAGCAAAAAGAATTAAAGGATATAATGCAAAGTCTGGCTGAAGCATATCAATAAGACTTCAGGGAAAACCTATCAATATAATCACAATCCAAGTTTATGCTCTAACTACAGAGACAGAAGAAGAAGAAACTGAAAAAGTCTACACTAGAGTCCACGAAGAAATTGATCACACACCAAAACAGGACTTGTTGTAGTCACTGGCAAATGCAAAAGTAGGAAACAAAGCAGAATCAAAGATGGTAGGAGAATTTGGCCAGTGAACAGGAACGGAAGCAGGAGAGTGACTGATTGAATTTTGCAAGCCCCTCAATTAGTTAGCTGCAAACACATTCTTCAAGCAATCCAAGAGATAACTGTATATGGAGCCATCACCTGATAGCCAATATAAAAATCAAATAGTAATTGGAAGCAGAAGATGGAGAAGCTCCATTCTCTCTGAAAAACAAGACCAGGATCAGATTGTGACACAGGCCATGAACTGCTAATATCAAAAATTAGAGTAAATCCAAAGAAGAACACTAAACTGATCATCATGCAAAAATACAACCTGAAGAATGTCCGTGTAGAATTTAAAGATAATGTGTAAAATAGATTTGTGCTATTATGCCTAATTGACCAGCAACCAGAAGAACTCTGGTCTGGAACTAGGGACATTGTCAGGGAGGAGTGCGAAAAGATATTATTTGCCGTCCACAAGAAAAAGAAGCTGTGGTGGATGACAGATGAAACTCTTCGAGCGTTTAAGGACAAATGAGAAGCAAAAGTAAAAGGTTAGAGATACAGGGTCGGAACCCTGAAAGCAACTGTTAAGCAACTTGTGCACATGGTTGAGAACTGCTATAGTAATTAATGCAGGGTGGGGGGTGGGAGCGAGTGGCAGGTGGGGGAGGGGCGAGCAGGAAGGGGAGGGGCAGGTGGGCAGGGGAGGTGTGAGCAGCAGGCAGGCGGGGAAAAGAGCAAGCGGCAGTGGGAGGGACAGGCGGAGGGTTCCTCTTTTTTGCATCCCCACTGACATCGGTGCCCGGGACATAAGACCCAGTTGCCCCACCCTAGATCAGCTTCTGTTGCCCATGCCACCTTCTTCCAGTTTCTATGTATGGTTGTGAAAGCTGGACAGTGACAACATCTGATAGGAAGAAAATCAACCCATTTGAAATTGGATGCTGGAGTAGAGTTCTACTGATACCCTGGCCAGCTGAAAAGACAAATACGTGGGCCACAGATCAAATCGAGCCTGAACTCTCCCTAGAAGCCAAGATTACTACACTGAGACTGTCCTACTTTGGACATAACATGAGAAGACACGATTCATCAGAAAAGAAAATAATGTTTCGGCAAGTAGGAAAAGAGGAAGACCAGGTTACAGATGGATAAACTCAGTCAATTAAGCCACAGCCCTGAGTCTGCAAGGCCTGAGCAGGGCTGTTGATGAGAGGGTGACGTAGAGGCCTCTCATCCATAGGGCTGCCATAAGTTGAAGTCAAGTTGACAGCAGTTAACAACAACAGTACCTGTAATGGTAATGGTAGTATAATAAATAATTTTCCTCCAATGCAGTTCAGTTGATTGGGCATCAAAAATTATTCCACCCTGTTTTACTTTTACTGCTTGAAATTGTACTTTCCTGATTCTGGCAAAACTGGTTTTACAGTTTTGCATCGGGGCAGATTTTGCTATATAGAACACAGTGGAGCGGTGTATGTCTGCTAAGTACTTAATATCCTTAATCACAAGTAGGTGGAGGAACAAATTATTGTCTGTTAGACAAGTGAGAAGTATGACAGATCCCTTGAATTTATCCCTTTTCTTATTGTCTTAGTATCTCAGAGGCTTGGCTAAATAGTTACTTTGTAAAATAATAAACAAACAAAAAAATCAGCACAGAATAACACAGCTGGATATGCTAGTGAGTAGAGATTTCAGCATCATAAAGCTGGATTAGAGAATAAACTAGTTTATGATACTGAAGTCCAGGGTTCTATTTCTATACAGTTTTGAACTATTATATAATTGCCCTGCTCTGAGTTGATAAACTTCATTGAACCTTCATTTAAACCAGGAGCAGAAATGATGAAGCCCTCTGGATTTCATTAAACTCCAAGTCACAGCAGTTCCAGCCAGCATAGCCATACCTGAAGGTGGAGAACACTGGAAATTATAGTTCAATAAATATTGAAAGGACCACGAGACGTCCACAAAAATATAGAAATATTATCGCTGGAGAAATAATAATTGGATTTTTGCTCTTTTTGCAAACACAGCTTTTGTTGGCTGGTTGGTTGGTTGGTTTGCTATGCTGTGCCATCTTTGAAATGTATTCCTTCCCTCCGTTGCTCTGCAGAATGGCGTCTAGTCAGATGTGTTGGGTAGTTGTTTCCCTTACCACAACGGTTTCAGTAAGCATCTTGCTTTCAGTCCTCCATATAGTAAAGGAAAAAGTGTGGGTATATTAAAATAAGATTAAACCGAGTGTTTGAGACCAAACACTTAAAAATTAAATCCAGATTGCGTACTCTTTCCCTGCAAAATGCCCAGTTTGGCAGAGAGAAGCCTCTGACAACTTTTTCAGCTGCTTTTAAAATGTCTCTGTTTTACTCTCCTCCTTCCACCCTCTCCCTCTGTCCTTGGCTTATTTCAGTTGCTGGAACTGAGTTAAAAGTGCAAATATAATTTGCACTCAACTCAGCGAGGGGAAGAGGAGAGGAGGGACAGAATCTTGCCCTTTCCAGTAGGCTCATTCAAAAGGAAACTCCTGCGGCTCTTCTGACCTTATGTGTTGTTCTTCATTAATGACCATTCTAATGTTGCTTGGCGACACGTATCTCAGTTTTCTTCTGTGAAGTGTTGGAGGGTATGAGATAGTTCCTTGCTTCACAGCAGCATCTTACATTTTGTTCACATGATGGAAATGCTCAGAACTGACCTTTTATACTAAGTTAAGTTTTCCTATAACAGAACATAGTAAGCTACCTTATGCCTACTGTAGTCCAGGGTTTTAGAGGCCAGTGGGCAGTATGGAATTTTGCCAGTGTCATGGGCATTCCCATAAAATATCTACCATGAGAAGTGGGATTGCCCATCTACAATATGTCTACCGTAGTGGATGTAGCCGGCCACAACTATTCTCATGTCCCAGAAAAGCAAACTGCCCCAAAGGTTTTAAAAAAATAGATGATATCTGGAAGGCAGAAGTAGAGTCTTTCTGTCAAAACTCAGAACCACTGATTCATTGTCCCTTTGACAGAAAACAAATGGATGTGTCTCAGAGACATGTAGGTCTGGAAACAGAGTGCAAGCTAGAGGTAGAGCTTAGCTCCACACTCCAAATGAGATATTTCTTCCCACAATGCACAGAAAAATATGCATTTCAAAGAAAGCAAATGGGTGAAACCCAAAGGAACATGCATCCCACATTCACGAATACACATATATCCCTCAGACCGGAAAAAACACAGAGATACCAGACACAAAAAGCCCTCAGCAAAATGTATTACAGCAGCCATAGGTCTTTGCCCATCACCTTCTGATTCTTTTAAACTGGAATCTGGGACTTCTTCCGAGCAAAACATGCTCTAAAACCACTGAACTATGAATGGTCCCTCTGAGACTAACCTTCAACTGTGGAAAGAAGCAAGAGATGGGCATAGGTTATTTTCAAGAAGAGTATAGCGCGGGGCATGATTTTGCAGGACACAGTTCAGACTGAAATCTTATTTTTTTGGAAAAACCTTGCAGCTGTAATTGATTGTTATGACAATATTTTAAACAGCCATTGCTTTCAGACCTGATTGTTTATATCGGCCACTTTGAGGACTGGGAAAGTGGATGTTTTGATCTTGCTCTCATTGAGACAAGGTTCAGCCCTTTTTAGTAATCCAAGCAATCAGATCTATAGGAAGCAGACAGTAGGACATCTGCATCTCCAGTGAAAAGGCCTCCCATGAAGCTGCTCACCCGATCTTGAGAGAGGTCAGCCTAAGTCTAGGCCACCCCCCATTGTTTGACACACGGAGGGCTGGGAGGGTTCTGGTCTTTGAAAAAGGAGGAAATTTAATTGCCTTTGAAAGCAGGCAGCAGGACAGGATGCAAGGATGTTTTCTTTCTTTTGAGAAAGTCAAACAAGTTACTATTTTGGTACATGAAAGACAGTAAGTGAGTGACTGAAGAGAAGCCACTCTTTCCCCTTTACCTGCTTCTGAGAGAGCAGCAAGGGCAATCAGATGTAAAGACAAATGAGGCTATATTAGAGTGCAAAAGAGAAGGCAGTAGAGAAAAAGCCAAAGTCTATCACAGCCATTCCAAGACATTGTGCTAAAACTGCCATAGGGTAAATTGGTACTGCTGCCTGCTCCCCAATTCCAGTGTTTGGAAAGTTTACCTCTTAACAGCTCCCAGGATCTTGCAACCAGCATGCCACTCACCTCAAGTCTGGGGGAATGTGGAAATTGTAGTTAAAAAAAAAAATAATGCTCCCAAAACCTGCTCAGTGCCACATACAGAACCCTTTCGGACTAGCTCAACACTGCCAACAGCAAGAGTTCTCCACTATATCTGAGGGCAAAAGACTATCCTGAGGTGGATGCAGAGCAGAAAGCATTGTTCACACATAGTTCTGTCCTCCAACAACTCACTCCAGGTGTGGCAGCCTCAACTTCCTAAGTATATTTGAAAAATGCAATTTAAAAAATAGATTAAGAGGTAGTACAGGGATACCTGGATACTCTAAATGAATTCAAGCCTCCAGGGCCAGATGAGCTACATCTAAGGCCATTTCCGCACGGGGCAAGGGAATCGCCCCATGACGCTACTTACCGGATTTTTCGGCTCCCCGGTCCGGTCCATGCTGCTCCGGAGCAGTGCGTGCTCATTGCTCCACACTGCTCCAGTGTCAAAAATGGCGGCTTCTGGTTGGTCGAGGGTCTCGACCAACCGCTGAAGCTCGCCAGCCTAAAGCCCACCCCTGGCAGATTGCAGGCTTGCATTGGTGCAAGCCTGCAAATCTGCACAAGGGAGCAGGCTCGCACTGGAGCGCTCCGTGCTTTTGAAAGACCTGTTTATAGCAGTCTTTCAAAAGCATGCTGGACGACCACTTGGGGTCGTTCCGGAGGGGGCTGGGGTGTGGATGTCCTCCCTGGAGGATGCTCTGCCCTGTTTTAAAAACCCCGTGTGGAAATGGCCCAAGGGTATTAAAAGGACTGGCAGAAGTAACCTCAGAACCACTGGCAATAATCTTTGAGAATTCCTGGATAACAGGTGCAGTCCCAGCAGAGTCGAGGAGAACAAAGGTTGCCCCCCATCTTCAAAAAGGAGAAAAAAGAAGACCTAAACAATTACTACCCAATCAGCCTGACATCAATACACAAAAGATTCTAGAAGAGGTAATTAAATAGTCTATAACCACTTAGAAAGGAATGCTATGATCACTAAAAGTCAACATGGGTTTATCAGAAACAAGTCATGCCAGACTATTGTTATCCTTTGTGTGTGGGGGGGGGGGAGGGAGAGAGAGAGAGAGAGAGAGTTACAAGTTTGGTAAATGAAGGGAATGCTGCAGATGTAGCATATCTTGATTTCAGTAAGGCCTTTGACAAAGTTATCCATGATATTCTTGCAAATAAGCTAATAAAATGTGGGCTACACGGTGATGCTTTTAGGTGTATTTAGGTGTAGTTGACCAACAAAATGCAAGGGTGCTCACCAATGGTTCTTCTTCATCCTGGAGAGAAGTGACTAGTGGAGTGCCACAAGGTTCTGTCCCGGGCCCAGTGCTATTCAACATTTTTATAAATGACTTGTACAATGGAATAGAGGGCATTCTTATCAAATTTGCAGATGACACCAAATTAAGAAGGGTAGCTAATACCTGAGAGAACAGGATTGGAATTCAAAATGACCTTAACAGATAGAGAACCTGATGAAAACTAACAAAATGAATTTCAACAGGGAGAAATGTAAGGTACTACACTTAGGCATTAAAAATGAAATGTACTCATCATATAATAACGATATAAAATACCTTTAAACAATTTGAACATTTTTTAATACCTACCTACTAACCTTCCCTTATTACATCTTCATAATTCATGGACAGTTATAACTTATCTATTTTTGACCAAAAAATTTTCCATATATTTAATACTTCAATCTTTAACCGCTACTTTAAATCATAATTTCACAATCACATTTTCTTATTAGTTAGATACAGGCCATATGTTAGTTATATATGCTATGTGTTGTATATGATCTGATATCTACAATTCAAGAAGAAGGGTATGAAATCTAAGGGATAAATAGGGATAATTATGTGGATTAAAGATTGATGTACAATTATGTAAATATTATAAATATAAAATGTTTTAATTTTGTGATTTTAATTAATAAAAAGAATATATATATAAAAAATGAAATGTACAGGATGGATGACACCTCATTTGACCACAATACATGTGAAGGGATCTAGGAGTCTAGGCTGAACATGAGTCAGCAGTGTGATGTGGCAGCTAAAGCAGCCAATGTGATTCTAGGCTACATCAATAGGAGTATGGTCTCTAGATCAAAGGAAGTAATAGTACCACTCTCTTCTGCTTTGGTCAGACTTCACTTGGAATATTGTGTCCAGTTCTAGGCACCACAATTCAGGAAGAATATTGACAAGCTGGAACAAGTCGAGAGGGGAGCTATGAAAATCATAAAAAGGGCCTGGAAACTATGCCGTATGATGAGCTGCTTAGGGACCTGGGTATGTTTAACTTGGAAAAGAGAAGGTTGTGAGGTGACATGATAGCTATGCTTAAATATTTGAAGGGATGTCGTATGGAGGATGGAGCAAGCTTGTTTTCTGCTGCTCCAGAGACTAGGACACAAAGCAATGGCTTCAAGCTACAGAAAAAGAGATTCTACCTAAACATTAGGAAGAAGTTCCTGACAGTGAGAGCAGTTCAACAGTGGAATACACTGCCTTGGAGTCCAGTGGAGTCTCCTTCTTTGGAAGTTTTTAAGCAAAGACTGGATCGCCATCTGTCAGGAGTGCTTTGATTGTATATTCCTGCCTGGCAGGGGGTTGGACTCGCTGGCCCTTGTACCCTGTTCTAGTTCTATGATTCTATGCATACATACATGCAAACATGCAGGTTGGGAAAGAGAAAAAGCAAAACTTTGCTTCAATGACATGGTTTGAACAAGTTTGATAGGAAAATATATTGTCAGATAGTTAACACATTTTGCATACCCTCCAACATTTCATAGATGAAAACCAGGACATGTGTAGCTAAGGAATATCAGAGTGCTGTATAGTTAAGATGGCAAAAGTTATTACTGAAGAAAAACACACAAGCTAGGAGAGGCTATAGCACTTAGCTTTTGCCTGAGGGCAAGATTCTTCTCCCTTCTTCTGTCTTCCCATTGCTGAGTTAAATGACTAGAATCTACTTTTGTGTTTTGAACTCAGTTTGCAGCAAAGTAAGCTGAAGTAAGCTGAAGGCAAATGGGGAAAGTGAGAGGAGGAGAGAGAAACTGGGACAATTTAAAAGCCACTGAAAAAGTAGAACGATAGAAAATTAATCAAGACTGTCCGTGGTAAATCGGGATAGTAAGAGGGCATGATTGTGATGTTTCCAGCTATCATGCAGGATTTTTTTTTCTTTTCTTTTTTTGAAGCTTCTGCTATCTGTATCATCACTTCAGTTGGGGAATTAATTATTTGTTGAGACTGCAAATGTTAATAGACATTTTTCTTCCTCGTTCTCTGTAACACCAACAAGACTTTCATGCAGCACACATAGTGCCAGAGAGTCTTAACAGGTGTGGGCGTGATTTATTTCTTCAAAATCACCCTGTGAAAATTGTGTTTTCAGTGCAAAGGGGAAGACAGAGATTTAAGAGATTTCTAAAACAGACACACCAAGCTCCCCATTCAGCCACAAAAACAATTTTTCTGTAGGGCAAGGAGGAACCCTACCTTGCAATAAAATTGTTTAGGATTTTTTTAATCTTCTCTCACACACTAAAGGTTTTTGTTTTTTTTTGCTCCTGTTTTTGTGTTTTGTGGTGACACATGAGATAAAATTAGGGATGGATTCCAGGTAGACTGGGGTGATGGAGCAACAGTTAGGAATCCCAAACTCTTGTTTCTGGCAGGGCAGTATAATAAATAGCACCAACACCTACTTGCGTGGGTGGCAATTAATTCTATCAATCAGCAAAGCCAGTTTTCTCTTCTGATCCTTGCCTTCTCCCTTTGGCAGATTTCCTGGTTGTTCTTGCTGTTTGCGATGGCTCTTGACCTCATAGAATAGTGGGTTGAATGCTGTTAGAAAGGACCCAGCTCTTTCTTCCTGGGGAATTTGCCGATGGCCATTGTCATTTTGCCTTTTATCTTGTTTCTGAGGCAGAATTGAAGGTGCTAGTTTTGACATATGAAACCCAACAAAACCTTGATGACTCAAGACCAAGATATCTAAAGACTTCCCCTCCCATAAAAATCTGTCCAGAATTTCCGATCTTCAGTGTAGGGTTCTATCATCCTAAGAAATCAGGTTGCAAATTACATGAGTACCTGTCAGGGCACCTCAATTGTTGACTGCTTTCTCAAGGGAAAATGCAGCTGCCTTATCCTCACTGCACTTCTGATACTCAAATACTCTGTTCTTTGACTTTTGAAACTGTTTTGAAAGCATGTTATTTCTGTTCTCTGTTTTACTATGCATTGCTTTTGGGCAGAAAAGCATTTATAAATACCTATATACAAACAAACGAACAAATATCCATTGTGTGTTCCAAGAGGTTTCCTGTAGAAGTAACACCCCCTTCACTAACATTTGGATCCAGTCCCACTCCAAAGGCAGGGAACCTTGGGCCCTCCAAATGTTTTGAACTACAGTTCCCATGAGCTCCTGCCATGGGCTTTGCTGGCTAGGACATCTGAGAGATGAATTCCAAATCATATAGAAGGCCAAATGTTCCCCGGCTCTGCCATGCTCATTTGTCATCACAGCTGTAAGGCAGTTTCCCTTATTCTCCATTTGCTGCTTCGGGGTAATTTTTCAGCCCATGGCATGAGAAATTTGCAACTGTTTTAGGGAAGAAGTGCAGCTGCAGTTTGTGAAGAGTAGAGGGAATGTGAAAAGGAAGCTAAAACATCAACATGGAGTCCTCACAGGAAATGTTCTCACTTGCACAGAATCTCACTATGGATTCCAGCCAGGTACCATATATGCTGTTGCTAACCTGGCCAGCCCCACCTGGACCTTCCATACTGCTGAGAACGACTGACAGTAACTCTCTCTCTCTCTCTCTCTCTCTCTCTGTATCCCCTCACTTGACATGCCAACTGGTTAGACAGGGCTAAGTTAAAACACATTGAACCCCTAAGCTATATTAGCTATAAGAGGCCCTGTTGTACCTTATGTAAAATTTGAGTTTTTGCATTCTATGGTGTTTTTAATGCTTTACAAATATATTCAGTGGCCCCTCAAGAACTCAGGTCCTAAGCTGTAATTCAGCTGTTTTATACATAAATCCAGCAAGGTTACCATAGTAAAGGCAGATTTGATTTTCCATTTCTGGAACACAGAGAACTGCCTCATATAAACTCAGTTTATAGGTTCATCTATCTCAGTGTTACATACCCTGTCTGGCAGTTGCTCTCCAGGTTATCAGATAGGAGCCATTTCTCAGTCCTAGAAATGAATTGGAGATTTCATCAGGGACCTTCTGGATGCAAATAATTGTTCTGCTACTGAGCTGCAGCCCTCCCATGAAGGCTGCAAGCCTCACATGCAGTAAGAGGACAGATGATGGCATTGCCTTCTGTGGGTTTTTTAAGTGCACATGACTTTAGTAAGTGCATGATCTTACTCACTTTGGACAATGGTGTTGCACTATTCATGGTACTCCCACTTTTAATCCATCACATCTGGATTGAGACATGATTAGTGGTCAGTTCAAACAAAGAAGTAGATATATTTACAACATTAATTAACCCTGCTGATACTGTATCAGAGATTTTATTTTGCTTGCTGAAGAGATCTGTAGTGGAAAGTATGTAGGATGAACTGTTCCCTTCGGCACAGTGATGTTTCACATATCGTAATGTTACTGCCCTGGCTAGTCCGAGCTTTGGGGATATTAAAAGATATCCTTTTGATATCACAATTCGGCTTCACTTCTCTATTCCCCTCCATGTGCTTGTGAGGCCACTGGACAAGCACGCATACAAGCTCGGCCGTTAATCGCCGTAATATTCCTGGACAATACGGGCAGACCAGAAAATAGCTGACTCGCTGCTTCAGGAGACCTCCAGGCAAGTACTCTAATTAAGTATGCACGCTACTTACAAAAGAGCCTCTGCCCCGCGATGGCAGCTTGATGGGTAACCTATACAATACCCAAGTACTCTGTGTTTGCATACTGGCTACTCTATTGAGAACCGCTACGATAACTCAATCATTCAGATTCTGACCTTTCGGAGGCTTTGTCTCCAACTCCAAATCTCTTGTTTTCCCCCAAGTACGGCATAGCCTGCAGTCACAATTCTCCTTATAAAAACCCTTGATTCCGAGACCTTCCTCGGATCGCTCCCGAGTTTCATCCCGCCTTGCTACTGCTTTGCTTGGCGAGCCTCCCCTCAGCTCCACGTGCTGAGCTACATCGCACCCCAGCTTCGCTCTCTATTTTTCTGGGCTTCAGGACAGGTGAAGTATCACCCAAACCAACAACTCCTCTACAAATCCCTCTATACCACTCCAACCTTTATTTCCTTTAGTTATCTTGTATGAGTGTGTCGCATACACTGTTTTGCTTGTATTTAATAAACATCATTTATTATTTCAACTTCTGTGTTCTCCTTGACTCGGCCCGACCCCGTAGACATAGGGTTCAAGATCTCGCTATGTTACCCTGCCTCTCGTAATGCTAAGCAGTGCTCTGAGTTAATTTTCCCCGCCTTCAGTTGAGCACATTTTGGTGTCCCTCCCGGGACCCCAAGTACACAGGGTGACAGAGACAACATGTTCATTTTATGCTGGCAAATCTTTTTTAAAAAAATATTTTTGTCAGGCTGTTCTGTGGCATTCACTGCTTTGCCTGAAAATTTTCTCCAAAAGTTATGTCATTCTTCTCTCTATCATTTCAAAAGGCCTTTTCTGTTCTGGAAGCACTGCCTTCCCTCTGAACTGGCCAGCACTATGACTTTGGCGTATTCAGTATGCACTTCCTGACTGGATAGGATCATCCATGGGACAGGATCATCCATCCAGTGTTGGCAAGCAAAAGAAGTCTTTGCCAGAAGAAAGTGGCACCATAAAAGCAGCATGTAAGTACCGAACAGAAAGGGAAATAGGTGATTGTCTCGGAAAGATTTTTGGGAAAGAACTTTTATCCCCCCCCCTCCAAAGGCAAAAACCTTCTGCATCTTCTGTCTGCAAGACAAAAATGGAAGAATGTTTGAGTACTGAATCCAGCTCTATTATTTTGATCAGTGACTCTTCAATGCTGCTTTTAAAACATCTTTAAGTTCTGCCTTCTAAGCTCAGAATAACATAACGGTTTTGTTAAATCACTAGCTGCAGTGATTTCCCCAGCAAGCCACTGATATCATTGGCCTTTTTCACCTCTGAAGTGACTACATTCTTAAACTTCTCCTAAACCACTGTTGCCATTTCCAGTTTTGCCCTCCATTCTGTAAACATCAGATGTGCACAAATTTGTTGGCCCTCCCATTTTCACACTGTGCTGTGCAATGCAAAGCCAGTATTCCTGCATCTGTAAAGTAGGGGAGGATTTGCAATTGTTCAATTAAAGGAGAAACAATGAAATACGGTGGAAAAGGGGATTATGCCAACACACTTTAGATGTTAAAATCCTTTTGCCAAATGGTTCATCCTTGGTTGATAAGAATCAGCAGTGTTTGCTTCCAACCCCACCCCTCCCCCTTCTTCTTTATGGTTGTATCATTCTGATAGCAAAACATTCTCAAGCTGAACTGGCATAATTCTAGTTTTAAAACATCTCTGTTAAAAAGGCTTTGAATGGGCAGAACATACAAGATTGTTCCCCCGCAGTAGCAGTCTGCTTCTTGACACCAACTACATTTAATTATTTTCAAGAGACATAGCAAATGACATTCAGACCACCAATACACAACTACACAGCTTTTAGTATATTCAATAGCAGCATATTTCAAAAGTGCTTCAAGTGAAACCTTTCAGTTCCTCTTCATTTTGTCCTCATTAGATGACAAAAAGCTAGAAAATGCAGACCTAGACCTTGGCCTTTCTGATTTATCTCTTGAATGAACTTTCATTCCATAACACATTTAGTTCCATTAATTTAGCAGTTGGATGTTCTGTGTTAACAAATTTTTAGAAAAGGAGATTGAAGGAATAAGGGTGATCATTATATCAATGCCGGTTCCAATGTGACTACTTTTGTCAGCAGCCAAAATGATTACCCTTGAGAGAGAGAATATTGTTACAGAATAACAAAGTATTTGATGGAGTTGTGGGAAGGAAATTGCAGGTATTCATTTTCTGAGATGTGGTGAAAAGAATGAGAGCCCATGACAATGAAACTGAAATTCTAGAAGTATAAAGTTGAACAAGAGCTGTGACATATGCATTCTTTGAATGGTATGTCAGCTTTGCAGACAGTGAAGCTGCCAACATGTGTAATGATTTGATCTTGCATGCTAAAAATTGTCCAGATCAGAATGAGATGTATTCCGAGCAGAGTAAGTTCTTCACTGGGATGAAATGATAAAAATCAGATTCTGAGCAGGGCTTGGAAAATGCACTTTTTTGGATTGCAGCTCCCAGAATCCCCCAGCCAGTATGGTCACTCTAATTCTGGGGATGGATGGTCAGAATTCAGCAGGCCAAGCATGTGAAGAGCTTGCCATCTTGCAGGAAGACATACACAAACAATTCAGTGTTAAAGCTCTTTTGTTGTTGTGCTACATCAAGTCATTTCTGACTTATGGCTCTTCCTCTGTGCAGCTATGGATGTGTTCACAAGAGTTTTCACTATGTATATAGCATGAAGGGTCTATAATTTTCAAGAGCCTGGACTGTTAGCCATGCTGGCTAGAGCTTTTGGTAGTCCAACAGCATCTGAGAAGTGCATCTGATGACTTTCGTACACTTAGGGCTTTTCCACACTACATTGTTATAGTGCTATTTTTCCATTTTCAACATCCTGTGGAATCCTGGGATTTGTAGTTTACTGAGGCCAAAGAGCTCTCTGGTTGAGAATTCTAAATCCCCCTCCCTAAACTGCAAACCACAGGATTCCATAGGATGTTGAAAGTGGAATAATAGCACTATAACAGTGTAGTGTGGAAAGGCCCTTAGTCTATGTAAGCTTTTGCTACCTACTTCTTTCTCTCAATTAGTCTTAAAGATGATACAAGATCCCTTTGCATCTGAGAAACCAAGTATGGGAAACAGTAGTATTCTTTGCTATCCACATGCCTCTCCCTCTGCTAATATGTTCAGAGTTTATGTGTATATAACTCTTTGCAAGTAGGTTCTGCACCCATTTGGGAATCTGTGGATCTTGAATGAATAGGTGCTAGGGAATCTTGGGGAAATGTGACTGGTGAGTATGCTCCTTTTCCTCACTTCGCTTGTGTGACACATGTGTGAAGGACTATGTGGAAACAGCTTAGAAGCAGGGCATGGCATCTGTGGCCTTGTTGTTGGCCCTTGTTGCTAACTGCCATCCACTTGTCTTCAGCTTATGGTGACCCTATGAATAAGAGAACTCCAAGTCACCCTATCGTCAACTGCCCTGCTCAGCATTTACAGATTCATGGATGAGTCTCCCTTAATTGGATCTATCCATCTTACTGCGGTCTTCCTCTTTCCCTGCCTTCCATCTTACCAAGCATTATTGCCCTTTCTAGTGAATCATTTCTTCTCGTTATATGGCAAAGTATGACAGCCTCAGTTTAGTCATCTCGGCTTCCAGGGAGAGTTCAGGCTTGATTTGATCTCAGATCCATTCATTTGTATTTTTAGCAGTCCACAGTATCTGTAGAACTCTTCTCCAGCACCACATTTGAAATGAATTTATCTTCTTCTTATCAGCTTTCTTCACTGTCCAGCTTTCACAATCATACATAGAAATTGGAGGTATGTTGGTATGGACAATCCTGACTTTAGTATTCCATGATATATCCTGGCACTTCAGGATTTTGTTTAGTTCCTTCAAGCTGTTCTTCCATGTCCTAGTCTTCATCTGATTTCTTGACTGCAATCTCCATTCTGATTAATGATTGAGCCAAGGTATGGAAAAGCTTGAACTATTACAATGTCTTCATTGGCTACTTTAAAATTATGTAAATCATCTGTGGTTATTTTTGTTTTCTTGAAGTTCAACTGTAAACCTGCCCTTGTTACCCCAAAATGTGGATGACTCAGGGGTCTACCCATACTTCCATGTGACAGTGGGAAATTAATTAGCTCAAAATTAGGAGGCCTGTGAGAGGGGGGTAACCTAATGAGATCTTTCCACCAATTTACAGAGTCACGCAGGAAAGAACCAGCCAGAGATTCCAAAATCGGCTAAAATGTGTTTTATTGAAAGATTCACACACACATACAAAAGATCCAAACACTCACATGCTCACACAAGAGGTAGCTGAAGGATAAAGGGAGGAAAGTTGTGGATAGAGGAATTTTAGGGTTCAGGTGATAATTACTAATCTGGAGAGCAGCAAAGAAAGTAGTGATGTGTTTTAGATGGATGCCTAAGGACAGTACTGGTTCGGGAATCAAACTAACAGTGTGGTGAGAAGCAAGTGAAGTACTGCATCTTACTGCTCAAAACAGAGAGCAGATGTACCCAAAGTCTACCCTGCAGGTATGGGCATGAATGGCTCTCCCAGCCGAGTGGACAGTGGGAGTTGCCACACAGACAGTGAGGTCCAGATGGAGTTAATGGTTTAGGTTTAGGTAATGTTTAGGTGACAAAGAGGTAATGGCTGTCATGATAGCCCTGTATTGTGGAGAGCTCGGGAGGGACAAGGCAGGGAAACATGCAGGTGTGAGGGAACAGGATTGAAACAATCACTGTTTTTGTGGGAACTTCCCTTCAACCATTGTATGCAGAGATGTTCCAGTTTCAGCTTAAGCCTATTATCTCCAGAGTTGCTTGGTAATCTGCCTGACAATGACTTCAGCTACACCTAAAGGGATTTTTGGCTGACCTGCCTTGTAATCATACATTTTCAGTCAGTCATTTTCCTCTGCCCAGCTTGACTTTCCAGTCACTACAGGTTCCATTTTGTATCAATGCCAATTAATGTATTTGCCAACTAAATAGTATTTTGCCAGTTAAATCATATCAACCTTGGAGGGTGCATGGGGCCATAATACCCTTGCACTTTCTTCCTTGACTTTCAATAATTGTTCCAAATCTTTGCTATTTTCTGCTAGTAGTTTGCTGTCATATGCATATCTTGATGTTCTTTCCTCCAGTTTCCATGCCTCATTCATCTGAGTCTAATCCTGCTTTACATATGATATGTTCACCATACAAGTTAAACAGATAGGGTGTTTAATTTGTATGCTGACCCCCCTTGTTGACCATTCTGTTTCCCTGTATTCTGTCCTAACAGCAGTATCTTGTCCTGCATACACGTAAAGCACCAGGACAATCATTTCTTTAAGACCAATCCATAGTTTTTTGTGATCTACACAATCAAAGGCTTGCTAAAATCTATAAAGCACAGGTAATTTTCTTTTGAAATTCTTTGGTGTGCTCCATTATCCAATGTATGTTTGCAATATTATTTCTAGTACCTCTTCCTTTCCTGAACCCAGCTTCGACACTTGGCATTTCTAGTTCCATACATGGTAAAAGTCTTTGTTGTAGAATTTTAGCATTACTTTGCCAGCATAAATTGAGGATGAGGTATAATGGGAGGGTTGAAGTCTAATATAAAAAAATATTTTTACACGCTTTCTCAAAATGTAGGAATCCCCACTTCTCCGGCTGTTTTGTCCTCACTGTTTCATGAATTAACCCATGAAACAATTATAGGATATTTATACATTCAGTGAGTTGAATTTTGCTGTTCAAATTTCTTTCCTTTGTGTCTCTTTTTCCTCTTAATTTATAAACCATTTATTTCCAAGTTTTCCCAAAATTAAAAACATATGTTGAAAATACTACACATCTAGGGATAGAATCCTTTCCTTCCTTCCTTCCTTCCTTCCTTCCTTCCTTCCTTCCTTCCTTCCTTCCTTCCTTCCTTCCTTCTCACCCTCATGCAGTTTTTGAAATGGAAGAGCAATTAAATAAATGATCCCTTACCTGTATTATCAAATGCAACTGAACCAATAGGTCACATCATGTTCTTTCCCTTTTCTGAATCACTTCTGATGTTTGTATTACCTGCCTAGACACAGACTCCATACCGGAATAGATGCATCTAATAAAGCAAAAGTAGGCAAGGTATAATCCTCCAGGTTTTGTTGTTTTGCAACTCCTTTCAGTCCTACTCAGCATAGCCAGTGGTAAAGAATACTATGTTATGCCCATCTCTGATCCAAAGGGGTTGATACACTCTTACAGCTCTGTAGCCCTTAGGCCATGCGCTAGGCAGCGTTTGGAAATAATGTCACCTGCAGCATTATAACCTGTAGTACGTTAATGTTCATCAGAAGGAGGGCATAGTTATGTAGATTTTGCAAAATAACACAACTGATAATACTTTCCTCATGCAATGGATAATATTTACTTGTTACTTTTCCTCATTACTTTTTTTTGTGTGTGGGGGTGCATATTGATGTAAACCTGTGATCATTCTTTGAAGAGTTTCTGAGTGGAACTATGGATCTTTGGACAATGGCAGTTCAGATCTGCAATTGGGTTGAACTGTGGAGAAAATGAAGGGAGAGAGACCAGAAAAAGGTTGCATGAGTTCAATTTTGTTTGTGTGTATTAGGCAGAAACTCTTCCTTTATGAAGTACAATGTTCTGTGGATCATAACAGCCCAATGAACTATACTAAATCTTTTGGTTTATAAAGGTTCTTGGGGGATTCATAATGACCTCCTGGATTTCACCAACCTTGATATTTCACAGTTCATTCATTCAATTTTTTCCCATCTTTTTCCTATTTAATTGTTGCGTTCATTTATTTTATTTGAAATATAGCAATAGCATGTGTATTTCTGTACGGCTTATCAGCTAAGTGTTCTCTAAGCGGTTTACAATGTGTTAGCTAATTGCTCCCAACAAGCTGGGTACTCATTTTACCGACCTGCAGAAGGATGGAAGGCTGAGTCAACCGGAAGCCCAGCAGGATCAAACTCACAACCTTGTGGCTGCAGTGCCGCATTTAACCACTGCGCCACCAGGGCTCCGTGCTCATACAGTTTTTTCTTTGTACACTTTCATTTCTTTTAATTTACATTACTAATTATCTAGTATCTTTAAAAAGAAATTTCATGCTGTTAATTTTTGTTGATAAACCCAATTTGAATGTAGAGCACAAAGCAGCATTTCAGCAGAGCCTCACTGAAGGAACATTATCTTTCAAATTTTAGGCCATTTTCTTACTACTCAAATGAATTTGGTTTCAAAAGGAGGAACTAAAAAGAAAAAGCAATGCGAGGATTAATGCTAGTTAGATTTTTTTCCCCAAAAAGGGCAATATTGACATAAATTACATTTTGGGGCCTTGCAATGAATTATATAATGAATTACTTTTGAAAAATAACTTTCAGACTTCCAGTCCTAGCAGCGATCAGTCAGGCTGCAGAGCAGACTCAGGCCTGGGTACAAACACAGGGTGATATTGCCTAACAACTAAGCGAAGTCTAAAGTTTCTCCAATCTCTGCCTCCTTTATGGAAGTTCTGTTTCTCGAAAGTGCTGTAAAGCTATATCAGTCTGTTCCCTATGTTTTCATAATAAAGTTCTCCTTTTAAGCCTCAGTTCCCCTCTGTAATTTGAGGGAAATGCTTACTTTCCTCGCAGTATTATTTGGATATTGTTTCATAATTCATTTAATATGAATAATCCCCACGTCTACTTCCCTATCTAATATACCTGTAGCCACTATTCTACTGAATATTTCTCTCCCTCTGGTAAAGTAAACCTCCCAAATCATGTACCAGCCTCTGGCGTAGCCACAGACATCACTCTTCTCAGTTATTAAATAGCAACATGGCAAATGTTACTAACTGACAGGGAAAAAATGAATTTTTTTTCATTTTAATTTTTCATCTTCTTTTTTATTATGAACGTCCACCTTATCTTTACAAAGTTTAAAAACACCCTGTTCAATGTGTTTTGGGTTTTATGTAGTGGAGATTAAATTATTCGGCAGCTCAGAATCACACATTTCTTGAAAAACAACATAGTGAAAAAGAAAGAAAAGATGGATTATATGGATTTCTCTTTATAATTGTTATTTATTAATCTTAAAACAAAGAATCTAAGTCATAATCAAAGAGATATACATTCAAAAAAAAGGAAAGGAGAAAGCGGACAAAAGAAAAGAAAAACAAATAAAACAGAAACATACTATTAACACACTAAACTAATATACTGACCACTAACTAACTAAAACATTATCTAACTAGACACTGACTTACTAAAGCAAAACAGGGCCCTGACCCTTCAAGCTAAACTGTAATGAAGGGGGAAAAAGGAGGGGGAAAAAACCCTAAAGACAAAAATTTATTATTCTACAATTACAGATCCAACTAAGTAATCCTACTAGTATTACTAGTAACCATTGTCACAGGTTGTTGCAGCATTAGATTTCAATTATATGGATCTCTCTTAATGCCGTGCAAACAGCTGTGAACCAAGACCTCTGCTACTGAAGTATGTATTTCGTGAGATATAATGAATAATCTTTTAGGATCAGCCTAATTTTGTCTCTAGCGTTTTATTATGAACTTGAATAGTAATCAGGTTACCTCAGTCAAAGTTCAACCTTTCACACCTGTGGTATAGATAACTTGACACTGGAACTATCAAATGGAGTTTGGAAAAGTGATCCTTTTGGACCACAACCTCCAAATGCCCCAGCAACGTGGGCTGGGTGATACAGAGAACTGTAATCCAAAGAAGTAACATTTCCACGCTTTGCAAGTAAGTAGGGGTTGCCTTTGTTTTCCTCTCTGGGGAATGGGACTAACTTGAATTGCTTAGCACACCAAAACTCAACCATCCATATGCGTCAGGGACATCCCCTTCCCTCAACATCAGGTGCCAAAACAGAAAAAGCCCTCCCTCTCTTTCCAGATTAAAAGGCAATGTGAGGCTGAAGACAAGTGAGGACAAAGAATTAGCTAATGAGGCCCAAAAGCCACAGCTATTGCCCTCCTGCCAGGGAAACAAACGGGTGGCAAATAGCATCAAAATAAAGCCATTTTTTTGATGCGGTAAGTGTTCTGAAGCAATTTGTTTGACTCCATTGAAGGTACTCTATTTTTGAAGTATACCCATACCAATTAAATAACCTTTGGTGCAATCTAATGTATACATTCAACTACAAATGTTAACATTTTTTTCCAGTATATAAGTATAACCTATAATATAGTGCTATATAAATTGTAGTAATTATCTTTTTGACTGAAACTATGAGAAGAAAATGGCTACCCAATAAAACACACTCATTTTCCCCTTAATCATCTCTGTCTCTTCTCTCTCATTCTTCTTCCCCCAGCCTCTCTCTTTTCTTGACTAAGCTAGTATAACTCCATAAACATTAGCCCTAGGCACTGTGGTATAGTCAATGACTCATGCTTTTCTGCTTCAACATGCTTGAAGGTGGGAGCCAAATATTTAACTCATGGAAGTAACCAGGGAGACTGTATCCTGGCTAGTATTTGCCATGAAAAAAAAAAGGTAAGTGGTGCTATCTTCATTGGGAAGCAAACATTCAAAACCAGTGTATAGAGTATCGAATAGAATTATGGAGATTCGGGTTCTAGTCCCCACTTCAGGCTCTTTCACTTTGGCCTACCTCACAGGATTGTTGTGAGGATAAAGTGGTGAGGAGAGCCATGTATGCAATCCTGAGCACATTGGAAGAAAGACAGAATACAGCTCTAACAAATTAATAAATAAGCAAACAAACAAATGGTTACTAAGAGTTGTGTTTCTTGTAGATGTCACATCTCTCACCTCTCACAACTTTTTAGGAATATTCAGTTAATCAACCTACTCTTGCCTGATAAAAGGAGGAAGGCTGTTATTCACTACTCTTTATTTTCCTCCTTTGAGTTGCCAGCTGACTAGAGAAAATAGTCCGGACTGCTCTCGTGCTTTCAACTGCTTCATCTGTAGACAATAGCTGTTGTAATGCCATACTGAACAATTAGTTTTGGCAAGAAATTTCTGTCCCTCCACATTTTCTCTGCAAAATAAACTCAAAGCATCTTACAAAATGAACACAAAAAGACCTCATAAAAATATGTGACACAAAACTAAACTGCTAAAGTAAACTTATTTGTTTATATTTTTAATTTCTGTTGGAAACAGAGGTGTAAAGATTGACCAAAAATTGGTTTGGCAGTTTTCATCTTCTCCTATGAAGAAGTTCAGCAGCAGAATATAAGGTGTTCAAGTGTCAACACAGAATTTTGATATTTATTTACCATGAAGTGAAAATTGCATGATCTCTCTCTCTGTTAATTTCTCATCTTCTTTGCATCTCCCCAGTTTTGGCTTTTAGCTTGTGAACTTTTGGGGGGCAGAAATCTGTTTTGGCTGCAATAATTATTAATCTGTAAAACAATAGAATAATAATAGTCCCGCTAATATATACCATCATCGACAGTAGCATGTTAGACATAGCACAGAACCCGTACTGCCTTGGCTTCTGTTTTAACTCCATTAGGAAACTTAGTGGTTTTTCTCTCATTCCCTTGACCTAACTGATCCACTACAAATATGTGCTCTGTTCTCAGAAGCATGTCCATATTTGTGTTGCTCTTGAGTTCATCATTGGGTAGCAATGTACAAACCTCCATCCATCAACATCAGTTTATATGAGTGTATCAAATTAATAAGAGTTACTAATACACTTGAGTTTAGAGCATAAATTATTACCATAATGACCTTCAGAGAAATAAATGTACACATAATGCAAATCCATTATTTTCCTGAGAACTTGATATTGACCTTTGAGGAATCATTTGACTCTGCTGTTCAGAATAAAAGAATAGAAGACTTTTCTGTCTCCCTGCCTCCCTAATAGCAAGTTACTGCAACGAAGGGAAGGGTTCTTAAAAAGCCATTAGTAAAAGTCACTATGGGTCATGGTAGATTTGGGTGTTTTTTTTAAAAAATAAGCTGAATGTTTACACCCATTACTTGTAGAAGAGCTACTTTAATACATTGGGGGGTGCAAGAGAGCGTGGGGGGGATATAATGTATTTATCAAGGCATCCCTCCACCAGTTGCATAGATTTGTACAGGTGATGGTGAAAAATGCATGCTGCAGGTCTAATATCTTGCCCCTGTACCAATGTAAATCAGGGTAAAGGATAGAATACAATTCAGGGTGCAGTAAGGTAAGTCAACTGACTTCAAGTGGAAGTACCATGGCCAGAGGGAAAGTGCTGGCAGAAATTGGGTGTCTGAAGTCTCTGCCCCAAAAACTACAGCAATAAATTCCACAACCTCCTAATACAGTTGCCCTGTCTGTGAGAATGGTAAGTTGTCAGCTGTGACTGTAAACTTACTGTAAATTTACTGTAAGCTTATGTCTTGTACGTAGTAGGTTCACTCTCCCAGGTTTGCCTACTGATATTTCCACTTTCAAATATTTCAAGGAGATGGAGGTGAGGGGTAGAGAGCAGTGGCCAGGAAAAGTAGGCAAAAATGAAACAGATGGTCAAATAATCTGATATAAGGCAGGTTTCTTTGTTCCTCTGAAATCAGCTTCCTTTTGATCAAAGGAGAAGAAGATGAAATCACCAGAATCTTTCTGGATGCTATATCCAAGAGGTAATCATTACTTTCAGAGTGAACACTACTGTCTAATATCTTGAGATTTCATGGGAAATCTCTACTTTTTAGTTTGCTGGAGCTAGTGCCATTAACCCCTATGTACTAGGACAGAAACATCTGCATTAAGTGAGTAGTGGGGTTTTCTGAGCCTATTGGAATTCCAGAGTATGGGGAGTTAGAAGTTATGCAAGCATTGTGGTTACAGTTACCATTAGGATTAGTGGTGAGGTTTAATGTACATTTCTTGAACTTCCAGAATGCACTGAGAATTCCACTTTGCCCCCCATGGGGCCAACCTGCTAACCACCACATAGTGTTCTTTTCCGCATCCTCCCTTCTTATGTGGTCCTCTGGTAGTGATCCCCGCTCTGCCAGGAAGGGAACGTGACGGGAGCCCTCCCCTCCACACTGGACCGGCACCTTGTGGAAGGGAGCATCACGGACACACCTCTTCCTTCCCAGTGCAGCCAAGTACTTTCCCAGGCTGCGCTGGGGCAGGAAGCGCTGCCATCGTGCTTCCTGCCCTTTTGCAGGACAGGTAGGTGCAGGATGGTGGCGCACTCATGGGTCATTGACGGGGGAAACCCATCAATGATTTAATCCTTAATCACGCCACCTAGAGATGGGAGAAGAGTGGGACTGTGAGGACGTCATGCAGAAGTGTCATTGCGGTCCTGCTCCGCTCCCATCCCCATGCCAGGATGGGAGGCTGCTGTGGAAAAGGCTACTCTTCTGCTACTCAGCACTATGGTTGAGACCTGTTTTCATCTCAGTAAGCTGGCTCAGACAAAAAAGCAATGGCAAAAAGCAATAGCTTTGCTGGGACACTCTTTTGCCCAAATTTTTTTGGGCCTGTTTTCATCTTCATTCTCACTCACCACCACTCCCGTTTTCTGTCTTTCCTAATATATTAATTGCTGTTCTGATAAGCATCAAATACATTAATAACACAGAAAAGAGGTACATATGGCGAAATAACACAAATTGTCTTCTGATCTTTTGTGGCCTGTCATGTAGTAGAGCACTACCTTTAATTTGCAATGTTTTGCAAACCTTCAGCAACAGCGCCTTGGAGTGACAGTGCTGCACAATCATATTTAATCACTTTAAGCCATGTATGCTTTTCCAGTGAATCAGAGTACATAAAATTCTATTGTTTTTATGTGGACTGTTTATATTTAAGTCCCTTTAGGAGAGTCATCTACTTGGTATGTTGTTTAATCTGGGCAAAGTTAAGGAAATACATTTTTGTGATGAACTCGTTTTGATTTAAGTTTCATAGCATTCAAGAACTGACCTTGTTTTTTCATCCTGCCTGTTATAGAAGTCATAATGAGCCTCATTCCTTGCACCAAATATCCTCAGGAACCACTTGTATAATTTTTCACCACCAGAAAAGATTAATCTCACCTCTATTGGAATATCAGTACTCAGAATCAACCTTCCTCTACTCTACTGGCCATTTCCCAGAGCCTATATCAGACCGGGGGCCGGGGGGTGGGGTAAGGGGGAGAAGAATTTGGAAAAATGATGTGTTGTCAAGTACAGTGTGTTGTCAAGCCATCCTGGCTTGCGTCCAAAGTGAGAGGATTGCAGTGGCAAGTTAGTTTTTCCTACTGTGTATGTACTTGTGACTGAGTGCCTACCACTGATAGCTTCTTGGCTTCAAAGATGACAAACTGAGCCAATGATGTGGAGGTGCTGCAGCCAATATTTAAGATATCCATTTACACATCACCAACAAAGGGGGTGAAGGAAATGCATGACTGAAAGGAGGGTGGAAGAAGACATCTATTTACACAGAGTTTGCATATGCTAATTTATGTGTACAGATGCTAACTTAGAAATGCTTGAATTTAAATAGCAATATGGTCTTTTTTGCCCCCACCACGGTGGGAAAAATGTGATCACCCAACCTCTCACTCTGATAACTATGTGCTGACTGTTGATATGCAGCATGATCTCTATGTTCTGACCTCCCTTTCTTCTTCTTCTTCTTCTTCTTCTTCTTCTTCTTCTTCTTCTTTTTTGGAGAGGGAGGTATCCTTAAACTATTCCTGGGCTGGACAGCCCTTCAGACAGAGACCTTCAGACAGAGGGCTCTCCTCTGATAGCCCATATATAGAGCAGAGAAGACAGGCACTCTAGTCATCGTGGAGATGCCTGTTAAGGCCCCAGGATGTTGCCCTGGATACCCATAGGTAAAGATCTCCTAGTAATGGTTGAACATTTCAATATTTTTGCGGATTCTGTGGCCTTTTGGGCGGGATGGTGAAATAGAGAAGGTGATATTTATTTTAAAAGCAGTAAAAAGGCAGATAGATAATCTCTCTGCATATCTGTGTTTGATGTACTTGTCACCCACACATGTACTCTGAACATCTTTTAGCAGCTATCTTTAAGATCTGTACCTTTCACAACATTCACATATGAGCATGCTATTACATCTCACACGCAGCCCCACTGTGGTGGCACATGTATAAAAGGTTGTCTACTGATGTTGCACTCCATGTATATGAAAATAAGCTGTAGGCCATGAAATTTTACGTTTATGTCTTAAAGGTCCCACAAGATGCTTACTCTTTTTTTAATGAAACATACTAACTGGGCTATCTTTCTGGAAAGTGCTGAAATGTTAAGAGATCAGTAAAAGTCCTCTCTGGTTCCATGTTTTCCACAACCCCAGCAACAGTTACTCACTATTATAAGGGGCCTTTTCACATTATACGATTGATGCACTAAGACTGCACTTTAACACCATGGCTGCATCCTCTTGAATCTTTCAGTTTGCTGTTTAGGGAGAGGTCTGTAGAATTCTTAGCCAGAGAACTATAGTCAGGATTCCATGAGATGTTGCCATGGCTGCTTAAGCAGAATCATACTATAACAATTGTGCACTGTGAAATGACCCTCGAGCTGCTCCTTCCAAGTTCCCACTCAAAATCTCAGAGAGAAGAAAAGAAACCCCAAATGATATGTCCAGCAACAGGAGATTCCCCCCAAGAGCTTGTGCAACACTCTAACTTCTGTTTTACAATCCCCTGGGGCTGTGACTAACAGCTGAAGAACCTGGGAATAACTGGTTTTGAGGTGAATGCTAAAACACAACACAATTAAATCCAAATAAAAAGGGATCAGGATTAGAAAAAAAAGTGTTAACAGAATCTTGTGTAAATTTTACACTGACTGGTTTCAACATGCAGCAGCTGGTCTTTCCCTAAAGAGCAGTGTGAGTAGGCAGTTCTGGCCTCCTTTACATAACATACAGACACACATGTGATTTTTAAAATTCAGGATCTATACTTTCTAAGTGGCAAGGCCCATCAATGTGTCCCTTGAGGCATCTTGGCTAGGCAACTGAATTGTATTTCTGCTATTTATATCCTAGCATCTGTTCAGCTTTGCATTGCTTCTTCTTTCAACATTATGTAACTTCTAAGAGAACATTGTGAGTGTTCTCTAAACTGAACAAACTGATTAAAGAGAAGATATCTGCTCAGCTGGAATGAAAACACAGGTGGGATTTCTGCCATTCTTGTGCAAGCCGTGACTTGCACATATTTTGACAACTTGAAACCATCCATGCCTAAATAGAATTGGCATGTACATTTTGAAAGTTCAAATACAATTGTCTTGATGTGCACACAAGCAAGTTTACCCCATTGAATTCAGTGGAAGATGTAGTAAAAGTGCTTTAAACAGAACCTCCATGTTCAGAAACAATGTACTTCTGAATTCTAATTGATGAACCTGGGGTAAACAATGTGGGGCAGATTGTTGCATTTCTGCCCTTCCTTATAGGCTTCTGAAAGTGTGATTAGCTTCTATGGACAACAGATGGATGAACTGAATGGATTCTCAGTGTAATCTAGGCAGGTTCTTTCATGTTCCCAATTCTGTGAAAGACAGGAAGAGAGCAAAGATGTTCTTAAATTCTATCCATAGAGAGGGTATGAGGCACAGAGACCAGACTTGCACCCTTGACCCTTCCAGCCATGCTGAACAGTGAAGGTTCTAAGTATCTTACATTGAACATTGTTACATACAGTCTTCGCTATTACGGGGAAGGAGAGTAAATACATTCATCTGAAAACAGAGAGGAAGAAAGTCTCCATTCCATTGGATTTTGGCCTTACAGTCCTGCTTCAGAAGTTCCCACTCAACATAGCAAGACTGATATTGTCCTCTCCACTCTAGTGTGGCCATTTTTCCTTTAGGACATAAAGTTTAGGAGAAGAGGAAAGTCAATGCTGAAAAAGAGTGCAAGAGGACAGAAAGATGTGTAATATTTTCACACATGAATTATACAAGTGTAGAAAATGTTCTGCTGGTTTAAATAGAAAGGCAATATGTAGTTACCATGGGGTGACATGTAGTTCTGTTCAGTCTGGTGTCCAGGTACTCACTGTAGGTGCTGTCTCTGTTACTTTATCTTTACACTGGACTTAGACGCAAAAATCAGCCTGAAAAAACAGGCTTAAGGAGGTGGCCTCATTGTTAGGGGCCACTTAAAAATGAAACTCATCCATGCCGATTAACCATAACAACTGCTGCGATAATGCCTTAAAAAAAAAAATATCTAAAAACAGACATTGTGGCCTTACACTTGAGAACTGCATGCTACTTCACTTAGACATTGCAAAACCATGACTCCACCCTTGTCCGGAATGATTCACTGTTGTAGAAATGGTAGGTGAGACTTGTAGGAAAATATCTGAGATAAGATTACATGGCGTTTCTGAAACTGGGCCTCATTTAACTCAAATGTATACTTATATGCCTAGCTTTTCAGTCTGTAATTATGAAATCTGGAAACTGGCAGAGAGGTATTTCCCTTCATTTTGAGCATGCATTGACTGATTGATTGATAGAGCCGTCTCCTTAGGGTCATGTTCAGTGGAAAACAGATCCCAGTTCTCACTTTCATACAATGTCCTGACTGAACCCATGGATCTGTGCCTGCTCCTCTTCAATGTGTCCACTCATTGTGTGAATACAAGGTGAGAAGAACAAAGCTTGGTTCTATCTCCCTGTGACAAAATCCAGGGCTGATTGGTTGTTGCCTGTGATGTCATGTCATCTCCTCCTCACCCTCCATGAAGGAGATTTTCAGTATTTAAAAAAATGATTGTTAGATTTTTTTTTAAAAAATATGGCAATGAATCAGTAAAATTAACACAGTGCTGGACTTTTAAAAACAAAAGTGGACAGCTAGCACAATGTTGATGAAAAGATGAGGACAGCATATTTACCAGGATTCCCGCAGCTGTACCACCAGCACTTGTTTTGAAAAGGAAAAAGCCTGGTTCACAGTGTGGGGAAAAATGTGTTGGGACTGTCATATACAGAACTAAGTGGAAGAAAATATATTTAAAACATGCTCCCTCACCACACTTAAGTTCTCCAGCAGAACACTATTATAATGCGCAGATTATAAGACTTCAGTTTTTACATTGGAAACTCTGAGATATACCAGGAATGTCTTCCCTAACACTAAATTTCTGTATTACATTAGTGTTGTCCAATTAATGGATAACCGACGCAGTTTTTTACTGACTGAGAATGTTTATCTGGAATAGATTAAAGGTATAGGACCATTTGTATTTATGTGATTAAACTTACAAAAGTTGTAGCTTCAGAACTAGAGTTCAGAGCGTATTCATTTTGGCGATTATCTTATGAATGCTACAGTTTATTTCACATATTAGAGTTCAGAGAGCATTCATTTCAGGGGTGTTAAAGAGCCAAACAGTTCTGACATCTGACCTTAGAAAATTCTTTACTATTTAACTTTTAAAAAAAAATACAGCCCAGTGCAGAAGAGATCTGTAGTAATAAACTTATCTCATAATGTCAAATGATTAAACACTGGATTCTTTTTTACATTTTAAATATACAAGAGTTTCCATTAGGGAGCTCAGCTGAACTGATAACAGTTTCCCGACTCTTAAGTTTATTTCTACTTCTATTTGTCGAAAGCTAATAGGGAAAAATAATAGAACCTAATTGAAAAGGAAAGCAAACACATGGGGCTCCACAGTGGTTCAGTTAATAAGCAATAGAGGTTGTACTATCGATTTCAAGTTCATAAATAACATTAATTCTCAGTGACAATAAATGTGTACACAGGTTGTGTTCAGCTCTTTGATAAGATGGTATAAGCAGATCTGCACATTTTCAAGGCTTAATTTGAGAAATGTTATCACAAGTTGAACCAATACATTATCTTCCTAGCAAAGTATTGTGCCAAATGTCACTTCAAACTCGCGTAGTTATTCTCTCTATTTGTTTGATTTTTTAATACTTTTTTTTCAACCTGTAGTTATGGGCCTAAATCCCCTAAAGGCACCAGACCCTCTCTGATCATGGAAGCTAAGGAGAGTCAGCCCTGGTTAGTACTGAGATGGGAGACCACCAATGAATACCAAGTGCTGTAAACTTTATTTAAGAGAAAGGAACTGGCAAAACTACGTGTGAGTAGTCCTTGCCTATGAAAACCTTATGAAATTCATGAGATCACTGTAAGTCGACAGGAGACTTGAAAGTATATGTACATGCATGCACACACACATACACACACACCCCTCTTAGTTGACAGTACTGACATTTCTGCACTTTGCAAAACTTAACTAATGAGCAAGTCTGGCAGGTTTTGTTGTAAATAGTATGTTGTCCTAATATACTGGTTTTGTGAGAAGAATTAAATATATTTAATAATATAAATATATTCTCACTGGTGAAATCTCAAATGGATTTTCTGAAGATAAAAAGTGTTGTTCAGTGACCTCTACCTTCCAGAGTGTGCAATGTGAAAAGGCTTGTTGCACCACCACTATGTATTTCTTCAGTATTTATATATTCAGTATATATAAATATATATTTATATGTTCAAAATTATGTATAGCAGTATGAAAAAATCAAAATGAATCAGTAAAACAGCAACCCCCTCAACAACTCTTTCAAAAAAAGGAGAGAGAGAGAGAGTTGAAAGTCAACTCATCCAACTAAACAAAGGATAATACAGCAAAACAAGCTGTGCAAACAATTTTCCAAGGCTAATTGAAATAAAAGTTTTTTTTTAAAGTTGCCTTTGACAAGAAAGCATGGTAGATGAAACAACAGCAACAAACTTTCCACGGCAGAGAATCCCAAGGGCTGCAAGAGAAAAGCAACTGCTGCTAGTAGAGAATAATAAAATGCTCCCATAGAAAGGAATCTGCAATGTGGTCTCATTAGACATGTCGTGCTGGGGAGGCTCAAAAGGGAGAAGACTTTTCCTGAGATACTGAGGAGCCAGGCTGCCAAGGGCTTGAAAGAAATGGCATTTGGTCCAGACAGACTGGCAGCCACTTCAGATATGTGTGTCTGTCTGTGTGTGTGTGTGAGAGTGTGTGTGAGAGAGAAAGAGAGGCCATTTCCGCAATACACTCTTATAGTGTGATTATTCCACTTTCAACATCCTATGGAATCCTGGGGTTTGAAGTTTAGGGAGGGGCCGGCTGGAAATGGCCAGAGAGTGTACTGTATTGGTCTAGCTATGTTGTCAGGTGGTCTACTACATTCTGCACAAGATCCAAACTGTCTTCTAAGCCAGCCTCATGTCAGAGCACCTTACAGAGACCTTAATCTAAAGGTCTCCAAAGCATGAGTGGCAGTAGCCAGGAAATGATATTCCAACGTAGAAGTGGACAGCAGGCCAAAGTGTGGCATAAACCGAGTATGCAGACTTTCCAGGAAAGGAAAACAGGCAATAAGCAGCTATTCCCAAGGTGTGGAAGTCCCTTCTAAGGAAAGGAAGGCTGCTGACCTTCCTCCTGCAGGCAAAGAACTTTTCATTCAGGCAGACTTTGAGCAATTGGGTCGTTCTGAGAGAAAGGCTAATTGGGTGCTGTATATTGTTTATTGTTGGGGTTTTTTTTAATTGCTTTTAATTCAAAAGATGGTGGTGGTGGTGGTGGTGATGGTGATGGTGGTGATTAGTCTTTTATCTGTACCCTTTAAAGTTCATCTTGTTCTGGGGCACCATGAGTCACAATTTTGAGAGAAAGAACACAAAAGTCCTAAATAGTTTGAGAGCCCAATACTTGAAGGAGGGCCTCTCCATATATGCGCCTCCCTGAGGATTAAGGTTTACTGGGGTTCCCTTCTCTGTGTCCCATCAGTAAGGGCAATATCCTGTGGGATGACAAGGGAGAGGGCCTGCCCTGCTACAGCACCCCAGTAATGGAACACCCTCTCCTTGGAGGCCTCACTGACCTTATGTATTGCTATTACTTAGGCACCAAGTAAAAACATTGTTCTTTGCGAAAGCCTTTGGGGCCAAACTGATTTGAATAAAACCCTTGCATAAGTATATACTTTTAATTTGGTTTACGCTATTCTAACTCTTTTGATCTTCTTAACTTATTTATTTTGTTGCATAGGTTTTTAGCTTTTTAAAATAATATTTTTAAATGTTGGTGTTAGTGATACTGTCTGTTTTGTATTGACTTCTTTTCTTCCTCGGTGTTGTTATCTTATTTGTTGTATCATTGTTCTTTCTTTTTAATACAATCTAGAAAATAATAAAGATTGTTTTTTTTTAAAAAAAATTTTTAATATTTATACTGACTAAATTTGTCAGATTAGTTTTATTGTATGCCATCCTTAGATCTCTGGATTGACGGTCAGAGATGAATATTGAAATAAATAAACAGATAAACATAAAATGATTCAAATAATGAAATGACTGGATGCAGGGGAGCCTTTGCCAAGGCTAGCCTTAAGCTGTCAAAAGCTTCTCAAGGAATGTGAATGGGAACATGAGTGGTTCAAGCCAGTATCCATTTGAGGTATTCTGAACACCGACAGTATTTCAGGTAAGGGTCACAAACCACCCCCATGCCCCGACCATACACACCCCCTCAAGAGTCAGGAGGTAGAATGGGCCACCACTCCATAGTGTAAAATGTAGTATATACCAAGCCAAATAAAGAAGTCTGGGTCTAAAACAAAATGCTTAGTGAAAATGCCTCATAAAACATTTCTTCTTGAAGTGTAACTAGCTGTCATGATTTTAGATCAATATTTGTACCAGATCACTCCATGTATAGTTTGCTGAGTGGATGCATAATAACCTGGTGACTCCACATTGTAAAATTCAATGATCTGTGAAAACTTTAGCATTTACAATGCTTTTTATATCTCCATTATTTTTTATTAGGAGGTACTGTAAGCTGAAATGCCAATCAGATAAGTAACTGTGTTTATTAGATTTATTTGCAGAAAGGCTGTTTCCAGCTCTGTTCTGTCTCTACCTCTACAAAAGTCAGACCGTGCGGTACTTTTCATAGCAAATGGATGTCTTAGAATCTGGGTCACAGCTTGTTCCTATGAATGTGCCAAAGTCTGTTCAGGCCATAAGCAATAGTAGCAAAGTGTCCACATAAGGCGTGTGTGGAGAGAGGGCATGGGGATAAAAAAAAATGGAGGATATAACCACTGTAAGCATGGATTCTTGCCAGAGCTTGGAAGGTGCCATTTCTAAGAAGAATGAATATAATTACATGCTGACACAATGGGAAGATGACTCTCAGGGATCTGAAGCATCGTCCTACCACACTGCCCAGAAATAGATGACTTCAGCATGTCATTACATTTGTTTGTCTTAAAAGGAATTTACCAAGCTTTGCTCCCCATCATCATGGACAATTCATGGTCAGGAACAGGGATGGCCCTTTGCCTCCAATGTACTGCTACTATATGTGCCATAGCCCTTCTACGAATGAATGGCAGGAGTGGGCATAGTGCAGTCTGCACAGTGCATGCAGTTCCTGGAGCCCACTTTTGTGGCCTCCGAAGCATCCCCACCAGCCCACAAGAGCATCCCAAACTCCCAATTTTTTCAAAAAATGGCAAAATATTGGGGCAATATTTGCCCCCAAATCATGTAGAAAGCCCCCCAAGTGCATGAAAACATATGAAAATATTCCCATCCCTAGAATGCTGTACTACCCTTAAATAGTTCTGTTTTCCTTTGCAATCCCTCTCAAAATGGCAACAGGACTGCCATTTTGAAAGGGGCTGCTGAGAACAACAGAGGTATTTGGACTTGCTCTGTGTATGGTGGTGCAGATCATGAGGGGGCCTGGAAGGGGCAGATTGGCCCTGGCCCCTATACAGTTGCCCACCCCTGGTTTATGTGGAACAAAGTCACAAGATACCTTGGGGAACATAATAAGCAAGATAAACTAACTACTGGTAGCTAAATATAATGTTTCGAGTAGGCATTCTCCTCCAAATGATTCTTGCCCCTTGGCCACAGGTGTGATTTTGCTCACTACTGAGTCTGCTCTAGTACAAGAGTGGGCAGAAAACAGACCTGTGGCTGCTGAGAGATCACAAGGTAATTTACAGTAGATCAACAAGGAGGCCTGACTCCCAACTGCTTGAATAGCAGTGACTGCCCACCTAGATGGGATAGCCAAGAGTAAGGTTTCCATGGAAATACTGTGAATTGTGTTCCATTTTAGTACTCAAAACAAATTCCAGGGCTCAAAATTCTGTAATTCTAAGGGCAGAATTCTGTTGGTACATTGTATACCAATGTAAAGGCCCATTATACCACTATATCATTGACCTTCCACTTTCATGAGGGTTAGGGGTCCAGGATCCCTATGAAAGTGAAATAAAATGGAAACATCTTCCCCCTCGCACCTAAGTGAGTTAGCGATGGAATGTGCACGTGCACACACGCGCACGTACACACACACACATTCTTCTTCTTCCCACTCCCTTGTCCCATCCCCTTCTCCCCACCCACACAAGTGAGTGAGTGCACAAGGGAATGCACATGTCCTCCTGCTCCCCATGCCATCCCCTTTCCCCCACTCACATGAGTGAGTAAGTGAGGGAAACTGTGCACGAATCCGACCATGCATGTGAATCAGTACATGTGGGAAGCAGAGGCAGCAGCAAATAATTCACAAATAATCTAGTTCACAAAGGTCAAACCCGCAAAAGTGGAGGGACGACTATAGTTGCATTTTTTGTTGTGGTGACAAACAGCAGTGAGGGAACAGTGGAGAAAGCTGACCTACTGGCTCCTGAGCAGCTGAGGAGCTAGCAAAGTAGCTCTTTCTCTCTCGAAAGAGATTTTTTTCTCTCCTCTTCCTCTGTTGCTGATGCCCCCACAGCCATTTTGCGCCTGCCCCTGTGGCTGTTGTAACATTACTGCCACCACCTATGCTGGCCAGCAGGATTGCATCCATAGTACATGTTCTTTGCATCAAGTTCTGGTAGATAGAGCTCAGGGTTCTATTTTTTCTTCTCTAAGTAACTCCAGTAAACCTGAGGTCTATAAACCCAAGTTTAGTTGTGGACCATTTACTTATGCAGGAGAAATTAGTAGGAACTATGGAGGACTCAGTAAAGCTGCGGCCTTCATCCTATAATGCTGATTTGTAGCTTTTAGGGGAAGCAGGTACTAGAATGTGGTGTCTGTGTTTGCATGAGTTTTAGTCACCTATTCACAAAACCAAAATATCCCTAAATTTTCCACAAGTATATGTAGCTGTCAGCTATAGAGATGGGTGAGAATTTTATTAGGTTCTGAAATTTCATAAAGGGGAATGAAAAGAGCATGAGATTTAAAAAAAAAATCAAAGCAAGAGAAAGCAAAACTGACAAACTGCTATCTTGTCAGATTACAAATGTTAAATGGCAATAACCCAAATTTGGTTGAAATTAATGGGTGAAATGATGAACAAGTAGCAATTAATAATTGAGGTTGTGAACAATAATAGTTAGTTCTTAAGGGTAACTGAATATGGCATCTAGTTAGAGTTGCCAGATTGAAGACTGAAAAGGGCCCCAGCCCCTTTAATGTTTGTGAAGAAGAGGAAATTTCAGCAACTCTTGTTTGTCACACAACCAGGTAACAATTAACACCTGCCAAGTTCTCTCTTCTACACAGTTATTCAAGGTACACAAGCCCTCTCCTGTTTTCACTCTGTCAACCCTACATCTTGTTGGGTTGAGGATGTCTCCATATAGCATTTGAGTGGTCTTCTGTTGCTGGCTTCTTGTTTTGTCACAGTGTTTCTTAGATGCACATAAACTCAGAAATAAATTCAGTGGTACATTGTACAGCTTGGAAAAAATTGGACTAAACTTCCCAGAATGCTACAACTAGCATGAGAAGTGATCCAGCAACCTGCCTCTCCAAGCCTCATTTTGCAGCCTACTGCCAGTGGTATATTTCCTTGCATAGGGATTTCCATGATAAGAATGGATGCTCCCCACCAACCATTCATCAGTGTTCCTCTGCATTGGCAGAGAAAACTGTACCCTAACCCAGATGGCTAGAATTGGTTTGGGTTCCTCAATAAATTGTCATACCCCACCCAAAAGATCCAATGTTAGAAACATATCTTGTGTCCAGCAACCAATAACATAGATGCTGAGGCATCATCAAGTGCAGCTAGAAAGTGTTTTCAGAACCTCGGTTGGGCTAAGAAGAAACCTAACGTATTAGAATGAATTCAATATTAAACGCTGAAAGGTAAGGAATGACTGTTCCTCTCCCCTTTCCAAGTGCTCCAGATCAACCCCAGGAGAGCGCGGTTATTGGTTTAGTGTGTTCATTTGTATTACCAGGTGTGTCCAATTCCTTTCACCTAGTGATAAAAACTACACAATTTCTCATGCAAACGTGATAAAGGGAAAGAATGATTGCTCCTATTCTCCAACTAGTATGTAAATAATCTGTTCTCCCATACTTATTTAAAGTGTGACCATACCTGCTCGGGAAGGGGAGTGGGAAGGGACGGGAAGTACTGTGCTGTGAACTGGCGTAGATCAGAATCAATTTTAGTCAGTTGAATGAGTCATGAATAACAGCTAATTGATTTGATAAAGGCCTGCTTCACAAATACCTAACCATTACAGCCTGTGGGTTCAGAGGTTTCTCCTGAGCTTTGACAGAAAGTTTAAAAGGGAGAAGAATACCTGGTTTTACAAACTGTCCACATCTTTGTTTTTATCCATGAAACCCAATTCTTCTTCACTATGATGTTTGCCTCGCCATTTCTGGTGTGCAAGCAGAAATGAGTTTAACGTACATACTTTAACTTCCCTCCTATTCAATAACTTGAACTGTACAGCACTAATATACAACAAAATTCAAAATGCTGGTTATGAGTTTTAAAGCCCTACACAGTTGGGCCCAGACTATCTGAAAGACTGTATGAGCCTGCTCAACTTTAAAATCTATGGGGGAGGACTTTCTCTCAGTCCCACCACCATCACAGGCAAGTTTGGTGAAGACATGGGAGAGAGTCTTCTCTGTGGCTGCTCCCAGGCTGTGGAACTCCCTTCCACAAGAGGTCCAGTTGACCCCCTCCCTGCAGTCTTTCTGCTGGCAGGTGAAGACCTTTTTATTTAGTCAGGCATTTAGTTTTTTATTTGTTGTGGGAGATGCAGTTTTTGATATGGGATGCATTGTTTTTATTACGTTTAAAATGTGCTTTTCACACTGTTATTAATTTGTGTGTTTTGGACAGAGCAGTGGTTTAATTCTCTTTTAACTTTTGTAATAGTTTTTAAATTGTACTTTATATTAAGTGGTTGTGGGCTGCCCTGAATCCTATTCTGGGAGACAGACGGGATATAAGGTAAACAAACAAACAAACTCCAAATTACATATCATGGTGATACCTTTATATTAGTAGTAATGTTTATTCTGTTCATGGACCAAACAAATATACTACAGAGATACCTTTATTAGATGAACCATTTCCCCTGAAAGAGTTTTACTGTTTGCACCTGACAAACAAACCAGCTTGCCCCAAAAACAAGCATGGTGCACTTTACTCCCTTTGGTTGGTCTAACAAAGGCATCAGCATGATGTGTCTTTTGGATTTTGCTGTATATTGTAGTATGGCCAATGCAGCTATTCCTACAACTTTATGCAGCATTAAGATTCACATGCATGAACCACAGTCCTGTCTCTTAAGGTATGTGCCATAGCAATGGTTCTTAACCTATGGTCCACAGAACACCAGGGGCTACAATATCCCCACAATGAATCCACAAAGGCTTTAAAAAATGTTATGAGCTTTTGCAGTTAAAAGAGAAAGAAAAAAGAATGAATGAGAGGAAAGAAGAATGACAAATTAGTATGGAATCAGTCCAATAAAATATATGGTAAAGAAAAAGTTAAGAACTGATGCTCTATGGAATGGTCACCTAGGCATTATCACAAAAGAGGACACAGATTTTCTCAAAAATTATTCATGCCAATTTAAAAAATTATTAGCATGACTTCAAGAGAATTGCTGATGGATAATTTTAAGCATCTTGTTTTCTCTTCTAAGGAACCCTCCTCTTTTGAGGCCTGCTCGCCATAAAGAGGACAGATGGCACAGCTAATTTCTGAGTTAGGGCTCATCCACACTGACTGAGAAGTCCCAGCTTTTGTTACTGTTCTTTCTGATTTTATACTGCATTAAACTAAATTGACCTGGGGAGCTGATATAAAAAGTCTCTGATGTACCAGGAACCGAAAGAAAATATTCTGCAATGAACGAAATGTATATCGATCTCCAAAATAAAATTACAGAGAAGGTGGCTAGGTTTTGTGCCTCTGTTGTTACTACCCATAGACAAATATTACAGAGGCATACATAATGTAGAAATTTTAGATACTTGGAAGGTATTTAATGTATGATGTATGAATTTTAGGTGTAACTGTAATTACGTACTATGATTATTTTATTATTATTTATTATTATTTTATAATAACTTTTTTACATACTTCTATTGGTCTATGACCATATATAAACAAATTGATTGAATAATTGAAATTGGAAAGAACAGGAGCAAAATCTGGGGCTTTGTGATCTTTTCAGTCAGTCTGGATGCATTCTTATTTGGCACCGCACCTTTGATGAGAGTCAGTACCTGAAACCTTTCATGAGTTAAAGCTGGAGCACAGTTAAACTCTAGAGCTACAGGTTTGCTGCTCAAACTGTTTTTTCACCAACTACGCCTCCAACTTCCCCATACTGCCTTTTTACTGCCCCCCCCCCCCAAAAGCAAATTGTATCTCTTGGATGCCTCTCCAATTCTCATTTTAAATTGGTCGCAAGGGCCTCCTAAACTTATTAATGTTAAATAAGTTACTGGGTATATGAGAACAGCCATCTACTGATGCTCTTCAAAACCTCAAGCAATAACAGACAATATGTGCATCCAGCTAATCCATTAAAGAGATACTAGAACTCACCATTCTCCCATGCAGCTTTGACACTGAATGGTTCTCTGCATTCTGTTTCAATCTTGCACACATGACAGCTGCAAATAGTATGCATTCATTAGGACCAATGATATCTTATGCTGCTGCTGTCCTCTTGTGGCTTGGAAGAACACACATTTGTTTTTAGTAGGGGACGTTTTGAGGCAGCAAGAGGAAACCACCTCCCTCAATCTTCAACCCGCTACCAACGATGAATACTTGTGGGTTCGCTTTCCTTTTGATGATGGAGTAGGCCCTTTTAGGGTAAAACAAAAGAAAACTGCTGTTGTTGAAACTTTGGCTCAATAAATCTTACCATGTCCACAGACTCAATCATGGGTAGATTTGAGGGCTGCTCCTGTAATTTATTTATTTTTTCTGACTTTGCAAATATAAATAAAGGGCCTGAAATTTCTTCATAGGGTGCCAAGTTTCATAGCATTTGGTCAAGCTAACATTTGTTGATAATAGTTTGTATTCTTGTGGTAATTTCTAAATTATGTGCTTTCGTAGACTTTTGCAGTAGCTTGCTTGCACAACAGAAGAAAACTGTATTTTCAGCTAGGCTGGATGGATCAGCCAGTTTCTATTCCATGTCAATTTCATATATGTTTATTGATGAGACCATTCTGTCCCTTTTCTGCATAAATCAGTGCTTTAAAAACAAGCAAACAATACATCTGCCTATTAATATTATTATGAAGCATATTTTTCACAATATATGAGTTTCTAAGATACTTTCTCTACAAGAAATACATTTCTAAATGTTCTTCATTCACCCAATATTCATCTTATATACATTTTCCTTTTCTGAGCTGAGAACTATATTAAAAATTCAGAGAAATCAAGGCAAGCGTAACTATAAGCATTATGGGAAGAGTGGATTAAGCTGGGTGCCTTGAAATGTGGAACATGTGGCACTTTAGAGCATCTCTCATATTCATAATGGTAACATTCCTGCATGTCTAACCTCAAGCTATCCTTTACAGCTTCCACAGAGAAACAAAATTGTACAGTCAGCCCTCTACATTTGCAGGTTTCACTTTTGTGGATTTGATTATTCACGGATTATTTGCTGTCACCTCTGCTGCTTCCCTATGTCATTTTTAAGAGGGACTGCAAGCCTTCTGAGACTGAGAAACTGTGAATAAGGCTTATACGTCCCTCTTAAAAATGAAGTTGGGGCAGCGGTGGAGGTGGCCATAAGCCCCACCAGCCACCCACTTCTGCCTTGTGAAGGAACCCTAATGCCTCAAAGGAGTCCATAGTAGGTTGAATATGGTGATCATACTTTTTTTGTGTGTTAAATATGGTTTGAGAGGGCCTGGAGTTATTCACGGTTTTTCCACTTTCATGGGGGTCCTGAGCCCCTAACCTTAGTGAATGTGGAGGCATGATTGTATCTCCTTTAGCACCAGCTCTTATTTTCAGTGGTTTCTTGTTTTTTGTGTTCTTATGGAAATAGGAGATGGACAAAACATTGAGCATTTGCCTTCTCTTGATGATAATGATGATGATACTACAATGACGACTACTACTACAAATACAATAACGGTAAGACAGTCACTTGATCTGATAGCGTTATTCAAAAATCTTCAAGAAGCTGACTGAATACCAACCTGAGTTCCAAATGTTTGACAGTGCTAATTAACAAAAACGGGCAAAATAGATAGTTTAGTTACTACAAGGCAATAGTCTTACCTCTATCATGGTAGAATCATGCTTTCCTGTTTCTGTTCTGCTCACTTTTCAAAAAGACAACAGAGATCTTGTCTAGCTTGTCATTAATAATATTGGGATTAATAGAAGCATACTTTCCAAGTTAAGGGAACTAATAGCCTCACTATATTCTGTGGTGGTCAGGCCTCACCTGGAGTACTGTGTTCAGTTCTGGGTGTGTAATTTTAGAAGGATATAGACAGGTTGGAGTAGGTACGGAGAAAGGCAACGAAGATGATGAGAGGTGTAGAGAACAAAACATATGAAGAAAGGGTGAAGGAGCTGGGCATGTTCAGCTTGGTAAAGAGACATGATTATACTCTTTAAATACCTCAAGGGCTATCACAGAGAGGAGGGGGCAGGCCTGTTCTTTACTGCCCCGGAAGGTAGGACTAGGTCTAATGGTTTGAAGGAGAGTAGATTTTGATAGAACCTTAGTAGGAACTTCTTGACAGTAAAAGCAGTTCAGCAATGGAACCAATTACCTAGAGAGGTGATAGGGTTTCCTCCTCTGGACGCCTTTAGAAAGGGTCTGGACAGCTACCTGCTGAGGATGCTCTCACTGGAGATGCTGCATTGAACAAGGGGTTGGACTAGATGGCCCACAACGCCTCTTCCAACTCTGTGTTTCTGTGACCAGCTTCAATACTGGGCCTCCCATAAGGAAAATCTAGACCTAACATCTGACCAAACTAGTTTTCTACATTAGTTTTAAACTAGCAGCAATTCCTACACATTGTCATGGCAGACCCTACCATTAGGGAAAGAGACGAAATCGTCCCAGGCAGCACATACTGATGGGCAATGGTGCCATTCCCCTAGCTGTTCTTCCTGAATCCTACAGATGTTCATTTCTGTTGGAGGACAGGGCTATATGTGCTGCATGGTCTGTCTCAGATGCCCTACACTGTCTTGCTGCCTCACACACAGTGGAAGATGCTACCCAACCACCAGTGTTAAAGTAAGTGCAATAATCTTCTTTATACGGAACGAGGAGGGATGTCATCTTGTCATTTGTCTTGGATAGCAATACATCTTGAGTCAGCCCTCATATCTCCCCAATTTTTTTTTTTAAATGTATTAGAAGCATCCTGGGAAGTTCACATTGGAAACAGAAAAAGCAGCAAGGAAGGGTGCTTAATTTTTTTCATCATCCCTGGGATTTTATTTTATCAGAACCACGATCCACCATCTTGTTGTCCCCATCATGTTGGGAGAATATACTTTGTCTCTCAGTATAGCTTCACAACTGAGAAAAACTAGACCACTCATTTGCTCAAGAAAAATTTTAAAAACAGCTATTGCTAAATACTAATGAAGATACTAAAACATTTGGCAGGGAAGACGTTTTGATGGTTCTTTACCTTTCAAAAGTATGCTTGAAGCATTAAGTGTGCAATGCAAATTATAGTTAATAGAAATCCCATGCAGCATGGAATTCCAAAAATGCAGCCGTCATATACTAGGAGATTAAATGATAGACTGTTACATTATATGATTATAGTGGCCAGAGAGTTGTATGCTTAGGATTGGAAAAAGGCAGACCAACATACCAACAATGGATGACTGGATATTGAAGATACTGAAAATGGATGAAATGGATAAGTTGTCAGTAATGACTAAAGATAAGTCTGTAGACAAATTTAAAGAAGCCTGGGAACACTTTTTAATTTTTATCCAAAAAAGAAGAAGGAGAAGGAGGAGGGGGGATATTGCTTGTGGGTTTTGAACATTAGAGCCAGGAGAGTAACCTCAATTGAATTTAAAATAGGAAGAGAATGTTATTTGTAGTTGAGTTTTCAGCTTGATGAGTAGGAAGTTTTTTTTTTTTTTTTTAAGGGAAGGGGTTTGGATGTAGTGTGGAATATTGTGTTATTGTAAAATTTGTGGTGTGTAACAATGACAGCAACAACAACAACAAATCATGTTAAAAAAATAAAAATGGAGAACAGAAGCAAGAGGAAAATGGAAAGCAATGTCTAAACCTATAGAATTTGCCCTATTCTCACATTTCCCCATCCCCTGAAAAAGAGATATTGTCAAATAAGTTTGCTGGATGGGAGGAAAGGGTAGAGAAGAAGGAAAGAATAATAGCCAATTGCAAAATAGATGAAAATAACATATGTATTCTAGAAAACCTATGAGTGGGACTTTTAAACAAAATAATTCATGGCAAAAATAATTCCATAAAGGCATACTTTATATCCTCTACCAATGTTAGCAAGAAAGACTATAGAGCAAGTGGATGAAAATAAAGATAAAGAGGTAGGAAATGGTGCCAGAGAATGAAATAAGGAGCAGAAGATGGAAAGAATGTCGCAGAGCTTGATAATGGCACTCTACTGTACCTGCCCAATACCTGAGATGCATTAATGGCTCCTTTTCATGGCTTAATACGTAGTACTATAAATATTATTGAAGGACAACTATTCACATTGCCAGATCTAACTGAAAAACTAATGGAAAATAAATGAGAACAAAAAAGCATATAAACATTCAAAATTCGTGGCTCAGATACACAGGGCCTCTTCTGTGAACTGTTCTGCCTGGGCTGGGTCAGCTACTGACAAGTTTGGGTACAGAAAAGAACAGGTATGAAGGTCCTCTCTATCACAACTTCGCAAATCTCTTGAGCTGTTTTACAGCAGTGTTTTTTTTTTAAGAAAACCTTTGCGTTTTTGTTTTCCAGTACGTGAAGAATGGGTGTGTAAGTGAATACATGTGCGTGTACTGCTTTGAAGACAATGGGAAGCTCACACACAGTCAAAGAAAGGAATGGGCCAGAGGGGAAAGTGTACCCTTGGGGTGCATTTCCTCAGGGAAAATCTATTGGGGGTGACATGTCCAATGTGACTGGCAATCATGGTAAAATGGACAAGGCAGCCTCTTTTCATTCTTTTTTTGTTTTGTTTTGATTTATGTTTTGTTTGTTTTTACTTCTAGTTCATTTTTTCGCCAACAAAAGAGATCCTCATTTTTCCTCCTCAGAAAAGGAGTAGCTCAAAGTGGCTTGCAAAACATAAAAACCATAAAATGACCATCATTTAAAAAAAAAAATCTACAGTAAGCCCAAATCAGCAATGAAGACAAAAATATAAAGAACCAAAGATTATAATTTCATGAAATCTCAGAATCTGTTGCTACAGATCATGAGCCCTCTTTTCTTTCTAATGCTGCCCCCTCATCTCTCTCTCTTTCTTTCTACTCAGGGTCTTTCCACACCACACTGTTATAGTGCTATTATTCCTCTTTCAACATCCTGTGGAATTCTGGGATTTGTAATTTACTGAAGCCAGAGAGCTCTCTTTCCTTAACTGCAAACCCCAGGATTCCATAGGACGTTGAAAGTGGAATAATAGCACTCTAACAGTGTAGTGCGGAAAGGCCCTTAGCAAGCTACATTTTGGGAAAGCTGCCTGTTCGGATTACAACTCTAGGAACTGGCTGGCAGATTTTGAGAAATGCAGTCTAACTTAATCATGTTTCCAAACTGGATCCAGGGGGGAGAAGGACTGTTTTTGCCAGAGTTATTTGCATTGCAGGGGCTTTTTAAATGTGGCTAAAATCCACAGTTGAGCCTAAGACCATAGGTTGCCCATTCCTGGGCTATAAAGATCCATTGTTCAGTTCTTTGGATGTGATGTGTCTCTGTCAGGCAAATTGTGAAGAAATCTTCTGGATCATAAAAAAGTACATCTTTATCCGTGCTTAGTGTTCTATAAACCTCAGCAGGTTGCTGTTGAACCCTCTCTTGCTTTTTAGGTGTGAAATCTTTGTAGTAATTGCTCCAGTACTGGGATCTACTCAAGTCTTTAAAACCAGAGATAGGCTGGTTCATGGGCAAATGTGGCTACATTATGTTTACACTAAAACACTTTTTAAAAAGTATTTTAATTACACTTATGTCAATAAGGAGATGTTTGTTACATTTATTAATACATTCACATTGTATTATGTCTATTACGTTTATTACATTTACATTGCTTCTAAGTTGGCATTTACGTTTACATTATGGTAGCGAACTAAAAACCTTACAGGAATGAAAATTCAAAGTCCCATTTGTGATTTACTCCCACTATCCCTGCTGTGAGCTGGGGAAAGAAGGAAACAACTGCAAGAATTTTGGAAAACCCTAATTGACAACCGCTCACCTACTGAAAGGGAGTAAGTGGGGCTACATAGAAATAAACATGCAAAGAAAGAATGCAAGAAAAAAAACTTTTATCTATAAATATTAAGTAAAAGTCAGATCCACCACACTCACCATCGATAAAACCTCGATATAAAAATCAAATATTGCCTATGCGTCTGATAGATTATTGTTTTTAAGGAACAACAGCAAGAACAATTTCTTTATTCTTAGCCAGAAATATTTAGGAGAAACAAACAGTTCAACAGTTACATTGGTCAGTACGTGCTGCTTCTCTAGAACACTATCACTTCGTTGCTGTTTAATTCTTTGTACCTTTCTTTCTTATGATCTACATGATTTCCTTCCATTTCTCAGGATTCAGTCTTTCACAGAGAAAGAAATGAATCCTGGGACAAAACTGGAAAAAAGATGTTTCACATCCACACTTCAAAAAGCTTAATGATGTCCTCTGTTATGAGAAAACCCAAGCAACCTAGGGGAAGACCACTGTGAATATCAATGTGTTGGTTCCGTCCCTGCCTAAAACTCAGCATTTAAATGATGAATTGGAGCAGTACCAGTTTAAGGGCTAAAGTAGCAGCCAGTCATTCCTTTCAGTTTATTCCATTTGCCCTCCTATCCCTTTTGCCGTTTAACATACGCATGTAATCACTGGAAGAGGTGAAATGCTGAAGACACCCAACACTACTTCTCTCTTCCATTTAAATCCAAAGAAGCTGTTCTGGTTGGCTACTGAGTGAACACATTGCTAGCCAACATAGACATTTGGTCTGATCTAGAATGGATGTTCTTGTGTTCTTGTCTTTTCAAGTCAGTTACACTATGATATGGTTATCCTTACTCCATTTGAAGTATAGGACTGCAATCTTAAGATCAAAGTTCCAGGCACACTTATAGAGGGGTGAGATCCTATTCATTTCAGCAAATGTGCATAAAATGAAGTTGCATAGCATTTTCTACACTAAAGAATTGTTAAGGGTAATGCATATAGAGTTCTCCCCCTTTTGGGTGTTTTCTTAAGTGCACTATTTCCTGCTGCTCTGCTTCTAAGAGCAGCATGGAACTTCCCTTCTTTTGTCCTTTGATTAAAAAGCTGTTCCCAAAAGCAGTTATCAGTGCCTGATTGCCGAATTTTCTGATTTCCTCCTCTTCCTTCAGCTATTCTGTGATCCAATAGTTATTTCTTGTTACATAGGACTAGTGTGTGGCTTATTTAAGCTGTACCACAGATGAGAAATACATATCTTTAGTTTCTAAACATCAGTAAACAACCTCTGACCTTTCTGGAAAAAAAAAGGAGTTTTGTGTGTTTGACAGCAGTTTGAACAATACCTCTGTCAGCTCCAAGAATTTTGTTGTAATTCCAGCCTGACCAATATAGCACAGATGGGAAAGTTTGAGGAAAGGGATTAGCACATTCAGTTACTTGTTAATGAGCTAAAAAAAAATCTAATTTGGTTGTGTTTACATTGAATGAGGAACATTTTAGCAATAAATTTAATTTTAAAGTGGTGTTTAGATTTATATTATTACACTAACAACCTTACCAGGATAAAATAACACCTATGGTTTTATTTCCACCCCTGTGTTTTGAGTTTTTCACAGAAAAAAAAAGCAGCTGTATGAATTTTAGAATATCTCAATACTCACTCACCTCACCAAAAAAGTCTTTTCTTGCTTTTCCTTTTTTCCTTCATAATATTATCCCCTTACATTCCTTCTTTCTTTAACTTACAAATTCCCAGGTGGATCCCAGCAAAAGGATCATCGTTAAGAGCTTCAAAATTCAATTTCCTCGGTCAGGTTAGCAAAGGAGGGCAATGTGTAACCCGTGGACTGCATGTGGCCCCTAAGACCATTTTTGTGCCCTTTCAGGTTCTACACACACAACCAGAAGATTGGAGGGGGGCTTGCAGTTTTGAAACAAGACTTGTCAAGACCTTAGGTAAGAGGATCCACAAAATACCTATGGGTAGATACCCAACTGCACTTCCTAAGATCTGAAGAGAGATCCATTCCAAATTTTTGTGCGTGTGTATGAGGAGTGCTGGCTCTCTATGTTCCTCAAGGTGGCAATACAATGTGGTCCCCAATCTCTGGCAGCTGCCCAACTCTCTTCCATGCCACATTGAATGTAGAACTTAGGAGGACCAAATGGATGAAAAAATGGCCACCACACCCTTCCTGCTTGCCCTTACAACTTGTGATTTTAATCTTGTTTAAGTCAGGAGTAAACCTTGGCCATTTCTGCACCGGGCTATTAAAACGGCACAGAGCAACCTCCGACGGAGGTCTTCTGCACCGTGGAGTGGACTGGGTCGGACTACTTTTCGTAGTTCTGCACCTCAGTCTGCCCTGGAGCGACCGGAACTGGTCACGCAGCGTGCTTTTTAAAAAACTGTTTTAAGAGGTTTTTCAAAAGCACAGAGCGCCCGACTCCGTGTTGCTCCGTCACCGCGCTCTGGTGCAGATTTGCAGGCGCGCACTAGTGCGTGCCTGCAGATCTGCCGGGGGCGGGCTTTAGGCTGGCGAGCTCCTTCAGTTGGTGGAGAGCCTCCACCAACCGGAAGCCGCCATTTTGGACGCCGGAGCAGTGCGGAGAAATGAGCTCGTACTGCTCCTCGTCCCGACGGACTCGATCGGACGGAGAAGAAATCCGGTGAGTCCCGTTTCTGCCTGATTCACGCCCCACGTGTGGAAAGGGCCCTTGAGTAAATTTCGTTCATGAAATGAGTGTGACCAAAGAACAGAGAGCAGCATCCATGCCTTCTGCCCAGGTGCAAAGAGGGCAGGTATGCCCAGGCAAAAGGCAAGGAAAAAGGAGGGGGATTGCCAAAAGGGAATGGGAGGGGGAACACAGGGGAGATTTATTTGTGGCTTTTTCACTTTCACAAAGATTCTGTGCCCTGAGCCCTTGTGAAAGTGGAGGGGCCACTGCATTTGTTGTTCTGTGCCTTCAAGTCATTTGTAACATATGGCAACCCTAAGGTGAATATGTTGCAGGGTTTTTCTTGTCAGGGTTTGCTCAGAGGAGGTTTGCCATTGCCTTCTTCTGAAAGTAAGAGAGTATGCAAGGTCACCGAGTGTGTTTCCATGGCTGAGCAGGGATTCAGATGCTGGTCTTCTCAATTCTTAGACCAGCACTCAAACCACTGCACTACATTGGCTCTTAATGGATAATTAAATCAGAAATAGCTAATGTAATACATGGGGGACTGTGATCAGCTTACTTGTATACCTACTCACTCTGCTGTCCAGGTGCTCAGGGTTGGGGAACAAATAAGATCTCTGCTCTCCCTTCTTATGATTCATTATTTTTAAACTGTACGTGGACTGGACAGGGCTTCAAAAAGGAGGCACCTTCAGCAGTTACTTACCTCTCAGTGGGCTTATGAATCTGCTCCAGGTGATAGTCTGGATTTTAAAGAAGCTGTCCAAGGTGCTGAACCTTCGTGGGCCAAAACACCTGGACAGCCACAGTTGCATCCCTTTGCTGTACTGCTTTCAACTGGTTTGGCTCACAAGGTGCTTTATGTTGAAGAGCCTGGAAGCCTACCATTATCCCATGGATCTAGATATGATAAACCATGCTATATTTTGCCAAATCAAAAAGTCAGTTTCTAAATGGCTTTGCATCATCGTCATCATCTCCATTATTATTTTGTAATTGCAAACTAGATTTGTATTTAGATTCTTTTATTCTGTATCATTACCAACTTGCTAACCTTTATGTACACTATAGCAAGGGTGGGGTGGGTTTGACTTTGCAAATGTTTTGGAATACAACTCCTGGAAGCCCCAGCCAGCATTGCCAATGGTAAGAAATCATGGGAGTTGTAATCTAAAACATCTGGATGGCCAAAGGTCCAGCGCATACTTGCACGCACAATTTCAGGCACAAGGGGATAAATCAAATGAACCTGATATTCTCCTCTTTACCCCCTCCCATAATTTTTATATCATTTACCAAAAAAGAAAAAAAGACTGTAAATATCTGATGTATACTGAAAAGAGGATTTTCTTTCAGCCCATTAGGAGCTTAAAGGGCATTGTATACATTGTTGAAAGAATATCTGAAATGGCATTAGAGCCAACTGATTTCCATGTAAGGCTAACGCTATAAAATAAACCTCTTTAAAGCTATGTACCATTATGCTTGGACTTAAAATTAAAAGAACATTGAAACCCCTTTTTATTTTGTTAATATTACAAAAAAATAAATATTTTTTCTCATAACAGGGTTGTTTTAAAAGGAAAATTAATTCCTATTTATGATCCCAGCACATGCAAGGTACAGTTCCAATTCTGACAGCCAAACAGCTGTTCTTGTTTCACTAAGCAGTTGTGCAGCTGGGATTACCTAGGGACCCATTATTGAGCATTTACCAGGCTTCATGCCGACAGGTGTCTCTGAAAATATAAGGCTTCCAGAAGTTCAATAAGTAAGTTCCCTCTTCTCATACCTTAACATAATTAACAAGTTGTAATAAAGACTTCTATTAATATTTTCTATCCCACAACCAGCCTGCAGAGATTATGTTGAGTAAAGACTGCACCTTTGAGACAAAAGTGATTTTAATAGATTTTTACCCTTTCGTCTTTTGTTCTTACAACACTTTGACCAGACAAAATATTGTGGCGTTTTTATAGACGAACAAAAGAGGAGAGGAGTACTAGCAGATGGGATGCTTGATATTAGAGAACATTAAGTGTTTTGAGGAGTAACACTGAAGCATAGCTAGAACATGAGTACATTTTATTACACACAAGCATTGGAGACAACATCAACTTTAGCTCACTTTAATTAAGTATCAGGTGTCAAAAGTTCACATGTTGGTAAGTTAGGGGGAAAAGGTGGGGATAACATTTGAACAGTGAATTATTCATTTCCAATTAAATATGAATACTTCAGGCTATTCCCAAGATTGCTTTGATGGCCTGGGCAGTTTCCACTGAAATTCATGTGTTATAATCATACACAAATTTCCCAAGTGTATCTTTGGATCTAAGAAAGTAATGTATAGAAATTTGATGATGGCAGAATCATTCTCCGTATACCACATTTATTTATTTGTTTGTTTGTTTGTTTGTTCGTTCGTTCATTTTATTTACATCCTGCCTTTCCCTCCAGAGCTAGGACTCAAAGAAGCTTACAAAACTAATTGAAATATAGATAAAAACAGGTAAAAGAATATCATTAAAATATAGTTAGCATTCTATATTGCTGTTACAGATTTGTAATCTAGAGTTGCAGATCTGAAACTGCTCCGTAGTCAGTAAGACTATGTAGACACAATCATGACACTATTGCCACAATCATAAATGCTCTCCCAAGTCCACCTTAACAGGGTACAAGGAGGATGACATTTTTAGCACCAGCCCACCAGTGAGTGAGGCTATGGTAAGGAATTACAGGAATGGCAGCCAATCAGCAATTGAACAGAATGCCTTTTGTGTGTGTATGCGTGTGTGTGTGCTGGCTGTAAAGTAGAATTGGGGGTCAGTTCAGGAGACAGTTATTTAGTTACGTATTCGTGACTAAGTAGCTGATTTAGAATGTCAGTGATTATTTGTAACATTGGAAACTATTTAAAATATCTGTTATGAACATTAAAAAGCAGGTAGCATTTTATTAAAAGACCTTTAAAAAAAGTTTCCAAAAGCCTATATTTTTTTTTAAAAAGTCTTCGTTTGGCAATGGATGGACGACAGCAAGGGGGTCTGTCCAACCTGTCTAGGAAGAGAGTTCTAGAGCTTAGGAAATAGCCATGAAGAAGGCAGTCTCTCACAGACCCACCAGATATGCCTGTGGAAGCGGCAGAACCAAAAGAAGGGCATCTCCGAACATCTCAGAGGACAGGCTTATATAGATTGTTCTAATAGCCTAGACCAAAGCTTTATAGGGCTTTATGGGTTATGAACACCATTTAACACTGTGCCTGCATATGGACTGGTAGCCTGTGGAGATATAAAAAGGGAGAAGTTAGTCCTGCTCAACAATCTGGCTGCAGTTTTGGGGGGCAGCTGAAGTTTCAGGACACTGTAAATAAGCAGCCCCACTTGGAGTATGTTAACAGAAATCCAAATTGGATGCTACTGTGGACAAAACAGACATCTCCAGGAATAAATGAACTCCTGATAACTGCAAAAGCTTGGGCATCGAGGCTCAGGGCTGAATCAAAGAGTACAACTATGTTTTCAGAGGGAACGCAGCCCCATCTGACACAGTCTAAATCTCTACTCCTTGATTTGCCTTTTGTCTGAACTGGTTCACCTTTATCATGTGGATTAAGCTTCGTTGGTTGGCTCTCATCCATTACTGATACCATAGATTGGTTTAGGACTGAAATAAGTTCCTCGTATTTAGGTGGAAGGAGAAGATGAGTTGGATGTCATCGGACTATTAGTAGCAGTAGCCAGTATGTGAGCTGCAGCTGAAAACATCTGAAGGCCCCCAAATTCACAACATTACAATATATGTGGAAGATTGTGTTGCAATGAAAGTGCTAAGTGTCTCTGTCTTAAATCCAATGACATAGTTGTATATGTTGTCCCTATGTATATGTGATACATGGATTTTAGTAAGAACTGTGAACGAGCATGCGGTTGTTCAGCAAAGGCGTTGTGAATTAGTCCATAAACTAAATCTCATTGTAAATTATTTTAACAATATGAAGCTCAACAAAATGAATGTTGTTTTAATACTGCTTTGATGCAAAACTGTACTTTGTTTATATTGTATTTTTAACAAAAACCCACTAGCCTAAACAATTTTTTCATAAATTGACATTTTTATTATAAGATTGTATTTTTTATAAGGATATATATATATATATTAAAAAGGACTAAACTATTTGGCTGATATAGCTCTGTTTCAGTCTCAGACTTTGTTCTCTGTTGTAAATTTCCTTCTTCTTTGTTTGATAGAGAAGCACTGAGAACATGTTAATTAAGTTGTCTATAAGTATGTCATTTACCTGCCAGATTCTTGCAGTTTAACAGATAGAATAAGATACGATAACAGGTACAATACAAACATACTAATATTCCCACAGTACAAATCTTTGATAAAAGTTATAGGCTTGACAAAAGCTATTTTCTGCTGTAACTGTTGAACTAGGTGTACAAAATTTACTCTGTACATACGGCTGAAGTAGGACTTTGATTCAAACCATTCTTCCATTATCACTACTCCTATATTTGTATGGCACTGCAACTATTTTAGATTTTTGTACATTCAGGAAAACCAGAGTGTAAATATATAGGACAGAACTGAATTGAAAGTAATATTTTAGGTATACCATCCTATACTAAATTACCTGGGAGTAAGCACCATTAAATTTAATGGGACATACTTCTGAGTAGATAGGTATGAGTTATTTAAAAAGTGAATTCCAGCCAATGTGAACAGAGGATTTTTTTTCTTTTTTTTGCAGGTTATATTCTGGGGAAGTTAAGACTGGATTGTAAATGAACCTAATGTAAAAGCAATCTATTTAAGACTGACATAAATACATTTTATTAGAAACTAGCGTATTTACCAGGCATTGCCCGGGATTTTATTTTCTCATATGTAACACTTGTTAGAAATACCTTAGGAATTACTTTACCTTACCTTAGGAATTAGATGCAGTTGAAATACACAGATTTGATATCCTGTGTCTGTAATTCCCCAAACTGCCTTGTCCAATATCTGTAACTTTTCCCCATAGTCCCCAATCCAATCTGTATTCAGAGTTGTTAGCATATAGAGGTTTGGTTACTGAGGGAATACAGTGTCCTCTTCCTTGCTGCTAGACCTCGCCTCCATAGCAACTGTGCCCCGGATTTTATTTTCCTCTTAAGAACTTACCAAACTGTCTTCTCCCCATATTTTCCCCATATTTTTCAATGCAGTCTGTATTCAGAGTTATTTACATACACAGTTTGGGTTCCTGAGGGAACACACTGCCCTACTTGCTGCTAGGCCTCATCTCCATAGCAACTGATCTATTCCAGTACCTGTAATTTATCCCCATATTCCCCAATCCAATCTGTATTCAGAGCTGTTAACATACAGAGAGTTTGGTTTCTGACGAATGATGGCCCTTCTTCTTGCTGGTAGGCCTTGTCTCCATAGCAACTGGTCTGAGGCCCAAGAGCTCTTGGCTGAGAATTCTAAAGGCCCCTCCCTAAACTGCCGACCCCAGGATTCCATAGAATCTTCACAACCAGCCAATCATAGGAGGCCTTCCCACCCCACACAGCCAATCGTATGAGGTCTTCGCCTGCCTGATGCAGACAAACAGACAAGTTCACTCACAAACTTTGACTTTTATATAGTAGATGTAAATTGCTTACCTGCTGGGTTGTTGTAGGTTTTTCGGGCTATGAGGCCGTGTTCTAGTAATATTTGCTCCTGATGTTTCGCCTGCATCTGTGGCTGGCATATTCAGAGGATGCTTACCTGTCCTTTATATTGCACTGTCTTTAATTTTTTTTTAGTCTTTAATTAATTACACCAATTTATATTTCATTACATATCATACATTAAACATCATTATCCTCCTCCTCCTCCTTATCTATTTATATAGCACCATTGCTGTACATGGCACTTTACATGTAAAAGAACAACAAAACATACTATACATGAGAGTCAGCAAGTTATAATGGTTTTAGTGTTGGATTAGAGCTCTGGAAAAACAAGGATTTTAATCCCTGCTCAACCTTGGAAACTCGCTGGGTGACTTCGGGCAAATCACACTCTCTGTGCTTAACAGGAAAGAAATGACAAACTTCCTCTGAATAAGTCTCGCAAAGAAAATTCTAGTTTCGTATTTGCCCAGAATACACTGTTGTTGTTGTGTGCCTTCATATGGCAACTTTAAGGCCATTTCCACACTATACTCTTATAGCGTGATTATCCCACTTTCAACATGCTATGGAATCCTGGGGTTTGCAGTTTCGGGAGGGGCCGACTGGCCCCTCCCGAAACTGCAAACCCCAGGATTCCATAGGATGTTGAAAGTGGGATAATCACGCTATAAGAGTGTAGTGCAGAAATGGCCTTAGGCACACCTATCATGAGGTTTTCTTGGCAAGATTTGCCCAACATCATCCAATAGGTTTGCAAGATTGAGCAAGAATTTGAACCTCAGTCTCCCGGAGTCCTAGTCCATCAGTCAAATTTGTACACCATGGTAGTTTACTTCCTCGTTAAATAAAGGCTTCTCCTGAGCTTAACCCAGCCAGGAGGACGTGGCTTAACACAACCAGGAGGACATTTCCCCAAACGTGTCAGAAGTGACCCCACATATAGAGAGTGTTTGAGGTTTTTTGAGTGACAAAGTATGTAAGGGAAAATCGAAATTTGGGGAGGGGTGGGGTCCCATGAGGGCTAATAAACGCCCCTGGGTGCGCTTTCATACCCCATCCCCTGATCTAGGCGATGTCCGCCCAACACTGTTATAGTGCTATTGTTCCACGTTCAACAGCCTGTGGAATTCTGGGGTTTGCAGTTTACGGAGGCCAACGAGCTCTCTGGCTGAGAATTCTCAATGCCCTTCCCTAAACTGCAAACTCCAGGATCCCATAGGATGTTGAAAGTGGAATAATAGTGTTATAATAGTGTAGTGCAGAAATTGCTCTAGAGAGAATTGACAAGAAGATGGAATGGGAAAGAATTTGATTTGCATTTTGATATGAACTGACCTAGTTTTCATTTCCTGAATTAAGGCCCTTTCTGCAGTGTCCTCCCATCCCGGCATGGAGAGAGGAGAGGAGCGGGACCACGATGATGCTTTTGTATGACGTTGTTGCAGTCCCACTCCTCTCTTGTCCATTTTGTGCAGATTAAATTATTGATGGGTTTTTCCTGTCAATGACCCGCGATCACACTTACCTGTCCTGTGGCAGCCCAGAAAGCATGATGGTGGTGCTTCCTGCCCCAGTGCAGCCTAGAAAGTACTCAGCTGCACTGTGAAAGGAAGCAGCATGTCTATCGCACTTCCTTCCGCAGGGAGACAGTCCTGTGTGGAAGGGAGTGCTGCTGCCGCCGGGATCATCACCAGAGGACCATGCAAGAAGGTAGGGTGTGGAAAGGGCCTAAGACTTAATTGCAATTACCTTTTGCTCTTTGCACTTATCTGAATTTTGTGCTGCAATTCCTCCATCGAAATATATAATATATATATTTAAAACTTTCTATACTAGGGGAAACTGTACACAAACATGTGCATCAAGCAAGAGGGCATAGGAGGACCTAGTATAAAAAGCTTATATTAGAGAATTGCTTACCCCCAAAAGTGTATATTATGGGGAAATGTGTAATTATGAAAAGAAATATTCATTTGGAACTTTCCTCGAAACGTTTGCAAATTGAACTAGAAACAGGATGGGATGAACTTGTGCTTGGAAGAACATTAGGGAGCACTGTGAGCATGTGAAAAGGAAAACAGACAGATTTATCCATCCCTAAAAGTGAGGCAATGCACAGTTCTCTTCTCGCATTGGTGTGGTTTAATATCTTAATAAATGATTCAGACAAAGACGTTAACAGTTAGCAACCGTAGCTTGCCTGTACTCACTAATTGCTAGCTTGCATAGTACTTTATAGTAGTTAAGGCACAACATATTTTACAGTGACTTCCTGTTCGTTTGTTTTACCACACCCTCTCTCTTCCTGCATCACTCTGGCTTGAAGGCCATTTTTCTTCCTTCTCTTCCTCCTTCATTCTGTAACAAAGCCACATATTTGATTATAGATGAGAGTTGCAGTAAAGCTACTTTTATATACCTTACAAAGAAGACTAAGCTTATTTTTTTTCTCTGCTAGGCCTTGGTGGCATGAGCATGGTTACTGTGCAGCTTCTGCTTTGCCAGTTTGGTTACTCTGCTGGAGAGATCCAGTACTATGGTAATTTGTGCACTATACTGTTATAGTGCTATCATTCCACTTTCAACATCCTATGGGATCCTGGGATTTGCAGTTGAGGGAGGGGTATTTAGAATTATCAGCCAGAAAGCTCTTTGGCCTCAGTAAACTACAAACCCCAGAGTTCCACAGGAAACCGAAAGTGGAATGACAGCACTATAACAATGTAGGGTGAAAATGGCCTAACTCTCACATTTCCCAACAATAGGAACAGCAGTATTGCTCATCAGATTTGCAGATTGCACCTCCTCTCCATGAATTAACAAAAAACACACACCAAAGATTCTGAGAGGTATGCCGGCTAGACATAAGCACATAATCAGTCACTAGGATTTGGACTGATTTTCAATATTTCTTGGCCAAAGCAACAACAGAAACAAAATGCTTCGGTGCTAGTTAACTGACTTGCTAAGCATTGTGAATTTTAGAGAACCGTATTGATTCCTTTAGTGAGAAGTTATCATGGAGGCATTTCACAAGCACTTTAGTTTCCCACCCATCATATGGGAGCTGCAGGGTGGAGAGTAGGGAAACATATCAAAGGAGAGAAAGTGAAATCTGCTTTAACTGCAATAAGAATTGTTTTGTTCTCTTGCACATGGTCTGTCCTAAGAATGGGTTCCTAGTGAGCCATTTCCTGTTCTCATTATGTTCTTTCTCATGAGAATCCTCTCTAGGCCATACTCCCTTTGTGATTTCCAACAGATGGTGACATTCAACAGCACTTTGATGACCAGTGAAAGCTGGACTCAAAAAGCCTGTTCAGATGATGGAATGTTTGGAAAAGTCCATTCTCAAAGCACAGATGATGTTCATTTGAAGTAACAATAATGTTAGTAATAATAATCGTCCTGCTAATAAAAAGATATGAGCTAATTCCATCTCCTTGCCATGGACAAAATGTAAAGCTAATCCAACTGAATCGATTGTACAAAACTCAGTTCTTGTTTTCTTTTAAAGGCATATTAATTAATTAATGATTTGGCCTCCATTTTACAAATGGAACAGAAGAATTTCATTCTTGAGGTAGGAACAAGTTTGTAAGAGGTCTATTTCCAGTGAGGGGCAGATGAATCAGTCTATATCCATTCTGTGTTAGTCTTCCATGCCTTCTGTCCAATTTCAGTATCAATCCGTGTTGAAAATGGGCAGTTGTCATTCAAAAAAAAAAATTAGAATGGGTCCTGAAAAATATTCTTTCTCCCAACATGATTTCTTTTCCAGTTATAATATGTTGAAAAATAGAGGGAACTATTTTCTCATTTGAATCATTCTAATGGATGCCTTTAAAGCCAAGCTCTTTCTTAAAAAAAATCTTTTTCAATGAACATTAGCTGTGAAATCCATTGTTAATCTATGATATCTTTGACTTTCTCATTTGCAATCTTATTTTTGATGCTATTAATCAACATCCACATTTTTAGACAGACACAATCAAGTACATGGGCTGAATCCTTTAGTCAATCCATTAGTCATCAGTCAAGTGGAGTCTCAAAACACACCTTCAAATATTATGTTTTTTTTTCCTTTAAAAATGTCTTTCATCATTTGACTACTGAAGAATAAAAATATACAGGCCTATTGTCTATATTTCCACCTTAGTATTGAATGGCTCTTGTGTGACAGGTTTATACAAAGGCAAAGGATGGATCATAGCCAGAGGAAGTGTGTCTGGGTTTGCATATGTACCCATATACTTCCTTTGCTTTGGTAGGAGTGTCTCCAGATCTTCAAACTATAGTTTTGAAGTTGTGTAAATTTCTATTTCCTCTGTCTAACATGTATTGTGAAGTATGGAACTTCGGTAGACAAGGTGAGTAGATAATTTTAGATGCTGTTACATCATGCCTGAGATCCAGTACAGCTTCTCTTCTCTAAGGAACAAGAAATCGTCTGCAACAAGAAGGCACTTGGCAGGCATCCAAAAATTAAATGTGCACAGTAGCTATATGGAAATTGACTTATAAATCATATTCCTGTACCACCGATTAAGTCAACCATAGTAGGGCAACTTCACCTGTGGCCCATGGCACTTGGTGGCCTCCATAGTCGTTCAGCTCACTCGATATCATTAGACCCTGTCTTTTTCTCTAGACCACCCGTTTTGAAATTGCTTTCTGCTTTGTGCTTTTGTATAGGTGGCAGAGAGCAAGAGAAGATGAAGTGGCACAAAGAAAAAAAAGAGCCATGCGTTCTTCAGTGCTCCAATTCTCCTGCTTTTGACTCTGGTTCTGTCCACTATCAACTGCAGGACCATATTCTCTCTCTCTTTTTATCTGGACATTGGCCATTCATAGGTAAAACATTTATCCATGTCTGAGTTAATATCTGATCTCTATATTAAAAAAAAATTGCCATGTGTTATGTCAGAACAGGTGTGATGAAAGAAGTTGGTAATAATTTCTAAATGAGGGAAAGAGAGCAAGAAAAAGCCACAGAGCAGTCCAGCATCTCAGAGGCTGAAATTTAGTGTGTGCTTTCAAAGTCTGTGGCTTTGTCTGGCTGAACCTTTGTCTTATCAATTTATACTTGTTCTTCCTTCTCGCCCCCCCCCCCCAGTTAGAGTTTGTAGTATGATTCATTCAATTGTCTGTTAACCATGACTGCTCTTTTCCATCAGAGTTTAACTTAAAAAATGTCATGGAATCAATTTGACCATTAAATGGCACATTTTAAACATTTATGCAATCAGACCACGGGTTTGATGAGACACGCCCACCCACCCATACAGAAGATATCCTAATTTGCTTTATTTTCTTTATTTAAGCCCAGTTCTGAAATAAATGTAGAAGTTACTGGATTTATGTAACTTCTTTTATCCCAAAAGAAACTACATTGCTTGCGTGCTGCTTTACAAACCTTGAAGTCTCTCCCTCTCCCTTACTCTTTCTCTCCCTTCTAATTTCCCTCTCTTTCTCTTCTCTCTCAGTCCTTCACATTTTGGCCCTTTCTGCACTCTTCCTTCTTCCGATGTCCTCCCAGGAATGGCTCTGCCAAGAAGAGGGCATGACAAGAGCGCTCCCCTCTGCACTGGCTGCCTCCGCGAATGAAGGAAGCGTGATGGCCCCGCTTCTTTGTTCCGCAGTGCAGCCAGTGTGGCATGATGGGGTCATTGATGGGGAAAACCTGTCAATGATTTACTCTATGATTGTTCTGCCTGGGGATGAGAGAAGGACAGAACCACAACGACGTCGTGCATAACTGTCGTTGCGGTCCCATCCTTAACCCATTGGATCTTACCTTTCACTCCACATGTCAGCCTTGTAGGCTGAAAGGAAGGGGTTCTCTCTTGTTCTAGTCCCTATTTCTAGTTAGCCAGCTGAAACTTCTTCTTTTTCCCAAGTTTTTTTTTTAAACAAAATCTTCTGTAACTTCTATCAATTTTGGCTGGCTTTGGAGAATAAAGAATAGTCACCCCAAAATAGCCAAGCTCTGCTCAGAGAGACAAGAACAATGCCCATTAGAAGATGGCTTGTAACAGGAGAAAACTTAGATCTGGAAAAGAAGCAAACAGAATGGTGTTCCTGAATCATCAGGAAGAGTGTTTGTGGCCTGTGCAGCTGGCTGGAAAACAGCGGATGCCATCTTCCTCAGCACTAAATCCTCCTTTTCTAGAAGCCAGCCAAAAAGAATCCACTGGGTATCCTGGTGGGCAGGCTCAGTGGCAGCTGGGTAAAGGCTTCACTCTGATCTGCTCCCAGTGTATATAAAACCACTCTACTTCCTTTGTCATTTGCCTGGAGGGCAGCTGTGTCCCAAATTTCCATTTTCTCTTCAGGTAAATGGGAATATGGTAAAAAGCAAGTCCATAGCATACAGATATTGGCGTCACGTTTATAGATCATTCACTTCATGAAATATCTACTAAGTAGGCCACACTGAGTTGTGGAATGAGAAGAGTGTAAGTGAGCTCTTGGCAAACTAGGCAAATAGTTCTAATTTAATACAGTTTGATACACTAGTAATTAATTTAGTTGAAAAATATTATCTCATGGGCCACACTGAAGCCCTATAACAAGGACAAGAGCATATAGCCCTCCAGACACTATTCAATTGTAACCTTCATTATCCCTCATCGTTGTTTATGCTGGCTAGGGTTGATGGGGGTTACAGTTCAACAACATAGAGAGAACCGCTTATTCTCCACTCTTTCTCTGTAGCAGTTTGGGAGTTTGTAGATTACGATTGTCATAAATCAGTAATGCATCTTGACAATGTGGCAAAAAAAAAAAAAAATCAAAGCTCATTTTTTGACTGTTGCAGTTGTTGGAGTTTCATTTCTATTTGGCTTCTGTTGGATTTTTTTTCATAAGCACGCCTGAACTGGTACATAAAAAGCACTTTGATTTCATGCATAACCCTATTGTTTCCAGTTTGCTGCACCAAAACCAGACACCTATTGTACGCCTTTAACCTTTTTGGACTACTGAAGAGCTGTTTTCTTATGGCTCTGATTTTTAGCCAAAACACAAGTGAGATATAGGCCCTTTTTGCACGGCATTTGCCATGCGAAAGGGCGCCTGGAGTGTTGCACGACTGTGAGGAGCAATCTGCATGACACACTCACAATCGCGCAATCCTCCAGGGTAGGGCAGGCACTGCTTGCGCACTTTCTCATTTTTGGCTTTTAGCCGAAAATAGTGCGTGACCACACATTGCTCCAGGGCCCCGCGCGCACTTGCCATGCGTGCGGAGCCTCCGGAGCTGTGGCGGTCGCACTTCCTGCCCCAGCGCAGCCGTAAGCTGCGGAATAGAAAAGCATCTGTTTTGTTGTCCTGAACCTCCCATGGGCTCCTTGCCCTTTGTAACTCTTAACTCCAGCTTCATACAAACCCTTGAAACTTCAGTGGGTCCAGGGGGTCAGTTCTCAACCTCATTTCAACCTGATACAGACCATATAACATCTCACAGCTGTCCACTGCTAAAAATCACCATCAGAAATAATCAGAAATCCTCTTACAATGTTTTTTTCCCCCCTGAAATACCTTTTGTTAAAACAAGGCATGGGTGGCTGCAGTGCTTGTCTTATATATTTTATTTATTTATATGTTGAATTTATACCCTACCTTTCTCCTGGGGTACAATCCAAGATGGCTTACAGTAGTTTAAAACAAGATTGGTAAAATATTATTTTATGACAGTTTTTTTTAAAAAGAATGAAATAATATTATTAAAAACCAAAGCTAAAAATACTTAAAAACACATTTAAAACTTAGCTACTAATAAAAAGATAAGAAATACAGAACACCATTTCACACACTTTGTTGTTGTTGTGTGCCTTCAAGTTGTTTCCGACTTATGGCAATCCTAAGACGAACCTATCATGGGGCTTTCTGGGGTCTGAGAGAGTATGAGGTGCCCAAGGTCACCCATTGGGTTTCCATGCCTGATCAGGGAATCAAACCCTGGTCTCCAGGGTTGTAGCCCAATGCTGCAACTGCTACACCACGCTGGCTCGCTCTACTGCTGCTTAATTTAAATCTCAAAGGCCTGCCAGGTCTTCATCTGACAGCAGGTAGAGAGCAGGGAGGGGACATCCAGACCCCTCATGGAAGCAGCCCGTGGGAGGTCTCCCCTGTCCTTATGAAATGTGTCTGTGAAGGTGGTGGGACTGAGAGGAAGCCCTCCCCTACAGTTCTTAAAACATGAGCTGGGTTGTATTGTTACCCCGATGACAGACCCCATCTCAGGGAATATAAATTTGATATCAAATATGCCTGCCATGCCAGAGAGGTTGCCGAACGACCAAAACTAGGTCAGGCCAGGAAAATCCCGAGTCACGTTCCCCTAGGAGACCTCAGGCTAAACACATCTGCACGGACAAAGGGTCCCCAGCTAAAAACAGCCAACCTGAGTGGACTATTGGGTTTTCCCCAGATTGAGCAACTCCGACTTTAGAAAAGTCCTACGCGGCAAGGCCCATCTGCATAAACCAGTCTTGCAAACTACCAAGTTGCTATTGTGCGGCATTTCTCCCTCTATTTTGGCCATTGTTCTTCCTGGGAGAGGGCCTGCCCTTGAGGTACGTTCTGCCCTATAAATAGTCCCAATGTTTGATGGTCTCTTCGGAGAACTCCCTGCCACACTAGCAGACTGGCACTCTGTTAGTTGAGTGATCCCCTCAGCCGCCTCTCTTTGTTTTGTTCTTCTCGCCGCTTCCTGAACTGAAGACTTCAGGATAGGTGCAGTATCACCACCTTTATACCCCCTCCGCTGAATCCCCTATCAATTTTCACCTCTTTCCTTTCTCAAAAGGCCTTGTGTGCATGAGTGAGTGAGTGTGTTGGTGCGTGAGAATATGTTTATTAATAAAATCCAGTTATTGGTACGTTTGTCTGACCTTGCACTTGGTCTGACCCCTTAAAAATTGGGTAAAAAATTATGCTGGGTTACCCTGCCCGTCATTTTGCCATTGCTAGTGCTCTGCTAATTTCCCCAACTTTTGCATCTTGGAGCAAATCACAGTGTCCCCCAAGGGACCCCCAAAGTCAGGGTAACAGTATAGAGGGAGACAATCTTCCAGATAGCCTGGAACCAACCTGTGTAGGACTTTAAAAGTCAAAACTAGCACTTTGAATGCCCAGAAATGGACTGGCAGCCAGGGAAGTTGTTTCCCTATAATTGGTTTTAAAGAGAAATTGCACTTCTTGGAGAATTTAAAGCAACCGCTTTCCAATGTGTTTTTCAGTACTTCTGCCACCAGATTTTGTAGTTTGGTAGTTGTGGTGGATTCCAAGGATGTAGAAATGCACTGAGAACCTATGCATTTCTATAGGTCATATGTTTCCCATCCCTGCCTTACAAGAATCAGTCACCCAGTACTGTGAAATCGTGTAATGCATTTAATCCTATCAGATCCATACACACAACACTCCCATGGAGGGCAAAAGGAGTTTTCTCTGATAAAGCCTTTAAGAGCCGTGTGCAAGACCATAAATTTATAGCTACAGAATTGCAAATGGGTATTGCAGTGCAAATGAAAACCATCAATGGGTTCTTGATAGTTGAAACCATTTGTCTGTGTTGTCATCAGCTTCCACTTTCCTAGAATGTGTTTCTGTATCTTTTGCAAACTCTTTTCCCCCCTCCAGCAGATTTTCTTTTTTTAAAACAAAACAAAACTTTATCTGAAATAACTGTTTATATCATACGGTAGTTTATCATTCTGAACACCTGTGTGGGAACTAGTACTGATAACAGAGCATATTGAATGTATCTCAGCTTTTGCCATTAGCAAGGTGTGAGCAAGTGCAGGAGTCACTATCTCTCTGCTCGTATTTAACAAAGATAAGGGATTTATAAAATAGGGTGTGTTCTACTTAGGGCTAGTATGTAAAATCCCCACCTGAAAAGATAAGCCCTTGGAAGCTGTAAATTAAATATCAAAACAATGTTGCTAAACATTCAGTCATACAGTTTTATCAGGCTGCAGAGTCATTTTGTGCACAGTTAAAAAGCAAACTTCTTATTTTTTTAAAAAAAATGAAATGCGCCAATGACATAATGTATTACAAGACTGGATTCAGGAGGCAGAGAAGTAATTTGTATTTATTAGACCTGAGGTCTGGAAACTTTGAAGACCAGTGCTTTAGAGCAGAGGTTTGACTAACAAACTGCCCAGTTCTAAGCATGCTGTCTTTTAAGTGAGTCCCACGGACAGGGTTGGACAGTCTGTTAGACATTTTGTTCCCTGTGCCAGAATACCAAATGGCAGCCCTTCATGCTCACAAATGCACACTCCCCCAAATGAAGGTACATCATGCCCAAAGCCAACCAAGTTATATTTGTACCAGTGGGAGAAAATCCCTTAAGCACCTCTCTTCCAGCATTCAAATATCATAATAAGAGAGAGAGAGAGAGAGAGAGAGAGAGAGAGAGAGAGAGAGATTATGGTGTAATGGTTTGAGTGTTAGATTATGATCGTGATAGGTTCACCTTTGCTGTTACTGTGTGCCTTCAAGTTGTTTTCAACTTATGGAGACTCTAAGGTGAACCTATTACTGGGTTTTCTTGGACTGAGAGTGTGTGATCGAACCCTGGTGTCCAGGGTCATAGTCCAATGCTCAAACCACTAAACCACGTTGGTTCTTGCTAGGTTCACCTTAGGGTCACCATAATTCAGAAATGACTTGAAAGGACACAGCAACAACAGCAACAACTGCTAACAATTTTCTTTCCTTTCATGAGGCCCAGCTTGACCAATGAATTCAGTAGCATTCAACTCCTGATAATTACAGCTGGACAAAGAGTTTGAACCAGTTTTTGTCCCCATCACCTACAGAAGAGGGTTACCAAAACAAAACAAAGCAAAAACCCTACCAAACTTTGGAGGCTGTGGAGAGCTAGGGGACATCATATCCAGGGACATTTCAGCCATAGATTTTAAACCACTTGGTAGACAGGCATATGTTTTCTGAGAAAAAGAAGATGCAGAATCTTTGGCCATTTCCGCATGGTGTCGCTAAAACATAGTAGCTACTGGTTGTATTCGTTTCAGGTGCCACGGTTCCACACGACATTGTAGCGATTCAGTAGCCATCCCATCTAAAAGTGGTAGCTAGGACGAATTATTTGAACTACAGAAAAAATCCGTTTTGAGCCTCCTGATCGGCATATGTTGCCTCAATGCAGAAATGTTAAATGAGCTTTACTCCGCATTAAGAAAATGACGGCACCGGGAGGAGGCCAATCCAGGGCCAGTGGGGTAGGGCAAAATGCAGAAGAGACACTCCATTTCAATTCGCATTAATGCTGAGAAGTGCGGAATGCTACTGCATTTCAAGAAAATCCGCCTTAACTGTGGAAAAGATCTGTTTAGGGCGTCTCATGCGGAAAGGGCCTTCGTCTCAATTCCTTCTCACACCAGACATTGCTCACACAAAGAGAAGTGGGACTATGAACCAGCTGCGTCCAGAGCAACAGGGGAAGGGACCCCATCAATCACAGCACCTGCTTCCAGATAAGTGAGGATGGGGGGAGGGCTTTCATGATCCCTACATGTCCCCTAAACTAAAAGATTGTGAATACCAAACACTTACAAATGCATAATTGTAGTTTATGCATTTGTAACTCCTCAATAGGATTCTGGCCATTATTTTTAGCACTATAGCTCCCTGAATCCTTCTGGCCATTCTGACTGGAAGATTCTGGGAGAAGCAGACCCAAAAAAAGATAACCTTTTCAAGTTCTGCCAAAAAGTATTTCATTGTTAGGAACATGTTCCAAGCTCGTTTCTTATAGCTGATCACATTGGCAGCTAATGACCAGAAATAAAAGTTCCTTGTTCTAGAATTAACAGCTCCAAAAACCTCCACTGACCTCTTCACTAGTTATTTTTTAAAAAATGTTACTAGCTTGCAGTTGCATTGTTACTGATCATAGGGACCACAAACCTACTGCCTTGGACTGCCAGGGAAGGAGGAAAAGATAGGCTTTTTCTGCATGACGATGCTCTCCCGTGTCATCCTGTCACAATCCTGGCAGTGCCTCTGCTGGAATGGGAATGCATTTCCAGTGCTCCTCTCCGCATACGACTGGCTGCCTGCAAAAGGGAGCACAAGGGGAACGCTCCATCCTTCTGGTCTGCAGCCGTCCTTCCCCTGCTGCAGTAGGGGAGGAAGCAGTAAATTGGGGTCATTGATGGAGTTTCAGCTGTAATTATCAGGAATCAAATGCTACTGAATTCATTGGTCAAGCTGGGCTTCATGAAGGGAAAGGAAATTGTTAGCAGTTGTTGTTGTTGTTGTTGTTGTTGTTGTCGCAATTGTGCTGGCTGGCAACGCAAGAAGGGCAGGACCGCGACGACATCATGCAGAAGCGTCATTGTGGTCCCACTCCTCTCGCATCCCCATGCCAGGGCACCCTCATCATGTGGAAAGGGCCATAGTTTGTCTACCTCCTGCTATGTAAGGTAACATCCTCTCAAAAATAATTATGTATCCTGATACGAATCAAGTGGTGCCTTGGCTTGGAGGAAAAGATTAAAACTATGTCTTATTTGCATTGCCAAAAGCTGATATTAAAATGGCACTCAATTATGCAATAGGAGGTCATGACATGTTTGTAAGCAGTTTGTAAGGAGAAGACAATGGTGGATTAAGGCAGTGTTACTCAACATAGCGGTCCACGGACCAATGGTGGTCCATGAGCTATTGGTGGCTGGGCCCTGGCAAATTTTCAGGAAAGAAAGAAACAATGGCAGCCACCATTGCATATGGTGTGTGGGGGGGTGAGTAACTGCCCGTTCCTCACATCAGATACACTGAGCAGCATGAATTAAGGGACGAGGACACTTTTACTTCCAAGTCACTGGACAGCAGTAGTGAAGAAATTGTGCCAACAATAATGGTTGCCTGAAACAAAAGATTTGAGGAGCCTCAGTAGGTAGCAGCAGAAACCTTTCTCCCTCAAATGTTTTAGACTACATCTATGACAAGACCTTACGTTGGCCATGATAGTTGGGGCTAGTGGGAGGTGTAGTCCAAAACTTCTGAAAGATGTTTTTACTTTTATCCATACAAAGCTTGATTTAATTTGAAGAAAAATGAACATTACTCCATTCAGGACTGAACAGTGGTGGGATGATACTCTGGGTCCCAAAGTTTTATCCTACCACTTCTTGTGGCATTAGTGTGTCATTACATTCATTATTCCTATAAGTAACTTTACAGGCTCTGCACCTCTGAATGTTAGAATAGGATTAGTACTCATATATTTGAGCTACAAGGTAACTCTCTTCCTTGTACCTTATTTTTACTAGGGCTGACCTCTCAGCAGAACAGGAAATGGCCTTGCAAACCAATTCCCATAACCAGTCCCCTTGCTGTTTAGTCTACACTGGATCAAATGGTGGCTTGCTTGTTCTTTTGATTGGCAACCAAAGTCCTATCAAAACAAATGTACAGAGGGGAGCCTTACTAGAAAAGCCTTCCCCCGCTCCCAATCTGAAAAGCCTTTCAGCTTTATTTGGACTGAAACATGATGATAGGAGTGCTAGACAGGAAGCCCTCTTCTCTCATGTAGCCTTAACAGGATGACACATTTTCTCACAGAATAAGTAGGAAGGCAAGAGAAACCCACAGTACTGCAGGTCTCTGGACACACACAGACACACACACAATTTTGAAAGAAAAAAAACCCTGAAGTGTGGGAAGGCAAGGGAGCATATCCGTTTAACTTAACATTAACTGTTGACAATGGTGATGACATGTTACGAGAGTATGTATGTAACATGTAGGGTTGATTCATATATGACATTTTATTGACATGGGTGTATACTGAGGTAGGATGAGAGTGGGAAAAAAGTAGATGTGGACTTCCGGATAGATCACTGTTAGTGTGCTTTGTAGTAGATCAGCAAAAATTTCTGACTCACAGTTGTTGGACAATAATAATAGCATGACTCCTGAAATTAAGAAAACTTGAATCAATAATAGTTTTCCTGTGTGTCTAAGGCCTGTGAGTGCCGTCCATTTCTAGTACACAGAATAACCTTTTTGTTTCAATTTTAATTCCTTTACCATTTGCTTCTGCTTAGTCAATCTAATAGAGCACAAGGTAGATTTTGCAAATCTGAATTCCACCCATTCCTGGTGTCATGGGATTATATTGGATTACATCGAAAGATCCTTTTTGTTTCTGCGATGAATCACTCTCAGCTCCCATTGATGGAAGAATGGAGGTGACTTTTGCTAAATTTCCTCTACCTCTCAGTGCTACAATCCCTGAAAATCCATCTACTACTGTCACTAAGGGAGGTTACTGAGAAAGAAGACCAATCAGAGCAATGTATATAAACAGATGTAACATACAATCTTCTCTCTGGCTAGGTAATTCTAATGTAACTTCAGTTTTACCCAAGCCTTTGGCTAATTATTTTCCATTGCAGAAGCTCTTTTAATTGGCATATGCTGCATTTTTTAATCATTACTACTGTATTTGCCTTTCAAAACTGTTTTAAATAAATGTTGCTAACACAATCTATTGTCTTTTTTTTAAAAAAAAATTGGTATTACACATTGTTTTAACTATATATTGTTTTAATTTATATTGTGAACCACCTTGGGTCCCATATTGGGAGAAAGGTGGAATACAAATTAAATAAATAGATGTCTTGGATTTAGTGAATTTAGTGAATTTCCCATGTGACTTTATTTTCCCTGACACATTTTCATTTTCTGCTGCATAAATTTAGGAATGAGTGGTTCACATACCGCTATATGTGGTCTGGAAAAAATCATCCACCTGTCCTTTTTCTTGCATGTGTAAGTACTAGGAAGCTGTTACGCATTGTCCATGAAAGAAACAACAGTATTGTTGGAAAGACACCAAGATAGAGTGGAGGTTATTTAGAAATGAGGTCAGAATTGGATTGGAGTTTGTATTCCATTGTTTGGAGTCACTTCCCTCTAACTATAAAAGTCTTACAACTGGAGTGAAAAGTAATGATTGAAAAGTAATGATTGCTCTCAAGAAAACTGCAAGAAAATGGGACTAAAAGAGACCAATGACAAGTAATTCCATGAAGTTTTCCAGAAAATTTTCCCCAAACAGCTAGTTTATATCAGAAATAATCAATAAAAACGCTACTCTCAATTTATAAAATGTCTGATTTGATTTATTGGTATGATGTGTAAATAATATGTTTCTTTTTAAAATCTGGATATTTTCCAAGGTATTAGGAAACTTGATTTCTTTTTCCTGTTCAAATGCTGGCACAGAGGAACCTTTGAACTGAGATTGGATTTTAATATGTATTTTATCCATTTAAATATGAGTTAAAGGTAGTAATAGTGTCATATTTATCGGCTTCTTGCATTTTGAGTAACCAAGTGCAAATGAGGACAAAACGCTAGTTCAGCAATATTACTGTTACAATTGTTGTGCTGTGACGAAGAAACTGAGATATGAATTAGGAAGTCACCAGTTCAAATCTCACCTCTTCCAAAAATTCATTAGATGAACTTAAATGGCTGTTCTCTCTCACAGCCCCCGTGCCCCCTCCCCTTTCTACAATACCTTACAGGTCTGTTACAAGTAGAAAGAACATGTGAAGGAATCTGAGCACTTACAGTTGCAAAGCAGACTTCGGACAGAATTCTGTTAGGGACATACATATGGGTAAGTGTATCTTACGCATGCAGTGTCCTTTTCAGATGCTGTGGGGATTCATATTTCCTCCCTCCCTCCCTCCTTAGCACTCAATGCCCCTCCTTACTGTAAAGTCCCTGAAACTACCCACGCAACCGTTCCATGCTTCATGATCAAGCAGGCAGGGACAGATGGATGTCTGTCTACGTCCTCACAGCCAGACATGAAATGATGACATCAGCATTGATATTCACTGGGGTCCTCGGGGGTTTCAGTGCTGCTCTAATCCCTATATATCTCATTATGAGGAGGTCGTCAGCCGCTTCTTTGCTGCTGCTTGCTTGTCACCAAGCACAGAATTGTCATGCAGGGCAACTTTGGGGGAACTGACATTAAATCCAGGGAGGGGGGAATATATAGCTTGGTGTAGCATAGGTCCATGTGACTTCATGGTGGTGGTGTTATTGTCATCATACATAGCACAGAACGTGTTGTTGTTATTGTTCCCCACCACCTGGACAACCTATGAAAGGGGAGACTAATTTCCCTCCTGAGTTAAATATTTTGGGAATTTCCATTTTTTAAAAATATAGTAGTGACTGGGGAAATATTGGCTCAGTGCTTACATATATACAGAGTGTATCTCAGATTACATATTATGCTTTCATGCTGGAAAGTCTACCCTCAAAATAACCACATGAGGCAGCTGTTCTGTTTATAATTTTTAAAGATTTATTGATTGATTGATTTTTGAAACTCACAGTCTGATTTACAATCAAAATAGCATGCTGTAATTTCAAAAGGTAAAGGAAAGAAAAATGGAGAGAGAGAAAGAGAGAGAAGAAAGAAAAGGGAGAAAAGAGAGAAAAGGCGGGGGGAAAGGATGTACAACTAAAAACACAGTAGGACTCATTCCTGACTGCAATGAAAATAAAAATAAAAAGGAAAAGTATTATTCTACCATGACAGATCTAACTAAATAGTCCTACAAAAATTACTAATAACCATAACCACTAATTAGATTTCTTATTGCTCAAAAAGTCTATAAATAGTTTTCAGTCTTTCAAAATATCTTCAGTTGGCTTATCCTTTAGAACCCATGTTAATCTGGCTACTTGGGCCAACTCAGCAACTTCAACAATCTATTCTTCCATTGTGTTTCAGTCCATTTCCAAGTTTGAGTAAACAATTTTTATGCTGCTGTTATTGTGTATCAAAGAAGTAAATATTTACTATCCAGTTCTTTATCCATAATGCTTAACAGAAACCTTTCTGGTAACATTGCAGAATCTGTCTTTAAAATTTTTGGATTAACATATATATCTTAAGACCAGTAACTTTTTACCTTCTTAGAAGTCTGCCACGTATGAAAAAAAGGAGCCCTCCTTATGGCAACGTTACCAGCATTGATTAGAAACATTTTCAACAGCTTAGTTGGGGTTAGATACCATCTATACATAATCTTATAGAGGTTATCTTTTAAATTACTGCAAAAAGTAAGTTTCATATCTTTGGACCACATTTTTCCCCATGCATCCATATGAACATTATGTCCAAAATTTTGGGACTACCTTATTGTGTACACTTTTACAGGTTCACTTCTGTCTCTAGTTTCAAAAGCCAATTTATGCACTTATTAAATTACATGGTAATTGTCTTTACACAATTCCGAGTAGAACTCATTTTCTTTGACCTCTATGGCTGCATTTCTTCAGTTTACGTTTTTTTTTATATGGTTTCAATTTGTAACTGGGAGACTAGAAAAGATAGTCATTTAATCATTATGGCCAGGATTCTACGTGGGCTACTTAGGCCCTTTCCACACGGCATTTGCCATGCGAAAGGGCGCCTGGAGCGTCGCGCAATTGTGAGGAGCGATCTGAACAATGCACTCACAATCGTGCGATGCTCCAGGGGGCCAGCAGGCGCCAATCGCGCACCTTTTCATTTTCGGCTGGAAGCTGAAAATGGTGCACAATCGCGCATTGCTCCCAGGCTCTGCATGCTCTTACCTGGCATGTGGAGCCTCCGGAGCTGCCTGGTTGCGCTTCCTGCCCCAGCGCAGCCTGGGAAAGTCCCAGGCTGCACTGAGAAAGGAAGAGGTGGGGCTCTTGTGCAAGCAGGCAGCTCGTGTGGAGCTGAAGCAGCAGGGACACTAGAGCCTTTCGCCGGAGGCTGCTTGCACGATCCCCACACCCCAGCGCTGGAAAAAGGTAAGGTGCGGAAAGGGCCTTAGTTACATTTGTGTAACTGAGTGGTGTCTTCCAGCTAGGCCCCTCTGCACTTTTTGAGGCATCAGCAGCACTGAGGTGAGGTCTGTTCTGCTCATGTTTAAGGTGTGGATGGTTGATATTTCTATTTCCAACACAAGTAAACAAAGCTGTACCATGAAAGTGCAACAAAGGCCCTGTTTTTTATTGTTGCAGCTCACTCACTGGTGAGAGTGGGGTTGAAATATCTCCACCTGGTACTCCAGTCACCATCAGAATGGACCTGCTTCTCTTGCTGCAGTTGATGCCAGTCAGTCACACAGGGACATGAGGGTGGGAGGGTGATTTGCCCTGGGCAGCAATCTTTTGGGACATCCCGGCCCATAGCCACACCCCTGAACGGTCTGGCCGTGCCCCTGCGCACAGCGGCAATGCCCCTCATGCTGTAGCCCCACGCCCCTCCCACCCACCCCCCTACACTCTCCAAGCTCTGCCACTGATGCCAGTAAAGTAGGTTTGGAGGAACAGTTATGATAATGGCAATAATGCCACAAACATGATCACACTGGGGTCATGAATACAGATCAGTTATGGCTGCAAAACTCCAGGTTATGCATCCTCACGTGATACTGAATTCTGGCCATTCTGGTCAGTATCACACATGTGATACTGAATTCACGCATGTGATAACTGAATTCTGAATTTAGGAGATGGACAAAGACCATTGTTCTGAAGGGGTATCAGCATCTGAGAAGTCAGGTTAAATAGAATTGATAAAAGATTATGTTTTACACTAACTGACAACTGACGAATGTTATTATCGATTGATGGCATTCACTTGATAGTCCTTATAGAACTCAAATGTGAGTTCTATAAGATGTGTGTATATGAGTATGTGAGTACATTACCAACGTTTTAGATTTTTTTAAAAAATTAAATCTAAAAAACCTAAACAGAGAGAGAGAGAGAGAGATCAAGGAGAACAATGTTGGAAACTCACATGGAACTGAGACACCACACCTAACATATCTGGCCAGCTTACTTTGTGGCAGCAATATCAATGTACACAAGCTGGAAACAAAAGCATGCTTTTAAAAAAAAATCAGCATAGAACATTGAACTGCAAGCATGTAGGAGACAGGGCAATTGTTAGGTTTGCTGGCCAGCCATTCTTTTGTTAAAGTGAGTGGCCAGTATGGCCCAGAACAGATGAGGAATGTTTTCAAAACAGGAGGTAATTGATGCAAAGAGCTAGAGCAGTCATTCTCAAACTGTGGGAGGGATCCGAAGGAGGGGGCATGATAGTTGCTGGGGAGAGTGCAAGAAAAGTCAGCCTGCAAGTACAGCTAATATGAAAAAGAAAGGCAAGCCTGTGTGTGTGCACCATTGAGGACTGACTGAGCTCTGTAAAAGAGTGGCACAAAGCATCTTCCCTTGCTTTACCTTCTTCCAACCTGAGACATAGCCAAAAAAAAAAAAGGCTTCCCTTTTTTAATGCTTTTCACACTCAGCTTCTCCAGCAGGCACACAGCCCTTAGCGACCATGAGAACTCAGCACTAAGACAGAGGGCCTGTGTGAGAGAGAGAGAGAGGCGTAGGATAGGATATGGGGGGCACAGAATGTGGGGCAGGGGATGCCAACATCCTCATGTAGATGTAAGCGGGGGGGGGGTCACAGGAGTAAAAAGATTAAGAGTTTGACGTAAAAGTTCGAGGACGACTGGGCTAGAGATATCTTTTGAATGTTAGCTATCAGGCAGCGCAGAAGATGATTTCCCCTGCCCCAGCTAAAAAGAGTAGTTAAAATAAAGTGTGCCTGGGAGAAGGAACAAAACTATGGAAAGGAATGGACAGAGTAAGAAACAGGAGGAGGGCTAATAGGTCAGAAGCATCATGCATGTAGACTTCCAAAACCTTTATACAAAATCCCTCGCTAAAATCTCTTAAATGTATATAGCAGTCATAGGGGTGTAACTGCCAAAAATGCAAGAAGCATGGGGTAAGAATAAATGAATAAACAAAGAATTAAGGAACCTACAAGAGGTAATAAATAGAGGGTCACCCCAAGCAATTTATTTGGGAATTATGCTATTTCGTGTATTCATTAAATAGTCTGAACTCAGAGGTAAGCAATAAGGTTCCAAATCTGCAGGTAACAATAAATTACTTGGGATGGTGCAAACTTAAGCAAATTCCAAACACCTCCGGAAGGATCTCGCCAGACTAGTGACTGCCCAGAAGATGAATGCAAATCTCCATTTATTTCATTCTAGATATACAACAACAAATATGCTGAGATTCTCTATCGGGAGACTTAGCTATGATGACAGACTCTATTATCCTAACTGCCTCTCCTGATATGAAATCCCACCCCTACCAAAATCTACCACAGAAGTCAGACAGCCTCATCAAGAGAAGGATTTCCAGGGAGCTGGAGAGTGAGCAAAGACATGCCAGGCCCTCTCCTCTCAGCAAGGTACTTTGTGGCAAACAAGGTGCTTTGGGACTCACAAAGTGCCTCACTGCTGGGAGAGGGCTTATCACCTTCACTCACTGCCTCACTCCCAGCACCTCAGAAAGCCCTCAGTTGGTGAGGCTGCCTGGCTTCTCTAGTAGTTGCTAGGGAGCACTTTTGGTCATTGCAATGGTGGCATGACTCTAAAGTGAATTCCAAAATTTATGATGTTGTATGTAGGGCTTAAGACGTTGTAAACACTGAACAGGATGCCAGTCATTATTTCCAAAATTTACTACCTACTGGGTGAGATTATGAAAATTTTGGTGCATTTTCAGATTATACTTTGCATTTGGGGACTTTCTAGATGAAAAAAAATTGTTTGCATAAAAAACCTTGGTTTGGGGCAAAAACAAGGTGTTTGTATGAAAAACAGTGTACAGTACTTTGTGAAAATGAAGACTTTTTGTATGGCTTGTTTCTCAGAATGCAAAAAAATCTTGCAGCAGTTCATCATTTTCCTAGGAGGGGAAATATTTGCAAGAAAGTAAAAGGGATGCAGTATAAATGGATGCACAGTGATGGAGGGCAAAAGCTGCCAGCTGTATACAAACTGATGGACTTTAATTTGGCATTGCCTGTTCAATAAATAGGTTGAACACCATTTCCACATGATGATGCTCTCCCATGTTGTCCCATTGCAATCTCAGCTGTGCCATTTCCAGGAAGGGAGCATGACAGGAATGCCCCCCTCCGCACCCATGGAAGGGAGTGCAAGCAACACACCTCTGCTTTCTACAGTGCAGCCAGGGTCTTTCTCATCCTGTGCTGGGGAAGGAAGTACCGCCATCGCACTTCCTGCCCTTCTGCATGACAGGTAAATATGGGAGTGTCACACAATTGGAGGTGCTTAACGGATTTAATCTATTAAGTGAATATCCCACAGTCGTGACGCATGGGGATGGGATGGCAGCAGGACCATGACAACATTGTGAGAAAGCATGACCTGTGGACTTCTGCCATCCTGGACCCGCAGCAGGACTGTGACGCCATGGGGAAATGGCCTTAGGTCATAGTGTACAGCTCACTGAAAATATCAATGTAGAATGTAATACCTACAAACTCAGAATTGAGAAGTGCAAAAGGAGGTATAAAATAAAGCAAAGAAGTATAATGGTATTAGTCAAATTTATTGTGCAGCCACATTTTGATTTCTGTCTACAGTTCTGTTAGGGGTGGTTCAGAAATCTGTGCAGCTCACAAACTTCAGAAGAAATCTGGGGCACTTTCCCGAACCCAAAAAACAACTGGAATGAATTTAGATCTTGAAAATATAGAAAATACACAAAAATGTGTACATTTGAAAAAGTGAGCACCAAAAATATGTATATTTCGAACAGTATATATGTCTGTTTTGAAAAATATACACAAAAAGTGTTATTCAGTGGAAAATCAATTCAAAAAAGAATATAAGTATAAGAACTAATATATTTGCATATAAAAATACATTGCCTGTAAAGATGTACAGATTTTGAAAAATGCATACAAACAGGAAATACATACAAATCTTTGTGCAGATCAGAATAATAATAATTGGTAATCTGATGTGGAAACAGCACAGGATAGACTAAACAATGGAAAAATGAAAACAAGAGCAAAACTGAGCTTAGCAGATGTGCTCAAGCCTAGTTTTGCTTCCCCATCTCAAAAAAGGAAAGAGTAGAGAAAAAAGAAACTAAAATCACCAAGGGATTAGAAGACGTTCCCTTCTAGGAAAGGCTAAAACATCTGGGGCTTTTCAATTAAGAGAAAAAGAGACATTGTCAAAGTTTATAATGTTATAATAGTAATAGAGATTTTTTCCCTGGCTCGTAATATTAGGTTCCTAATCAAATTTTCATTAGGTTGAGAATAGGAAATAGGAAGATCTGTTAAACATACTTAAAAGAAGCATTGCAGGCATTTTTGCAGTTGACCAATAAACACAGGGAAAGGAAGTAGAAGTGTGTCCAATAGTCTTGATTTAAATGGTGTTGGCCATGCTCATGGAAGATAGGCAATGACATATAGAAATTATATTTCTAAATACCAAATGTTGAGGATATACAACAGAAAGGTTATTGTCTTCTTCCTGGTGGCAACGGGTTGTCTATCCTTGGAAACATGATGCTAGATGAGGTGGACCCTATATCTGACCCACCAGAGCATGGTGTTATAATACATACTTGTAGTGTGCTGCAGTACAAAGAAGGGGGTTATATCTGTGACTTTAATAGTTATGTGGAAGATGTGGATTTTGCCACTTGTCATAACCACATGAAACTGTCTTATACCAAACCAGACCAGGCCTGATATCTGAAAATCTAAGGAGGGAGCCTAAGTTCTTGTATTCACAAAGAATTGTTCTAACATTTATTATGGCTTCATTCCTACACAGCTCTTTGTTCAACGTAACAGTTAAAAAGAGTGGATAGTATTATATACATGCAAGGGAGCTAAATTAATGTGAGTTCAGAAAAGTTACTTTGGGGGACTATCAGAATCCCCTAAATAGTACAGACAGTTGAGGCTACAAAATGGTTTGGGGGCCACATGTATGTCTGAGGGCCACATTTTGCTCACACCTGGTATAGAAGCTCCTCATTTGTCCCAGAATAATGTGTTTTGAAACTCTTAACCCCAGAATCTTTGCTGAGCAACATTCAAGAGTCAGTAATGAGACTGTATAGGAGGAGAAAAGGAGAAGACAAGCAAAGAAATGGGGTTTTCAAAAAAAAAAAAAAAGTGCAGCCTTTATCTTCTTGCCTCAAAAAAGCAGGGGATGGGGGAGGTAAAATCAGATGGAATTTTGCACCTTCATTCTGGTAAGGCTTTTATTGTAGTACTGTAAAGTAAATTTACATGCTAATTTAAAATCAGCTTAATTGTTAAAAAGATACCCTTTAATAAATATGTATTTGGATGTGGAATTTTTGTAGCATATTAAGTATCAATTCAATGCAGTAAATCTTTTCTACTAACTTACCCATCTCTGCTGTCGACAGTATCCTAGTGTGGGTCTTAGATATGTGACAGGCCTGTGGGAATTTGTGAGTTTGAATGGAGAAGCAATAGGAAGAAAAAGCTGTATAGCTCCTTGCAGCCTCCAATTGTTTTTTCACTGCAGGGGAAAATACACACATCTCATACTTGGTTTCTAATACATGCCAAATGCGTGGCAAATATTGAAACATGTCATCCAAATGTGCTTGTTTTGATGATAAGCAAATATTTCCTTCCTTCCTTCCTTCCTTCCTTCTGCAAGAACTGTGCTGATTTGAAATGGGAAGGGGGACCTTAGTTCTGTTGCACATCTAACTGTACAGTTGGTAGTATCTAGGAACATATGCTTTCTAGGTGCCAGCACCTGGACTCCATAGAATCAGCTTGTTCACACCTCTTGTTAACTCACATTATGAGTTACTCTCTTAACGTAAAGCATATGTGTTGTCAATTTCTTTCGCAGCTGACAGATTCTAAAGGGGTATGGTTTCACACAACACTCTTTCACAGCCACTCAGTGTATTCATGAGAATTAGCAAGTTGTCGCTTTTTAGGCTGACAGTGACTTGAAACTGTAGCTTACAAGTGACCCTAACTTATAAACTTACAGAAGAATTGCTGGGGACATGGATGTACTCTTGTTTTATCACCTTTAAATGACTAGCTAGTTCACCTCTAACCAGTGCTCTATAAATCTGTGAGACTTAATAATAAATCTTCTGACCTCTTCTTGGTTGTGCGTGAACTCAATAAAACTTACTGAATAGTAAAGTATGGCAGAACCCTATAGCAATAGTATTGGATGGCAATCAGTCCTGATATTTTCTTTCCACCACTGTCATAAAGCAAAGGATGCGATCAGAGATCCTTTCTTGTGATATTGATTTATTTTGTCGGTTTTGTATCTCACTCTTTCTCCAGAAAGAAGCTTGCAAGAATGAGAGATAGTAACTCAATCATTCTCTCCCTCTCTCTCTTCCCATTTCCTCCCTCTCTTTGCCATACACATACATATTTTTCTGTTTTATCTTCTTTCTGCATGTGCCTCTCTCAGGCCATTTCCGCACTAGACTGTTGTAGCGCTATGATTCCACTTTCAACATCCTATGGAATCCTGGGGTTTGAAGTTTAGGGAGGGGCCGGAAACTACAAACCCCAGGATTCCATAGGATGTTGAAAGTGGAATCATAGCACTATAACAGTCTAGTGTGGAAATGGCCTCATTCTTCCTCCATTCCTATCTCTCTTTGTCTCTCTTTTTCCCCTAATTCCTCCGTTTCATCGTTTGTTTTTCATCATCTGTCCATTCCTTCCCCACACTTACCACTGTGCATCACTGTTTAGTGGAAACTTGAACTTGCTGTTCCAATAAATGGGTGGTTTTGGCTATGGTTCTGACCTTCTCAGAGGGCATTTGTAAAATCTGCTAGTTTCAAGCATTTTTATAATGGCTATGGGTGGCTCCTGACTACTAGGCATTCCGCACCTCCTTGGGCTAAATAAAATTGTTGGGAAATGTACCTAAACTGAGCAAGTCAGGGTTTAGTGCAGCTAGCTGGCTATAACCAACTGGAGGGGGTGCATTTGTTTACTTTTTGTGGGCAACTAAAGATGCTTTAGAAATGAGTGAAAGCCTGGAATACAAGAGGCTTTCCTCTTGCATGAGTTGAGTTAGGCTTTATATTAAGCCTGCCTCACATACCACTCACTTCAGTCACTTTGGGGCTAAGAGCTGAAATCAGGAGTTGCTGGCCCTCAGATCTCTATCTGAGGTTATTTTGCTACATACCAAATGCTCTGGGATCAATCTGTTATGAACATGACTGGTGCCCATTCTTCCCACTTGCTGTGAGTAAAAAGAGGGAGCCATCAGTTGGACTGACTCCAGAGTGTTTGGTATGTAGGAAAATGACATCAAATTATGTACCAAATGTTGGATGGGCCCATGTGCTATGAGTACAACTAGTGCCTACTCTTCCTTCTCTCAGCTCTTGGAACCCAAGTAAATCATTTCAAGCCGCAAATGAGGCAGGCTTATATAAAACCAAATGCGAGTGTTGCAAGAGGATGGTTTCTCATTAGAGTTCCAGGTTCTCATGAACTCTCCAGTCTTGCAGGAGTTCACAAGAGGCCTTCTTGCATGAATGTTGAATCAGGCCTTGCATAGGCCTGTCTCAAAAGTATCTGGCAGTCTTGAGCTGACTTGGCAAGATAGAGGGGTGCCTCATATTGATCTTCGGAAAACCTGGCAGTCCTGTTGATCATGCTTTACAATCTATCTCTGAGCAAAAGAAAAACTTGGGAAGTGGTGTGAAATAGAACAGAGGCTTGCAAAAATATCTTATACCGCCTAAGGCCATTTCTGCACTATGCTGTTCTAGTGCTATTATTCCACTTTCAACATCCTGTGGAACTCTGGAGTTTGTAGTTTATTGAGGCCAAGGAGTTCTCTGGCTGAGAGTTCTAAATGCCCCTCCCTAAATTGCAAACCCCAGAATTCCATAGGAGGTTGAAAGTGGAATAATAGCACTGTAACAATGTAGTGGTAGAAATGGCCTAAAACTCCTGTGGCTCTGAAAGCAAAAAAAGAGGGGGTTCCATAAAGTATGGAATATAATTCTCTAGTAGTTTCATTCTTGAAGGAAGCAACAAGTATTTTTAGCAATTTCTTCCCACTGCACAGAAGTCTTCTGAAACTGTGATTTTCAGATGATTCTCATTTCAGGATTATTTTGCACAAAATTTACATGGGTTTGATTTTTTGTTTTTGCTTTTATTTTTTTGATAGTATTTTCTGTGCAAAAAAAAAAAAGGTGTGACCTTTTCCGTTAGTCTTGACCTGTGAAGATTCTCATCAGGACTCTCATTGTCAGGATTTCCCGATATTTTTTCAAGCATTTTTTCCATGTATTTTTGAATATTGTTTGCATCCCTAGCATGAAGTAAATGCTTGTATGGAACAGTGTTTTCAAAATGTACAAACCTAAGGAGGAAGCCATGGCAATTAAATTAATTCCTGTTACATCTCTGTAGTGTAGATACAGTTCTAGGGCTACAGTCCTAAGCATACTGAAAATAAATCATATTGGAACCAAGCTCTGTTCTGAAGAATCATGGATAAGATCTAGGAGTATGTCTGGATCCACTCAGATGTCATATGTCACACCTTCCTCCTTTGGGGAGGATTTGGACAGGTATAAGCTCCATACTGTTATTAGAGATAACACGTGATAACATAGGGGATGCCCTCCCATGCCTTTCTAATTTCAGCATAGGGAATCCCCATCCCTACCCATGATTGGAGATAACAGGAATTCCCCTGCATGCCATTTGAAAAGGTAAACAAAACATGTAAAATATCTTTCATTCTAAGGAGGAGGTGCTTTGAGGAGCAGAGGGATTTGGGGAGGGACTTTCCTTGGTTTCATGAGCTTGACTGAAACCAGGTGAGGCCTGGATTAAGCCCATGGAGCAATGGTTCCTCTCCCCTTCTGTAAGGGTACAGTCCACCACTCATTATTAAAAGGAAGTTGGAGAGTGCACCTCTGCCATCCTATAAGCAATTCACACTATTTTCCTTGAGGCTTACTTCCTAGTAAGTATGCTTGGGATTTTAAAGTTTTATTTTTCGATTGAGTTCTGAGGCATTCCTATAATTGCTACCAATCAACACACACACAAGCTATTTGGCAGCTTGGAACGGCTGGATTTTTTTTTTTTTTTTTTTTGTAAAGTATTAGATGTTCCAAGTGGTTGGGTGGGTTTCTTCATTTCTTAGCTACAAAGCAAAAGCCAACTATAACAGCTTTTCTTTTGAAGTCTTGTCTTTAAAAAGTGACTTGTTTTCATATGTTTACCAGGGGTAGTTGTGCGTGGGGGGGGGTGTTATGCTCCCCCGTTAAAATTTTACTCTGTGTCTGAGAATTGACTAGGGAATTTGGAAAAGATGAAAGAGTTCTGTAAAATTGCTAACATGCATAACCATAAGCAAGCAAACAAACAAACAAAAAACCTTGGAAGTGAGTGATACTGGATAGTAGAGCCATTCCAGGTCTTTTCACATGTCTTCTACTCATTCACAAAGATAGAAGCTGTGTATACAAAACATTTTCTGTTCCCCAGAGATCTGACTCATCTCATCCCATGCTGACTATTCTGACCCAGTTCAACAAATCCTGGATGTACTGGTTTTAAGAACAAATGGTGTCACACAAAAAACAACAGGGGAAAAGTGTATATGTGTACTTGAGGGTTTGTTTGTTTTGTTTGGATTTATAGCCAGCCTTAGCCCAATATGAACTACAGCACTCTTCATCTAAACCATTCTCCTGGCAGTTTTGTGATCAGTATTGATTTTTGGGGAGAGAAACAACTGGTAAAATGATCGACAGTCTAAATAAACCATAAATCTGTGGCCCTCCAGATGTGGTTGGTATGCAGCTCTCATCAAGCCAGCACAAAGGTGAAGGCTGACGGGAGTTGCAGTCTAAGAACATCTGGAGGGTCGCAGATGGTGCAGCCCTGTTCTAAATTTCTCACAACTGTAAGCTACCAGCTCACTGTATGTTGGGATGCCACCCAACTATGCTTTGACATATTTATAGATATCCAGTTGCCTTTGGTGGCAGGTAGAGAGGGCAGTGGTTGTAGCAAAGTCAGCTGTGCATCCCAAGACATTTGGCCATTCCTCTCTTGTAGAAGTCAGAGGTGCCTCTAGTACATGGTTGATCCAAAAAGTTAAGCACAGCTTGTCTTCCACCACACGGAGCTTTTAAGACCGGTAACAACAACTGATGTTAGAGAATCCTATGCAATTTCCAAGCCAAATTGTGCTTTATTAGAAAAGGCAGTTTCGATAAGTGTACTGATCTTGATGGACCAATGGTATAACTAACTATACTGTGGCTGGCTGTTTTCTTACTAACAGTGATGAAGCTCTATATGAACATCTTGCTTCTTTATCAGGAATTAAGTCCATTCAACCTATACCTATCACTGCACATAGGATATCTGAGCCATAGTTTGCATGAACAGCAAGACAAATTCATTGAATGTGTCCATTGTGCAAGTGCATAGAGATTGGGGAAAGTTACTTTTTGGAGATCAAGTCATAGAATCCCACAACCACTGTAGCCACTGAGCATGCTGACTGGGGGATTCTGGGAATAGTTGTTCAAAAACATAACTTTCCCTAGCTCTTTGCAAGCCACAATAGAATGATCAGCAGTTGTACAATGGCAGTATTCAGTGGATTTGTCTCATTGTTAATGCAAGTTGGAAGACCATTTGCTTGATCAGGCATTATTAAACTGGGCTTCATAGTTAAAATAATACATTTTTTTTAAAAAGCTAATGCCTCTTTTTCTGCCAAAGTCTGCCAGAATAAAAAAGGCTTTTTCTTGCTGGCAGAGGGGCCAATAGCTAATTCTGTAGCATGGGAGCAACCGTGAAGAAGGCCCTCTCTTGCATCACAGCCCAGTGTGCCTCTGAAGGTGACAAGACCAAGAGATAAGCCTCCCCAGATGATCACAGAGCCAGGGAAAATATAGAACTTCAGGTATTCATATCTTCCAACTGTCCTGACTTGGCAGGGACAGTCTTATTTATCCTTTTCTTGTGTTACTTCAGCTGCTTTAAAAATGTCCCAGTTTCTCTCTCCTTCCCCCACTTTTGCCCTTGCTGCAAACTGTCCAAAAGGCAAACGTAGTTTGCACTGAGTTAACTCAGCGGGAAAGAGAGGAGAGAACAAGGTGGAATCTTCTCCTTTCCCAGTAGGCTGAGGCAATAGCAAACTTTTGCCATCTTGACCAGATTCTGATGTCACATGGCAACATCTGTCCCACCTTTCATCTGTGAAATGTCAGAGTATGTGGATATCTGGTCATACAGGACTTTATAGCAAGGTAGTTCATCACTGCCCTCATTTCACTGAAGAAGAAATGAAGGTACGGGAGATGTTACCTGGTTATGCCTGTGTAAAGATTTACTTAACCTGCCCCTTTGCATGTAGCACAGAGCCAGTTCTGAAGTTCTGGCTCCTTTTTATATTTTACCATGCCATGTCATTGCTGGCACGGGTTAAGGAGGACCACTGTTATAATAATAGTCCCCATGTGTGCAGGGAATGTCATGTCTTGTTGTTGCGGTTCAGGCTGGGTGGGATAATTGAGTCATCATGGGAACGCTCACCTGCTGACTGAGTGTAATAAATAGACCAGGCCTGTAATTCTTGGCTAGGAGGAGTTCTCACTTCCCTTTAGGACTCAGAGTTCATTTCCAGCCCTTATTCCCCACCTTGTTCTCCTCGTGCTTTTTTCTCCTCGGGGTGCTTCAAACATATAACATTATAAAAAGCCTCATTAGTGGAGTATGCTGGGCAGCAGGGCCCATGTCATAACTGGCAAAGAGGCTGGGTTTCCCCACATCATTCTAGTCACTAGAGCCCTCTCCAGACAACTCCTTTGTGGAGGTTTAGAAGAACTTATTAAGAATAATTGCCGTTTGTTTAATAATCCACATCCTTGAGACTTTAAATACCTCTCTGTGCCCCATTGTTATGCCTTTTGTTGAAATGCCGAGGAAAAACATGGCACCGTTCACGGTTATGAAAGTCATTTAATCAAGCCATTTTCTTTCCACCGCTGTGCTTTGAGTTGCTTTGAGGGTTTTTTTTATTATTGTTCTGTGGCTATAATATTTTCTTCAACATTAAATGTTTCTAATTAATATTTCAATAGTAAGCCGGGTTGCGTAGTGATGAAGTCAGTTCCATAGCTTGTAGGAGCTTGTGGGAGATTGCTAACAAAAAGACTTCTTAGTTTCCTGGCCAAGTTTTAAAAATTATTGTTAAACTCACAGACCATAGTCCAGGATGGTTTACAGGCCATAGTCCAGAGATAAGGAACTAATTCTGTTAGTTTACAGTTCCCATTATCCTGCAGCTTTGGTAAAACTGGATAGGACTGGTGGAAGTTGTGGCCTGTCAAAATGTGGAGATCTGGGCCAAGCCAGGGCCAAGACAAATCAGGTCTACTTTAAATTCTCTCTTCTTGGAGAAGCAGCACCCTTCTATATTTTTACCACCCCCTGGCTCCCTCTCCACACTTACATCTCTCTTCTGCTTTCCCTAAACCCACACCCTTGTAGATATAGGGCCAAGCATTTTCACAGCTGTCCCAATGAATGTGTCACCAGCGGTAGCATGTGTAACTGATACAGATCAAGGAGACACTTTATGGAGACTGCTCTTTAAAAAATATAATAAAATCTTTATTGAACAAACTGACAAGGAAAAAGGTAGTTGGCACTTAAAGGTTATCAAACAGCCAGACACTTTTAGCTCTTAACAGTAAACACTTCCCCAGTTCTCTCACTCTCAATTGTTAGCATGAAACAGCTCCTCAGAGCTTAGACAGAGTGCTCTCTAGGTTCTGTAGTCAGCAACCAATCAGATTAAATGCCCTTTGTGGCTAGGTCGGCTCTTTAGACCACGTCCCTCTAGGGTTTGTCACATGGCCCAGCAAAGTCTAGAAGGCTGCACTCCCATCAGCCTTGCTATAATCCCTTCCATGGGTTATATCCATGAAGGAGTGTGTCCTCTGGCTCCTCTTCTGATATTCATATATTAAATGAGGGTATCTGCAAGGGATGGAGAGGCTTACATGAATAGATCTCATATGCATAGGATTCCCAGGGGTGAAACCTGACACAATTAAATTTCCAACTCCTGTAAAGGCTATGAATACCCTCCAACAGTCCTGATTTGACAGCTACCATCCCAATTAATCCTCTGTTATTCCATTTTTTCAGCAGTTTTTAAAACTGTTCATTCTGTTCTCCCACCTTTCCATTTTGTCCTCAGCTTACCTCAATTGCTGCAGACTGAGTTCAAAATGAAAAAGTTGTTGGCACTCCATTAATGCAGTAAGGGGAGAGGAGAAGAGGGGACAGAACTTACCCCCCCCCCCAGTAGGCTCAGACAAAAATAAACTGCTGCAACCTCTGCTAGCTTGTGGACTCTTCCTCATTAATAACTTAGCTGTTGACCACACTCTGATGTTGCTTGGCCGCACACCCCCTGCAGTTTTTATCTGTGAAATGTTGGAGGGTATGACTGTGTACAGGAAAATCTATAGGATTTCTCCCCTGCAGATTTTCCTGTGCAATCATGTCCCGTTGGAAAATTATTTTTTCAAAAGTGGTATGTTACCGCCATTGCTAGCCCGAGCTTGGGGGATGTTAAAAGATATCTTTTGATATCAATAATTCGGCCTCACATACCCATTCCCCTCCACGTGCTTGCGAGGCCCCCGGACAAGCACGCACACCGGCTCGGCCGATAATCGCCGTAATATTCCAACACAATACAGGCAGGCCAGAAATAGCCGAATCGCAGCTTTAGGAGACCTCAAGGCAAGTACCTCCATTAGGTATGCACGCAACTTCCAAAAGATCCTCTGCCCTGCGCTGGCAGCTTGATGATTGGACTATACAACTCAAGCACTCCGTGTTTGCATACTGGCTATCCTATTGACAATTTGGCTATAATTCAATCATTTAAATTCTGACCTTTCGGAGGCTTTGTCTCCAGCCCCAAACTCATTGTTTTCCCCAAGTCCGAACTAACCTGCGGTCACAATTCTCCTTATAAAAACCCCTGACCTTGAGCGCTTCCTCGGATTGCTCTTGGCTTCCATCCCGCCTTGCTGTCGCTTTGTCCAGCGAGCCTTCCCCTCGGCTCCACGTGCTGAGATCCACGCTCCCCAGCTTCTCCGCTTCTAACCCGGCTTCAGGACAGGTGAAGTATCACCCAAACCAACAACTCCTCTAAAAATCCCTCTATCCCACTCCAACCTTTATTTCTTTAGTTATCTGTGTGAGTGTGCTGCATACACTGTTTGATTGTGTTTTTCATAAAACAACATTTATTATTTCAACTTCTGTGTGCTCCTTGACTCGGCCTGACCCCGTAAACATAGGGTTAAAGATCTCGCTACATTACCCTGCCTCTCGCATTGCTAGGCTGTGCTCTTGACTAATTTCCCCAACTTATATAATTGAGAGCGCATTTAGGTGTCCCTCTCGGGACCCCAAAAATCAGGGTAACAGGTGACTCATGGCTAGTACCCCAGTAATTCATTACTCTTTTAGGCTTAAAAAACCTGCTGATAATGTTACTCACTGACTTTTTGTTACTTAAAAAAAACCCCTTAGGACTCATAAGAAAATAGCACAAAATTTGATTAAAAATTGCTCAAATTGCTTCTAGCAATGGTCTTTAATAATAACTTATGTAAAAGTTACTGGAAAACACTGTTTGTTGTACATACAAAAATATATAGCTGCCACTCCTCTCATTATCTGTAACTGCATTTACTTCCTCATTCCCCAATAACTGTTTTGCGTTACCTGTTATTTCCAAGCTCTCTGTTTAACTTGCAGACATCAGGGTCAGAGGCAGTTGCGTGATCTCAGGAATGGAGCCCATTCCTGTGTGATGTTGCTTCTTCTTTAACAGCAGAAACCTCTGGGACCTTAGAGACAGATTTATATATTATCTTCAGAGACTTGGCAGGCAATGTTGCAGACCTGTTGTTGCCTACCCAAGACCCTCCAAATCAGAGTTTCTGATTAACAACCCTAAAATTCTTTGTTCCAAATGTTGGGCCCTAGCTATTTTTAGTCCCAGCCAGTACAGCTACAGACAAGGTCAAAACTGAGGTGGCTGAGCCCTTGCAGCTGTGCCCAAAACCTGTTCACACAGGTCACACCAAAGGGCCAGCTTTGTACTGTGGTAGATTAGACTTCGTGGTCTTTCTAGTCAGGAGGGAGCCCTCCTCAAGGCCCGAGCAAACCCTTTTTTAGTGCCATTGCCCCTGCCTTTTTCCCAACCAGAATAACAGATGTCAGAGTCAGAGGCAACCTCAATTTACCACCCACCTCTTTACTGACTCTGCAAGTGGGAAATGGGCCAAGGCTCTTCTGCCAGCAGTATTTGTCAGCAGAGCCATTCTGCCAACAGATCATTCTGTCAGCTGATGTGACAGAGCATTATTTTATCTACAGCAAAAACGGTCCTTTCAGTCTTAGGTCCCTTCACTACACTGTCATAGTGCTATTATTCCACTTTCAACATCCTGTGGAATCCTGGGGTTTGCATTTTAGGGAGGGGCCTTTAGAATTCCCAGGCAGAGAGCTCTTTGGCCTCAGTAAACTACAAAACCCCAGAATTCCACAGGATGTTGAAAGTGGAATAATAGCACTATGACAGCATGGTGCAGAAACGGCCTTAATTCAAAGATTGTGCCTAAAGAATCACATACAGCCAACACCTCTTTGAATTACAATTGTACTGCCCTGTTTGTTTTTTGTTTGTTTTTTGTATGTAAAATAATATTATAGGGTATAACCAAGGTAAAAATGCACAAGGTACATACGATTCTGTAAGCATGCAAATAAAAATGCCAAGCATTTTGCAGTATTTAAAGGTTTGCTGTTTGGATCAGAGTAGCTTTTCATAGGTCTTTCTCAACTAATCTTTAAAGACAAAAGTAAGGGACTGGAAAACAGCTTTAAAAGAATCATATCCTTCCCGTATTCACCCTGTAAGCTTACAATATGCAGAAATGAAAGAAATCTGGGGTATGGTAAGCAAATAGATATGAGACCCAGATGCCAAATTGGAGAGATCTATTGCCTGACAAAAACATCTGGCTTTTTGGCAGAGCCTCTTGGCCCCCTCATCTCACAGCTGCTTATGTCCTGAGGTTGTTTCATGCTCCACTCATTTTGCAGCACTATTTTTAACTGGACAGCCAGTGTCACACAGTCACCACTGTCATCTTACCAATCACATCATTCTGACCTTTGATCACATCCTTGGATTGCTGGAGTTCATAAGATCACTCAGGGAAGATCCATATGGCATTTGTAAAGGAAATAAGGGGGGGAAAGGAAAATGCTACCGACTTCATTTGTGCATGTAATACACAGCGAAAAACACAGAAGCCTAGCCAGTGCAGGGGAGGGGAAAAGGTCATAGTGTTTGCTGCTTACTTCTCTCTTATCAGTTATTTCACATAGCCACAGAGATGGGGGTGTCCTCGTCCTGCCTAGACTTCTCTGGTGGTGGTGAGGTTTGAAACTGGCCAAAAGGAGTATATATATCGATCGCAATAGTGCCCTTACTGTTTCCTCCAGGAACCCTTCTGCTGCTACCAGGTGGATGTACAGTCAGCCTTCCACACTTGTGGGTGTCATTTCCATAGATTTGATTATTTGTGACTTTCTCCAACCTCTGCCCACCTCAAGTGCTCCTTTTGTGGGGGAAATTTCCCTCTCAGCAGCTCCAATCAGACCACACACCCTTTAAAAACCCACCTCTGGTCCTACTCTTCCTCCACTTGCTGCTACCTGGCCAGCTAAGAACAATTCACAGACCAACTTCTCAGCACCGCAAAGCTGCTCCTGATACCACCCCCACTCAAGGAAGAGGATGGGTGAGAGAGAGGAAGTATAAGGCCATCATCCTTACTCACCCCCTTTCCCTGACCTGGTTTGGACCCTGAGTGCCTGCTTTCCCCACCATGCCTCAGTCCCCTTCCCACAGATGCACACACATATTTTGATATTTGTGGTTTTTCAACTTTTGCAGGAGTCTTATGTCCCTAACCCTAGCAAATGTGCAATGCCAACTGTATTTATTTGTTTCACTAATACAGCCCTCAAACTTCAATAACTTCTTTTAACTCTTGAAAACTTTTTAAAAAAGGTTTACTAAATTAATAAAATAAGAGCTCCAAAACTTTTTTCTTTCTCAGAGCTCACAATCAGATCCTAAGATACTTTTTGGAGGTGGGAATATTTCAGTTTACAGTATGTCCCAGCTGACCAATACAAAAACAAATGAAGAGATTCCTCTAATCCTATCTAATCACAATCCTTAAGATACATAAATCTCAAACTTTTCCTGATGTCTTCTCCATGGGGGTCCCGGCCAGCAGTTCTTTGCAGCAGCCTACTGTCAAACTTTCCCCCACCTACACTGTTATCCCACAGATCAAGCCTAACACTCTGGCTACTTCTCTGCTCCAGACTCTTTTCTTAGGTTTCCTCACTGGCCTGCTTGTCACTCTGCTATGCCTTCTCTCTGGGCCTTTCTGCACTACATTGAAAGTAGAATAATAGCGCTATAACAATGTCCTAAGGAATCCTGGGGTTTGCAGTTTAGAGAGGGGCCTTTAGAATTCTCAGCCAGAGAGCTCTTTGGCCTCAGTAAACTACAAGTCCCAAAATTCCACAGGATGTTGAAAGTGGAATAATAGCACTAGAACAGTGCGGTGCAGAAAGGCCTTCTGCTTCACTTCTCCTTCAATTTCAATTTTCCTTCCAGGTCTCTGTCCACAGCTTCCACCCAGCCTCCACTTCTACCCTTCTTCCAGCCCTCATCTTAACAATCTAACTCGCACTTCTAGGCATGGTTCACTTATTTGTACGAGCTTGCTTTCATTTTCTATTCCCTGCAAACCCCATGTATTTTGCAGGAAATGAAATTTAGCCACTGAATATTAACCCCATGGATATCAATGTACGACAACAATAAGCACTATTAAATCTATGTGTATCAACATAAATTAACATAAAGCACTGCTCCTTCACGTGAAGTTGTGGCATATACCTTCAGTTAGCCCCACTCAGGATGGTCAATGATTAGTGATTGTGGGAACTGCAGTCCAAAAAATCTAGTAGGGCAAATGTCCCCTACTTAGCACAGCATAGGTGACCCAGGCCTGGAAAGAACGTCCATCATTCTCACAGCTTGGGACAACACTGCGAACATGTATCGGTGACTCACCTATCCCTCACCCCTAGACTAGTAGCTTTAAAATAATGAGACCCAGAGATTGTTTCAAGGAAATACATTTTACCTAAAAAGAAAAGAAAGAAGAAAGGTTTAGGAGGAGAATCTAGCAGCACTTGAGAGATTAATTGATTTATTTTGGCATGGATCTGAGGATTGCAATCCACTTCTTTTGACACACAGATGGAGTACAGTGCTAAGCCACAGGTATTTAAGAAAGCTGACATGGTTGTAGATGTGGGATCAGAGTGTGATGAGATATAGAAAGAGGCAAACTGTAATCCTGGTGATATGCTTTCAAAGAACTGTGTAAGATGATACAGGTTCCCTGTCTTGTAGCTGAGTGTGCTGCAAGGATGTCATCTGCAGGGACATCCCAGCAACTCCAGAAGTCTCTGCAGGTACCTGTAACAACACAACCAGCTATAACAAAATAGATGGATGCATCTGCACTTCCCCCCACCCCAACATGAAAATGGCTATGTTGTTTGGGCTGCACTGCTTTCAAGGTAAGTTTTTGGGAGGTAACATTGGGAGTAACTACAGAGACATAGGCCATTTCCACACTATAGTCTTATAGTGCGATTATTCCACTTTCAACATCCTATGCAATCCTGGGGTTTGCAGTTTAGGGAGGGGCTGGCCGTAGTCATATGAAACATATACATCTTCCGATGCAGAATCTCAACCCCCATTTAACCTGCAAGTTTTGTATATCGTACATATGTGAATTTCTAAATATACACTGCTCTCTTTAATAAATAATGTTAACTTGTAGAAAGTGAACTTATTGACAGATACATCAGTGCAGAACAAGTGCAGATATATTCTATCATTATTTCTTTTACGCACAACAGAAACTGCAATATATTACATGGCTTTATACATTCAGTTTTATTGCCAGCTACACACACTGAACAGCAAAATTTAACCTGTAAAGAAGAGTTAAATGTAGTTTTTTTTTTAAAAAAGTCCTTTTTTATTTTCTTTCACATAGTAATTAAAAAAAAATCTGGAAGTTGAAACAGCTCTTGATTTGGAAAGCCTTACCCCTACTCCAGTTGCTGGACTATCTAATCAGAGTTGGCTGAAATTATTTTGAGGATGAATTTACTTGAGTGCACCAACAGAATACAGATGTCTGGCGAATGATTTGAAGTGCGGTGCAGGAAGAGTGCTGGAATATCTATGCAATGATTGAGCGTTCTTTTGTGACCCCTGGTGGATGATTCGCATAATGTATCACCACAGCAGGGAAAGGAGAGTGGAAAAAAAATCCCTTACATTGATTCAGCTTGCTTGTTTCAAATGTCCTTTTGAACAGGTTGAAAGAATATGGACTAGCAAGCTTTTGTAGGAAAATATATAAAGTTCACATTTGCATCTACCAGACTTTCTTTCTGTGTGTGTTCTTCCTCGGCAATAACTTTTGCCATCTTGACCATATTCTGAGGTTGCTTGGCCACAAATGTCCCAACTTTCATCTGAGAAATGTTAGAATATATGTTATAATGATGTTATTAGTTGTTCAGCAAATGTCTAATTAATTCTAAATCCTGATGCTCAACATACTTTTGAAAAGTCATGCCCTTTGTTCTTTGTAATTAATCAATGAATACCATTATTTATATTCTGCTTTTTCTAAGAGTGGGACTCAAGGGGGCTTATAGAATGAAAAGAAACCCAAGAAAAACCCCATGTGTACACACACACACACACACACACACACACACAAAAGTTAAGATTAAACAACAACAACAACAATAGTAACAATAATAACAGTCACCTATTTATGTGACTTCATGGCTTCAGTTGGGTGCTGAAAATGTATTTTTGTTAAAAACATCACTTTCAGTTGGACAGCAAAAACAGGGTTTGGAAAAGAAATTTGTATGCTATTGGAGGGGTTACTCCATATCACTGTGGTGTAGGGTAAGCAGAACAATTTGTACAAACATATTGGTAAGGAAAAACTTCATATATAAAATAAAGAGAAATGCCTATATTCTTCTGAGTCCTTGAATAAGAAGTTGTGGATAAATAAATGGACTTTCACCTCTCCATCTGTGAGGACTAAGTAACCCCTTTGCAACATTCACAGATAGCTAGACCAACCTTGTAATCTTTAGATGTATACACCGAAGAGCTAAAATTAAATGGAAAAAGAAACAGAAGCACAGAGGCAGCAAGAAAGGGTCACTTTCCTGATTGTTACCATCTGGGGTTAGGTCCCACATAATACAGGAATGGGAATTGTGTGTATAAACACAAGCTAATTGGTGAGCAATGTGGAGGAACCTGATCCTGCATTAATGAGAGAGCTGCTGTCGGGCCACCAAGAGACAACTGCTCTGAGCAGAAGGAAGGCTAGTCATGCATCTTTGCAAGTCTCCTTGTCAACCAAAGCAACCAGGTGTTGCTGCTAGGCCCTAAACCTGTCACATTTGACCTCAAGACTTTCTGGGAAGGAAAGGCAAACTAACACTGAGGGGGGGAAAAGACTGAGACTTGAAAAGTTTTTAGCAACCTTTTGTAGACTTTGAATACACCCCTGTGTGTGTGTCTGTGTGCCTTCACCTCACCTGTCAACCTATGGCGACACCATGTGTTTTAAATATTTGTGAAGGAAAAAGAATTAAAATGTTCCTGCTGCCTTGAGAGCTTGTGAAATAGGGTAGGATATAAATATTTTAATAAAAATAAAGTATTTCCTAGGACCTACTCATCAGGTTGAATTTCCGTGTAGAAAGTGTTCTACAATCCTTGTCCTAGTCATCTTCCCATTACTGCAGTTTTACAAACAGAAATCTGAGGTTGAGAGAGAATACCCTGGCCCACACAAGACTCTTTGGTTGTGGGGGGGGATTTGAGACAAGGAGATTGATGTGTGTTAACGCAGTGAGGAGAGGGGTGTCAAATCACCTCCAAAAATGTTAGTTGGTGGGCACAGAGTGACACACATTTATGCTGTCCTCTCATTTCTTATTAATTAAAGCAGAACAATTCCCTTAAAGAAAAGATAGGATGCCTTAAACTCAAACATTTATACATTGCAGATTGTCAGTGCATGTACTTTGCAAGTACATAAGGTCTCCTGTATCAAGAGAGAGATCTGGCATTTTTAGCATTGCAACCATTTCCAGAGTCCTTTTTTTTTTTGTTTTTTTAACTCAAAAATGGCTTACTAGTGAGGCAATCCCACAGTCTCTCCTCCAGTGTACAGTTCATTAACATTCCTGCTGCATTTATGATCAAAGTTTTGTAGTCAGTTCCATTCCACATTCTTCTTTCAATGTATTCCAAGTCTTTCATAGATCCAATGTGTTGTGTATTTGTCAAGAGACCTTCCTGGCCTTTTCCCACTAAATATTGTGGGTGGAAAGGTACTAAAATGTTGTTGTTTTTTTTTAAATGAGTTTAAATTAGCCATGAGGAATAGTGTTCATTTCAAAGACTACCGCAACTCATTGTAGATCAACAAAGCTGTAGGAACTCTTGTTGCAATTCATATTGTGGGAGCGAGGCCTTAATCCTACACAAGAATTTTACACTTTACTTCAGTGGTGGAGGCAGCAATATTGTGTGTGTATATGCCTTCATCGCCTGTCAACTTATGGCTACCCCATGAATTTCATAGGGTTTTCTTAGGCAAGGAATACTCAGAGGTGGTTTTGCCAGTTCCTTCCTCTGAAATATAGCTGGTATTTGTTGGTGGTCTTCTGTCCAAGTACTAACCAAGGCTGACCCTGCTTAGCTTCTGTAATCAGACAGAACCTGATGACTTTAGGGTTTTTAGGCATTACATTGCACTAAAAAGGATAGAAGAATGCCTGACAATTCCATGATAATTGGAGAGAAAAGTAGAAGTCAAAGGTAGAGGCAGAACAGTATATTATTCCAATAAGAATAATGAAAATATGATTTTTTTAAAAAAATATTAATAACAAAAGAACTGTGAATTTATCAAATTATATCACAGTGGGAAAGAACCTAACAAATGAGTTCTTATTTTTTCCTAGATTGGGTTGAATCTGAATTCTGAGGGCATGAATTTGTGCAGTGAAACTTGCAGAAATATTAACAACTTGCCACACACTGGCAGCCCATGGTCCAAGCCACAGATGGTGCCACGGGTTTGAGTAATCCTTTGTTGGTTGAAAGCTTTTGAGTATTTCACGGAGTCCTTTACTGGGCAGTTATTGGCCACAGGCAGATGGGCATCAATGAACACTTACAGAAAGCAAAACTGATTCATGTTGAGAAGGGGCTCTCATATGTTCATGGCCCTCACTCATTTCAGTGAACATACATGCATTGCTGCTTCTACCACTGAAGGAAACTGTGAGATTCTTGAGTAGAATGTATTGGTCCCATAGGATGAATGGGAATGAGAGCTCCCACATGGATAAAGATCCCTCAATCCAACTCGATGTTAAAATATATGAGTGAAAAGTTTAATCCATAAAGCTTCAAAGTAGTGTGCATACCTGTGACAATGTATCAGAGTTTGATAAGCCAAAATCAGCCCCTTCAATTCCCTATTGTTCAAGAAAGATAGAAACATTTTAAGCATTTTAATCAAAAAATAATTCAAATGGCCATATGCTGAAAAAAAGAGAGAGAAGAAAGAGAGATGGGAGATATGTGACCCTCCAAATGTTGTTGAACTACAGCTCCCATCAGCCCTGGCAAGTATAGTGCATGTGGAAGGATGGTAGAAGTTGCAGTCCAAGAGTATCTGGAGAGCCAAATTTTGCCCATCCCTTCATTAGAGTATGGTCAGTTTAAACAAGTTTGATTGGACAATATGGGAAAACAGGAAAGACTGTTTGTTTGCTCATCATCCCTCAACATGCTCATATTCCTGAAGTGATCTACAACAGATAATAACACCTGAAAAGAACTCTTTTTTTTTAAAAAAAAGTTAAACTCATACAGTGAAAACACTACAAAAGACCAACCCTAGATTTAAGAGCCAAAGGCTCTACAATACAGTGCAAGTTGGGTGGCCTGACAGAAGTTCAAAGGAGCTGGAGCTGGTGTGACTTCCCTTGGAAGGAAGTTCTGCAACTGAGGTGCCACTACAGACAAAATCCTGTTTCATGTATTCCCCAACCTGGTCTTTCAGGGTGTTGGGGAACACAACAGGCTTCTAGGTAGGCTCATATAGAAGCAGACAGTTCTTCAGATATCCTGGTTCCAAACTATTCAGGGGTTGGCTTGTCAAAATAGCACCTTGATCTGATCTCAGAAGCAAATTTGAAGCCAGTGCAATTAGTACAGTATTGTCTGTAAAGCTCATGCCAGAGCTTTGGCCATTGAAAATTTGATTACCTGTGGCATCCAAACACTTTTTGATGGTTTCCCCACACAGAGTGTATTACATCTGATACAAAGGTAATTAAGGTATGAACCATCAAGTCCCAGGCTGGCTTTCCTACTGACCAGTAGAATTCCTGTCTTGTCTGGATTGAGCCTCTGAAGATCAGTATTTCCAAGTCCTCTGTCTGCCAAATGACTGATGTTATTGAATGCTCCTGGGATGTCCAGCTAAACCAACAAGATGCATACACCCCCTGTGCATATTCTGGTATAGATTGTCTACCAGGGTAAACAAGGCTTCCTCTATCCAATTACCAGGTCTGAACCCAAACTAAATTGGATTCATGTAATCACTTTCCAGAAAACTTGGAGTTGTGCTGTCAGCCTGTATTCCAAGACATTGCTTTAAAAGGAAGATTAGAAATGGACCCACTAGGATGGTGTGATCCAGTGGAGGTATCTTCAACCAAGTTCTTATAACTACTTCTTCTAGAGGAGTAGAAACACAACCCTCTTTCAAAGCATTTGCAGCCTACACCACCCAACTAGCCAGCCCTCTGCTGCCAGCTGTACGGTTGGATGTGGCTCTAACAAACAGGTGATTGACCAAGCCACATCTCCATATCATCAGGTTGAACAGATCAAAATTCTTCCATCAAAACTGGACCAATGTGTTCCTCAATTACTGCACAAGAATCTACCCATGATGTAGAATACAAGTTGGAAATGATCCAAGCAAGTTTCCTTTGCCAAACATTTTTCAGATTCATCACAGCAGGTTTCTGAGGGCTAGAATGCAATAGCTCCATGACTATATGACACAACTGCACTGGACAAGATTGTGCTGATGTAATATATGCAGCAGAAAATAGCTTCTTCTCTGCTCTCACCACTGCAGGATAGACTATAATATGGGCTTGATCCATATTTGATTGGGTTTGTAGCAAGTCTTTCTGTATTGTCACTCCAGTCATCTACCCAAGAACTTCATTGCTGCTGAGCTCCTCAGAGAACTGAGAAGCCCATGTTCTGCACTGAAAGAAGCTTAGGATCTCGATATATGTCAAAACTGTCAGATGAAATCTTTTTGAAGTATAAAGCGCTATAATCATTCAACAAGAAATTATATTTTTGAAATGAAAGAGTAATTGCGTTTGCAGAAGGCAATAATCAGACACTAAGCAAAGAAAAGACACTCTAATAAAATATACAGCCATCCTGATAATTCAGGTTACCCATATTGTAATAACACAGCAAGCAGACTGTCCCTTTGACTGGAGTCTATATGTATGGGAATGAATAAGTGTAAAGCTATCCACAAGAAAATTTCTTCTTATTGCCTCAACGTAATAAAGACCAAGCAAGATTTACAAGGAAAATTTTAATAAAATCTTGACTGTTGAAGCAATGGATTTCAAAGTGTTTATATCCAAATAATCTCTCCATGTATAAGTGTGTGTGTTAGTGTGTGTCTGTATGTGCAAGATTTCATCTACTTTAGGATTTTGCTGATTTGGCAATGAAAAGAATAGGTTTCCTTCATTTTCTTATAAATGCTCTCCTAAATAGGAAGCCCACTAAATCATGTGGAAAAGAGATTGAATTGCACAGTATTAAACAGATTATGACTTGGTAATGGAGGACACAAAGAGAGAAAGTGAAATGAAATCCAGCTTCCCTACCTGGATTTTTTTGCCCTAGTAGTTTCTACATCTGTTTTATATGGGAAAATAGCTTGGTTTGGGATTAACTGTAGATCTGTGCTGGTGCAGATCTGATTCACAAATGATTCACATAGCTTCACCTATCTAGTAAACTGAGATGGCTGAGTGATGGATGTTTGCAGAGAAGCAGCCTTTGCCCAGAGTTGTACTTGATAGACTGCTTTTTTGAAGTTCTGGATAATGGCTTCCATGCCAATGGAACAATAAATCTGCCCTTGGATTTGACTCAAACATTAAAGAAGCTACAGAAGGTGCTGATCTTTATCCTTAAAATAAAACAGCTCCTTCAAAATTCAGACTAAAAGCTGGAATGAATTCAGTACCCAATGACAGTGGGCAGCTCTCTCTTTTTGTTTCTTTCTTTTAAATAATACATTGTCCACAGGCATCCCTCATTAGGATCACTTTAGACCATTCAGTGTGACATCTCTATGGGGTAACAACTTCCTCCTGATTAAGTCAAATTCATGGCTAGCAACATCTAGATATAGGACCCAATTACTCAGTTCATGTGTTAGAACCACGTCCTTCAGGAGAAAGAGAGTGAGACACTAAACAATGTACTTCCTATATAGCAGGGTGAGGAACCTGTGGTCTTCTGGGTATATTTGGATCTCAAATCCCATGATCCTAGCCATCAAAGCAAATGGCTATGGATGATGGGCAGTGTATTCCAACAGCCCCTAGAGAGCCATAGGCGTCCCATTCCTGTTGTATATAGTTATTTTTCAGTGGTATAGATGTGGGTCCCTTGTTGCAACAGTATCGCGTGAACCAGTTTTTAGCTGTAAGAGTGACTGTTGTGTTGTTTGCCTTCAAGTCGTTTTCAGCTTATGGTGACCCAAAGATGAACATATCACAGGGTTTTCTTGATTTGTTCAGATGGAGCGAGAGAATGTGATTTGCCCAAGGTCACGCAGTGAGTTCCCATGGCTGAAGTGGATTCAAACCCTGGTTTCGAGAGTTGTAGTCCATTACTCAAACTACTGTATCATGTTAGGTCTCCATGTAACAATGATGCGTTTTTACAGTATGACAGTTTCCTCCACTTCCTGCTCAATAATGAGTCAGAATTTGGTCTTACTAAATCTGTAAGGCTAATTGAGCTTGATCCTTTAAAAAAGTCTTGAAGAGCCTTGTTTGGGGAAGAACTTAAAATTCTCTGCCTGAGAGTGCTCTAATCCAGTCCCCTAAATTACTCACCAGACTTCTCTAGCAGAGAGTTTTAAGTACCTCATGAGTGATGAAGCCCCTCTGGGTTTTAGTACAAATTTTAAAGGCATTATCCAAGGTGCTGAACCCTTCCCAAAGACCAGCATGGACACCAAGTATAGTTCCTTTAACTTTTGAACTGAAACCCAAAATTTATTCAAAGTTCAAGCCACCAGTCATCACTGTAATCATTACTTTAGTAATCATTACTTTAAAAAGTTACTTTTAAAGGGTGTTGTTGTAATGCCATAATATGTTACAGTCTAAAAACATGTTAAACTGTATAATAATACATAAGAAACTAAAACAGTTAAAATCATGTGCATTGTTACTTATATGATCATCAAGAGAGGCTAAGATAAGTGCGCTTATTAACAAAATGCAACTTTTGACTGACTTGGAAATCCAAACATGCCCCAAAAGCTGAAGAACAGACTGAAGACATTTCAACATTGGCAATCAGTATGAGGGTGTGTTTAATGGTCAATGTACAAGTTTAAAAACGGAAGGTATTCTGTCTGTTAATTCTTAGGCACTTACTGCCTGTGTTTGCCATTAGAAGAAGTGATACCCTTTCATTGTTCTAGTTTATCAACATTCTTGGGAGAACTCTGAGGAATAATTTTTATCCCTTCTCCACCGCCCCCACAAAAAAGAACCTTAACAAGGTAGAAAACAAAAGCAACAACTGAGCACTGAATGAGGAGAGCAAATGCTCCCTGGCTATATAGCTTTGACTATTCTTTTCAAAAGTGCAATGGGAAACAAGAAAGGAGGAATGAACTGGAGTGTCCTGGGAGAAGACAGGATTGGCTACTGGGCTAACTGCCTTGCTGGCTGGAATCCTGAATGGGAGCACTTCTCTGGGAGATAAGGATATACTGCAGTATTTTGTTTCAGGCTTCTAAGGTTTGGCGGGGGACTGAATCAGGAGACACAGCTATGATGACAGATTTAAGTTGTCGTAGGTGTGTCGGACAATGCAAGGTCTTGGCCTGAGACTTTAACACCCACTTGAGGATTAGCAATGAATGATGCAGAATGTGTGAACTTCACATGGACACAATTCCAGAACGATGGACTAGAACATTCTTCTGATAGATAACAAAAGAATCTGTCGTGATATTTACAGGTACACTTAATTGAATTGTTTAATTATGCCTGCCTAGGATGTCTTTGCTAATAGGCCAGCTCATAGCACATAATTTATTTATTTATTTAAAGTGTTTCTATCCCACTCTTCAGGCAAAAAGGCTTCCAGAGCAGCTTCCAGATGATTAATTTGACAGTTGCTTTGACCTCAGGCTTACTGCTTGCACGTGTGCCTTTAAATTGCTTCCAATTTAAGGTAAATTACCTAAGGTAAACCTACCGTGTAGTTTTTTAGGCTTCGAGTACGTGATGTGCCCAAAGAAACCCAGTGGGTTTCTATGGCTGAACAGGGAATTGAACCCTGGTCTCCAGGATTGTAGTCCAGTGCTCAGATCACTACACCATGCTGGCCTCCCGCTCAGGCTTACAATCTAAATAAGACATGCCACACAAGCAAAAGGGAATGGTAGTTGGGGAGTCGAGCAGGTGTTGTCTAGTCTTCTCTCCCTCTGAAGCCACAGAAGTGGCAGTTAGGATGGAAGGAAGGACTTCATAAGCTGCTGGGGTCTAGGCAGGATAGAGCTGTGTCTACTTGCTCTGATCTTCCTCTAGAGCCAAAGAAAAGGGATGGACGGAGGGCCTTTCCTCAGCTGTTGGCCTAGGCAGGATGGAGTTGTGCCTGCCCCTGCAAGGTCACAACAGGTGGGAGCTGCGATGACAGGAGGACCTTAAGCAAATTAGAGAGTTCTACAGTCTCAGTACTACAAATCTGTTTTGTGTATCTATCTATCTATCTATCTATCTATCTATCTATCTATCTATCTATCTATCATCTATCTATCTATCCATCCATCCATCCATCCATCCATTTATTTATTTTGAAGCAAGGATTCTAAGCTACAGTTCTAAGTTTGCTTGCACTGTTAAAAGAAAGTCAGTGTTTCATTAAAGGATGTTGATGAAGAAGAAAAAAGAAGACAAAGATGAGTTTGTGAAATGTTTTGAGAGAAACCTTGAAACTTGAAATCTTACTTGAAACTTGAAACCTTGAAACTTGAAACCTTACGTCTTCTTTAAGCAATAAAATTGATACAGCAGAGTGTCAGGAACTGAATCCACACACGCAAATAGTACAGGGCATAAACACTATTTATTTCGAGTGAAGTATATTGTACAAGACTTTAGTGAGGAGACTGCAGTTCAAAAGCAAATACCGGAGCTTTAGAATCGCCGCTTTCCCTCCCCCTTTTCCAAGAGACCTTGAAGCAGTGAGACACAGGCAGCGCTTATCAGTACATTCCTAGCAAATGTTCATCTAACAGTCTCTGGTACCTAGGCTTCTTGGTTACAAGCAAGCTGCTACTTATGATAGACTATATATCCCATTACTTTAATATGGGGGGCATCCCAGCAGCAGAGTTTCACTGAACGTATTTTGAACTTCCTGTCCTCAGAATCTATCTGCACTTTCTGCAGTTTGACCCCATCTTCTCTCTCATGGCGCTATCTATGGAATCCTGGAATTTGTTGTACTGCCATGGAAGCCACTAGCCTCCACTGTCCTCACACCAGTAAAGTCATTTCACTTCCACTTATTACATTAATTCTGAAATGTACTTTTGTTACGCCCTCAGTATTACTCGCTGCCGGTAACACATTTCTCTTAACCTGATACTTCTAGCCTCTGAACATAACCCCCCACTGGCAGAGACCAAGCAATTGCATCTGACAGATCCTTTATTTCAGGTTCTGTGCCGCTGTTTATGTTTTACGTGCTACAGACAAATTGTCATGCACTTTATGCCCAAGTGAGCCTCTAATGCATTGATCTGTGGGAACCCACAAACTCTTATTCACCTCTATAGCCCACACAGTGTTTACCTGAATTATTATAATGCAAACCATGGTGGTCTGTTAGGATAGGAGGCTCTGGCTGCCGAGGAAGGATAGTTAACATTAGCACGAGGCACTGTAGCTTTGGGGGTACCAGACTTGTCACTGTCTCCCACTGTGATTAAACACAGAGGTATTTTTCCTACATTAATGAAGCCTAAAGATATGTTTTGATTTCATCACTCTCACCTCATTAGGCATGAGGAAAGTTAACTTATACACTGGGTCGGTTTTGCACGAGATTGTGTTTACTCTTCATAAATTAACATGTTAATTCAGTGTAATAAAATTCATGGTTTACAGAAAGATATCAAACACCGTCATCCATTATACTCCTAAATGCTACAGCTTCAGACTGTGTGGGTAACAGCTCTGTTTACAAAGCAGCTGGATGGAGCACTTAAGACCACAATGATTCCCATACGGTACATGCTCCATTTTCAAAAGTGGGCTGAAAAGGGTCAGAGAGAAACAGATATTTCCATTTAATATCAAACCATTGGCCTCGAAGCATATGCCTGGAGGATGTGGATCAGCCCTACATAGCTTGTTATCCACCAAGCTGAACACAGCCCAGTGGTAGTGTTGCTGATGAAGGAGAAAAATAACAGCCTAGCTGAGCTTTGTTTTGTGTTTAGACTCGTATATCAAAGCGTAGGACAATGTCTCTCTCTTTCACTCATTATGGGAAGTTGTATGCTTTATTCAGCCTTTTTCTTCCTAGGGTCTTCCAGACTGTAGGGTCTACAACTTGCATTATCACTGACCATTGGCAATGGTGGCTGAAGCTGATAGGAATTGGAGTTGGGTTGGGATGGGATGGGGTTGGAATGGCTGTGGTAGGTGATTCAGAACAGCTTGAATACAACGTCCTAAATACTATTGATGGAGAAAGCAGGATGGCTATTTGTCCATTCATCAATCCCTTTATTTATATCTCACCTTTCTCCTGGGCTAGGACTCAAGATGTCTTACAAAAGCACATCACAAAATAAAACAGATAACATTATTTGTCCTACTTCACATCAGAGAATAGTCTACTTGAAAGGCTTTCGTGGACTCATTCACACTACAGAAATATAGTCTTATTATTCCTCTTTAACTGTCATGGTTCCATCTAATGGCTTCGTGAGCTTTGTAGTTCAGTAAGGCACTAGGATGCTCAGGCTGAGAACTCTAAATGCCCCTCCCTCAACTGTCAGTCCCAGAATAACATAGGATAGAACCACGGCAGTTAAAAGTGGAATAATAGCGCTATAATTCTGTAGTGCAGCTAGGTCCCAGAGACGATTTTGGCCTCTGTTTGAAGGAGTCATCTGCTTGAAGATCTGCCTAGTTTAATAACAAAGAACCATAAGAAGGACAGATCCTTCCCAGAGTCATCCTCTGCTGCCTTGCTATGCCAGAGAGGTAACGGTGGGCTCTTGAAAACTATGCCAGTGGTGCACAAGCTCCAATAGATTCTACCAAGGTGATATGGCTGCAAGTACAACCCTAGCAGTGAATTGTATGTCTGCCATCTAAGGACTAGCCTAATTAAATACACAGAGGCTTATCTCCAGAAAGTTGTTCACCAGCTGGAAAATTGGCCATCAACTATGAACACAAAGATAATGTGGAATGGTTGCAGTCTGCATCAATGGGGAGATTAACAACACCAGTGAAATCACCAAGCTAGTCATGGGAAGGAAGGAAAGATGCCACTGGGACCAGGCCAGTGGGGAAGTCCATTGTATGTGCTTTAGGTATAGCTTAGATATTTTTTTTTGTGACAGACATATTTGATACATTTATATTTTTTATCCTTTTTATTTGAAATGTCATTTAATTTTACATAAGCTACCTTACTGATTATTTTTAAACCTTGTTAAGTATGTGGAAGAGGTGGTGAATGGCTGGGAGAGAGGGAGGAGACATGGGGGTGGTCTATGTGCAATTTTAAAGGAAGCCTAAGGAGCTCCACAGTTGCCCACTCGCAGAACATACGGAGAAAATTGAGCTTCATGCAGATTAATTTAGCTCAGTCTTCACCCATACCCTCAATCTGGCAGAGACGGTCCCACTTAATCCTTTGTTTTCCCACATTTTCAGCTGCTTTTAAAATGTCCAGTTTCATTCTCCTCCTCACATTTTCCCTTTTTGTCTTCCACTTGCTTCAGCTGATGCAAACTGAGCTCAAAGTGCAAAAGTAGTTTGCACACTATTAACTCAACAGGCAAGAGAGGAGAGTAAGGAGCAAAATCCTATTCTTCCCAGTAGGCTCAGGCCAACTGGGGCTTCTTCTCATTAATAACTTCTGCCATCTTTACCTCACTCTAATGTTGCTTGATAACATGTGTCCCGGTTTTCATCTGCAAAATGTTGGAGGGTCTGCTCACCACGAGGATGAGGTGCACTTTATAGAAATATATATTATTGCATTGTTATTATTTCTAAATTTGCAAACACAAGCCTATGCAAATTTTATGCAGATTTAACCTGGCAAGTGATTGACCACTTGTGAAAAGAAACTCTGACTTTAAAAAATAAGCAAGGGAAATGACCTTGAGCAGACAAGAATCTTGAGTTCATTTCCCACCACACTGTTCCTCCTCCTTTCTTTAAATGGTACAGCCTTTTTCAAAAATGGAAAATGTATGTGTAATGGACTTGATTGCATCTATGTCGGGGAATGGAAGGGCGTGGTAGAATTGGCATAAAGGTAAACAACTGGTAAAATGATTCATAATCCAAATCTGCCCAATGGCTTTTATGTTTTCACTGCAAAACCTTTTAGAAATAAGAAACTGCTCACCAGATGTTGTGTTTTTTTCTGTGGGGGGAGGGGAATACTAATTTAACTGCTAAAAAGTTCATTGTTATAATATTTTCCTGCCAAAATGTCTGTGTCTTATTAAATGTTTATTGAATACCGTAATGGTATTACCTTTACTGTTAAATGATATTGACATTTTTGAATAAAAGAGAGGCTGATGGATTTTTTTTCAGCCCCTTCCGTCTTTTAAACCCCGTTAGGATAAAATGTGAACATCTGGTAGGGACCTTATGTGTGGCATTGAGACAAAAAGCACTTTTGGCAATGTTTCTCTTGAAAGTGCTTTTTTAAGAAAGCATATAACTTTTGTAGCACTGTGTATGATTAAGTACAAGACCTTCTTGCTATCAGCATAATGTTTAAAGACAAGTCACCAATAAATCCTCGACGAGGTGGTTAGTGAAGCTAGGTTAACTTAGCTACGAAGCAGCTGTTTCTTGAGCAATAATCCAGCTGTTTGGCACGAGTATGGGGACCTTGCCTGCTTTATTAATCGTGTTATTAAAAATAGAAAGTGAGTACACTGAGGAAAGCCTCTGGCAGAGATTGTTTAGAAGAAATGGCAATCTCATCATCAGAAGGAGCATAATAATTCTAATAGCGGCTGTCCTGTGTTTACCAGAATCGACGCACTGGCCAATGGCAGTTGGAAAAAAAATGGTATCCAGTGTCATGACCAGGGATGCATAATTCTTGTTTCTTCTTCTCTTCAGTGAACAATTTGATTGCAAGTATTCTGCTGTATTTTATTGACTACGCAAATCATTCTCCACATTCTCTGACTCTTCTCTTGTAAGGCGAGTTGTCAGATAACAGAAAATCACTGAATATATAAACAGCTTGGAAAAGTAATTATTTTTTTTAAACATAATTACAACCACTAGAATCTTCCAGCCAGCATAGGCTTTAGGGATTCTATGGTTTGTAGCCCAACATTAAGATTTCCAAGCTCTGAAATCTGATTCCCCAGGTTATTTTAGAGTTTCAGTCCTCAGGTGTTATTCTCACGTAAGAGAAGGGAGAGTGAGATTATCCGTTCTTCTGACAATTTGCTCTCAAACTCCCCACCCTTCAGTAAGATGATGTGGAATTCAGGTCACAGCCTTCCATTTCAAAATCACTGGCTGAAGCCACTGTATTTTAAAATGGACTGGAAAATATGTGTACTTCAAGATGTTGCTGAACTACAGCTTCCACCAGCCCCTAGCCAGCTTAACCAATAGAAAGGGACCATGAGTAGCAGTCCAATAACATCTGGAGGACTACATGTTTCTCATTATTACTATAGAAGAGGAAATATGCATTGCATTCCTTTTTTTAATGACATTGAACTCCCCTTTCTCATAGCACCAGTATGAACTTCCACTGGAGTGATGTTGCAGCATCTTGTAAGCTAAGTCTTCCAGTGCACTGCAACTCTGTAATCCTAGTTAAGCACTCCCACTGTGTCTTCTGAATCCTCCCACATCACTATAAACTCAGCATAGGTAGTGCTGTTGTTATGAGTCTTCAAGTTGTCTGTGACTTGTGGCAACCCTCTCATGTGGTTTTCTTCAGAAAAGGTTTCTCACTGTTTTCCTCTTAGGCTGGAAGCGTGTGACTTCACCAAGGTCACCTAGTGGGTTTCCATGACTGAGTGGGGATTCCAGCGTCCATTCTCCTGGAGTCTTAGTCCAATCTTCAAACAACTATACCACGCCGGCTTTCAGCAGAGGTGTGCATTATTTAGATTGTAAGTAAGACCTCTAGATGATTTGAAGTAAGTCACCAAGGATTTCTGACTCCCAATTGTTTTAACAATGGCAGCAACCACTCTGCCTCCTAAATTATAGTTCTAAAAAGCAGATGGGAAGGGTGGAGATCAGGGTTAGATTTTGTGTGTGTGTGTGTGTGTGCATGAGTGTGTGCATGCACAGAAGAACTGCAAGCCCCATTCGGTTCTGATAGTCAAGACTGGTTCCTGAGCTCAAAATTCTTTACATCTACACATATGCCTTTTGCATCTGGCTCTGGCTGGTGGATCTCAGGGTCCTAGTAAAAGACCCACTAGATCCCTCAAGCCTAAAATCTGCCCTCTCTTAATTTAGAGCTCATTACAGTACTCTTTTCTTCATGTCGCGGCTACTAGCAGGTGCAAAAGTGGCTTCAGGCAAGCTTTAACCACAGTGATGTAAGATATTTTGACTATGTCCCCATCCTGCCTTACTCTTTAAATTTAAATGCTGGGTGTTCATTCAAAAACCACAAAAAATGTGGACATTTCCTCCAGTATTCTAAATGTAGGACGGGAAATTAAATTGCTTTATGGCAATGAAATTCTTATCCTTGTAGACTCTTCTCGACTTCATTACTTAGCTGCAAAAATGGGCTCCAGGCTGAAATTTAGTAATTTTGTTCACCTGACCAATGGCAAATTTTAATACTCAGTTCTGAAATATATTTATACGATGCAGGCTTCAAGGTATAAAAGTTTAAAATAATACTTTGTTCAAAGGATTATATTTAATTTTCATAATGAAAAAGTATGAAATCTAGAATTGAAACAAAATTACACATGCACATGCATACACATGCATCTGAAGTTACTTCTCTCTCTAATAATACTTAAACATGGGTCTCAGTTTACAGGCAACTTAGTTATGGTTTGTGAAGTTCTGCATTGGTCAGGCGTTTTCCTTCTCTGCAAATGGACAAACAATATTTGCAGACAGAATAAAAATGTTTAAACAAACTCCACATATGGAAGGTGGTTTGTCTGTGTCTGCCACTGAAGCAATAAAGTAATATATTCTTCTAGTGTTGCTTAACAAATGTCAGGTTCAGTAGTATAAGATGAAAGCCAAATACTTTGGGAGCACCCAATCATCTTTCATTGGTTCCATGGAACAAAACGGAGGAAATTCTGAGTCCAAAAGAGTAACTTCTTCAGTCTCTGCTTTATAAGCAGCAGGACCCTCATCAGGGGCTGGCATGGCTGGGCACCATCCAACCCATATGCCTTGGTAGCGGGCTAGGATTTTCAGACAACAGGGGCCATTTCACATTACACAATTATAACACTATTATCCCACTTTAACTGTCATGTTTCCACTCTTTGGAAACCTGCAATTTGTAGTTTGGCAAGGCATTAGAACCATTTGGCTGAAAATTCTAAATAAATTAATTAATAAATAAATGTGCAAATCCCAGCATTCCATAGGACAGAACAATGACAGTTAAAAGAGAAATCATAATACTACATTGTATAGAGAGTGAAATGCAACAGATAAGGGTAAGAAATTCAAGGCAAAAATGAGATCTCTTTTTTTTTTTTAATGTATGCTGGCCACACTGCAACAGGTTACTTCAAAGTCTGGAACTCAGCTTCTGAACCTGCTGTAGACTCTCTGGGTTCTTTCCCTCCTTTTCCCGATTGTATTGTCTACTGGGGCACTGCCCACTGAACCCTCAGAAAAACAATGGAAACTGAAAAGAAGTGTGGTGGAGATAAAGATGGAGATGGAAGGGCTTGGAAAAAGCCCTTCAAAGAAGACCCTGAAAAAGTTTGGTTTTTTGCTTGGAGACACTTCTTTTGTTGCACCACAATGTCTTATATGTGTTAAAAGAAGAGCTTGAGAAAGTTTCATTCTCTGTGCTAAAAAGGAGATCCTGGAACCACTGATGCTTAGTGTATCATGCTTAATGACATCATCCTCTGTGACAAACCAGAAATCTAGAGATGACCCGCTAGGTCTGAAAGGCTCCAGAATGCTCCTGACCTGGCAAATGCTGCTGTTTTCTCCCCAGCTTTAGCCTTGGCAAGCAGGCAGCTGATAGGAATGGTAGTAACATGTCTGAGGCCCCCAGCAGTAGGGTCCAAATTGAAGACATTTCAAATGAAGGACCCTCAAAACATATAGTCCACATAGTCATGGAAAACAAGGACACTTAGTTAATTTAAGGTGCATGGGAAAACAATCGGTGAAAAAAAAAAGAAGGAAAGATATACTACCATTTCCTTCTATTCCTTACTCTATTTTGACATGCTATGATTTAAGGTTAATGGAGGACAGATTTTGAGTGTGCTGCATCATTGAGCCATTTTGCCAGGTAAAACTTTTCTCATTCCTGCATATTAAGTTAAACTTCCCCCAATTCTTACACAACTAGAGGAGGTACAGGAGCCCTCCCCTATTTGACATCATCTCACCTCACTTGCATGGGCTCCCATCCTTCTAGCTCATTGCATTAAAACTAAACAGATGCCACAGTTTTGTGCACACTTATTCATTAATTCAGTGGGACTTACATCTGAGGCTATTTTGTGCTTCATGCCTATAGCATCATCTGCTTTAACTACTATGGCTGCATCTTATGGAATCCTGGGCTTTGTTTGATGAAGGACTAGAGGAGATTTGTGGCTGAGAATTCTAAATACTCTGCTCTAAAGTGCAAATCTCAGGACTCCATAGGGTGTTGCCATGACAGTTAAAGTGGAATCACAGTGTTACACAATTACACAATTATACAATTGTGTAATGTGAAAGGGTCCATAAGGTGATACTGATCAGATTGTATTATAAATTAATTACATGAAAATTTTATAAGTCCTTGGAGAAATGCCCAGGATAAGTGATGCACACAATACAGCCTGGCCCAGTGCATGTTTCCTCGGAATTAAGTTCAGTGATTTTCTCTGACAGGAATCAAGGATCCACAAAGAGGGGCTGACCTTTGAAAACAGAAGTGTGTGAAGCCCCAAGCTCTTGTCTACATCCCAAGCAACTGGCATCCAACCCCTGCTTTCATGTAGTCACTTAAAGGAAAGTCATGAAATTAACCTATTTACATGAACTTTTGGTAGAATATATTCATACAGACAGTGAAATCAGAGAAAGGGAGAAACCACAGGAAGGTGCAGAAAGCCAAAAACTACAAGCTCTTCATTTTATATATACTTAGCAGTTTTCTTATAAGTTTTATGAGAACCTCTTGGTTGACATCTGAAAAGCTTCCAAGGTGACCCTTCACAACCTTTTTTCAAACTCTGATGTCACAGAATGAGCAATAGAGTGTAGTAATGGAGTGTACCAGTACAACTGAAGTGTTGTACTGGTACACATTGGAGTGTGTACCAATACAACAGAAGAAGACACTCATTCACACACCAGTTTCCCAACATGTATAAAAGTAAACCATGCCAGGTCCTTCTAGTGCAGAGATACCCAGTGCCCTCTGGATGGACCACAGCCTCCATAAACCCAAGCTGATATGGCCAATGATCAGGCCTTGCAGGAGTTGTTACCCAGAACATCCAGGTGGGACAGCAAGTTGTCTACCCTCATCTAGTTCATATGGGACCATATGACTAGGGATTTTTTTTTCTGTCAAGGGCTACATAGTGGGAGAGGGGAGGTGGTGACACCTCCTTTCTTTCAATCTGAAAACTCCTTCTCTATCTCTCTTTCCACTATCCCCATTCTCCCTCCCACTCCCACCCACGCTCTTCCCTTATTCCCCTCACACACACATTGATCCCTGGGGGAGGGGACAAATTGCTCTTGCCCAGAACCTGGAAACTATGGGGGTGGGGTTTGTATGACAGCTGCCTTAGAAAGTAATTTTTCCAAACTCTTCTCTTACCAGTGGCCTGAACTGATCACCTACACCTTTGCTCTACCCATTTTAGGTTTTCTACCTTTCCCATTTTTCTCATCCTCCCCTCTCCCCCGCATCTGCAGAATGATCCACCTCTGATTACAACCTGAAAAAGTTATAATTTCTAACTACCACTCCCAGAATCCATGTTGACTTGAGAACTCAGAGTTGTATTTCTCCCCCAAATCCCAAGCTTTCCAAACTATGCCTTTAATTTGGCCCTGCCGTCTTCTTCAGGTCTTGTCCACATCACACTGATTCCATGAAAACTACAAGCAAGCAGACAACCTTCCCTTTCTTTCTCTCTGCCACTGTTGCCATCCACTGCTTCTAAACATGGAGGCTCCAGTCAGCTATCATGTTGGTTTAAAGAATCTTGCACAAATTTTTCATCCCCATTTGAAGCCATCTAAATTAGTGGCATCACTACACTTTGTGGCAACACTCCACAAGTTAATGATGTACAGTCTGAACACTTTGTTTCTCTTATTAAAGACATTGTAAAAACACCTGTCATCCTTGTGGATACCAGAACATTGCACAAGTATAATTAAAGTATAATACTGCTGCTACTGCTTCACCAGCACTGCCACCACCACCAGCATTTTCATATCACCACAGTGTGTGTGTTGTAATAAAGCAAAAAGGTAGCAAATACGACACCAGCAGACAAAAATCAACCAATTTCAATGCCTAGGTTTGCAAAAGATTTTCAGCTCATGCATTGTTGGCACCAGTTATGCCCCAGTGGTAGATTATTCCATAGTCAGGGTGCCACCACCAAGAAAGATCTCATTCTTGCAGTGGAGGCTGGTGGCTCTGGTATCAGTGGAGAAGTGAATCTACTCTGGGTTTTAGGTTGAACTTTAAAGAAGACATGAGCTCATCCCCAAAACAAGTTCAGCACATTGGATAGCTCCTTTAAAGTTCAGGCTAAACCCCACTCCATGTCCTCAGAGACACCAACCTGTATGTCATAATTCACCCTCTGGATTCAGAAGATTCAGTCAGAATGCCAGGAATTTACAACTCCTGATGTCGGTGGTGTCTCTGAGTCAGAAGTGGAGGAGGCTGAGGTGGAGAGAGGGTCCTGCTCCCCAGCAGGAGGCTAAAAATGCAAAGTAGCCACTTGCTGAGCATAGGAAGGATAAAGAAAAATTACGCCAGTCACAGAGGCTCTTAAGTAGGAAATACTAATTAAGCACAAGGTGCTCTGGGACACAGAGCTATAAATATTCCAGCAGTTTACTGGCAGCTTTTTTGCTTACAGCCATCCATCTTGGTGACTGGCAGTACTCTTTGGCATTTTGTGTTCTTTGGACCTTAGACTGGCTACTATATATGACTCTGTTTTACTCCTTGCTGGCTTTGTTTATTTGGACTTCTAACTTGCTGTATGACTTCTGGACTAGCTGATGACCATGCTCTTGCTTCTCCCTTCATTCTGCTGGATAACCTGTCAATGACCTGGACTGGCCTAACTACCCAACAGCTCTTGCATTTCAGCCACATGCTTCATGGGACACTTGCTGACTGGAGCATAGGACACTGCAATTGCTTCCTTGGTAACACATAGGTCCCTTCCAGAGATTTTGGAATTCTGAAGAACTTCAGAAAAAACATAAATTTGGAGGAAAATGTGCCTTTTGTTGCTGTTATTGTTTTAGTTCTATAGACCTATTTAAATCTACTTAATTTCAAGTCTAAAAGCCATCTCATTTGAGTCAATGTCCTGGTATATATTTGGGACAGGTGGGAGCATGATACACAAATGTTTCACCACAAAACACAACCCCTTCATGACTGCTGGCCATGTGTACATTTTCCATTGAACCAGGAAAGAGGATCTTGGTGATAGCTTGGTCAGATTAATCACCAGTCAGTAAGAAGTGTTGAGTCCTGTGCTGTCAAATCTTGTTGTTATCAAAGGAGGAACAAAATGGGATATCTATCTATCATCATTCTTCCCCCCAACTCAGGGAAGCTTTGACTGGCACTATCAAATTTGATAACCAAATTTGAAAACCATCTGTTGAGAAGTTTAGTCACATTGCATCCACAGACATGTGGCAGCAGCTCATTGCTGTACAGTATTTATGTACAGGTCTCTGAATCATTTGGATCATAATGTGTCATTAACTATAGTTGTAGAACTAAATCTGATCCCATAGATGGATGCTATCCATTGGATCTATGTAAATGTGATTACGGTTAGGGCGAACATGATGTATCAGCACTGTCAAAAGCTCTGGCTGATGGAGTGTAGTCTTTTAAAACTGAAAGACAGCTTTGTGCTCAGAAATTCTATACACACCTTGTTGTTTTGAAATGTTATACACCCACATTATTCCAGTTTCTTTGGTAGAGAGCTATAATTATTGATTATAACATATATACATTTTTTTCCTGCAGACTTGATGAAAGCAAACCAGAATTACTATCAAGCAAACTAGAGCAATTTAGGATTATGATGAAAATGAACAGTAATTGGACACGGAATGTCATAAACAACATGATTTGGGGTTCGAAACATCTGTATCAAATAGGTATCATGCTCCAGCTGAAGATCTCTGAAAGAAGTAGAAATACTGTAAAACAAAAAGGAAACAAAACAAGACAAACAAAACAACAGGACTTAAAGTAAGAAATGAATAACATCCAAGTTCAGAGCTGTATTGGTTGCTAAATTAATTAATCTGTTTCATACATTGGTGAAACGGTGTGGCATATTACCATAGCTGTCTGTGTTTGCTGAAGAAAACGAGAATTTACACCATAAGGGCTGAAGTAAGGGACTATTCCACATGTGATTATTTATCAGAAGTATCTATATTTTTAGCCACTCATTCAATGGCTCTTACTAGTGTATATGTATGCCAAGTATACAGATTCCTTAGTATTGTTTTTACCAGGAGTCACTGATCATGCTAGCACAGTTGCTATAATTAAGCACAGTGGAAGAAACCAGAATAAATGCAGAAGCAAAATGCCAGTAGGTAGAAAACATGTTCTTTAAGGGGAAAAATGACCAGATTTAATGCCTAGTATGTCCAGGTATGTTCAAAAACTAGAGTTGATCTTTAACCTTGCTAAGAATCTTGTCTCCACTCCTGAAATATGAATGTCCTCCTTGTCTCATGTAGGAGCTAAAAAAAAGTGGTCAAAATTATGCAGTTATGTGTTGTAGTTTATGAAGATTCTACACACCTATAAATAACTTTGGTTCTCTTCTCCAGGTCCCAGGATGAGGGGACTCTCAAAGTGAGAACATAGCCTTAAAAGTGTAAGTATGCGGATGCATTCTCCTTTGTTAGATTCCCTTGTTTTTTTAATTTGAATGACACGCTCTGAACCATTGTGGTTGATGCTGAATGTATCACGCTTAATGATATAACCATGGTCCACCCCTTGTAATATCAGCAGAGGTTACTTCTTGTGACATTACCCTAGGTCTCAGGTTTTGGCCATGAAATCTCAGGGAATTGGATGATACTTACCTGACAATTCTACTGCTGAGAAATTAACAGTATGTTGTACAGCTTAAGGACTTCCAACTTCCCACAAAGAGATTTCCCAATAAATAAAGTCACCTTAATGTCTTCTAATGTTGTGAACCTAATGTGTATTTCCCTTCTTGGATGAAATAATACAGCTAGAATACAGAACTGAAGCCAAAATTCTATTCAGCACCAACAGAACATAAAGGTCAACCGACATATTAATAGTGAGGCATTTTTGGCAGACTGGAGGATGTTTTGGCAATTCCAGAGTGGGGGCAGAGTAGAACTGTGCTGATGTGCCAACAAACATTTTAAACTGGTGGCATTGCCCAGGATTTTATTTTCTCGTAGGTAATACTTGTTAGAAAGATTTGAGATCCTGTGTTTCTAATTCCCCAAACTATCTTGTTCAGTACTTGTAACTTTCCTCCATATTCCCCAATCCAAGCTGTATTCAGAGTTATTAACATATAGAGGTTGGGTTCCTGAGGGAATACACTGCCCTCCTCCTCTTTGCTGCTAGGCCTCATCTCCATAGCAACTGGCCAGGCGCAAGAGCTTTCTGGCTAAGAATTCTAAAGGCCCCTCCCTAAACTGCAAACCCCAGGATTCCATAGAATCTTCACAGGCAGCCAGTCATATGAGCTCTTTGCCTGACACAGCCAATCATATGCGGTCAGGTCTTCGCCTGACACAGACAAACTCATAAACTTTGACTTTTATATATTAGACTGGATTGTTCACCTGTGGGTGAATGGGGAATTTTTTGCCTAATAGAGTGCTGGTTACTCCTACAACGAGCATCTAGGTAAAGAGAGGGACATAGAATATAGAAAGAAAAGCTGACAAAACAAACAACCACAACTAGTGATAAAAATCAACCGAGGAGCTAAGATAAAGGGAAATAACTGGATAAAGAAAGTTGAGGGAGAAGAGAAGGAAGCAAACAAGACTCCAGAGGAAGAGTGAACACCAGCAAAAGAAAGTTGCAAAACAATGTATGAGCAGTAACAAATTGCCCCTCTCTCTCTCTTTTTTCTTTTGTAAGTTTCATTGAATTAAATGAGAAAAATATGTGTTTGACGACTGCTCTTTGCAGATCATTCTTCTTGGTAAGGAGTAGAGAAGCAGGAAGGATGCAGTGCTTAAGGCCATTTCTGCACTACACTGTTATAGTGCTGTTATTCTGCTTTCAGCATCCTGTGGAATTCTGGGGTTTGTAGTTTACTGAGGCCAAAGAGCTCTCTGGCTGAGAATTCTAAATGCCCCTCCCGAAACTGCAAACCCCAGGATTCCATAGGATGTTGAAAGCGGAATAACAGCACTATAACAGTATAGTGCTGAAATGGCCTGAGTTCAAAGTGAAAAATGGCCTAACTTGTGCAGAAAAACTTCTGTACATGTTCAGAGACACTCAAAACATTTTTGATTAAGAATTCTCCACTGGTCTATAACTCCTTATGAACATTTTGTAAACAAGAAACTTCAAGAGTAAGCTATCAGTGTTCATGTTAGTGAGGATGGGAAGAGACAGAAAAAGAGGAGAGGTAGAGATAATGGAGAACATGGAACTGAACAGATTGTACATGAGCTACCATCCTTTCTTTAGGAAGTCTTTCCCAACCTGATAGTTTCCAAACATGTTGAATTCCCATCATCCCTGGGCAACAATTGCAGTATAGTCTACAATTTATAGTCCATCAAAGGAGGAGGGGGGGAGATCCAGGTTAGGAGAGGGAACTTTAAAATAAGGATGGAAACAATCTTTGAAAATATTCAGGAAAAAAAAAGTAGAAAAAAATCCATTTTTTTAAAGTGTCAAGAAACCCTGATGAGAAGAATCCTGAACTGAAGATAATTTTTTTGCACTTTGGGACCTATTCTGTACGAAATTTGTACATGGTGATTTTGTGCAGTAAAAAACATTTTTTGGGATGTGTGTGCAGGAAACATCATCTTCTGCACAGAACATAATATTTCTATGGATAACAAATCATACCCTTCTGTGCCATTTTCTGCAAGTCCCATGGTGTGTCCAATGACTAGCATTTTCAAAGGCAACTTTGTTGGTAAAAATTTTATTCATCTAATGATTTCATTTGTTAGTATTGGCAATAAAAAATTAATTCCACAATTTCTGAAGTTTGAATTAATTTTTAAGTCTAATATTCCAGACTCTGGTATAGACCTGCATTTGTAAGGTAGACCTGCTCTGGAAAGGACTTCTTTTGATCTTAGAAAAAAATGTAACAAAGGTATTAGAACTTTTCCACACTGATGACATTCTTTAAAATGTTGTGGCTTTTATTAAAGGTTAGATTTTCATTTGCTGACACATGATATGTGTAAGTAGGTTGTGAAACTAGATTGTAGTCACTCTTTACTGTAAATGTTTTTGGTAATTCCAAGTCAATGTTTACCCAATTTTCATAGTTCACACATGTGAAATAACAGCTAGAGCTTGCCAAAAATGCATTCATCAAGTGATGTACATGCAGTAGCTTTAAAACTAACACAGGTGCCCTCTTTGCACAGAATAAAGTTCTTTGCACAGAATAAACAGAGGCACATGACCAATATATGCATAACCCTTACTGAAATAACCACTCTTCTACTGGGTTGGATACTCCTTTACAAGTGTCATCCGCTCTACTCTCCAAAGAAATACAATCCACAAATGGAATGCTGATCACCACCTTTTTGATTGTGGAATGATGGACCAAATTGCTTAAGAAAGTGTCTTTTGGAATGACAGCCCCCAGAATCTTGCAGCCAGTATGGACATTGGGCAGCCATGTTGCTTGGCAGACTCTATGAGTTGTAATCCAGAACACTTATTCTTCTAAATTCTAGATATTGGCCAATCCTAAAGGTTTCCCCTTCTGTCCCATATGCAGGGACAGATTTATGCAGAAACATAGCCTCTGACCCAACTGTGGCAATCTGCTTGTGAAACTTATGATTGCTCAAGCAGTTATGCCTTTTCAAAGACTTTTCATGCAAGACCTCCTTGTACAAGTGATTCTCTCTTCTGGGTGGCGTTAACAGGCCAGCTTACATGTGAATCTGGCCATCAGCACCGGAAGAAACAGAGCACAAGAGAGGGAGAAAGAGGAGGAGGAGCAGGAGGGCCAAAAAAAAAAAGCAGGCTGAGATGCTGGAAAGAAAGTTTGATTGTTTTTTAAGGTGTATATGACAGACATCTTCTCCCTTATTTTCAGAGACGTGTTTTTTTTAAAAAAAATTCTAGAAAAGAATATAAAAAGGGATAATGCTTAAACTAGAATCGTTCTTATTGAGTACGGTGGATAAGGAAAGTAAAACAGAAAGACATTATAGGAAATTAATTAGCTACATTACAGTAGCAGTCAGAATATTATATGCCAAATATTAGAAAAGCAATACAATACCAAAAATGGATTTTTTGTAAAAAGTAATGGATTTGATGCAATTAGATAAATTAACAATGTTTATGAATGAGAATTCCATAAAATTCTTTTTGGAAGCCTTTCATAATTCATGTAAGAAAAAGGAATGGGGATGCTGTAACTATGGGATTTGTGGATTGATAAAAAAATCATAAAGTATGCAAGAAGAAGTAGTAATAAGGTAGAATAGAGAGGAGTTAATTATAATAAGTTGTTAAATACTTAAAGGAAATTGGGAAGCAATTTTAATAGGGAGGGAGGGGAAAGGGGGAAGGTGTAGAGGAACAGCATTATAGATCTCATAATGTGATGTTTAATATGTTTTGTTTTAATTGTTTATTTAATAAAGATGATTTATTAAAACAAAAGATGTCAGTCCTCCTCCCAGCATGAAATCCATTTAGATTTTGGCCTAAGTATGCTACAGTCTAATGCATCTGATTATGAGGAGCATCTTAGTCCTTTTTTTTAAAAATTAATAATTAAAAATATTTTAGGGTTATACACATTTTTTAAAAATCCAGTGGTTCAGGGTTCTAAATCATATGAAGAATCAGAGCTTGGAAATTTACTCTTGGGGACTTCAACCTCTAAGCGAGCAGTTGCAGCAGCTGTAGACCCCAAAAGCAATGTTTTGAACTTAAAAGCCCTACAGCCATTATTAAAAGGCCTTGTTTTGAGTCAGTAACAGCTCATGGAAAGCTCTCTATGGGGAAAGCAATCTTACTGAAAATTCAGCTGCAACATCCATGAACTGGGTATACTGGCAATGTGGAAATTGCTACACATGGAGGTTGCCACTGCATTTTCCAGAGAATATTTCTTCCCTGTTACTTTGCACATGCAGGGAGACCACTAATGCACACGATTCCTGCAAATCAGGACCAGTTCATAATGGATGAAGCGGGTCTCACTTCTTAGAAGTTTACCATTGCAGTTCTGCCCTCATGGTGACTCTTCTTCTGATTCAATATTCTTGAGACGATGGCCAAAATCCTCTTGGGACTTTACACTGGTGAAACTAGGGGATTATGCTTGTGGAGCTGTTTTTTACAGTGTTGTGTAAGGAGGTATTCAGTGCCTTTTTAAGCAATAGTTCCTCTCAGCAGCGCAATAGCTGCTGGACAGTGCCTCAATGCAGCTCTGTCCCCACAAAAAGCAGCCACTGAGTGTAAGGTGCTACAGGAATTCACTCACACTGCCACCTGGCTGGCTGCCTTCATCCTCTCTGACACCCAGACTTTGACAGTAGTACATTGATAGAACATAGCACTCTGCCAGCTTCAAACTCAGCCTATGACTCTATGAAACAACTCTTTTAAGCTGATGTTTGGTAACTGCTTCCCAGCCATTTGGCAAGCTGGCATAAGCTACTTCAGAGTAAACGAGATCATCCCAGGCTGCTCAGTTTCCTGTATGTGCTCAAAATAAAGTGAAAGTCTGAGTTTACTGAAGGCGTTTGTTTTTTCTAATAATGGGCAAACTCTCACAAACCAATTCTAGGGAATTACTGGGGGAAATGCAATCACATGCCAGTTGGCCCTCAAATTATACTAATTACAAAACTACCATTTCTTTCAATACACACTGCTTGATTAGTACCGGAGAAATATTTCAACAGATTTTCTGTTTTAAATCATTTGTTTCTGATTGCAAAATGAGATAAGCTGTAGCCAATTCAGGATGATTTACAGTCAACACAGTGACGTATTACATAAGTGTGAGGAATCGTTCAAAAATACCATTGCCAGAGAGGAAAAATATACAAAGGATGTAGGTCTGTCTGTAAAGGGAATGGCATGCATGGAAATGAGTATACTTAATTTATTGTCTTCGTGCACATTTTTGGTTAAGTGTGTGTGTCTGTGTGCATGCACACATTATATTTTAAAATGTTCTGATGCTTGCAGATGGGAAGAGAGATGGAATGCAAATACCATCTTTCAACAGAAAAATGATCTACATAATTAATTAAAGTATTTATATCTCACCTCGGATGGAAAACATCATCACGCATTTTTGAGAGATGGCAGTTTTACAGTTGCGAAGAAGAAAAAGAGTTCTTTAGATATAATCTCACTGTAAAATTTCAAATCACTCTAACTTCAATAGAATTACAGCAGGGGCAGGGAAAATGTGTCTCCCCCCCCCCCCAGATGTCATTGGACTGCATCAGTCCCTTCCAATATAGGAAAGGGTGAGGAATTAGGAGACATGAAGCCCAACAACATCTGCATAGTTATATACACTTTTATTTAGAAGTGCTCAGTGGAGCTCGGTTCTAGTTTATTGCATACAGAAAACTGAGGTGGAAAAATTACTTCTTTGGTTTATACCTTTGGGAGTTGTCACTGCCAGCCCCCCTCTCCCATTTTCTACCCAAGGGTGAGCAACCTGTGGCCATTAGCCTGATTTCAAAAGTGGTGAGTTCAGTGCTCTGCCAAGAGTGAACCATAGTTCATAGGATGGGAAGGAAGAGGGAGAGAAGGAGAGAGGAAGTCAAGGTGTCAAGAAAGAGAAAAGACCAAGGCCATTTCCGCATGACACTCTTATAGCGTGATGATTCTACTTTCAACCTCCTATGGAATCCTGGGATTTGCAGTTTCAGGACCTTCCGGAACCGCAAACCCCAGGATTTCATAGGAGGTTGAAAGTGGAACCATAGCGCTATAAGAATGTCGTGCGGAAATGTTCTAAGAGAGAAGGACTGCTCTTGCCCTCTCTGGCCTCTGGCTGTCCCTGGCCTCTGAGCTGATTACAACTGAGGGAACTGCAACCTTCAGAGGCTAAAAGGCCCCCTGGTGTATAGAGGATTGCAGTCTTAGGTCCACTTGCCTGGAACTGACTCCTACTGAGCTCAGAATGCTTCCTTAGGAATAGACAAGCATAATATTGCACTGCACATGTGTGATTTTATTTCATATCAGGGGAGGGCAAAATGAGCGCTTAAGAAAGTTCCTTTTTTAGACTATATGCTGCCAGAATTCTCTCCCCAATGTGGTCATCAGTTGTACCAGTTAAGGCATTCTGGGAGTTATAATCCAAAGAAGTAATTTTTCCAAACTTTATGGAAAAATCACATCCCTTCTCTGGCCAAAACAAAAACAAACAAACAATTGAGATAGCTAGATATTAAGGGGAATGCACTTTGTTTCCAATCATGCCACATTTCCTTAAAGCAGAAGGGAGCACAGTATGACCCTCCTGATGAACTGCAGCTCCTATCAGCCCAGACAGCGCACATATCTCAGGAGCAACACAGTAGTAGGAAGAAAAGGCCGTAGTGTGACAGATTGTTTTAAAGCCTGGGCACCCAGCTCTGCCATTCTCAGCTGGCCCCAAGGCTCATTGGCTTAGTATAAAGAGATTTCCATGTCCATTGTTTTCACAGCAGGAGTGAAGCCAGGAGCAAGGGGAGGAAAAAGACATGGTGGTTGTATTCACTTGGCCCTACTGAATGCCAGCATCACTGCTCAGGATGGTACAAGGCCTGGAAGCAACAGCTCTGAGTTGGGAGAAAAACTCCTCCAGGGCTGGTCAATGAACTTTCCACAAGGCCCAGCAGCAGCATGGAGTCTGGAAAAACTCACCATAAATCAAGTGTGCTGTAGGCAGGGCCATGCAAGATGTTAGCTGGGTGTGGTGGCAACCAATACAGCTACTGTCCACAGATGATCTGGTTAATCAGATTTGACTTGGACTGTAGGTCTATTTGTCCAGATTCCCCTTGTGACCATTTGTACAATCAGCTGGCTCAGAAGCAGTACTCCCCCAATTCTTGCTTGTCCTGCCCCATGACATCACAAAGTTCTGCCAGCTCAATGTCAAGATCTGAAAGCTCAAAAATGGGGGGCTGTTAACCTGGCAGTCATAATCTGGGCTAATATGCACATCAGTGTGTCAGATCCAAGCAACATAGATGCACGGATGGGAATTCTTGATTGTGGTTTTACAAATTTGGAATTCTCTCCCAAAAAGATAGGGCAGAAGGCCAGTTCATATTTCTACCTGCAGCTGTGCAGAGGCCATTCTCCTGTAACAGCTTCCCACACTGCTTTGATCATGTGGATGGCAGTAACGATATGGTCCTCTGACTCTTCTCTCTGGCCCTTTCTGCATGGCATTTTCCATGCGAAAGGGCACCTGGAGCATCGTGCAATTGTGAGGAGCAATCTGCATGATGCACTCACAATTGCGTGACGCTCCAGGGTAGGCCAGGCGCCGATTGCGCACCTTTTCATTTTCGGCTAGAAGCCAAAAATGGTGCATGATTGCACATTGCTCCTGGGCCCCACGCACACTTACCCGGCATGCGGAGCCTCCGGAGCTACGCTGATCACGCTTCCTGCCCCAGCGCAGCCTGGGAAACTCCCAGGCTGCACTGCGGAAGGAAGAGGAGGGGATCTCGCGCGAGCAGGAAGCTCGTGTGGAGCCGAAGGACCCTGGACGCGAGAGCCTCTCGCCAGAGGCTGCTCGCACAATCCCAACAGCCCAGTGCTGGAAAAAGGTAAGGTGTGGAAAGGGCCTCTGTCTCTGTCACACACACACACACACACACACACACACACACACACAGCATATCCTCTATGATTTCCCAGATGAAAACTGGGACACATATGCCCAAGCAACATCAGAATGTAGCCAAAATGGCAAAAGGAAGAAGATCCATGCTAGGAGAAGCTGTAGCAGCTTGATCCCAGGCTGTAGCCCAGGCTTACTGGAAAGGGTAAGATTCCGCCATTACTCTCCTTTCCTCATTCAACTACATTTGCACTTTGAACTCAGTTTGCAGCAATGGAAGTAAGCTGAGGACAAAGAGAGAAAGTGGAAACAAGAAAGAGTAACAGGGCCATTTTAAAAGCAGCTGAAAAAATGAGACAACCGAGGATTAATTGGAACTGCCCCTGCCAAATGAGAACAGTTGGAGAGTATGACACACACACATACACACTTACTTAAGCAACAAGAATCGATGACAAGATTTATACTGGAAGGGGTTACATTACTAGTTGCTTGCAAATGGGCTGTCTAAAATGTCTTGTGGGTATTTTATCTTTTCCTCTTTGCATGATCCCGTATGTGAGCCAGGGATCATTTTGTTAGCTTGAACGGTTAAATGGATTGGTTAATATGAATGCACTGTTGATAGTATTGGTAGTGGATATTAACTGGCCTCTTAGTACATGATGTTCTTATTTAAACTTTGGACAGGTTTTAAATGGTTCATAATTGAGTTAATGTTATGTCAATCTATTATCACTGTAATTATGGTTATTGTGTTTGTTTTTGTGACTTGCTCAGAGTACAATGTATTGTTGAAAGTGTGGTATAGGGATAAATTGACTAGGGCTGCAACTGCCATCAAGAAGCAGTTTGTTAAGTGAGATTTGGTCCAGATGGAACATCTTCCTGAAGCAATATTGGTCTCTTTTTGTTTGGTTTTGACTGGAATTCAGGGCTTAGGGTTGAGTTGTTCTTAAACTGTGGGAGTTAGAATTGTGTGTTTTCCTTAGTATCTTTGCAAAGATTTAAGTCCCAGTGGAAGGAGCAAGGTATTTTTTCCAAGCAGCTGAGTTCATGATCAGGAATCAGAGTCATCAAAGCCTTGATGAAATTTGGTCTAAAACAAAGATGCTTAAACTTTGTGCATTGTGAACCACTTTCCTTACTCTGCCAACACTATATGGGAGGTTATTTCTTAAGCGATTTGTTATTTATTAAAAATAGTTCTATCCTGTCCTTCTGCTGCATTTTCAGCACTCAGAGAAACTTACAACTTGAATTAGCAAAAATGAAAACAAAACAAAAAAAACAAAAGCGCACAAAAGCACTTTTTTTCTAAAATATTTCCCCATGTTATTTCTCCATGTTATTTCACTGCTTTTCCTCTCTGATTCATCGGTGTACACACTGGGGATTAAGCCCTCAATGAGGGCTTATTTCCAATAAGGCATACATTGAATTGCATTGTTAATCTCTGAACCGCTGCACCTCACCTCCAAGACAATATAACATTTATCTCTTTGGGCTTTCTTTCAAATAAAGCACCTTTAGCATTTTTCAAGGTATTCTTTGCTTCCAAAGTTTCTAGGATATTTTTTGTCTCCCTCCCCGCCCCTGCCGCTGCCAAAAAATCCAGTGATTTAAAAAGGCCGATGTCATTGGGAATGATAGGGCTTTGAAATTATCCTTGTCAGCTTTACTTACATCATTTTTTTTTTTTAAAAAAACTCCAACAACATTTAAAAATACATTATCAATATCAAAATACATTATCAATATCAATCAATGTGCATTTTGTATACTATGCTGTGGCAGTCCTATGTGCTTCAAACAAGAGAATGAATCTTTGGGGGGACAGGAAAAGGAAAGCATCACTAAGAAGTAAGTAAGTAATGCTAGTTTTGTGTTTCCTCTTTGTCACCTTTATCAAGATATTACAACTTGTCAGCATTTACTTTTGTGAAGAGAACAACAACAAATGCAAAAAACTTTTTATTTAAATAGGCTGTGGGCAGCTGATACTTTTGAGAAAGCCTTTAACAGATGGGTGTTGTTCATTCTTGTCAGTGTTTTTTGAAACTCCCTTTAATTCAATTATGTTTTAATATTATAATTTATTTCATTGTGTTTTAATATTGTAGCTTCTTGTGTTTTTCTTGGAATCTCTGTTTAATCTTGCTCTGAATCACAGTGAGTCTATTTTTGGAAGAAAAGTGGGATATCAAAAAACAAAAATTCCTAGGTTTAGAGTTTTTGGGGCTTGGGTTTTTTTCCTTTTTCTTTTTGAAGGGAAGTGTTCACTGAGGTCTTGTGCGCTGACCTAAAAACAGACTGTGGTCTTCATCTTTATGGAGTTTTTAATTCTGACAGCCCATGACCTATAGATGTGGAACCAATATACTCCACACCTGGAAAGGCTGAGCGGCACAAGAAGATGTTTCCATGAGTTTTGTCCTTTTACAGATTCCATAAGCATGGCATTATATAAATATGGTAAGAATTAAGCCAGTGGTATTCAAACTATTGTTTTCAAAACAAAGGGCAAAGATAATCCACACCACACTGCAGTATACATCAATTTCAAACCAACAAAATCTCCTGTTTCTCCTCTCCTTTCCCTTGAAAGTTAGCATATATATATTACAACAATGCCATTGTATAAACAAGTGTCACATTTGAGTTTCGGATATTCTATTTGGCTTTTATATTGTTTCTATCTAATGGCTCTTTAAATATATTACAGTAATGATGTGGCTGGATGGAGAATCCTTATGAAAAAGGCTCTTTATAAGACTTTAATCATTGTTATAAATAGTGTACTTTGATCTTATATGCAATCAAAAGAATATGAGCATATCCCCTCCCCACCCCTTGCTTCCCGTAAATGCTGTAGAGCTGCTAGCTCTTGTTTCAAATGGTATTCTGGTACAGGCTAACTTAGGATTCCAATGTTCTGTTAATATGAATGAAATGAAATACAAATTCAGAGCGTAGACACACATGTTGATATGGGATGGTCAAGTCAGAAAGGCCCCCAAAATATATATAAAGATTTACATTTTTAACCTTAATGGGTCTTACTTCTGAGTAGATGTGTAAAGAATTTCTCTGACATTTACATGAAAATGTGCATATGACCTAAAGTTTAACTAACACTCCAAGTACAAAATCTGAATTCTTATTTCAATTTAATTTTGGCAGAATTGGACACTGGCAGAATAGCCATAAGTCAACCACCACCACCACCGGGGTAGCAAATGCTTCATAACTTGGGCCCTTTCTGCACCTTACCTTTTTCCAGCGCTAGGGTGCAGGGATCATGCGAGCAACCTCCAGCGAGAGGCTCTCACGTCCCTGCTACTTCAGCTCTGCATGAGCTGCCTGCTCGCACGAGAGCCCTGCCTCTTCCTTCCGCAGTGCAGCCTGGGAGTTTCCCAGGCTGCGCTGGGGGGGGAGCGTGACTGGCACGGCTCCGGAGGCTCCGCATGCCAGGTAAGTGCGCGCGGGGCCCGAGAGAAATGTGCGATCGTGCACCATTTTTGGCTTCCAGCCGAAAATGAAAACGTGCACGATTGGCGCCTGCCGGCACCTGGAGCGTCGCGCAATTGTGAGTGCATCATGCAGATCGCTCCTCACAATCATGCAACGCTCCAGGCGCCCTTTTGCACGGCAAATGCCATGCGGAAAGAGCACTGGTCATGCCACACTTGGAAGAGAATAAGTGAATCAGCTGGAGAACAGATGGCAAAGAAAATATATTGCAACTAGTGATGAGGGGAAAATATGGTATTTTCAATAATCTCACCAAAATCACCCATTTTGCATTTCTTGAGACTTGTTTTGAGATTAAGTTTACCTTGCCTCAGAAATCACACATTTGTGAGGCTTGCAATGCATTTTTAAATGGAGTATGTACAAAATCAGCTCAGGTTGAAGGCTTGGGTCCAGGCTATTTGAAGTACTGTTTCTCCCTATACAAGCCTATTTGAGCTCTGAGATCCCTGAGAAAACACTATGTGCTGTTTTATTGGTTTTTTAAAAATAGTGTGTCTTTTAATTTGATCGACTGATTGGTTGAATTTACATCCCACCTTTCTCCCAAGATGGGATTTTAAATGGTTTTAAGTGTGTGTGTGTGTGTGTGTGTGTGTGTATATATACATACTCTCTCTCTCTCTCTCTCTCTCTCTCTCTCTCTCTCTCTCTCTCTATATATATATATATATTAAAAATCACCTGTACCCACTCTCTCACACATATATAACTCAGGTTTTTAATCTGTACTAGTTTTAATAATTTTATGCCACCTTGTGTCTCAGTACTGTATTGTCAAAAATGGTGGGATATAAACAATTTATAACAGCCTGATCCCATCTGATCTCGGAAGCTAAGCAGGGTCAGCCCTGGTTAATCCTTAGATGGGAGAACAAATACCAGGTGCTGTAGGCTATATTTCAGAAAAGGGAACTGGCAAAACCACCTCTAAGTACTCCAAGAAAATTTATGAAATTCATGGAGTCGCAAATGACAGGTGACTCTATGGCACACACACATATATATAAATTCTGTTGTTAGTCCTGACTAGAGTAGACCCATTGAATCAATGGGATTTATCTACATGTTGATTTATTATTTAACTATTGATTGAGTGGGTTTACTCTAGTAAGCACTTAACAAAAAGATGTTTACAAAGTTTTTCTTATGGGAGCCTGGTGTAGCCCCCTTTTCTTGTATTTTGTGTAGCTAAAAGGTTTTTTGGTTTGGTTTAGCAGTGTGGGCGTTGGGAGGATAGTGAAGGAAGGCTGGAGAAAGAGACAGTCAGCGTTGGCTCTCAATAGCATGTCTGCAGGAAATAATGCAAGAAAGCTGGACATGGGAAAGAATGAGATTCTACTCTAGATGAAGCTACTGTAGCTGTGTGTGCTTACAAAGCTTACATACAACGGGCAAGATAAACGGCTTCCTCCAGAATCCTTTACTGAACGTATGTGAAGAACCAAACAAAAAGAAAAGTGAAAAGCAGATTAGTATTCCTCAGCAGTTCACCTGACATGTTGAAAATGTATACATCTATACATTTAGCCACCAAAATGGAAATCATAAGAAAAGTGGAGGCTGTCCATTCCATTTCCAAAATGGGGTGCATTTTGGAAAAAGTTTTCAGGTGGTTTCCAGAAGATTCAAAATGTTTTTGTTTACTTACTCAAGGCTTACCTCGCCTGGTGGTTTCATTTCACACGTGCATCTTGTTAATTGTGAATAAAAAGTTTGTTGCAACATCATGAACTCTGTGTGTGTGTGTGTGTGTGTGTGTATGCGTGCATGTAGAAACCTATCCCTTTTCTTCCCATGTTATTTCTACCTCTGCCTCCAAAGTTTCTGTTAAAGAAATAAAATCCAGGAGCACATCTGCTTAGTGAACCAAGGTATATCTGTAATATCAGGTGTCCATTTTAAAAACACAAATTGATAACAAGGGGTACAACTGGAAAAAAAAATATGTACAAGCCTTCTCTGTTCAGAGGGGGAAAGATGTACAAAAAGGCATCTGTTAGGTAAAGAGCATAAATAAATGTATGCACAATAGAAAATACGTAGAAATGTACAGATGGAAAGGAGGGGAAGCAAAGGCTGGCCACCAGGTGCAAACGAAGGGCGGGCCTGGAATGCTGGTGGAATTTGGAAAAACATAAAGAAGTCAAGTGAGAAAATTTTCTGTATCCTTAATTCTGATCTCTTGTACTCTCCTCACTGGACGTTTTCTAGAATCCTACCTGCCCCTGCCCATGGCATGTGGGTTTGCATGTATGATCTATTTTTTAAAAAATGCAAGGCCTTTGTACCACCAGTCCTCCCCCATATCTTAAATGCCTGTCCGTTAAGAGTGTTATTTTGCTCCTCTGTGACATGTAGATGAAGAAAGACACCTCAAGCGGTACTCTTCTCATAAGATTCAAACGCGTAACACCAGTAGGCCTCCACTTAGTCCTGGGAGATATAATACGGTCCCTCCTCCTTCTCGCAAACAGAGTCTAGCTCTTGCTGTTTCAGGTGGCTCAAAATATGTGCCCGGTTTGTACTTTGAATGTTTAAGAAGCTTAAAACCGTAAAACGTATAATGCAGCTTGAACTTTTTTGTGTTATTTTATCAGCAGAAAGGCGAAGTCTCTGAGGCTCGGCCTTTGGCAGAATGTAAATTCCAGCTTGTAATACCCAGGCTGTATGTTTCAGGAAATAAGTATTAACCTATTAGCATGCAGTTTTCCTTGGAGGAGAGCCATCTTCACACTGAGCCCGTATTCCGCGCCACAAACCTTCCTGTCACTGTTCCGTGTCCACGACCCAGCCTAAGGCAGCCTTTGACGGCTCTCCAGCCATTTCCTGCATTCTGCTTGAGCACTAATTGAAAATTTGGGTGGCCTTGCTTATTTATTTTCATGGAATGTAGTAGGTTATATTTTCATGGCACTTTCTCAGCAGTGCAGCGTTTCAGTTTCAAAATCATTGCAGCATGAGGGAAAGTGTGCTCTCATGTGCAAACACACACACACACACACACACACAGATACCTCATACCTTAGATTCATCTTTACAAGTCTTTCATAATAATGGGAAAGAATAAGTGACTCGTGTCCCTTTTGCTTTTCAGTATTCAAGTCATTTCGGCCGGCATGGTGGAAATCATTTGTCAACGTGAATTTCAAATAATGTACATGGGGGAATTATTGAGGCTGGAGCAGAGTTTGGGAGTAACTTACTACTCATGATAAATTTCTTTTTGCAGTAACTAAATTATTTGCACTAGTTTAGCAACCAAGGAATAACTAAGTTACTTTATAAGTATTATGTAAGGAGGAGTAACATCACCTCTTTTATGTTGCAGCTGTAACTGCTTCCAAGTTACTTTGATAGTTATGAGGGCAGCTTCATGGTGTAGGTGTACAAGATCAGTGGCTTACAGCATTCTGATTGAAACAAAAATTAAAATATAACTATTTATCTAGTTTTGGATAGTAAGGAAGTAGTCACTTTAAATAACTGTAGTTAACTACTTGAAATTATAACAGTAACTAATTGTGGTTTTTAAAGTAAAATTTCCAAGCTTTGGGCTCAAGCTAAAAAAATAAAAATAATAGTAGGTAGCAGAAGAGAGTTATTTTTGTCCTTTTTGAGCGCACCCAACCCTACAGGAAGCAATTTAATTCCATTTATTTTGTTGTCATCTTTGCATAAAATATTACAACAGAACTGTGTTTGTCTGGCTGTGTGTGTGTGTGTGTGTGTGTCCAGGTCAAAAGCACCTCTCTCCTATAACTGTTTCCAGTCTTAAAAGAGGGTACACTGGGAACACCTTGCAAACTTTTAAAAAGTTTAGTAATTGATATTTTTAATCAAGTACAATCATTCCTTCACATTCGCTAGGGTTAGGGGCACAGGAGCCCCACCAAAGTGAAAAAACCGTGAATAACTGTAGACCCTCCCAAATTATAGTTAATATACAAAAATGTGTGATCACCTTATTCAACCCACCATGGATTCCTTTGAGGCATCAGGGTTCCTTCACAAGGCAGAAGTGGGGGGCTGGTGGGGCTTACTGCCACCTCCACTGCTGCCCCACACCATTTTTAAGGGGGACTTACAAGCCTCGTTTGCAGTTTCTCAGTCTTATTAAAAATGGCATAGGGAGACAGCAGAGGTGACAGCAAATAATCTGTGAATAATCAAACCTGCAAATCTGGAGGGCTGACTGTAAATTGCCAAATAAATTTCTTTCTCTCTTCTTCTGTTTTTGTATATATTTAAGAGTGGCAACAATCCTAGCTGAGGACATTGTACTATCCCAGAGAATTTCTAAAAGCTCTTTAAGTCCACAAGGTCCATATTGGTGTAAAACCATCTTTACTATATACAAAGGATGGATTTCAAGTACATTTTAAAAAAAAACTTCCATCACTTCCCAGTTTCTCTCCCCTCCACCTTAGCATTCTTTGCAATTTAATCTTATTATTTTGCTTTTTGTTAAACAATCCTGCCATTTTATATTAAATAATTTTACTGTATTACAATATTTAAACACAAATGGAGCATTGCTATCGCTACACCATGTGCTAAACACTTTTTTTAAAAAAACTTTCCTAGTATCTGAACAAGGGATGTAAATTTTCTCTTATTGTTTTCCTGCATGAACTAAACATTCTTTTTAAAAAAAAATCCCCCCAAATTTTTGTGTTTTTTAAATGGTTTTTTTCTTCCACATTTGGGTTTGTTTTTTCCAAACTTCACCAAAAAATTTTTGGCTCAAAACCATTGCATTTTGTACAAAATATAACTTTTTGTACAAAATCTTGTATTTTGCATATGTTGTATTGTGCAAAAATTGTGCAAAATATGTTATGTGCAAAAAAAAAAATCAAAAAGGTGCTTTTTTCACTCTTGTGCAGGGGCAAACAAATTTGTGGCTGTTCTCTCCCCCCCACCAATGGATTATCTCAGAGTCTGAAGGCACCCTTTCTCATTGAAGCCAAAAAAAATCCTGAAAATATTCCTTAAATGCTATGATTTCAAGTTTGAGTCTAAAGAGGCTGCTGAGAGCAACTCCTTCTGTAATGAGTATTTTCTTTGCAATGCTTTCCTAACTGGAAGGCACACTGTTCGTTGCTCCTCCAGCGCTCTAACATGTTACATCAGCATATCCTTCCACGGTCCTGGTTTGCCAGAGACAGTCCCAATTAATCTTCTGTCATCATTTAAAATGTCCCAGCTGCATTTAAACGGTCCCTATTGTTCTCTCCTCTTCCCACTTTCCCCTTTTGTCCTCAGTTTACTTCTGTTGGTACAAACAGAGTTCAGAGTGCAAAAGTAGTTTGTAGTCAGTCTACTCAGCATAGAGAAAGGAGAGGAGGGAACCGAATCCTGCCTTTCCCTGTAGACTCAGGCAAAAGCAAACTGCTGCAGCCTCTCTTAGCTTGCGTGCTCTTCCTTATTATAAAAATAGCTTTTCTCCTCTTGACCCCACTATGATGTTGTTTGGCCCTCACATCCTAGTTTTCATCTGTGAAAAGTTGGAGGATATGATAACCCCATCTGGCAATCCCAGTGAAAGGAGACCCACTCAATCAAAGGAATTTACGTAAATGTTGATTTGCCATGGTCCAATTGATTCAGGGAATCTTCTCTAGCTGGGACCTACAATTAGACATAGGTCTGAGTCTTTGCCAACACAGAGGAGGTTAAAAATGTGAAAAGCGTTAGTATAACCTATATATACAGGTGATCTTGCTGTTTGTGTGTTAAGTTTTGATGACTTAATTGTGATATTGAATTTGCCCTTTGCTTGCTGGATTCCTCACTTTTATTTGAATATATTAATTCTTTATAACATGCCTTTTTGCTCCTCCAGATTTCCTTCAAATGGGATGTAATTTGACAAGTAATGTTTATTATCGTGAACTGTTTCAGACACAACGTGCTGTGGAAAAGCAGGATATAAATAAACTAACTACCTAAAGATCACAGAAGTGTAATTTTTTAAGAAGAAAGAAAGGTCTTAAGGGGAGGCTAGGGAGGGCAGAAAAATACATTCAGTTCTCCTTTTAATCTGAACAAGACTAATTTCACACTTTTGAAACAATAAGTGAGCCAGCACTCAGTTATCCTTAGAAATTCACACCTCTGACTTTTGAAGTAGGGTCCTCTAATTTTAAACAATACATATACTAACGGAACATACATGCAAATTGAAGAAAAGCTAGAGCAAATAACTTTCAAAGGTGTATTAAGATTGCTTAATAATTTCTATGCTAAGCACAGTTATATAAAAATGCATGTATTAAGAGAACTGCACACTGAAATGTATATGGATTTTCATGTACAAACCCTAGGGCTTTTCTGCACAAACCTAAATTAAATTTGAGTTTGGAATGGACCAAACTATAAGAATGACAAAGGAAAAAAAACTGACTGATTTGTCTAGTCTTAGTTGTGGCACAGAATATTTCAAATCTGCTTATTATTGCACTTCCACAACCCCAACAGTGTGCAAAGCCTTCATGCAACTCCATGAAGAGGAGTGGAGTTTTTCAGGGGGTTTTTCCTCATGTTTGCAGCCAAATGGTAGAAAAGTTTTACCTCCTTCCATTCTTTGTATAAAAACCAAAAATCAAAGGTGGGTAATACCCAGACTATCAAATTTAGGCAATACTAGCAAGAGTATATTTTTAAAAATCATAATTGAGTAATAACAGACCACTAAAAAGCCAAACAAAAGTGGTACAAAAAGAGTTTGGAAATCCCAAATATGAATATCTGGATGATATTCATGTCCAGATTTGTATATCACCTTTTGTGAGAAGCCATCTCTTCCCTAAATTATAATTTGAAAGCTGTGATCACACACTATGGCTGAATACCTTATTTATTTATTAAAATATTCATATTCCATTTTACAGTATATCATCCAACAGCGGTGTACAATATGATCAGCCCTATTTGTCTCCAACCTACAAAATGAAAGCTATGTTTCTCCTTCTTCACTGCCTTTTAATCCTGCTCTCTTCAAAAAAATTGCTTTGGTGGATCTGCCCGTAGGCTACACAATCCAGTGTTTTCCTACTCCTTATGCTACTTTCTCCTTCCAACCAAAAAAGACATATTTTGCATGGTTTGGCAGTAACTAGTCAGAAACAAGTACCTATGTGTAATTAATTTATTTTACATTATGATGGTAACATAATGAGAGGTGGAATCCAGATTTATTAATTTTTCTGAAGAATTTTTCCTGTGACCACTACCACATTTGGGACTGCCAAATTAATCAGTCTGGGAATGTAAAAGAACAGAAGCTGTTATCTGACAACTGTTTTTCTTATGCATAGCTAACGAAAAACACAAGAACCCCCTTCAAGTCTGGATTAAGCCATATTGTTCAAAGCAGAGCTTTGAATGGAGAAAAAAAACTGCCCTCATTTTGACAAACATGAGACTCATTTCTAGGAGATTAATGCTACCTGTGTGCTTGCTATGTAAAGTGTGGTTTGCTATGCACAGTGATTTTCTGTGTGATGTGTTATGTAAAATTCTATTTCCGTTTGCCTCAAATTCACTTGCCCATTTCCCGTTTGGTGTAGAATCGAAAACAATATGTAGAAGGTATTTTTCAGAAGCAGTGCTTGAACTGAGCCAACTTACAGCACAGAGATGAACAACATTCTTGCCTGATCTGTGGAAGATAATATTTAGTATTTTTAGCTGTACAGAGCAATATGAACAATTTTGAGAGATTAGTTTAGTTTCCAAAAACAATGGCTCTGGGTCAGCAGTGCATAGATTCTCCAGATAAGTCATTAAAAGAGTGGGGGAAGAGGGGGAGGAAATATTGCAGCACTGTAGACGACAAGATAAATTTGTGTGAGAACTGTGCATGCTATTCAGGCTTTTTAAAAAGCCTGCCTTCTTCAGTGTGGTGGATAAATTAACTGTGCATCTTTCCTGATTTGCATTTTATTTTCTTGATGATCGAATCCTCTCCCCCCCCCGCCCCACCGCCCCCCCCCCCCAAAGTAAAGACTATATACTCCTATGGTCGTGCAAAGTGAAGACATGACTTTACTGTAGCCATTCATTCCTTTGTTTCCCCTAACGCTGGAGCAAGCAAACATCACGTGCAGTGATTTGGAGACAGAGGTTGACTAGTGGAGAGTGAAGAAGGCGGAGTGGGCAGAGAAAGGAAGAGACTACCTGGCAATCCTGAAAACTCTACCTAGTTTGATCTTGGGCTTCACCCAAGAGCTGCAGTTAACTGACCACCTCCATGTAGCCTTGGCCCTTCATAGGAAAAAGATACCCCTGCCCTGCTGGAAGGTGCTGGAAGGTGCTTCCCCTGCAAGTATTCATGACTACAAGGGCAATGCTTGTCCATGACGGCTCCTGCTTTAGCCTTCTGACTTTGGTGATGCAGCATCTTAAATATGGAAAACTTGCTATACTCTCTGGAACAGCACCAAGGATCAGGACAAATAGCATAAGGCCATCAGTTCCTACCAAATCTTTTCTCAAGAGCTTAGATGTTCTGTGACAGTGTGACTGCATATGTAAAATGAATCACTTTTGGGGTCAGGTGATTGATTAGGAAAGAGATGTTGAAGTCATGGCAAAAGCTAAAAGAAAATGTTGACTGAGAGGGTAACAGCTCCGAAGAATGCTAATTTTCTATTAGACATTATTGAAGAGGAAATCTACTATATAAAAGTCAATGTTTGTCTGTGAGTTTGTCTGCGTCAGGCAGGCCGAAGACCTCATACGATTGGCTACGCGAGGCAAGAAGCCCTCATGATTGGCTGGCTGTGAAGATTCTATGGAATCCTGGGGTTGGCAGTTCAGGGAGGGGCCTTTAGAATTCTCAGCCAGAGAGCTCAGGCCAGTTGCTATGGAGATGAGGCCTAGCAGCAAAGAGGAGGGTGATATATTCCCTTAGGAACCCAACCTCTGTATATTAATAACTCTGAATACAGATTAGATTGGGGAATACGGGTAAATGTCACAGGTACTGGACACAGGATCTCAAATCTGTATATTTCAACTGCATCTAACTCCTAAGGTAAGGTAATCCCTAAGGTATTTCTAACAAGTATTACCTATGAGAAAATAAAATCTCAGGCAATGCTGGGTTTGTAAGGCAGTTATACATCTCTATGCTGTGGAACACTGTGTCAAGTTATGCTTGCCACACTGCAAACAAATATTGAGGAGCTGGAAAAGGTGCAGAAAAGAGCAACCAAGGAATTCTCTAATTTAAATTTCCAATTTGGCAGTTGAAAATTAAATCTGGACTTCAAGCAGTTCAACTGCAGACATGCCTTCGGTATCATTTCCAAGTTAAGTTCATACATGATCTTTCGTCTTCTTCATACAAGCTGCCCTAACTTCCCCAATATATGCAGACAGGGTAGAGGATGAATGTGTGAAGCAGGCACTTATATCATTGCTACAGATGGCAGGTGTAACAGTCTTCTCAGCATCTGAAGGATTTCCTACTGTAATCATGAAATTATCTGCCAGCTACATGCATGAAATTCGACATTTTGCTACTTGATCATATACCAAAGGACTACCATACTTTGAAAAACCACCTGTAATTAGAGAAAACCTTGCAACAATGAGTAATTAAATGGGAAAAACTGGGGCCTTAAATTGAGACCACTACTGTGTGGTATAGTGGTTTGAGCACTGGACTATGGACCCTATAGTTCCCTCTCTGCCATGAAAACCCATTGGGTGATCTTGGGCACATCAGCCCCCATAAAACCCTGTGATGGGTTCGTCTTTGGGTTGCCGTAAGTTGGAAATGATTTGAAGGAACAGCACGCAATTACAACTGGAACTTTTGAGGCTGGTAGTACACCAGGAGATTAGATCATTTGCAGTAGGGCTTAGCACCAGAACTGATTTCAGATGCTTACAATCATTCCTGAAATCTGTGATGTAATAAAAATAATGCTTCTGAGCATGTACCCAGTATCGTCCTCTCAGAGTTGTCAGCAGATCAGTACTATCCCACACCCTGATACTTCAGGACCCAAAACTAACACTATTTCCGCACTACCCACTTATAGCGCGATGATTCCCCTTTCAACATCCTATGGAATCCTGGGGTTTGCAGTTTAGGGAGGGGCCAGCCGCCCCCTCCCTAAACTGCAAACCCCAGGATTCCATAGGATGTTGAAAGGGGAATCATCGCGCTATAAGAGGGTAGCACGGAAATGGTCTAAGGCTAAGGATGGTCCCTGGTTAATCCTGGAGCAGTGATAGTAATGTTGCAGGCAGTGGGCCCTGGAGATGCCATTAAGCATGATGTATTATGACCCTGGACAGCAGAGTTCAGTTCCCTGTTTGGCCACCGAAACCCACTGGGTGACCCCAGGTGCATCACATACTCTCAGCCCCAGGAAACCCCCACAGATCCACCACAGATTCACCATAAATCGGAAATGACTTGAAGGCGCACAACGACAACAATTAAGTATTAACCTACAGTTATTCAGGGTGTACCATTTATTTTTTTTTACAAAAAAGTTTAACAAATGAGGGAAAAAAAATCTCTAGTTAGGAATCAACATTTCTAGGCTGTGCTTTGAACAGAAAAAAAACAAAACCCTAAACTATCTTCAGCTATGTTTTAAATATTTTGCAAGCACTAGCTTTAGCAACATATTGAAGTTGCAGTTCAGCCAAGAATGCTTTTCAGTCCAAAGAATCCACATTCTGATCATGATCATGATAATCTGAGAGGGCAACAGAGACTACTATGGACAAATCCTATCTAAGCATATCTACTAAGAGGTAAGCCCTCAGAAACATAGGCCATTTTCTGCACTACACTGTTATAGTGCTATTATCCCACTTTCAACATCTGGTGGAAGTCTGGGGTTTGTAGTTTACTGAGGCCAAAGAACTCTCTGGCTAAGAAATCTAAAGGCCCCTCCCTAATCTGCAAAACCCAGGATTCCATAGGATGTCATAAGTGGAATAATAGCACTACAACAGTGTAGTGCAAAAATGGCCATAGTCAGAAGAACTGGGAAAGAAGGGGGTTGAGAGGGGATTAAAAACCTGGCAAAGAGGAAGAAGATGATTATAGCCAGGGATTTGGGGAAGCAGGAAGAGATAGGACAAAAAGCAGAGAGAGAAGAAGTGAAGATGTTTAGCCTGGATATTTGGAGAGAGGGAGGGGAGAGAAAGAGACAGAAGCAAAATCAGGAATTAAAAAGGAAGAATCAAGTGCCTAAGCAAAACTGAACAAGACACACATGGGTACCAGGCTTTTTGTTGACAACTGTGCAGTCTGCATGAGGCCTCAGAAAGGAATTGCCCTGTGGTTTCATCCATTTCAGTTGGTGAGGAAAGTGGAAACCTTACTGGAAAAGTGAATGAAATGGGAAGAAGCTGCAAAGCCAGCAACTGTTTTATCTTATTCACTAATTCCATCTGAAATAACTCAGTACAGTTGGCCATCCACATTTGTGGGTCTAATTATTTGCTGCCTCCTCTGCTGCTGCCCTATGCCAGTTTTAATAGGGACTGCAAGCCTCATGGGACTGAGAATGAGGTTTCTAAGTCCTTATTGAAAATGGCGTAGGGCAGCAGTGGAGATGGCAGCAAGCCCCATAGACTGCCCACTTCTGCCTTGTGAAGGAACCCTGATGCCTTGAAGGCATCCACGGTGGGTTGAATACGCTGATCATACATCTTTTGTGTGTGTTAAATATAGTTGGGAGAGCTAGAGTTATTTGCAGTTTCCACTTTCATAGGGGTCCTGCACTCCAACCCCAGAGAATGTGGAGGAATGATTGTATTTTCCTACACCAATCACTCCCACTTGATACCAGCAGTGTTTTTGAAAGACTGTGAGAGGAGGAAAAGGAAGGGGAGGAGGTGGCCAAGCAGACCTTCTGAAGAGCTTCTTTGAAGCTGTCTGCAGCAGTGGGATTCAGCAATAGACAGTGAAAAACTATTTCCAAGGCAGTACTTTTAACATGAGTTTTCTCCTTGGAAGTCCAATGGAGTGGGGCCAGGCCCTCATACTCGAAGCTAGGCCCTGGCATCTGAGAATCCTATTTCTTCTCATCACTAGGCAGCCATAGCCAGTTCCCCTAAGATGACTGAACAATTTTACCAGATTAGGGGATGTAAAAAGCATCTCGTCATCATGACTCTTCCTTCTGCTATATGCCAGCCTGTATTTGCAGAAAGGGTGATGTGACATGGCTTTAATCATAAAAACCATGACCCTTGCAATACACAAAATCTCTATTTTTCCTTTAAAAAAAGAAAGGTCGTAAATCACTGTATAAAATCCAGTGTTCAGAAAACGTGACTATAGTGATTCTGTTGATGGCAGTCTAATTTTGGGACTGTGTATCTCTGGGGGCTTGTGACATGAAACTAGACGCAACATATTTATCCATTCTTTATTAAAAAGCATAGCCAAAACATTTCACTATGAGAAAACCACCCAGCCGATTCTGTATTTGCTCAGAATTGCCTTGTCACTTTGAGCTTCCAAGAAGCAGCTCCCTGGAAATTAGTTTTTTTTCCCATGGTTTGATAAACCCATTTTTCTGTTCCTATCTATGACCATCCTGCTTTCTGAGCTCTACTAAAGGTTGTGTATATTTTCACTGGGATATGTCTTTAATATTGCATTTAATATGATCTTTCCTTTTGTATGTAACAGGATGGGTTGATTTACAGAAAGGCAACTGAAACTGATTTTAATCACAATAAAAACAAATGGTTTTCTTTAAAAATATAAACAACATCTTCAGCAAATGGTTTTATATCACTAAAGAATCATTTGCTTTCATCATCCCCATTTAGCTTTTAATCAAAATATTCTATGCGGGCAAATGTTGGTGTGTGAGCAAAAGCAAATACCGTAAATTATATTTGTACACGCATAGAGGATTGCTTGTGCCGGACTGCTATCCTATTTTCCTTCAAACTCTGTATACATACACTGGCTCAGGTTACACAAGATAGTGCAGCTTTGGTATGCTGTCTCTAGAAATATCAACAAAACAGCATCAGAATGACAGTAAAAAAAAAAAACCTTCATAAAAAGTCACAGTTCCACATTTACAACCACCATTATGGGATTCCATTGTTACAAGAAACAGCATGCCTGATAAATGTATAATATAAACATGGTTCCCAAATCTTACTCTGGAAAATTTGTTTATATGCAGGGCATTTGGTGACTTCCATGTCAGTTGGTGGTGAATTAGATCTGGGCTTTAATCTAAAACTCCCTACTCCCAGAGTAAAGTCATTTCCTTGGAGAGTTCCTTTAAAGCTGAGCCTAAAGCCAAGGTGACGCCGCTTGCCACCATTGGTTATACATACTGCTTTAGAGAATCCACTTCCTGCATGCACATAGCATAGTACTAGCATAGAATGAAGCTTTTTAAAAGACAGGCTTTTGACTAGTAGTGCAGGAGCTGCATAGCCATCCTGCAACTGACATTCCTGGCAGCCAACACCCTTGCTGTCTAGGCGTTTGATGTGTGAGAAGGGATTCAATGTCTATACCAACACAACAGAGAAGTTACATTTGAGGACTACAACCCCTGGAATGCCAAGGCCAACATGGCCTGTTTTCTCTTATGCATATAGATGAATTGGGGTCAAACAATGAGAAAGACTATATTCTGCCATAAGAGCCTATCAGAGTTTTAAGAACTCTGAGGGTTGATCACCTCTCAGGATCTTTTCACAGTATGCAATTATAACACTATGACCACACTTTAACTACCATGGTTCCGTCCTACAGCATGACAGCCTATAGCACTTGGGTTTCATTGGCAGTCTGCCATCCAACTACTAACCAGGGCTGACCCTGCTTAGCTGCCAAGATCAGTCAAAATCTTGTGCTCACTTCTTTCATATTATACATACTTGGAATCATGCAGCCCTTCAGAAGTGACTGAGCTACAACTCCCAGCATTTCTCACCATTGACTTATGCTGGCTTAAGCCTTTGAGGAGTTGTAGTCCATTACATTTGGAACGCCAGGTGATTCCTACCCCTCTTGTACAGCAAATCTGTGCTTTCATCTTGTCTTGCAAGCAAACTGGCAATGTGACAGCAAATGAGAAGGTCACCAGTTTAGAAGTCTCTCCTCTTGTGTAAGTGCTCCTCATTGCAGTTATTGGATTATTCAAACATATAGAAGTATACTTGTTTCAAGGGGGTAAATATTCATTCTACAAGGCTTAAACGCCTTGAAGGCATTAGATCATGTCTGATCATGGAAGTTAAGCAGGGTTAAGCTTGGTTAGCATTTTGAATGGAGGACTACCAAGGAACATCATGTGCTGTGGGCTGTATTTTAGAGGAAGACAATGGCAAACTACCTCTATTTCTTGCCTGAGAAAACCCTATGAAACTCATACAGTCATCGTTAAGTCAACAGGCGTCTGCAAGGCTCATAAATATCCATTCTGTCCTTCCCAGGTTTACTTGTTACGTATCACACTTTCCCCACATTTTTTGCTTCATCTGTGTCTTCCTTCCTGTCATCGTCTCTGATAAGCACCTTGATCTGAGCCTAAACAATGCTTAATTTTATACCTAACATTGGTAGAGAGCTTTAGAACATTCAAAGCACTTCCTATACATCCATTTAGTGATTATATCCATTCTGCAATGATCTCCATATCAGCAGCAATAGTCCTATCATTAGGCAGAGTGGGGCACCTGTACCATGCAAGTGGCTCTATGTCATGAAAGTACAGCAAATTGCTAACTATTTACTTTGTAATTAATATTTTTACTGCCAGGAACGGAAAGAAATACTGAGGATTTTCTTTCCCCAACTTGGAGAACAATACTATTTTCTGCTCCGCCTCAGGAAGCAAAATGTCTTAGGTTGTCACTGAATATAGTCTCTTAGCAAGAGCTTCTTAGAAGCAAACTTTGAGTCAGACATTTCCTAGCTCATAGCTCAGTTTTTTTGCCCCTATGCTTTATTGTTTTGCCATCAATTTGGCTTTGACTTACATTCGCCCTATGAGTGAGAGACTTTCATGAGCCCTTCTATGCTCCAGTGCCGCTACTGGGTATTCTTTGAATCTCTGTGGAGATATAATCAATGCCCATTAAAAGAGCTAGTGGAAATTCTCACAGAGCTTGAAAAAGTTACTGTGGGGAGGGGGAGGCTCAACCCAAGCCTTAGCCTCAACTACAACAGACCTATTAAATCAATGGGAAATTAGTACGTCAACCCTTATTTAAGTCCCATGGAGTCGGTGTGTCCACTCTCGCTGAGACTGATAATGGGATTTAGACCTTGGAGTACAATACCCAGAACCCTAGCCAGCAAAGCCAAAAGTGATGCTCGCTGAGAGATTCCGATGGGAACTTGAGTTCAAAACAGTAAAGTTTCCAGACTCTGGAGTCTCATAACCTGTGGTGGATAATCATAAAATGGAAGCTCTTGTTAGTTCTCCAGCTGCCACTGTGGTAACGCAGGAGATGGGCAAGCCAGGGTGACGAAAACCGATGACTGTTGCTGGTCTGTGCTTTTCCCTTGGTGTGGATCAGGGAACCCTAAATTCCCTCCAACTCCAAATCCAACAGCACTGGAGACAGCAGCTGGAAAGACAGGAGACAAAGACGACAAGCAGCTTTCTTAAATACACACACACTTTCCCACCCGGCCCCCTCCTTCTCTTCATCCCAGGAACTCAGCTGAGTGACAGCCTCTCTTGAGGTTGCGTGCGAGCGAGTTCAACTGGTGCTGTGTGGTCCGGGTGTGTGTGGTCTCCAGCTTGGCTGAGAGGCTGCTAACAGGGTGGATGAGAGAGAGAGCAACTCTGTTTACTTTAATTTATTTCGGATGCCGGAACTGTGCCCGGAGTTTCTCCTGAGCTTGATTCCACCGTTAGTGGCAGCAATCCCTCACAGCTGCGGCCCAGTCTGAAATATGCGCTGAACTCCTCGACCAAGTGCCTTTCCAGCATCTGCTTCAAGTCCAGTCTGCTAATCCCTTGTGACTCAGAAATCTTAATGGCATCGCTGAGTGCTGTGATTATTTTAGTTTGACTCTGTCAAGATAGGATGTGTGTGTGTGTGTGTGTGTGTGTGTGCACGCGTGCGCATGCTGGTCCTGGAAGATAGACTTTTCTGTGGATTATTTAAAGCAGGAATTAAGATGCTGACAAACATATATATGGTAATTCCTGTAAGATATCTCAAGTGCTTGAGCTGTCCTTTTGGAACAGTTGAAATTGTCATATGCATTCTATTGTTAATTGAGTTGTAGTTTAGGGCTAAGAGCCAGTGGAGCGTAGTGATTAGAGAAGGGATAGGTAACATTTGGAACTCCCTTCTTCCCTCATAATTGGTATGTTGGTTGGGGCTGATGGGAATTGCAGTCCAACAATACTTGGAGGGACACATGTTGCCCATCCCTGGGTTAGAGTGTTAAAATTGCTATTTTGGAAATCCAGGTTCAAATGTCCACTGAGACAAAAAACTCACTGGGTGACTTTAGCCCAGGCACCCTCTCTCAGCCTGACCTACCTCACAGGCTTATTGTGAGGATAAGGTGGGGGAAGATTAGCAAAAATACACAGGCTGCCTTGAAAAGAGACATAAAAATGTAATAATAGGATGTTTATGACATTGATGGAATAAGGGTATTAAAAGATATTAAACTGTGCCATCCCTGATCCATATTTTGACTTTTCTCTCATCCTTTTTTCCTTTTTGCTCACTACTTGTGAATTGGATTTGAGTTTGAAGTACCAACTTTCTGTATTGACTTTATAATTATAGGGATGCTATACTGCTAGTTGGATTAGGCTATTATTGGGGTACTCAAGCAAAGTACAGGTGCTAAGAGTGTTAGTTACCTAGCGATGAGCCTCTTTTACCTCTGTTTAACTTACTTCTGAGTACAGCATTGCACTGTAAAGGAAAAATCCTGAAAATTAACATATCTGTTATTTGCTTATATTTACTTGACGTGAACACTGGTTATGAGAAGACAAATGACCCTTTCATTGTTTCATTAAACTATACATGCTTACCTTTTCATTTTAAATATCTTAGAACTATTTGAGGATTTTAAAAAAACTAAAAATGTAACATTCATGACTGATATCAGAATAACAAGTCTCCTTTCATTATTTAAACAAACACGCATGCACTCTTAATATGACTTGGAATTCCAGCATTGTTTAGCTTATTCATTCCTAGTCCTTCCTGGCTAGCTTGCAGGAATGAGCTTTATATTCATTCTCTAAAGGGCTGTAATATTCATAGCATAAGTGATGTAGTCTGTAGAAAATCTGTGGCTCTAAAGTCTTCCAGAAGGATTAAGAAATACCACTCAGAGATTTTTAGAAATCTGATTTGAGAGCAATTGCTAGCTGATGGCTTCCATTGTCAGTAGGCAGTGAATCTCTCTGGAACTTTGTCTGAACTTTGAATTTTATTTATTAACTTGAGTTATACCACACTTTTCTCAAAGCAGCTTACAATATAAACTAAAACAGAACATGTAAAACAGAACATGTAAAGTACAAAAGAATAAAAAGCATTAAACTATACATCTAATTAAAATACTACTTTGAAGACTTCAATGTTAAAACACTTAAAACAATACTTAAAATACATATTTCATATTAAAAACAGCACACCTAAATGCATATACCACTATTCTGTTCAGTTAAGGTTGAAGGCCTACGTAAACAGGAGAATAGCAGAGAGGAGGCACCCCATATCTCTCTCAGAAGGGTTCCAAAGTCTGGGAGCAGCCAGTGAGAAAGCTTTCCCAGAGGTGCTCATCAGCTGATCCTGGAAGGGTGGTAGGATGAAAAAAAAAAAGCGTTCCCCCAAAGATCATAAAACACAGGCAAGCTCATACAGGGCTATACAGGCTTTCAGACCGTCTGAACTAAGCTGTATAAGACTTCATTTGTCAGAACCAGAACTTCATAGAGTTCCTTCAAAGTTTGGATTAAAACCAAGAGTGGGTTCAATGCCCAATGGCTATGGAAGCCATCCACCACCTCTGTTTGAAAGGTAAGCTCTCTAAATATTATAATTCTTGTCATTTATCCTGCGTACAGATCCATGAACAAGCCACCTTGTCATGTTCTGCTTCTGGTCTATTCCATGGGTCTCTGCTAAGCATTATCTCAAGCATTATGTCTCTCCATCAGAAATGGGAAGAGGGACATCTCAACTGACACTTTATGACTGCTTTCCTCAGCAAAGGAATGTGTAGGGATCTGGAAAGTTACTATTTTAGACTACAGCAACCAGAATTCCCCAGCCAACACAGCCAGTGCCCAACATGGCTAGGGAATTGTGGTTCAAAACTGGTATTTCACTTTTCCACATAAAATAGAGCTTGGCAGGGTGACAAGAATAAAATATATTACCAAATCAATTAAAAATGCAGCAATAAAAAAAGAAACAAACAGTCAAAACTGTTTGTTCAGTCAACAAACCAATACAAAACAAACAAATAAATACCAATGAAAAGTCAGAATAAATATATTTTTGTTTGCTAGTAGAAGGACAACAATGATGGAGCCAATTTACTTTCTCTTGGCAGGGAATTTCCAAACCTGGCAGCAGCCACAGAGAAAGCTTCTTGCATCTTCTACCATATGTGCAACCAGTGACAGTAAGCTTGAGAGAAGGGCATCTTCTGAAGATCTTAAAACTCAGGCTGGCTCAGTTTCGGAGAAAAAGAACTCCTTCAAATAACCTAGGGTGGTCACATGAAAGAGAAGACAGAGCTGGCATATTGTCTGTACTACGAAGGGCAATTTCAGTTTCTAGAATTATGTTTTGTTGCAGAATTCACACAGAATTAGACCTTTAAGATTGACGTTCTATGTGACATTGTCACCAGCAGAGCTGGAAACAGAGTCCCCAACTTTTGGCCTCAGATTTGCTTTTCACAAAATATCCCAAACAAAACCCCAGACAGGTAAGACCAAAAAAAGGTCCCAGCAAATCTATTATATACAGTCAGCCCTTTACATTTGCAGGTTTCACTTTTGCAGATTTGTTTGTTCATGGATTATTTGCCGTCACCTCTGCTGCCTCCCGATGCCATTTTTAATAAGGACTGCAAGCCTCATGAGACTGAGAAACTGCAAATGAGGTTAGTAAGCCCATCTTAAAAATGGTGTGGGTAGCAGTGGAGGTGGCTGTAAGCCCCACCAGCCACCCACTTCTGTCTTGTGAAGAAACCCTGATGCCTCAAAGGAATCCAGGGTGTGTTGAAAATAGTGATTATACTGTTGTGTGTGTTAAAGATGGTTTGGGAGGGCCTAGAGTTATTCACACTTTTTCTGCTTTCACAGGGGTCCTATGCCCCTAACTCTAGCGAATGTGGAGGGATGATTGTATACTTATGTGTAGGTCTAAAAATTTAAAAAATGACCCCCAAAATTAGGTCAACTTATCCATGGGACAAAGTACTGTACCTTAACTCTTATTTTAAAAAAGAACCAGCCCCTTCTCTGAGTAGAGTGGTGAAAGGTGAGAGCTTAGTCCAACACCATTTCCCCATCCAAGTATTCAAAAAGGCCCAAAGTAGCACCGCAGCAGAGAGATTGCGAGTGCCATCCTCTAAAGCTGAGAGTATGTGACTGGCTCAGGGTCATTCAGTGGGTTTCCACTGCTGAGAGATTCAAGCCATCATCTCTCAGAGTCCCAGTCCAACATTTTAATCACTATAACACAGTGGCTCTTGGGTGTAATTAGTTTCTTGTGCAATTTGAATGGCCTAAAAGTCATAAATTTAATAAAAAGCAATTAACTGATTGACAATATTAATGAAAAACACAGGGTTCCAACAACATTATAAAGCATTTGTTGCCTAAGCTTTGGAGCTTTTAAAAAAGCCTGTCATATGAGTTTACAATTTTGCTGAGAATGGACACAGATCCAAAATCTTTTTTTTTTAAGGAAAGGAAATAAAAAACCAACAAAAAGACTCACCTATAATACTTTTGAATTTTTACTTCATGCTCACCATTCCAGTGAGGATTTTTTATAGTGCTCTGCAATAAGCATGGAAATTGTTGAATAAAAATATTAGATTTTGGAAGGCTCAGCATTTTTATTACATGTATCCATATTGTAATGGAAATAAGTAGTGTGTGCCAGTTTCTGAAATCCAATAAAGCGTGCTCCAACATTTTCTAATATTGCTGTCTAGTGTAGTCTTAATTTCATGGGCATCACCTGAATGCTTTGGCATTATAGACTAAAACAGAAGGGGAACTTGTGGAAAAAACTGGGGGAAATGCATCTCTAGTACATCTGTTTACATCAATATTGCTTTTCTCAGCAACCATTTAGTTTGAACCTCTAGTTTGACTTTGGGACTATTAATGCTCTTCCAAAATTATCCATAATCTATTACTGTTACCCATTTTGGTGTAATCTGTGAATTAGTTCTCCCACTGACATTCCAAATCCAGAAATAATTCTCCCACTGACAATCCAAATCCAAATTAGGAGACTGCGTTCTTTGCTAGGCAGATGTCTGAGCACTGGATTATTGCACTAACATTAAAAAAACTAAAATAACAACCACAGATGATTTACATAACCTTAAAGTAGACAATGAAGACACTGAAATAGTTCAAGATTCTGCATACCTTGGCTCAGTCATTACCCCGGAATGGAGACTGCAGTCAAGAAATCAGAAGACTAGGACAGGCAGCTATGAAGGACCTAGTCAAGATCCTGGAAGTGTAAAGCTGTATCAATGAATACTAAAGTTAGGATTGCCCATGCTAATGTATTTCCAACTTCTGTGTATGGTTGTGAAAGCTGGACAAGGAAAAAAGGTGACAGGAAGAAAATCAATTCATTTGAAATGTGGTGCTGGAAAAGAGTTCTATGGATAGCCTAGGCCATTTCCACACTACATTTTTATAGTGCTATTATTCCACTTTCAACATCCTATGGAATCCTGGGGTTTGTAGTTCAGGGAGGGGCATTTAGAACTCACAGCCAAGGAGCTCTTTGGCCTCAGTAAACTACAAATCTCTGAATTCCACAAGATGTTGATAGTGGAATAATAGCAAATAACAGTGTACTGCAGAAATGGCCCTATACTGCTACAAAGACAAATAAATAGGTCCTAGAGCAAATCAAGCCTGAACTCTCCCCTAGAAGCCGACATGACTTCGGCCATATCATGAGAGGACATGGCTCACTAGAAAAGATAATAATGCTTGGTAAGGTAGAAGACAGCAGGAAAAAAGGAAGACTGTAGTACAGATGGATAGACTCAAGGAAGACAGGTCCCTGAATCTGCAAAACTTGAGCAGGGCAGTTGCGGAGAGGGTGACTTGGAGAGTTCTCATCCATTGTGATGCCATAATTTAGTTGACTTGAAGGCAGTTAACAACAAAACTGCAGCAACCTATGAGGACGTATCCAAGTATACAGTATTCAAGGGGATACAGTAAAATTTCCACAAAGTGTAGGACTCAGCATTCTACCAACCATATTTTGCTCTTTAAAAATTCTGCCTGATCTGTCAAACTTTCCTCTCTCTTAATTGTGTGCAATGCAGGATACTCCAACTTTATTATGGCAGGATGTCATTATAAGAAGGGCCTGTTTCATCAGAAGAATGCTAGAGAGGTGATGAAGATGGGTCTGCATGCATTCAGGGGAGGAAGAAAACACAGGCACTTGAGTGTTTTTTTTAATGAGTTAATGCATATTGAAATGAAAAAATCCCACACATTTCTTAAACCTTTGTATTAAGCAACATTCAATTACAAGAAGTCACCAAGCCTATATATGAGCCAATAATGATTGTTGTCAATTGCCCACTTTACATTACTATTTGGAATGCAATCACTAGGGGTGTATCCAATATTTTTCTCATGCAAGAAATTAATAAATGTGCATGCATGTGTACAACTAATGAAGCTGAAGTATTAAGGAATGAGTGCAGACTCCAATAGTCCATAAAGAGAATGTATAGGGTATCTAGTTACACGGGACAGTATTTTTATATATTTTATAGGAAATGTTAGGGAACAGTTGCTAGTGTGTTAGGACATCAGAAAACTGTCTAGAACACAGAGCAAAAACATTCCTCTTGCTATACAATACCCACATCTCTTGTTTACTATACAACTTCTAGGTAAATCTTCCAGTTCCAGTCAGTGTGCTTGCAGAAATAGTGGCCAAATAACTCATTATAAAGTGGCTGGGTAAGGCTTACAGTAAAACTTGACTAGCAGGCCTGTGGCATGTCTGATCTGTTAAAGCTTGAGCAGCCATCATACAGGCGGAAGAATTCTGAGAGTTACAGAATAAAAAGTAACTTCTTCAAATTCTTCCCCAAAATACATGGCAGATGATTTCCAGAATAAAGTCAGAAATTGGGAAAGTCTCTTTTTGGGACTATGGTTCCGTTGGAAATTCTTACTTTTTTCTAACAACATCCTCCCAGGATGCAGTTACTACTTTTCCAGTCTGTGATTACAGTAGACTAACAGAAGGCTTTAGAATGAGATTATAAAACAATTTCACACCTCCAAAAATCCCTATCTAAATGCATTTTGAAGCAAGCACGTACAATTACACAGTGAAACTAAACAGTATAAATACAGGAACTCTTTCTTCTTAATTTTGTTCTTGCTTGTGTCTTTGCATTACACTTGGCCAGATTTTCCTGGCATCATACTGGCACCATCACAGTGATCTAAGAAGTAAACCTTCAGTCAGGCATAACTTCAAGTGCAACATCACGTATTGAGTCAGTAACAAGAGTGTTAAGTTTGTGCAAGGCCAAGGTGTTCATAGTTTTACTCACTTTCACAATCTGAGTTCAACTGACCAAGTATCTGTCAGAAGCATCATGACACCCCACAATTCACTGAATTTATATTCCAGCAACCATGCATCCCATGACAGAAATCAACTCATTTTGTGTAACTGGTGAAGCACACGTTGGCAATACCTTTAGCTATAGATCTTAATTATGTATCTTGCTCAACTGCATAACAAGCAAGAGCAACGAACAATCCTTCACCTTGATCTGTGGTCACATTATTTATAGAAAAGAAGTTCATACTTTTTCTAGGAACGCTATACATTCAACTCTTTTGGTGAAATAATACCTTTTTTTAAAAAAAAAAAATGCCTCAGAAATGTTAATGTCTTTCCTGAAAACTCACTTCTGCTTACACTCTTCCTCGGCCCATCCCACCACAGGGTTTGGACAGGCAATGCATGGAAAAACTCCACTGATGCTACAGAGAAATTTTTCCATTATTAAGATACAACAATTTCCCCACTCTAATATGCCAGGAACCAGTACCATAGTAGTGACATGTTTTCATATTTGCACCGTTTTCTCCAAACTTGCAGTTTCTCAGACCAGTCCATGGACCACCCGTCAGGAGTACCGCTGGTCTGGACTACCGCACACAGTTTCTCCAGCTGAGATGGCCTTTCTCTCACTGGCTGTGGACGATCACACAGATGGGGAACCTGACAAGAGAAGAGTTAATACAAATAGCCTTATACCACCCTTAGCTAAGCCTGTTCCGTCAGTGCACCCGGGCTCCTTCCTAGTCGCGTCTTTCTTCACGCGCACAAGACGGGCGTGAGGACGCGAAACGGTCTCCACACAATCAAGGCGAGCCCATCACGCGTCGACAGAACACGCTTACCTAGCCCATTTCTGCACTACACTGGTATAGCGCTATTATCCCACTTTTCAACATCCTACGGAATCCCGGGATTTGCAGCTTAGGGAGTGATAGCACTGTAACCGTGTAGTGTGAAAAATGGCCCTAAAGTCTGCATGGGGTTTAACTGATTCTAGTATCTGTCTCAATTATAACAGTTAAGTAATGCCCAACGCTTTCTTATAAAGCTCTTCTATCCCTGGATCAGGGTTCTAATCAAACGTAACAGAACTGTATTCAAACACTGGACCTCAAACAAAAGATAACGATTGAGCAATTCGTTATCATCCAACTAAAAACCAAACGCACCCACTCGTAAACCCTCAACACTCCGAACTCTTCCGGGAACCGGCATTTTATACCATCTCGCCCTCATCTACTCCTCATTCCTCCTTGAAGAGAGGAAACTCCTCCTTCTCATTGGCTCGGGATCTCTGAATGACAGCTCTGGCTCAGCCAACCAGGATTTACTTCGCGTTCTTCCCCAGACGACAGAGCCTCGCCGAATTCTCCGCCTCCTCCACCGTCACGTGTCCTCCCTCCGCCGCTTTGCTGGGCCTGGCTGGTCCTCCCCGCGCCCCGCCCTCCCCCTGCGCTTCCCGCGGCCTGGGGCTTCTCCCTCCTTCCGCCGCCAGTCGCGCGTCCGGCGCTAGGTAGGATCGTTTGGTTGGCCGTCGAGGCGGCGGGGGGAGGGAGGCAAGAGGAGGGAAGGGCTCCCCTACTCGCGCGGTGGCCGCCGCTCTCGCCGGCGGAGAGCCCGGCCTGGTCGCGCCGGTGCCGGCATTTTATTCCATTTTCTTAAGGGGAGGGGACCAGCACCCACCCCTCACCCTCCCCTTAAGTTACTAAGCGAGCGGGTGCGACCCCGCACCCCTTAACCGTCTTTAAAAATACGTGCACACTATATCCCGGCTAAGCCCCGCGGCTGGTTGGCCAGAGGCTTCCCGTCCGTCAGGCCTGGATGTGGGCGCTGGAGATAACGAAGCCCAACATATAGTAATTAATGGAGACTGGCTGAGAGGGTGTTAGACCCGCCAGCAAAGCCCAGTTCCGCGTATGTGCTCTCCACCCTTCCAAAATCCCGCTGGTTTGCTTCGGTGCAGTGGTCTGTGTGGTTGAAGATGTGGTGGAAGGATTAAATGGCCCCCTCCTGGTTTCCTGGGTGTTGTCATTTCAGATGACAGATCTGTGTCTGTTCAGGTTGCCTCCCTCTTCTGACCCCTGGAAGGGCAGTGCGGTGGGCAGTGCTCTCCTCCCGTGTTGTCTGAATGCCTCTTTCCGAGAGAGCCGGCAGCAAAGCAAACACCCTTACAGAGTAATGCTTTCCTACATCCATTGGAGTGGATGATAGTAGAATAAATAGGCTTCTCTTGATTACCACGTTCTACAAGGGCTGTGGGTTGAAATGCGTGGGAACGGTGTCACAGGAATCAAGACAGAAATATATATATGTATATAGATAGATAAACACATATGTGTACATACACACACCAACTACATGAAACTGGTAATTCAAACAGATGGTATTAGCTGTGCAGTGACCCTGTACACTCCAGAGGCTACATTGCGGGATTGCCACGACACACCTGATCAAAATCTAAGAGAAATGATTTCACCTCTGTGATGTTTAAGATCTTTCCTCACTTTGTATTTTATCAATGTTGGCTATGCCAGCTAACATTATTTCGGAAGCATTTGCAAGTGAGCCTTTTCCATTTCTTGCTGCAATTGCTACTGTGCAGATCTTTTACATATCATATGTGTTTGCTAATTCAGGCTGCAGAGTATCTGAATCTTTCATCAAAGAAGAAACAGTTATGGCTCACACACGCAAGCCCCCTCTTGTGACAGGTATTTCTCCCAATGAAGGCATTTCATGGACAAAGGTCACAATTCGAGGAGAAAACTTGGGATTGGGCCCAACAGATCTGATCGGTAAGTCAAGAAAGCTGTTTTAAATTGTGGTGAGGATAGTATGCATCCAGCGGAGATTACTCAGAAATGTTCTTGATAATTCTGTTTTACTATAAAAATATTTGAAAGACAATATAAAGCTTTTCCCCCTTCGTGAAGTTCAAGCAGTGACACAGAACTTATGGAGGCTAGGGCAGTATTTAAACAATAAATATTTCAGTCATTTAAATGCTAGCGCAGTTAATATTTACGCTTATGAGGAGAAATAAGGAACTAATTTTGTGAGAGGTAACACTAATTGTATTTTGTTCGTGCTATTCTGTGATAAATGTGAGTCTGAGCAATATTCGAGATGTAATAGCCGCTTAATATCTGTTACAAAGAGTGTCTCCACAGCATACAGCTTTTGGCTCAAATTCCTAATTAGCACTCGAGGAGAGTCAATTCTGTGAAGATACGTCAGAGGGGAGGAGACTATCTGTTAATGCTTTCTTTCATCTAGCAGCTTTTCATAATGTGGACTTCATGAGTTCACTTAGCAAATTTCTACTTTTTACTTCATGTGTGCATGTAGATCTGTAGTTGGTTGTTTAGGGGTAGTTGCTACAAATAGCTTATTCCAGTATGAAATTGGTGATTTCATTTACAGTGGGTTTACTAGAATGCCAGTGTTTTCTAGAATTCTGAAATTTATTTGTCCCTTCTGAACTTGCTGTTCCACAGATGTCGAGAATTGTGTATGCAGTGTGAGCAGTTTGTTATTGCATGTAAGGATCTATAGAGCAATCTAACACAGGCATTAGAAAAAGAGGAGAACACCGTTTCCATGGTCCCCTCTTAAAATCAAGCTGATAAAATGTGAAAGTGATCACTGAAAGAAATAGCCACTTTTCCTGATTTTCCACTTTTATACGATCAGTTAGGATAGTGGGTAGCTGCAGACACTGTGAAAGTTCTCTGTCAGGGAATGATAAACCCATCCTTCAGGTTCTCTGTGGTCCCTAAGAGATGTTTGACTCAGCAGGTTTTTTGTTTTTTTGCAAGGTGGTGGAATCAGTGCAGTAACGTGGCATTAGCTTTGTCCGAGCTGCATTTTGCTTTCTTTTGCTACTTTGAATGGTCCATCTAACCTCACTTTCACCGTGTGGTTAACTTTGAGTACTTTGACATTGGTTACTGATGTTTATATATTTAGACCATCACTTTTAAGTTATTTTAAACAGTCTTTTAGAAGTGAATCTTCGAAATAACAATTGAATTGTTTTTATAGACTCGAGGCACTAGAGTAATGTGATAATGAAATAAGGAATATTCACCATTCAGCAATTTCTTTTTCTCTGTTTTACTCTATGATAACTCAGGTTTGACCATCTGTGGACACAATTGTCTTCTGACTGCTGAATGGATGTCTGCCAGCAAAATTGTATGTCGAGTAGGGCAAGCTAAGAATGACAAAGGAGACATTATTGTCACTACAAGGTCAGGAGGCAAAGGAACTTCAACTGTTTCTTTCAAACTCCTGAAGCCTGAAAAAATAGGTATGTTTGCCTCAATTTAAATACAAAACCTGTACATAACTTTAAAAAAAATGAAATGCTTTTTTAATACAGAAACTGGATGTGTAATTTCATTTAACATATTCTATTCACATATTCTATTCTATTAAGTCAGAAAGATGCTTTTATACAGAGATAGATCGTTGCTTTATCTAGCAAAGTCATTTACTTTGACTTACAGTTGTACTCCTGGTTATCTCAGGCATAGGTCTTTGCCCAGATATGTTTCCTGCTGCAGTCTTCTAAGGGGAAATATTGGGGACTGAACCTGGGATCATGCATGCTGTTGTTGCTTTATGGCACCTTTCTTGAAAAACCTCTTAAATTTAGAATGTCTAAGCATTTCCTGGTGTTTTTAAATTGAGCTAATGTTCTCATTCCATATATTGCTAAGTTCTAGGTCCAAATAACCACATTTTGAACATAAAAAGCTTTCTGCCACTTGGTCAGATAAAATGTTTTTCATGCTACTCATGCACACATTTCAGGGGAAAATGTAAAGAAATTGAATGAAGGGTTTTGGTAATTAACATTTTACATTTGTATTATAGATTCAGGAAAGCAGAAACAATATAATGTTAAGAAAAGAGTTTTAGTTCAAATAAAATCCTTTGGTAGTTACACTATTCTGCTAATATTTGAGCTCTGTTGTCAGGCTGGAAGATGATAGTAGAATCATGATCGGAGTGGATCGCCAGTTTACGTTTGTCCTACTTTTCTCAAATAATTATCTGGGTATCTATTTTGTACTTAAAGAGCTTCTTTGACTAATGCAGCAAGACAGAACCTCATGAGGCTGGACAGGGCTTATTGTTACAAGGATATGTGTTTTGTTTTCTTTAGGTATCTTGGATCAGTCTGCTGTCTGGGTTGATGAAATGAACTATTATGACATGCGCACTGATAGGAACAAGGGGATGCCCCCTTTGTCTCTACGTCCTGCTAACCCTCTTGGTATTGAGATAGACAAGTGAGTACCAAGATCCACATTTTTGTTGTTTTCTTGGTATCAGTTCCAGAAAGTTTCAGAGTTTGAGTTTTGTAGAAAACAAGTATAGTCAAATGGATAGTGAATTTGGCTTGACAATGAAAAGTTGGTGTTTCACTCCCAACTCTGAGCTGATTTAGCTGGATAAGTTGTCCTCCTTTACTTACCCAGGAGGTAAATTTAAAGAATAATGATATTTCATATACACCCTGAATTCTTAAGTAAAAATGAGAGTATGAAGGTGACAATCATATTTGGGTATCCTTGCCTGAAACTAGGATTGTCTGACACCAGTCCAGTTTGCATTTAATAACCTTGAGCTGATAAACCATGGATTATACCCTGAAAAAGAGTTGGATGCTCATCTTGACTTCATCTTAGTTTTAAATAGATAATAAACCAGTTTTTGAATTTGGTTGTAATGGGAAACTTGTTTGGAGAACCTATGATGTTTCAAACTAGACACAGAAAGGGAGGGTCAGGGAGGGAGTGCAAGGCCACGTGCCTCATTCTGAGGCCAGTAAACCATAACACTCAGTATCATTGCATCTGAACTCGGTTTCAGTGTCATAACCTGAGGTGCCCTGAATGTGAAATAGACTGAGACACTTTTAACACCCTGTTAGTTCCAGAAAGGATGCCAGCCCCTCCTTAAACTGCAAACCCCAGGATTCCATAGGATGTTGAAAGTGGAATCATATCACTTTAACAGGCTAGTGCAGAACTGGCCTATGTAACTAAATGAATTTGCCTATTGGACTTGTTGCTTGTATATAGTACTTTGTTTCCTAGTTTTTATGATTTATTGTGTTTTAATTTTATTTGTCGGATGATCAGTTGAAACTCCATATAGTAGAAGGGTTGGTAATAGCTATGGAAGATAAAAGAACAAGGTAGTAAATTACACAAATTTAGCAGTTCAGACCACTAGCTAGTTTCAGTTTTATGTGAGTTTGTTTAGAGTGGGATCTGTGGCAGTAGTTATAAAATAAACAAACAAACAAACAACCTTCCAACATTTATTTCAGTTTTAATCAAAACATTAGGGATTCATTAGAAATAACCACAACTCCTATTTTCCCCCACAAATGCTATACTTTATGTAAAGGTGGCTTTTAAATAAAGTAATATAGATGTATCCTTGTTTTTTAGGCTTGGTATCGTAGTGAGTAAATGCTTGGAATAAGTATGTGTCACTGCGCTGCTTCACCCACAATGTAATGCTAGCACTGAGGACAGATATACCAGGATGCTTTAAAACTGTATTGATGGGTTTATTTGTATTTTACTGTTCTTAGAAAAGTGCTGAGATAAATACCTTGTAGTATAATATTTTTTTTCATCGCAGATTGAAATAAAATTGTTGTCACATATATCTTGTTACATAGCTGGGGACCTGAAGAAATGTATATCACAATGCAGAACTTCAAGGTTACTTGTTAGTAACAAATCAGTTGTTGTAGTTAGTTTCTTTTTCAGTAATTCACATTAAAGTTGTAAGAGGAAGATAGATAATTTTACTCCTTTTGCAGTGTAACTATTTTAGTTGTTTTTATAATAATGGGACTGTGGTGTCACTACAGATTCATGTTCTTACCATAGGCCAGCAGTTTGTAGCATTCTCATTAAAAAAAACAACAACTAACTAAAAGTAATCAGCTTAGCTATTCTTGAAAATGAAAGCTGATTACTTTTCAAGTAACTTTGTTAATTGTTTTGTAGTGCCATAGTAGGGCAATGAATGGTATTGACTGAGGTGGCAATCCACTGATACTTGATTTCTCCTAACCATGCTCTACGCAGCTTGTCGTCTACCCACCGTACGTCAACCGTGAGATGTTTTGACAAGCATCGTGTTGGGTTGTTTTCTTTTGGCAGTTCTCGGTTGGCAGCAGTAATAAGAAGCCATTAGTGAGCAGCAATTCATGAACTAGTAGGCTGTGCTTAACTTAGTGCAAATCTATAATAACCCTATAATAGTGTAGAATGGTCGGAGGACACAGTCTCATTAAATGGGTAGATATGTGTCTACTTGAGGTAATGACGCAAAGCTGCTCAGTTGCTTTTAGTGCTCATAATTTGAATAGGAGGGGGGGGAACCCAGAAGAATGGGAGAACAGATATTTATTGTATGTATTTAAAGGATTTATCTGCTTTAACAGAAAGACAGACGGTATATCTGGCCTCTCATTTTTGTTGCTATATTCTTCTTTAAAAAGAAGAAGTAATTTTAAAATCTTAAATTAATTCTAAAATAAATTCTAAATCAGTTCTAAAATCTAACCAGAATCCAATGTAAAATTCTAAATTCAAGATAAAGGCATTTTCCTTAACTTTGGTGGTAGTGGGGAGAATGACATTAAGATATTATTGTTAAGATGCAACCTTTTTAAAATAGGCTTTATTATGAACAGGACTGACATTTCCGTTTTAGGACTGATCTTACTGCATTAAGAAATCAAATAGCTGATGTTCTGGTTTGTTTAAAGCTGTTTTCTATATAGTCATTTTGTGTGATGAAGTGTGATGAAGTTCTTTGATATGAGAAAGTCTTCCCGGTTAGAACTAGTCTGTTCTAAGTGTTCTATTACAAACATGCATAGCTACTTCATAGCTCTTAAAATCTGTGGTCACTTCTTGTGGAAAGCCTTAACCTTAGAAGTTTGTGTAACTCTGTGAATTTGCAACAATATAGATGGCTGATCAGTTTCCCCTTAGGAAAAACAGATCTAAGTCCTGCACTTAAGCCAAAAAGTAAGCATGGGGTTGGGTGCAGATTTACAGCTGAATGGAGCAATCTGTTTTATTTTTTTGCCTGTCAAGGATTGTATCTTAACAACCTACACCAGGCTGGGCAAAGTTAGACTTGATGCATGGATGCATGTGACCCTTGGGACTACTAAGTGTGCCCGTGAAGGCCCCCAAGCATTTTTTAAAAAAACCTTAGGCCATTTTTCATACATTGTTTTCCCCAAATAGCCCAAAAGCCATCAAGATCTTTAGAAAATGTGGCATTTTGCTTTCCAGTCCTCCCCTAGAGTACCCCCGAAACCGACCAAAAAAAAAATCCTCCTAAAGAAAAAAAAATGGGCCAAGACGTGGCTGGAAATGATTATGTGTCACTGCACACACACTGAAACACGCCTATGTGGCCTACTGGATGGGAGCAGAGGGAGAAATGGCTCCTGACCACTCTGCAGTCACCCACCCTTGAACTGCATGATATGTTAAATACATGACAGGCAACTGGAAGTTACCTTTATTTTTGCTTGCAAATAACTAAGGTGCATTTAAAGTGGCTGGACCATGTAGAACAGATGCATTTAAAGAGGTGGTTCTAAAACCAGCCTCCCCTTTATGTGCCTGTATAAGCCATTCTTGGAGTCTTTCCTTAAATGAAAAAAAAAAGTCCATTTTGATTGTCAAGAGAAGAGATTGGAACTGAAAGATGTTGTTCTCGTTTATGGCACTCTCACCCATTGTTCAATTCCTCTTTGCCGAAATGAGATTTTTCAATGTGATGATTATCCCTTCCTTTCTCAAAATATAGGAAAGACAAGCAAGATTCAACTATCCAAACAGATGTTGTTTAATGTGGGATTTTCAATAACTCCAAGCTCCTGTTTTGGCTCCTTCAGTTCAAAGACCTAGTGAGCAAGGCTGAGAAGGACTTCTCGCTAGGTATTTGAAAAATTAGTGGCAAGGGGATGAATAGAGCAACCTTTCTCAATGTGGTGCCTGAGACAGCAGTACTGTGTGGATGATGGGAGTTGTAATCCAACACATGTGAAGGGCATATATCAAATTGTGGGAGGCTGGCTGATGAACCAACAGTCTAGGGTTCTATTTTGAGAACAGTCCCATACTGTGCATAGTTCTTTGATGAATTAAAAGAATATTTGTCTATCTACTAAAGATAGTTTAAAACTGCTGTGAGTTGTGTTCTGGGGATGGAATTTAACAGGTGATATTGTAGATGTGCTCTTATTTGAAATAACCAATTCCCTTTTTCACCACCTAACATTCAGCCACTTCTCACTGCAGATTGGAGAGATGATGCCTTCTTGACTGTCTGTGGTTTGCTTATGAGTGGTGCTCTGAAGCCCAAGGATTAGGGTTAGGATTGCCAGTGTTTTTTATTAGCCTTTTCTTATTACTTTATCCACAGCCTGAAACATAGGACTTTTCTGCAGTATACTGTTATACTGCTGTTATTCCACTTTCAACATTCTGTGGAATTCTGGAGTTTGTAGTTTATTGAGGCCATTGAGCTTTCTGGCTGAGAATTTTAAATGCGTCTCCCTAAACTGCAAACTCCAGGATTCCATAGGATGTTGAAAGTGGAATAATAGCACTATGATGGAAAGGCCCATAGACTTACTTTCTTTTAGTAAGGGTAGCTCTCCCTCACATTCAAATGCAAAGATTAGCTGTGAAAAGTTTCATTAACATAACTCCCCTACATTGAAGTCACAGAAGCAGTCTCTATAAAAAGTTGGCAGCCTTAATGCTTTCGTGTGTGTATGTGCCTTCAAGTTGCCTGTTGTCTTATGATGACTCCATGAATTTTGTAGGCAAGGAATACCAAGTGGTGGGTTTCCCAGTTCCTTCCTGTGAAATATAACTTGTAGCACCTAGTATAATATATGTTGTCAGTCTCCCATCCAAGTGCTAACCAGTGTTGACTCTGTTTAGCTTCCAAGGTCAGATGGCATCTGAGGTCTTTATGATATTTGAGCCACTCTTGTTGAAATTAAAATGTACCAGCTAGTAAACATGGTCTTTTCCCTCACCCTGGCCATTTCAGGGTACTACTTGTTGTCTTGTTTTCACCACTCCCCTCACTTTCTCTCCTTCCTCTCTTCTCCCCACACCTCTGTTTTATAATTTCCCCATCAGCTGCACCTTTGTTTTTTTCCAACTTTTAGTTCAGGCACAGTGCAGATTGAAGCTACAACTGTGCTCCTCTGTCTTGTTTTTTCCTAGTGTATTTCTGGCTTTGCGTGTTCAGCTAGAAAATGGAATAAAATGCTGATTCCAAAAGGCTGAAGAAAGAGAAAAGGAAGAAGAAAAGATAGTGCTGCTTGAGTGGAAAGTGAGTGTAGGGAAGTGAAACGGAGGCAGAGAAAGTGCTAGTGAGTTAGGGGAGAGCAGAGCAGTGGTGAGTGTGGGGTGGGAACAAGGGAATATTGGCAGGGGCGGGAGACTGAAATGTAAGCTCCATGACAGTTAGGTCCAGTATATTTGCTCCTGTTGAACCATGGATAATCTGGCCTTGTAAATAAATGTGTGGAGTCACAATGTGGTTGTAGCTCACTATAGCTGGTGGTTGTTGTATGTCTTCAAGTCGTTTCCAACTTATGATGATCCTAAGGTGAACCTGTTACTGGCTTTTCTGAGGCAAGGGAAATTTAAACCTCCATCCCAGCTGTTGGATGAAAATTCTTCCCTTCCCCCATGGAGGCTAAGAAAAGAAAGAAAAAAATACCAAACTTCTGCTATGTATGTGTTGTTGTTTTTTTAAGTTCCTATGTTACTGTGGTAGATACACCCTATCCCGGAGTCTACAATTTCGTATTAAAAATATCTCCACGTGCTTGAGAGGTCCCCCGAACAAGCATGTAGGCAGGCACAGTCGAACGGCTGAAAACAGGAAAAACCCAGTCAGGCCAGTAAATCCATAGTCACGTAGCCCCAGGAGACCTCCAGACATGTAAAACATAAAATACAAAAAGGGTCTTCAGCCCTGAGGAGCCGACTTGAGGGGATTAATGCATCTGACACACAGCCCATCAATTGAAGATGATTTGCATACAGCCAAGGCTTTGACAACCCCAGCAAATCCAATCATGCAAAGGATGTTGACATATTGGAGCTTTGTTCTAGCTCCTCCACCTATTGTTCTCCCCGGGAAAGGATTAGCCCTCCAGGTACCTTTTCCCCCATAAATAGACCCGGTTTTTGAGCGGCTCTTTGGATTGCTCCCAGCTTCCCAGCAGACCATCACTCCGCCCGTTGAGCTATCCCCTCAGCCCTCCACGTGCTGAGTCTCATCTCTTTCTCCGCTGCTGTCTCGGACCTCCGGACTTCAGGACCAGGTGCAGTATTCCCCAGCTGTAACCCTCCAAAACCCCCCTATCCAATTTCCTCTCTTTTTATTCCTTGCTAGGTCTGGAGTGAGTGAGTGCATACATGCACAAGCCTTCATTTTTAATAAAATCATTTATTAGACAATTTCGCTTGGTTTTTGGCTCGGCCTGACCCCGTAAAAACTGGGTAAAAAGACCCCGCTAGGTTACCCTGCTTCTTGCATTGCTGTTGCTTGTGCTCTGGCTAGTTTCGATTCCCCATCACGTGGGAGCACATTGCAGTGTCCCCCAAGGGACCCCAGAAATCAGGGTAACATCTGCGTGAGGGGGTAATGCATTTAGGTTTAAAAAACCCAGCTAGGGGTGGAGTTTAAACTTCCTGTTCTATTTTATGGCAAGTCCTGTGAATATATGTAGCCTAAGGTTGCCATATGAATAAAAATGTGTTTGTGAATATATACACAAACATGTGCCTGAACAAATTGTAACATGTTAAAGGAAGCTTCTAGTATTTGTTCCTATTCATGTGTGTATGCATGTGTCAAAATTTGATGTTCTCCTTGTCAAAGCCAAACTACAGATACAAAAGTTTGTAGAACGTGGAGTTGACCATCTGCAGATGCTTATAGTCACTTCTGCAAAAGTACTTGAAGTAATGGTTAAAAGAGATGATAACGATACTGACTTTATCGTGAGCTCCTTCTGTCGTCATCATAAACAGTAGAAGAAAAGGTGTCAGATTTTTAGTCAGTACAATACAACAAGAGGAACTTGCTTCTTTCTTTGAAGGAGTGGACACCATAGCTTTCTAGAATGCAACATCCAGCATTCCTCACCATTGGCTATACTTTGTACAGCTGCTGGGACTTGCAACTCATGTGGAAGGCTGTATGATAACCACCTTTGCTTTAAAAGAAAAAAAAAGTCCGTGTTAGCAATGTAGTGATATGAGAACATGATTGTAACAATGTTTAAAGCAGTATAACCCTTCTAAATTGAATGTAAAAATTCAGTTGAACGTAGTAGACAGGAATTGTTCTTTATAGCATGTTTGAACTAACCAAACAAATTTGGTTAGTTTCCTTAATTTATAATGACAGTAGATATGTTTCTGATAATGTTACTGTGGCAAGGAAGAGCAGGAAAGCTGTTTTCTCATAGTAGCTAAGACCTAAATCCTAAAATAAGTTAGAAATCTTTCCCATTGTCCTCGCCACCATCCCCAATCACCAGTATGGCATCAAAAATTTTCTCTGAAGGTGGGGGCACTCCTGAAGAAAGTGGAATAGGGCATGTTGGCAGGCAAAAATCATGCCAAATTGGACTTGGACCCTAAGATAAATTCACTTGACTAAGTATGTGAATAGAAAGCTGTTTGTTCTCTTTCTCCCAGGAGCATCCCCGTGCTTTTTTCAGAGGAAGAAATTGGCTTGGATTTCACACTTACTGCTTTTTTCTGTAAAAATCAGAGAACAATGTGAGACTTTATCTTTTTGTTGGACCAATACAGTTACTTTACTGATAAAACTGAGCTTTTTTATCTTTTGCTTGCTTCTCTGTCATCAAATACTGCATATGTCTTAAAATGTGACAGTGATGATTAGCCCTAAATGTGCTTCATCTAGCTAGGCATAGTCTGTGTGTGCTTTTTGCTTACTTACTGTGTCACTAATGGGATTTTCTTGAAAAAGAATACAAAGGTGAAATATTTCCAGTAGTGTATGTGTATTTGTCTTCATACTAGTAACTTCATTTCCATTTTTGTGGTCTACCTTGCTGATCATACACTGCCACCTAATGGAATCACTGAATCTTTTTTTAATGACAAAGATGACTGTTTTAGCAGGGACAGTCCATTTTTAGGTTTATATAGAAATAAAAGGGGACTGTTGTTCTTAAATGCTTTGGTTGTATGGCTGCAAGTTAAAATGTAATATTGTGATTTTCAGCATTGGAAGCCACAATCATGGAGATACATAGCAGAGCCTAGTATGACTGATGAAAAATGCTTACAATTCCTTTGATTTGCAGAAATTTAATTATATGCTTGTTCATTAAAATAAATGGTAATTAACTACAGTTGAAACTTGTCCTTGTTATGTACCTTTGTTGTTCTTTTTTGGTCTTCCACTGTGTCTCTTGGGTTAATTGTGTAAGTGATGTTTTGTCACATCAGTATTGAATTCAGGCCATTTGGTTAGTATTTGATACTACCTGCCCTTTGGATTATTTCCAGAGAGCTTCCAGGTCTTCTGCCCTACCATTGGAGAAAGTCCTTGTTAACACATTTGGGTCTGTGCTGTTTAGTCTGCTCTAGCATCCTTTCTGCTGGTCTCCTGCATGCATGAGTAACAGAATACAGCTGGTACAAATGCTTGCTTCTAGTGGTCTGGCTGATACCAGACAGAGGGAATGTATATGGTAACTTAGTTTGTTTATGGTGGTTGCCATTCAGTCTTTATTTACATAAAATGGTTCTTCTTGACCTATAAAATCCTCTGGAATCTAGATCATGTTACATTTCATGGATACTATCCAGTAGAATTGCCTCATTTGGGTTTTAAATAGATTTTACGGGCTCATATACACAAAAATCACTACCTTTGTACTGTTTAGCTGTTTAAAAGCTATATTTATGGACACATCTACATTTCTTTTTAAAATGAGAACAAGGAAACCTGTCACTCTCTGCTTATTTAATGAAATCCTCAGAAGAGAGCTGGTACCACTAACCATTTTTCTGGAAGTACTTGCTTAAATTGAGTGTCCTGTTGCCCAGTTTCCAAGTTACAACTGTACTGACATGTTGAATAAGATGCCTGGACTGCTTGTTGAGTGTTCATACTGGCCAGTGTTAAAGATGGATGAGCCACCTGCAGCTTCATTAGGAATACCCTCACCTAAAACAGTGTAATTTGTAGTGAATTCGGGTTAGGGCTGAACTCATTTTTTAAGCTCAGTTCTATTGTGATGTTCAGATTCCATTGATCTCCTGTTGATCTCAGGAATGGGAGAAAGCCTGAGGCCTTCCCTTTTGTGAGACCCCTATCATCAGCTGTCACTTAGTACCAATAGCATAAGAAATTGGTTGCTGGAACCTTGGTTAGATACTAGACCTCCAATTCTGGATTCTGGAAACCCAAGAAATTATAGTTCCCTTGGGTTTAGTCGTGAGATAAATTAAATATTTTTTCTAAGGCTCTTGATTCTCATGGTCCTGCTGCAGTGACTAGTGAAGGCTATAACAACAGCCCATTGTTGCTGCTGACACTAGATTTTTGCAAGTAAAGGAAGCAGAACCAGGAGAAGGGGGTGTGACAGTACACATTTCTAGGGCCTGGCAGTCTGGAAGGGGACCTGGGACATGACTGTGTTACATATGTTTTTATCTTTCTCAGTGATATCATTACTGATTTTTTTTAAAATGTAAATTTCAAAGAAAATAATGATTCAAAATTCTCTCTTACCAAATACTGAAGATTTTAAATGGCTCACTCCTTGCTGCAAGAGGGGACAGGACTAGGGCCCAAATGAATGAAAGGAGGCTGTGGATTAACAAAGAGATACAGTAGAACCAGCAAATGGAAGGAGCGGGATAAAAGGGCAGGTGGGCAGCATCGGAAGGAGATGTAGGTAACCTACAGGGTCTCTAGCAGGAGTGATGGTGGCTAGAAACAGGGCATTTCCTCACTGGACTGTTATAGCACTATTATCCCACTTTCAACAACCTATGGAATCCTGGGGTTTCCAGTTATGGGAGGGGCTGGTCGGCCCCTCCTGAAACTGCAAACCCCAGGATTCCATAGGCTGTTGAATGTGGGATAATAGCTCTATAACAATCCAGTGCGGAAATGGCCAGACTGGGAGGTGATAGGCCCACTGTGGCTTCAGCTGTGCAGACGAGAGGTAACAGTAGCAGCAGCACCTCCACTGCCTAGTGAGCAGCTCTCCCAGTTCTTCTCCAGTTCCCCTGCCTCCAAATGCAGCACCCATACATCTTGCTGGCCCAGACTGGCTACCAAGGGGCATATAACATTGGAGGGGATCAGCCTCTGGATGCAGGTAAAAGAGTGAAATCAGGCAGGTATTGGGGATCCTGAATGGAAGAAGGTGGCTGTGCCTGCTAAAAGCACTAATGCTAATGCTGGAATCAAATTTTCTATGAGACAAGCGTGAACTTCAGAAAACTTTGGGCAGACTCCAGTAACTCTAATCAAAGAGCCTAGGGTCTTGGAGGAAGAAAACCCGGATCCACCTTCATTATCTGTAGTGAAAGACTGGAAACCTCTCCAGGGCAGAGTTCAGAAAGGCAGAAGAACTGTGTTCCATTGAGGAGGCTGAATAGCTGGGTAGATAGCAGTGGTTGCTGACTTTGTGATCTGCTTGTGGGCTGTTTTGGTTACTACAAGGATTCATTTGAATAGTGACCTTTGGTTCAGCTCAGAAATTTGAAATCAGGAATTTTCATAATCTGAACTCCAATTTCAGTAGCATCACTGCTGTTGGTCAATACTTGTTACTTATTTCTTCCTATTTGCATAGCTTTTTTTATTCGGTGATGATGTTTGTTTATAAATATTTCAAACATTGTTATACAATATACTTCTGAGATAAGAGATCCTGCCCATAGATTCATAATCTGAAAAGCCAAAATTGTTAGAAGGGTTGAATGAAGACAAATGGAAGGGAAATGAAGAGGCAGAGAACAGATATTGAAAACCTCAATATTGAAATAACTTCTAAGTGCCATTTTCAAAGGACTGCAGAGAGGGAGCAGTTTGGATGGTGTGGAGGCAGATAAGTTTTAGACAAAACAAGAGTGTCAACAGAAAGGATGCGATAAGAAAAATGGAAAGAAAGGAAGATAGGTAGAGAAATCAGAGGGTGAGTATGCTTAGAAATAAAAATAAGTAACATCAACTGGATCAGATAGCAGAAATGGGTAGAAATAAAGAAAATGTTTGTAAGGAAAAAAAAAAATCTGAGGAAGACCAAATCAGAAAAGAAAAGAAAAAAATATATAAAATAATAGCCTTTTCAGACAGAAGAAATTTTTTTTACAGTAATTTAACAGTTGAAAATAGTTTTGTAGTACCTCTAATAGAAGAAGAAAAGGAGATGAAGAAAGAAAAACATCAAAGTCCTTTATTTAAGAGAAGCAAGAACAGAAGCAAAAGAAAGAATGGACGGAAACAAAACATAGACGAACAGATTAATAATAAGTTTAAGATAATGAATAGCATCATGAATATTAAAAGAGCATATCATGCGACCAAGAGGAATAGCACCCAGGGCAGTGCCTTAAGGAATTCTGTTGTAAGTTCCAAACAAGAAAATAAATTAGTGTTAAAAACAGAGAAAAGAATGAAAAGAAGGAAGAATATGGTTACCAAAAACCAAAGCAGAACTAGATAAACAAGGGTGTTGAAGGCTGATGTTTGAAGTATGATAAGAAAAAAAGAGAGACAGTTTGACTCAAGCAGAATCAGTGGACTCACAGTAACAAAAACAGATTGAAAGGGATCTAACAGTCAAAAGAAAAATTGTGATACAGACGGACAAGGGATATAAAAATTCTTAAAGATTATAAAGAGGAAAGAAGATCAAATGATGGTTTCTTCAGCATAAAGGGAAACAGCGGCAGACATAACAAGATGGATAAACTCCAGATGAGAGTGAGAGGCTGAAAATGTTCAATGTGAAAAGAGTAATGAGGAGAAAAGGGCTTTAATAAAGATGGTAGAGGTTTGAGCTTGTGTGTACAGATTATTTTTTTAAAAAAATCCCAAACAGTGTTGTTCGAAGAAATTAGAAGGGAGAGCATGAATACGCTTAGAGAGAGAATTGAACTGAATTATAAAAGAGAAGATAAATAATGTGTAAATAGGACAGGCATCAGGGCATGACTGACACAGTATCTGTTTTCTGTAGAAAAGACCACATCTTGTAAACCATCTGAAGCCATAAAAATACTTTTCACCACAGGTATCACCAGAGAAAGTAAAGGATTCAGGAACATCAGTAGGTGTTTTGCATATGTGAATGAACCATGGATTATCCAAACTACTACAGATACTGTAGTTTTGCATCATTTCAGTCACAGTGCTTTTTATTTGGAATCAGTTCCCACAATCAGACATCAAGCCATTGTTGAGAAGTTATTATGCAGATTCTAATGATGTGCGTGGCTATTTGATGTGACCTTTAGAGGACACTTGTGTGGAAGCTTACCAAATTGGTGAAGATTATTTTGTCTCTCTACATGCTTAACAGTGGAGCCAACCAAAAGCAAGATCATTTGAAGTTAATTTTTTCTAGCTGAGACATTTCTAGTTTACTTTTATGATAAATCAGATACATTACAGCATTTGACATTTTTCAGGAGTGTCAGCCTAGTCTTCCTTTGGTTATTAGCTAATATTAGCCACCCAGTCTTGCAGCCCATGCCACTGTTTTGCTATTGTTACTGTTACAGTTTGGCTGTGGTGTTCGAGACAGTAAGCAAGTTTGGGGAAGTTAATTCGGCAGTAGAACATAATGAAAACAACACACGAGTGGAGCCAACTCTCCCGTGTGTTGTCATCCATTTGACAAGCTGTACTATGATCATCAAACCACTTATGAGGATAAAGTCCTGTTTATATTTAGTGGAAGTTAACTGATGTTTTCCAGCTTGTTAGTCTCAATTGATTTCTCTTGTACATTCTTTTATAAGCTTGTAATTAGTCTCCATATGCTAGAAAGTGATACAGGGCACAGTATTCAATATCCTAACAGTGTTCATTTTTGGAGTGAGACTTCTAAAGATTCACATGTTTTGTGCCCACGTTTAAAATGCTAGGACAAGTTCTCACTTTACAAAACGCATATGGTCCATTTTTTCAATGTACTGTAGTTAGTTGCTGGGGGGGGCAGGAAAAAAAAGAAGGTATCCTTATTGCTACTTATATAAATGTATATGTAATGCTTGATCTTCAGCCAGTTTGAGCCAATGTAGTCACATATGTTAGAGAAACGAATTGGCAGTGCCACTTCTACCTAAGAGGACTGTATGAAATTCATGGGCTCGGCATAAGTTGAAAGATGACTTGAAAGCACATAGACACACAACTCCACAAACGGGAAAGAAGAGAGCTAAATGTTTCTCATAGCTGATGGCTAAATACAAAGCAACATTGTTAGGTACAATATAGTTGTATTTCCCAAATATCTGATAGCTGGGGTATACCCCAAAGGGTTCGCTTTCAGGGTGTAAAAGAATAATCTACCTTTCATCAAAGCAATATGTAATACATCTGTGTATCTGGATGCAGAGTGGTTAAATGAAATGAATCCATCACACTTCATGCAATGATTCAGAGGTCATCAGTGGGCAACCTTAGAAGAAACCATAATTACACTATTACTTATTATAGCAATGTAGGAGTTGGCTCACCACACAAGTCAGCTTAATCCTATCGATGTGTTTATAGAAGTCAGTCTCAATGGACCTAACACCATTGAAAATGTAGAATTGGAGCCAGTTCTGGTAATTATTGGTTTACAATAATAGTTTTGAAACGTTCCCCCCAAATTGGATTATTCTTGGTATCAGTGGATTTTAAAAATCTTAATTGCTTTGAGTTTCTGCATGCTTGAGGAAACCTATACACAATTGTCCCATTTAAATACAACTTAAATCAGTGTGATTTTTTTAGAACCCTAAACTTTTGAGAAGGATTTCAGTATGCAGTATTTGCTGGCGTATTAGATGCACCAGCGTATAAGACACACCCTATTTTCAGACTGTATTCTTTAGGGAAAAAAATTTATTGCTGTTGTTTCTGCCTGGATGGGGGGAACCTCCCTGCCAGGCAGAAAGAACAAGAAGGGGTGTGTATGAAAGAAGCTCTCTTTGTTGTTCCTATTGTCTCTGCCTCGCGAGGAGACCTGCATGTGCAGGGAGAAAGAACAGGAAAGTGGGTGTGTAAGAGAAGCTCCCTTCTCCGCATGCCTTAGTGGGGAGACACCCCCCCCCCACCGCACAGGCAAAAAGGAACAGAAGGGTGCCTTTCCTTTTTGCCTGGTCACTTTCCTATGTCCTGGCGGGAGTTACCGTATTTGCTGATGTATAAGATGCACCACATTTTCAGAAGGCATTTTTTGGGGGAAAAGTGCATCTTATATGCCAGCAAATACAGTATGTCTTTTATTACACTTACTGTATAGTCTGTTGTTTGATTCAAAGCTCTATCTTGATGCTGTAGTGGTTATATACCTTTATGGTATATGTTAGACTGGGGCCATTTCCACACGGGGTTTTTAACACGGGGCAGAGCGTCCTCCAGGGAGGACGTCTGCACCTGGGAGCGGACTGAGTCGGACCTACTTAACGTAGATCCACACCCCAGCCCACTCCAGAACGACCCCAAGTGGTAGTCAAGCATGCTTTTGAAAGACCGCTAAAAACGGGTCTTTCAAAAGCGTGGAGCATGCCACTGCAAGCCTGCTCCCTTATGCAGATTCGCAGGCTTGCATTGGTGCGAGCCTGTGATCTGCCGGGGGCGGGCTTTAAGCTGGCGAGCTTCAGTGGTTGGTCAAAAGTCTCGACCAACTGGAAGCCACCATTTTTGTCCCCGGAGCAGTGCGGAGCAGCAGCCACGCGCTGCTCCGGAGCAGCATGGACCGGACCGGGGAGCCCAAAAGTCTGGTGAGTAGCGTCACGGGGTGATTCCCTCACCCTGTGCGGAAATGGCCTGGTATAAGGCACATGCTAGATCAGACAGTTTTGCATATTTAGGAAGTTTATTTCTGTGATCTTGCTTATGGGCTTTTACAGTGAAGTTGCTGAAGTGTACCGGGTGCCGCCTGGTTTTACATAACACTCTTAAAGGGGCCCATGGGGCTTCCTGATTTTCTAGTCTCCTTTTTGTCACTTCAGGAATCTTCCAGGAGTACCTCAGACAGCCCTTTCCGGTTGTCCTACTTGTTTGGTTTTTTTTGTAACTGTTAAGAATCTTAGTAGTGCCACCACTGTAGTTCTCATTTGTCATGACTTTACTTTTTGACTTATGTTTTATTGCTTCTAAAGTTGTTGTGGGGCTGTTTGGCATGAAAAGGTAGCAGGGAGTGAAGAATAAGGAACATATACCTGTTGTTTTTTTAAAAAAAGAGGTTAAAATCTACTTCACACATTCAAATTACTGCATGGATATGTTGTTCCACATGAACACATACCACACTGCCGCATATTTCCTCCGTATTGCTGCAGCTATTTTGTCAATGTTGTTCTCTCATCTTTATTATTTGTGGCTGAATATTTAAAAACAGCAGAAAAAACAATATTGTCATTTCTCTCTTTGGACTGTGGACATGCTACATTCTTCTTGATCAACAGAGATGTCAGTGTGGTTGCAGTGAGCAAGAATGTAGATATATTATCTAGGAGGTGCTGTTGGCAGCCATACACCTCCGTGCTTTGATATGGTTTAATTGGCAAAAAATATTAATAGGCAGATGTGTTTAATTGGCACAAAATATAAATTATATATACAATACTCATGGCTGGAAAGGCCGTGTGAAAGAAAGGGACACTGGCTCGGAGTAGGTCAGAGGTGACTTTAACATGGCCAAGTCATAAGAATTAGCCAAGAAAACCTGACTTAATAGCTCTGAGCTAATCCTGTGAACTGCCCAACCTCAGAAAACAATAAAGTGCCCATGTGCAGAGGCAAGCACCCCTGCTGTGTGCATTTCCTACTGAAGCCTGGCCCAGCCACGGTACCCAACCAAGACATTGAAATCATCAGCACCATCCAAACCCCATTGTCTGTGTTGCAACTTCCATTATCCACTAGGCTGGGATAATGTTTAACTCGCACCCCTTCAGGGATGGAAATAGAGTATAAAAATCTCCAGTTCTGAGCAACTAGATTTGCAGTTCACCAGATGCTAAAGGTTTCTCTGCCAGTTTGCTTCCCAGCTGTGTACTGCTCTTAGACGCATTGCTAAGCCACACTGTTGCTTCTTCACTACTGTTCTGGACTGATAATTATAATCCCAAACCCTCAGCATCTCTATCCATAATTTTACCTCCCTTTTTCCCTTCAGCTAGCTCTTGTGTGAATGTTTGACTGTTTGTATCGTGTATGCATGCATAAGTGAATTCCCCTCAATAAAACACAATATTTTAATTTACCTTTGAATCTCTGGCTGTTTTTTTTTCCTGCAAGACTCCGTAAACATAGGTGGTAGATCTTGTTAATGTACCCCTCTCTTGCAGGCCTCCTAATTAACAGTGCGATATTCTAAACCCTGTGCAGACATGTATAGACTCTGTAGTTGGCGGAAGCACAAAACTGTATCTATTCCAGTGTGTCAGGTTTGCATCTACAGATTAGAACTCATGTTTTAAATCAGAGCCTTATGGGGATAGTGTGCCACAAGCACACATACCACTAGGACCAAAGTTTGGTTTACCACAACAGTTCATTCAAGATCTTGGAAGAAAAGAAGAGAGTCGACTCAACACTTGTATTCTTTTACTTTTGTCTTGCTCTTTTAAACTGTAAGTTGCCTTGAGTCCCAGTTCTAGGAGAAAGATGTTACACAAATACAAATAATTCCTCCCTGCCCCCAACTCCAGCCTTATTTCAGAGGGTAGTTTGGATATCATTTTTTTTATGCCTCTTATAGGTAATTCCCCAAGCTGCACTCATGTCTTGTTCTGCTACCCAGCTTTTCTGCTTATAAGTAGAATCTCACTGATAAATATTACTGACAGGCATGCCTTTAAATAGGTGAAAATTCTCTACAGTGCTTTGTAGGTTTTTGAAGTAAGCTGTAGTTCTCTGTCATGTTTCGAGAATAATGTGTATGGTTGTGTAAAGTTCTCCAACTCTTAGGCAGTCCTGTAGCTGCCACCAAATGTGTGGCTGTCCAACTTTTATGCCACCAAATGTGGGGGTTCCTCTCAAGAAAACCCACTACAGTGGCCAAATGTGCAGTTTCTACTCCTTAACCACAGTGCTTATAGCTGTTACCGAGAGTGGGAACTTTCCTTGATCTCCACTGCTGTTGCCAGTGTAAAAACATATTCCTGTCCCCCTTGTGTTTCATCTACTGTGGGGACTGTCTAAATGCCCTTAAGGTTCATGTGAGGATTTGTACAACTTCCATCCCCAGTGTACACCACTCCTCTTTATTCAGTGCTGCCACCACAGACACCTAGTCTGAATCCAATATTTCATTTAGATAGTGTTCTGGAGTGTATAAAAAAAACAATTGTTTATTTGCAGGTAAATATAACAAGGTTAAACATAACGAGGCAGAATAGTGATTTATGACATTTGAAAGACCAAATTTTCTCTTTTGCACTCCTCTCAAGCTAATGCAGACTCTGAAATACCATTCATTTATTCTTAATCCTGACCGTTTCTTAATCATGAATCTTCCCCACCCTCTCACACGGACCATCCATACCACCTCCCATTAAAATACCCGCTGTCTAACTGCCCTTCACCAATTGCCCTTCGCCAGCCTAATGCAAATCTTCTCAATCATTCCACCAGTCAGCATTCTCTTCAACATTCCATTCTTTCCCCTCTCTCAACAGCTACTTACCTTATGCTGTATTATGCTAAACAATAAATTAAACAATATGTTGTAAGACAAGTCCGTGGCATCACAATCTGCATTGGCTAAGGACTCCAAGTTATCAATGAATATGACAGCTATTAAAAAGTGGGGGCATCTAGTCCAACTACCTGCTCTAATCCAACTAATGATTGGTACTACGACACAAAAACTTAAAGTCATATCTTCTTCACAAGTAATGAATTCTGAATGCTTTTAGCATAAAACAGGCTTATATTCTTTTGTGCATTTCATACAGTGAGTAAGCTACAAACACCCCTGTTATGTAAACAACAGGAAGATAACATAAATGTTTTGTGGGATTACCGTGTGTGTGTGTGCGTGCATGTGTGTGTGTGTGCTGAGTTCATCTGTTCCCATAGAAGCATGGAATCTACTTCCACATGCCCAAGTCCCACCCTGCACTGGTAACAAATGTAAGCAAACTCATGGAAGTTAGCCAAACGGTATATTTACTTCCCATTTCTTAGTTACTCATATCTCAGGAACATAAGGATCAGGCCTAAGAATAGGCTACAGTGTAAGTATAGATCAAAATATGTCATTCACCATGGAGTTTTCTGGAGTGCGGGGATCACTTGAAATAAGAAGTCAAAGTGTAGTTTCAGCCTGTTTGTAGTTGCACAATGCATTTTCTAAACATGTTATCCATAATTAAAAGCGAAATGTTTAAATATGTAAATGAATAAGACAGGGAAGCAAATTGAACATGAAACATAATTTAGTTGTGCGAAACAAGGAATGGTATATTTTACCGAGTGGCATCCATTTTGGATCATCGCAGAGCTTAGTGTGTGCGGTTGTTCCGATAAAAATTTCAGCGTTGTTAAAACAGAGCCAGCTGTGTTTGCAGCCGTGGTGCTTTAGGTGGTAAAGTGTATTGTTCTGTATCTTTATCATTGTTTTAAATGGTAGGCTACATTGGAGCTTTGAAAACTGAAGGAAAAGATAAGTATAGTGGCTCCTCTACATTTGCAAGGGTTTGGGGTCCAGAACCCTCATGAAAGTGGAAAAACAGTGAATAATTCCACCCTTGCGATTCCTCTCCCATTCCCTTTCCTCTGGCCCTGGCGTACCTGGAGGAAAGAAAAAAGACAAGGTAAAAGCTTACCGGTACTTTCCCCTCAGTTGGAGAAAAGTGAAGTGCTGAGTTCTGGATTCTAGCTATTTCCAGTCACCCTCTTGAGAAAGGAGTTTCTTCCCAAAGGGGAGGGGTAGGAGCAAAGAGAGCACCTGACCAGTCAGTGAGCATTACACAACAGAATGTGCAGCCACACGCCTCCAGCCGTGGAGGGAGGGCTTTGTACACCCAAAAAGGGGAAAAAAGCATCCATTTTAAAGCCTGGGGTGAGGAAGGCAAGGGAACGGGAGGAGGAGAATTGGTGGGGGAGGCAAGCCCATGCCTCCCGAGCAATCAAATTCATGAAGGTCAAACCGGCAAATGTGAAGAGAGGTCTGTAAATAAATAATGGCTAGCTGAAGGTTGATCAGAGAAAACTTTCAATTTAAGCAGTTTATCACTGCAGTGGGGGAGGAGTGTGGCAGTGTAGCTGAATTTCAGAGGCAAGTTAAATATTGATACTTATTCCTGTTAACTGAATGTAATCTCCATCTACAGAGACAATGTATCTCTGCCAGATTGTGGAAAAAGAAGTCAGGGCTTGGTCTTCTGTTTCACCTGTACTCAGAGACATCTAGTTGGCATCTGCTAGAACCAAAACGTTGGGCTAGCTAGACATTATCCAATCAAAAAGTTCTTTCCTGCCCTATCTGTGAAAGAAATCCAAAAATGTTACCAGGAATTCAGTACTATGTATTCACGATTTGGGCCTGTAATTGTTGTTGTTGCATGGTGACCCTAAGGCATGGTGGTTTCTTGGCAACATTTGTGCAGAGGGGGTTTGCCTTTGCCTTCTTCTGAGGCCGAGAGAGCATGATTTTTCCAAGGTCACCCAGTAGGTTTCCATGACTGAGCAGAGTTTCGAATTCTGGTCTCCAGATTCATAGTCTAGTGCTCAAACCACTATACCATGCTGAGTCATAGTTAGTGGCATGTAAGATACATTTAGATCCAGTTATACTCATGCATACATACTTTTGGATTGGTTTACAGTCTTAACACTTGTTTATCAAAAGGGCACGCTGTTTTTATGGGCACCTATCCCAATAAGAGAGCATCGCATCCCACCGCCTTTGTTTCAGAGAGTGTTTCATGTTTAATTTTTCAGAGGAAAATTTCCGCAGAAAGAACTGGAGGCTTTATTTCCAGGGATGAGTGCTGATTTCACCAGCGAAAACTTCTCTGCTACGTGGTATTTAATAGAGAACCATTCGACAACAAGGTTAGTGTAGAGTTTGTAATATTATTTAATGTTTTATAACAAAGTGTCTGTAATAACAGCTATGAACAGAAGGCAACTAAAATATAGTAGTTTGTAAGGATTTGTGTCACAGCAAAAACAAAGCTGTGCTTTGTACCCTAACTCTGAGACTATACCAGATTACCTTAGATCTGTAGCCACTTCACCATGGCTCACAGTTGAGCAATTATATCCTTGAGGTAGCCCTTTGTAAATGGCACTGGAAAAAATTTCTCAGTCCTAGTTATCCAGTCTCATTCTCAGTGTTGCAGTTGCTGGTGATTTTGAAACTACTTAGGTATGCAAATCTACTGTATATTTTCTTACACAAGCATGTTTTAATTTTAATTTTTTTGCTTATCTGATTTGTATCATGTAAACGTCAATCATAATTTAACAAGTATGGTTGGTCCAGTCTAATTTAGTTGAATTTTAGTTCTACTGTAATCAGAAAGACTTGGGTTTAACTAAATTAAGCTGCAACAAAAGCCATGCCCACTGTTGATTTACTCACTAGTATTCACTGTTATGTAATTGTCTATTTAAAAAGGCAGTGGACAATCAGCACATATAAATACATTTATTAGGACTCAAATGTTGACTAAAAAAAGTACTTTCATTTAACTATTTTTTTTTGAAGGTAGGCCTCCTGTTTATGTTTCTGATGACCTATGTAAAAATTCATAATTCCAATGTAATAACCACAATTTCATCAATTCCTATATTTGAAATAGCAAGCTCTTTCCCCCCCGTGTTTGTCTAACGATAGTACCTACACGGAATTCATTGTTAAATATATAAATGGAATAGCCTTCCTCTTGACATGTTTGCTGAGCCACGTATATTTGTCATTGTGACAAGAATACACAAAAGTACAAAGATAGAAAACTAAAAATGTAAAAGGCAAAGATCCAGTAATTGTGTTAGACTGGTAACAGCAATGAGGAGATGAAAGATCAAGAATGACATTTTGGTCTGTCGAATCATGCAGTTGTAGATTGCTGTCTATTTGTCATCTTTCTTCAACTTTAAAAAGGGGAGCGCTTGGAACCCTTACCCTTCTTTTTTGACAAACCACTTTTTATTATTTAGTGTCTTTAAAACCCTGTAAATAACTCTTTGTCGTTTGTTTGATTCTTTGTTTTTTGATCAGGTAAGATGAATATGGGCAATACTGGTACTTTTCTGTGGTTGTAGAAACCAGCTATTCTCAATCTCCCCCTCTCTTTTTCTCTTTTTTTTCTTTCTGGTAAATATTCCTACTTTTTCTTTATTTTTCTTATCTCTCCCAAATTTTTCTGATGGTAGATTGACCGGACGGTGTTTTTCACAAGACAACATGGTAGATTTAGTTGTCTCAAAATAACCTGACAATTTACAGCTTCGGTGCTGTATTACCCAGCATTACAGTACTCTCCAACATCAGTTGACAATTGTTGTCATTGACATAATGTTCCCAAGGATAAATTTGCCTCCAGGTGACTAAGGGTATGGCAATGAGTAGACTATCCTTTTCTAAGTGTGTAGGTATTGGTGTTTGATGGCTTGATATTTATTTATGTCTGGTTTCACATTTCTTGTATAAATGTCATGTCATTGCTTTTTTTCCTTGTTTGTTGGTTTTAGTTTTGATCAGCTTAAAATGGCAGTAATGAATTTGAAGAAACAAGCCAACAAGAAGAATGAAGGAAGTCTACAATATGTCAAAGGAGGCCTCAGCACTTTTTTTGAAGCACAAGATGCTCTGGCAGGTAAGTGTCAGAAGATGAAAAGAATATCAGAAGTGTAATTGATTGCTTTACCTTCACAGTTATGTGCAGAAGAATAAGATAATCACAGATTGACTCAATTTTAGTATTTTAGGCAGCTAAGGTCAGTGAGTGTGTATGGGTGTGAAAGAGTCAGACAAAATGTAAATCAATAGAAAAGAAGGCCTGCTAGGTGTTTCAGGAAGATTTTATAATTTGCCTTTCAAAAATGTCAACCAGTTATTTCTTTGGATTGTCATTAGCCGTCTGGGGAGCTGCTCGTATTATTCTATTGTGGGGACTGATTTTCTATGTTACTGAAGTATGAATTGGCAAAATTTACATGCATTCTCTGGAAATTAAATGTGTAGATGAGACTATAAATGTTCTTCTGTTCTTCAGCAGAGTTTGTTCTGGGTCTCTGAATTCAAGAATTTTACAATGATTCATAATGCTTTTTATGAACTGATATTAATTCACAACATGGAAACATTTTATGGACTAAAATGAGGTCTGTCTGCTTCTACTTCTAACAGCATGGAGCTACTGGGAGAAACTGCAATGTACTTAGAAAAGAAGGCCTTAAAAGAATTCCTACTTTCAGTATGTCACACATGAATTTGTAATGATTTTATCTTCCCTGAATAGAGCTACATTTCAGAAATGAGAGAATGTGGTTATAGAACACATACAGGTTTTAATCCTGTTGGCTAGTTCCAACTAGAATGAACTCATTCAATCACCTATTGATTTGTGAGTCAACACAAAGGTAAAACTCATTGATTTAATGGGTCTTCTCTAGCCAGGACTAGCAATAGGATTTAGGCCACAGTGAGTTACAGCATTTATAGGCTTTCAGATTGCCTTTATGTACTAAGATACAGAATTGAGAGAGTAAATATACTACCCTGTCATGTAGGAAGTGGCTTCTTTTGTTAAACTCTTGGACTTTTCCAGGTAACTGACAATGTAGAAACAACGTAGGGCATGTCTGCCTTACACTTTCCATACATACATAAAATCGGTAGTGCAGTACTAATGTGAAAATTAATCCCAAATATTTTCCTCTTTTTATCTATTGCGTTTTTGAAATCAGATATCCCTTCTGCTAAAGGACCTTTAATAATTAGCCTTGCAAGGTGGAATTTGGAATTGTGTGAAGAGATGTGTTAGGAATTATGTGAAAGTGGCATGATCTATGTCTTCTTCCTAACATCAGTTTGACATCATACAAAACGATAATGCCATTGTGTGCCAGTGTAAGCAATGAATATAAAGTGGGGGAAGGGGGCAGGAAAATGAGTTAATACCAGGCAGCTGAAATTGCTAAGTCTGAAGAGTCTAAGATTCTCATATGCCTTCATTGCAATGAAATAGATATGACGGCCCAGATCCAATTTCTGAAGCTGTTTTTCTTCTAATTATTTCTCTTTGGGATTATTTCAGATTTTTAATCAAGATTATACTAACAAAAGTTTTTCAGGTTGTAAGAGAGAGAATTTCTAGGTGACTATTTCATCTTTCTTTGAGATCTTGAATGTAGTTCCCTATGTTCTGTCACTGTGAAATTTCTCCTGTTAGATACCAACAACTTTGTTAGGAAGCCTGTGTGGTAAAATATATTTCTATCCTTGGACTGCTAGCTGCCCAAGAAGGGCTGGTAAGAAAACAGAACAGAAAATAAAAAGAAAACAGAAGGTGACCGTTCCTGTAGGAAGAGACACAAAGCAAGTTGAAATAGCATGTATGTAATTCAGCTAAATTCAACTATTGCTTTATAAGCATTTCAGACATTCAGGAAGTCTGAAAATGGTCATGTTTGCACCAACTTAAGATGTTCAAGTAAAAGATACAATTTTACCTGCTTTCTGTCTCCTATCAAGGAACTCTTCTTCTACAGGACATGCTTCAAATAACACTTTATTCTTTGCTGAAACAAAATCCTTAAAATCAGCCATTTCTATTTTTCAATTCAGAACATTTTTGAGACATTAAAGCATGATGGTGGCTTTTTATTGAAACATGTTTAGACATGTGATCTGAGACATATCACAGCATGAATTGATTGTGTGATACAATCTTCTTAGCTTATTTGATGCATTTTTTATTTCTTATTTTCATGAAGCAGTTTTGGGGTATAGATGTCATTAGCAGGAATACCAGAATACCAGTCATTAACGGGAATACCATAAAATGATTCTCTCACACTTTTCTCAAGTAAGGCTCATCAGGAGTTCCAGTGTTTAAATATTTATGTTTTCCATAGGATCTTATAAAAGAAAACCAGTGTCTTTGCTGACCAGGATCCAGGAGTTCCACGTCATATGTTTCAACATGTATTCACATTCAGTTGTGTGCTTGATATAGTCTGCGACAGTACTTCTTTATGATCTCTATGCCTCACAGAAATGGGTTTTCAGGGACTGAGTAGCTTGGTGGGAACCTTGCCCATCCCTATCTGCCATGCATGGCCAAGTCCACTAAGCTACTCCTGTCAGTTCTCTTCATCCACTGACAGAGTGACTTCTCTCTGAGTGTTCTGCATGATTGGGTAGTATTCAATCTCTCTTTCCACTTTATCTACTTATCTTTTTTTCTTATTCTTTTTTTTTCTTATTTTACTGCAAAAAAACCGAAACAAAACCCCAAACCCTTCTCTTTATTCCCATGCCTTCTTTCTTCTTTTTATGACTACAGCCACTCTCTTTAAACTTTGTTTTAACTGTGAATGAAACCTTTCTTGATCTAATAGTAATTCTGAGTGTCTTTACTGTTTTGGCAAAGGACACTTGGTTCAACAGTGCTCTATTTGTAGAGGTTTCATTTCTCAAGCCTTACATAACTGAGCTTCACAGCTTAAACTTTACTGTTGTGAACAGTCACTTCAAATCACAGACCTGGCTGCTACCAACAATCCTCTTTACTCTGCTTCTACAATTACACCCAAACCTTGAAAATCTCATATGGACTCCACCCACCATCAAAAATCTGCAACAACTTCTGTACTGAGAATGACCTTGATACTGACACTTATTTTTCTGCATCTTGCACTGATCTTGACACCAGCTAAGATCTCTACGGGACCAACGATGTCTGTGGTACTGATGGCACTCTTGGCATTAATTATTTCCTTGACACCAACTACATTTCAACATTGATGTCAGTCCTGTTGACTACCACTATATGAGAAGCAGGAGATTATTTACCTCCAGCTTCTCCAGCATACAGATCAAAGATGTCTCACCCTGCCCACTCTAAATTTGGGCAAAAATGGGGGATCTCACCAGTTGGACATTCCGAGCCAAATAGAAAGAAGAATTCCTAACCTAGAGAGAAGAAGAAACATTCAAAGCATCTTTCTGTGCCAACATAAGTGGCTTCTCTAGATTTGGTATTGACTGCACAAGTGAATTCAGCACTGATGGTTCTAACACTCAGATGAACCATCAGTACTGAGCACAACTGATCTCCAGCCTCTCTCTGTACAAGAAGTTGAAGAACTTCTTGAACAAAACTTACATGTTCCACAATCTTTCTCTCCTCCTTTTACTGCTTTTGAAACCCATGCTGCTACTTCAATTTTGCACTGTAGCTCACCTAGACATTGACCGCTTCCACCTTCTCCAAGACAGAACAGATATTTCTGGAGGGCACTTTCATATGCATCTCCCCTGCTTCTTATTGAAATTGTTCATAATAAAGAAGACTCACTTTCTACATCAGTCTCTTATACAGACTGTTACCATAAAGAACATCTCTGGAGGAAATCTCCCAGAACATTTCATTGTTATTCCATGTCATATTGAGATTGTTATCATTATCACTCTTCATGCTGTTCTCTATGTTCTTTATATCAAAGTCATTCTAAATCTTGCACTCTCATACTGTTCTCCTCAGCCTCAATCACTGTCCTGCCCGTCTTCCCCACAGAGGTACTTATAACCAACAACTCATTACCACTCACCATTGCCACCACTTAGGATGACAACAACTTTATCTAAACCTCCTCTTGTTCCTACTTTGATTATGGTACCCCATCAGTGTCTCTAGTGACTTCTACAATCTATTCTGCTCCTGTCCCAAGTGTCGTTCCTTTATTTACTTTATTTACTATGACCATGGTACTTCCTCAAGCTACCCACCCAACCGCAATACTGGTTACCACTGTAGCCCCTTCATCTGCTCCTGTATCACAGGAAAATGTTTTGCCTGATTCCTCTGATGATTATTATGATTCTGACTCTTCTTCTTCAGCATCACCTTCTCTCCTCACTTCGTCTTCTACTGCTGCTGTAAAAGATCACCTCTAGAAGACACCATCACCTCCAAAGACATAAAGTTATTTGTGGACATAATGCAGTGGATAGCCAACCCCCTGGGTTTACATATCACAGTTTGTCCACACTCATCACTGATCAAGAATTCAGAGTGCCCAGAGTTCAGAAACTATACCAACAGGAGGTAGCTGATAGCAAACAGTCCAAGGTCAAGAAGGCATATATCAGAACAGAATCCAAGCAGTTGAGGTAAAAAGAGTCAGTAGACGGTCCAAGAATAATAAATCCAGTACTTACAAAAGCTGAGTTACGTTGTACAGAAGTGACCTGAAAGGTTTTCTTCCAGAAATTTGACTGGAGGAAGCTCCCTGCTTATAGCCAGCTCAGCCAGCACCCACATTCTAGAGTGTATTTGAGGCATGTGTCTCACAGCTGTGTGCATGGAGCCTTTTGCTGCATTGGCAAGGAAGGATCTGTGCCAGATATCAAAGCCCCTTCTCGAATGGAGTGTGTGTGTGTGGGCGAGGGGACTGGGAGGTCTTTCCAGATCCTCTTCTTGCTGAACTGGATGAAGACTTGGCTAGCTATCAGGCTGGCTATCAGGTATCTGCTCCAGCTGTGGCAGGTCTGCTTTGTCTTCTAAGGAAGACAGACTCCCAAGGGAGGGGGCCATGACATTGATCCACCAACTCCAATTTTTGACACAGTCTTTCAGATGGTGAATTCACAAGGCCCTACACCAGCTACAACTCTATTGCTAGCTCTAAACAACCTGATTAAACAATCATGGTTCAAGCCAGCTTCACTACCTCCAGCTTATTGCCATCTTGAAAATCTGCACAGGACTCAGCAAGAAGGAACTTCTCTCTTTACACATCGTGCACCAAACTGCATTGTGGTGGAGGCATTCCAAACTAAGGGTGATAAGAAATCACACTGAACACCTGCTGATCAAGATGGCAGGCATCTGGATATTTTCAGGTGACATTTCTATTCTTCAGTGGCCCTTGCAATACAGGTAGCTAATGTGCAAGAATGTATGTTCGCATACAACACCTCTGATGTGAGATGTTAACTTTCATCCCCTGTTTTCCTGATGAGCAAAGAAATGCAGCTCTGCCCATTCCCTTGCAGCACAACAATACAGTTAGCTCACCACACTGTTGACCGTGCTTCTAAAGTGATGTCGGGGCAGTTGCAGTCCATAGCTTTGCACAGCTACATTCTGCTGGACTTGCTGAAGATACCAGAGACCACATTGAGGATCTCCCATGTGATGGAGAGTATTTGTTCAACTTGAAACTGATGGCGCTCTGGATCACTTTTTCAAGGCCAGGTTGACAACAGAAAAGATGGGATTTAGCGTACAACATCAACAATAGTGGCAATCCAGACCTTCCTGGACACACCCCTCATCATCATCTTTTTCTAGACCTAAATCTCCATCTAGAACTTTGCATACCTCCTCTCATCAAACCTCATCTCAACAGTGGTTTCCTTATAAACAACATCGTTATTAGCCTGCTTCTTCAAAGAAATCTTCTAGCTCATCAGTGTCTGAATTTTAACTGTCTTTCCAGGCGTCATCACATCCATCCTTTCATCTTTTGAGCCCTTTTCCATTTCAGGCTCCCAGACCGTACTGCCATTGCAACACCGATAGAACATCACCACAAATTCTTGTGTTCTCACCGTTATTCATCTGTTTTACATCGCAGAGTTTTAAAATATTCTACCTGTTAGCAGTTTTCACCCTACTCCTTCCTCTAGAGATAGATGAGATTACTACCCTACTACAAAAAAGATGCTGTAGAAAATGTTCCAGATCAATGCAGAACAAACAAATACTTTTCCAGGTATTTTACAGTCCTAAAGAGGGATGGAGGACTTCATCCCATTTTGGGTCTTCGCAGTGTCAACTAGTATATACATCCACAGAAATTCAAGATGGTGACAGTACATTCCATTCTGCTATTCCTTTGCAAGGGAGACTGGTTTGCATTGGAAGATGCTTACTTCCACATCAGCATAAGGTCACAACATCACAAGCTTCTCAGATTTGCTGTTGGCAAAGATTTCTATCGATATAAAGTTCTCCCCTGTGGTCTCTTCATGGTACTAAGAGTTTTCACCAAATGCATAGCAGTAGTAATCTCCTTTCTCAGGACTCAAAGAGTACAGATTTACCCATATTTAGATCATTGGTTACTGATGCTATCCTCCAAAAGCAAGCTCTATTGAGACAGTCATCAAACTGTATCACCTCTCTAGGTCTCAGTGTCAACCCCAGGAAGTCTGTCTTGGAGCCAGCAAGGGTGATAGACTTCATAGGGACAACACTGGATTCTTTCATGGGGAGAAGTCATCTCCCCATTAGCAGAGCAGATGCACTCAGAGACAAGGTGCAAGCTGTATTGTCTAATCCTTGACATCCTGCTTTTACAATACAGAGGCTTCCAGGCCTCATGGCTGACACGACATGTGCCACTAGTACATCTCAGATTCTGATCATTCCACCATTGGTGTCTCAAACACTTCAACCCTTTTCATGATCACCAATACAAGAGGTTAACTGTACTTCCACAGGTGCTTTGATCTCTCCTTTGGTAGTCAAGATTTTTGGATCTCCTTGCAGGCATGCTGTCCAAGCCTCCAGATCCGCCTTGTGTGGTCACTACAGATGCCTCCTAGTAGAATTGGGAACACACTAATGTGCAAGATGTGGAAGACCCCATTCAGGGTCACTGGTGAGGTCAAGAGTCCCAGCTTCCTATCAGTACTCTTGTACTTCTTGTGGTAATCAAAGCTTTTTGTGCATCCAAGAGGAAACTACTGGAGAATGTTGTTCAGATCGCTTCAGACAACATGACAACTATACAACAAACATGACAACAAACAAGGGGCACACATTCAGCAGTGCTGCTTGATATGACACAGCATTTTAGAATTGGTGCACCAGGAAGCACATTGATCATGTGGGTATTCATCTTGCACATGCAGAAAATGTGTTGAAGGATTCACTCAGTCATGCTTGCATTCTCCAACATGAGTGTTCTCTATCACATCAGACCTTTAACCTGATCACTTCTGCTTGGGGTAGATCTTTTGGCAGCCTCTGTCAACAAGAAATATTACCGCTTTTGCTCCAGAGCAGGAAACAGAGTAGAATCCCATTTCTCCACAAATGGTCAGGTTGTCTCATGTATCTTCCCCCCCCTTTCTCTTACTGTCAAAGTGTCAAACAGCAGAGACAAGTCCAACACATTGTCAATTAGCACTGTACTGGCTCAAACAGCTCTGTTTCAGCTCGCTTCTCCATTTGTCCAGTGGTTACCACATCATACTCCCCTTTTCACTGCATCTGCTCTCACACTCCCAAGGACAAATTCTTTACCCCAGTATCAAAATGCTGTGGTTAATAGCTTGGAGGTTAACTCTGTAACCTCTTCTCAATTGACAGCAATGTTCTTGAAATTAAGGAAAGAATCTACTAAGTGATCTTATGATTGTAAGTGGAAACACATTTGCTCTTTTGCATTCTCCAGGTCTGAAGCATCTCTACCAGCAAAAATATCCACAGTCCTACACTGCACCTTCAAGAACAGGGCCTTGCACTTTCTTTGTTGAAAGTAGATTTAGCTGCAGTTGTAGCCCATCAACAAGTCTCCATCTTCTACTGTTCTATTCTCCAATCTGGTAGTGAAGATGTTTCTCAAGGGTTTTAACACATCTCTATCCACCTGTTTCGCCTCCAGTTCCACCCTGGTTTCTATCACTGGTTTTATCACAGTTAATGCATAAACTTTTTGATCCTCTCACATCTGTAGATAGACATCTCCTTAACTCTGAAAGTAGTCTTTCTTGTTGTAATCACATCAGCAAGATGAGTGAGTGAGCTTGCAGTGCTTCAATGTGATAAACCTTTCCTTTTCTTTCATTGTGACAAAGTCATCCTCTGTTCGGACATTACGTTCCTCCCGAAGGTAGTCTCTTAGTTTCATTTTAATCAAGGCATTGTTTTACTTGCCTTCTACCCACAGCCATCAGCATTTCTAGAAAGGGTGTCCCACCATCGAGCATTAGCCTTCTGTATTCAACATACAGCAGCTTTCTGACATTTGAACACATGTTCATTTGTTTTGGAGGGCCCAATAAAAGACAGCAGGTATCCTTTCAGTGGTTGCCAAAGTGGGTGGTAGAAGCTATACAGCTCTCTACAGAATCACTGAGCAGCCTGTTCGTGTTGGTCTTAAGACATGCTCTACTAGAGCTGTCTTCTTCTGCAGCTCTACTCTGGGGTCTACCTTTCCCTGACATTGTAAAGCTACATTGTGGTCCCAGCCATCTATGTTTATTTGGCACCATAAGTTAGACTGCAGTGCTAGGGCAGATCCTCAGTTTGTCCATGCTCTTTGTGCTGTTCTCCAGTGACCTCTGGCCCACCTCCTTTGGTAGGCTTCATAGTCAAGGACAGGTTGCTTACCTGTAACTGTGGTTCTTCGAGTGGTCATCTGTGCTCTTACACAACCTGCCATGTCTCCCCTCTGATTCAAGTCCATGTTTACTCTATGGCAGACTTCAAAATTGAGGGGAGTAGCTTGGTGATCTTGGATATGCACAGTAGATAGGAAGGAGGAGGGATTCTTGCCAAGTTACTAAGCTCTAGAACATTCCAGTTGAGTCCCTCCACAGGCAAAAGAACTTATGTGTGTGAAGACACAGATGACCACTCAGAGAACTACAGGTAACAGGTAAGCAACTTGTCATTCTTAGGTTAACTGAAGTGGAGGACCAGCAGTTATTTTCCCCAATATGCCAGGGCACTGTATGGTATTTGTGTCTACTAGCTACAGCTGTTTCTTTCTTTCCTGGATACTCTGGGGATCATCAGCCAGTGGCTTGGGGAGCAGCACCAATTCAGGGACTGCCACTTTGATTAGTACTGTTCAACAATACAGAGAAGAATAGGCTAGGGAGAATAATTTTTGAGTGGGTAGTAAAATAATTTTTTCTCAATCCAAGTTGGATGGCAACTTGGAAATTTTCCTGTTATTATACCTTAAAAAAGTAAAAGAACAACTCAAGAACGAGAAAACTTGCTAGGCAATTGATCAAGGTACTGGTGAAGGCAACTGGCTTAAGCGAAAATGTAAGGGGAAGTTAAAAGATAGTAAAAAATGAATTATATTCGGATTGTCTTATTCCAAAAATGTTACACTGGAAGTACTGATGTTTTCCATATTAGGATGGTGTCTTGACGGCAAGACTGACATAAACTAACGTAGAATATATTTGCATCTGGTGCAACAGATAACTTTAAACACTAAATTCTTGTTCATGTCCAAAGCATAACTGTTTTATGCTACATACCACACAATGTGTTTGTGAATGTGCATGTATGTATACTCACCCTCAAAACAGACATTTTTTGCTAATTAGAAGACTAATTAAGAAAACATGTCCCCTCATAGGTTCCTGGCTGTAAGTTTAGTGTCAAAGATGATAGCACAAGCTAACAGCATGGTGGAGTTTAGAAGTCTAGAATATCTGCCTCCCATCACAATTTCTGCTTCACTGAATCCCAAATGCTCTAGCAAGCATGTGCTACTGAGATCTGACAAGAATATAGCTCAGTCACGTAGCTCGCCCATTAAGTCAGTTGGTATTTAACAAGATATTTTATTCCAGCAATCCATCAAAAACTGGAAGCAGACGGAACAGAAAAAGTGGAAGGATCTATGACGCAAAAACTGGAGGATGTTCTGAACAGTAAGTTACATGCATCCAGAATCAAGTAGTTGTAGACTTCAGGATTTATAATGTACCAATTTCTTGGACTCTGAAATGTAGTAAAAATAGATTTTGAAATGGTTATTTCCAAATCATGAAGAAATATGAGGCTTGATAATTTACCAACTGAACCATGAAAGCTTTGTGGAAGGCTTCACCAGTTGTAAGATCAGTCTGGAAAAATAGGACAACTACTTTTGTGTCCCGTAGCTGTTCCTTAAGCTTTTGAGCAAATAATTAGTAAAATCAATATATAAATATTAAAGTGAGGGGATGCATGTGTATGTAATGACTTATAGTTACTAGGCAGGGTACGGGAGCATTGTTAAATAGCTTTTATTAAATTAGTAATATTTCACTTTCCATAGAAGGACTTCAGACATCTTAAAACACCTGCACTTGGAGCTCTACACTATTACGGTATTATTCTAGTTCAGGACAAGTTATTCTAGTTTAGGACAAGTGTAGTCAATTAGTGGCTAGACATAATAGGAATGGACTAAACTCACCAACTTTTCCCTTTTTACTGTATCAGAAGATTTCGTTAACCATTCCCTAAATCTGAGTTATTTTCAGATTTTAACCAGTACAGTTTTTGCTGGTTCCTATAAACCTTTAAGGTATGTTCTGTGCATGGTGGCTACATATTTGACACTTTTAAAAGAAGTACAGTCGGCACCAAGTACAACCCATCATAAGTAATAACATCCAGAATTTCCTTCCAGTACTTGTTCTTGTTTGTTTATTTATCTAATTTCCTTCATTTTTCCTGACATGGGACAACTGTGGACAGTCATATCGTAAGTGACAAAAATAAAATCAATATATGAATATTAAAATGGAGGGAATGGAGGTATAAATGCTGGCTTGCAGATATTAGGCAGCATTTGGTAGCATTCACTGGAGGAGGTCTTCATGCAGTGGGATCTTGACTTCCAAGCCAGTAGTTGGCCTTCAGAGTAGGTTTTAGGGGTGTTTTTTCATGCTGTGGATAGAGGAAAGTGGAAGTAATATTTATGATTCTTCTATCCTCTTGAAAACCTGTCCTGGGGACTGAAACCCTCAATACATACAGCATTCAATTGGGGACAGGGGAATCAAGAAAGTTTGCCTCCCTTTTCCTCCTTCCAGTAAGGGATCTCAGTGCCTTCTGTGACCGGAAAGAGCTCTTCATGGAATAGCAAGCCCATTGATTTCAGTTATTGACCAGAGGAAATTTATTTAAGTGGAATGCTCGTTTTCTTCAGTGGTTGTGGTGGTCTCACTTGGTCTTTATTAAGCCAAGTCAAAGCTTTCAGAAAAGTTTCTTTTAACACATGCCACATGAGCATAAGAATTTGGTTTCTCTGGATGAAGCCACTGAGTTGTCCAGGGAATCTGAGCCATAGGATAGTAGTGTACATTATTCAATCCTGCCAGATCCCTCCTCCCACCGCCGTTTTTACCAGCCTATTTAACTTTAGTTTTACTTTTCGTATAGTTCTAAGTGAGATGTTCTCATTTATTTTTTAAGAAGGAAGTGAAGATTAAAACTAATCAGTAGTAAGAAAGTAAAAACAAAACCTATAATATGAAAAAAACTGAACTTTTTAATGCCTGAAATTAGGAGAAAAGTCAATTTCAGTATTAGAAATGTTAGTAAACATGCTACTAAAATAATTACATAGTTAGTTAAATTAAATTATATAATTAAGTGACATAATTAGATTATTAAAATTGTGAGGACTGGTTTCTAAATAAGTGATTGGGTATTTTGTTTGTTCCTTCTCCTTTTACCTAATACTGTATTTGTCCAAGAGAGATGAAGTGATCTAGAAAAAAGATCAATTTATGCAGGAACAATTTAGTTTTTTTTGGGGGGGGGGTGGCAGTTTAATACTGATGTAAGGACGAATCAGTAGGGAAAATGTCCACTGATACATACAAACAAATTATTTTAAAAAGTTACATTTTGGGGATTCTGCAAGCAACTGCTATCACATGTGTAAACTTACCTAAGCATAAAGGATATTTCTATAGAATTTCATCCAGACAACTGACTCACTGTGTAAAATAATGAGCATATTTTCTGAGAGCAGAAAAAAATGACATAAAGGCATTCCCCCTCCCCTTTTTTCAATGCCAGGGTGTTAGGTGGGGAGAGGGTGAGGGTGAAGAGAGACTGAAGTGGAAGTGAACAGGATCACTTTTCAATTGGTCTTTCTACTGTTGTTGAAAATAATAAGCTTTGAACAGTGATAATGCACCAAATACTTTTGTCATATTGATAGCCAGTTTGATCTGTTGGCACATCTTTTTCCCTAAAGGCAGATTTAGAAGGAATAAAGTGTTTGCCAAAATTCAGACAAAACTTGCAACATCTTATTTCTGTTTCAGTGAAAGGATGTCCTGGAAATCAATTTATGCTATTTTTTTAAAAAAATGGTTTTTAAAAGTCAAAAGTAATTAAAATACAGTTTACCTGTTGCGACGTTACAAAGAATACAGCAGTTCTGACGGTTAATTGGATCTTGTTTCTGACAACGGTAACATTGCTGAAATATCAGTAATAATGTAAGACAGAGAAGTTTAAATAATGCTTTTTTTTTTACATTACATTTCACTAACTGTTAATTTTAGCAATGACGACATGCATAAAATGGTGTTAAAATGCTTGTTTTTCCCCAAGTCCCTGTTCTCTTGGTCAGAAATTAGTATCATTTGATTTTTTTTTTTTGAGATGTTCTTTTGAAAAGCAGTTCTGAGAAGAAAAGACATTTTCTTTGTTTATAACAACCGGAAGGCTATGTCTGCGTATATTGTTATCTTTTTACTGTATTTCTCTCCATTTATTTATTTATTAAATTTGCATTCTGCCTTTGTTCCTCAAAATGGCGCTCAAGGCACTTAACCACAGTAAAATTTAAATAAAAAGAAATGTTGTAAAAATAATCCTAAAATGTTACAGTTACTTTCTTCTTTCAGTTATGTTGATGATCTTGAAGTCTCTTGATTATGCTGGTTTATGTTTTAAATCTAAAAAAGATTCTTTATAAAATCACATCACTAAATATATCAAAGTTGGCTATAACTGTATTTTTCTGAACCTCGAACTGTTTAAAGCTGTAGATGAATAATGCTATGTAAGTAGCTGTGTTTAACTGCGTGCATTTGTTGAGTAGAAGATCATTCTAATTATAGCTCAGTGTCACCATATTTAATCATTGGAATATTGTTTTGCTCAGATAGTCATATTCCTTAACTTTCTAAAATCATATAACTTATTCAGCCAGCATTTTTTTGTCGTATTTTAGAAAATTGGAAGCTTAGCTCTATCAGGTTTGAAACATCACTTCATTGTGGGATGTGTTCCCCCCTCCATAAAATGTAGTAGGACCAGCTCTCCTGACCAAACAAAGTTTCTTGAATCAGGGGCTTGAAAGTCCAACAGTGTTTAAACATTATTTAGATATAACAATTATTTTACAAAGGCTACTTTTAACATGAGCAGGCCACCCACAGTGTTGACGAGAGAAAATGGCATGCAAGCCACCCAGAGAGACTGATGTAATTTTTTCATCTTTGCTTAAATTATAGTCACTAGACCAGATAATGTAGAAACTTTTACAGGCAGGCATCAAAAGGGCTAAAAACATTCACCTTTTTCTGGCAAATTAATGATAAGTCACAAGTTTGAAGGGGGGGGCATGAGAAGGGTAAAATACTTGACAAATCTGGTTCATCATCTTTGTTTTAAGTGAAAAAGGCAGGGGTATTTTTGCTCAGTCTGAAAACACTCTAGTCTACTGTGTTACAACAAGGAAATGAAGTGTTAAAAATGCTGATTTGGATCAGTTTGCCCAATTTAAACAGTTTTTGCCCAGTGTTTCTTAAGTCACTTAAAAGAGTTCTATGTAAATCGTTATATACATAATCCAGTAGATAATTCTGGATCTACTGCATGTCAATCCAAAATTATGGGAAGTAAATTAGAACCAAATAAAATCAGAACTGATGCTCTGACTAATTACTGTTTTTCTGTCGTTTTGATAAATTTCCTGAAGAGTAAGGGTCTCCTGTTGGGGATTTTTTTGTGGAGTGCCGCAGAACACACACACACTCTCTTTTTAAACTATTTCTCTCCTCATTAAAGAATAAATTATAATTTATACTATGATACCAGTGGTTTTAAAATTCATGTTTATTCCTTCATATTCTGTCACAATGAAAGGAATATGTTAAGTACTGATCAGGTTTCCCACACAGCATAACTGAAACTATGAAATTCAACCCTGTAGCCAAAGCAAACTCTAAAGTCACCACAATGGAGTTAAAACATTTGGTTGCTTTAATTGTATTGTGGTTCCTACCACATTAAAACATCAAGCGATTAGCACTTACAAAATATTGTTTTAGTATGTTTTTTTTTAAATTTAATATGAACATTTGTGTTTGTAAAGGTAACTTTAATCACTGTAGTTAGCATGACAAATCTGTTGATTAGATTTGATTTAGTAAAGGTACTTTACTTTGCACCATGTGAAACTTATTTATATGTTTGTTCCCTTTTTTAAAACAAAAAACAAGGAGCAAGTAATACTGCAGATACCTTGTTTCAGGAAGTTTTGGGCCGCAAAGACAAGGCAGATTCAACAAGAAATGCACTCAATGTCCTCCAGCGCTTCAAATTTCTTTTCAATCTTCCATTGAATATTGAAAGAAACATTCAGAAGGTATTTTATGTTTTAAAACAGTGTTACTGTCTTAACCCTTTTCCCAATGCATTTCCTAAAATAAATCTCTTGGCTTTTTTTTTTGTAAAGGGAGATTATGATGTTGTCATTAATGACTATGAAAAAGCAAAGTCATTGTTTGGGAAGACTGAGGTTCAAGTTTTCAAAAAATGTAAGTTTTTCATTTTGTTAAACTTGTTTGTAATTTTAACTGGGAAGATGAACCATACAGAACAAACTGTTAAGCCCTGTATCTGCTTCACCTTCCATTTGTGCAGAGCGTTTTGCAATATTTAGAGTATTTAAACAACATCTCCAGCAAGATACCTCTGAGGTGTATATCTCTACCCCAAAAATATATACTGTTTTCTACTGTATATACTAGGAATTGAAGTGATTCCTTTTTATGTTATATGACATAAAACATGTTAACTGACTGGGCGTCCTTTTCAGGCATATTTGTTTTAAAGCAAAATTCCGGAGTCGCAGTTACAGGTTTGTAAAAATACTTAGTATGAATCTTTTGAGGCTGAAATGAAAATATAAATGGTGTGTGTACTTAACCTGAGTCTGCAAAAAAGGTAATGAATCCTAATATGATTATCCTGAAATAGTTTCTTTTGTTGTAGATTATATGTGTTGTGTATGTACTGCAAAGCATGTATTTCTAAGTCTGTATATTGTCATTTTACCCTTGGAATTGCAATAGAGTATATTAGTGGTATCAGAAATCAAAGTGCTTTGATTAAATAGGTAATGTTTTTACTTCCATAGAAAAGTAGACTGGAGAACTAAGAAATATAACTGAGTCAGAAGAAATACTGAAAGAGATAGTGGTATAATAGTTTGTAGTAATGCAAAATATGAATGAAATAGCCTAAACTTTAGCTATACATGATTGAAAATCGTAACAATTTATATGTTGTCTTTTCTTAATAAAATAGATTATGCTGAAGTTGAAACACGGGTTGAAGCGTTAAGGAAATTACTTCTAGATAAATTGCTTGAGACTCCATCAACATTGCATGACCAGAAGCGCTATATAAGGTGACTATTTTCTTGTTGTCTATACCTTGTATGTTTGTTTTAATAAACAGGAATATTTCTTTGGTTATGTTTTAAGTGCAAGGAGAACATCTTTTCATGTTGAAATAATGGCAGACTCTCTGTACTTTGCACCCAGTTTCCCCTCTGCAGATAGGAGGGCTTGTTCTGTTCATGGAAGGAATCAGTATTCAGGATAAGCTCTCTTCAAGAGTGGGGAAGGTGGCGATTTTCATAAATTCTCCTTCTCCCTAAGCCTCTAGTACAACCTCACAGATTTTTCTGGGTGTCTCCCAACCCTCCAGAACAGATATTTAGAGTGATGGGAGCTTTAGGAGATGAGATGGAATAAGCAAAAGTGACTTTCTAGTTTGCCTAGTTCTCCATGCATTTCTGGATCCAGTCCTTTATTTTTTCATTCCATGCTTGAAACATAGTTTGGCTAAGATTTAGAAGCTGCTATTTCTGATTCCTCTTCTGAAACTGGGTTCATTGCTTTTTTTTTTTTTTCACCTGAAAACATAGTGTAGATTGAAGATGTATCCTAGGTCATGGCTAATTTTGTATCAAGTATGAGTTTATTTCATTTTCATTTTTTTTTTTCTGGTGCATGTACCAGTCACTACATGCTTCTGCAAAGATATAGTGGTTTAGTGGAACAGACTGGACCTTGCCCTCTCTCCATTTTTGTCTTGAATAAACTTGTTCAGAAGCCCATTGGAGGAAATACAGTGTGTATCTTATCTTTGCAACAACCAAGGATCCATTTTCTTTTAGATATGTCTCTTCTCTGTGTTTTGAAACCCAAAATTTAGGAAATTACAGACTGGCTAGCCCACTGTCTATTCTTGGTAAATTGAAGGAAAGCAATACTAAGGATAACATTACCAAGTATATAGAAGAATAGGTTTTGCTGAGGAAGGAGCATGATGACTTCTTGAAATGATGTCTACTAGGATTTTCAAAAGATCATGACGACGTCTTAAAATGTTGTATACTAGGACTTTCAAAACACTCTTAGTCCCTCACCAAAAGCTCCTGCATAAGTGTAGTCATGGAATAAAAAGGCAGATAAGTAATTGTAACAAAAAAGGGGAGGGGGAGTAGGATTAATGGACAGTCCTTCAAAGGGAAGGTGGTAAGAAGTGCCCCCTAAAAGGATCTTTGTGGGACAAGTGCTCTTAATTTGTTCATAAATTAACTGAAGTTTGGAGTTAATAGAGAAATGATGCTAAATTCTGCAAACTAGTGTGCACAAATGTCTGAACAAATGTAGTTCTTCTCCCTGGATAAAAAAAGGTTGAAATCACACCATTTGTTCTTCCTAAACTGTGGGTGTTTGTGTTACATTGTGAACATGGTGGAGGGAAGTACGTCTGCTTTTCCATCACAGAAAAGCATCTGGCTCAAGTAAGCTTTTGATTAAAGGTCCTGCATACGTCTCCCTCTCCCTAACCTCAACCTGCGAGGTTGGATGATGAGTAAATGTCCTGTTGCCAAACACTTTCTAACAGCTCAGCTAGCTTTGGCAGCTGGAGCCAATCCAAGAGTTTAAGAAATGTTTCAGTGGCTTTTCTCTGCCTCCACCCTGAGTTGGAGGAGACCTAAAGAGGCAGTGCAGCTATGTGGAATGAAATGGAAAATTGCAGCAGGGCAGAGCAGGCGGTGGGAGGAGGTGTACCCTCAGGCTGTGGACACTAACTAGAAGTGTATTTTATTTGAAAACTACAACTTCTTATCTCTCTCTTTTAAGAGACTGGATATATCAGTTGTGTTGCTTATTCAGTTTCTCAATAAAAGGATGGATGTCTTGAATACATACCAGTATTAAAAGTAATATGCATTGGCTTAACAACGTCTTTTTATTTATATTATTTAAAACTCTCAGTGTCTGTACGCTGAGAACACGTTCAGTGCAGCTTAGAACAACTGAGCTTGCTTTGGTATGTCATTAGAATAAAAATGTTATCCCCTCCCTCTCCTTTTTTTAAACATTCTTGTGCCTCTGTAATGGTGGTTGTAATTAGTTTAGGTTCCGAGGCACATAAGAGTTTGCAACCTTGGAGATGTCAGTCAGGTATTGCTTAGATGGAGGAGCATCTAAGAACCAATGTGCCTCAGTCTGAGTTCTGTTAAAGGGAAGCAGGATATAGACATCATAAATAAACGTTTACAGCTGTCTATCCCGGACAGACTACTGTAGACTAAGGCTGGAAGTCTCTTGGTTACGTTCACTGCTATAATCAGGGGTTGTGCCAGTGTATTTTTAAAGATGTTGTTCCTGGGAGTGGCTCCATCCTCCACCACCCCCACAAACTGATTGGGTGCAGAGGCGCACCATCCAATTTGCCTGGGAGTATACAGGGAATGAAACAACTTTCCCACCCATCATTCTCCAGTAAGTACACGGAAGGCCCAGGAGGACAAAAACTGCTCCTTTTCCCAGCTGTGCAAAGCAAGCTGGACAGTGCTCAGGCTCAGGTCCCCCTCCCCCATTCCCCAGTTGGCTCTGGGAGTTTGCTCAGGACCTTTCTAGCTTGTATTGTGGATCCAGGGAAAGGAGCAGACTTTGTCTGTTAATGTAAGTATCTTGGTGGGAATTTTACACTCTGACAGTTTTCTAGTAGTGTCTTAGGATAGGATTTTAGTGGTACTAATGCAATTCAGTATTAAAATTGCATTGAGGTGAAAAATTAGGTCTATAGCCCCATAGTCCAGCCATTTTTTTTAAAAAAAGATCAAGTTAAACCACCATAACCCATTTATTTCTTTAGACAGTTCCATTACGGTTAAAACTGAGAGTGTTTTTATCAGTAATTGCCCACAAAGATACTGTATTTCCAGATCAGTGCAAGTCCCTCTAACTTCCTACTAGTAAAAGCATTTTTCTATGTAGAATGTGAAAGCTATGTCAGTAGGACACTTCTGAAAGTGAGACAGAGTGCTTGCATTTTTAACCAGCCTTGTTTCTCCAGTTACCTGACATTAGTGGCGTCTTCATTGTATTAGACAGAGAACCTGTATTTCTCAGAAGCCCATAACATAGACAGGTGCATTTGATACCCTCCTTTTTCTGCACCTGGGGTAAGATGGAAGGGGAGGGGAGAGATCACATAAATACAGGAATATCATACCATATGTGGAATGGTATCACAACTCAATTCTCACTTGTTTAATATTACAATTTTACAGGTATCTGTCTGATCTTCATGCAGAAGGGGACCCAGCCTGGCAATGTATTGGTGCCCAGCATAAGTGGATCCTGCAGCTCATGCATAACTGCAAAGAAAGTTATGTTAAAGAACAGAAAGGTAAATATATCTGTCTTTAGAGAAGTGTCTCTGTTTCAGTGCAGGACAGCTTTTGCTCCCTCTTTGGGCAGGTTTAAGGGTAAGCTAATCTTTCAGTTTTAATATTTTTGATAATCCTATTTTAACACGACAGTTACCATTTTTTTCTATGAATTCTTACAGTCTGGTGCACCTTGGAGCTACTTCGTATGTCATGCTTCTAAAAAAGCTTAGAATTACTTCCCCTGCCTTTTACTTGCTCTCTATAAGAAGGAGGCAGACTGCTTTCTTTCCTTGCCCAGTACAGGCTGGTGATGACAGTTATTTAGTGGTCCTCTTTCCCCATTGGACCTCTATCCAGCCACTACCTATGATGCCATCCGGTTTTATCTAGTGACTGAGATAACCAATGACAGCCGAAGATCAATGCATTCATTTCCCCTGTGAGCATTTTCAGACTCCTCTGTATGGAGTGTTGCTGAAAGAAAGGGAATTGAACCCATTATACAAATCAGTAGAGCTGCAGTAACTTCACTGTAGAACTGCTTAATCAAAAAGGTAGCTATTCTGACTTGAGTGACTTGACAACTATCCTGTCCTTAAAAAATATATGAATGGGACACCCAAGCCTGATACTGCCTTTGTTTCTTGGTTGGTAAGCATGGTAATACCAAACTGTGGCTTAAACTAGCCACAATATCAACATTGAAGCCAGGTAGGGAAATAAGAAGGTGGAGCACACAGCATGTGACTTAGCTTGGGCAATTACACCAGAGTTTATTGGTGTAAGATCATTCTGATTGCACGTACACTGGAAAGTCTCTATGTTGGTAGATGTGCTGGCATTTACAGTTGCAGGGGTGAGAACAACAGTAGCTTCACATGGCTACTCTGATTTGATTGCTGCTCTTTTCTTTTTTTACTCACAGTATGAGAAACATAGGACTTCAGACATGACCCCAAATTTTACAGCTCAACAAACATGCATATAGATACAAAGTTGTTTTGGGATATCTATAAAGAAGTATGAAATTAATCCTAAACATGTTTGAAATCATGCAAGTTCCTATGGAATGTTTTGGGCACTTTTGTCAGTTTTTGTTTGTGAGAGAACAGCAGATACTTACTGACACTTAGGTTACAGCATCTGTCTTAAACAAAGTATCAGATTCATTTCTAGTCTTATACCGAATTTATAATTTCTTTTTAGTACAGCTGAGCTTACCAGTAGCTTTGGCTGAGTGCTAGGAAATAAGACAGATCCTTACCCTTTCTTCTCTTCCCGAAGACTTCTTCTATTCTATTGCAGTGAATGATCCATCTTTGTTTGATCAGGTAGAACAACATGGCTTGTGTCAAAAAAAGCTTTTTCAATTTGTTATCCCAGCAGCTGGTTCTCCTCTGTTGCTTTTGAGTACAGTACATCTGGAAGAAGGCCTCTTGCAGCTGGGAGCTATTTCATGTCTAACCCACATCCCCTGTTCCTAATAGAAATTTTCTTTTAACAGTGACTGTCAAGCAAAGCCCTAATGCAATATCAAAACTTAAAATATTAATCATTACAGAGCTTGACATTTGTTTCATAAGATTAGCGGTTTCAACAGCGTTTGAGGTAGCTAATCTACTTCCCTTGATTCCTTGTTAAAATATGATGAACCTAACTGCAAATTGTATTTATTTACACCTAGAGATGTAAATGTTGGACTTTTTTTTTTTGTTAAAAAAATAGAAATTTAGATTAAATTGAAAATATATGGTGTTCATTTTTACTGCTCTTCACAGGTCTAAAATGACTTTGTTGCTTTAGAACCATACAGTGTATTGTGTATAAGTTAGTTTGCTTAGGAAATTACCGTGTTTTGGTATATTCAAAGTTATATACAGACTATTGTAGTTGAAAATCCTTTTAAAAGTTTTCAGTTTGGTTGCAAATGCATCTACTGCTGATCTTGAAGAAATTTAGTAGTTTTTGATTTTTGCCAGTCTATGAGAAGCAGACAAAAAGTTAAAATTAAAAACAAAACTGCTAATGTTACAGTAAAATGAGTTTTTAAATATTCTATACTGAGACTCCTCTAGTCTCAACATTTTTAGAAAAAAAAGACTTGAATGGAAAAAATGGGGACCTTATTCCCGTATAGCCAGAATACTGATCTCTTTTTTTGATCTATTCCTATCAACAATTCCTCTTCTTCCTGTTTCTTTAATTGTCTTCATGGACTTGTAAACACTGACATTTTGCCCAGACTGAGACAAGCTTCATCCTTTCACATGTCACTATAATTTTCAAACTGTTGTGTTCTTAAAACATGTATCAGTTTCTTCCACAAAACTGCATAAGATGGAAAAGTTGGAAGCAGGGAAGAAGAATCCATGGTATCATAATGCATATAACTTAACTACTACTTTTCTATGGGAATGTGCTTGGCAGAATCCCTGACTATATTTTTGAACAAGGGTACCTGAACATATTCTATGTTCTGTCACATTTGAAAGTTCTTTCCAACATGAATTCCTAAAACTGCTTAGAAATTATTCTGGAAAAGTAAAAGCTATGTAAAAATAAATCAGAATCTTGTCTGTTGTAACATAAAGTATTTCCTAGTCAATTAAAAAAAGAAACAAAAAACAAAATCTATAATCTTTTAGTCCATCACATCTTTTTAAATCTTTATGTTGTAGATTCATAACATATAATAAAAACAAGGCAAAGTCTAGTAAACTAGCCACTGTCTTCTGAAATGTTGATCAGTGTCTACATAAGCTGTGTTCAGATTAAACCAGTTTCAGTTACTCTGTGTTTCAAGCAAGTTAATTAAGATCAGATTACATGATGCTGGATATTTGCATTTGGTTGTTTCTGTGAGCCTTACGCTAGAGATGTTACTGAGAAATTCCATTCTGTTCTATGTCTTTTGAAAACAGGTTAGTGGCCTATTAGCTCCACAATTGCTGTGCATTCTTATTGTGTTCCAGAATTTAGACTCTGTATCTATAAGTTCTCTCTCTAGCTATTTAAATAAGGTCTAGTGTAATCGCTCATCTGCTCTATGTTGCATGGATAGTAGCAGCAAGTAGAGTCACAGCTGAATAGCTGGATCCTGTCTCTGCCCCCAGTCTTATAACAGCCATAATCAAAGAAGGAGGCTTCTTACTCAGCATCTGCATTGGCAAACTGTACTTGACAAATGAGGCAACCAGTTTAAACCTAGAGCACATTTACTGCAAAGTTTTGCAAATATAGACAGACATCACCAGGAGGAGAGGATTGCTAATTCAAAAATAGCATCCAGAACAAGGTTAAATGACAGCCAACATTTCTTCCTCCTCTACAGTGACTTGACCAGAGTACTAGTGCAGTGGCATTTGTCTGTGGTCAACACTGGTACGTGTATGTCCTCTTGAAGTATCATTAGAAGATTGGCTGAGATCTTACGCTTTTTTTTCCAAAATAATATTTTATATATAGTAAAATAGTGATAGACTATATAATTTAAAACTGTTGTATACTTTATTACTATTATTTTCAATAGTTGATGATTTTTTGTTTTAGATGTTTGCCTCAAGACTTAACAACCATTTATAGCATAGGGAATGTTGCTGATTTGAACCTGCTCCTTGATTCCAGGACACTCCACTGAGACCTGTATGAGTGGACAGATTTCTGAGAAGGGCACATTCAGGATTATACTATTTGCATAAAGCACTAGAGAGCCAGCATGGTGTGGTGGTTTGAACATTGGGCTATGACCCAGGAGACCAGGGTTTGATTCCCCACTCAGCAGTGGAAATCCACTGGATGACCTTGGGTGTGTGACACACTCTCAGCCCCCAGAAAACCTGGTGATAGATTTGCCTTAGGGTTGCCATAAGTCAGAAACGGCTTGAAGGCACACAACAGCAACGTAAAGCACTGACCAGAGTAACCTAGAAACAATCTTAATGACATGTTTTACATCTGTGACTTCATGCAAAATCTGCTGAACTATTTTAGAAATCTTTTCCGTAACTACAGATGCATTAAAAACTACTGGGTTGGATGCAGACTTAATCCTGTTTTGATTAGTCCCATTAATGCAATGGGGTTTAAATTAGTTCTGTTGATTTCTATCACCGTAGTTTAAATACTAAGCCTGAATCCAGCCTACTGTGTTTAGTGTTTTAAAAAGCCTTATGGGAGCTTTACAGAACTGTCTTACATATGTTGCAAAAAATGTTTCTATTACCAACAGAAAATAACAAGTAATTATGACAGCAAAATGTTTAGTAAACGTAGGGACTTGTTTCTTTAAAACATGTTTTTAAATACATATTTCATAAGTAGCCAGTCTTAGTTTCTTAATGTAGAGCAAACTGGAAACAAGCAGCATTTCTGAAATGTATTGTTGTTTCAGGTTAATCTTAAAGGAACTTCCTTAATTTCTTACTTCAGCAAATTGAAAGTCTTCTGTGTGGTGTTTGAAAGGAATTCTATCCTACTTGTGTTGGTGCAGGCTTTAGGCAGTGCCTGTTTGGTCAACAAGCAACAGTGGGTGGTCGGGCTGTAGCACAGGACAAGGGCCTGCTGTGCACAGGAAAAAATGTTCAAAGGTGTTTAAGGGTGGTAAGGAAGTCTGCTGCCCTTCAGAGAATCCAGCAACTATAGATCAGTGTTTCTTCTCAACTGCTGTAGCCTTTGTGCAAGCCCACTGTCTGGTGTATAAAGCAAGAAGAAAGACTGGGAGTTTTATTACTCTGTGATACATCTGGACCTTTTCTGTAAACTTTACATACAAATCACATGGTTCGATTACATAATTTTGCCATGTCATTTTCATTTATCTAACAGATATTCTTTTGTATAGCTAAGAAAACGTGTATACTAAAATCAAGACAGAGAACGAGAAAAACCGTCAAATAAGAATAAATTATGTTTATTCTGAAAGCAAGATCATTAATTGGAAGTTAGAGGGTTTTTTCCTTGTAAATACAGACTCATCTGCCATTTTAAACGATTGATAAAACATAAAAGTATTCTGGAAAAAATAACACTGTAACCAAATATATATGCAGTGCTGCTTTAAAAATTCAAGTTAGAATAGTCTGCAAGCATTAAGACCTTTCTGGTAAGTTTGTTCATAATGAGACACTTGACTGATACAGTGAAACCTCTGAAGGAAGCTGGAAGGGTTTTGAAATTAGTATGTTGTTCATTTCAGATTAATCTTCTTAAAGAAATGTTTATTGCATAATGCATGCAAATACTTTTAATATGGATTATATAAATGTGAATTTTTCCAGTCAGGTTTTGTATAGAATACATCATAAATTATAGACCCTGTAAATACCACTTTAAGTAGTATACAAAATTGTTAAAAACAATGCTTACAAAAAGTGTACAATACATTGTTGGATCATTTTCCATTAAATCATGAACCTCAAAACTTTCTACTTGTGTACTTCTGGAATCTTTTTTACATTTATTTTAAATGTTAAAAAATCATCGCAGTTCAGTGGGGAGGGATAGACCTTTCAGTTATATTTGGTACTTAAAATAGCATTGTGCCACACTCACGCTTTTCATTCAGAGAGAAGAGTTTGAATACTGATTTTTGGCAGTGCCTTTTCTTTTCCAAGCTGCAGTGTGTAGTCTTGAAGCGCTATCTCCTGGACAACTTGGAAAAAGGTCAGCTTTGCTAATGTACTCCAGATGTTCATTAGTCCTGAGGGTATATGTGCTGTTGTAGTTCCCTACTCCTGTGTTATACTTTCTTGTAATGCTAGACAACCAATTAAGAAATTAGTTTCATGTTAAACTTTCTTTTCCTGGTACTACTGCAAACTGATGATGTGGTTTCTGGTGGAACAAGAGAGTATTCTTTGCCCTGTTTTCCATTATTGCTGAATAAACAATCCATTGGTCGGGTGGAGGTTGTGTGCTGGAGTAGCCATTTAGTATATTATTCTCTTATTGTATCCATCTTGCATCAGATGAGAATTTTTAACTGATATTTCAGAAAGATCACTTTTTCAGCTAGTATATATTTTCTGAAATATATGAGTTGTACTATGCTGTCATTTTTGAAAAATCGTAATTACAAGGAGACCTTCCTATTTGATGTGGTGCCTAAATAAAAGTGATTTTGCAGTGCATAAATAAGAAATAGGCTTCAAAATGGAGACGCACTCTCTCTTCTATAAGTGGTAATTGTCTCTTGAAAGATGCAGTGCAAGTTGAACAGTCTTAATTTTTTTTTTAAAAAAAGTAGCTACTACAGCGCTTTAAAAGTTTGTTTTTAGTGTGAATAGGTAGAAAGGGACAACCTGTATAATTTTAGTGTATGATGAAGTAGTTTTTGATTGGAAGTGCCCATGCCAATGGAATAAATTTGTTTTGGCTTACTGTTTTCTTCCAACGATTTCAGGAAATTTACAGATTATTTTGCTTAGCTATTAGATACCGAGCCAAAACCGTGTATATATGTAAAAACGAGTAATTCAAAGCATTTAGAATTTCAATAAGGTTTCTAGAATCCCCTTGTGAATTTGGGGTTGGGGGGGAAATCATAATTATTGTGTTTTCTTTTTTTGCTTGATTGATTTGGTTTTCCTGTTTAAGAGAGGTTAGGTTGACTCTAATTTAATTAGTTTAAAGTCATTCCACCAATATTGGTTGACTGCTCCCAGTAAATAAATCTGCAGGAATAGATTTTTGTTTTTCAGGTGATTATGTAAATATGTTTACCATTTTTTCCTTTGTAGTGTGGATGTCTAGGGCGTTGTTGTGTGTTATTTTGTATAGTTGTAATAACAGTTTACCTAGGCTGAATAACAGTTCCTTTTGTAAGAGAGGTATGCTTAGATCCTTTGCTTAAATTACTCTGTCAAAGGTAAAAAAGAAGTTTGTGGCTGGCCTGGCAAATTGATTTTTCCCTGAAAACTTGTGTATATTATCAAGTACACATTAAAGAACAGTGGGATTAATGTGTTTACAGTGTACATTTCAGTTGGTACTCAAGAGTTGTAGTGGATTTCCACTGAAAGTTAATGTCAGTCATAATATTTCTATTTTCATTTGCTGGATCAGTGTTCCAAAACAGTTAGCTGACATGGTAGAACCTTCAGATTTGTCACAAAATTAAGGTTCTTTCTGCCAGGGTGAACAGACTGTAAAATTGTCTGGCTCTTATGTTTCCCTCTGCAAACTTGTGTGGCTTAGGAGTGGTAGGAGCCAATCCTACATGAACAGAGTTCAAACATGTATTTTGTCATGTGTCTTTCCTGTTCACATATTAAGCAGGAGGGAAGGACTCTTTTTCGAATGAAATTTAGCATGCACTAAGGGCAGTGACTCCTACCCCAACCTTACGTTCCTACACAATGCTGCTTCCAAAGATTTTCTCCATAGCCTAGCTCACTCATGACAGTAGATCCGGGCCAGGAATAAAATGGCAGAAACAAAGAAATAACAGTGAAGGGAGGGTTTGAAATAGTTTGGGATGTGAGGGAAGAATAAGGAACTAGACACAAATTCTTAACAAGTGCACATTGATCCCCCCAACAGGATAACTAGACCAGTCGTAATTTTATCTGCCACTGCGTCTTTCTTTTTTAAAAAAAATGAATAGAAACAAAAGCTGTTTCCCGTTCATGCTAATACAGTCCAGATTCACCAGGTAATGTTTTTGTTATGGAAATAGCATCATTCTCGGGATGGCAGGAGGAACAATCCATTACTTGTGGATTTGATCCTCTTGTGCCAGTGCATGCAGGAGCCTCCAATATTCCTTTCTGGGGTTTTTTGCCATTAGGCTCCCTCCCTACCCAGTCAGTTACTTCAGTTTTTAATTCTCCTGCCAACCAGTCACACTTAATGCAACTTATGTTATCTAGGAAGTGTGGGAAATGACTTTTCCTTGTAACCATAACATTTGGAGTTGCAGTGTGGGTATGGCCGCGCTGATGTCACTGGTGCTTTGTGAATGTAGGTTGTGACATACCAAAGCAAATCTTAGTGAGTGGTATTTGCTTCAGGATGGACATAGTGAGAAAACAATTGTTCTCTGTACATTACAACTGCAAATGACAGTTTTACTTTTCATCAGTCAGATATAAGAAGTATATACAAGCTCATTAGAATATACTAAAGTCCTTTTGGGCCAGCAGTTATAATTGCATCTATTTGTCCTTGAAGATTTCGGCAGTATGTTGGATGATTTCATGCAGTGCGGAATCAGCATATGCCTAATGATCACACTTGTCTCATTCTCTCCTGCCCCTTTCAGGCAGTGTATTAGTGCACAGCCCCATGATGGATCTGGACAGTGAAGTACGTCCATCTTCACTTGGCCATCTCAGTCGGAGCGCTTCATTGAAAAGAGGCAGCAGCAATAAGTCCAGTCGTGATGAAAGTACGTGCTGATAGTTTTACTGTTTGGCTTTCTGAGAAAGTATGTTGATGAAGTGTGTTGATGTAATAGAACGGTAGAAGATTGAGCTATGATCAGGAAGTGCCTATTTCTGAGCTCACTTCTACTGTGAATTCAATAGGCAGCACTGGAGTGGATTGCCTATTTTGTGATACTCTCTGCTTTCCATTGTAAGAATTACCATAAAATTATCTGTGTGATACAGTTCGAATAAGAAGCTGTTTTAATGCTGAGTATTACTATTACTGTTATTATTAGCTTTATAATAATTCTTTACCTCCTCCCACAAGACCATCCCTTTAGTATGCTTCAACCAGACCTTAAAACTTATCACTTCCTTTAGCTTGATAAGATAAAGCTGCTCATGATCAGCTCACCGTCCTTCCTGATATAAACAGATTTGAATTGCCTACAACAGGGGTGGATAATGTGTGACCCTCCAGATGTTGAACTCCCAAAAACCTTACCTGGAATAGCCAGTGGTAACTTGTCTTTTTAACTAGTGTTTTCTAAGTAGATGTTCAGTTTAGTTGTATTTTAACTTTTGTATTAAAAGCTTTTTAGTTGTCCTGTGTTTTTAAATGTGTGTGATCCTCTTTGAATCCCATGCTGAAAGAAAGGTGGGTTATAAATCGGACAGACAGACAGACAGACAGACAGACAGACAGACAGACAGACAGACAGCTATATAGATAGGGTTGATAGATAAAACAACACCTAGAGGGCCACAAGTTGCCACCATTTGTGGATAAACCTATACAGCAAAAAGGGCATGATGGGCAAAACCCTCTGTTAATATTAGTTAGTATTTTTAGAACATTTTTGAATTGCCTCTGATCAACAGAAATGATTCCTTTTGAATTACAGTGAAATTAACTCATGACTTTGTGATCCTTTTTCAGCATGGAGATTTAAAGCTCCTCAACAAGTGGCATTTGTTGAAAAGCTAACAAAGCTTGTTGTGAGCCAACTCCCTAACTTCTGGAAACTCTGGATTTCTTATGTGAATGGGAGCCTCTTTAGTGAAGTATGTTTTTTTGCATACATATTTTTCAGTGCTCACAGCTGTATGGAGTTCTGTGAGGAACATAAAATCAGTTGGTCTTTTATTCAGGCTTTCTTTAAATGAATCTATCAAAAATGCTGATTCTCTCTCCACTCCCTTTTGCTAGCCAAATAGATGGTAAGCTCTGTGAAGTCCTAAGGAACAGTGAGTGTCTGTTTGTTAATGCATCTAGAAACTCCTTTCTTGCACACATGACAGCTAGTGTAGTATCACTTATGGATGATCAACTTAGTCTGGGGGGTTCCAACTTTCAGTCTACATTTTCGTTTTGATCATATTTGGTCAAATATTCCTCAGTCTAAGCTACCTGTTGGGGTTGTTGTTAGGGTAAAAGGAGTGCTGGCAAAACCATCTACACTTCCTTGAACTCTGTAAAAATAATACTCCTTTCCTCACTAGTCTGCTTCATGGCCAGCATCAGCATTGGGAATGGTTTGGTTCAGCAGCCCAGCACACCCCGCCATTTACCCCTGAGCTGTTTCTTTCCGGGTGGCCATAAGGGGGCTCAGTCACGCTACTATCCTCACACACACCAGTACTTCACCACTGCTGGCAACAGCTCTTCCTGTCCCCTCTTCTTCGTTAGCCTGTCACCATTAATTCACCCACTTCAGCAGTACCAGCTATTTCTAAGTAGTCATTGCCACGCAACTCATGGTGGATCAGCAGTGAACATAAGCCAGAGCTGTTGTTAACTGTATTTCTGTCTGAAAAATGAGAAAGCTGAAGAGGAAATTGCTGCCATTAGGGGATAGCAAATGATATCTTGCCCGTGTCTTTCCAAAACCTAGAAACATCCTTTTTCTTATTGAGTGAGGTAATGGAACATCCACTCTTTCTCCTCAATTTTTATTCACTTCTGCATCTAGGACACATTTAGGTACTTCAAATTTTAGAACATGAACAGGGGAAGAACAGATGAGGAACTAAATTATTGAGTTGTCTTGTGCTTGGGCATAATTTTTATAGCTAGTCTCCATTTTTTATTAAACAGAAGGATGGTTGACACTTTCTTGAAAACCCCCAAAGCCACTGGGACATAATTCAGTTATGAAAGTGGTGAGCAAGGCTCTAAAACAAAAGACTGTTAATAAAGAAGCTATGTGATTTATTTTCTCTAATAATAAAGGTGACCTTTAAAACAGTTAAAGATTTCCCTGGTTTTCAACAGACTTAAACAGTATGTAGCTAAACTGAAAGTCAGGTCTGCATGAAGCAACTCTGCAAAATCTAACCGTTGGACTTACCACAGACGTCTGTACAGGAAGGGGTTAACCTATGCAGCAAAACCGGTGGAGGAAGGAAAAAAAATCTTTACTTTCAATGCACCTTTTCAGTGTTCCAGAATCCATGTGGGTTACAAAGGTAGAGACATCCATTGACCAGCCCCTTTATTCACGTCAATTTGCCGTGATTACACATCGTAGTCAGGAAATAAGCACAGCACATTTTACAGAATATTTAAAATACACAGTGTACAAACAGAATGAGTTAAATCAGCTTTCTATGTTTAGTGAAATGTTTAAATGAGAAAGTATGTGCTTGTGTTCATTCTTAGTGGGCAGAGTCTGATCAGCTCTTTAGAAAGTGGAAAGGATTTTTGTACAGTAAACAGAAGTATTTATTTTGAATATCTTGTATATGCTATATGAAATGTGAGATATGTTGCGTCTATTTCGGTATTGCCCATATAGATAATATCCTAAACATCAGACTTTGCTTTCTTTTTAAATCAAAACAATAGAGAGGGGTTTACCTCCAAATTTATCTCCCCTTCAAATTTTCTATGGTGTCTTTTCATAGCAAATTTCATAGGTGTCATTCATTCCATTAAACTTACTTTTTAAACTTACTGTTAACAATAGCTTTAGCTACGAAAACAACTGTAAAGGCTTACTTAAAAATACTTCCTAGGGAAACTTGGAGGTACTAAAAGATTCATGGAAGATAAATCTATTATTATGTCATATTATTATATCATAATTTATTATGATAATGTTTTCTGTTTGCTTCATTTCCAAAAGTATGCTAAAGCATTAATCTGTCTTTGAAACTGTCTTTCCACTTTCTGAAATATTTTTATTCAAATGAGACTCTGAGCTCACTTTTCTAAATGGAATTCATAGAGATGCCAGTTAGTTTGTGCCAGCTGCTAAAACTGAATATCAGTGCTGACTATCATTTATTTTTACATTTTGCAAGACTGCTGAAAAATCAGGCCAAATGGAAAGATCAAAGAAGAATGCTAGACAAAGGCAAAATGATTTCAAGGTAAGTAAGGTGTAGGTACTCCATCTGGATCTTTTGAAGACCAGCATTGGTTTAAGAACTGAAGACTTGTCTTATGAATTTTCTACCATTTATTATAATGAATTTGACTAGTGAGGCATGTAGTGTTCCAAACACCCACTTCCTCAGACTACTGTCCCTTGCAAGACCAGTCTTGGGTGACTACAAGCTGTTCATTCTTACTGTACTTGGCCTCCTCCATTCACTATTAGTTAATCATGGTAGGAATTGACGTTCTTTAAGATGATTCAGATATGCAATAGATTTGTCTTGGGGAAAATATTTATAATGGCTTTTGCGTTGTCTGCTTAGTTTAGATTGTCTTAAAAGTGCAACAAAGGTGAGGGGCAAGATCTTTTTTTTTAACATTTTTAACATTTTTAGTGTCTTTAACTAGGAATAGGTAGAGCAGTTTAGCTCTTCAGTAACTTCAAAGACTAGTAGCTCAATATTTGCATAATTCAAAACCCATTCAGATAATTCAAGGATGGAAGCCCCCCACCCCACAGGTCTATTTTGGTTTGTTTTCATGTGAAGAAGGAATGAAGCTGCCCTGCCACTGTCTGTAGATCTGCACAGTGCTTCTTCAGCTGGAAATGGATGTTGGTCTTCTTCTAGCATCCTCTGACCTGTGGGAGTGATCCAAAGGTTCCCACTCTTGAAATAATGCACATTGTCCTATTTGAATTCCCTTTTCGTTGCAGTTCAAATATTTTACTGTAGGTGACCACTTACCTAAATATTTGCTGCTTTCAGTTGCTTTGGCACTGCACTTTAAAAGCATATTCATCATTCTGATAATATCCCACATTTGCTTTACCTATTCTGCATTTCTCTGTATTAATTGTGTTTCTGTCACCTCTTCTTTGTTTTTATTGTCTGTAAGCTGAGTTCACTTCACTTTGATCATCAGCTAATGGTAGGACTGAAAATGTGCCCAGCAGTTGGTGATCACCCAGCGTGCTAGCACCTCAGTGCCCAGTATGCCAATTAACTTATCCATAAGCTGCATTGAATCATTTAATTCAAAGGTTAGTGTGTATGTGGCATGCCTTCCAAGTCGCATATTGACTTACGGCGACCCCATGAATTTCATGGGGGGGATTGGGCAGGGAACATCGAGAGGTGTTTTTTTCCAGTTCCTTTTTTCCAGTAATTAATAGCCTATAGCGCCTGGGAAAGGTTAGTAGGACTAGGAAAAACTTTTGCCTAATATTTTGGAGATTTCCTCCCAATAGGAGTAGACAGGGGTTAGTTGGGTCAGATATAATAGCAGTCTGCGTCATAGTAAGACAAATTTTATATATTGTAAAAGAACATTTCTTCAGAAGTGTGGGAGGACATGTGGGTGAGTTCTTGGAAGTGCTCAAGTACTGTGGGGAAAGAAATTAAGTTAGGGAAGTTAACTGCCCTCAGATATTGATAACTCCCTGAAGCTTTTAAGTCGTTAAGATGAACACAGAATAAAACTACTGATTACTTTTTTCCCAGACTTACTGTCAGACTCTGAATTTGAGAAAGGTTTGATTTATACAATTGTGACAAGTTGCTACCTTTTGACACCTCTAAGTTAGACTGTGTTGCAGGGCATGTCAGTATTCATTCCTTGATACAGTGTGTTGTTGTTTTTTTCCTTCTGCTGTTTTAGACTATGATTCAGCAAGTGATGATGTCCCTGGTCAAACTGATTCGTGGTGCTTTACTTCCGTTCAGCCTTGGAGAAAATGAGCTCAGAGAATATGGTGGCTGGGAGATGAAGTCTGAACTTTCTAGCCAGTGGTTGCCTCATGTTATTGAGACAGTTAGGTAAGTACAACAATTAATGTAAGATTTGTGTTTGGAAGGCATGCTTCCTTAAGCTTTGTTATCTAAATTGATCTTAACATCATATATAAAACCCAACAATTCCAAAGAACCCCAGATTCATGTTGTAATTAAATTGTAGTACTGATTAAGTTAGGCATGTTCAGGTTTGTCTCTGCTTTGCTCTCACATGTGATAAGAAAGGGGGAACTCACTGTTGGGAATTCCTGCCTAATGTTTGCCACTGCTGATGATTGCTGCTGCCAGCTTCTTTTCTTTTGTGGACTCTTCAGATAGCAAAGTATATCCGTCCAGCCACTCTGTCTCCCTTTCCAGGAAAGCAGGAGTAACTAACTCTGTTAAAATGAAGCAAATCAGCTCACTTTAGAGCTTTCTCCCCTCTTTCCAACTAGGCAGAATAACCTACATATCCAAACAGCGAAGTCACTGGGCAGTTTTAAGCAGAGAATTGCAGAAAGAACCTTTACTCCTTGTTTTTACACTAATTTCAGCATTATGCACCTTGTAGTATCATTTCCCCTAGCATTTGCACACTTTGTGATAACAGTGAGCAGAGGAAGTAAACAGAAATACTTATTAACTACACAGTCCTTTTTCTACTCACATTAAAATGTATCATCCTCTAACCCTCTGTCATTCTTCTTCTCACCTTCCAGGAGTTTTTAGGGTCGGATAAAGACAAAGTACAGCGCTCATTCTCCCTGCGCATGTGTTACCTAACTTTATTTGGCATGTTGTTTTGAAACCCACTACCTCCAGAGTTTGCAGGCCTTCCCATGCTGTACAAAACCCTGTTTGACAAAGTCCTGCTGGGGGTCACATAATCAGTTTGCGCACTTATATAAACTCTTTGGTGACTTGGCATGAGGTGAAATGTGCAGATGTGCCCCTTGCCCACTTTGTACATAATAATGCACAGAATATGATTAAAGCAAAGGGCAGGATACCTTTGTCACAGTGGGAGACAGGTGATTGAGATGAGGAAGGAAGGAAGCCACAGAGACCAAACTGTATTTAAGAACTGCAATGGCCCAGATGCCAGTGCAGATTCCCTAGGTCAGGGATGTGCAAAGAGTATCCCACAGGTCTCACAGAATCCACTAAGACTGTTTTTGTGCCCTGTATCCCTTCATCTTTCCTGTGCCAGAAAATATACCGCACCAAAAATCAGTTTTTGCTGCTCCTAGAAGCTTCCAAGAGTGGCGGGTTTAGGTTTAGGCACGTCTGGGGGCTCCCACAATCCTGAATTCCCTCCCCCACCAGCAGAAAGTGGGACAGACATCTGGTCACTTTCACCAGTTTTGGTTTTTCTGAACACATACACACTTTTACTGAAGGAGTTTGAGGATGGAATTACTACCACTCTCATAACCCCTGTGAGGAGGAGTGAAAATATCAGTGCTCTGTGAGGAGGAGTGAAAGTGAAGTGTTGGTACTTACGTGAACAGTCATTCTGGGATGACAGGAGGAGCAATCCACTACGTATGGGTTGTGATCGTCACGCCAGCCGATGCAGAACTGTCCTCTTTCTAAAAACGTTTAACCGATAAGCTCCAGTCTCCCTCCGGTCAGTTCCTTTCCCTAGTGTGCCATAAATCTGCCACCATACACCTATCTTCTGTAAAAATCTTCCTATCCCAGTGGTGGGTGTGGATTGCTCCTCCTGTCCTTCCAGAATGACTGTTCACGTAAGTACCAACTCTTCATTCTCGGGATGACAGGAGGATCAGTCCACTTCGTATGGGACTTTCCCGAGCTGTACCATGGGTGGGCCTAAAACTACAACACTGCCTGCAAAACACGACGACCAAACGCCACCTGTGCAGACTTGTATTTGTCCAACTTATAATATCTAATAAAGGTTGACGAGTCTTTCCATCCAGCTGCATTGCAGACGTCTTCCAAAGAAGACAAAGAAGCATACACCACAGAAGTCACCATCGATCTTGTGGAATGCGGCCACACATTCATTGGCCTTGGCTTCTTAGCATAATCATAGCAAACTAAAATACAGACTTTAATCCATCTGGCAATGACAGATTTTCTAGCCCTCTGGCCCAAAGTCTTTGGATGATATGAAACCAACAAGGCTTCCGACTGCCTGAATTCTCTAGTTCTTTTAATGTAAATCTTCACTACTCTCCACACATCCAAAGTATGCCACTTTTTTCCTAATGCGTGTACTGGTCTAGGGCAAAAAGTTGGCAAATGAATCTCCTCTAGCTTCGTTGTAGATGACACACATTTTGGTAAGAAGGAAGAATCAAATCCCAGTGTCAGTTTGGCTTGGTCAAACTTGCACATATGTTCATTCACAGATAATGCTGCTAACTCCGAAACCCTCCGGGCTGAAGTCACAGCCAGTAAAAAAGCTGCTTTGAAAGATAGCAACCTTAATGACGATTCCCTCAATGGCTCTAACGGTGCCACTGTCAATGCATTTAACACTAAGTTCAAGTCCCATGAGGGAAACCTATGAACTGTTGGAAAAGAACTTAATGTGGGTCCCTTCAGAAACCTCCTGATATGAGGATGCTTCAAGTAGGCATCTTCTTCCAAACTCAGAATCGCCAATAAGGCTGCCACTTGCCTCTTTAAGGTGTTAGGATGCAGACCTTTATCCAAACCATCTTGCAGGAAAAGTAAGATGTATGACACATTCACTTCTGCCACGTCCACCATCCTAGCATCGCACCATCTCTGAAAAGCTTTCCAAGTTCTATCATATATCTTCTGGGTGGTCTCTCTATGAGAATCCAATACAGTCTTGACCACCTTATCAGCATAACCCCGTTGTGTTGAATTTCTGTTCAATTTCCATGCTGCCAGATTCAGCCATCTGGGGTCTGGATGACAAGCTGGCCCCTGAGCGAGCAAATCCGCTCTCACTGGCAACCTCCATGGCGGTGCCTGAGCCATGTGCAGCAACATTGGAAACCAAGGTCACCTTGGCCAATACGGCGCTATTAGCACTGCTGAAGCTTTTTCCAAACGAACTTTCATAAGAACTCTCTGGACAATTCGAACTGGAGGAAAAGCGTAGTGCATTCCCATAGGCCATACCACTGACAGTGCGTTGTGCGCTTCCGCACCTTTGCTTTCATCCATTGAAAAATACCTTTTAAATTTGGAATTTCCTCCAGAAGCAAGCAAGTCCACTTGGAAAGGACCAAAAATACTTTCCAAACACTGTAAAACATCTGCGTTGAGGGACCACTCTCCCTGATCAATCAGATTCCTGCTCAGATAATCTGCTTGAGTATTCGACTCTCCTTTCACATGCACTGCCGTGATCGAACTCACATGCCTCTCCACCCATTTGAATAGCCTTGTCGATTCTGCTACCAAAGGCACTGAATGCAGTCCGCCCTGTTTGCGAATGTAAGCCTTGACTATCATATTGTCCATGAAAACTTTCACATGTTGATTCTTTATTAGGTTCACAAATCTTTGAAGAGCTAACTTCACCGCTTTCAACTGTAGGAAATTTATGTTGAACCTCTTGTCTAACGAATTCCAAATGCCTTGCACCAAGTATCCTTCGCAGTGAACTCCCCAACCGTGAAGACTGGCATCTGTCATTACATGGACTATACCTCGAGTTTCAATTGGAACTCCTGAAGCTACATTTTTCTCTTTCATCCACCAAGATAACTCTTTCCTCACTTGATCTGGTATTTTCACCTTGTAATGCCTCTTTGCAGATCTTGCAAACCGGTGAATCAACAGTAGCCTCTCCAGTGGTCTTGCATGAAAACTCCCCCACTGAACTAACTGTGTTGTCGAAATCAGAATACCCATAACTTTTGCCAGTTGCATAAGATCCAGTGATTTGTGTATCCATAACCTGCGTGTTTCCTGCCTCAGTTTTACTAACCTGTCCTGTGAAAGATACATCATCCCCTCTAAAGTATGTATCTTTGCTCCCAAATGAGTTAAAGTCGTTGTTGGGATCAACAAGCTCTTCTCGAAATTGAGAAGAAAACCGTAATCCATCAACACTTGAATTGTCATTTTCACATCCTTTCTTAATTTCTCTTCCTCCTTTGCTTTCAGCAAGATGTTATCTAGATAAGGGTATAGCTGTACCCTTTGCACACACAGCAAAGCTATCAGTGGAATCAGCACCTTCGTGAACACCTGAGGTGCCGATGCCAGGCTGAAAGACAAAGCTCTGAATTGGTAGTGGCAATCCTGGTAATGAAATTTCAAGTACCTCCTGTCCTCTTCCCTCATTGGGACATGCAAATATGCCTCCTTGAGGTCTATAGATGCCATGAAATCCCCCACAGAGAAATTCTCCCTTATTGTCTGCAGAGTTTCCATTTTGAATTTCTGATGTTCCACAGATTTGTTGAGGTACCTTAGATTTAACACCGGCCTGTACTTGCCATTGCTTTTGGGAACCACAAAAAATATTGAATGAATTCCAGAGAATTCCTGCTGCTTGGAACCCTCTCTATCTGCAACAAATGAAGAATTTCCTGACGCACAATTTGCTGTTTGCTTTTGTCTTTTGACACTGGTGATGGAAGAAATCTGTCTTTTGGCCTGGTGTGGAAACATATTTTGTACCCCTGGGTTACTACCATTAAAACCCACTGGTCTGATGTTACCTGACACCAGCTGTGTCCGAAAGACAGAAGTCTCCCTCCCACCGATTGTTGCTGATTGTCAATATTGAGTTTTTCCCCGCTTGGGATTATTCTCAAGCTTTCCTTGTCCTTGTCTAGAATACTGAAACTGCCTATTGAACTGTGGTCTCTGCCTATTCCACTGATATCTTCCAAACCTGTACTCGGAACATCTTCCAGAGTTATCATAGGCGCTTCCCCCACGAAAGGAGTAATTAGAGCTTTGAAAACTCCTCCTATCCACTTTTTTCTTTTGTAAAGTGGGCATCACCTGTTTCTTCTCCTTTGTTTCCACCAAAATCTTTTCCAATGCCTGATTTCCAAATAATAACTCTCCCTTAAATGGGACGAAAGCCAAATTATTACTAGATTTTTGATCAGCCTCCCAGCGTTTTAACCATAATGATCGTCTTGCTATGGTCAATAAATTCATATTCCTAGCTGCAAGTGCAGTTGAATCATGACCCGCATCAGCAATATACTTTAGAACTCTCTGGATTCTTTCCACTGCTTTCAGTAACTCTTGCATACTTAAATCCTGAGAGTCCAAAATATCCTGAGACCAGAGAACAGCCACTCTAGCAAACAGAGAAGTAGCTACTGAAGCTCTAATTGCTAAAGATGCTGCCTCATGCACTTTCTTCAGAGGTGTTTCTGCCCTTCTTTCATCCACTTCCTTTAGCTGGGTGTCCCCCTTCCTGGGGACAATTGCTCCCGATACCAACCCCGCAATCGGGGCATCCGCTGGGGGCACTTTAAGAAATTCAACATCTTTCTTTACAAATGAATATAACTTTTGACCATAAGCTAAAAGTCTCTTAGAACTCCATTGAGAAGACCACTCAGTCATAATCACATCCTTGAAGAAGTCTGGCATAGGAATTTCCATGCCTCGTGACTCCTTTTTTCTAATTACAGAAGCTGACTTACTTTCCTTACTACCATTCCCAACATCCTGCTCATTGTAACTATCCAATCCTAACGTTTGCATAACTCTCTTTAAAAGACTGTGAAAACTTTCTGCCTCAAACAACCTATCAGAGTCCGTCTTCTCCTCCCCCCCTCCTCCTCCTCCTCAGAAGACAAAGTCTTTCTCATCCATATTGTTGAAATCTTCTTGCAACTCATGCTCCTCATCACTTTCTTCTGTCTCCTGTTGTAATCTCCTTCTAGAATTCCTCTGTTCCATTGTCACATCTGCTTCTTTAATAACTTTCCCTTTCTCAACTGCAGATTTTTCCTTATTGCTTTTGTCTCTTAAATCACTTCCACCTGGTCTTTCATCTTGATCTAATCTCCTTCTCTTAGCTGCTGGCAATTCATCCTCAATCACATTTGACTCAGATTCATTCGTATTTGTTTGTTGCTGTAAATTCATTTGATTCATTTGATATAATTGATTGAATTGATTCGACATATTAATATTCTTAAATAAATTCATCATATTCCAGACAGCCATCTTGCATTGTAAATCATTTCCATTAAAATTCATTTGTGGCATCTGTGCATTTAATACTGCTTGAACTTGTGCTTGAACAGCATCTCTTATCAATTGATTGATCTCCACCTGAAACTCATCCCTGAGTTATTGCAGTGGTACACTTCGTGAACCAGACTGCGACTCACATGCATCCTGTAACGGTTCCTGCCTCTGAGCTGGGCCACTCGCAAACCATCTGGATAAAAAAGCCTTAAATTCAGGAGTCATACTAATTTGATTGAAGGGAGATTGGTTCAATTCGACACTCTGCAAAAGTTCACTTTGCAACAGTGGAAAACGCCCTTCCTGTTTCCTTTCCACCAGATGCTAGTGGACCAGCGTCGCTGCTCACGTGCACCACCACTCCATCCTTTGTGCCTCCATCAGAGGCTTCAGGATGCCGGTTAGCCACTTGCGATGCCATTTTATAACTGGAATTTTCAAGATGGCGCCTGGGAGTCGCGATTGTAAATTTTGGGGCCACCACTGACTTCTTCGGGAGCTTTTTTGCATTAACTGACTTCTCACTTTTCTTTGCTTTCTTGTCTAATACCCCTTTATCTGTTACTGATGTTTTCTGATTGTCTGGGACTCGCTGTTCGTGCCCAACAACAATCTTTACCTCTTCTGCCTCACTCTCGCTCGAGCTTAAGAAAATTCTTCTTAAATCTGTTCGATTTTCCTCATCCATGACCTCTTGAATTTTGGTTCTATGGACGGAATCACTTTTTTCTGGACAGGATGTTGTTTCCTTGTCTGAGCCCAACTGTACAGTGGTACTCCAGACAGAATAATCTTTTAATATTCTGTGACCAGAAACTGATTTTTCTGCTGCTTGGGGAGGCTTATCCCCTTCCTTTCTCAAACTCTTTCCTTTTTTCTCCGATTCCTGCTCCATAGTAAAGACACTCAAAACAATTGTACCAGAGAGGGACAAAAACACACCTAGCTGGTTCACAGGAGAAATAAAGACTGACCGGAGGGGGACTGGATCCTTATCAGTTAAATATTTTTAGAACGAAGATGGCTCCTGCATCGGCTGGCGCGAGGATCACAACCCATGCGTAGTGGATTGATCCTCCTGTCATCCCGAGAATATCGGTGCTCATCACTGGAAACTGTCATAAAGAAAGACTTTTTAAAAAAGTTACGTTCCATAAACTCCCCATAATTACTTTTGCTTGAGTAATTATGACTCTTAAACATCTGAATTCCATATTAAATAATCGGTTTTACGCTTTCTGATGGGGCAGAGCTTCTACTGTTTTCAAAATGCTCTTTTCATCCTTAAAAGAAAGATCCAATACCTTTATTCCCATTGCGTGGGAATAACTGTTGCACACCTCACTAGAATGTCAGAAGGACCAAGTGCTGCTTGCACTAGTTATGCTGCTTGTTCTGCTAATGTGCTAGAGAAGGAAGATTGATTCTGTTTTTTAAAAGATACAATCAATCTTGGTTTCAACCTTTCAACCTTTTTTTTGTTGTTGTATTTTTTTAGGCTTAGCTACGAATCTCTCACTGCACTTGAAATACCAAATGATATGCTTCAAATCATCCAGGATCTTATTTTTGATCTCAGAGTTCGTTGTATAATGATTACTTTGCAACATACAGCTGAAGGTAGTAAAATACCATTTTCATATCTTTCCTCGATTGTACCAGTCTCAGTAGGCACCTAAATGTTTTTTCTCTCTCTAAACATTGCTGTGCTCATTTTTGATTTTGCCTTCATGTGTCTAAATTTTGCCAGGATAGATGTTCTTGTTTTGAAGTTACCTTCTCCACTATGGTGCTTTTGTAGTGGACCAAAATTCCGAGTAACCGCAGGGAACACCAGGTTGGAGAAGGTGTTTTTATCGTTTCTAACTAATTGTTCACAGAGCTGTGTGGTAGCACTGAAAATGAAAATTCAGTTTCATTCAACCAGGGACAACTGGGTTTCTCCTCTCAAAAATTATTTTTACTCTTATGGGTACAATATGCCAAACCAGTATTATATTTTAAAATAATTGTTTCACACACAGTATTTTCAATATGATTTATATATTAACTTAATTGGTCTACTTTTCTGTCAGTGCACTTAATTACATAGAAACCTTTTGCAGGCTTTTTAAAGGTCTTGATAGCAATGTGAGATGAGATCCAGCTGCAATTGAAGAGAAAGGTAACTGTTTCTTTTTTATGAGAAGATAACAATTTGGAAATCTTTCCTCCTTTTGCAGATGTGAAGAGATTAGCTGAAAAGGAAGACTGGATTGTGGATAATGAAGGCCTAACTTGTTTGGTGTGTATAAAGTTACGTTCTTAGACACCTATAATATATTGTGCAGAGCAAAGTCTATTAGGATTGCACTACCAAGTCCTGAGTTCAGATCTTCACTTGGTTCTGAGCCTAGTTGTGGGCCTTCATTGCAATTCCACTGTTTGTTCCTGCCATGGAAGAGTAGCTCCTGATTTGTATCATCACCCAGAAAAGGCAGTGCTGCTGCTGCTACTGCTGTTTGTTCTTCTCCTCCTCCTCTTCCTCCTCCTCCTCCTTTTTCTTCTAGGGTATGTGTGTTTTGATTTGGTGTTTGTATGTGAACCTTCACATACATAACGATTGTGCACGTTCATAGGTAAGCATTTCAGCTCCCCTGCTCTACTGGCTTCACTTTATAAAAGCACCGGTGGGCAATCAGAATGATGGGAAAACAAAGAAGCACTATTTAATTGAATGAAACTATTAGACTGAATGAAAAAAAAAGCCCTAGAGCACTTGTGGTCCTATGACTGGACATAAAGTTATACAGCAAACGCATGCACACAGTAGAAACACCTTTTTGCTCCAGTGTGGCTACCTATTAGGGTTCCCATGTGGCTTTCCAAATTGATTTCAGTTTGGATTAAAACATATGTGTGTATCAGTAAAAGGGTCAAACCAGGGTGGTGATACTATGCAGTGGGGCTGGGATGCAGCTCTTGTGTAGATTCAGCTTATGTGCCAGTTGTGTTTTTCCTTATCAAATTCATGCTTTAGTCTGATTAATTATTTTTTACTGTTTTAAATTGGTTAATTCAGTTTTATTGCATGCTGCCGTGAGATCCCATCATATAGGGCAGAATATAAATATATTAATACAGTGAATAAATATCTATACTTTTTTTTAGCTTTTATATATATATTGTCCCAACTTTTTTAAAAAAAAAAATCTTTGTCTTCCTTTCAGCCGTCTCAGTTTGAGCAATGTGTTGTACATTCTCTGCAGTCACTTAAAGGTGTCTTGGAATGCAAACCTGGGGAGACAAGTGTAAGTAATCATTTTCATTTTGGTCAGATTCCAAGGATCTGATGGCATGGTAGACACCAAAATCATCACAGTTTTTTGTGAATTTGAAGTAATAACCTGTTCGTGAATGATAAAGAAATACATCGAATACTGAACAACCTCCATGAGTCTTTCAGCCAACCCCACTGCCCACAAGAGCCCACTGAGGGGCACACTTGGCTGCCAGAAGAGCTGAATTTGCTCCAGAGGCAAAAACTTCTTTTCATCTCAGTCATTTTTTCTTCAAAACTAAATGTGTGCGTGCCTCACTAGTCAAGCTAATGATGCTCCCAGAAGCACTTCCAGTCTTGTAAATAAAGCATGTCCAGACTGTATGTTTGTTTATGTGTGTATGCCTTCAGGTTGCACGATGACCCCATGAATTCTCTCTTCCCTCCCAAAGGCTTCCAGAAAGGTCATGTGAAATTTGATATCTGAGGATTAGACCCCAGTGATATAGGAAAGAAGCTCAGCAATGCAGAGATACTGAGAACGTTTTGCTCTTGTCTGATCCTGAGCTGTTACATGTCACTAGTCCTTGTCACCAAGCAGTACATTTGTATGTGGTATTTGATCAGCAAAGATCCACCTAACACAGACTCTCTCACTCCCTTTTTCTTTCTCTCTGTCACACACAGGTAGGTTGTGCCATCCTCATGTGGCTATAGGAACAAAACAAAACAAAAAATTGTTCAGGCCAGTATTTTTTCAGACCATTTGGCAATCCTAGTAAGGACTGGTGTTGGGAGCATTCACAGGAGTAGGATGCCTATGGATCTCCACAACAGAATAGTTGAGGAAATTCAACATGAAAAATTAATTGTAGTTCTTAAGTGTAGATAGTTTTACTCTCTGATTGAGATTGGCAATAAAATGGCAGGACCAAATGTAGGATGAAAGATCTTTTTTTTCCTTGTGAAATCATTTCACATGTGTTGTGTATGTTGTTTCTTTAGGTTTTTCAGCAACCAAAAATACAGGAAGATGTCTGCCAGCTGAGCATTAATATTATGCAGGTAATACAAATATCAGACTTAAGGCAAGAAACTAAGATAATTGTTTCTGTACAATTACGTATTGCAATTCATTCACATATTTATTAAGTTTGTGCATTGCTTCCAACCACAGAAACAGCCTTAGAGAAATTCAACCAGAAGGATGCAAAATTTCATCCTTAATGTAACAGTAAAAACAACTATGAGTCCATAATCGAAAAGCAATATAATAATAGAATGTTTAATTTACGACAGTGACTGCCAGCCTGGGGTATGTGTAGCCGCAGGGTACAAAGGAAGACATTTAGGGGTACATGGAAGAAAAATGAATAATGGTGAGAAAAGGATAAAGTATAAGCCATTCGCAGAGGATGTCACAACTCAGTGTCATTCTTGATTGCCCGTGGAGTTGGCATAAGGGATGGGGGAAAAGCAGAATCAGAGAGATGAAGAGAAGGCTGACACACAAGCGAACCTTTTGGCCGCCATTGGTCCACAAACTTAAAAGAGTCTTTCTCACATGCGTATGCACACACAGCCTTCTATTTGAGTTGCTGTGACCCCACCCACACTAGGTGGTTTCTCGAGCCTTGTGTGCAGCACGCACTGTTCTCTCTCTCTTCCTTGTGTCCCTCTCCATGAGGGGGGGATGTGCACAGTGGAGACGTCTAGTTCTTCCTTGAATCTGTCTGAGGGAGGGACATGCGGCACCAGTTGCTCCTCCCTGTACCTTCAGTGGGAGATTGATGAGGGTTTGAGAATAGGGAGTATAGTTTAAAATGCCAGCTCCCCCACTTTTAAATAAAGAAACTCCAGCTTGAATTATGTTGAACTCCCTTTGATTCATACCAGAGCTTACACCCAGCCTCCCTACTTGCAGCTGAATGTCATAATGCCTAAGCATAAGCCCTGGCTGCAAATTGCCAGGCTCAGATGCTGAACACAGGGACCCGAAGTGTGCTGTGTTTAGTATCCAGGTATGAGTTTACTTTTATGAATTACATATTTCAGTTCTGTTAATTGTAGTTTCAGTAGCATGGAAACATCTTTCCACATAGTTACCTATCCTCACTTGTATAGATCTTGTTTCTCTCTTGTTTCACATTTCTGTTTTCAGCTATTGATATTTTTTGGCTGCCGGATGTGAAGAGGTTGGCTCTCCGCATCCCATCCATTTTCAGCTAAGCAAAGTGGTTGATGTGTATTCAGCATCGGATCTTCTAATAAACTTTAGAGCAGAGAAAACAGTAAAAGAAAAAAATATGTTGATGTTAATACTTAGGACATGATACGATACCCATGTTAGGAATTAGCTTAAAATAATAGATTCATAGTAGTAATTATGTGTGATTGATATAGTTTTTATTAATTTTTTATTAACCAGGTAAATTTAGCTTCCGAGAATAGGGATAAGATAACAAGGATTATTAGCGACAGAGTTAACCTAGATCTTGAGTAATGTTCTAATAGTTAAGTACAAGTATTTACTAAGAGTTGAATGCAACAAGGGCGGAAACCAATTTTTAGTTATTTGTGGAGGGGGATTGTTTATTGTAGTTTTGATGTTTGTAGTTTTGTTAGGTTTTTTTTTTCTTTTTTCTTTATATTGTGTTGTTATGTATTTATAGCTTTATTGTTTTGTAGTTATTCTGTTTCTTTGACTTTTTTTCTTTCATTTAATAAAAAAAATTTAAAAAGTATGTTCACAGGCAAAATGAAAATAGTAAAGAACTGTTAAGGGTGGAAAGATGCATATTCCCCAAATAGCAGGTATTTTTTTGCCTTTAGCAGTAAACTGGACTAAGACACAAAAGAATTGGGGCATTGATATAGATATTTGCTTTATATATGAATATGAGTTCAGTATCATAACTTACTTATTCCCATTCTGTTAACATACTGTCAGCTTTTGTGTGGAAAGGTGAAACGAAAACAAAAATATATATCTTTTTCAGTTTAACACCTTGAGATATGTAATTAAAAATAGATAGAATATAGGTCATTAACATATGTTAAAAGCTGAGCTGCTTGAGTGAAAAGGAAAATATACTGTGAAGGTTGAGAGTTGTAAAGGAAAATATGCTTTAAAGTGCCCCTTTTGGTAATGGTATTACTAAGTAGTTAAGCTATGAGGTTAAATATAAAGATTTTTTTTTCTTTCACAGGTATTCATTGATTGCCTGGAACAACTGAGTACAAAGCCTGACAGTGACATAGATACTACACAGTAAGTAAAATAATCTAGTGGCAGTCTTTCCCTTCGTTGTCTTTAGCCTGCCAGTCTGAACATCAGCACTAAAGAATATCTGTTCAGCAGCACTTTTATCTTGTTTTACTGCTTAGTCTGGTTCCAGCTTTCTACTTTTGAAATATACACGTGTGCACACACACATTTTTTCCTGTTTCTGAACAAAAAACTTTCGAGATACCAAGAAGTTGTCCACCTTGCCCAGGAACCAGCAACTTCAGAAATCTCAAGGATATCTCAGTGGTACTCTAAAACCTAAAAAATAAGTCTAGGTAGATATCTCTACCATAGCTGAGCACTTTAAATGATAATTTCCTCTCCTTTGGAGCCTGTACTTCTGTGAGGTAGACTAGGAATCCTGACTGAATATTTCAAGAATCTTACATATTGTAGCTTCCAGATTCTTTTCTGTGATCTCTGATCTCTGTGATCTCTTGTCCTTGAAGATCTGTCATTTGGGGGGGGGGGCCTAGCCCATCTGCCTCTCAGAAACTGAGAGAAGTGGAGCTTTGTGGAAATATATTATTCAGGGTTCAGGACATAGTCCCCTTGTGCTCCTAGAGGGCTAGTAGCAACTGTCCAACCAAAATTTTATTATTCAACTTGAGAGGTTTCTGAATCTTCCTCTGTGTAAGCACACAGAACTTACATGTATGATTGTGCAGACAACCATTTGAAGAATCATAGTTTTCTTCAGGGGAAACCATATCAGTCACACTAACCTAAAACCAATTTAACTTTATAATGTAGATATGTGTTGAATGTTTAGAATCAAACCATCAGTGTCCAGCCAGTAATGTCTTGCCAAATCTCTTAGTCTTTCAGCTGAAATTTCATCTTCAGATTTGTTTGGGAGCATCCATGAGGACTCCAGTTTGTCTTTAGTAAGTATGGTAAGCCTTTACTTGAAAAGCAGTTAATAAAGAGATTAACGGAGGAGTCTTATACTTAGTATTACTTGGAACTAAGTCATTTTGTGTTTGATATTAAACCACTTTGTAAAAATATATGTATAGTGCAGGTACTATTCTAATTTTTCAGTTTTTCTGCCAGGTCCATAATTTGTAGACTTTTTTTTAAAACAATAGCAATTGGTCCTTGATAGTGTCTGTTATTTGTAAGTTCATCGTTCTTGTATCCTTAATGTATTTTACTTTTGCTAAATTCTTCCTCAATTTAGGAACGAAGGCTTTTAGTTGTGCTTAGTAACTGCTGTTATCTGGAACGTCATACCTTGCTAAACTTAGCTGAGCACTTTGAAAAACATGGGTTCCAAGGAGTTGAAAAAATAACTCAAGTAAGTATTAGATCTAAATAGGAACTAAATTCTCAGTAACCGTTCAGAATAATTAGTAAGATTAGGTTGTGTTTATAAGAAACATTTTAAAAAAACATATTGGTAGTATTTTAATATGTATTGTTACCAAGATTTTTTTAAGTACTAAGTTTGATTTCACATTTGAGGCTAATAATTTCAGAATTAAGTATGTTGTGCAGTAGAGTAAACCTACAACTTGACAGGTAAAACTAACACACAAGTTTAGATGAGGATAGAAAGGCTTAGCTTGGGAACTGAATTTTGACGAGAACTAAATTTTTATGCTGAACATGCTGCCAGGTTCGCATAAACAGGTTATGCGAATGATCCTTTGTGTTTTTGAGAATGACAACTTTTCCTGTGTATATTCTTTTCTTTAATTGTCCATAATATTATAAACTTTTTAAAGACCCTCTATTTCTTCTTCCTGAACTCTGTAATTCACACAAGTGGGTTATCTGCATCTGTACAGTGTATTGTTTGGAATCTTCTATGACTCTGAAGTAAGTGTTTTGGTGGTAGTCCCTCCTCCACTGGTATGTGGGTCCAGCACGATTCTCACTCAGTCCTTCAGTTCCTTTTCACTGGCTGCTGCAGCATTAATAAGAACTATTTTTCTCAGTGTTCTTTAGGATTTTTGGTCTTTTGAATTCCGCTTGGACTTACTTGATCTTTTTTATTGGCTTGTGTTTTGGTATTTGTGTTTCTTGGATTGGACTTAGATTTGGACTTGTCTGATTTTGTCTTCATCTTGGGACTTGGTTTTTGGCCTTCTGGGTCTGGTTGGTTCTCAAGACACACATGCCCCTAGGGGTTTATGGCCACTACTACTTCTTTCAAAAAATGTAACTCTTGTGGGGGTAAGATCCGTGAAAAAAGATGTTCATTCCAAGTGCCTGTTGTACGTTGGTCAGGGTCACAATATAGGGGCTTGTGTGCATTGCCAGTCATTCACCCCTCAGGCTCGACATAACCAATCATCTCAGCTGAACTCTCTCCTATGGGACAACTCCCTAAAAGTCACTGACTGCACAGCTGTGAACAGGCCTCTTTACTCAGCCTCTGTGGGAGTTTTCTTTCCATCACAGTGTTCCATACCAGTTCCAACTTCCTTGGGTTCGTCTGTCAGAGTGGCTCTTAAATGGTCTCTGCAGGAGTCAGCTTCCAGGCCTGAGTTGACATCCAAACCCAAGGGAACACAGGAAATCGTGAACCATTCAGTATCAGAGCTGCCTACCCAGTCGCAAGCCACCCTCCATACCAGCAGATCTGTTGATACCAGGCTGGTTTCTCCAATAGAAATGCAATGCAAGAGGCACAAGAAAAAGGGCAAGAAGGTGAAACTTCTCATCAGTGCTTCCAAGCACCAATGTGTCAGCAGCCAGAGCTGTCTCCTCAGGAAACAGGAAATCATCTTATCCCGATCTCTGTACTGTCAAGGCACTCCTCAGTGCAGATGGAGGGCAAAACCTACACATCACTCTTAATGAGTGCAGTATCAGAGGGTGAGATGCTGGACTCTTCTCCTATAGTTCTGACTTGCTCTTTGTTTCCAGACTGAACTTGGCATAGCCTTCCATTACATCCATGTGAATGACTTCCTGCCCCAGTAGTGCGCTTACCATGCCAGCTCTTTCATCCAAGCAGGTCACATTTGGGCTATTCTTCCACCTCCTTTGGGATCTAGATCCTACTAGTCTTGGTCTCGTAGCTCGTGGTCCATCTGTCTCTGTCTCCATGTTGGTACGCTATGAGATGGTGGAGCATAGATATCAAGACAGGAGGGCTTGATAGAGAAGGAGAGAACCAGAATGGTATATGGCTTATTCCTATTGGGTTCTGTCCTCATGCTACTATTATGAGTGCTTTTCATCTTGCAACTACTACTAATGTGATTAGAGCTACCATCATTCCCAGGGGGACATTGGCTCTTATCACTCTGCACATCATTGTCACCAGTGTTTAATATTGCCTAAGTAATTAGCTGGCCACGTTCTGCTGCTTGATCTGTTTCACATACTGTGGCTTCAAACTGTCCTCAAGCTCCATTACTGGAACCCCCAGTTGTATTTCTGATGCACCCACACACACCTTCACCTACTCCATCTTGTTCCAGAACTGCTTTGGTTCCTTCACTAACATCAAAATACATCAAGATACATGCTGCTTCTGTCTGTATTTGCATTCCGTCCATCCCAGGTAGGTTCTTTGGAGTTGGAGGGAGTTCATATTCCTTTTCAGAGTTGTCTGACCTCCCTGCCATAGACTGTTCTCTGAATGTTGTGGGTAAACAGGGTCCAGCTTCACCCACAGATGATGTCAGATCTTTTGTGGACCAGATGCTTTAATTGGCAAAACTTCTGGACCTTGAGGTGAGGTGGTTGGAACTGTGACCTAATGTTCAAGTGGGTTTTGAGTAATGCACCTGTGCTGGATTCCATACCACTCCTGTCTTCTCTACCCTAAGTGATGAAGAAGTTCTGGTTGATGCCTTCATCCATCCTGCCAACTTCCAGAGAGATAGAAGGTCTGTACAGAGTGGTAGAGATGGGCTCTGACTGACTTTTCTGACATCCGAAGCCCAACTCTATAATAGTTAATGCAGCTCAGTCAATGTCTCTGCAGAAGTAGCATTCCACACCAGCAAACAGGACAGGCAAGAAGCTTGATGCCGTGGTCTGCAAATTCTGTTCAATGGCTGCTGTTGTCTTCTGCGCTCTCTTAAGTACAAAGCATGCATGGGAGACTACCAGCAGCTAGTGTGGGGAAAGATGCCAGCTTATGTAGACAAACTCCTGGAGAAAGACCAAAGGGTGGCTTTGATCTTGCAGGCTTAGCTTCACAGGCTGGTGGCCCAGCAGATCAGCGTGGCCCACTGTTCTGCTAATTGCAGTGGTAAGACTCTGGCTGGAGCTATTGGCCTGCAAAGTTGCCATCCCCGACTTTGATTTTTGAGGTTCTTTCACCAAGCCATGGTGACTGTCAAAGATCTTCCCTTTGACAAAGGAAGCCTGTTCAGTTCCGAGATTGATGACAAGCTGGAGCATACTTGCAAGATGCATTCCATCATGCTGTCCTGAAGACAAGTCAGCACGTGGCAGCAGGCTGGGGTGTAGGAGTGGTTGAGTAGTCAGTCCAGTCTGGGTCACTCACAGATTTTCTGAGCAAAATGCATGGAGAAGGATGAGGGTGGTCTTTGGCCAGTACAGAGGTTGTGTCAGAAGTCCAAGTGCATGAGCCAGCAAAAAATAAGCAGAAGAGTCCAAAAGGAAGTTAGTCCAAGATCAAGGCAAAGCAAAAACATAGAGTATTGCTAGGCAACCAGATAAGACAGTTGTCAATACTAAGACCAGGAGGGAACTGGTGTGATATTTATGAGTAGCTCCTTCAAGGTCAACGGGTGTCTCATCAGTGCTAATTGGGTCAGCGTTTTTTACTAAAAAGGCTCTGGGTTTAGCGTTTTTCCCCCCTCTTGCAATGAAGGATGGAGGTGTGTCATCTTCAACATCTGAAGCCTTTGCCATGTTTTACTGAAGAACAGAATTCTCCTCAACCCCTATCTCCTCAGCCTCAGAGAAAGCTGCAGCCTCCTGGCATTCTTTCTCTTCCTTATCATTGTCTGAGTCCTCGAAGGAGTGAGTTATGACACATGTGTAAGTTTGGGTTCCACCTTCAAACTCAGCTGTCATACAGGACTCATTTCCCCTGATCAAGATACGGCTCTACCTGCCAGCATGCATTCTTATGCTTCTTCTGTTCTCCTCTTCCAAGAAGGGCCATTCAGCCAGCAGGCACCAAGCTCAGTACTTTAGGAAGAGGCACCAAGATTTGAGTAAGTGGTGCTTTTGACATTGGTGTGACTGAGCACCCTTCCATCTGCATTCCCTCTTTTCACGATAGACTCAAGAAGTTCCGTCATGCCTGGGCTTCCATTGCTTTGGACTCAAGGATCCTTGATATCATGAAAAGGAAATATGCTATAGAGTTCTGGAGGACTCCCCCATGGGAATGTTTTGCAATTCTCAGCCCTCTCTCACCTTCGCCGAAAAGGTGAAGTCCCTGTTGTTCAAAGGAGCTACGGTTGGCTCTCCACATTTTTGGACTCTGTATCGACAGATTCAACTGGCCACAACATGAAATTATTTTTTAAAAAATCCAAAAAGCAGACTTCAGTTTTGCCATTTTATATAAGGGATGCCATTTTACTGCACCACTGTACATAATGAGACTTGGGCATCCAGGAATTTTGGTATCTGTGGGGGGTCCTGGAACCAAACTGTAGCAGATACTGAGGGCCCATTGTATAGTGCTTACCCTTCCCTCTCATCTCCAGCAGGGATTTTTTCCCCACTGCATCATGTCAGAGAAGGATGGTGGCCTGCATCCAATCCTGGATCTTTGAAACATCAATTTCTACATAAAGTCCAGATGTTGCAGAATGGTCTGTCTCAGCAACATTTTTCTTCCACTGCAGAAGGAAGATTGGTTCATGACTGTAAAGGGCACACAGTTCCTCATTACAGTCGGGCTGCTCCACAGACACTTCCTTTGCTTCCGGTAAGGAGTCGTGCTTACTGGTTTCAGGTCCTTCCGTTCAACTTCTGTGCCATCTCTTAAGTGTTCATGAAGTGCTTGGAAGTGATGGCAACTTGGCTACTGCGGCACAGGGTCGTTCTTTTTCTGTACATCGATGACTGGCTCCTTGTTGCCCACTCTCACACACATGTTATTACCTACATCTGGCTCACACTCTCATCTTTTGGACTTTTTAGGCCTCATTGTGAACTTCAAAAAGTTCCATCTAGAACCATCCCCAGCAGGTATGGTTATCAGGGGATCATCATTTCTGCAGTTCACCTTCCCAGAAAAGAATGTCCTAGCAGACCTTCCGAGCAGGCACTGGTGTTCTGTCATGAGTGGAAGCTGCATCCTGGCATTCTCTGCAAAATCTTCAGGAGATGGGTCACTCTGGACATAGACTTCTTTGCGTCACCTAAGAACAGCAGTGCCAGACCTTCTGCTCCAGAATCTGCCATGCAATGGGCTCACTTCCATTGGGAGAGTCCCATCATATATGCTTTTCCTCTGTTCCCACTCATCACGAGAGTGATACCCAGAATCATGTGGGAGAGGGCATGGTGTAAACTGTGGCTCAAACATCTGTGGTTTACGCCTCTCCGCATCTCCTGAGGGAACATCATCCTGTCTCTGACTTTGAGTGCTCCATTCATTGTCTGGATGCCCACCAAATACTAGCATTCTGTGTGGAGCCTCTTTCTTCAAGTCCCAAAGATATTTTTTACTGCTGTTCAGCTGGCAAGAAGGGACTGCCAATCTCAGTGTAGTGCTTTTCTAAGTGAATTGCTTCTACTATTAGACTTGCCTATGATCTTGCTAGGAAGGAGCCTCCCACTGAAATACAGAGCTGTTCCACCAGAGTATGGCTGCATCAGCTGTACTCCTGAGAGGTGTCACACTGCAAGACATTTGCAGAGAGGCTACATGGTCCCAGCCTTTGGCCTTCATAGGGCATTGCAGACTAGATGCAAGGTCAGGGGCAGAAGCCACATTTGGAAGAGCTATGCTTTTTTCTTGCATCACATGGTCCGCCCTTCTCCTGTGGTGCATAGTTTGTTAGTCTCCCATTCCTGTGGGTCACAGAGACCACAAAGAAAAAGAAGAGGTTGCTTACTTGTAGCTGTGGTTCTTCAAGTAGTCATCTGTAAATTCACACAGTCCTACCCTTCTTCCCATCTCTGTGCTCTTCACTCCTTAGTTCCTTGGTTGCTACTTCTGCATCCAGGGAATTGGGGGATTGAGTGGGAACTGTGCTGGTCATACATATACCAGTGGAGGAGAGGCTACCACCACAATGCTTGCTTCAGAGTTCCAAAAAGTTCCAAACAATGCACCATGCAGGCACAGATAACTCCTTTGTGTGAATTCACAGATGACCACTCAAAGAATCACAGTTCTAGGTAAACAACCTGTTTTTCTTTCCTCCTCCACACCCCATGATAAGAAAGCTGCTTATATTTATCTTCAATAGTTTATTGAATCCCAGTATTTTTAATTGGTGATACATATTCTTGAATACACTGCTTAGAGGTCATTTAAAACATTTTCACATGAAATATAACATTTACGGTCAACCACTGTTTTTTAGACTAGATTTATTATGGTGTTGTTCTGACTTTTTGCCTAGTAACAGAAATGTCAGAAGTGGGTGGAAGTGGAAGTCTCATTGTCCTGACTATTCATAAATTGAGGCTTATAATTTTTTCGATCAGAGATATTATGACTTAGAATTTTGTTCTTAGAAGTAACTACTTTCCAGAAATGTGTGTATTCTTCATAGTACATATGTGACTGTTATCTTTTTTCTTTTTGAACCGAGCGAATGTATCTTTAAGCGTCTGCATTTATGACAGTAGTATGCATGTAAGTAGGATTTAGCCAACCATATTTTATCCTGTGTGTGTTGGTTTTGGCTATCAAGGTTATCCCCAGTGTCTTTACAGCGGGAAAATCTTTGGGTGCCATCATACCTTGTGAAACTATGATATGTTTCTGTCTTAGGAACTTGGAGACCTCTCTGAACAAAACATTTCTTAGTTGTCCAACATCTCAACCTAATCCTCAGTCTAGCACTAAGAAACTTGCTGGGTTTTTGCTCATGAGTGGCCAAAAACAAGGCATAGGCCCTGAATAGTTAGAATTCTTATTGGTATGTTTTAGCAGGCAGGTCTTTCTGGCAGAAGTGAATGATTGAGAAGGAGAATGGCCTGCTTCATTCATAATGTAAACTATTGTTTACTGTTGCAAGAATGAACACTGTCTGCCACCATCCATACTGAGTTCCTGGGCTCCCTTCCCTCTTTCTCATAAAGTAGTCCTGAGGAGGCATTGATAACTTTCATTTCCATTTTTCATTGAACTCAGCTTGTCTTGTCTGAGCCTGAACACAGTGCGATTAAAGGTTAACTACAGTTAATAGAAACAAACCTACTCATTTACACTGGTCGTGATTAAGATTAACCACAATTAACATTTAAACAAATGTCTAAAGTGCAATTTATCTGAAACAGAAGTAGGAGCTTCTGATTCCGTCTCCACCTTGCCACAGCACAGTGCAGGAGGAGGGGCAGGCACAAACCAAGAGGTGCAGTCCACATCTCATGGATTGTTTCCCTCACACCAACTCAGAGGCAGGAGCCTATTAACTGTTCTGTTTGTTTAATTGTTGATCCCTCAGCAAAAAAAGTCGCAAGAGTAACTTCTCAGATTCTGTCAGTTTCTTAATACCATTCTTGGAAACAGCCTGCTTTGTTTGTTTTTGTAAATGTTTACTTATAGAACCTAGTGTTTTAAATTTTGAAGTTGTTAAATGATTGTTTACTGAACTAAAGTAGGTGGCACATAAAGTGCTTCTGTTAGTATTATTAATATCCCTCGTATTTGTTCCTTTTATTTTAGGTGAGCATGGACTCATTAAAAGAATTGGATCAACGGCTGTTTGAAATGTACATTGAACTAAAAGCTGACCCTATAGTGGGCTCATTGGAACCTGGCATTTATGCAGGTTATTTTGATTGGAAAGACTGTCTTACTCCAACAGGTAGGTAGTTTTAAAACTTCTCGGATCTGTACTACAGGCAGTATGATTTAATAATTAAAAAAACCCCACACCATTAAACTCTCATTTCCTATTTGTTTCCCTCCCTCTTTTTAATTAACCCGAATAATTATAGTCTCTTCGATCAATAGTAACCTCCCTGTACAATATTTTTTGTTATATATGAGACCAGACTGCCATTATGAAGGAAAATGTGTAGGAATAGTGCTACAGCTGTAGCTTAACATGACCTCACCTCCAAATCAGCCAGAGAATGATATAAATGTATTTTTGTATAAAATATGTATTGGCTATCAATAAAAGACGTCTAGTCATCAGAAAAGTATTGGTAAATTATCTGTGCCTCACCAGTTAAAACTTAGTTTTGCATCAAACTGTGAAAATTCATAAGATTATAAATTATTTAGAGTTAATATGTTGCACAACATCTTTGTCCAGTTTGGGCACATACAGAAGTATGTTTGAACTTCCTGCAGCTACCGCGTGGTGGCAGCAAGGAGCAGGAATATATGAAGCAGGACTGTATTGCATACTGGGATCCTACAGTTTCTGTTTGTGCTGCTGTTGGCATTATCCTGTAGTGCACCTGAGATAGAGAGCCAGTGTCTGCTGAATGTTGCTATGTTGTGAATCGCTTGACTTAATTTCTTCATACATAGATGTACACACACACACACACACACACACACACACCTGCCCCAAGATGACTTATGGAATTCTAACTTAATTGTGTTATTCTGGGGCTGCAAACCTACATACACTCTTACCTAAAGTCTATTGAAATAAGAATTTCCTTTGGGTTGATATGACATATGGGCAACATATGTCATAAAATGATATTTTGTTGAGATAATAATACACATTAATGTCCTTAATATGTGTTGGCCATTTTCCTTTTCTGTCCCTTTCACACACGTGTGCATGTACACACACACACACAATAGTTGAAAGCTGGGGTTTTGTGAAATGTCATCTGAATATGGCATGAGAAGTTTTTGTTAGAAATTTTTTAAAAAAGGCAGAGCCAGCAGACATACATAGACATGCTTTAGGCAGGTATTCAGGACTCTGTTGATACCATGACTGTACGTTGTGTTCCCTGTCTATTTGTTCTTCTACATCAGTTTATCAGGTACGTTCAATACAGCATAGGTCCAGTTCTACAAGCCTGTTAGGCTGTATTTTGTTGAATTCAGTGACAATGATCAGTCCTGTCCAGATATGTAAAGGATGGTTCTGCTTTGTGGTCTCTGTGCCTCACACAGTGGGAATCTTCGCACATGCGCAGTAGCATTTCGGAAAGTTCCAGAGCTGAGCAGCTTAGCGGGAACCTTCCCCCATTCGGTACTGCGCATGCTCAGTCCCGCCAAGCTAACAGTCTCTCCTTAGTTTCTTTTCGTCCACCGACCAGTTAGCAGCTCGGAAGGGTGCTTCGCTGAGCAGTTTTTGTTCTATGGATTTTCGTTGCATTCTTGCTTCTTCTAAGGATATAGAACTGTAATGACTCTTTTCCCCCCTCATCTCTTCTCAAGTTGTGCGTTACCTGCGGCTTTCTGCCAGTGGCAATTTGTCCATGCTAGTGCAGTCACACATGTAAGGAATCACAGTGTTGCAGTCTTTCTTGTAATTAAAAAAAGAGTAATAGATGAACTAGTTCCAAGAGACTTGAGTAACCAGCTAAGTTTTGAATGATATACTTTATATCTGCAGCTCTCTCTCACTTACATCTTAAGGCTGTAATCAGATGCAGCCTTCATGGCTTGATTATCAGCCAGATTTTCTTTCTCCCTTTGCTTTGTGTACATCTAGCCTAGTGAGGATTTCTGAAGAATGCTTCCTTTGAATTTTGTGGCAGCTCAGCAACTCAGTTAGTCTAATCAAGGTATAATGCTAATACAGGTTTTAGAATTTACCTTTTCGATGTTCTCTTTAGGCCAGTGAAGCTGCTATAACTTTTTTTGTGTGTTCTTTTACTGCCCTTAGTACAATAAAGCTTGGAACTGTGGTGTGTCTCCAGTTAGCTTCCTGCATTTGATCTACACACTCTTGCCTAAGACAGATTGCACAGCTAATCTGCAGGTAACTGTTGAGTGCATGGCCAGCACTTAACCGGCCAGGACTTAACAGATTTTTGCTACAGTAGAGTCCCAAAATAGTGAGTAAGCCAAGTGTTTTATTTAAACCAAGAAACCTGAAAAACTCTTCGTCAGGAAGCTTATTTGATGTCCCTGGACCGTGCATTGTCTCCCCACTCAACATATTTCACATTGTTATGTTAATCTGCAATGTCTGTTGACCCTGAATTGTTAGAGGAATAACTATGTACAAAGATAGCAAATGAATAAAATAAACAGAATATTAAGTAGTAGCCTTGCATATGCATAAGTAGTTCTCTGGTCTAGCAATATGCAACCTGTGATCCTAGGGTCACATGCAGCTCTATCCTCACTGCTTTTCACTGCAGCTTTTCCTCACTGCTCAGTTGACTTTTGGCTGAGAAAATGCTGTTCTGCTGCTACTGTTAGCAGCACTAAATCAGCAGTTTCCTGAGGTTTACTCTCCCAGACCCCATTGATCCTGCTGCTAAGAACACTACCTCCTGCTAGTAGCAGTGGGGAAAGGGTGATCTCATCGGAGACTAATGGGATGAGCAGAAGTGTTTTGCAATTTCCAATGAACCCATTTCTGAGGCTGCTCTTTACTCACTGTTAACATTAGGGTGTGTGCATGCATGTGTGAGCACGTGAGCATGTGTGGGGCCAGATGAACTACATCCCAAAGTACTGAAGAAACTTGCTCATGTAATCCCTGAACTACTTATCATTTTTGAGAAATCTTGGGGAACAAATAAGGTGCCAAAGGACTGGAGAAAGGCAAACCTTGTCCTTCTCTTTAGAAAAGGCAAAAAAGCGACCTCAATACCAAGAAAAATATAAGAACAGATTATGCAGCAATCTGTCTGCAAATATCTTGATCATAGTGTAGTGATCAGTAGGAGCTAGTATGGGTTTGTCAAGAACAAATCCTGCCAAACCGATCTTGCATCTTTTCTCAATGTGGTCACTAGTTTAGTAGATGGTGAAAGTGCTGTGGATATCATTTATCTGAATTTCAACAAAGCATTTAATAAAGACCCTCACGGTATTTTGATTAGAAAACTGATTAATTGTGGAATAAATGGAAACGTCAGATGGATTGATAATTGGTTGCAAAACTGCTCAAAGAGTTGTCATCAATGGCTGCTTCAAACTGGAAGGAGGTCTTGAGTGTAGCATCTCAGGGTTCGATTCCAGGGCCATAACTCTTCAACATTTTTATCAGTGACTTAGACGACAATGTGGAGGGTATCTTTATCAAGTTTGCAGATGATGCAAAACTGGGAAGGATGGCTGACACATTGAAAGATAGGAACAGAATTTAAAAGGGCCTAGATGAACTAGAAAAGTGGGCAGAAATTAATAAAATGAAATTCAATAGAGACAAATGCAGAATTCTACATTTAGGCCATAGGAAATAAATGCACAGGTATAGGGTGAGGGATTCATGACTCAGCAGTATTACATGTGAAAAGGATCTGAGGATTATTGTTGATCATAAGCTGAACATGAGCCAGCAGTATGATGCCACAACAAAGAAGGTAAATGCTATTTTAGCCTGCATTAATAGAAGCATAGTTTCTAAGTCAAGGGAAGTAATACTCCCAGTATATTCTGCTCTGGTCAGGCCTCATCTGGAGTACTGTGTTCTGTTCTGAGTGCCTCATTTTGAGAAGGATATAGACAGATTGAAGCAGATGCAAAAAAAAAAAAGGCAACACAGATGATAAGAGGTATGGAGAATAAGACATATGAGGAAAGGTTGAAGGAATTGCTCATGTGCGGTTTTCTGAAGGGAAAACTGATGGGTGACATGCCTATACTCTTTAAATACCTTGAGGGCTGTCACAGAAAGGAAGGAAAACGACTGTTCTCTGCTAAGACTAGGTCTGATGGTTTGACGTTACAGGGCAGTAGATTTTGACTGAACCTTAGACAGTAAGAGTGGTTCAGCAGTGAAACCAGTCCCCTAAAAAGATGGTGAAGTCTTTCTCTTTGGACGTCTTCAAGAAGAGTCTGGACAGCTACCTGCTTGGGGATGTTTTACCTGGAGATCCTGCATTGAGCAGAGAGTTGGACTTTATGGCTTCCAATTCTGTAGTTTTATGACTCTGTGGCCCTCTCAGTTCTGCAGCAACATGACAGATGCACCTTGGTACCGAAAAGTGAGCCCTGGTTTAATCTTTATTGCCCAAACTGTATCCATGCGCACTGATGCAATTCAGTATGCCTTGACTAAGTACAGCCATCATCCTGTGCTTGTCAGATCTGCAAAATGTCAGTGCAGCTTTGCTTCCTTGTCTGCCAGTATATAAGTCTTGACATTGTCTCAAGAAAAGATCTAAGGGAAGTGAATTCCCTGATGCAACCTTGCATTACTTCCCACAGGCAAAAAACCAGAAATGTACTTACTCCTCCCAGCAACTAATGCTGCAATGGAGGTGTAAAGAATATTCACAGTTTTTCTATCCTGAACAGGAAGAGAGTCTTGAAGGGTTGAGACACCCTAATCAAAAACATAACCATCATGAGATTTTTTACAGAAAGTGTTCTGAAATTTCATGGTGGGCGTTCCCCCCCAAAATTTCTGCACTAAAATACATTTTTTGCACCAAAAGTAATGGGTTTGGTGCAAAAACCTTTTCATAGTATTTTTTTTCAAAAAGTCCCAGAGTGCAAAAAATATCATTGAAAAATGTACAAAAACTGTCATAATGTTGCCTGACAAGAAGAAACTTCTTGTACATGGCAATAAAATAAGTCAAGACTTCTGTCAGTTTGCTGCAGTACCAAAAGTTTGATAAATACTCATGCCATGTGTTTAGTCTCACATTGATATTTTCTTTGTTTAGCACTGATTCATCGTGAGGATGATTTCAATGGCCATTGGGGAGCATTCTGTTACCTACTTTGAGTTGGAGTCGAGGAGGCTCATGTGGTGATGTCATCATCATCATCGGTGTTGTGCTTGTCAGTCATAGTCTGCTGCATCACAATGCCATTTCATTTGGCATAAAACAAAATGTCCATTTTTTAAAGTATTAATTATAAATAATAAGATCTTTGTATATTCCAAAACTTTAAGCCTTAAAGAAAGAGAGAGCATTGACTATTTTGTCTGTCATCTGGGGAACTTTTTTTAAATAACAGGTTCTTCAGTTGATTTTTTTTTTTTTTACTCCTGAGAAATAATGCAGTGATAGTTGGGCTGTTGTCTCTGAGAAACATTTGGATATCATTTGTCTGTGTGCCAGACCTTTGTATTAAACAACAAAGAAGTTAATCTCCTTTATTCTGAAATTCAATATCTGTGATAGCCTTAGAGGATCTGGAGGTGTACTTGGTCCCCAAAATTATAAAATGCTGTAAAAATATGTTTCAATAGTAGAGAGTCATTTTGTTGTCCTCATGCCTTTTTAAGCTTGTCGTGACTGTTGAGCAGTTCTTGAATTCATTTAAAATAATAATTGTGTATTCTCCTCCCTACTCTGAGTTACTTTTGAGTGCTAGGTTTCTAGACAGCCATACAGGTCTGTCTGTCTTTGCAGATTTTCAGGTATTTTATGAATTTTTGCTTTTATTTTGAATGGCAGTTTTTTAAATTCTAAAAGCAAAGTACTGTATATGATGTGTGAATGTGTATTAGACCAAGATAAATTCCAGATGCTTTTTTCATGCTATTTTGTTACAGCAACAAAATTAATCTGATAAAGCAGCTTTTCCCTAGGGAAGTTCATATCAGAATCAATACGTTTGTCTTTAAAGTATCACAAGATTCTGTCACCCTTCACTTCCATAAAGTTTTTTTAAGCCATCTGCAAAATTGAATGTAACAAGGTCCTAATAGAGTGCAAGTAATGGAACAAAAGGTAGGATAGAGGAATAGAAGTGAAAGCAGAACTGTTATACATAGAGTTCAGCAAAATGCGTTTAAGATGGGCTTTGTGAATATTTTGGTAGCGAGTTCTAAGATGAGTGCATTTCTCTGGTAAAGATGTGATCTGTGAGGAGGTACCATTATTAGCATTTATCAGGTGCCTGCATTCATGAAATGCAGTGCATAGATTTAAAAACATGTCAGCATGGGCTAACAAGCTGGCATTACCCAGAGGGAAACACAAGTGGCATCAAAAAAGGAAAACAAGCACATTCCGGCATCAGATTGTAAAGCTGTTGTTTTTGTAGTTACCAACTTGAGTGGAAACAATTCGAGTAAGGAAGAAACAAAAGGCAGCTGCTCTGTGCACTTAGGTGATAAAAGGGGGCTGCAGTACTTCTTTATGTTGCAGTAAAGAAGCATACACTCAAATGGTTCCAGTTTGGTTTTCCGTTATGAGGAAGCTGGGATTTGACCTCATCTATAAGGTGCATTGTGCAGTGGTGTTGAGTATGAACGCAAAGTTCATGCAGTGAAACTGAGGCCCTTTCCACACCTTACCTGATCCCGGCGGCATCCTGCGGAGATCTCGGTAGATGTTCTCTCAGGAGGGGAGTACAACAGGAGCAACAGGTGCCTCCATGAGTGGAGGGAGGATGATGGTGCTGCCTCTTATTTCTGCAACGCAGCCAGGTACTGTCCCAAGATGCTCTGGGGGAGGAAGCACAGCCATTGCGCTTCCAGGACCTCTGCACACCAGGTAAGTGCTGGTCATTGATGGGGAAACCCCATTAATGATGTGCAGTGTGGTCACGTCGCCCGGCGACAGGAGAAGGACGGGACACATGCAGAACTGTCGTCTGGGTCCCATCCTTCTCTCCTCCCCAGTGTGGGACAACCACATTCTGTGGAAAGGGCCTGAAACAAAGCTGTCATTTTGAACAGGTCTGATAAAGGCATTTTGATTTTAGAATAATGTACTATGCACGTAATACTGTATTTGTTTTCATTTGTTTTTAATCATGCTGTGTGCACACATGCACACAACCAGAGTATTGTATTGATTTGTTTGGGATTTTTTTCAGGCTCTCCTAAGCTCAGTACATAGTTTTGTTTGAAATAGTAGTTTTATGTGTTTTTCCTCATTGACAGTGTTTTCTCTTGTTTTGCCTGGCCTCATCCTTTTGACCATACTCTGATGTTGCTCAGCCATACATGTCCTGGTTTCCATTTGGTAAATGTTGGAGGGTATGGAAAGGAAGTGTCAAATGGCAGCTGGCTCATTACCTTGGCAGTTCTACCCTCTCCTTCAAAAAGCTTCACACAGCAGGCTGGGGATTTTCAATAACAGTGCAATCAGTTAATGGATTGATAGCTAGATTTAGCACTTAATATAAGTTCTCAACCTAATGGTCAAGATGCCTAGTAGAATTGTTAATGTGAATGATGGCAAGGCTAGCTGTTTAGTGTCTGCTTGATCAGAAACTCAACAAATCTGGACAGTCCCACCAGGTTGTATTGGGATTGATGGACAAGCATCTCAGAGACCGGGATCTGTAGTGGACTCGAGGGTGATACCTTCTGGCCTTGTGTCATTCTTCCCAAAGGATTACTCCACATACCTCAACCCATGTGAGAAGTGAGCAGTAAGAAAGGTACATAGTAATGTGGAGTTCAAGAATGTATGATTGTTTTACAGACACTAACCAGAACTTTATGATCATGAGAACTTAGTAGGATCAGAACCTACAAAACAGATGAAACCAGCTGAGACACAAATACCCATAGCCATTGGGAAAATCATTCTTTGTCCCTTTGCTTGTAACGGTTGGTTTAATGATACCAAACTTGCGACCAGCCTCAGCACCACGCCATTGGAGCTGTTGGTTGCTCTATATCAAAAGCTCTGAAGTTCCTGCCCAGTTTGGAGTTCCAGAAAGAGCAAAATGATTTCTTTTTTGGATTGAAATACCACTATGATTCTATATAGTATAATTCCTTTGCTACATGAAAGCACTCTTAGGCACAGTTCAGTTTACAGAGGTGAGTTCACCAACAAGTTAGCATTGTGAAAACAATTTATTGGAGAATAACAGGAAAAGAGCAAGGCTGTTGTTGTTTTTTTCCCCTAACATGTGCCTTTAGTAGTTTTCAGGACAGTATTTTCCAATCCATAATTTTGGGTAAAGTTTTAGGTATTTTTTTTAAAAAAAAACACAGCCAAACAAACTTGGCTAGCAAATTGAATGTAAATCTCAGACTGGAGCCAAGTTGTAAATCGGCAGATCGAATAGTCCCTCCACCAGCATAGCAAGGCCATTGTAATAGCAAACATTTTATTATTTTAAAATTTCTCTTCACTGTGCTTAGCAATTTCAATTTAATGAAACACTTCACAATTTTATTAATGTTTGGATGAGATTAGAGCTCTGGACTTGTTCTGTAGCTTGGAGTGATTCAAAATTATTAAACCTCTAACTTTGAACTGTGAAAAATCTTCAGCCTTCCAGTTCTTTACTTCATTCATAAGTTTAGATAAGTTCCAAATGTTGAATTTCGAGCTGGGTGCAGCAGCTCACACTAAAAAGGAGAAGAAAAAGCTTTACATTCTACCAGTCTCCATACACATCAGATGATGGTTCATTTTGGTGATAGTTTTTTGAAATGGAAGCTGAAATTTTATGAAATGCTAAGAGCACTCAAAAGCTGTCTGAGAAAAAACTAGTCTTAATTTGACAGTAAAGCTACCTAGAAACCATTTTAGCCTATGTTGTAAAAAAAGTTTGATTTTTATCACAGTGAGTCAGGTCAGTTCTGCAAAGCAGCAGTTCAGCCTGTTACATTTTGACATTTAATTCATTATTTACTTTTTGTGGGCTTGCTATTAAAATCCTCATCCAAATTGAGAGAAGGTTTTCTTTCCAGGAAACATAACATTTGAACACCCATGAACAGACTTTGACTCATTATCATAACCATACACAGTTAAGCAAGCTCTGCAATATGCAGAAATATTAAGACAGAAATCAATATTACTGCTTGCTTACAAAGACCAAATTACTAATCCAGATAATGAACATGGGGTAGTTCCTTGAATTACCATGGCCATAGACTTGCCTTCATGTGTGATCCTACATAGATTCTCCTTTTTGGAATAGATGGACATGTCTACATGGCTACAAGGAATGGCAACTGCATAAGTACTTTTGAGCTGCTGCAGATACAATTTTCTGCAGTTCCCCATACTTCCATGTGAAAAGAAAGCACCCACCTATCTACATGTCATGGTGGAACTGGGCATGTGTACATCCCACAGTTCCAAAACGGGTGTTGCACTTTACACTTTATAAAATTGTGTGATTCCTGTGGTCCTTCTGTTCTTTCCTGCAGTTGAAAGGGTTTATGGGTTGTTTGGATAATCATTTGTGTGATTGTGCCATTTATTGCACAGTGTCCTTTATGAGCCAACATGGAGTAGTGGTTTGAGCATTGGACTACAGTGCTGGAGACCAGGATTTGATTCCCTGCATGGCCATGGAAACCCACTCAGTAACCTTGGACACATCACACACATTCAGGCCCAGAAAAGCTCATGATAACGTTGCCTTAGGGTCACCGTAAGCTGGAAATGACTTGAAGGCACACAGCAACAGCAATCATTTTTGTTCCTATGGGATTCAAAATTAGACCAGAACACTGTGCACAAAATAGTCCTGTACCTGCTATAAGCCCACCTCATGTAGAAAGGTGAAGGTGCCTGAAGAAGAGTTTCCTACAAGAATCCTATTGAATGGGAAAGTTCATAAGAGAAAGAACTGCTTCAGATAATTCCATTGCATGCCATTTTGAGCTGTGTAGGTTTGAAAACCTCTGAACCATAGTGTTTCTATTTCTAAAGCAATTATTTGATAACGGGAGATGAGGTATGAGCAGATTTATAGGAGACTGACTGAAAACCTAAGAGAGAAGTAGCTAGCCAGGCCAGGGTCACAGAAACTCATGTCTTTTGAATATTTTATAGATGTTAGCTTCAGTGCAGCAGTTTTGGTATGCTTACAGATGTTTCCATGCACATTTAGAGCTCTGTGTGACCTGTTGTGTCCTCTTCCACTTTAGTGTTGGTGAACGCTGTAGCCCTGAAGAACGTTACGTGGCAGCCTTTTATTTCAAATACACTTGGCCCTCCACATTTGCTAGGGTTAGGGACACAGGACCCTCGCAAAAGTGAAAAATTCACAAATAACAAAAATTGTGTGTCTGTGGGAAGGGGGCTGAGACACAAGTGGGAAAAATGGGCATCCAGGGTCTAAACCAGGTCAGGGAAAGGAGATGGTTGGCATGGTGGTCCTGTACTTCCTCTCCGTTGCCCATGGGTACGGGGTTTGTGGTGCTGAGAATTTGGGTGGAGAGCCATCCTTGGCTGGGCAGGCAGAGACTGGTAGAGGAAGAGGAGGACCAGAGGTGGGTTTTTAAAGGGCTATGTGGCCTGATTGGAGCCACCAAGAGGGAAGGTTCCCCCAAAAAGGAAGCACCTGAGGTGGGAGGGCAGGGCTTGGAGAAACTTGCAAATAATCAAATCCGTGAATGGCAAACCCGCAAATGTGGAGGACTGACTGTATTATATCCACATACACGAGCACTTTCTGAATTTTAATTAATTGAAATGCTGCTCAGAAAAATAGTATTGCAGTTTAGATGATATGTGGTCTTCCAGATGTTAGACTACAGTTCCCATTTTTCCTGAAGACTGGCTGTCATCCGGAGCCTATAGGAGTTGGAACCCAACAGAGATAACAGTTCTGTCCCTATTCCTTCAGTAATAGGTCTTACCTATATAATTGCAGATGATTAGTATTTATTTAGCATTATTGGTATGTATTTTGCCTTTTTAATAAACTAATTATTCAAATAAGAAAGAACTGTGCCTTGAACAAGTGTTTAATAAGTGTGAATAAATCGTTTGTGCTTTTATGAGCAGGTGAGGGTAGAACAGTCTAGATGAAAAAATTAGATTACATAGGAATTCTGACTTGTCAAAAGAGAGCAATATTATGTAGCTTGAGGATACACCTAATCCATCTTTGTCACCAAATGGACTCCATGGGTCAAAGTGTTTGGCACTAGCTGCAACTGTGGTGCACCTGCTGTGGCTTTTCTTGAACAGGGATAACTTAGCCACAGTAACCCATTTACTGATAATTTCCTAAATAGACTGCTGTAATGTGTTCTGTGTGGGGCTGCCACGGAAGATGATTCAGAAGCTACAGCTAGTGCAAAATGCATCAGCAAGATTGTTGATCGTACAGACAATAGGTAACACCCATCTGAAATCAACTGTACTGGCTTCTAATTCACTTCAGGTCTGAGTTCAGGGTGCAGGTAGTGAGATTGAAAGCCCTAAACTGCTTGGGGTCTCAATACTTGAAGGCGGGTCTCTCCCTCTATGTGCCTGCCAAAGGGACCTCCTCTGACTCCCACCAGTAGGGACAGTATGATGGAGGAGGACATAAAGAATCTTCTCAGTTGTGGTATTCTAATTATGAAACACACTCCCATTGGAGGCCCAGCTGACACCAAAGTTTCTTTTTGGCACCAGTTCAAGACATGTTTTTTTAATTAAATTCTTTGGAGCCTAATTTATTTTTAAGCATGCAAATCTTTTATACTCCTATAGCTTTTTAAATCTGCTTTAATTTGTTGAGTTCTTTAATATGTTTTTATTTTATTTAAATTATCCGTGGGTTTTAATCCGGAATTATTGTTTATATCGTTTTATCTGTTTGCTGCGTAAGATTGTTTGCCAGGATAAAAATAGCTAAATATACAAATTAATGAACACTATTGAGAGTATTAGTACAGATGTTTCTGTTCATTGATCCAGGAATTTCTATTTGTTTTTTTAAAAAAAGAAAGAAATCATACCACTACTCATTTTCCAAAATCTAATGTGAGTTACAATATTGCTCTGTAAAAAAAAAAAAACAGCATACAGTAGAACAATGATAAAACAATATATTTCATTAAAATCACTAGAAGTAACTGACTTGGTGAGTGAAGACAAAAATGTCTGGGCAAACAAATGTTCCACTGGCAGAGAAACGTCCTATATTGAAAGCCATCTTTTTTGAATGGGGAGATCATGCCACATGATGGGTGCCACAACAGGGAAAGGCATTCTTTTGCATTGTGACTGTACAGATTTCACTGAGCTACAGAACAACCCATGGGATCTCTCCCGTGGAGGATAGAGGGTTGGCTGCTGTCTGTAAAAGAAGGCAGTCTGTCGGATAACCTGGTCCTGAGGTATTTAGAATTCTGTAAACCAAGAATAACACCTTGAATTTGGCTTGTACACTAATTGGCCATCTTAGTAGAATTTTCAGCAGTGGATTATATGTACATCCTGGCAAATGCCAGTAAGTATCTGAACTGCCAGATTCTACACTAACTGCTTTCTCCAAACCAGGCCCAAGGGCAGCCCCGTAGAAGTACATATGTTACACACCTTGTATTTCCCAGGTTTTGCCGCTAGCCAGTTTGTTACAGCCTCTGTATTACAGAGGCACTTTAAGGGGTAGGCATAAAGAAGATGTGCATTTTAGAAAGAACTGGTTTTTCTCTGGCATTCTTGGCATTTCCCTCTATAATGTAAGCCTTTTTCAGTTCAATGGATTCATTTTCCTATTTTTCTGAAAAGCGCCTGGGGTAATATTCATAATGTTTGAGTGACAACCAAACCAAATTCATAAACGTTGCATATCTGTAAGCCCATTCTTCATTTGTTAAATTGCTGTCATTTCTTCTTGGGAAGACTATGACAGGCTATTATTATGGTAACAATAGCTTTATGGATATATAAGTACATATCACTTATCAGCTATTTTGTATATTGAAGATCCTGGTATAATTGTTAAAATCATAAAGAAGCACCTCTTTGGGTACTTTATAAAATGATGGGGTTTGAACAAATCATAACTTGTAGCCAGTGTACAGTTTGTGTTGATAAAAGGAAACACTGGATTAAATACTGAAACGCCAAGGAATTTTTTGGTTCTGATGGGTGGGAGTTTTGTTTTTGTTTTTTTTTTAAAATAAAAGAAAAGGGAGTCTTAAATTAAAATGTCCCCGTTATATATTTTTATGAATAAATTCTCTTTGCTGGAGAAGTGATTTTGTACAGCAGATGCTAACATATTTTGTGTTTTTCAAAGTAATAAATTATGACTAGAATGGTCAAAAAGTTGCTCTGTTCAGTTCTTCTGGAATTACTTCCAAGACTAATGGGAGGGGGACAGGCAAGCTCTCTGCAGCTTCTACAGAGGTCCTTAAGGAAGATGTAGTCTTTGGATGCCTTCTGAGCCCAGCATCCAACAGTAAGGTAGAAGAAAAAGCATACTCCTTTGTCCAGTATGCTGCCCACTACCACATTAAACCGTACCAGTAGCAAGTGGCAGAACTTGGCCAGCTACCTGTATATTTCATACAGTCTATACCTGAGTGCTTACTTGACAGTTTTGGTTCATTCCAAGTAACTGTCTTCCTGGCATTTGGAACACTTTTGCAAAATCATATTTTCTTGAAACTCTCTATCTTTTTTGCACTCAAAATGGGGGAGGGAGTCTGAGATATTTATAACCCTGTTTCCTTCAACCTATTTTTCTCAGCCTGGGGTGAATTTAGAATTAAGGAGTTAAAAACAGGAAATGTGATTAAATAGGTGGGTAGTTCCTCCAAAGACTTTCCAGAGCTTGCCTACACATTCATGTTTTCTTCTGACGACAATGACAGTATAAATGCAAAAGCAAAGCTTTTCATCTTGAGATCCTTCTGTGATCAGTGGAGGAATATTTCCAGTATAAGCAGGAAATTGCTCATTTAAAAAAAAAAATCCTCCTTTACATGGGGATGATCACGGTTCACTTCTAGTAAATGTTTTTCTTACTGCATCAAATACCTTCACCTATAGGTGAAATTAAGTTGAAAAATTCAGGTCTACTGTGCATTCTTTTCACCCCCTACTTTTAGAAGGTTTTTTTCTTAAAAGTGAAGTGACCATGAGCAGAAACAAATAAGGCAACCTATTAAGATTAAAATTTTAATTCAGATAACTTTTACCAAAAAAGTGCTGAATTTGTTTTTTGTTTTTAAAAAAAGGGGGTTTAGTATTCCATTATCCAGGAAATCCAAAGAAACCCTTTGAAGCAGGTTTATAGTGTGGTTTGTAACCCAGAGACATCAATGAGGTTAGTACTGGAGCCCTCAGATTTTACAAAGTACTTCCTCTTTCAGTTCCAGAGGATGTACCAGTTGAAATGGTGTTTGGTCGTGGGGCACATCAAAAATTTGTACGTTCTTATTCTTTATTTCTATTCTAATGAAATAAATAAATGCTATTACTCAGATCCTGTTCTCACGTTTGATAACATGGATTTGAATTAGTATTCTATCCATGTATCATGTAGCAAATTGTCGAGATCACTGTATCACTGAATGCCATTTCTTTCTTTCGTGAATGTGTATAAACATTTTCAGGGAGGCAGCATTTTCTTTCCATTCTCTATTGCCAGTGTAGGATTATTGTGCATGTTTGCAGGTCCTCATACAACACAGCAGGTTGCATGCATTCATCTGGTACAAGAATCCCTAAATGTTTACCTATGGAACAGAAAATGAAGATCAACAAGGTAGTACAGTTGGCCATCCACGTTTGCTAGGGTTAGGGAGGGGCACAGGACCCGTGAAGAAGTGGGAAGATGGCAGCATGTACGTGTGTTTCTGTGTCTGTGGGAAGGGGGCTGAGGCATGATGGAGAGAGCAGGCACCCAGAGTCCAAACCAGGTCAGGGAAAGGGGGCAAGGTCAGCATAGTGGCCTTTACTTCTTCTCTCTTGGCCGCTGTCTTCCTTGAGTGCTGGGAGGGCATCGGGAAGAGTTCATGGTGTTAAGAAATCAGGTTGTGAGCTGTCCTTAGCTGGCCAAGCAGTGGCTGGTGAAGCAAGAAGAGGACCAGAGACAGGTTTTTAAAGGGCTGCATGGCCTGATCAGAGCTACCAAGAGGGAATGTGTCCGGCAAAAGAAGCACTTAGGTTGGGGGGTGGGAATGAGGGATGAAAAAACTTGCAAATAATCATATCCATGAAAGTGAAACCCGCAGATGCAGAAGGCCGACTGTATTAATGTTTTTGAGGAACAAGGCCGTAAAGTTTCTTCTCACGATTGTTTTGGTATGCTCTAATAAAATGTAGTTGATACTTTTGGGGCATTTGATTTGTTTGCACTTGTTCCTTGTGGAGACATCCACCTGGGTTATCAAAATAGATGAGCCTCTAGCCTGATCCAGAATGGCAGTAATTATGTAATGATACAGGAATTGTACAGCACTGGCATGTTAGTGGTAGTGGGGGTTTTTTTCCCTCCCCTCTATCATATCATTTGCACACTCCAACAAATGCTTCTGCTCAGAACATGTGAACCTATTCTGTGTGTCCCTGGGGAATTTCCAAGTCATAGTTCTACCTTTATGTGAGACAGTTCAGAAGGTTACGTGGGTGGGGGCAGTTCCTTCAAATGCCATGACATCACATATGCTGTCAAAAGATATCTTAGAAGGTTATGATTTTTATAACTTGCATCATCATCAGAATTACTGAGTACATCACCACCTGACAAAAATAAGAACAATCTTTTAGTATGGTTAAGATGTGCATAATGCAAACGAAGGCGTGCTAATCATAATAGTGGCCAAAGGTTGGTTCACACATTCATGTACACCACTGGTCTTTAATTGGTGATTTGCTTCCAGTGTTAAGATAGGTGGCACCAACACATTTTTTGTGTCCAGAATGGAGAGTCTTATATTTGTAGCATAGTGTGATAAGTGTTCCTTTTCCACGTGAGAAATACATCATGTCAAATTATTAATCTAAGAATCATGTGTGATTAGTCTTCAGTTTCTGTGCTGTTTAGAGAACTGATTGATAAAAATACAGCAAGAACTTGGGAAGTACTATGATTGTAACACAAAATGTGGCTTTCTGTATTTTGTGAGAAGGTCATATTCTCTTCAGAATCCAGAATCTCTTATCAGCCACAGTCTATTAGGTGTTCCTCCAATAGAAAAAGGACCTGTTCACAATTTTACCAAAGTGATCTTTGTTTATATGCTGTGGAGTAGCACACGAATACCATCTATATCTCTGAGATAGTGGTAATGATGATAATTTACTATGCAGTGCAGTGTTCACACCACTGGTTGGATCAGATGCCCACTACGTAAACCTAGCCCTGAGGAGTTTATATTTGGGGCTAGTTTGGGCTCCCCTCCACTTGGTATCTGTCGCTGCTAGTGCATAGCTCACACACATGTTGGGGGAGTAGAAAGAATTGGTCATTGCTCTTGAAGCATTCGACATTCAAAGAGTATTTGGTGCAAAATTGTTTAAATTTTGCAACTTTGCAGGCAGGGCTATTCAGTTTTTAAAGTGGTTTGGGAGTTTTTCATCTTAGATGTGCGGGTAAGCTATAGGTCACTTGTGAAAAGGAAGTCCGGGTTGCACTTCCTAATTGAACCAGAATTGTTCATCATCTCAAGAGAGGGCAAACCTCAGAGAGTTTAATGTAGAAAATTGGGTTGAAAATATTCCTGTTCCATCTTTCTTGGCAGCACTTAATTCATTTTGAGCTCTGTATATTTCAGCTGGGTGAGTGGCTGAGTTCATCTCGTCTTTAAAGGCATTCCAGCATTTTGTTAAATAAATTTTAGGATTTAAAGGTGGTAATTTGCTGGAATACTTGGAGGAAAGGGTTCTGACACCTTCAGATGTGCTCAAATAGCTCTGTGCTTAGAGAGAGACTGTAAGAGAAATTTCAGTTAGCCTTGTGACATAAATCCACCTCACCCAATAATCCATTTCTACTGTTCAGAGTACAGTGGATAGCTCAAGACTTTAGAGAGTATTTCTTCTCCGTGTCCTAAACAAGCATTTGATTAAAATCTTAAAACACCTCCGTAAGTTACATGGGTTTTGGCAGATGTCCTTTTTTGTGCCTTTATTAATTCTTACTAGTAAAAACGATGTTCCAAGCTTTCTTTGAAAAGTAATAATGGGAACATTTATTCTTTATTTCAGGGGTGAAGAATCTTTGTCCACCCAAATATTTTAGCCCGCAGACCCCATCAGCCTCAGCCAGCAGGGCAGATAGTAAAGGAGGGCAATTCAAAGCATCTGGAAAGTAGGGATGTAAATCTTTGCTTACTTTATCCTTATTAACAAAAACAAGAACACTTCAGGAGTCTCCTCTATAGTGTTCTGTTTTTTTCTGCATATTCCAATTATTTTTGGCATTTTGGGACATTTTGGAAAAATTTTATTTGTACAAAAAACATTATAGTTTGTGCAGAAAACATATTTTGTATTAGAACAGTGCAGCACTCCCCCCAAGTCTTGGGTTTTTCACTCTGGCTCTTAAGACAAAATATCTAGGAACAATTGACAGTCTTTTCTATGGGGTGGCCAGTTTGTCATCAAGACACAGTTTCTTGTGAGGAATGAAAAAATGTGTGAATATTCTTTACACTCCAACTGGAGAGCCAAGGTGCCCCCGTCTCTCTTATGCTTCCTACACCCTCCTGCAGATTTCTGACAGCAGTGAAAAAAGCAGTGCCTGAGAACTCTCATGTTTGAGAGATCAGATATCAAGGCAGCCTGAGAGGTAGCCCTAATGTGCCAGAGTGCACATCTAAGCCCAGTATACTAATTGTTAGAAAGCATTACAAAATGTTTTTATAACACTTCTTTAATAGCACTCTGGAGTGCAAATTGTCTTACAGATGAACCTTTAGTGACTTGTGGGGGGGGGGGACACACTTGGATCTGGTGAACCACATGCGGCTCACAGGCTGCACTGTGCCCACCCCTGCTTTAGTCTGTTAAGAATACAGCTTTAACAGCAGTGTTTTTCACTATGATGGAATCATTTATGTGCTCTGCTATAAGCTGCATGTTTATAACTCTCATGAAATCTTGTAGGGAAAATCTGTTTTCCAGCTTTGCTTCTCTATGCAGTGAGTATAGATATCTTATCTCTACCTTCCTAAGCAGTTGTATTTTTTTTAATGTTATGAATAGCATATAAACATGAAAGTAATAATGATTTGGAATTCATTGGTTAGGAGCCAGATCCCTCTATCTGAGGACAGAAAGCATTCTCATACATTCATAGGGGTTTTTAGTCTTTTCTTCTGGTGGCAGCCCCTTGTGGAGTATAAGAAATGGTTGTGTGCTGAGTCTGAAATCCTTTATCCATCCAGCTCAGAATTTGTTTACACCAATCTTCAGAGGTCTGAAGGCCAAATTTTGCCCACTGAGGCTGTATCACTGCCACCACTGTTGGGAGAGACCACCTGTCAGGAGTTAGGGAGCAACATTGACTACCCCCCTCCAGGACCTTGGAGAACTATACATCCCCAGGAAAAAAATTTAATTTTTTTGTCCCCAGAAGTTCACTAAGAAGCAATTGCACACTGTCTTTGGCTCTTTCTGGACTATGTTAAAACCAGGACAGACCTTATTTCCAACAAAAAGTGACCTAGAAATCAACTTCCAGGTCATTTCATGCTGGAAAAAAAAAGGCCTCCTGGCCTTAAAGTGGCCTGGGTGCAGGAGAATGTGGCAGAAATCCCTCCACAGCCTTTAGAGGGCATTTGAGGACAAAAGTTATCACTTCTGTAAAAAATGTTGGGACAGAAACCGCACACCCAAGTCTCTCCCATCACTGCTGAAAATCACTCCTGCTTCTTCACCATGTAAATAATCTCAAGTCGCAGGTTTTCTCATGACGATATCTTTCTATTCCATTTACAGAACTGCAGCTTTGCATTATTTTAACACTTTCCATTTTCTCATTCTAAGCTCAGCCATTAAGCCCCCTCCCCCCCAAAAAAACCAGAAATATATTAAATCTTTCATGGGTTCTATAGCTCAATGTTTTCAAAATCTTTGTTCATTGTAGGAATATATGTATTCATTATAACCTAATAGAAATATATTGATACAGATATTCTCTTCCAGCCGTTACTTTACATGCTGAAACATAGTTCCTCTTTGTACATTCTGTTTTATTTATGTATAAAATGTATGAGAACCAGCATGGTATATTGGTTTGAGCATCAGACTACAACTCTGGAGAACAGGGTTAGAAACTCCACTCAGACGTGGAAATCTACTGGGTATCCATGGGCAAGTCATACTTTCTCAGCCTCAGGGGAAAGCAAAGACAAGCCCCATCTGAACAAATCTGGCCAAGGAAACCCCATAGTAGGTTTGTCTTGGGGCTCCATAAGTCAGAAATGACTTGAAGGGGTACAGCAGCAGCAATAAAATACATTTTAAAGAAAAAACGGTCTTTTTTTTTTTAAGAAAAAGTACAAAGAAATTAAAATTTTACAATATTCACAGGGTTTCTTTCTAGTTTTCCACATTAATCTTTTTTTCCGATTTATTATTAACAGCTTTATAGACTTGGAGAGTAAATTTTGGTTTAGCTGAAATAAATTGTAGATGTTTTGAGAAATGTGTTATTTTCATTATACCCTGCAAGTGCTGTAACCTTCGGCCTCATGATCACTGTATGTGCTTAGGTCTGCTCTTTAACTTTGTCTTATAAGTTTATACTATGAAAATCAGAATTTTAATTATTTCAGTAATTTTATCAAGAAGTTGTGATAGAAAATTTCAACTTCAAATCCACTTTCAAAGCACATCCTTTGTTTAATAACTGCAGTCAGGCAAATTATAATTGAGAACTTACCTTTACTTAATATTAGTGAAAGACATGCAGAGTTTAGACAGTTGCTTTTTAAACGTAATTAGTTACCATAATACTTTCATGTGCCTGTAGATCCATCTTTAGTTAGTTTCATGTGTAGTTGTATTTTTTTTTTTAAAAAAATAACACTTTCTTATTTTCATTAGTAACTAAAATAGATTCTTTCAAGCACTTTTCTGATTAAGAACAAAATCTAAAAGCTACCAGCCACTGGCACAAAGCCCGGTCTTCTCCCTGCCATCTTGTTGTTTCCTCTACACCAGTAAAAAAGCACAGAGCAGCCACACAAGGAACAGCACAAACTAGCACTTGAACCTTCTGATCTTCTTCCTCTGCCATTTAGTGACACCAGGGTAATGTTGCAGTCACACTGCAAATGGAGTGGAGTTTTATCCCTCATTAGGTTAGTTGTAATTTTATGTAAGCATTCCTTTAGTGTTGGAAGAATGTTACTTCCATTGGTTAAGGGGTTGGGAAAAAAACCCCACAAACCACCAAAAAACCCAAACTAAGCACTTCCTCTTTCATTAGAAGGAAGAAAGGGATGCCAGACTAGGAACGTCTGGCTTCTTTAACCTTTTGTTTTAAGGAAATGTACCTTTCTCCATTTTGCTTTCAAAGAGGAAATAGATTGTGGTGGTGTGGTTGGGAGAAGCTTTCACTCTCTATATTCCGGTACCCTAGTCAAAGCTGCACATTTGGAGGAATGAAAGGCAGCATGGCACAAGTAATCATGCCAAGCAATAAAATCTCTCTTTCAGGACAAGCAAAATGGAAATAACCTATTATTTCTATGTGTGTATGTTTAATTGCAGGTGTCAGAAACTACTTGAAAGAAGCCCTAGTACATATTATTGCTGTACATGCTGAGGTGAGGCAATATCAGATTATCCACAGTTAGTACGCAGAACATGTCAATGATATTGAAATTTCACTCTTCAAAAAGAGTAAACCTCTTTCAGTACTAAAAACAATTTCAAGAAATAGATTGGACTGTTTGATAGGGAGTTGTGACTATAACATTAAGGTTAAGAGGGGACATGATAGCCATGTTTAAATATTTGAAGGGATGTCATGTTGAGGAGGGAGCAGGCTTATTTTCTGCTGCTCCAGAGACTAAGATGAAGAGCAATGGATTCAAGCTGCAGGAAAGGAGATTCCACCTGAACCTCAGGAAGAACTTCCTTACAGTCAGAGCTGTACAGCAGTGGAATATGCTGTCTCGGAGTGTGGTGGAGTCTCCTTCTTTGGAGGTTTTTAAGTAGAGACTGGATGGCCATCTGTTGGGAGTGCTTTGATGTGTGTTCCTGCACATCAAATAGCAGGGGTTTGACTGGATGGCCCCTGTGGTCTCTGCCAACTCTATGATTCTATGATTCTAATGTGACTTTTTTTTTTTACTTAGGATTTTGTGGTGCTGCTGTGCTGGCAGCAACACGAGTCTTTCAGTGCGAGAATAGCAGAGAGAGTGGAGGGGTGTAGAATGAGAAAGAGTGCTCAGGATGGAATAGAAGTTGTTGTAGGTTACTGCTTGTTTTACAGCCTTTAGAAATCATTTATACTATGTGTGAATTAGACATGTGAAAAAGGTTTTGTTCTGATAAGCTCTTCAGGGTAAAATTAAATTCAGGCTTCTAAATGTCATTATTTCAATTTGAAATCTGCAGGTATTCACTGTCTCAAAAGAACTTGTACCCCGAGTGCTGTCAAGGATTGTCGAAGCAGTTGCTGAAGAACTCAGCAGGCTTATGCAGTGTGTTTCATCTTTCAGTAGAAATGGTGCTTTACAGGTAGCTGAGTTCTGGAAATACTATTGGTGAATAGAGAAACTTTATCTCTGGTCCTCGTTGGTTTAAAAGTTATTCCTTCACTCTAGGGAATCCTTGGAAGTGTAAATCTGTGTGTGGATTTATACATGTAATAGCTGTCCCTGTACTGTCACCAAAGAACAGTTCCAGGAATCCTTTGTAGATTGCTATGGCAGTTATTCTGACATAAACAATACAAGTTTGCAGTGTAGATAGAGTGGATGAGTTTATAGTAGACTACACTACACAAATACACTCCAGGAATCTGCAAGAAGCATATTGGTGCAGAAATGATTAGAAGTTAGGATTCATGCTAAAGCAATGATATGCACGCAAGTTTTAATTGGGCATTTGCAAAAAGAGCCAAGAGGACAGGCACAAAGGAGTGATTTCAGTTCCACATAAGCATTCTGTAGCCTAAATCCAATTACTACTGCCAACTAGAGTGGACCCATTGAATCCAGCAATTGATCCAGTGGGTCTCCTTTACTTAGGACTAGCAACTGGATGTGAGCTTATGGATTCCCAACCACAGCAGATAGATATATTTTGTAAAATGTGTCAGTGGCTTTACAATGTTAGGAAACTTATAGATATTTTAAGATAGAATAAGAATCTGCTGTTGAACTAGATCCTGAAAAGGAGCTTGTTTCAATATTCTACAACCATCCCTTGGTTAGCGATATCCCCTACACTTTTCTAGGGCAGGGTTGGCTAACACAAGGCCCTGCAGACTGCTGCCTCTATCAGGTCTCAACCATTGACTGTGCTGGCTAGGGTTGATGGAAGTTGCAGTCCAATCACAGGTTGCCTGCCCTTCCTCAGGTGCAGACTTCTTTAACTTAATGCCCTCCAGATACGTTGGGTTGCTGTGCCAATTATGATCAGGCTAACGACTATGCTGGTTGCAAATGAACAGAATGGTAGTCCATCAGAGTCTAGAAGGTGCCAGGAAGAAAAAGACTCCTCTGGCATTCTACCCTGGTAATGTGATGGTAAAGCAGAGAACCTGTGGCTCTCCAGCTGTTGGATAGTGCCTCCAATCAACCCTAGCCAACATAGTCAGTGATGAGGGATAATGAGTGTTACAGTCCAACAACATCTGAGAACAAAACATTCTCCATCCCTGAGACAGTGTTCATGTTCCCTCTAGCAGCAGCATTTTCTGTGATAAAAGAGTTGCCGCTCTCCAAAAAAGTTTCTCTGGTTCATCTTTTCCAAAGATCACCACTAGGGGCTTGTTTAAAGGGTAACAGACAAATATTGTAAGTGTATAACTGCTTTCGTCCTCATGTATGGTGTTGTGCTGATCTCATGGCATGCTCCCACCAGTCCCTTGTCCAGGTAAGACCTGCAAAAGAGAGTCCCAAGAATCAAACAAATGGTTGAGCAAACTGTATTGGATCTACATTGTTCTGGAATTTCTGAAATTTTGTGAGAACAACAGTGTTACACAGTCCAGGAGCAACTACTTGATAGGCTGTCATTTTTTCATCTGTGGAAATATTTTGAAACTTTCATAACTTGTGTTTCCTTGGGGCACTAAATAACCTAAAGGCACCGGATCTTGAAAGCTAAGCACAGTCAGCTCTGGTTCATACTTAGATGGAGACTGCCAATGAATACCAGGTGCTGTAGGCTATTTGTCAGAGGAGGGAACTGGCAAAAACACATCTCAGTATTTCTTGCCTAAGAAAACCCTACAAAATTCATGATGTCAGCATAAGTTGGCAGGCAACTTGAGGGCACATATGCATATACAAATGACATTGTATATCTCTTGGGAGTCTATAACAGGTATTTGCAATGGAAGTGCAGGCTTTCATTGGATTGAGGAAAGCTTCTCATAATTATACATTGCATATCCTACTGAGTGTTCAAAAACAAAGTCAGCATTTGTCAAAGACAGCATTTTGGGGTACACCTAATCTTTTGAATTTGGTTTCACCTTGGATGACTGCCATAGCATACAATGAGATGAAGTGGGTAATTCAAATGTTGGTGCATCACCCTTAAAGTCACTCACCTGAAAAATAATAAACATCAAACGCTCTAAGGGGAGGGACGTAAAAGAGTGTTGATGCTACTGTGCAGCAACAGAAGCAAAATAAAAGAACAAGAAGCATATTGACTGATTTCACCCTCTTGTACTTCCTTCCTCTTTGGTAAGATTGTATGTTAAGAAGCTAGTGCCTCCTTGGTTTTTTTTTTTTTAAGATATTAAGTGCAAATTATTTTCAAAGCAATTGTTTTGTAGGTCAGAAAAGAACTTCAAGAATATACAACCAAGAATGTACATTTAGCATTTAAATAAATAAATAAGCAAATAAACACTTTCCTAATAATCAGATATGATTTAATTACTTCCTGCACTTCCTAAAACTATAGTTGGTCTTGCAGCTGTTTCATGACTGCTGTTTCCAACACAGGAAATAAATTTTCAGCAGTTAAGGTCTTATTACTTTGGTGCTGCCTGAGCACCAGCTATATTTTGCTTGTGCAGTTAGAGTCTAAACCTTGTGAAATCACATGTTGATGCCCTAAAATATATTTCCATTATGTTTGGACTTTTCTGTCCTCCAGGCCCGGCTTGAAATTTGTGCACTGAGAGATGCTGTGGCTGTGTTCCTTACATCTGAAAGCAAGTGAGTACAAGAAGGCTTACGCTAACCCTTAACAATTTATGGATTCAGCTGATATGCACAAAAGTAAAAACATGGTATTCTCACCAGAGCAGAATGGCCTGGCAGCTGGAGATGTGCTTTGTTCTGGGTAGCCTACACAGTCCTTGAAGCAGTGGTGTCATGCAGGAAGAGAGGTTCTCCCAGCCCATTTTGCTAAACTGAGGACAAGGTTCATGAACATTCCCAATAAAAGGGCTCCCAATTAGTTAACCATATTCCTCTCCCAATCCTAATCAGGGATTAAAGGAGCCTTTAAGCTTGAAATGAGTGCTGTCATTTTTTGTTTTGTTTTCTTTGCTGTAGAAGAGATAAACATTCCTCCTTGATGGACTGCTGCTTGGTGTGAAATTCTGTTTCCTGCCCACTCCTCCCCCATCCTTCTCCGCAGCAAGAAACATTATTTGGCGTTGTCCTAAGTTGTCGCTGGAGCATGCATGAATGCACAGGCACAAGCTGTTTATACAGCAAAAGCACAACTCCACTTTGTATCTGTTGAATGAAATGGTATTGGGGACAGCCAACTATGCTTTGTTTATTCTGGCCATTACCGGGATCACTTCAGATTGAATCAATTAGACAGCTCCAGGCAGAGCATCCCACACCGTGGCTGGCATTCTGTTAGTAACGTGCAACAAGTTGTGTTATGTAGGCAGAGTGAATTATTTGCCACAGTACACGTGATGTATTCTGACTGTGGCAGAAGCAAAATTTAGCATATAACAACACTGCACATTGTGAACGCGCATTGCAGTTGCACATTGCACGATAGATACCAGTCACTAATGTGTGTTGTGCAGTGTTGCTATTCTGCATTGAGGTTACAACGTACTAGTGTATGATATCTCCACGTGCAGATATTTAACACCGTCCTGAAGGAATTTCTGTTTGCAGCTGTAGAACGCCAGGAAACCAGATGCTAATGTGAATACTTCTGCTGGACAGTAGGTAGTTCTGATTCCTTCATCCCTCCTGAAGCACTTCCTAGCAGTTCCATCATCTAGTAGTTTGAGCCTGGATAAAAAATAAATTACATAAAGCAGCCCCCAACAGATACAATGAAAGGAGACAGCAGTGCAAGGCATGGCGGACAGAGCACTCCAAGAACAGGCAGTGAGAGAGAAAGCTGAGACCTCTTTGGAGAGAGTGTCCATTTTGTTGTGCAGATCTAATCCTTGGATCAGTGTTTAAGAATGCCTCAGGAGAAGAGACCCACTTCTCTACTCAGCCCTCTTCTACGCTTCCCCCTTCAAGTATTTGTAGAGGAGACCTGTAATGTCTTCTTTGTTCTAGCTCTCTAGCAAAATTAGATATTTCAGAGAAGGAGAAGAGAGTGTGAAGGCAAATCTGGGCAGAGATGTCTGTTCCAACTGAATATTTCTCATCCATGTTGATCCAGGTCTTCCATAGCACTCAGTTGCTCCAAGTCGTGCTCACTATCCAGCCAGTGCTCCTGAGTCCTGCTTTTCACTCTGAAACGGTTTCTTAAGACCATTTTTTCCTTTAATCTTTTCCCAAACTGTTGAGTTTTTTCATTTTAGGCTGGAGGTTGAGTATTGGAAGAATTTGTTATCTTTTCAAATGTTCCTGTTCTTGTAGCCCGTCATATTTCTAGTTTTCATGGTATCTGTGCCATACACAACAGGTGCAAAACTCCTATTGTGTGAGGGCACAGATGATTGCTCAGAGAACCACAGTTATACGCAAGCAACTTGTTCTTCTTCTTTCTGGTCTCTGTGCCTCACATGACTGGGGGAGAGGGTTGCACCCATTGTGTGAGGGCATAAGTGACCACTCAGAGAATCACTGTTAAAGGTAAGCAGCCTGTTCCTTCTCATATTGGATCTCTTTTTTCCTCAGTCACATCTGTCTTAGCATGAAGCATCATTAGAAAGTTGAGGTGATAGTTCAAGGAGATACTCAGTGCCAGCACAATTTTTGCATATATACCTTCGGCTGAGAAACACAGTCCAAACCATCTCCTCAACCATCACCACCTCAGCATAATCTGGAAAGCACTGGAAGCAGCAGTGGTTGGTAGACTTCTTTCCTGCTTACTGTATGGTGATGTGGAAGTACTAAAGAGAGAAAACGTTGGACTGGATATTTCTGATGAAAATATAACATTTATTATAGTAATGGATTTTTTTAACAGGCTTTGCATTTTGACATATGATTTCCTTCCACAATGGTGTATTAATGCCACACTTAGTGTTTGCAGGAGAGATCAGATGCTATGTCTCTGCCAATAATCTTGGACAAATTGTGGAGTATGGCTTCTTAAACAGAGTTACTGGAAGGGAATCGTCATCATCTGTTGCAGCAGAATCTTAAAAAATGGTTTGCTAAGGGTTCTAGATTGACCAGTGTTGCTAGTTGAGTTTTGTATATTGAATTTTGTATAATTTTAACCAGAATCCTGTTGGTGGACAACATTAGCCATAAAAATCATTCTGCAAGCAACTGTGCTGTCTTAGGAGTTGTGTAAATGCATCTCCTAGAACAGCCGTTGACTCCACAAGCACACAGAGCTCTCATTATTGATTTGTGGTGCAGTGTATGAGCTCAAAGCCTTGGTGCCTGCTGGTTGCACAACTCTATGATCCAGTATAAGGACACTGGTGTAGATTAGCACATCACTAAAAGTATGTCACATTTTGAACTTTGAAGGCATACTGTACACTTGATGTCATACAAATGTCTAACAGTTTTTTTTTAAAAAAAATAGTACTAACTCAAGAAGGAAGTAGCCCACAGTATGGTTCTTAGTGGACCCTTTTCCTGTATCTGTCAATAAACAGTGAAAAGAAAGGTTGTTTATTTCTTTGGTTATGAGCAATCCTTTTCCTGTTGGGTGCAGCTATTTTTGGCTCTACTCTTACATGGAAGCAATGTTTCTATCAAATTGCCTTCCTGGTATTCACCATGAACGCACGCCATTTAATATCAAAACATCTCTGTCATTTTATTAAAGAGTAAGATGCAGAAACTTCCTTAAAAGGATTATACTTAATAAAATTTCGTTATCAAAGTAATAGATTAAACTATCACATTAGTTGACTAAAGTTTTCAACTCTTCTTGGAGTAAAACGCAAGTGTGTATGTGTGTACAGTCCTCCCTCCACATTTGTGGGCTTGACTGCAAATTTATTCGCAAGGCGCATACGTGCCTTCCTCCCATTCTCCTCCTTGCATTCCCTTGTGTTTCGCCAGGCACGGAGAAGGAAGGCAAGTGCACCCAGGCAAAAGGCAAGGGAGTGGTTCAGGGACGGCACGCGTATGCCTTCCTTCTCTGCCGCTGAAGCTCTCCCTCCCATTCCCTTGCATTTGGCCCCAGCGTGGAGAAGGTACTTCAAGGCAAAAGGCAAGGGAATGGAGAGAATGCATGTGCGCACCTTCCTTCTCTGCCTCTGGTGCTTCCCCCTTCTATTCCCTTGTCTTTGGCCCTAGCTTAGCATGAAGAATGTATGCCGAGGCAAAAGGCAAGGGAATGTTGGGGGCGAAGGCATATGTGTGCCTACCTCTGCTGCTCGCGGTGCTCTCCCTTCCCATGGGAATGAGAGGGAGGAGCCCCAGGAGGGAATGGGTGCAGGGGGAGTTGATGTGGTTTTTCCACTTTTGTGAGGGTTCTGTGCCCCCAACCCATGCAAAAGTGGAAGGGCCATTGTATATATCACACATGCATATTCTGTCTTTCTCTTTCTCTCTCTCACTCTCTCTCTCACACACACACAGAATACTGTCTACATTAGCATTTTACTATGTGTTAATTTTTGAAGATGAATTTTGTTACTGTGGGAACTGACAAACTTCCAGAACCTACATAATTGAAGAATATATCTGCACTGAAACAGAGGTTGTGAAAATTGTGTGGGATAAGTATGTGTTTAATATTACAGCTCAAGCTTTAAGCAAGCTCTAGAAGCCTTGCCTCAGCTATCAAGTGGTGGAGATAAAAAGTAAGTGTGCTCTCTTTATATTTAGAGGGTGTGTTCTGTGAACAGAATAGTGGTTAAAACACTCCTTGATGTTAAACATTTAATATTTTTGGCAAACTTGGTGGTTGTGATTGGTTCTGACACTTTTCGATATGTGCTCTCCATATGGTTCTTATGCTGATTAGGTTAAGAGCTACTGATTTTGTGCAAAACCACACAAGCAGTTCCACAGGTAAGCAGAGATGTTACCTTGGGTTTCCCACATCTGAATGCAACAAGCCATCCAGTTGACCACACTGTCACTCCAGCCCCTGTCTCCATTATGTCCCCATTGTACCAAAGTTAAGCAGAAAGAGAGGTTTCCTTTTGATGTTGGAAGTTAAGCAAGCTTACATTTCCAGATGTAACTTTGGGATTTGAGATGTTTCCAGCTGCCTCAACAGCAGTTTGGCACACAAATAACCTTGTTGAGTTTCCTCCTGAGAACAGCTTTCTGGCTCAAGTGGTGAAGGGTTATATTCAGTGCTGCTTGTTATTTGCCTATATACCCTGCTGTTGCATCTGCAAGATCACTGCACACTTCATTGCAGCGTTTCAAATAATGAATTCAAATTTATGGAATGATTTAGACCTGTTCATGTTGCCAGTGACATATTATATTTAATATTGACTTATTAAATATTGACTGTGTGTGGTTGCTGTACTCATACCCATTCCTGAAGGGTGTTATTGAGGAAGTAGATACTGACATGTTTATGTCTTTTTACTCGCTGGCCCTGGCAAAGATTATACAGCTGTGGAATTTATTGCAGCTATAAATGCTACATTTTTTTCAAGAGGAAATTGGTGGTGGTTGCCTAAAGACTAACTCAAGATTTTTAATATAAAATTGTTTTCTTCTCCTTCCTAGAGTTTTGAGAGTTTAACTTTACTTTGCCCCTTACTTCTTAACCGTTAAAAAAAAAACTTTAAAATTTGGCTTCTCATCTAAAGGCTCATCGTTAGTTTTGCCTTTCTCAGAGGCACTATCTGCTAGTATAAAATATTCATCATAAGGTTTAACTATTCTCCGATCTGGCCATTGAGTAAGCATTCACTCAAAGGCGAAAAAGCATGTGCTGAATTAGAACCCAGACAAAAGGAGTTAAGTGCCACACAGTTTGTATAAACTGGCCATAAACTGAAGCCGTATTGGCTAATCCAGTGGCTTTCAACAATCTTTGGTCTTTCAGATATTTTGAACTTCAGCTTCTAGAAACCCTAATCATTGGTTGTGCTGACAGGCTGTTCTGGGAACTGAAGTCTAATAACATCTAGAGGACTAAAGATTGTTAAAAATCATTGCGCTGACCCGCTGGCTGAATTTTTTATATCTGTATTTCCTTGAGCTACAGTTCTCCACCTACTTACATTTGAATAGCCATATAGAAGATCTGCTCTTAACCTCCAACCATATGCATACTTGAGAGTAGGGATAGCCCATTGTCTGAGCCAGTGGTGCACTTAACTCCAAAATGGTGAGATGACTGGCCCCCAGATTTGGATCACAAGCCACCAGTACTGGAGAATAAGTTACACATCATTCATTGTGACTCATATCTGAGTTAGTATCTTCATTCTTGGGATGGCACAGAGGAGGAATCCACAATGGTTGGGTAATCCTCATGTGCCAGCTGGAATCAGCAGGAATCCACGTTCTAAATCAGTTGCTACCATTAGGATCTTGAGCTTCCTCTGTCAGTTTTTCTTATCCTGCCTAGTAAACTGGATGAATTTTTCCTTTCTCTGTCAGATTGTGAAAATAAGGCTTTATTTACAGTTACTACATAGTAAAATTTTAAGAAATGTCTTTGGACACAGAATCCCAGATGCCCGCCAACCAGCGAGACTCTGAGGATGAGAAGAAAAATAGCGTTAGAAATGTTTCTCATCAGATGTCGGCCATACAGCGAGGCTCTGAGTCGGAGCTTAAAGAGAATTTGAGTAGAAGTACCTCACAGATGATCACAGGGCAGCGACATTTTGGCAAAGGAAAAATGGCAGAGTTAAGGAAAGTATTTTTATCCTCCAGCGAGAGCAAAATGGAGGAGGTAAGACCTTCGGGGAATAAACATTCCGACAGGAAAGATAGCAAAGATAAGACAGTTAAGAGAAGAAAAGTGGATACCGGTCTTAAGAAGGGTCTGGATGCACTTCCTAGAAAGGTTAAAATCAAAATGACGAAGGAGAAATCAACAAAGGCAGCTTCGGGCCGCCATGTTGATTTTGTGGATTCTTCAGAGATGGGAGGGGCTCTTCCGGAGCGAAAATCTGTCTCTGGAGCAGACACAGAGAGCCTGAAGGAATGCACAGTGCTAAGAGGTGGAGATTTGCTGGAGCGTGCAGGGATAGCACATCCAGCTGCTTCGGTCTGCTTAGGAAAGTATTACATACTTTAGGTTTCCAGGTGAATAAGGATAGCAGTCATTCTAAAGAGTCAAAGAAGAAAGAGGCAAAAGTTGCAGCTGTAATTAGAAAGAAACACATGGATGGAGTATGTCTATGCCAGATATGTTTAAGGAATTGATTTATACAGAATGGGAAGCTTCTTTAAATACTCGTAGATTTGTAGGTCATTCAAATAGGATTTATTCTTTTGAGAAAAAAGATGTAGAGTTTCTGAAGATCCCTTTAGTGGACGGTCCTATAGCTGCGCTGATTTCGGGAGCCCTGGTCCCTCGGGAGGGTGATACTATGCTGAGAGACGTGGATAAGAAAAGGATGAATTCTGCCTTGCAAAGAGCTCATAAGAATTCAGCAGTAGCAATAAGACATCTGTGGCTGCTTCCATGTTTTCACGTGCGGCGGTGATGTGGATACAGGACTTGATGGATGATGAGGAAATTCAATCTAAACCTTGTTTAAGAGTATTCTCTAAACTTGGGATAGGTTTTGGAATACGTGGCAGATGCCAGTTAATGATGCGGTGGCCTTTATGGCTAGAAATGAAAGTGATGTTACAGTAGGAAGACGTTCTTCATGGTTGCATCATTGGGACGCTGACCAGAAGTCGAGGAATAATCTTGCTTTTGTGCCCTTTAAAGGGGATCTGTTGTTTGGTAATCAGGCATTAGAAAAAGTATTAACTGAGAACAAAGAGAAAAACAGGTGATGCCTACTTTGCAGAAAAAGGAGGTGGAAAGAGACCATATTGGTCCTCATATTATTCCTTTCGGGGTAGAGAAAGGTAGTAGACCGCAAGACACAAGATATGGCCATCAGCAATGGTATAGGTCAAAAAGCCAGTTTGGAAGTCGAGGATCTTTTAACAGGAAAGGACAAAATGCTGAGAGAAATTCAGGAACCTCTCAGCGAATAGGTAGAAATCAATTCTGACAAACAGAGTCCTTGTGTAGGGGGAAGACTGTTGCAGTTCGGTATTCTGTGGAACTGAATTACATCAGATCAGTGGGTTTTGCAGGTCATGACAAAAGGTTATAAGATTTTGTTTGACAGGATGCCGAAGTGCAGATATGTTTCTTCCCCAATAGCAGCAACGATGGAGAAAAGAAAAATAGTTTTGAAGAAGATACGTCATCTAATGCAAATAGGTGCAGTGGAGGAGGTACCACGGGGTCAATGGTTCTGGGGAGTTTACTCCATATTTTTCACTATCTCAAAGAGCAGCGGGACTTATCGTCCTGTATTGAACCTAAGATATCTCATAGAATCATAGAATTGGAAGAGACCCCAGGGGCCATCCAGTCCAACCCCCTGTCATGCAGGAACACACATCAAAGCATTTCCAACAGATGGCCATCCAGCTTCTGCTTAAAAACCTCCAAAGAAGGAGACCCCACCACACTCCGAGGCAGCATATTCCACTGCTGTACAGCTCTGACCCTCAGGAAGTTCTTCCTGAAGGTCAGGTGGAATCTCCTTTTCTGCAGCTTGAATCCACTGCTCCTTGTCCTAGTCTCTGGAGCAGCAGAAAACAAGCCCTCTCCCTCCTCAACATGACATCCCTTCAAATATTTAAACATGGCTATCATGCCCCTCTTAAGCTTCTCTTCTGCAAGTATCTGAGGTTCAAGATGGAGATATTACAGACAATGTGAGAGAATCTGAGGGTGGGGGACTGGATGGCTTCCATAGATTTGAAGGAAGCTTATCTGCACATCCCCATGAGGAGATCAGACGTGAAGTATCTCAGATTTCAGTTCATGAACAAACATTACCAGTTCAAGACTTTGCCTTTCGATTTGGCTTCAGCACCAAGGGTTTTCACGAAAGTTTTGGTCCCTTTGGTAGCTCATTTAAGGCATCAGAGGGTATACATCTACCCTTATTTAGATGATCTGCTGGTGAAAGTGAATTCGCAGCAAAAGTTGAAATTAAGTGTGCAGAGGATTTTGGAAGTTCTAAGAACCTATGGATTTATAGTGAATTTAGAAAAGAGTCATTTGAGTCCCACAATGATGCTGACGCATTTAGGGGCAGGATTAGATACAAGCAGTGGTCGACTTTATCTCTCAGAGGAGAGATATGTGAAGGTCCAAAAGGTAATGCAGAAATTACTGGCAAGTACAACAGCAGATGTGATGTGGTTGGCTCAAGTAATGGGAACTCTGGTGTCAACTATCCAGTTAGTTCTGTGGGACAGGTTCCATTCAAGAGGTTTGCAAAGATTGTTGATACCTCATCAATGGAACATAGGAAAGAAAAGGCATTATGTGGTTAGATTACCGACCAGTTTGAGAAAGGAATGGTTGTGGTGGACAAAGGTCTTGAATTTGAACAAGGGAGTTCCATTTGTAGTCAATCATTACATTCGAGTTATGACGGATGCCAGTCTGACAGGCTGGGGGGCCTTATGTCAGGGAAACAGTGCTCAGGGCATTTGGTCCGGAGTGGACTTGAGAAAGAATATAGATTTTTTTGGAGTTGAAGGCAATTCGTCTAGCCCTCTCAAATTTGCAAATTTGCTGAGGGGCCAGCGTGTTCAAGTATGGACAGACAACATGACAGCCAGGGCCTATGTGATGAACCAAGGGGGTCTACACTCAAGAGTGCTGGTAGACGAGTCAAACAAATTATTTCTATCGGCGGAAAAGAATCTGCAATCGCTAACAGTGTTGCATTTGAAAGGGAAACTGAATGTGGGAGCAGATTATCTCAGTCGAAACAAGTTACATCCCGGAGAGTAGACCCTGCATTATCAAGTGTTTCAAAGTTTGAACAGATGATTCGGGCCTTTTCAAGTTGACTTATTTGCCTTAGCCAAGAATTCCAGACTAAAAAGATTCTTTTCAATCGATGGAAGCAAGTTTACAGAGGCAACAGATGCTCTGTCAGTTCCATGGCCAAAGAGTCAACTGTATGCGTTTCCACCAGTGCAGATAATACAGAAAGTATTATTGAAAATAAAAAGGGAAAAGGCAAGTGTGGTGCTGATTGCGCCTTACTGGCCAAGAAGGCCTTGATTCTCCTTGATGAAGGAGATGTCAATAAGAGAGCCTTGGGGGTTGCCAGTCCAAAAGGATCTCTTAAGTCAAGGGCCGATCCATCATCCGGATCCAAGATGGTTGAATCTGATGGCTTGGGTCTTGAGAGGAAGGCTTTAGAGTTGCAGGAGTATTCACCAGATGTGATAGACATCATTATGGCGTTGCGGCAGCAATCAGTTCAGAGTATATACAGTGTGACTTGGAAAGCATTTGAGAAATGGTGTTCTACTAAGTCCTTCTGGTTCGCTGATGTACGAGTGAAACATGTATTGCAGTTCTTACAAGATGGTTTGCAAAGGGGTCTGAGGCTGAACACTTTGAAGTGTCAAGTGTCTGCGTTGTCTGTTGTATTAAAATTTGATGGGGCTCCTCTTTCAGCACACCCTCATATTAAGAAGTTTCTAAGAGGCACAGTGTTGACTTCTTATCTAACTAAGCATAGATTCCCGAGTTGGGATCTAAATATAGTGCTGGACTATTTAACTAAGCACGCTTTGAACCAGTGAGGGATGCTTCTTTGCGATTGATAACATTAAAGACGGTTTTCCTGGTAGCAATAACATCTGCCAGACGAGTTTCCGAATTGGCTGCATTATCTATTAATGCTAACTTGTGTAAGTTTGAAGAGAAAAGATTGGTACTGATGTTAGATCCAACTTTTCTTCCTAAATGTACATGGAAAAAGGTGGCACCGGATGTGATTTACCTACCAACTTTTTTTCCTCATCTGAAAGATGCAGAAGAAAAAAGATACCACACTTTGGATGTGAAGAGAGCTGTCCATCTTTACATTAAAAGAACTGCACATTTCAGGAGAACGGAGGCACTATTTATATCATGTAATCATAAATCTGTGGGTCAGAAAGTGTCTAAGACGGTCATTGGAAGATGGATTAAGAGTTGCATCTTTCAGTGTTATGATGTGGCTGAACAACCTAGGCTATGCATTGTATATCCACATTCTACAAGATCCATGGCAACTAGTACTGTTTATAATGTGACTTCTTCATTACAAGATATTTGTGATGCAGCAGGCTGGTCAGAGCCATCTAATTTTGTAAGACATTATAAAGTGGACAAGTTTAAGGCAGAGCAGGCTGCTTTTGGCAGTAAAGTTCTCCAGACTGTACTTCAACGTAAATAGAGTCCCACCCAGAATGAGGCTTGGGTATGTCCCAATCGTTGTGGATTCTTCCTCCGTGCCATCCCGAGAATGAGAAGTTGGACTTACCGTGAATGGTCATTCTGGGATGGCAGGAGAAGGAATCTACACCCTCCCTGATGGTGTGTAATTTATATATGTGTGTATGTGTATAACTTATATATACATATATATGTTGATGGAGGCATAGGGGAGGTTAAGCGACTGTGACGAAGGTGTAAGGTAGATGTAGGTCAGAAACTTGGAAGTTGAGGAAGCTGAGTTGTGGAAACTTCATGGTTTGCATGGCTGGAGAAGAAACTGACAGAGGAGGCTCTGGGTCCTAACAGTAGCAACTCATTTAGAACGTGGACTCCTGCCGATTCCGGTTGGCACGCGAGGATTACCCAGTTGTCGTGGATTCCTCCTCCTGCCATCCCAGAATGACCGTTCATGGTAAGTCCAACTTCTCAATCTCTTCAGATCTAGAAAGGGTCATTTTCCCCATATTTCAGGCTGTTTGAGACTATTCTCTGTGCAATTATACTTCAGAAGAACACACATATCAGATTTTTGAAATATCATTATTATCAATATCAATATTATTATGATTTGAAGGCACCCAAAGGACGTTGCTGTGAATCATCCTGTACCCAGAAATCTTTGTGCGTGCATCCATATGAAACTGAAAGGGCAACCTTAGTAACAGATAGGATCAGATAAGGTGCTTGTAATTGCTTGCCACTTCCATAAATACTGCCTTCTTGAATGTCAAAGTTTTTAGGGTGCTATAAAATTATCAGATTTGTTGTAGCCCTTGTTTTTGTGATTTGCAATCCACTTCATGAGATAAATGAAGTATTGTTATGAGTAGTATGACAGACGTGGCTTGAGGGTCAGGTTGTTAAAGGACAAGAAGTTAAAGGAAAGACAAAGAAATTAAAGGAAAATACAGAAAGCACAGACAGTGGTGTAGTGGTTTAAGGGTGGGACCAGGACACTGGGAGACCAGGGTTTGAATTGCTGCTCAGCCTTGGGAAGCCACTGGGTGACTTTGGGCAAGTCACACTCTCTCAGCCGCAGAGGAGGGCAAAGGCAAGCCCCCTCTGAATAAAGCCCCATGATAGGTTTGCCTTAGGGTCACCATAAGTCAGAAATGACTTGAAGGCACATGACAACAACACAAAAAATCACAGGAGTTGTTGCTGTTTTGATTCAGAATAACATGTATTTCATGAAGAAGGTAGAAGTCCAAAGAAGTTCATGTTGTAATAAATAGTTTTTAAAGTGCCTTGTGATTCTTCTTTTGTTTGTGCTACATCAGACTGGTACAACTCCCATGCTGAAAGCTATATTTATGGTGCATAATGAAGCTCATTTCCACTCCTAGTTTTCCCCCACCATAAAAATTTGATAGGTTCTTTCCATGCCTAAAATGTATACTTCAAAAAAAAAAAGTAACCATTTTTAAAATATCCTTTTTAACAGGTTGCTTGAAGAGCTTCTAAACACTTTCAAGAGTAGCATGCAGTTGCAGCTTACCTGCTTTCAAGCATCTTCTTCCACAGTGGTGAAGACATAAAGCAGCTCTGAACTGTAATTATTTCACAAAAAGGAAATAATAAATCCCATCACTCTTGATGTTTGTATTTGTCCTAAATATGCCATTGTATTACAGTGTTGTTCAGCTTGCTGACAGGTAGCTATATTGCTCCATTTGTATGAATTCTGTCTCTTGAATCAGAACTCCAAACTAAAATCTCTTGTTTACTTGTCAATCTGTCACTCTATATTCCGGTAAGATTCATTGTAGGGATTGCCGAAAAGAAATATTCTTCATTGGGACTTTGTCATAAAAATATGTAAAATGACCTTTTTTTTCAGACTATAATGGGTTGCAGCAAGGCTCTGATAGAAGGACTCAGCTCTCAGGGGGTACCTTTTCCCAATTTGGGGGAATCATGCCCAGCCTTGGCACCATCACTCACTCCATTTAGTAAGGTCTGCCGAATCTTGGTATAGCCTTTTCACAAGGCTGGAGAGGCTGCTGAGAGAGAGAAGAAAGAAGGAAGGAGCCAACACTGGAAAACTGGTTGTATGTTATATTCTACCAAATAGGAAAAACTTACTGCTCTCCTGTTCCCTGTTATTCTGGTCCAGTGCAGATATGCAGAATTATATATCCTTACCAGATGCAGAAATGTTGAAATTATACATCCTTACCCAACAGATTATTGGTTTACCTTGGCCATGTATATACTGCAGTCACTGGCTGTACTCACTCACAAATATGTTTTGTTTCATCCAGATGCACCATTTGCAACTGATTTATGTGTTATAACTCAACTGAAGAATATACTATCTTACACCAGACCATACTGGTACTTTGCAAGTGTTGCTAACCAGTGCTTTTACTGAATTTTATATCCCTAATAAGCATAAGTGTGTTGATCATATCATGATGTAGTGAATGTAAAACAACATGGAGCCAGGAATAGCACAAGGATGCTCACACTGTTTTCCAAGCAAACAGTTGTTGATGAACTGTGGTTGCTTCCTTTGCTGATGCAGACTGTTTGATACCAGTCTTGATGGTGTCACATCTGGCAGTCTAGGGGATACACCTCACCAAGACTGATACTTTGCTTTGCATCCTTCCCATTCCACCCTGTGCTACTGTGTGCCCCTCCCTTGCCCTTTGGTGGCTGTGCTATACCACTACAGCCAGTCATAGCTTGGATTGCCCAACAGTGGTGTAATGAGTCAGGGAACTGAACAGCAGCCCCTGGTGACAGGTCAGTGCATTCATGATAGGGCAACTGGCTACTGCCCCTTGCAATCATGTGCTAGTGGTGCTGTAGTAATGGGCTGGGAAGTCTAGCAGCAGTCCTTTAGAGCAGGGACTTTGTGGCCCTCTAGATGTTGAATTTTAACTTCCACATCCCCAACCACCTGAGTCAGTGGTGAGGAATGCTGGGGTGTTGTTATCCAGCAGCATCTGGAGGACTGTACAATTCTAGCCTCTACACTAGAGCTTTGCCACCAGTAAGTGTGCTTACACACAAGCACTGGAAAGTGATGGTAGTTACAACAGGGCCACCACTTGGAGCCTCAGGAGAGGGGACGCTGTGTGCAACATGCCCAGAGTGCCCCAAATTTGAAGCTGTTCCTGATTATCTTTTCTACTTCAGACTTTTATGTACATGCCTACAGTCATAACTTTTTTGGGGGGGGATGGGGGAGCTGAGAACAGGGTTTACCTATGAAACAAAAACTTCTCAGGTAAGTTTACTGGCTAGCTTTTGACTAATCATAAGTTTCAGTGCCAGTTTTAAAACAAAACAAGCATGTATTCCATTGTTTCTCTTTGCTTCTAGTAGGCTTTATTGTCATACATTAATATATTCTCTACCATTTAAATGTAAGAAAAGAATGTAGCCCAAAGTTGTTGAAGGCTTATAGGAACCATAAGGTACAAGGTTCCCAGATGCAAAACAGCATCCAAATGAGATCCAGTCATGGTTCCATCTTAAAAGGAGAAAGGTACAATTGCATTTTCTAAGCTCAAGGTGTCTCTTATACGGTTCTCAAACTGAGCTTTTTAAGGGCTTGCCAAAAATCCTTGTGACTTATAGGCAAAATATTTCTTGTGAGTTATAGGCAAAATACTAAAATTATTGAATTGTGGTTTAATTTACCAGAAAAATCACTTCACTGACTGACACTGCAGTAGTGCTGGTGGATAACTGTAACCGATATACCTGAAAGTCTGAATGAATATAAATATAGTCATTGTTTATTAATGACTTGTATATTAAACCTTTTTTTCCATTGAGTAGCCCCACTGTAAGAACATAAAACCATAATAGTAAAATCTGGCACCTTCTTAAAAGACAAGGTCAGAGGAGACAGGGCAGGGCCCACATCTCAGTGATGATAAGGTGAGACAGCGATGGTTTTGTGTTGATTTAAGTTTCACTCTTCTCCATTTGCTGCACATAAATTACTTACTTATTACATTTGTATCCTAGTTTTTTTCTCCCTGGACCTCAAGGGAGGTACTTGAGGCATGCTGGCTAGCTCTCTCTCTCCCTCTCTATATCTCTGCCCCTTCCCTCTACCTCCCTCCCTTTGCTATTTTGCTATAGTAATCCTGTGAGGTAGGTTAGATCAAAAGTGAGTGGTCCTGAATGCCCTTGGAGAACTGTATGAATGTGCTGCCATGTAAATGCAATTAAAGTTGCTAACAAATCTTGAGGAATACTTAGCCTTGGACTTAGACTGTGTGCTTTGGAGAATACCTCTTTTGATTCAGACATCTCCAAACTGAATCAGTGTGGGATTTGTCTGGATCCAAAACATGCCCCTACTATTAAAAAGAAGAGAAATAGCACATGAAATAGTGCCTCCATGTTATGCCTGTGTGTTGCTTTCTGGGCCTTGTTAATAGTTAATTTAAAAGTGTGATAGTCATAAGGAGCTCTGGTTGTTTTCCTGTATTCTATGCATAGTGTTCATGAGCAGTGATAAAGCCAATAAAAGAAAATGGGCTGCCTGTTTCCCTGCAGTGATTGGTTTTTTTTCTGTAAAAAGAATGCTGCTAGATAAGGGCGTCCTATATACAGGTCCACAACAATTAAACTGTTAGTTACTGGAAAACCTTTTAGGCTTGTTAGTTTGTGGGAAGTAACATAACAATGGTATATTCTTAGGGGATCTGAAAGACTGAAAAAAAACCCTGTCATATTTTTACTCATCTTCTCAAATGTTATGAATCAGTGTTGGAAAAGGGCCTTGAGGTCATTAGGTCCATTTGCCATGAAACAGGATTAGGCACATACTACTTGTGTATTGAGCAGATTACTTAGAACAGTCGTTGTTGAATCTTTGCCTTCAGTGTATGAAATTCAAATTGCAATTGAAGTCCAAAATGGACATTACCAAAGGGACAAAATAGTAAAATCTTTTTTTGTAGACCAAGCAGGCGTTTGCTTTTCTGTTGTCTTGTTTGCTGTTACTGTCTTACAACTGTATCCTGGCAACAAAACTATAAATATTTCACAGATTCCTTTTGGGTGAGTTTAATGAGAAGATAAAATCATCCTTGCCTTTCTCTCCCACATCCCAAACTATATCCACTATTATGTCTTCTCCCTTTCCCCCAAAACCTCAAAGCAAATTATTACTCAGCTTGGATAGAGGAGTAACTTAGATCCTTCCATTTTACAGATCATTAAATGTGCATAATTAAAGACACATTAAGTACATTTATGTTAATGCACCAACACAAATGATTCCCATGCATACCTTAAAATGCTATAAACCTCTTCTTGGCACTTGTGTGAAAAACATAGGTAGATCAATAGGTAGACATGTTCTTTATTCACAAACAGTAATCGGGTCAGTTCTTAACAGTATCCATTATTTACTTACACATCCCGCCTGTTCTTACAGAATTGGGACCTAGGGTGGCTTGTCAAATTAAAACAGATGCAGATAAAACATTTTAATGGTTATTGTTAAAAATGGGGCTGATAATGTATTTTTGCATTGTAAATGAAATTAAACCATGTTAAAGTGTATCTGTTGACATAAAAGGAGTACAACACACTGTTAAAAGTGCTTTCTTTAACAGCAGTTCCTCAAAGCCTGTAACATAATTAAAAAGAGGTTTTTGCTTACTGATGGAAGAAGAACAATGAGAGAGTAAGTGTAGCCAGGAAGGGAGTTTCAGAGCATAGGAGCAACTGCTGAGAGGACCCTTTCTTGCATTTCCACCCAGACATATCTGTGAGGGTGATAAGACTAAAAGAAAGAAATTGAAAGAAAGTCAACGATTCCCAGGCATTTACTATATATGCCATCATTACCATATGTGACTGGAGGGAACAACTCTTGTGGTCTAATCCTCTGCCAGACCCAACGCTCCACCAGCCTCTGTACCAACTGACCACTCTGAAGGGAAGAGAAATGCAAATACATTATTTACAGTAGCCTGCTAGATTTGTCTTCTGACAACATCCGAGTAGTTACATTGTAAGGGAGTTGTTTCACACTTGCAAGTAGACATTTTCATTTCCAGTCCTTAAAAACTATATATCAGGGCTTTCCAAATGGTATGTCCTGACACATTAGTGTGTCACCTGAAGACTGTAGGTGTGTCGCCTCCCTGAGCTGAGAAAGACCCCCCCACACGTCTCAGCAGCAGGCCAGGATCAGGTAGGGGGGGCTCTCTTTCCTACTGCTGCTGCCCTCACCAGAGTCTTTCCTTGGTGAGGGCAACAGAAATGAGCCAGGATCAGGTAGAGCGGCTCCTTTCCTACTGCTACCACCCTCACAGGTGTCTTTTCTTCGTGAGGGCATCTTTCCTTGGGGTCTTGGCGAGAGTGACAGCAGCACGCCAGGATCAGGAAGGGAGGCTGCCTTTCCCACTACTGCTGCCCTTACTAGGGTCTTTCCCTGGTGGGGGCAACAGAAGCAGGCCAGGATCAGGTAGGGGGACTGCCTTTCCCACTGCTGCCACCCTTGCCAGGGTTCTTCCTTGGTGAGGCAGCGGCAGCAAGCCAGGATCGGCGGGGGGGGGGGTCCCTTTCCTGCTATTTAACCTCTGGTTTGCTAGTAAAACTGAATTACTGTGTTAGGAAATGATGCATGTCCAAAAAGTGTGTCATCAACATGAAAAGTTTGGAAAGCTCTGCTATATATGGATCTCGCTAAGTTGCTGTTCATTTAACTTAAGTTTCCACTCATAGTGTCCTTTCGTGGTGTGGAATCTACTTTGTAAACTCAATCGGCTAGATGGAACTGTCACAGTGGGATTGAAATATAGATTGACAGTTTCCCCCCAAACTCCATTCCATGCTCAAATTGAGCCAAATCTTTTGACATCACTGAGAGTGAATCATGGTACCACCTACCCATTCAGCTGCCACCCGCACTTAAACCCTTGTGGCCTGCCTTCATGCCCCTTCATACTTACATGGCTTGGTGGCAGTGAAGTCTTAATCAGATATCTTTCAGATGCTTGCTGGAAGGCTGCTGTTTCAGGGTTCCTAGCATTCAGGAACGTGCACAGTCGTGTCCTAGAGAGAGAAAGCGATGTGACCAGCAAACCCTCTCTCTCGTTTCTGTAGCTGCTGTTACCATTACCAGGCAAGATGATGAAGGAGGACTTCTTTGGCTTGGAAGCTCTCTGAAAGGTGTCCCACAATTAGAAAATTTAAGCAGCCCTCCTCCGAAGGATGTGTTGTTTTGCTTCCTCATCTACATAGATACGTGAACTTGGGTGTATAGATATGTAATGCTTGCTTGCAGGAACTACATTTACAAGAAATGTGGCAGGTTCAGCAAATCTGTGCACTGCATTTGAAAAAAAAAATGGGGCGTCAGTGCTGCTAAAATGAGTGGAAATGGCTCAAGCAGTCATTGATATTCAAAGTTATATATGCATTTGTGTGAGTGGATGTGTATATAATTAATTTTTAAAAATGGCTTGGATAGTACGCTAACGCTTTAACACTTGGATAAAAATCATATGGCCTTCTGGATGTCATTGCACTGCTACTGCAAGCAGTTTTCACCACGGGCTGTGCTGGCCTTTGTTCTGACACATGGACCAGTATATTAGTTTTAACATAGGTTAGAGTGAAATGTGGAGACAGGGAAAGTCGGTGCTGCAAATATGGAGTGAAATGAGCTGTTGTGGTAATGGTAAGGGCAAGTAGTAGATAGGAGTTATATCCAAGGAAAGCTAGAGAAGTGATGAAAGTGGTGGGTTGCAAGGATGAAATTAAGATTTTCAGAAAATGAAAAAGAGCACAAGCCATAATAATTGCCTGGCTTCAGAGTAAGAGGGACCTAAAGGAGCTCACTTCCTGGATTTCGTAAAAAATATTGTGGGAGCAGGTTACCCTCAGATCTTCCAGTTTTTTATTATGATCATTCCAAAATGGGGCAAAAAAAAAAAAAGGCAAGCTGCTTAGACCCTACCAGGCACTAAATTATCACTAGCAGCCAACTGTATGATCTATCCAGATGTTTCTGTTGAATTCTTCATCTCTTGGGACTTGTGGTGAAGAAAGGGAGACTGAGTGAAAGCTTAGCCTTTGCTTAGGGACCCTGAAGCCACCACAGTTTGTTTTAAAAATAAAATTAAAATGCAGAACCTGAAGATGAGGCTTTTTCATCAAACCTGGTTACACTGAACAAAAGAGAAGGAAGCAAGGAGACGGGGGAAGGAGTCGAGGGGGACTCGACCGAAAAGCTACCTGCAGAAAATTTCAAAAAGCGGCTAAGAATGCATTTGCTTTGCTCGAGAGCTTTGGTACAGCATCTCAGTCCCTGCTCAACCACCACAATAAAGCCAAAGACAGAATCTCATACAAAAGTCCTACAGTATTATGTGTGGAATGTGACATTGAGTTTAACGTGCATGCCACCAGGATCTCTTAAGTCAACTCATTGCTCTTGGCAAAGGAGAGAACAAGGGGGTTCGTAACAAAAAAACAAAAAACAGAGTCCTCTAGCCTTAGAAGTGGGGTAAGTATCAGAAGGGAGAACGGATACAGCTAGGAAAGGATTATTTTGGAACTAATATAAACACCAGATTTTAGAGCTAGCCTGATACATGTGACATGATGGGTCCACAATCAAAAGGGGAAAGAAAAGTAGTCCCCACAGTTAAGAGACAGTTCCAGGGGAAAATAGAAAAGACTCTTTGGGTCTCAAACTAGACTCAAACAGGACAAAGATGACAATAGTATGATTCAGGAGTGAAAGGAAACATGGAAGTTTCTTGGCTACTTGAGTAAGTCAAGATGGCTGTTGAATACCGAAAGCCATGCTATGGAAGCCAAAAAACAAATAGTATAACAAGCAGTGCCCAAGTATTTGAAGCTGCTCATCTATCAGTGTTTGAAGGGCTGGACCATATTTCTTCCCAAGAATCTAGATTGGCCATTTTATACATAAATTTCATCAGTGCTCTTCAAAATGGTGCTCTGTGGACCAGTGCCAGCTTCCGAGCCATTGCCTGCTGGTCCATGGCAAGTTTCCAGGAAAGAAAGAAACACTTGTGGCCAACGGGCACAAATATGTTGCTTGTTCCTGGTGCATGGGGGGGGGGGCAGTCCTCCATATCAGGTAGCCTGGGATGAACTAGGTTACACGACTGGATGGTAATGCAGTAGTCAGGAAGTGTTTGCTTTTCTTTCTTTTTAAAAGATTAAAGAAAGAAGAAAAACAGTGGAAGACCAAGGTCGTAAGCATTTCCAGATTGAGCAACATGAAGAGTATTTCAGTTTGCATTGTCTTTGTTTGCTTTTCTTGTTTTTGTATTGCTTTGTTTTGATCAGCATGTGAACTTCCACACTCTACTTATACTGCATGAAAATGTCATGGCACCCTAGTTCTTCCTGCTTCTGCTGAATGAATCCTGGGAATTACAATTTTCTACCTAAACTGGCATTCAAAGCTTTGACACTAATTTAGAACAAGAAACAAGCCAAAAGGTCCAGAAGGATACTTGCCTTTTACCTGAACCTCTACAAAAATAAAATAAAATAAAATAAAATAAAATAAAATAAGGGGATGGTTTGCTTGCTTGATTTTTCCTTTTGGGGAAAAAAAGGGAGATGAACTGTTTGGCAAACAGTTGTAAAGAAGATATCCTGGTTGGTTAAATTAATATTGGGAGAGATCTCAGGGAGATTGGATATAAGTAGCTGTAGGCCTAATTCTTGGATTTTTTTCTGGCTCTCAAATAGCTGGCTTTAGGGGATGTTACTAACTATAACTCACTGTGTATTTTCTCTTCAGTGTGACTTTTTACGTTGCTGTTCAGGAAAACCACAACATGCTACTTAAAGGAATATTTTGAAGAGTGTCATTCTTGAACTGGTTACCTGTTGAAAAATATGTGTTGAAAAATAGGTTAAGGGTAGGCCTTGAGCCCGTCAGGAGTAGCATATGTGTCTTGGCAGTTTCTAGAGAGAACATAAGATATAACTAAAGTAGCTGTCTGCCCCACTTTCCAGAGGACAGTCCTTTCATTTAGGGCATTCTTTGAATCCTCTGCTTGAAATCCAAGTTGATTGTAAAGACGTATAACCCTTTGAAAGGGAGCAGAAGGGGCCTTGCAGTTGCCTGTCCACAGTGACCATCTCAGCTGTAGAACGAGGAGGCACGCAGGTCCTCTGGTCATTGTCTTCCCCACTATGGGGACGTTCTGTACAAATTTATGTACTACTAGCATATCTACCCGGCGTTGCCCAGGATTTTATTTTCTCATAGGTAATACTTATCAGAAAGATTTGAGATCTCGTGTCTCTAATTTGCCAAACTATCTTGTCCAGTACCTGTAACTTTTCCTCATATTCCCCAATCCAATCTGTTAATAACTCTAACGTACAGAGATTGGGTTCCTGAGGGAATACACTGCCCTTCTCCTCGCTGCTAGGCCTCATCTCCATAGCAACCGGCCAGGCCCAAGAGCTCTCTGGCTGAGAATTCTAAAGGTTCTCCCTAAACTGCAAACCCCAGGATTCTATAGAATCTTCTCAAGCAGCCAATCGTATGAGATCTTTGCCTCACACAGCCAATCATATGAGGTCAGGTCTTCACCTGACACAGACAAACACACAAACTTTGACTTTTATATATTATATGAGTATATACACGTGTGTACAGTTGGCCCTCCACATGCACTAGGGTTAGGGTTGCAAGGCCCCTCAAAAGTGGAAAAATGCAAATGTCAAAGTGTGTGTCTGCGGGATGGGGGGCAAGTCATGGTGGCTGGGAATGGGCATCTAGGATTCAAACTAGATCAGAGAAAGGATGGGGGAAAGGGGGTAGGTTAGCATGATGGCTCTATACTTCTTTTCTCACATCCATCTCCTTCCTTGAGTGTGAAGGTGGCATTGGGAGAGGGTTTGTGTTGCTGAGACATCAGGCTGTGAGCTGGCTAAGTCAGCAGCTGCTGGAAGAAGAGGAGGACTAGGGGCAGGTTTTTAAAGAGTTGCAGGGCCTGATCAGAGCTGCCGAGAGGGAAGGTTGCCCTGGAAAAGAAGCACCCAAGGTGGGAGGAGACAAGGGTTGGAGAAGCTCACAAATAATCAAATTTGTGAAAGTTAAACCTGCAAATGTGGAGGGCTAACTGAACTTGTAATTTGAAAAACTATATCTCCCTATATGAATCTGCTAGAGCCTTAAGATCTGCAGGGAAGGTTTTCTCTTTGTCCCGCTGTCATCCCAGGCTCACCTGGTAAGCACAAGGGAGAGAGCCTTCTCAGGGGCAGCTTCCACTCTGTGGAACTCTCTTCCGTGGTAGTCTAGGCTAACCCTGCTTTCCTTTCATAGACAAATAAAGACATTTCTTTTCAAGCAAGCCTTTAATGGGTGAGCAGGAGAGCATTTTACTTATTTATTAGCTCCCACTTTGGGAGAAAAGGCAGCATATAAATAAAATAAAATAATTTGCTCCTAAATTATGCATTAATTTAAATTAGAACAGTTATTTCTACATTTGCATCCATCCATCCATCCATCCATCCATCCATGAATTAGCACATACCAGTTTATCAGCGTGTATCCTTTGGTTGTCCTTTGTCTTTGATAATGCACTTCCTCTTTCAGGCTACATGTTAAGTGGGCAAGCTTGCATGTCATGTGAAGAAGAGGTGATAAAGGCCTTAACCAGGAAGATAGCCTTTACCATGAGACCATTAAAGTTCTTTGAAGGTGACTTGAGATTTCCTGTAGCCAAGATTTCACAGGCGGTAAGGAATTTCATGCCATTTCTGTAAAAGACAGCTCAAAATAAAATAAGGTGTCATTTCAAGAAACCTAATTCTGTTAAAGAACATAGTAGTGTTAAACCTTTTTAACCGTTTTAAAACCTTAAACCATTTACAGTCCCTTAAAGTTGACTCGAGAATTCCTGTACCCAAGATTTCACAGATAAGAAGAAATTTCATGTCATTTCTATGAAAACTAGCTCAAAGTAAAATAAAATAAAATTAGGTGTCATTCCAGGAAACTTCCTTCTGTTAAAGAATACTTTTAAACTTTTTTCAGGATATTTGAAAGACATTAAAAGGTGCGGGAGGTCAGTCGCCTCCTGACAAGCGATATTAAGCCTGACAGGAATGAGATAAAGACCTATTGCTTTCCTGTGTGTGGGTGGATGATCATTTTTATTTCTCATTGGCCAAAGCATTCAAATGGGGTAAAGGAAACCAGAAAGTTATGTGTTGACATTCTAGTAGCCCAAATAGCCCAAGCCACACTTCACATAAAGCAGTTTTGTTGCATGGATGGCAAGCTGACAGAAGTTTTCTTTTTGACTACAACTCCTGGAATCCATCAGCTAGCATGGACAATGCGCATGCTGGCTGTAGGATTCTGGAGCTTGCGTCCCCCCTCCCCCCAAAAATACGTTTTCCAAGTTCTTAGTGGGATGCAGAATAATTGTCCAAGGAGCAGCAGGGTCATGGAAGTTAAAAAAAAAAGGTACCAAAACGCTGTGGCTTCTGCATCAGTGCATCAGTGTGACTGTGAATCTGTTCTGGGAGTTTGCCTGAATTTTAAAGGAGCACTCTAAAATGCTGAACCTATCCCTTATCTTCAGCATCTTGGACAGCTCCTTTTAAGTTCGGACTGCAACTCAAGAGTAGATTCAGTGTTCCCACTCATATGGGAGCCACCAGCTGCCACTGATCCAAACCTTTCCAATAAGGAGATCCAAACCTTTAAGCGTGTCTGCTCATCCTCCCCAGTGCAGAGTAGGAGGAGGACCATGGTAACAAGGCAGCACCGTCTGACTGGTAGCTAAGAAGGGACTCACACAGTTAGAATCTTCCCATTTTGCTCTGAGCCTAAGTGTCGGTCTTCACCACAGCCATGTAACACAGCTCCAAGGGGATATGATCTTGGGTTTGTGACTTGAAAAATGTCAGCAAAAAAGAGGGGAAGGGAAAGTGCTTCCATTGGGTGGTGGATGGGTAGCAGAAGAGATGGGGTTGGTGGGAAGAAAGATTTCAATGGTCTAATGGATAGCTGTTGTTGTTGTTGTTGTTGTGTGCTTTCGAGTTGTCCCGACTTATGGGGCTCCTAAGGTGAACCCGTCACAGGGTTTTCTGGGAGCGGAGACTGTGCAACATGCCCAAGGTCATCCAGTGGGTTTCCATGGTTGAATGGGGAATTGAATCCTTATCTCCAGGGTCATAGTTTGGTGCTCAAACCACTACACTATACTCCCAAGCTTTGTCTGGAACAGTTAACACATTGTAAAACCTGGAGTGCAGGTTATGATAGATTATTGAAAATGTACCCTACCCTTGGTGATAATTTATCTACCCTGAACTCAAAAGAGAAACTTCGCAATTATTTTTTTTGATTACGGTATCCAATTTGACAGACAGGACATCAACCATTCTAAATTTTCAAATTGGTACAAACTATTCAAATTTGATCACCAAAGGGCTATATACCTGACGAGGCTTACATACCTAAATCTTCGCCAGGCTTTTACAGCCCTTCGATTTCAAACAATGCCCACAGCCATGATTGATGGCAGATATCTGCACGTCCCGTCGGCCCTTCGTACATGTATTTGCAGGGCCCCAGAAACAGAGGACCTGCCGCATTATCTGTTTTCTTGTTCTCTGTATGACGAACCAAGAACAAAGTTCTTGGGGGCTATTTTGTCTTCCTTATGTGCAAATACGATATCCGAAAAGATTTTTTATCTGCTGTCCGACATCGATTCTGCGGTACCTCGTAAGGTCTCTCTTTATGCGCTTGCAGCTATGAAAATCAGGGCTAGTCTCATCAAGGATATGGCAGTTGACTGTGCTGGGGACAATCTCTATTGATTTTTATTGATTTTATCAATTTTAGCACCAATGTTTATCCTAATATATCTTATGGATATATAGTTTTTATACTTTATATATCTTACAATTCTAAATGTCCATATTTTATTGTACTAGGCACATAGCACATTTTTAATATATGACTTGTTGTAATAGTTCAATGTTTTAAATCCATTTTATTTGTATTTGTAACTCTATTATTGATTTTGGTGATATGCATGCGAATGGCCTGTGGCTAAAGCATTATATAATAAATACACTACACTATACTGGCTCTCAATGGATAGTTAGCCTCTGCTGTTTTATCAAAGGAGAACTGACTTCCATAAAAGCACTATCTTCTTGAAACAGTTGGTTTAATTTTGACCAGTGAACAGATACTCGTTGTGGGGTTCCCTTCCTAAAGTAATAGCATCACATTAAAATTTAGGAGCAGATAGTCCTGAATGGAGTCTCTCTCTCTCTCTCTCTATTCCATGTTCAATATAAATCTGTTGGAAAATGCTTTCCAAAGCAAGCATTCACCATTAGCCCCCTCATTTCTTTGCTATTACTGTGAAGGGGCTTTAGACGGCAAGAGTTTCCTGCGTGCTTCTACCCTATACACACTGACTTTAGAACTTTTTCCTATTTCCTCAGTCACCGGCTGGGGGGATGTGTCTAAGCAGCCACGCCATGTGACCAAAATACCTTCCAACTGTCTTTGCAGGCAAATAAAAAAACTCCTCCCTCTCTTCCTCCTCAGTCAAGATGGTGAGTGCAGATTCTGCAAAGCTGCTCCTTTTTGTGACGTTTACCTGGGCTTACACTTAAGGCGCAGATACTGAGCATATATATTGTATGTTCGAATATACCTTCAAATGTAACCAGTAAAATTCTTAGCTATGAAACTTTCACACTGCTGTTTGCCTTACTTTACTAAAGCTAATCTCATGGAGACGCCAGAGATTCAGTGCTTCTACTTGTATGCTCTGCTAGAGGAGAATGAATCTTAATTGAACCACTCTTTATCTTTCCCAGAAAAGGGGCTACCATTTCAGTATCTCTAAGCAGTATATGTAGTGACAATGTTTGTTTTTCTGGTCTACAAAACTTCAGGTTGCACCCAGGTAGATGGAAGACACGCATGTTCTGAATGTTTATGAGAAACTTTTTCAGCATGTAGAAAACTTGCATGCTTGAGCGCCTCTCTCTTTTTGCCTGCAATAATGTTTTTTTTTAAAGGCAGGAACCATTAAGCCACACAACCTTAATCCACATCACCTACAAGTTACAATGATTTAATTGCCCAGAGTTTTATTTTTTTCTATTAGTTTTTTTATTATGCAAAAAACAAACATACAACACAGCAAAAAATGCATTCATACAAACATCAGCAAACATAACCTACACATAACTAAAAGAAAAACCAACAAAACATAACTAAAAATTGGTTCCTGCCCTTGTTCACATTGTTTAAGTATTTACACCTACTGAATCCTTCATTTTTTCCCTTACTTATTAATTGTTGCTTACTTAATTTACTTATTTACTTAATTTCACAAATTCATAAATTGTTAACTTAGTCTAGATTAGTTTATACTAATGATTAATCATCAAAAGATAATAATCATCTATATAAAAATAACATTTTAAAACAACAGAGTACATCTTCTAAATCTACTTTCACACTTCTCATGTAGTAATACAAATTTTAAGTTTCAAAACCTATTATCATCGGATGCCCAGAGGTTTTTTTAGAAGACTAAAGTCAGTTCTAAAGTCTCTCCAAGATTTCAGAGGCCCAGATCCTCATTGTGCTTGCAATATATAAATCTGTACATGTGTAGTTACATGGTGGTTGTACTATACTGCCTTTGGGCTGAACACCAGCCATATTCAACCAGTTGTGTTATCTGCCAATGTGCGTATTTATTGTCCCATTCTGCCTTGGGGAATGCGTAGTAACTGTTTCTGCAGTCCCATTGATTCAAGTGTTATGTTGAAGACTCTGACTAATAGTTACACAACATTCAAAAATGCACAACTACATGGCTGAAATCATGTGGGTTAGTCCCAGCTAGAGTAGACCCCATTCAGTTGTTAGATGTCAAGTCAACATGTAGGTAAATCCAACTGATTCAACGGATCTGCTCAAGTTGGAACTAACAACAAGACGTAGATCCACCATGAAATGATTACGCTTGTGGAAGTCTGCTTGCACAACCATGAACTGAATTTGTCCGTTGCACAGCAGCAGAAAAGTATGTAACCACACGTGCAGAAAAAGCACCAACATGCATGACACCAACAGGATTTCCACCAGACTCTTCAGCTTTGTCCAAATGTATTTTTCAGAATTTACTACTGTATTTTGCAATGGGACTTTCTCAGAGTTTGGAAAAGTTACATGCTGGCTGAGGCTTCTGGGAGCTGTAGTCCAAAAAATCAAGTTTTTCTACATCTTGAGTGCTTCCCTTTGCTTGATGTCTTCCCTAGCAGCTTCATGTGTGTGTCTCAGTTGGCTCCCTCAGCAGGCCATAACAAGCAAGCCATCAGTTTCTTTCCCAGGAGATAGTCAGGGCAAAGTTGTAGTGACTCATAGTAGTAGCATTCAAGAATTCTTGCACCAGATGAGTACATGGTAACCCTTGAGAACGTGCAGTCCCAAGATGAGTGAACTATGTGACGAAGCTCATTTCACTCAACTGGTGGAATTACAACTACGGGATAGTTATTTGCTTCCCACTTCAAAAAGTGGGTACAGACCAGAAAAACTGCTGCCACTCAAGGCCCATTTGGTTTGGTGGGACTTAAACTGAAACCCCACAGAAGCCACTGAGACAAATTCCCCATCAGTAACAGCCACGGAACTTTTGCAATTACAGGCTACTTTCAAATAGTCAGTATTCATATACTGTGGTTTAGTGCTGTATGAGGTTGATTATATTCAACGAGCCATCTAAGTGCAGGATTCTCAAGCCTTAACAGCAAAATATGCCAAACAACACTAATAAATAAAAATAAGCTAAAAACAGCATTCCTATAAGCATAATATCAGAATAAGCAAAGAGATTAACCTAAGTTTTAAAGCCTGGTGAAATTAAAATTTCCCCACCTACAACCATCAGTCAGTTCCAAGAAAACTTCCCTAGTTTAGCATTCCAAAGTCAGGGTGCCAACACTGAAAAGACACTCTCCTATAACTTGTACAACACACTACAATCACTCTTGAGTTCATTCCAGCCTATAGGTATTCAGCATGTTGGTGGTAATAACATGAGCCTATGGCAGTGAGGTCACACAATTCCTCCCCATTGTACTTCCTTGCATGGTATGAAATTAGCCAATGCTGTGCTGGACCAACCTTCTCCTCCATCCCCACCTTGTTATGTTTTATTGACTGAGCTAAACTGGTTAAACCTCCCTGTTGGATATTCCAAATGCAAGGCTATGGAGCCTTTTTCAGCATAAAGGGAAAATTCATTTTGAGAGAGGTTCTTGATGGCCTCATTCAGTGGTAGACAGGAAAAAAGTAGGACACAGAATACCAGCTGATAGGATCTAAGCAGATCTTAGCAGAGACATTTCAAACATTTTCAGTTGTAAAAGATCCATGCAAAACACGGGGAACTACCAATTATGGCGTTACAGGAAAGGGAGGTGGGAAAGCCCAGAGAGTCATATTTGCAGGCAGAGATTTTGTCCAGCAGGGCTGGATTTGAGCTCAGAGCTCAGTGAGCCTGAGGTTCCCCACCTGTTCCTGCATGCACGAGTGTATTTAAGATTTGATTTCCAAAGCTTAGAGGAAAAGTGTTTAACACAGTTATTTTTTTAAAAAGGTATAATAGGGAGGCATGACTTAGTATGAAACTCTGCAGTTTTATGACTTGAGTTGTACTCAATTTGAGCTTTTGTTTTTGTTCTCGTTTTTAAAATGCCATTGCTACTTATTAGGAAAATAGGGTCAAGATTCTGTGTAGCTTTGGCAGTCAAGGGGTTCACTCAGCAAGGAGGAATCTAGAAGCTTGAGTCTGGTAACCTGACAACTAGCATCTCTGGGGGGGATTTTTGAGAGGGAGCAGGTCTGAAATTTATGGTAGCTGGGAATAGTTTAAAATTTAAGGGGCTATGCATGTCATAATGATCCATTAAATCTTTCTCTCTGCATGTGCATGCATACATGAGTGTGTTTAAGATGTGACTTCCAAAGCTTAGAGGAAAAGTATTTACACACTTTATATGGATCTTTGTCCTACAGCTACTGTTTGCAATCTGTTGATCCCACAGTCTACAAATCTTAATAGTAAGCCCTAGAAAACTTCCTTTTTCAAACAGTGACCCTGGCCAGTAATTTTGCTCCTGGTTTTAATTTGTACTGTTTTAATGTTGTTAGATCCTTGAGTCAACTTTTGGGAGAAAGACAAGATATAAATAAATAAAGTAACAATTAAAAAAAATCCTCCATTGTACTACCCTTTTAGATCCAATCCCATTGGTAGTGCTGTATGTGTAAATGCATATGCTTCACCTCATTCACCCTCCTGAGTACAGAATTAAGGTTTGTGACATTTTAACTGTGCTGCTGAATTGGGAACACAAATGCAATTTTTAATTGCAGGGATGACTAGATGTGGCTGCCATTTCATTTTCATATGACCTGGCACCACCTACCATATTTCAATCCAGGCGTCAGTCAAGTTTTCACAGTGTTTTGCATAGAAGGGAAAAGAAATGGAAAATAAGTTTCTAAGGTGTTAGGGGTCTTGACTAAATTTTATTTGGGTCTGTCATACATCGGAAAGAATATGTATACGTATATGTGTATATGTATGTATGTGTTGGTGTGTGTGTGTGTGTATAAATACACACACACACACACATACATACATACATACAATCAGTAACATATTTAGAATGTACGTGCTTTGTAAGTACCAATAGAACAATAATTAAAGCATACCAACAGTAACATTATTACTAAGATCATTTACCCCTTGTCTCCTTAATTTTATAGCAGCTGCACACAGCTTGTTGTTATGTGCTTTCAAGTCATTTCCAACATATGGTGACCCTAAGGTGAACCTGTCACAGGGTTTTCTGGGGCTGAGAATGTGTGATGTGCCCAAGGTCACCCATTAGGTTTCCATGGCAGAGCAAGGAACCGAACTCTGGTCTCCATGGTCATAATCCACTGCTCAAACCACTATACCACACTTTTAAATCACTTTTAAATTCATCTGTGGATCACTATCCTCTATTAATTATTGTAAGCAGTGATTATTACATCTGTCTGGAATTCACTGCATAATAGGAGTATTAAATGTAGAATGGGTGGATGTAGCTAACCATCTCCACCAAACTACATGGGCATACCTACTCTGGACAGGGCATATTTCCAAATTTATTTTGCACTAATGCTGATGGCAGAGCATTAAATCTAGCTAGAGTGAAGGATTTCCTGAATGGACAGATACCTCACTGGTGGTATAAAGACTTCTATTATCTTTAGTTTTGGGATACCTGGTCATTTCATTCAGATGCCATTGCAACTCTGCATCCCACGTATATTGTTTAATTGTGAATGTAACTTTCTTATAGCCAAGAGTTATTAAAGCCTAAGGCATGAACCCAAAGCTTCTTAGATTCTACTGTAGCATGTCTTGTCTGACAGTAATGTGTTTGAGCACAACACCCACTGGAGAAAAAACAAACAGCTTTAACCAGTAGTGAACATAGAGATCCATGCCTGGGCCTCACTTGTAATTTGGCCCACCTCCAAATGGACTGCTACATTAAGATACGCATGATGGGATTCCCAGCAAAGTGTGAAAGAATTTAGTTTGCACAATTTCAAAATGGGCAAGGTCTAAGCACACTCCTGGGAGCCATATAAAAGCTGCAAAATAATCTTTGCAACAACAAATTCAAAAATCCCTAGCTTTTCAGAGTGCTGACTTTGAGACCCAGCACTGAAATATCAACATTGCAATCCAGTGGTTGGAGGTTTTTGTGAGTGTAATGATCTGTAAGGATCTTGCCTCTTGCTCTCAAAAAGGAAGTAGTACCTCTGAAGATCATCTAGCTGCCACTACCCATTGATTCAGTAAATTAGTGGGAAGTTACTGGGGCAGTTAACTTAGATTTCCACCTCCGACTGCAGAGAGTTTTCCTTCCTACCCTCTGTGGGAGATGAGAATCCTATACATGTGTGCATGCATACACCCCAAGCAAGGCACATAAAGAGAGCATGGCAAAGAGGTTTTCAAAAAGAAAAGCTTTCGTTCTAAGCAAACAGTCTACATTCGCAAAAGTGTATCTCCTTCAGGCATTACTCAGGAATAGTTGCAAAGTTATAAACAAACTTAAGTTATATTATTCAGCCAAGTTAAAAAGAACATAAGTCCTACTGCAACTAGCTAAACATCCCCATGCTACTCACAACACAGATGAGGCTCTTGAAACTGGGTGTCTGGACACCTTTCGTCTAGCCAGCAACCAAGCTTTCCCCAGGCTCTTTGATCCTTTGTCTCCCAGCCCCGTGGTGCCTTACAGTTTTTATAACCCGTTCTCACAAGCATCTCGAAGTTTCTCACCCTTCTCCCGAAGTGGGCCGTTGTCTCTTGTGATCTCTGTTTTTCCTTTGTGACACTGACTCCAATAACTGAAATTTAAACTCAACACATCACTAATCCTTTGTTTACCTGGAGAGGAGACTATGTTACTAAGATAACAGGAGAGCCTATTGTCACAGTGGGCATATTCTAGAATGTTCCAAAAATTGGTGAACCTGAAAGGTGGTTTGAATGCTTTCAGACAGAATCTGCTGTTTTTTAAAACTCTGCCAGTTTTGGCCATTAGTGGCTAGCAACATGGCTCCATATAGAGCAACATTAGAAGTAACTAAACTCAGACAAGGCTAACAGATAAAATGACCTTTGACTTAGACTGAGAAAATTCACATCGCCAGTCAAGGATGAAAGAACTCAGAAGAACGGGGTAGTGAGTCCCACTTCATCCAATAGACCAGCTTAACCAGCCTCGTGTCAGTTATCAGCTTGTGGGTTGTAGGTGATACTTTGGTCTTATCTCCTCTGAAATCCTAATGACAGGATATATAACATTGGTTTCATTTATCAGTGGTCTCAGCATGCTCACTTCTCATCAAGGCTTAGACCACACAAGACGCTGATAGCATTACGAGTAACCTAAGTGTTCAAAAGACAACGAAAAAATTGTCTCCTGACCTCCTATCCTCTCTTAGTCCCTTAGGAAACTGAGAGCGGAAGAAGGAAGTGATCTCATCTAGAGAGAGGAGTCACACATTGAATCTTATGCTCACCTAAAATGTCACATTTTAAAATGTCAGGCCTTTCTCTGCAGTTCCACAGCATCCTTGCTGAGGCATAGAACCGAAATGGCCAGATAGCATGACACACACATCCACACGCTAAGCAAAAGGCCAGGGCTATCCACCCCGTGAATGCCTACGCCCACGACCCAGACCACAATGGGTGCCACAGTCAAGAGGGCAGCTTAATACAGAAAAGTTCCCATAAAGCCAAAGACTGAACCAACAAAGCTAAGCCATGCTCTTAAATGGGGGAAACAGGTCTCTTACAAGGCTGTGGCAAATTTTTCAAGTTATTCAATTTTAAAATCCCCTTTTTGCAGAGTTCAGTCTCTGAAATTCTTTATGTTGGGGAAGACAGCATTTAATTTCAAAAATTCCTGACTGTTCTTTTATCTTGTTTGCACGTCAGTTCTCATGTCAGCCTTAGTTCTTCATCAGTGTTTAATTTATTAAGTACATTAAACAGAAAAGTATATCCCGCTTCTTGCCATGAATAACCTAAATGCAGCTTAGAACAATCAAAAGCAATTATGAACAACAACCAGTAAGATTTTCTTTTTAAAAAAACCCAAATTCAGAAGATTATCTTGAAAGATTAAAACATGAACAACTCAACAGCCGACAGACCCATTATAAGAATCCAAAAATAGCCCTAACAGTGAGAAAAGAATGGACTTTTCCCGAAGCCTCAAAGACAGCAAGGATGGCAGCAAGCAACCATAGCTGGAAACAGAGTTCCAAGTTAAGGCTTTACCATAGTAAAGGACCTCTCTTCAATAGATGTCCACCTATCTTCAGATGGCAGGGACAGCTGGGAAAGGGCCTTTGACAAACATTTTCACTGGAGGGTGGGCCCCTTTGGCAATTATCCACTGCATCTTGGCTTCTTCTGAGAGAACATTTCTTTTGATGTGTGTTTCCTCTTTGGTACTTTTGAATCCTTTTTATATGTTGCAGAATTGTCCTGGGATCCACTGGTGGCCACAGTTTTCAGTGCAGGGAACAGAGTTTGGAAGAGTTGGGGTTTTTCTGGAAAATAACTCATGGAATCCCAAAGCCAGTGTGTCATTGGCCATGCTGGCTGAGAGACTCACAGAACAGTATTCCAAAGAACTAATACTAATGAGCAATCAGATACTTTTCAAGCTCACTAGTTAAGGTTCCAAAAGTAGTTAGTTGCCTTTCTGATTATGATTCTAAAATTAAATGCACTTCGTTGTTTCTCAAAACTGACTGTAAAAGTCACCTGCTGGCCTGTGGCAGAAAACACACACTTCTCCTCCCTTCACCTCATTGTTGCTTCAACACCCACAATAGAGCACATGGCATAGCATTAGCTGACACTTGAACCATGTAATTTTCCTCCTCCTGCTCCATTTTCTAAGGGCATCGTTTGTTAACTTTGAAGATTATAGATATGAGGCTGATTGATTTCATGTAGCCAGTTATTTGTAACTAGTTACTTGCAAACTCCAGAAATAGGCCGCCACGTATCATGAAATGAGCCTCATTTGGCCACTCCCCTAGAAAGTCTGGTCTGATGAGTCAAATTCTCAAAGAAGGCCAGGGACCAGATCCTTGTGTAGCAGGTCAGCAACTCTACCACTTAAAATCATTTCCAGTGTGACACAGTGTTTCCACATGTGCTGCTGTCAGAAGAAAGAGGATGAGGTCCCTATGCAAAACATCCAAAACACATTTTCCCTCCCCTAACAGTGTGATATCTGTGTCATCTGAAAGAAGCTGATTTTGCCTTACTTTTTTTTTGTACCACAGTTTCTCCATCTATAAAGAGAAACCTGTTAAGTAGCACCCTTAGATGGGGTGACCAAGAGTGGGCAGCTGTGTTAAAGTCAACCCCTCCCTCCTCAGCCACTGGCTTTGGTTGCTTGAAATGTATTCACTCTAACATGCCATGCATGGAGAGGGGAATCAAGGAGGGTTACCCCAATCTGTGACGTACATTGGCCACAACCCTCACCTGCACATATTCAGCAAGTGCAGAAAGGCCCTCTTTGTGTGGACAACTGTACCACTTTTCTCACTTAGAGGTCATTAAGATGAGCAGGGCACCTGACTGGTCCAGGCTCCAAGCAAAAGCGAGGAACCTCTTTCGGCTGGCGTGTCAAATTCGGTTCCAGAGAAGCTGTCAGGGGCCACATTCCAGTGGTGGATGGGGCCAAAGGAAAAAGGGAGGACCAGAAATACCAGCATATTTTAGTTGAATGTTCTTGTTTGTCTTCAAGTTATTTCCAACCTACAGTGACCCTATCACAAGGTGGTCTTGGCAAATTTTTTTCAGAGGAGTTTTGCCGTTGCCTTCCTCTGAGGGTGAGAGATTGTGATTTGCCCAAAGTTACTCCATGGGTTTCTATGGATGAAGAAGTATTCAAACTCTGGTATCCTGGAATCCTAGTGCAACCTTCAAACACTGCACCATACTGGCTCTGGATGCTTTTACTGTCAGTACATAAGCTTTAAGAGGCATTTAAACATTTCAGACTGAGAAGAAACTTGAACCGGGGGAGGGGGACATCAACCTGTGCCATCATAGGGAAGGGGTGTAGTCACCCAGAGAATTCCTGAGGGTCACATTTGTCTGACTCTGGGGCCTGAGTTTCCCCTGGTAGTGTGTACCTAGTGTATTTGACATCAGTAACATGCCTGAGAGATGTGATGGGGGGAGAACACATCTCTCAGTCAGTGTTTGCTAAAGAACCTGACATGGTCTTGCCCCTGCTTGAACCTCTCTAAGCTCTCTGGGTTGCACTTGTATGACCAACATCACCAGAAATGGATCAAGTCCTGGAAGAAAAACATTTCATTCTTAACTAGAGGCCACAATTTTTTAAATTATTATTCCAGGATACATTGCAGGGGAAAAAGTTCCAATTAAAGGGCATTCTGCCTTCTCCTTGCTGGAAAGGAAAGTGAGCAGAAGGCCCTTACACTAGAGCAATAAGAGTTTTGGTACACTGTGCCTTTAAAAAAGAAGGCATGCCTGTCCAGGTCTCCAGAGCCAATAGTGAGCAAAGACACAGAAGAAATCTATGACTGGCCAGTCGTCATAGCATTATGAAATCTAAATGTTTATTGGCCAACTTGCCTACCTGGCTTCTTTCATCTTCGCTTACCTCCCTGCTGTTTGGAGAGGTCCGTGCAGATTTAGAAAGAGCATCTAGGAAGTCTTAGCCGGTCATAAATTAGTCTGGTTCCCCCCGAGTGAATTACTAATCATTAATTAATATAATAATTGATTATTTTATCTGCATTCATTAATAATATAATTACTACAAATCTCTTATGTAATTTCAACATCTACCAGAAAGCCGGTGTGTTATGCGAGATGTAACAAACTTGGGACAAAGTTATTCACAATGAAGGCACGTTCTGAAACTAATTTATTTTTGAGAACTAAGAAAGTAAGGAGTTACATTAAAAATAGCAAACAACTTTGTGGGAACTTGGACCTCTAAGTATAAGTAATTCATTTTTAAAATAACTTTCCAGCTGCCTGATTATGTGCATTTAGAAAGATTGGTCTGCCACAGGCTTTCTACCACTAATCAGTTATTTTGGAAAGACATTTTAATCACATGAAACTACAGCCATTGTTCTTCCCTTCCCCAGTTACCTTCTGTCTGCATTTGTCATCATCCAGATGTCACCTGCTCTCCTCATTGGTTTTACTTTACATTGATGTAGGATCTGGATGTTTAACCATCAATGAACTTTTATTGGGGTAAAAAGGGTGAACTGGGAAGATGACTGGTTTCAGCAGAAACTGTATATTTGATAAAGTGGCGGTTGTATTTAGCAAAATTTTCAACTCTTAAAAAAACACACAGTGGAGTTCCCCTTGACTGTAAACCCCCCAGCACCTATTTTCAGAGCCATTTTTTTTTTAATGAACAGAACAAGAAATTTGTACAAAATGTATCTCAACGTAATTAACAAAAATGCATTAATTCAGGGACAGGCAACATGTTGCGCTCCTAATGTGATGGGATTGTAGATCCGTGAGTCCTTACCAAAAAAGCCAACGTTGAGGAACAGTGGGAGAAGGCCAGTGGATTGACCTCCTGCGTTGAAATGTTTGCGTTGATGGTTTACAGAGCAATCCTTTGTCCTTCCACCCAAGAGGTAAATACACCTCTGTTCAGTGAGGCTTGGGCCATTTCCGCACTAGCCTATTACACCGCTATGATTCCACTTTCAACATCCTCTGGAATCCTGGGGTTTGCAGTTTCGGGAGGGGCCAGACGGCCCCTCCCGAAACTGCAAACCCCAGGATTCCAGAGGATGTTGAAAGTGGAATCATCGCGCTATAGCAGGCTAGTGCAGAAATGGCCTTAGTCTAAAGTCATAACCTGAGGCCTAAAGGCAATCGCTAGTCTAAGCTCATGTGGACCCTTTAAATCGAGTGCTGAATGGTAAAGAAACATTTATGTAAATCTTGTTGATTCGATGGGCCTGCTGCGTTTGGGCCTGGCAGCTTGTTTCAGCCTTTAACATCCAGCACAGATAAGCAATGCCATTTTATGTGTGTCTATTGAAATCAAGCTGCCCCTGAAATGCAAGTAGGTATCAGATCGCAGGCACTGGCAGACGTGTTCATGTGACGCCTGAACACGTGATGCTCTTCTTCCGGTCCCGCCACCTTCAGAGGCACATCTGGTGAAGCGTGAGAGGGCCTTCCCGGCTGTTGCTCCCACATGATAGGGGAAAGATGGGATATAATCCAAGTGAATAACCCAGTTGCATCTTTTGACTAGAAAAGGGAGCGCGTGTGAAGGAGGTAGACTGGCATGCAGACAGCCAAGAGAGGCTGTGAAGGGGAGCTGGAGTGGGGGAACGGAATATATCAAAAGGCAGAGGATTGCAGGCAGGGTATGAAAGGCACAGGGTGCAAGAGAGGAGGTAGGGTTTGAACTGGCATGGACAGGGTGAAGGTGGCAGAAAGGCCTTTGAACTGATAAAGACAGGATTATAGACTGGAACAGGAAGGGAAGAACTGCGTATGATTTTGGGGAGCTCTCTCTCTATATATATATGTATATCATTAGAAACTGTTGTATTTGTTTCTACTGAGTTTAATAAACCTATTCTTATTGTTATTTTAAACCTGTCTCTGGGTCTCTGTTAAGCCTGACTTGGAGTCAGGCCTTGCATATGAAAACAGAAGAATGCACACAACAACACAGCCACAAGTCGACACTTATGGGGTCTCCCTGAGGGCCAGGAACCCAATCCGGCAAGGGAATAATTGGGGAAACCCGGGCAGGGTAAGTGGCAGGATTACTAGGGGTTGGGGTTTCAGGACCAAGCCTGGTTAGAGAGATCTGTCACAGTGGACAACTTGGACGACTTGTGCCCTTCAAGAAGTTGTTCGACTACAACCCCCACCATAACTCATCACTAACTAGGGCAGATGGGAGTTGCAACCCATCGTCGTTTGGTGATGTCGACCTCTCCTGCACTACCTGGATGAAAAGGCTACAGTCAAGTTTTGGATTTTGTTTTTACTTCTGTGAAAAGGGAAGATTCAAGGCAACCATTTCAACCAGTCTTCAAATCATTTCACATAACTGGACTGGGATGTCCATTTTATGCCATCTCTGTTCCCCCCACTTAGCTGCACACTGTCATTTTAAGTTTCTTTTGTTGTCTTCCCAGCTTCCACAAAGCTCTTAGTGGGTGGGGAAAATCGTAACCCGTGATCACACTCTTGATCAAGCATGAAAAGGGGAAATATAAACTGATGTAATGAAAAGGGCTATTTTAGGCTTGGACCATCATCTTGGTATCTCAGCTTTTAGGTCAAAAATGTGAGAAAGGGAATGAGAAAAAAATCCACTGTAGCTAAAACCTTGGTGCTCTTGGTTCTCCCTTAAACAAAATGAACAGCTACAGAAACTTTGGGGGAGTAACTGATATCATTCAACTTAAAACTGACATTGATAAACTTAGCTAAACTTGCTTTTGTTAAAAAAGACTGAAGGAAGGATGGTTCCTTCCACCCTTTCTGTTAACTTCACCGTTGTGTTTGCTTTGGAGTAAGTACTGTACTCTTTTAATCTTGACTTCTACTCTGTATTTTACAAGCAATATACAGTTTTCAAAATAAATGCAGTATACAAGCAAGACAATTTCTCCATAAAGAAGCAGTGAATTGCCTACTAATAAATAAATCAGAAAAGTGAGGAAGCTGGCGGGGCATGATCTTATGCATGTGGATATTTGAACGCCGCAACTTTGAGTAAAACCAAATGGACACAGTGGGATTTATTTCTGAGTAAACAGCCTTAGTTTTGCCCTGCTTAAGTGAAAAACAGAGTGCTTCTAAAAGACTGAAAGGCTCAGGCAACCAGGAAATATAAAATAGGGGTGAGAGAAACTGCTCGACAAAATGATTTTTAACACGTAGTCACAAGGAAAATTGAGGTGATTTGCCTCTTATTTTAAAGGACATTTACAGTACATAAAGGCCGCTGTTCTAACTAGTAATCTGTAGGTAGTGGTTTTCTTTTTCCTGAAAGCTGTTTGATGAGACATGATGGTGTTTCCCCACCTCCGTGCCAGTGACAAATGCTGATGTAAACAGCCTGTGCCTGCTCCTGTGAAAGGCCAAATAAATCTCTCCATTCTTTCTACCAACCTGTTAGTTTAACTGTGGAGAATAACAACTCAAGTAGCCTAAACCTGCTAGAAGAAAGAACTGCTCATGAGGGGCACAAGAGGTTAGCCAGAACTGAAGTGTGTAGCTAACCTCCTGCATTTCACAGATGAAAACTTAGACGTGTGGCAAGCAATCTTAGCATGTGATAAAGATAGCAAAAGTTATTACCGAGGAAAAACGCACGGGCTAAGAAAAGCTACAGCAGACTGCTTCTGCCAGAGCCTACAGCAGAGCTTTCCAGACTTTTCATGTTGGTGACACACTTTTTAGACATGCTTCATTTCGCGACACAGTAATTCAGTTTTACTAGCAAACTGGAGGTTAAACTAACCCTTAATAAGAGATACAGACCCATACATAAATTGTAATAACAAAATGTATGGGGACACAACATATCTCATGAAAACCTTTCATATATTTCTAAACATAAATGATTTATAAATAATAACATATATTTCCAAGATTGTAGGCAACACACCTACACACTTCAGGTGACACACTAATGTGTCGCGGCACACCATTTGGAAAGCCCTGGCTTACAGGGAAGTGCAAGATTCTGCTCTTTCCGCCATTGCTTACCCCCAGGAGTTAACTGAGTGCAAACTACTTTTTCACTTTGAACTCTGTTTGCAGGAACTGAAGCAACCTGGGGATAAAGAGAGAAGGTGTGGGAAGAGAAATTGGGACATTTTAAAGGCAACTTTAAAAAACAGGATAGAGGAGGGTATGCGTATATTTCAGTGAGAGAATTATATGTACACTCACCTACTTTGGCCTAAATCAGGAGTATGCAAAATATGGTCCATCAAACGTCTTTGGACTGCAGGTCACAGCAGCCATAGCCAGTTTAGCTAATCCTGAGATTTGCAATCCAACAGCTTCTGGAGAGCTGCACATTTCCGACCTCTGCCTAAATCCAGCTGCTTGTCCCCCCTTAGAATAAACTTACTGACTCAATGGAATTTAAGTCCTGAGTTCAGCTATTAAATGGGTCTACTCTAGTTGAAACTAGTAGTTGACTGTAAGCCTCTGACTTGAGTGGTATAACTTGGGCTGGATAGAGAGCAAAGTTTTCCCTAAAAGCCACAGCACAGACCCACACAGTTTAATACAGTTCATAAGAGTCCTATGGGAAATATTAATAATTTATTTATTTTTCGTCTATCTGTATCATGTAAGAAACTGACTCTCATGTTGCTACAGATACTATTTTCACTACTGGAATAGTTAAAAGTAAAACTCCTGAACTAAGATTTCAGTAGGAAGAAGAAAGCAGATCTGGTGGGGTTACCTATGAACATAAAATAAAACAAGAAGTTGTTCAAAAACTTTTCAGTACTGAGTAAAGTTCTTGAGGCAACTTCAGGGACATTATAGGGTGTTTTTTTTTAAAAAAAAAATCACTTTATTTATCAATACTATGTTTCAAACAGTAAAAGCAAGTCATACATCTAGTTTTAGAAAAACTTTACAACTTATGGCACATTCAGTTTTTTTGTTGTTATTGTTTAAAAAAATCCAGTTTTATTTCCACTTGTTCATGGTGAACAAGCAGCAACCAAGGAAGGCATCCAGGCAGTTTATACCAGCACACTGACCTAACAATCAGAACACTTACCCAATTTGTTATGAGTTTTATCTGCAGCCCAGGATTCTGACTGTTCATAAATACTGAGTATAATCAGTAGTCCACCCACTTTCTACTCAGTGCTATGGTTCCTGTATGACAGTTCGTGTACCTTTCGCTTCCTATTATACATTTAAAAACAAATGCTTTGACTAAGTGGGTAACTGTCTTTTTCTAAAAGCTGATACAGTGGATGCTATACAAAGATGCCTGTCATCTTCTGTTTATAACAATTAAGCCACCTTAAGCTATTACATATTCCACTTAACACAGGAAATCTCTATACAGATTGTTCACAGAACAAACAATTGTGTATCCACAGACTGCCTTCAACCTTATACAATTTTGCAGCACCTGCTACATATAACGAGAGCATGATCTGTGCCATGTTAAGCACTTTTAAATTCTGTTGAAATCAGTATAGCACATACTTATTTTTTTCCCATCTTAAATCATTGGTTATTAAAAATCCTTAATCTTGGCTGCATTATGTCCTTATCAGTTGTTAGTCAAAATCAGTGCTGATTTCAAGCAAAATGAGACATGCATTTACGATGTAGGGAGACCTTCTATAACTTGTCAAAGCAGAGCATAATCAGTATGTCACTTGCAAAACATCTGAGGATTTTCTAATGTGGGTATTATTATGGGGTGGAAGGGAACCAGTAAAACTGAGCCTTCCCCACCCTATTCAATATATTTATTTTCCTGACTTACTAACACAAGCGTTGTTCAGGTTTTATGTTCAGATAAGAGAAATCCGTATAAAAGCTTCCATCTCATTTAAAGCATAGGTCATTTCCACACTTCACTGTTATAGTGCTATTATTTCAGTTTCAACATCCTCCGCAATTCTGGGGTTTGTAGTTCCCTGAGGGTCCAAGAGCTCTCTGGCTGAGAATTCTAAATGCCCCTCCCTAAACTAAAAACCTCAGGATTCCATAGGATGTTGAAAGTGGAATAATAGCACTATAACAGCATAGTGTGGAAATGGGCATAGAGCAAAATCCCTGATTGAAGTATCACATTGCAAAGGCAATCACTATTTCTGCAATGGAGCATCTTGTGGGCTGTTTCACATATTGGAAAAATGGTCCTTCAGGAGGTGTATTCAGAATTTTAAAAACATCTTTCTTTACCGCCATTGACTTTGAAACACTTTTTATTATTGTGTGTTATACACAGGACACCATAAAGTTTGAAATATTTCCCTTACTTGACCAGAACTTTGCTTTGGTCTGTGGTATAAAGAGGAATTATGACAACCAATTATGAGTCAGAACAGAATTAGAGAGTAGCAAGACTAAGTTTTCTCAAAAGTTAGGTATACCTGTATTTCTACACATACTTACTTTGAAGAGAATCCCACTGAACAAAGTAGAATTTATTTCCAAGTAAGAATGCTTAGCACATGTGTGTTCCTAAACACAATTAACTCAGATTAAGTTTCAGTAAGAATTTATAGAGTTTTCCTCAAAGAAAATCATCTCAGAAGAAGTTGTAAAGATCATGCCTCAAAATAATATTAAAGACATAATCCAATCAAGCTGAAATAATTTGAAGTCCAGATTTTCAATGTGAGATTGCACTCAAAGTCAGAGTTAATATCACAGATAAATGCCTGAGCCTGTCACCAAGTTCTGTTTTTTTTTTCTTTTTTTGTAATTGACAAGGAGGCTATGATATTGATATTTTCCCACTCAGATCCTCCCCTCAGCAGCTTTTCTACCAGAGTTAAAGATGTGGCCCTCAAGCACACATGCTTGGAAGTGCATAAGTGGGAATGGCTAGTGGATGATTGTTTTTGAGTGGGAAAGGGCCAGAAATAAAGGGGTCCAAAAACTTCCTCACTCCCACTCAAATCTGCAGCTTTTCAAGGCTCCTTTGAGTTAAAAAATACAGATATTTTGGGACTTGGCTTCACATTATATTTCAGCATAACATAATTTGCTCCCAAATTCTCCCATTAAAAATAGCAAGTGCTTCTCTTTGCCTGGATTGATACACAACTAAGGTGCACTCATTTCTCCATCATGTTAAAGATGCATGAATTTCTGTTACAAAAAATACTGGACATATAATTCTTGGTTTTCTTAAAATGTTAAAAGCATCTTGCTTTCAAAAGTGAGGATAAGGTACATGGGCTGGAATCATATATGGCAGTTATGAATGCATAACAGGGAGTTACATACACATGATTGTTATATATTCACAGTCCACATTCCTATTTTAGGAGCCACTCAGGGACTTTACCTTCATAGGTACTTTGCCTTCATAGGTCCTCCACACCCCACTTACCGGGCAATGGCCGGTGCAATCAATGTGTGTGAGCGGGATCTGTTGCTTGGGAAAAAGCTGACCTTACATGAACAATCTCCAGAACAAGGGGGTATTGCGACTATGAGGACTCTGTTTCTACCTGTCACAATGAGAATCACTGACAGGAGGTGGTGGAAACAGCAGCCAGTCGCTTCTTGAGTGACAGAGGAACAGATCTCTGTGGGTCACCACAGCTGCTGCCCGTAAGTGAGGGCTGGAGAAGAAAAGCCAGAATTCACTGCATAGTAGCATACTTATGGTGCTTATGCATACATAAAGACAATACTGGATTCCAGCCATCATTATTCCCCAAAAGTAAACTAGCCTATTGAAATGAGTGGGGAGGCACACTCCGTTCTGCCTCAAGGTATTCAAAGCATGCTTTGGTTCTCAATAGCCTGTCATCATCTACAGGGTATATTAGGCTGCATGCAAGCATACCTTAAAAAATTAAGGTTATTGCTCTTTTCCTCCTATTTCCTATAGCCTTCAGAGGCCATTTGGGAAGTGTACTACTCTCCACTGCCCTGCACACCAATTCTGTTCGTTGTATTGCCCCTTCTTTCCTCCTGCAGGCAGAAAGGTCATCTTGACCAAAAACAAAGAAAGAATACACAAATGCATATTAATTTGAACATTTGTCCAGTACCTTTTGTCCTTCAATTTTCCTGATTTCGCAGGGACAGCCCCAATTAATCCTGTCATCTCACTTTTTAGCTGCTTTCACAACGTCCCAGTTTCTCTCTCCTTCTCTCACTTTCCCCTTTGTTCTTGGCTGACTTAGTTGGTGCAAACTAAGTTCAAGGTGCCAAGGTAGATTATACTCAGGAGAGGGTAAGAGGACAAGAGGGGGTGGAATCTGGCTTTTCCCAGGAGGCTCAGGCAAAAGCAAATGGCTGCAGCCTGTCCTAGCTTGTGTATTTTAGTAATAATTTCTGCCGTCTTAACTTCATTCTGATGTTGCTTAGCCACATATGTTCCAAGTGTTGGAGGGTATGACTTTATCTGAACAACTTTAACATTCTCGGTAAGGTTGAATATAGAAGTATAGAATTATATACCTCTGTATTTAGCTTGATTTTTTTTAAAAAAAAGGATTAAAAACCTCAATGAAAATTGCAAAGAATTTTACTGCATACACTAACAAACTCTATGTACATATACCCAAAATTACCATCCGGGGTGCTCTTTGCTATGTACCTGGCACCCTGATCCTGTAAACACTACTTGAGATATGTTCCACTGAAACCCATAGGTGATATATTTTGGACCACTGCGTAATTTACATAATTGACACTCCTCCTTATATGAGAAAGTGCTGCCTATAAGAACTAAAAACAAGCTGGGCTTCCCATTTGGCATGACAAATATCGTTCTGATATATGATTATTTGACACAGGCAACCAAAGGAAGTGAGGTGCACTAAAAATGGCAAAGACACCTGGAAAGAAATTATACATAGAGCCTACATATACACATACATGCTTAAAAATCAAATATGAGAATACCAGAACAGCAATGTAGGCCAGATCTCCCCCTTCTTCCCCGAGGTTTCTGGAGAGTAATCGTGCAAACTATTACTAAACTATAACTAAATAGTGCAAATTATTGTTAATTACTCAGGAGCAAGTCCTACTGTGTCCAGCACAGCTTACTTCTTAGAAAGTGTGTTAAGGACTGCAGTCTATGACAGCAAAAATGTTCTAGGTAATGAAGAATATTTATATGAACTGCCTTGTTGGGAGGAAAAGATGGATATTATATCCCAAGACATCATGCATCTTTAAGATGTATACATTCAGGAGCCTAGTGCCACTTGTATAAATATTTATATATACAATTTTTCCCTGATTAGAAATTCAAGTATAATATACTTTTAATGAAGATAAGAAATCCCTATATCTAGTTGGTAGGGAAGATGGGATCCTGATGACCATTCCCTTCCCAAATCAGAGAATTCTGCTTTGATACTTGCACTCGTAACTTCAGCTTTCCAACATCCTGTATCGGAGCGGACAATGCGCAGCCCTCTAGATGAAGAAGGACTGTGATGTTTAGCATCCCTTACTTTTGGCTATGTTGGCCACGGCTGCTGGGAATTGCAACCCAACATCTGGAGGGCCACACTGCCCACGGAATGTAACCTAACTATAACCTAAAATTACAGTTGCTCCTTTACTTTTTAATCATAAAACAGCAACAGAAAACACCCGCGGTTACAATCTAGCACAAAGTTAACTAAGTGCACTTAATTCTGTTCTGGGTTAGGACCTATGTCTGTCAATATCATCACCCATTCTTACATTACAATTCTTACAATAAAATCAGTAACACCAGCTTTGAATTAGTCCAAACCCTTCTCTCAGTTCTCAGGTTAAATTCCTGTATACTGGTAAAGGGGTTCATAATCTCTTTGCATATAGCTTCAACTCGGATCTTTTGTACGTCTTATGGAAATATATGTTTCAGTCTTTGGTAACATTTTTGAAGATGTCTGCTCAGTCCTATATCTGTGTACCCAGAATCATGCCCCACTGAGTTCAGTAGGATTACCCCAATAAGTGTGTAAAAGACTGCAGGTGTTATGGAGATGGTTTGCTTACCTATTTTAAAATGAGATAAATGGTATATAATGGTATAAATAATAAGATAATATGTATTCTAAAAATAATCTTGACGGATATTGGAGATTCACACCTGTTTTCTAAACAGTAGCAACAGCAACAGCAACAAAAACATATATTTTAAAAATAACGAGGAAAATGTCAGGAGTTATACTTATTTTTTTTTAAAAAAAGCTGTACACTGCAACAGTATTTGAAGACTACAGAAACATTAAAATAGCATTGTTATCAAACTTTCAAAATAATTAAATTTCAATGAATTTTATGTAATTTTTTGAGTGCCACAAGCTATGGCAAATGGCTGCTTCAGTCTAGCAATTTGTACCCTGAGATTTCTCATCAAATAAATAACTAGGTATCTGAACCAAGCTCAGATTGTCTACAAGACACTGGGCTCATTTAAGAACATGTAAACATATCAGGTAGTTTGTCAGTTTTCACACCTAACCCCAAGCAGTGGAATTTGTGGGCCAGGAATTCTCCAAAAATGCAGCCCATATCTATTGTACTATATTTTTCCCAGCTTGTTTGTATCCATTCCTTGAGGATTTTCGTCATTCGCCTCCTAAGGAAAATCCAACCACTGATTTACATCCGTTGGTGGTGATCAAATGATTCTTGCAAAATGCTAATGTTGACTATGGCGCTTCCAGTATCAGTGTTCATCATGTGCTTATTCTTGAACAGCTGAATGGTGAACAGATCGATGATAGTCTTCTGAACTGGCGATTTGTTCTGAGATATCATAACCTCTTAGAAAAGGTCCAGTGTTTTGCTGTGCAAAGTAGTATAGCTGCCTTGCAAACATTGGCTCAACCTTAACAACAGACAGAAAGGGTAGTCAGATATCTGGCAAAATTTTTCCAATTTATTCATATGGGAAAAGGAAGATGTTAGGAACAGGACAACACAACACTACTTATTCAAACAGAAAGAAGTAAAAACACTTCCCTATTCAAACAAAACTTGCTTAGAATTTTAAAACTGAGTAGCACTTTCTTCTTTCACACATCAGTCCTGTGTACTATGGAACAAATCATGCGTTGGACCTGATGGCCCTTGTGGTCTTTTTCAACTCTATGATTCTAAGCCCCACTGAAGTCCACAGGTTGTACTTCTGAGTAACATGCGTAGGTTTGCCTACAGCAATATAGGCCATTTCCACACCGGGCTTCTGAAATGGTGCAGAGCGACCTCTGATGGAGGTCTTCTGCACCGTAGAGTGGACTGGCGTGGACTACTTTTTGTAGTTCCACACCAGAATCCACTCAGGAGCGGCTGGAACTAGCCACGCTGCATGTTTTTTAAAAACCTCTTTTTCAAGGTATTTAAAAAGCACGGAGCGCGCAGCCCCGTGCCGCTCCGTCGCCCGGCTCCGATGCGGATTTGCAGGCGCACACAAGTGCGTGCCTGCAGGTCTGCCGGGGGCGGGCTTCTGGCTGGCGAGCTTCTCCGGTTGGTGGAGAGCCTCCACCAAATGGAAGCCACCATTTGGGACGCCGAAGGACTGCGGAGCAGCGAGCTCGCGTTGCTCCGCGTCGCGACAGACTTACCTGGCTGCCGGTAAGCTCCGTTTTTGGGCGTTTTAACCCGTTCCTCCCCCCCACATGTGGAAAGGGCCATAGTTAAATTGAATGAATATTTGAATTGAATATTTCCAAGCATACAGAAGCTTAATACAATTTGCAGTACATGGAAACCTTTACACATGTGTGCACACATATACATCAGAATAATTATGTGCACATAAACACGGATGAAATCTTGTATGCATAACATTTGTCTGAAACACACAGGATTTATGTATTGTCACCTGTGAATGCTATCTAAAATACCTTGTCCCCATTTTTGATGGTCTTTCCAAATACAGGGAGCTGCTGCATCAGGGTTGCAAAACCCTAGACCCAGGTAATACTAGTACTACAGAAAGAGAGAGGGAACCCAGCAGCAACAGGGTATTGCAGTTTTACAGTCCACAGTATGTTCTTCAATTGAGGAAGAGGTCCTCAGTGGCAATGATAAGTGAGAAGTAATGTCTGAACCAAGGGGGAAGGAAGTGCAGCCTGTCTACCACAGGTAGACCCTAGCCCCTCTTTTGCAGATCCTTAACCCTCCCAGACCCAAATCATGCCCCACAAATTAACTTTGGGGGTCAAAAATTACCTCCAGACATCCACAAATACCACTTAGAGTAATGGTATAGGTCCAAACACTACACATACACCCCAGTTTTCCAAGTGCCCGCTACCACAAAACTCAGCTGCAAACTGGCTGAAAGACAATCTTGTTACTTCCAGGAATAATTTTCAGCCAATTTGGGGGCAGAAATCAGGAGATGGGCCCACTGGAGGGACACACATGTGAAATTTGGTCTCCATCAATGATCCCAGTCTAGATATTTTGTACGTTATGCATTTACAATGTTATGAAAGTACAAGGCGAGGCTTTGGCCATCACCTTGCTGTAAAAGCATAGTTCTACCATAGTTACATAACATACCACAAAAACATAGAGTCAATGTGGTATAGTGGTCTGAATGTTGGACTAGGATTCTGGGAGACCAAGTTTCAAATTCCCACTGAGCCATGAAAACCCATTTGAACAAGTCACACTCTCTCAGTCTCAGAGGAAAGCAATGGCAAACTCCCTCTGAACAAATATTGCAAAGAAACCCCCATGATAGGTTCACCTTAAGATTGCTGTAAGACACACAACAACAGCAACACAGAACCACCAGCACTAGAGGGCATTATGCAAGGTGAGGCAACCAACTCAGGCAGCTGATTTTGAGTGCCATGAAGGCGCATCAAATTAGCTATTTATTTGCACTTCTGCTGCCAGGGATGGGGAGAGATGCCTGTGAGTTCTTCTATCTTGTGTGCCTAAGTAACTTTGTTGACTCCGAGCGCTACGGGCTTTGACTTGGGGTGGGGATGCAATTTGCTGCTCTGTCTCAGGCAGCAAAATGCCTTGGATCAGCCCTGCCATAATTTAGGTATGACTTGTGACAAGCTACAACATCCCATATATTTACCACTCATATTTAGCTTATTAGAGGCATTGAAATAAACTTTGATATCTGATTTTATAAAATTGTTAACCAAAAATAAAGTCACAAATATAAATTTCTTACATGTCGGTAAGTAGATTGTTAGTTAATTTAACTACTTGGCTCCAATTATATTGTTCCACAGTGTGAACAATTCACATATATGACTTTGTTGTTATACTTTTCCAAATTATGGGACCCCTAATGTGACCCTATCACAGGGTTTTTTTAGCAAGATTTGCCCAAAGTAACCCACTGGGTTTCCATGGCTGAGCACAGATTTGAACTCTGGTTTCTCAGTATCCTAGTCCAACACATAAACCATCACACCACACTGTGATGACTCTCCTGGTCAAACTAATTATTTTTAAGGTGAACTCAGCACTTAGAAAGTCCATTTTAATTCTTGCAAATTTGTGAATTTCAGGCTTTTAAAAATGTATTGCACTAAAATAGCTCAATAGTAAGCAGTCAGTTGAGATTTATATTTCCCTACAATATTCAATACAAATATTAATTTGTCTAATATTTAAGTAAACCAAATAGTCTGTACTTACATGGGCAGTAATTTGTTTTCTCTGCCTTTGTGGATCTGGAAACTCCTCTCCAAAACATAGCACAATCTGGAATCGAGGCAACGGCCGTCCATGGTGAGCAAATGCTTGTAGTTCTGGAAGGCCAACAGAAGATTATCAGGCTATCCTCAAATCATACACACACACACACACACACACACACACACAATTTATACCTAGGCATTCTCCTGTGATAAGATCCAGTATTTAGCATGGAGAATTGGCCTAGATTACTGAAGAAAAGATTCTATGGCAATGAGGGTGGTGACAAAAAGAAAAGCTAGCCATGGGCTGAACTATGTGTTGCCTGAAACACAGAGATACTCACCAAAGCAGTAGTTTTGTGTCTTATTTGTTTGCTCTATACTATTTATGTAAGCCGTTGTATACTATAAATCTTTATGTACTTCATCAAATCAGATTCTACTATGGCGAACAATATAAGGATTAAAAGCATTTAAGATCTAATATCAACAGACCAAAAAGAAAAAAAACCCCTCTAATATCAAGCAGCCATAATAAAAAAAGTTGAGTTCAGATAAACTGGAACTGGTTTTCAGGCAAGATGCAGTGGTGTAGGCAGACAGGATCCTTTTAAACCAAGGATGAAGAAGCAATTTATTGCTAAGTCTTCCCAACATTTTTTGGTTTTTGGTAAAAAATATATTCAAAATCAGGTAACTTGAGATTTATATGGTTTTGTTTTTGGAAGTGGGGGGATCTCAAATATTTAAGTTATGAAGTGATGATTCAATTTTCAAATACAGGGAAAAAAGCCAACAACACAAAAGGATTTCTTTGAAATATTCATTTTAAGAATTTGTTGGTCAAGGTTCAGATGTTAAGCAGTTCATTGGCTGGGATTGGCCAGCTTATTTTGAGGGTACAGTGAAAATAAAATGTTACTAAGCGGGGGGCACGATAGTCCACGGTGTGACAACTGCTAATACAATGACAACTGGTGATACAACATAGGGCCTTTCCGCACTACACTATTATAGTGCTATTATTCCACTTTCAACATCCTGTGGAATTCTGGGGTTTGTAGTTTACTGAGGCCGGAGATCTCTCTGGCTGAAAATTCTAAATGCCCCTCCCTAAACTACAAATCCCAGAATTTCACAGGATGTTGAAAGTGGAATAATAGCACTATAACAGTATAGTGTGGAAAGGCCCATAGTGTCACTCAAGTGAGTTTTTTTAATACATAAATTAGGGTTAGTGATTCTCTACCTTTGGTCCTCCAGTTGTTTCAGACATCTTCTCCCAGAACTCCCAGGCAATATGATCAATAGCCAGGATTGTGGGAGTTAAAAAAAAACAAACATCCAGAGAACCCCAGAGAGCCACAGGTTTAGATGATATTTCATCCTACTTTATGGCAAAATAAGAAGACACAAGTGTACATCCAGCTTCCACCAACCTCCTCACTGTTTTTACTGAAGAAATTAAAGTTTTAATCACACACTTTAGTAATTACAAATATGCAGTACTAACTGATGTGGGGGGGGGGGGGAATTACCTGATAAAAATTGCTGAGTATCAAAAAGTTTGCATGTTTGTTCCCTTTCCAGTTTGTTAGGCCTGTCACTGCAAAGAGCTAGAGGCCCATCCCAGTAGATCCTGCTCTGACAGAGTCTCTTAGCATAAAGTCCATCAGGTGTCATCCAGAGGATTACTCCCCTTTCCAGGTGACTTAGCATTTTTTCAGTGGTTTTCCTCTGACTATGATCTTCTGGATAAGGGAACAGAACTTGATCTAGGCCACTGACTTCATAACTTTGGCCATGAGAGATCCTACAGCCCTCAGAACTTGTAGTTGTGACTTCTTTCACAAGAGTTTCATGGTAGTATAGACAGATGTGCAATCGACAATCTGAAAAATACATTTGGGCAAAATTATTTTAACATTTGGCATCATACAGCTACACTTCATGTAATATCTATGTACAAGGTGAGACCTATTATGGATTAGCAGTCTGCTGGACCTCAGACATGTGAATCAATCTACTTTTTCACTCCAGATTGACCAAGTGAACATGAGTAAGTTATTCACAGCACAATCTGATGTATATTCCTTGGAAGTTCCTCCATATTCAATAGATCTTATTTACAAGTAAGTTAGCATAAGTTTGCAGCCTCAATCTCAGCTGCAGTTCTTCATCTAACAGTACACATCTACCAGGGATATCATGAATAGCACACAACAAAATGAATGATATTGTACAATAAAATTAACCATTACTAACATTAAATCCTCCTATAGCATAATGCCATAGTAGTAATATATCGCAATGTCTTCTGCTGGATTATAATTCTTCCAATATTATTTATGCTGCTGTAAGGAACGTGCTTTGGATTCACTTATGAGATTCACTTGGAACAGACATGGCTTGTACTTTTAGACTGTGATGCAATGTAGCTTATCAGGTGAGAATAGCTACAGGAGTGCCCACATGATCTTGGAATTATTTCAGCCATAAATATTGCTATAGAGAAAATAATCTAAAATCCTTGAAAGCTCTAAAATAAATCTTCATATATTTTATTTTTTAGGAACAGTCACCTTTTCCTGGACAGATGTCTCCTATAATATATACTCTTTATGTACTTATTTAAAGTATTTCTGTATTGTCTCTCAGCCCACAAGGGCTCCCAAGGTGATAAATAAATAAAAACCTGTTAAAACAATCCAAAATTAGTAACATTTTAAAAATACATTAAAATACTCTTTTAAAAAAAACTTCTAAAAGCAGTCGCAAATGGAATCCCATTTTAAGCTGGTTAAAACAGCAGCTTCAAACACTGAATGCCACGTGGAATAGCACTGTTTTGGCTGCCCACCAGAAGCTTAAAAGAGATGGGGCCAGCTTAACTTCCTTGAGTAAGGAATTCCACAGTCAAGGTACGACTACAGAGAAAGTCCTGCTAAGTTCATGAGGTGCTGGGACATGCGATAGGGCCTCCTCTGAAGATCTCAAATTTCTGGCAGACACATATGGGAGGAGGTGGCCTTTCAGATATCCTGGCCCCAAGTTGTTCAGGGATTTGTAGGTCAACGCCATAACCTTGAAAGCAAATTGGAAGCCAATGCATCTCGTGAAAGCCTAATGTTATATATGGTTGTTCAGACGCACTAAAAATGTGAGAAAGTAAGGGAGGTTCAGGTTAAGTTCAGGCAAGAAGTGGCTGGCAGGCTGTCATCAGCTGATTGTCTTCAGAGACTAAAGACAACCTCACCTCCAGCTGTAGCTCGTGGGTTACATATCAGGAATATTGCGAATCCACTATGGGTTATATTCCAGATTTTAGAGGAGTTGTTCAAGGATACAAATAGGTTCAGCAAGCTGGATAGTTCCTTTAAGATCTGGAATAAACCCCAGTATAGTTTCACCACACCTCTGAAAAGGAAACAATCAGCCACAACTGCTCAGTTCCCTGAAGAATAGTGCATGTCCAGTTAGGATCTATTAAGTCCTTTCTTTGTTAGAGGAACTTCTAATTCAAACCAAAGACTTCAACTGCCTCTTAGTCCCAGCACAGCACCCAAGCCAAAAGGAATGTCAATGAGGCCAGAAACAAAATAGATGTGAAACACATGTTTGCATAAATTTTTGAAAGTTGACGTCTGGACAGAAGAACTTGATTTATGAATTCTAGTTTAAGAGCTGGTTTACAACAGAGTGCCTAGACTACAGTTCTAAACACTCACACTAAATAATGGGGAGTGAGGTCCAATAGATACAGTGGTGCTTATGTCTCAGTAAATATGTATAGGATTAGATACTAGGGCATTTGAAAAGATTCACTGAAAACAACATCTCTTGTTGCAGGTAATAGTAGGCACAGCAGGTACTGCTATGCACAGTTTAGTTATGCAGTAGCTATCTTTGCTGGCCTAAATACATATTGCTAGGCAGCTGTTCCATGTTTTTTGAAGCATGTAACAAACACTGGCCAAAATCCTGATGGTGCACTATACTAGTTGTCACACTTTTTCCAGGGTCATGCCACAGAGATGAGGGAAAGCAACTGGCTCTAAGCAGCCTGCTTCTCCAGTGCTTCACTTTTGCTCACAGTACCCACAGTCTTTTCCTCCCTGTGGCCACTGCCTCCATATTCATAATAACACCAGTATAGTGCACCAACTGAAGTGCTGGGCATGGATAGCTAGAACTCCATGTAGCCATAGAAACCATTTTTAAACAAAAAGAAGCACTTAGAAAACCTGCTACTAAAAGTAAACTGTTGTTGTTGTTGTGTGCCATCAAGTTGACACCAAATTATGGCAACCCTGTCATAGAGGTTTCTTGGCAAGACATCTTCAGAAGAGATTTGCCATTGCCTTCCTCCAAGTCCATTTATGCACCTACTGTTATAGTGCTATTATTCCATTATAGTGCTATTTAAACTTTTGGGAGCGACCTTTGAGGTCCCTCCCTAAACTGCAACGCCCAGGATTCCACAGCATGTTGAAAGTGGAATAATAGCACTATAACAGTCTAGTGTGGAAATGGTCCAAGTCTAGGAGAGTGTGCTTCGCCCAAAGTTATTCAGCGGGTTTCCAAGGCCAAATGGGAATTTGAACTCTGAGATCTTGGTGTCTTAGTACAGCCACAACACCACGTTGAAAAGATAAATCTGACCATCTACTTAGTGAGTACAGGAATGTAAGTTCACTGTCACTGTGTGTATGCTAAAGTGGATGGTAGCTGACAAATAAACATACATAAACACTAGTGATTATGCCTGTTTATGCAAAGGCATGAGAAATGTGCACAGAACGTCAACAAAATATTCAGTACATTGATTGTTCAATATAGCTAATCATCAAGTGATGTTAGACAATTTAAACTGGTCAGAAATATTTAATATACTGCCTGATTAAAACATTTTGCACAGTGTCAAGAGCAATTCACATAGTCTCCCAATGGGACCTTACCTCACACACCTGTATTGATTCACCAACATATACTCACTACCCAGTTAACCATATGCACCTGTGTATATTCTTTACTATCATTTGGAAGTCATGCATATCAACTGGTCAATGTGCAAAATTCTTCATTCATGATGTCAGTTTATGCATATTCTCTGTGACTCATATAAATGCACAGAGTTTATACGCATTCTTCCTTCTATGTATAATTCTTAAACCAAACCATATATATGGGGGAAAAATGTCAACAGAGTTTCAGAGCTACCCTCTCATTTGAGATCATGAGGACTGGAGACTCTTCTGCAAAGTTATGTGATAAATCCCAAAAATCCACTGTTGACCTGCCAAATATTGAATGGTTTACACACCTGACAATGGAAGAGCTTCACCAGACCTTATGCTTGGCTCTATTGGGATCCCAGGAGCCTGAGACTCAGGTGGCGCACAAGCATAAAAGGTTCCAGTCACCTGACAACCTGTTTTTAACAAACAAAACTATTATTTTCACAATGCCTCAAAGCAGGATTAAAAAAACTAGATTTCCTTCCCCCTTTACAGCATAAACCACTTTCCCAGTCAGATAAACCTGCTGTCTCTTTTACCTGTAATTAGTTGCTTTAAAGATTTTTTTTAAGTGCTTTTACTTTAAAAGTCGAGCTTTCAAGCTGATTTAAAAAACCCTGGCATCTTGGATGGATCATCTGCTATCAACCATGATGACTTTGTCCAGCTTGAGAAGATCAAATACAGAGCACACTTAAGGGGAAATACACAGTAACTAAAGATCCCATCAATGCACTGAGTCTCCATCATTAATGTCAGGAATCCCAAATTAGGGTTTACTTCCTGACAAATATCCTTACTTATAAACAGATTGAGTTTAAGGAAGCCTTTCTCTTAAATAAGGGTGCCGTGGACCTTCAGACTGAAAAGAGATGATCACAAGCCTGAACTAATGTGCGATTTGCTGGTATGCAGTAGCATCTGGTGACTTTCCTGTCAATAGAATGGTGAATACTCTCTGAGCTATCCGAGGTGCCGGACCTATCATAGTTGGGGATCAGAACCACGGCTTGTTCCTTTAAAAACTGGAATAAAAACCTGGAATTGATTCACTGCACCATTGACTTGGAAGCCAGCACCCACCACTGCTAGTATTGTGCATTTGTCAGGTGAATTGTGAAGTCAAATAACAACCACTGATTGAAAATCAAATGAGACTTCTTAAATGTTTGTCTGGCCTTATCTTTTCTTAAGATACTAAGTATCCATTCCAAGCATCTAGAGCAGAAGTAATATTGCCCCACATCAAATATATTTGTGGACTCTATACAACATGTGAGAGCTGTGTGAGTATCTTAAATATATAATATTTAACTATGACAAACATTTACAGCTGCCCTTAAAGAATATTCTATGCTTTCAAAGAAATTTCATCAGTACAGCAGAACCCTTTGAATGCGTTTATTGGGGTTCACTCCTAAACAAATGTATATAGAACAGTCTAAAATGTATAATTCTAAAGACACAGTGCACCCAAGTTCAGAATTTTTTTAAGTTCCAGTGTTTTCACTGAAGGAATTAAGCATGGGCCTAACTCTTGCCCACTAAGTCTATGAGACTATGAGCAGGATTGTGGTTTATATATTTGCTTATTTGCAATGTATTGTTGTATTCTGCTGAAGACAGCTGAGTTTATTTACAAATAAGCATGTTTGAAATGGAAGTCAACACCTTAAATAAAACGGTAACTTTTATATCACTGTTATTATTCCAATTTCCCAATGTTATAAACGGCATTATATACGGCATTGGGTAAGGAGCCAACCATGTTTTTTTTTCTCATGACTTAATGATCCTGGGCTTACCATTCTGACATGCTGGACTCTGCCAGTGATGATTACGAGCTGCAAAAGGCACAGGTGTACACTGGTATGAAATATCAGGGAGTGATTGCTCTGGAACATATTCTCTCCAGCTACGGTCATGAGTCATCATGTAGCCTGGCATCTGTACATTTTATCAAAGCATTACATAATATTTTAGTTGTAGTCCATTACAGACAGAATCCATGCAAATTTCTCTTCAACTTCCCTTTCCAACTAGATATCATTCTTAGGCTTTCCAAATGCAGAGATCTCAAATTGTTCTACTAATCTCTGGGGCTTGCTTCCCATCATTAAGGAATGTCTTCTGGAACAGACATAGCTGTCTTTAGCACATTAAAAGTGCAATCTTATGCATGTGTACTCCAGAATAAGTCCCACCAAGTTCAGGGAACTGCCTCCCAAACAAGTAAGTACTCATCTAATGCTCCTATATTGCAGCACCATCAGACTAAACGCAAAAGAAGGGATTCTGCCACTTCCTTCTTTGAATCAGCACTGAAGCTCAGGTCCCCTTATACCATCTACTCTAGCAGAAACAAGGACTTTGGACTCCTGAAATTCACCATTTGGTTTTAAAACCCTACCCCTTGATCCCTACTTTTTTCAGATACCAAAGTTACATTTCTCTCTGAAAGGTTGGCTCTGGGTTGTCCTTGTCAAATGCTTATGAACATGTGATTCTACCTGACACATTGTCTACTCTTGGCAGTGGCTCCCCAAAGTCTCATGACTTCAGAACCACAGACTCATAAAGATGCCAGTGACTTTATACACCCACCAAAACCCAACGTGGCACTCGGTCTAGAGCATCAACATGATGGAATTTTCTTCCATTTCCCATTCCCCACCTACCCCCCAACAACTCTCTGAAAACCACTCCAGAGGGGTTTCCCAGATGATATGGGGAGGTGGGATGAATACCACCCCCACTTCTACTGGATTCTGCTGTTTGATCCACAGAAGTCCAGTGTTGTACCCTGGCCACAGACCATTTGGTTTTACCACTGAACTGTAGACTTTTCCCTAAAAATGCTGAAGATATGTAGCATAAGACTGTTTCAGTGGAGGCTGTGTATGTGCAGCTGATAAAACTAAACCAGTTTAGTGCTATTTTAAAACAAAATTCAAATATCTAGTTACAAAAAATTGTATAAAAATGTGTGGTTACTATGGGGTGATAACCTGCTGCATTCAGAAACAGGACAGAATATGAAAATAATATCAGGATGGATGCTTCCTGTAAAACTTCTGATCACAGGGGCATAGATGAACTTTGTCAGGATCATTCCTTAATTTTGTTTTTTGACATATTTTGCTATTCCTTTTAAATCTTACTGGATGAAGGTACAAAGGAACCGCGACATCTATCAAATTCCAGCAAATTGGCACATGAATGAATGACCTGTACCTGAGGCTGCAGTGCAGAGTATGATGAATTCAGGCTATAGGCATTATTCATAATCATCTGTGGATCCTCCATGTTAAGCTGCTTTGCTCCTGCACATATGTAAATAAAAAACAGCTTAATTTAAAGAATCGGGGGTGGGGAAGTAGAATGTGTATAAAAATGGCATCCTTAATTACTAATTTCTATTTATAATAAAAATATTTCACAACCATAAAGTTGACCTGCATATTTTACAGACAGAAGGGAAACCTAGAATTTCCTTATTAGGAAAGTAACTGTGAACATAATTGGATATAAAACTTATTTCCCAATCACACAATTTATTTGGTTACAAAATTGTCCAGATAGTAGAGTCGCAAAATTTGGTAAAACTTACTCCCCCCTCCCCCAAAATCTAGAAGTCCTATCTAGTTGTTCCACCTGAAAGGGGGAAGGGGAAGAAAGTGCTTGTTGGTTCCACCTCCACTATCATGTTCCCAGCGCTCCTCACTGCAGACTGTGAGGTTCTAAATTACATTGAAGTCCCGCGTGACTAAAGCTCAAGCACCCTCTGTAGATGTTCAGCTGAAATGCACAGAGATGGGAGGCTATGTGCTGTAGGGAATAGGTCCCTAGGAACCAGATAGAGGGGGTACAGAGAGCAGGTATACCCCCCTTCTCCCATCTAGGCAATTGGAACCACATTAAGGGGACAAGAGGCTAGGGCTTCAATGTTTACTATATCATCATAACCTTGTATAAATTAAAGGTGCATTTTTTAAAAACCTACAAAATGCAATTGTTTTGGGGAAAAAATATCATTTTTTATCCTCCTTTGCTCCCTGCACAATAAATGGTATTGTTCGGCATGTGCTGCATTATTTGTTGCTGTTCTCCAGAAAAAGATGGGTAAGAAATAAATATTAGTATTATTGTTCAGAGAAGCCTACCTTTTTTCGCTCCTTCTGGGACTATTCTGTACACTTTATAGGGATCCGATATATCCAGCTGGCTTCTTTCAACCAGTTCTTCGAAATCATTGCTCTTGTTCAAAGCACAACGTAGCCGTGTCTTCCAAGTGGGAGGATCTGGTTTATCAATGCCTTCTCTGAATTTTCCTTTAAACAGAGCCCAAGCCTGAAAATATTGGCAATGGATAACCAAAAACAAAACAAAAATTTTAAATACAAACAAACATATTTTGGAACACATATACAGCACTGCAATAAACGGTACAATAATAAATATGTTTATTATAGACAGCTCTTTTTGTTGAAATGTCACTGGATATTCTACTACCACCATACAATATGCATTTTCCTAGCAAAACTTCAGCTTGAAAATTAAATAGTAATACAGCACTGTAGTATCCAACAGAGAAAAGACGTAGATGCAGCTCAAAGATTCAGAAAAGTTGCTTCATTTCCACAGAAAATATACAGTTGGGTGGTGTGTCCCTTTTAAAAGTTACATGCTCTCTTATTCACTTCACTACAATACAGCATGGAATAGCTGCAATGTATTTTTCAGAATTTAATCAGGTTGTCAGTTCTCAACCTCAAATTCTTTCTGTTTCTTCTATATGCCTTATAATTCGAATGCTGCTTGTTGAGGACAGGCAAGAGGAACAAGGATGAGAAGCCACTGAGACCTTCCTATTCATTCCTATTGGTGGAAATAATAAACACTCCACTGAGTCCAGTCTAGTTAATAGAATTTTCAGAACTATTTTCAAACCAGGAGAGAGGCCTTTACTTTTTTGAAAATGGTACAATAAGAACTCAACGTTAAAGGTTCCCTCATTTTGATTGTTATTTAATCTTTCTCCTGTAGTTGAAAAACTAAAGGGGGAAGGATGGACTGTACGGATTTCATCAGTAATGTAAGCAGTTACTTTTTTAGGGGAAAAAACCCATACTGTTAAAATAATTAGCTTTGTTCATTCTAGCTGAAACTGAACAGTGTTGCTTTAGGAAATTCTTCTTAACAACAACAAATAAAGGAGCTATGGTACTTCCAGAAGCTAGTGATGAAGTCTGCAATCGTGTTAAAAATTAAACACAAAGACACACCACTGGTATCTATGAGATGTACGCAGGGGTGTAACTATGAGGAGAATTGCAGTCCTAATGAATCAAGCCTTAGGGCAGTTAATCAAATGAGAAAAAGGAAATTATTCAACATGGAAGAAATCTTCCAAGTGTAACTGCAAAGCAACTTGGGTGGCATTTTAATTCAGTTGGGTAGAGAAGGCAGGATTGTTCCTCCAGAAATTTAAATGATTTAAATGACTTAAAGCAATTGGTAGAAAGTTGCTGCTGCTGCCATTGCTGTTTTTGTTTGCTTTCAAGTTGTTTCTGACCTTTGGTGACTAAGGCGAACCTATCACAGGGTTTTCTGGGGCTGAGAGTGTGTGATGCACCCAAAGTCACACAGTAGGTTTCCATGGCCAAGCAGGGAACTGAACCCTGGTCACCAGAGTCTTTGTCCAATGCTCAAACCACTAGACCACACTGGCTCTTAGTAAGCGGTACCCTAGTAATGAAAAAACAACAGTCCTTCTTAATCCCATTCTCCAACAAGTCAACCTGATCGTATGTTTAATGTGGTCCTCTTTTGCTCCAAGCTACCTTGCTGCTTCCGATGATCTTCAACCTTTTTCTAGCAACTAATAAATTATTAAGTATAATTGTTTTAACCCTTCATAATTTTGCTGTTTTTATTCATCCTGGTTTAAATAGTTATCCCCTGAATAAAGGAGTAAACATATGAAATGTTTTGAAATCACTCTAAGCGGTCACTTTAGACAGAAAGAAAAAGAAGAGGCTGGAGCGAGAGAGTGGGAATGTTAGGCTCTTCCTCTGCTGACCACTGGATTTAGTCCTCGCCACTACAAGCATGTAGTCTCCTCCCAAAAATTACTCCGAGAAAATAAGACCAACAATAGAAAAAGCAATTCCACCAATTTCAGTACAGAACTATGACATACCCTCTTTTCGAGTAAGCAGTGCTTCCCTGAAATTTCAGCACTATTAATTTCTGATAACAAAGGTTAGCGGTAGATGTTGGAGGGGACCAAGAAGACTTAGATTAAAATACTAGAATATCCACAAAATTCATTGAATGGTACTGGCTCTCTCTGTTTCTCAGTACTACCTACCTTTCAGATCATTATAAGAAAAACAACTCTGTGCACATGCAGTTCTGTCTTGTTCAGCTACATGAGTAGATGCATGAACTATGCCAATGAAATGAGTTTTGTTTCAGATTACAAATCACTATGCAAAGAATGTAAGCATGTAATCCCACCTTAACTTTCAGGTACTAGCTCTCACTTTAGCTATTCTCATGAATAGTAGGCTTGCTTCTCTCTCTTACCATGAGAACTGTCACAGCTGGTGAACCCCCATCACTCACATAAGGAAAATGTGATCAATGTTATTGCCACTAGTAGTGAGGGGTACAACTAGATTTTTTCTCCAGAGCACCCTTTTGTGGTCACTCAAACTTCCAGAAGGAAGTACAAAAGCCCCCTTCATATCCACCTGATTTTCAGGCCAATCTCATGAATTTCAGAAAGCAAACCACACACCACACATGCACACACATAACCACACACTACTTTCAGCAGGTAGTACCTTGAAAAGAGCAGCATCCTCTTCACGGTTGTAGTCCTGCTTCCCAGCATGCTTCCAGGGGATGCGAAAGATGCTCTTCTCATCATTCTCCCACACCAGGCCCGGGTACTTGTTGCTGTCAATCTGCTCGATCAGCCACTGCCGGAGTTTCCCATTGCCACAGCTCACTGAGCTCATGCCGCCGCCGCTGCCGTCACTGCTGGTGCTGTGGATGCCCGCGCTAGTAGTGGCAGCTGTAGTGGTGGAGGTGATGTTGCTGCTGCTCCTTCCACCCTCCAAGTTCATGCCACTCACCCAGCTGCCAGTGCCAACTGCTGCTTTTTCACAGCTGCTTCTCCTCGCTCCTCCAGCTGTCTATTCCCCTGCTGGAAGAAGGAATAGGGCACCATGAACTCCCTGTGCAATCACATTGGCAGTAACATACATGTTCACATCAGCATCTGTGCCAGGCAAACTCCATTCCATTTTGGCCATTCTTTTTGTATGTTCCAGACAAAAAGAGACACTATCTGGCCGGGCTGTCATGCATTAACTTCCCCCTCTATTTACTTGCTCACAGACACACCTTTTTTTCCCCTCCTGTGACAGGAAACAGACTTCTTACAACAAAGTGTGTGAAGCAGTGCACATGTGCTGGCAGAGAAAGGTCTCTGTGTCTTTCCTACCAGTTATAAGCCCACTCATACTATTCTTCCCTCCTCCCTCTCACAACTCCTTAACCTGTCCGCCTCTCTCATCTCTTTGCCCTGCTTATCCACCCCTTCCTCCTAACCTGTGAAGGAAATGCCATCATCTTCAGCACATGTTATACACTAAGCCTTTATCCTTCTGAGCTCAGAGAAGTTACAGTTTTGGATTACCATTCTCAGAATCCTCCAGCCAGCATGACTGGAGAATCCTGAGAGCTGTAGTCCCCCAAAAGGATAAACTATTCTGAGCCCTCTATGTCTGTCCTTTGTTCCCTCAGCTGGAGACATTTCCGATCTCACTCTTCTTCCTTTCTGCAGTTAGAGTGGTGGTTGAGACACACTTTTAATTTCCTTTTCCTCTGTCCCCTATTCTGCATGAATGAAGTTACTACTCAGGGGTTCCATCTCCTCACCCCTTTTTTAATATCAACATAAGTCTTCCCTCCCTCTTTTCTCTCTTTCATGGATTTCTTTCCTTTCTTCTTTTCTTTTCATTGCTTTCCTCATGGGGTCACACATTCAATGCATTCCACCCTAAGGCCTGTAGGAATATTTGGTATTTATATCAACCAGAGTGCAGCACAGCCTGTGCAATATGAGCTTGTGGTAGAAAACAGGAGAAAATAGTATGGATGCTCTTATAAGGTTAAAAAGGGAAAACTGCCATTTATTGTTTTGTGAAATCCATCTCAGGATAAGAAAGGAGATAGAGAAAATAAGATAACCTAAATTTCAGTTGACAGGTATTTGAGGAAAGCAGACTTCATCTCAGCTTTTAGGCCAATAAACCACTTGCTGTTCTATATTGTGGGCTTCCTCTGTTTTTCAGTCCATATCTTCATGATTCACATCTGTTCTTTTATTCTCATCAAAGCATACAACGTTTTTCATTGTGATTCCTCCTGGTTTTGGATTCAGAATTTTGTAGCTTTTACATCCTGACTCACACCCCACCATTGTGCCTTCTTCAGCAAAGTCATGACCTCTTCTCCTTTGGTACATGAGCATAAGCCTTAGATCCAAATACTCTTGATATGGTCCATGTTTGGTCCTCCGCTGTGCCAAAGTTCAAATGGAATTATAGTGGGATCTTTGGTTGGCAGCCTATTCTGTAGGTAGGTAGCTGTCACCACAGCCTCTGGGTAGAGATGTCCAGTCCAGCAGCATGCATCTCCTAGCATCTCCATTAGTGATCTGTTCTTTCTCAACACAACTCCATTTTCTTCACGAGGGAAGGGGGTTATGTGCCTATGTGCAATGCCCTGCTCTTTCATGTAGGTTTGGATGTGGTGCAATATATACTCATCACGATTGTTGGTCTGAAGAGCTTGAGGTTTTCTGCCAAGCTTGTTGATCACTATTGTGGCACATTCCTTCAGTAGCTGCAAGGTCTGGTTTTTCTCTTTTGAGCAGACAAGTCACACAGTACCTGGAATAATCATCTGCAAAAGTTAGTAAATAATGATTCTGTGCTTTGGGTAGAGTCAGAATCAGGCACACAAGTCACTGTGGACTTGTTCTATTGGTTGCTTTGATTTGTTTTAACCCTTCTTGGGAATGGATGGCCTAGTACCCTATCCCTTTATGCAGTTTGTGCATTTTGTGTTGTCATTCCTGTATACTTTTATCTTTATGCCTTTGGTCAAATCATTTCTTTCCACATCTAGTATAGCATCTATGTCACGATCTGTGAGGTATCTATGCCATAAGTGAAGACAATCTGTACTTATACAACATCTTACCACATTTGCTTGCTCTCTGGTACAGTCCAGTTCACATACACCTTCTTTCTTAAATGCTCTGGCACATAGTTCTCCATCTTGGGTGACTGTGCACAGGTTGCCACTGAAATGCACATTATCAGAGTCCTTGTCTGTTAAAACAGAAATACTTAAAACATTTCCATCCAAGTCTAGAATGTATAAGACATCTGTTGTTTTTGCCATTGCCAAACGCTGAATTACTGCGTAACGCACAAATTCCTTTGCCCTTTATAGCCACTGAGCTTTCATTTGCCGCATGAACATTTCCAGCTTCATATCAGATTATTGAAGAACGCTCCTTCCAACTCAGTTTGATCTTGAATATCCTTCTATCCATGTAGATCTTTCAAGAATTGAACCATATTCTTAGTAAATGCTTCATTTTTCACACGTATAACCTGAGCACATCCCCCAAGCACTGAATTATAAGCCCCTTTGGTTTCTGTCATCCCATCTGGAGATGTCTGCTTCATCCTGGGTGGCTTTTCAGTTTTCAAGGCATCCAAAATTCCTCTCTCTCCTATCTGGATCTTGATTCTGTAGAGCCATGCATGGAAGCTGTCTGGTTGCCATTTGGGAACTAAAGCATGCCCATTTGTACCAGCTTGAGCCATCTCTGCTCACTTTAAAACTTCCTGTTGTTAAAAGGTCGGGAAAATATGCACTAGGACAGTGTCTGGGGCTGATAACCTGTAGGAATGTTTGGTATCTATATCAAGCAGAGTGCAATGTAGCCAGTGCAATATAAGCTTGTGATAGAAAACAGGAGAAAATACTCATGATGCTCTTGTAAGACTACAAAAAAGGGAAACTTCCATTTATTGTTTCATGAAATCCATCTTGGGATAGAAAAGGAGACAGACAAAAGAAGATTACCTAATTTTCTCTAGAAAAGCCCCTAAAACCTGGCTTTGATGTGTGGATGGTCATCCTGAGGCAGGAGACTCATGGATGCTTCCTTCCCAAAGGACTCACTAACTTTTGGAAGAAGGGAAAAGTAAGCTCTGCAGGTAGGTAGGAAGCAAAAAGGCTGGAATATATAGATCAACCCAGCATTCCATGGTGGTGAGATTCTGTGCTCCTGGGAGGCAAGAAGTTATGCCAATGGTAGCGGTGCTACTGGTAGCATTTCTCATGTCAGACAGACTTTTGCTGAGGAACCAGACTAAATGTGTCAAACAGATACTGGACAGCAGCAGTGGGGGGGGGGACGGGGGGTGTTTTGACACCAACACAGGATCTCTCAGAGACAACAGCAGTGGCACCATAGCTAATACTTGTTGATACTACAAGGAGGCATGGTAAGCCCCTTATGAATGTTTTCTACCATGTAAACACAGAGATGAGACAACCGAAAACAAAACAAGAGATAGTTCCAGAAGATGAAACTCCCTGCCAGGTGGTGCTCAGCAAGCTACTGCGAAAGAGCAAAGGACAATTACGTGTAGCACTGTGGCTAATGATGCAGCTGTACTCAAGTCGAAAGCTGTTGACGAGTTCAGAGGTGAAAAGAAAGTCCAAAGCTGCACAAGACATATCATAGGAACAGGGAATGTGAGAAGCATGAATGAGGGGAAGCTAGACACAGTAAAATAAGAAAACAGAATGTATAAACATTGCAAAACTTGGGGTGAGCGAGCTAAAGCAGACAGGCTTGAGACATTTTGAGTCAGTTAATTGTACAGTGTTTTACTCAGGAAATGAAGAAATTGGGTGGCATTTATAGTGAGGACAGATATAGCAAAAACCATCAAAGGATATAATGCAGAGTCTGACCAAATCATTTCAATGAGACATCAGCGAAAACCAATCAATATAACTATAATCCAAGTTTATGCTCCAACTACACAGACAGAAGAAGAAGCATGGAAAGATTCTATGTAGGAGTCTAGGAGGAAATTGATCACACACCAAAAAGGACTTCTTGTTAACCGTAGGCAATTGAAATACAAATGTAAGAAACAAAGTGAAACCAAGAATTGTGGGAAAATTTGGCCTGGGATCAACAAATAAAGCAGGAGAAATCAAATAGGTTACAGAAGCAGGAGAAGTTCCATTCTCTCTGCAAAAACAAGACCAGGAGCAGGTTGTGTCACAGACCATGAATTACTAATAGCAAAAGTTAGAGTAAAGCTAAAGAAGAACACAAAACCAACTATCATGCTGAAATATAACCTAAAGAATATCCCCCTGGAATTTAAAGATAATATACAAAATAGATTTACATCACTAAGCCTAATTGAGTGTGGAAGGAAAGAGAACTCTGGACTGAAATCAGGGATATTGTCAAGGGGGAATGCAGGAAGACATTATCTGTAGCCAAAAAACAAAGAGATGGGGGACACATGGCTGGATAACAGTACATAAGGAAGGGATCTAGGAGTCTTGGTAGATCGCAAGCTGAACATGAGTCAGCAGTGTGATGCAGCAGCCAAGAAAGCCAACGTGATTCTTGGTCGCGCCAATAAGAGTATGGTGTCTAGATCAAGGGAGGTAATGGTACCGCTCTAATCTGCACTGGTTACACCTCATTTGCAATACTGGGTCCAGTTCTGGGCACCTCAGTTTAAGAAGGATATTGACAAGCTGGAGCGTGTCCAGAGGAGGGTGACCAAAATGGTGAACGGTCTGAAAGCCATGCCTTATGAGAAGCAGCCTAGGGATCTGGGTATGTTTAGTCTGTAGAAGGGAAGGTTAAGAGAAGACATGATAGCCCTGCTTAAATATTTGAAGGGATGTCATGTTGAGGAGGGAACAGGCTTGTTTTCTGCTGCTCCAGAGACTAAGACAAGGAGAAATGGTTTCAAGCTGCAGGAAAGGAGATTCCACCTGAACCTCAGGAAGAACTTCCTGATGGTCAGAGCTGTCCAACAGTGCAATATGTTGCCTCGGAGCGTGGTGGAGTCTCCTTCTTTGGAGATTTTTAAACAGAGGCTGGATGTTGGGAGTGCTTTGATGTGTGTTCCTGCATGGTAGGGGGTTGGACTGGATGGTCTCTGTGGTCTCTTCCAACTCTATGATTCTATAAAGAGAAGCCTCAATGGATGACAGATGAAACTGTTTAAGCAGTTAAGGACAGATGATAAGCAAATATAAAATGTTGCAGAAATAGAGTCAGAACCCTGAATGCAACTATTCAACGAGTTATGCGCAGGGAGGAGAACTACTATAATAAACTACTATAATAACCAGTACAGAGAAATAGAAGATGACAAAAAAAAAAAAGGAAGAGCAAAATACATCTTATACAAGATCTGAAAAATCAAAAGGAAATTTAAACCAAAAGTGGGAACACATTACATGACCAAGTAAAAATAAAAAGACGATGGAGATAATACAGAAAACTATATAAAAGAGATGAAAGCTTGACAGAGTCATTCAAGGGAGAACCATATGAAGATGAACTGCTGATTTTAGGAAGTGAAGTGAAAGCTGCACTCAGAGTACTTGGGAAAAACATGTCACCAGGAACAGACAGCATACCAATAGAGCTGCTTCAATCTACAGAGAATCTGTAGAATTTCTAGAAATAGAATCTACTCTAGTCCTAACTAAAATATGTCAACAAATATGGAAAACAAAAGAATGGCCCACAGATTGGAAATGCTCAGTGTACATTTCAATTCCTGAGAGAGGGGATATCAGGATTTGCAGTAACCACAAGACCGTTGCATTAATTTCCGATGCAAGCAAAATCATGCTCAAAATTCTACAACAACGACTTCTAACATATATGGAGTGAGAAATGTCAGATGTCCAAGCTGGGTTCAGGAAAGGAAGAGGCACTAGGGATCATACTGCAAACATAAGTTGCATAATGGAGCACACCAAAGAATTGCAGAAGAAAATCAGTCTGTGCTTCATAGATTATAGCAAAGTCTTTGATTGCATAGATCATGAGAAACTATGGATTGTTCTTATAGAAATGGGTGTACCACAACATTTGACTATCCTGATGTGTAACCTGTATGCAAAACAAGCGGCTTCTGTTAGGTCAGAACATGGAGAAATGGAATGGTTTCCAATTGGCAAGGGGATCAGGGAAGCCTTCATTTTATCATCCTACCTGTTAAACTTGTATGTTGAATGTCTCATACAGAAAGCAGTAGTAGACTCACAGGAAGGAGGCATGAAAACTGGAGGAAGAAACCATACTACTAGAAAGAAACAGCAAAGACTTGGAACAGCTACTGAAGAAAATCAAGGCAGCAAGTGCAAAGACAGGTTTACAGTTGATCATTAAGAATACAAAAAACATAACCACAAAGGATTTACGTAATCTTAAAGCGGAAGATGAAGACATTGAAACAGTCGAAGATTTTCCATACCTTAGCTCAGTCATTAATCAGAATGGAGACTGCAGTCAAGAAATCAGAAGAAGACTAAGACTTGGAAGGTCAGATATGAAGGAACCAGACAAGATCCTAAAATATAAAGATATATCATTGAATACTATTTCCAATTTCTATGTATGTTTGTGAAAGCTGGACAGTGAAGAAAGCTTGCTGGAGAAGAGTTCTAGGGATACTCTGGACTTCTAAAAGACAAATGAATGGGTCCTAAAGCAACTCAAGCCTAAACTCTCCCTAGAAGCCAAGGTGACTAAACTGAGGCTCTCTTACTTTGGCCCTATCACGAAAAGACACGACTGGCTAAAAAACACCATGAAGTTTGGCAAAGTAAAAAGGTAGTATAAAAAAAGGAACACCATGTTACAGCTGGATAGACTCAAACAAGGAAGACAGGTCCCTGCATCTGCAAGACCTGAGCAGAGTGGCTGGTGACAGGAGGACTTGGAAGTCTTGAAGTCTGTCGAGGTCGTCTTGAAAACAATTAACAACCATAGATCAAAGAAAGAAATAGAGAGGTGAAACCAAAGGCCAGCCACCATCTCTAGAGCTTCCCTCTCATCATTCACGTTGCGCAAGCGCTGACGGCTCTTTGCTTCCAACAAGTCCCACTCACCTCCTTGTGCCCAACGGCGCCCTTCCACTTCTGCCCGAACTTAGACGCCTTGCCTCGCTTGCCATAGATCTGGTTCATTCTCCTCGCGACGAGGGAAACCGCAAGCCCTTCTCACCCCCACTACCTCCCCTTACACATATATGCCAGTTTCCCCAGAGAGCGATGTTCTCCTCGCACGTTACCCACACGGGCAAGCCCCGCTCCTCACGCGGACGCAGCTGCACCCGTTCTCCCCACCTACCTCTGGCGTCCTCTACACGGGGTGCCAGTTTTGGAGCGCGCAGCAAGCACTCCCTAGCACCTCGCGGCGTCCAACTTCTTCCTCCCAACGCACGCCCAAAGTCACACCTTCCGCTCTCCCGCTCGCCGTTCTTCTGCCTGCCTCTGTCTCTCGTTTCTCACGTAGTTCAGACAGCCGCCCAGTCTGGCCGCCTCCCCTTCCTTTCCCTCCCACTCACCCACCGTGGCCGCGGCTCCGCGGGAAACTCCTCACATTCGCCCGCCAACGCTCCCCCGGGCCTGCTGTTACCGTCATTCCCTCAGCCCTCCCTCACGCGGGCACCGGGAGGGGACGCGCCGGCAACACCGGCCGCCCACATAGCAGGGGGGCGCGCGCGCGCGCGCGCGTGCTTCCGAGCCGTAAAGCGCCCGAAGCGGGGCGGCACTTGGGCCCCCCATTCTCATGACACATTTCGGAAGACCCACCGGCTCGGCGCGCGGCGGCGGCACTGGGGTGGGGACTCTCCTGAGCGGCTTCATTTCCCAGGCGCGTCGAGCCTTGTGGCATTTAGCGTCGCTCTGCTAAACCTAAATTTCCTCGCACAGAGCTAGCATAGCCTGGCAACTCAGCTGAGGGAAACCGCGCCGTCTGTCTGGAAAAAAGACCCTTCCCCGGGGTTCTCGACTTACTCCCAAGAAAGTGTGCCCGCGAAGATTCTCAGACCCCATTAAACCTCCCCAGATCCTCGAGATTCCGCGCCTCATCAGTTCCTCACTGACTTAAAAGAACTGCTTGACAAACAACTTCTCAGGTCTTATGGCACAGTCAGGGTCTGAATCCCCACGCGGCCGCGGAAACTCACTGGGTGACCTTGGGCAAGTCCCGCTCTCTCAGCCTACGAGGAGGGTTACGGGAAACCCTCTCGGAAGAAACCTTGCCAAGAAGGCACTAGGACAGCGGCTCTACGACTTGGAGCCGACACATTACCAACAAAGGCGGCCCCAGCATCAAAGGGCGTTGCTTCCGAGCACACATGGCGCAGGCTTGTCCGCACTAGACTGTTATAGTGCTATACTTTCAACATCCTATGGAATCCTGGGGTTTGCAGTCTAGGGAGGGGCCTTTGCAAATCCCCGGGATTCCATAGGATCTTGAAAGTGGAACAAACAGCACTGTAACAGTCTAGTGCGGAAATGGCCTTGACGATTCTGCTGTGTATGTTGCTCCGAACTTAAGTCCCGGTGTCTTCAGAGGAACTTAATCCTTGGCAAATGCGTTTAAGATTGTGCCCTGAAGCAGCAATAAGACTTGAGAGCAAGACTCACTGAAGCCCGTGGGACTGACTTCCCAGTAGACTGTATAGACTACGAAAGACCTTCTCTGGACCTAGGGAAAGTTACTTTGTAGGACTGCAGCTCCAAGAATCCCCCCGCCACCCGCACTCCAGGCAACCCCGAAATCGATGCGACTTGCTGCTCTACACTAAGGCCATTTCCGCACTAGATTGTTATAGTGCTATTATTCCACTTTCAACATCCTATGGCCCCTCCCTAAACTGAAAACCCCAGGGTTCCATAGAATGTTGAAAGTGGAATAATAGCACTAGTGCGGAAATGGACTTATAAAATGTGTCGAAGCGATCTATACGAGATGAAACTTTGGCGAAACCCTGGTCGCGTGGTTGAAGCCCAGAAGAGCTTTCCGCCGGCTTGCTGAACAGCGGGAGACAGACACTCAGCCTCTCTCGCAGATATGAATAGTAAACACACCTGCACGCATTTATATAGTAACAAACACGGAAAGGGGGTGTGTGGATTTCGAAACAAAGCAAATCCCTTTCAGTGGGCGATTAGAGACTTTTGAAAATCTCTCCCACGCCCTTGGGTCGTCTGCACATCGAAAAAAGCATTGTTTACACACCCGGCCACAGTTGCTGGTGGAACCCCGAAGCCAAGCACCGTAAATAATCTAAGTGGGTGTGCTCTCCCCATACACAGAGAGAAGACTTTTACCAGAAGTTGCCTAGCGTAGATCAGAGGATTGAGAGGGAGGGAGGGAGAGACCTACGCTTGATGGCCCCTGCAAAAGAAGCGTGCGTTTGTTCGGTGAACCCACGGAAAGATATAAACTACTCCAACGTATATAAACGTTAGGTCGGTGAACTAACATGGCGTACTTCAGAGCAGCATGAGTGGCTGAAGTTTGAAAGTCCATACATTCTAATCAGGGAAAGGCTTCTGGGGAAAATCATGCTCTGACCCGGAATAAATGGATAATTATAATGAGTGGATGCTTATTAAAGAGAAGGGCTGTGAATCCCACTTGTTCATATTCAGCTTCTGCGACCCATACCTCTTTCCCCTATGCCACCCCACCCAATTTCCCCACTGCTGAAAATTTGACTGTTAAAACTGGGCCATAGAGTGGGCAGGGTTATGGTATTCTGGAAAGCATCTTGCTTGCAGATGTCAAAGAAATAAAAATTATTAGCAATATGACAGTTATGCACTCTGTCTCTCTGAAGTCTCCAGCACCCTTCAGTCCCCATAGCTTCCCCCTCCGCTCCCCCCCCCCCCGCCGCCGCCGCAAGGCTAGGACGGGAACTGGCCCTGCAGCTGCACCGGTGACGTTCTCCCGGTTGAAAATGGCAGCGAAGAGTGAGTCCTATCTTTCTTATTTTATTCTTCCCTTACCCTAACAGTGTCAGTTCCTTTCAGAGGACGACCTACAACTTTATCTGCCTTCCCTCGTATCACAATCCAATCCTCATTCACACAACAATACTCGAATTCAGAGTTCAAGAGGTTTTCTCTCTCTCTCTGAAAAACTCTCCATCTTTCCTTCCAAATCTAGCTGGGCTTCACCTGGCCGCTTTCTACGTGAAATAAAAAGCTACTGAAATTCAACAGGTGGCTCAGTGGGTCTTCCAAACTTTTTCGTGATCTGCAACCCAACTGAACCAGTAGCAGTGGCCTCTAAACTGATGCGACCACTTTCGATCCAACTGTTTCCGTCACACTGTCTTGGGACAGGCAGTGGTCTACATGGCTTTCACATGCAATGAACGAACAAGCAGGCAGCCCACCTTCAGATAAAATTGGGAATAGATTTGGTAATAAGAGACCTTGCACATCTATGGATTTTGCACAGGTATTACCCATTCATAGAAACTGTCCACCGAAGATAAGAAGTAAAAAGGGCTTTGCTGGACCAGATCAAACGTCCATGTACCATGTTCCCATTCTCCACCACATCTGTCAAGCAATTGCTTCCTGGAAGCCCACAAGCAGGATATGAAAGCAACATCTCAAGCAACTGTTGGTCTCAAGCAACTGTCAGTGAATATGGAGGTTCCATTTGCCCAACATGCTCATTTGCCCACCATTCTAAAAACCCTTGTGAAGCCACCAGCCTTCACCACATCTTAATGGAGCCATGAGAGGCAATGGGGAGAGGCAATTAACTGTGCATCTGCTTTCATAGTATCAGAAGGTAGATAGCCTAGACACAGAATTCTTTTACCTCTGAATTCTGCCTCACCTCAAATTCTGCCCATCCATTGTTAGCAAGCTGTCCCTATGCTTAGGAACTACTCAGACATTGTTTACTGAAACAGAAATACCTTTCCGTCTTTACTAAGGGAGGAAAATGCATCACCAGTATGTTCATAAAAAAATTCCATTTATTTGTATACTTCTCACAGTTCAAGGATAAGAGTGCATTTTCAACGGGAAAAACACCCTCTTAAGGTATCTTAAGGACCTTATAGTCCTCAAAATGGGGTTGTTACCATTTCCTTTTATTGGGAGGGCTGGTAGGTTCCTAAGCTTCCTTTAGGAACGGAGTGGTTCCCTTACCCCGTTTTACTCTAGCAACTAGCCATCATAATTCACTTAGTTTGGCACAGGGTGTCTTGTGTGAAGAGTTCTGGCCCATACCCTTACAGGAATGGACCCTTCCCTGGATATCCTCACATTTTATCCTCTGTTGATAGCTAGAAAAAAATAAAGCTATTTAGATACAATAAGACACCAAGTCCTGTCTGACCTTGGAAGCTAAGCACGGTCAGGTCTGGTTAGTACTTCCAAGGGAGACCACAAACGAATACCGGGGGCTGTAGGCTCGACTTCAGGCGGCAAAACTGGCAAAACCATCTCTGAGTATTCCTTGCCTAAGAAAATCCTATGAAATCCTTGAGGTCACCAGTAGTGCACAAGAGACATGAAGACACACACTAATAGTGGTACTAATAGCACTTCCTACTAGCAAGTAGTATTTACTACTAGTAAATACCAGCAGTAGTATTAGTTACTACACCTGCTTACAATCCGCAGCGCCCAGTAAAGCCTTTAAGCCGTCGATCTCCCCTTCTACAGCGCGGGGAGCGGTCACTGGATTTTTCATCGAGATGGGTAGCCCTATCAAAGTCCATCGGGGACGAACAGAAGTGCTAGTGGCGCTTCAGAGACAAATTTTACTGTGTCATCGTGAGTTTTCCTGGGTCAGAGCATCTGGCGAAATGAGCAGCCCATAGAAATCTCATGACACGACCAATTCTGTTCCTCTCGGTGGTGCCACGAGAAAGGAAAATGGAGACGCAGGAGAGAATCTAGCAGTAGTTTTGAGACTAACTGGTTTAATCTCAAAATAATCTCAATAACTGTTGAATAAATTAGTGATTCTGAAGAGTACAACTGAATTCCTTCTTCCCCTATCTTCCTTTTTCTGCTGTGACTGGCTAACTCTGTTCTCTCTCTGCAAACTTTTACAGTCTAAAGTTATTTCTCCAGTAGAAGACACCAAAACTAATTCTTGATGAGGAAGAGTCTTTTTACTTTTTACTTTTACTTCATCCCTTATTTAAAGGATAACTTGCATTGGTCCAAGCCTGTTGGGCAAAATAGCAAATTTTGGGGTAACGTAGAACAATTCTTCCCTCTCTGAGACATAGAGGGCTGCAATGCCGCTGAAAAACTTGCTTCCCGACCCGAATAACAAGGCAGATTTCTAAAATGTTTTTAGACGCACTTCGTTGCGCTTGAGGGAAAAGACAAGTTCTTTTATAACTAAAAATATAGTCCTGAATATATTTACAATGAATTAAGTAAGTTCCATTGAACTGAATGGGTCTCACTGGGGAATAAACTCCGTTGAGTGGGTGCCGCCTATCATGCTAAAATGTTATACTGCGCATCAGAAACGGGGCTCTAACCCAGGAATCTGCTTTCTTTCGCTGGCGGGAGGTTTTTCTCTGGTAAGTTCGAGCAGCCTCTACAGGATCGGACACTACGCGGAAAGACCGGTCCTAGGCTTTCCTTCTCAAAACTTCTCGGGCGGAGCCTACCTTGTAGAGAAGGAAACACCGCGCACATTCCAAAAAATCGCATTTCTAGACACCCTTCCTCCTCCCACCCGGACCAGGACCGGCAAACAAGACTGGGCAGAGGAGGCGACTCGTCGTTCTGCATATGATCCCTCTCTTTCCTCCTCAGACATCTCCGCAGAAGATCCTCTTCTGCCATCGGCCTCTGCTGGGGTAGCTCAGGTCCCCGCCACTTTCCTCGCTCTCTCTTGCCTCCCCAGGAGAGGCGATCGCCCCCTCCGCACGAGCTCATTCATTCATAAAATGCGCCACACGCGACGCGGCTCGGCTCGCAAAGGAAGGAAGGAAGGAAGGGGGAGTGAGCGAGCGAGGCAGCGGAGCGAGAGCGCTCAAGGGTACGCGAGGAAGCCGAGGGGGGACTTTAGAACAACCCGCATTCAGGACTGAGGGCATTTCTGCACCAGAGCGTTATAGTGCTATCATTCCATTTTCAACATCCTATGGAAGCCTGGGATGTAGTTGAACTGCAAACTCCAGGATCCCATAGGATGCTGAAAGTGGAATAACAGCGCTATAACAGTCTAGTGAGGAAATGTCCTGAATGGGACCCGCGAGCGAGGGTTGGTGGCTGCCGATTGGATCTGAAGCTTTGAAATCATCGAGCTCCCCCCACCGCGCGCATCTGTCTTTAGATAGAACAAGAAACCTCACCGGGCACACTGCAACCTATTAAAGGGCCGTTCTGGGCAAGTCTACTCAGAAGTAAGACCCGCTCGGGGGGGGGCGTGTTTAGACGAATAGCTGTGCTCACGCCCCCGGCTGCACATTTGTACACTACTGGGGGGAAGCGAAATTTCCCGGTATTTATACCGTAGCTGTCACGGGGTGGCTTTCCAAGAGCCCACGCGGGCAGGCAGCGAACGCGCGCTGGGTCTCGGTAGCGTTTGATGTCGCTCTTGCGCGAAAGCCTCGCAGCCCGATCTTGGCGCCGGTAGGCTCAAAACTGCGTCTCCTGAGTTGCTATCAACTGCAGTTGCTTATTAAAAAAAAATAAAATAAACAGCAGAGAAAATTTGGCAAGGAGGAGCGATCACTTCCCATGTCCTTGCCAACCAACCTTAATTCGGGGGGGGGGGGGGGCGGGAGGTCACACACACTTTCTTGCTTGCCGCGAGTCAGTCCCCGCCGATCCCTCTTTCCTTCCCCGCCATCAAAGAGGAGTTTCTGATCCCCCCCCCCGCCCCGCACTCACTCAACTCACCTCCCCTTCCCTAGCAAAAGTGAATGGGATGCGATCGGGCAGGGCGCTCTTACCTCTCGCTCCCTCTCTCTGCCAGAGCGTGCGGAAGGCAGCGCCCGTTTTCTCCAGGCGATTTAGGCACGGGACGGGGTGGGGGACCGAGAGACCAAACCTCCAGCAGTAATCTGCGATAACCGAGCCGCGGCGACAGCGGGAAAGAAAGAGGAACTTTCTTTTATGACCCGCGAAGGGGGCGGAGGCAGGGCGGGGCCTGAGCGGCCCCGGAGACGAAGCGTGAGCGGGGGGGGGGGGCCTGCCGGCTCCGGAGAGGAAAGGTGGGAGAGTAGATCAGAGGCGCTCTTCGACAAAACGGGCAGGGAAATCCCTACTCCTGCCCAGGAGCCCTGCTTTTTTTAAAATTTTAACGGTACCCGAAGAACGATGATGGCAGGAACGCCTACAGCATCCCTTCCCTTGCTGCGGGGCCCCGCTTTTATTCTGTAACCCCCATACGCCCCTATAACGAGTTTCTCTGTCCCTCTGCATCGGGGTAAGAAAAGTGCCCCACCATGCGGCCCCCGGGGCTGCTTTTGTGGCCCTCCATTCTTCCAGACTCTTAGACCATTTCCGCAGCCCCAGGGTTCCCTAGGATGTTGAAAGTGGAATAACAGTACTATAACAGTCTAGTGCGGAAATGGCCTTAGATTGCTTTTTTCTCCCCCTTTTCTGGCCAAAAAGGGGAGGGGGGAATTACCTCTTCCGGAAACCTCTGGCAGATATGAGGTTAGCCCTTTGGAAAGCCACAGTTACCCCCTATGATATTTAACGCAATAAAATTCCCGTCTTTCAAAACCAGAATTGGACTTCTCCCTAGGCCCCCCTCTTACACCTCCTTCCTATTGCGTTTCTCGAAATCCTTTTGCATTTCTCGAAATCCGCCCCCCCACCCCCCCGCGAAGAGCCCCAGGAGCCTGCAGTTGCTCTGATCTATAGCCACACACGCCTTTTTCCCCCCTCTTACTTTTCAAACAAGGTCTTACTTTTAGTCCGCTCATTAGAGGGCGTCCCAGCATTAAACGACACCCGGGAAGGCGACGCACCGACTTGTCTCTGGGATGAGACCTCCTCCTTGAAGCCTCGAAGGCTGATTCCTCGTACCCGGTTCCTCGTTGAAAGATGAATGTTACCTCTCCACATGATCACTTGTTGGTCTAGACCACCGCCTGCAAAACTGAGGTGGGAGGGAGCTCAGCTCTGGAGGGTGGACGGTGGAACCGGCTACGCTTCCGTCCAACCTGTGTTGCCTGGGTTAGAGAACCCTAGTGGGCTCTGTGGAGGTTTGAACCAACTTCCAAATTTTATAGTGGACAGGAAGGCACTCTGCACCCCCTTTTCTTGTCTACCGCTTTCTGTCTTCAGGGCTGGATCCTGATATTGGAAAGTGGGAACAGGGCTGAAGAAAACTCTTGTCTCCCTGTGTCTCCCCGTGCGAAGAATTCGACCTTAACTTGTTTAAACTCCCCCCTTTAAGAAATGTGTAAACCACTTTTATTTGCCCGGATTAATCCGGATTTGCCCCTCCCCTCCTCCTTTTTTTTTTTTTTTTGGCTAAGTAGAAATTCACATGCGTTTAACCCATGTATCTTATACATTAATGAATCCGGAGTAATTATGCCTAGTGCCCAGGGTGCTTCCAGATTCTACCCACAAATGTGTCCTGAAAGGGGGAAGAACTTTCACTGCACTTAGTTGCTTTTTTGGATCCCTGATTACCTGTAAAGGTTAAATGCACCTAACTTGATACAGGATCTAATAACAAGGGCTGTTAGAACTATTTAACTTTGGCTGGATCGTGAGCCGCACCATAGGTCAGATTCTTTTTTGTTTGTTTGTTTTTAATTAATTTTATTGTGATTACATCGTATAAAACAACATTTCTCATTGTACATTTTACCGAACTGTTACCGCTATCTTCCACTCTTCTCTGGATTTCAATAGTGTTATTTCATTGACATATCAACATCATGCATCGCATTGCATTTGTTAACATACAAGATAGATCCTGCTCTTCAACCCTACTTTACATGTTCCATGATATTCCACTGATTTTTACTTCTAACTACTCATGCTACCATGAATTAAGAATTATTACCTGTCAACACCCTACCCATTTGCAGAACAATTTGCCATTCTTTGTTAATGTCATCATCTGATTTTCCTTTTAATCTCTGAGAGACTATATCTGCATTCCGGTTTTCAATAAAAGTTGCCCACCATTGCTCTATTGTAGGTATCTGCTCAGTTTTCCATAGCCTTGCATATTCAATACGGGCTGTCGTAATCATATACAGCATTATTTGCCAATATTTCTTTGCAACAGTTCCATCTAACACATGTGTCATATTTAATAAGTACAGTTCAGGTTTCTTATCAATTTGAACCCTCAATATTTTACATATCATATTATGTATATCAGTCCAATATCTTTTAGCCTTAGGACATGACCACCACGTATGAAATAGTGTTCCAACATTCTCCTGACACTTCCAACACTGACCTGTTCCCGTATTATATATCTTCTTTAATTTTTCTGGTGTCATGTACCATCTATGAAAAAGCTTATAATAGTTCTCTTTTAGGTTCTGAGCTGCAGTAAATTTTTGTGTCCGTTGCCAGCTCTGTTCCCAGTGCTCTAATTGAATTGGATGTCCGAGATTTTGAGCCCACAATATCATTGCTGATTTGACTGTCTCATCTTCTCTTTCTTGATTTAAAATCTCCTGGTATACATGTGATAGTAAATGAGGCGGGTTTTCCCACAGTAACTTCAACATTCTTCCTTGATCTTTTTGTTCTATTCCATAAGTTTTCACATCCATCTGGAATCTCTCAGTTAACTGTCTGTAAGGGAACCAGTTTAACTTTATTTCTTCTGATTCCAATTTTTCTCTTGATTTCATCTTAAAAAGATTCAGATTTGTCATTTCTAATATGTCATCATAACACAGCCACTTATCTGAATCAGACCATCTTCCAAAGAAGGCTTCTTGAGGGGAAACCCATGTAGGTAGTTGCCTAATGTTCTTATTCTTGTAGTCAGTCCATATTTTAAGTAGTGATTTTCTTACAAAATGATGAACAAAGTCTTTGTCAACCGCAGCTTTCACATAGAACATATAGGCATGCCAACCCATCCTTAAATCAGCTCCCTCTAATGTCAGCATTCTCGTATTTTGAAGATTCGTCCAGTCTTTTATCCATGTAAATGCCGCTGCCTTGAAATATATCTGTAAATCCGGTAGACCCAACCCTCCTCTTCTTATTGAATCTGTCATGATATTCCATTTTATTCTTGGTTTTTTCCCTTGCCATATAAATTTAGTTAAATCTCTCTTCCATTGTATAAAAGGCTTAGTATTTGTAATAATAGGAAGATTTTGGAAAAGGTAATTCATCTTTGGAAGTATGTTCATTTTTATGACTGCCACTCTTCCCATCACAGATAGTCGCATTATAGTCTATTTCTCCAAATCCTCGATTATCTCTTTCCATTTTTTTTCATAATTATTCTGAAATACAGTAGAGTCTCGATTATCCGACATAAACGGGCGGGCTGATAGTCGGATAGCCGGAAATGTTGGATAATCCGGAAGGTCTAAGAAAAGCCTTGAAATCACTTGTTTTGGGGCCTGGAGGTACTCGCCCTGCTCGCTGCCGCCGCCGCCGCGCTTGGGGCCGTGTTTTGGGGCGAGGCTTCACTCGCCCTTCTCTCCCTGCCCGTCACGGCTGCCATGTTTGGGGGTGTGTCTGGAGGCGCGGAAATGCCTACGGCCACGCCCCCAAGCAGCCGCGACGTCAGATAATCCGGAATGTCGGATGACTGAAGGACAGATAATCGAGACTCTACTGTAGTTCATTATTTCTTTTTTGTAATCCAGACACCCAGATATTTTGCTTTTTGACCTTTATTAAAACCTGTTAAATGCTCAAGTTCCTTCTCTTCTTTCTCCCTCATGTTTTTTGTTATAAGCACTGTTTTTTCCTTGTTTATCTTGAATCCAGAAAATTCTCCATATTCTTGAACAATATCCATCAACCTTTGAATACTGCTAAGAGGATCATCCAGAAACAAAACCAAATCATCTGCAAATGTTTTAAGTTTGTACTGATATTTCTTTATCTGAAATCCTCTTATTGCTTTATCTTCCCTTATGGCATTATTAAGTATTTCCAATGTCATAATAAATAACAGCGGAGATAGGGGACAACCTTGTCTTGTTCCCCTATGCAATTCAATCTGTTTTGTTCTATCTCCATTAATAATCAATTGTGCCTGTTGTTGACTGTATATTGCTTCAGTCCAAGAGATAAATTTGTCTCCGGCTTGCGCCTGTTTAATGACCGTCTTCAAGAATGACCAATTAATCATATCAAAGGCCTTTTCTGCATCCACAAATATCATTGCCAATTTTCTTTCATTATGTTTCTCATAATACTCAATTATATTTAGCACTGTCCTAATATTGTCTTGCATCATTCTCTTTGGTAAGAAGCCATTCTGGTCCTCATGTATATTTTCTTGAAGAACCTTTCTAAGTCTTTCAGCCAGAATTGCAGCAAAAATTTTATAGTCTGTGTTTAGTAATGAGATAGGTCAGATTCTAAAGCCATAAAGGAGACACAGTTTCTCCACGCCTTCAAATCTAATTGAAATTTGATTGGTTATCTGATGTTCGGTGAAAACCTTTCTCTGTCCTGAATTGTGCCTGTGGCTCCATTGACACTGCTTTCTCTTCGAGGCTGAGAAAGTGACCTGCTGAGCCGGAATCTGGGAGGGTGCGGGCAAAATTTCCATGAGCCGTTTTAACAAAAAGGTGGTTTGGGGGGCTTGTTATTTGCGTGCTTTCATTTTGTTTCTGAGTTATGGTGACACTATCACGGGTTTTTCTTAGCAAGTTTTGTTCAAGGAGGGTTCCCATTGCCTTCTCCTGAGGCTGAGAGAGTGTGACTTGCCCGAGGTCACCTAGTGGGGTTCCATAGCTGAGCGGGAATTCGAACCCTGGTCTCCAAAGACAGTCCAACGCTCAAACCACTGAAACTACTGAAAAGGCCTCCAGGCGGAACTGAGAGCGACGGTATGCTAGGACGATTTCAAGTACTTGCACAGCTTTAAAAAGTTCCTTTTTGGGGGCTACAGCTTCCCTACTGGGGAATTCGGGAAACTGAGGCTTAAAAAATAACATTTCCAAGCTGTTCTGCTACAACTGGAGTGTGACCCGCTTAAAATGCAAGCAGTCACCCAATCTTCAAATCCACTGGTGCGTCTTAGGGTGTTTTCCCTTTTTTTTCTCCTTTGCAGAAGCCCCTGGGCCCTCTGGGAATGGAGGCCCCACTTCTCCCCTACTATCATCTGCATGTATGCAAAACTGGACCCAATAACTAGATTGAATTCTTTTCCACTTGACCAAATTAGTTTCCCCATATCTTCATGACCACCAAGGCCACGCAAAAAGAAACTGGGAGGAGAGGAGGGTACACATCCTTGGTGCTGGTGACTCTGCTCACCCAACACCCACTTAACTGCAGGGGCTGCCTTTGAGGCAGAGAATGGAGTGGCTGTTGTAGACCCTGGTGTCTGTGGAATGGTAAATCCACTCTGGGTTTTAGTCTGAACTTTAAAAGAGCTATTCAAGATGGCAAAAGAGCTTGTGGTATAGTGGTTTGAGCTCTGAACTATGACTCAGGGTTTGAATCCCAACTCAACCATGGAAACTCACGGGGACACCTTGGGCAAGTCACACTCTTTCAGCCTCAGAGGAAAGGAACCCCTGTCCTGAAAAAATCTTGCCAAGAAAACCCCATGGTAGGTTTCCCTTAGTGTCGCTATAAGTTGGAAATGGCTTGAAGGCAAACAACCACAACACAATTCAAGCTGATGAACCCTTTGGGTACCACCCCTGTTTATCTCTGTTTTCATATCCCAATAAATCCTTGCTCATGAAGGGCCCCCCTCAGCTCCATCACCAAAAGTCCTACTTCTTACTGAAAAGACATTGTCCTTCCCCCTGCCCTTGCTCTCCGGTATGCTCAGACTGCGCTTCAAAATACCTTGCCTGCTTCCCTCAGACCAATAAAAGGTGGCTCATACACTACTGCTGGGGTAGAGAATGTGTGGCCCTCCAGCTGTGGTTTCAGTTACTGTTTCAGTTCTTGGCCATGCTGGCAGGGGCCGAGAGGAGATGGAATCAAAGAGGAGGAGAGCCATAGCTTCTCCGTGCTCTGTAATCCTGTAGCTAAGGCCATTTCCACACTACACTGTTATAGTGCTATTATTCCACTTTCAACATCCTATGCAATTCTGGGGTTTGTGATTTTGGAAAGGGCCTTCAGAATTCTCAGCCAGAGAGCTCTTTGGCCTCAGTGAACTACAAACCCCAGAATTCCACAGGATGGTGAAAGTGGAATAATAGCACTATAACAGTCTAGCGAGGAAACGGCCTAAGTCTGTAACCCAGAACTAGCCTATGTAGCTGAGGCACGAACAAATTATTTCCTTATTTATCGGCACTGCAAGGGAACCAGAGCTTGCAGAATTAAAGCAGACCGTTTGATTAGCAAAGATGATGATGTCACCTGTTGTTAATCTGTTTGTCACATTTTAGATGGCTTAGCTATTTGAGGCTTACCTAGCCTCTTGGGGTGCCGTTGGCTGCCGTGCACCTCGATGGCACGATAACATGGTAGCGACAACACCAGCGGCACCCCTAAAAGGCCTTTCTTGGAAAGCGGGGGCGTCTGAACGTTTAGACATTTCCACATCTATTTCTGGTTTCCAGCGAGTCGTTTCCTGAAAGTGGGTTCTTACTGGTCAGCTGTCTTCACTGGATAATCTAAACGAAGGTACACCACTGAAACAAAGAAGACCCCTGTTCACAGTTACGGTGAATAAGTGTATCTAACCTAGAGATTTATGATGCAATCCATTCAGTTTTTAGGATGATAATATTATTTAAATAGAAATGTAGACTGTTCTTTTGAAAAGGACCGACCAGCTTTGAATCTCAGGGAGACAGAGGCCCTGCCAGAAGACAGTTCCTGGGTCTGGGCGACAGGTGAGCCTTCCACCAGTCCTGGATGAGGCTGCACTCCACTGACAAGGGGAAGTATGCAGGCCGCGGGTGGCCTTGGATTCATGCCTGTCACTAGAGGCCCAACCGGCCTCAGAGGCAAAGAGCGTCTACTGCCAGCTTCCTCTGCTACTGCGGCTATACCACTTTCCGGACAGGGACAGTCTGGTAGTTGCCTTCAGTTTTGGATTCTCCACTAGCCATGGTCAAACCTGCCGCCTTCAGTATAATTAGTAGCCAGAAGGAGGAAGGACAGGTTGCTTACTTGTAACTGGAGTCCTTCAAGTGGTCGCCTGTAACCTCACACAACCCTGCCCTACCTCCCGTCTTTGTTTCTTGCTTTGTCCTCTGTTTTATGGCTGCTGTGGCAGCCAAAAAACTGGAAACGAGACCTTCAGGTGGCCTTATATAGCCTCAGGAGGAAGGGACAGGGTTCCCGCCAAAAAGCTAGGCCTAGAGCTCCAGAAGGTACCATGCAGGCGCAGGCAACCCATTTGTGTGAGTCACAGAGACCACAAAGAAGAAAAAAGACTCCAAACAGAAAATCAATAAAGCATGAATATGATAATAAATAGTACTGTGACAAACATAAATGCCACAGAACAACAACAACAACAAAAGCTTATAGGCGATATAGTATAACTGATATCAAACCACATAATTCAATACAAAACAATATAAATAAATGTGAGATAAGGGCAGCTAACACAAAGCACACAGACCTCCAGGCATTACAATTTAGCTAAATATCACATGGTATAATACAATACAGAATGGTACCATACAAAATCAATGTCTGTGTCAAAGAAGGGCAGCTGCATGATAGAGAAATAATTCAAACTCAGATTAGAAGTTCACAATGGAGTCACATCAACATCAAGGTCCATTGCAAGTTACTGTATGAGTAGGATGACTGAATATAGTCCACAAGCCATGTACAACTGCAAGGTGATAATAAAGAGCTGAAAGCCACAACTTCTGGAAATGTGGAGCTGTTTCAGTGAATCTTCATCAGAAGTTAGATGCCAATAGAGTTTTCTATAATAATCCAACGGTCACAAATGAAATATACTAGACCTCAAAGATACTAAATAGTGTAGAAATTAATCATATTAATATTGTGGTTTTTGTTAACTGCCATCAAGTTGATGTTAACTTATGGCAACCTTCTGAATGACAGACGTCATCAACAGCCCCTTCTCAGGTCTTGCAACCTCAAGGCTGTGGCTTCCTTGATGGAGTCTTTCCTATCTGTAATGTGGTCTTCTTTTTTCCCTACTGCCTTCTATGTTATCAAGCATCATTGTCTTTTCCCGTGAGTCATGTCTTCTCATGATATGTATTGCATGAATCAAAAGCTAAATACAAAGTAGAAATGTACTAAATTTACCACCTCACAAATCAAGCAAACAGTATCAACAACACACGTATGCTCACATATAGAAGTTACCCATTTATATACAAATAAAACCAACTCAATCAGTAGAACTAACAGGTGGCTTGATAATAAAGCTGCCAAACCTTAAAGCAACTAATTAAAGAAACAAGTCAGTTAAGAAAATTTACACAGTACTAACTGCCAAAATCCACAATGAATGAAGTAGGAACAACCTTCTACCAAACACACATACATGCATATATCGATCGATCGATCGATCGATCGATCGATAGATAGATAGATAGAGGGGCAAAGTAGATGGATATGGACTATGATTCTGGAGCACACAACAACAGCAACATATTCTAGGTATGTTTTTCATTGCACTTACGTTATTAGCAAAGTATGATAAAGTACTGCTGGAGAGAACGTTTAATAGATGAAACCTCATGGGCAACTCTGGAGAAGCATCTTAGCACTATCTGTTACATCCTACAGTCAGTAGTGTATATATTATTACCACTGAAGAGCCAGCATGGTGTGGTCGTCTGAACGTTGGTCTAATTCGTATGGTTGTTCAGAAGAAAACTGTTTCAGTAGGAGGCTGAGTTCCCCTCCCCACCCCTTTTTGTTCTTTGAGTTGTCACCTCTGAAGGAGGAAAGCCCATTTTGCTTTCTTGTAATCACGGTGTGAACCGCTAGCATTTTGCGCTTCTTTTAAGGTTAGTCCCAGGACTTGCAAGAAATAGTTATTGCTTCTTCTAAACTGGAACTTTTAAGTCTGCTACAGAGGGAGTTGCTAGGGAAGGGGGGAGGTGTGATCTGCCCCTTAGCCTTATTATCCAGGCCTTGAAGGGCAAAACCACAGGCAGGGATTCAACAGCTATCACTTTCCCCTTTACTCCAAGGAAGAACCACACTGCTCTACTCTCTCCCCTTCTACTTAAAGGCACAGGGTTCTATCTGGAATAAAGCTGCAAACCTGACTTCCTGCCTAAACATTCTTTAAATCTTGACTAAAACTAGAGGACACAAATTAAAAGCTTTGTTTTATCATTGTCTCTCTTGGAAGTTTTATAAGGAAAAAAAAAGAGATGCCTACGGATCCTATGATCTGGCTTGGATCTCACTTTAGTGCCTCAGAAAATGGTCTTCTTCTTCTTGGATTAGTTCAGACCAGTGTATTTTGATAACAGGTCCTGAACCTGTACTGAGATTAGGAAATGCAAGGATTCGTGCTCTCCATAGCCTATCTCTGGAAATTCAAAAAGGACTGCAGTTTTCATCCCTTTTTGTCAAACTTGAATGAAATCTGTAGATGGTGTAAACCTTTACTGGCGGGGTATGTGTGTGTTACACCTGCCAAACTGCAAACAAATAAGTGCGTGGATTTTTTTTTGCACCTTTCAATTTTGACTACTGTAAAAGAAGGAAACTGCTAAGGAGATAGGTATAGCAATAGGTATAGATGATACAGATTCAGATACAGATATAGATAGATATAGGAAGGAAAGAGTTTAACAGGCATAGCTGCTGCTTCAGTGGCAAGCAAGCTTGCCAAGTTTCAGATGAAAAAAGTGTTCCATTAAAGCAACCTTTCCATTCAAGGAATACAAAACAAAACAAAAAAGGGAGGGGGAATAAAAGATGCATTTCACTTTTTAGGTTACCTAAAAATGACGAACAGTTTAGGGGTGGCCTCAATAAAGAAGACCACAAAGTTTCAGAAGGATAGGTGAAGTGGAGGGACAATCTGAAAATAGGGGAGTGATTCCTTTTTCTTTCCTCTCCTGATTTTGGGTATTTTTGGGGGAGGGGGGTGGTGTAATTTCTCTGTTGTCTCCTGGCAACAAAGTTGCAATATTTTAAAGGAATAGGTGCAGGGGCTGTGGTATTAGAATTCTTGAAACAATTTTAAGCCTTCAGGATTTAAGTTTAAGATCATGAAACAAGATCGTATTAGAAGAATGGCAATCTCAGAGTCTCTTCTTGCCTCTTCTTTAAGCATAGAAATTGGAGATATCCTCTAAAATGTGCATTAGGATTAGAAGGCGGAATTATTTGCCTTCCAATAATCTCATTTTCTCCCCTTTCCTGGGCATTGTCACAGAAAAAAAGACTAATAGATAGAAGTCCCCCATCTCACTCACAACTTGGTCTTTCCGAATCCTCCCAAGTGGCTTGCAGTCCAGGTTCCTTCTCTAGTTTTGTTAACCTTAGAGGTAAGCCGGCTTCACTACAGGAAGCATACAAACTCTTTCAGAACAGCTTGCTTCAGCTCAGATTTCAATCTTGTCCACTCCTGATACACATCTCTAGCAAAAATCTCCTATTATTTTTACAGGCTGTTTTGTCTTTCCAGGTATTTCTCTTGTAGACTTAAAGCAAGAAGTGTCACTATTTTGCTTCCAGCTGGGCTTCTATAATGTATTAAAAAAACAAACAGCTTTTGGGACATGCTGGTACGCAATTAATGTACCCTTTCTCAGAACAAAAATTCAAAACATTCTTGCAAAGAAGCTAGTAAAATGTGGGCTGGACAGAGCTACTGTCAGGTGGATCTGTAACTGGTTGACTGACCGTTCCCAAAGGGTACTCACCAATGGCTGCTTTTCATCCTGGAGAGAAGTGACTAGCGGGGTGCCATAGGGTTCTGTCCTAGGCCCAGTGCTGTTCAATATCTTCATCAACGACTTGGATGAAGGAATAGAGGGCATGCTCATCAAATTTGCAGATGACACCAAATTGGGAGGGGTTGCTAATACGCCAGAGGACAGGATCTAAATTCAAAATGACCTGGACAGATTGGAGAGCTGGGCCAAGGCTAACAAAATGAAATTCAACAGAGAGAAGTGTAAGGTCCTACACTTAGGTAGAAAAAATGGAATACAGAAATATAGGATGGGGGACACATGGCTGGATGGCAGTACGTGTGAAAGGGATCTAGGAGTCTTAATAGACCACAAGCTGAACATGAGTCAGCAGTGTGATGTGGCAGCCAAGAAAGCCAATGCAATTCTCGGCTGCATCAATAGGAGTATGGTGTCTAGATCGAGGGAGGTACTGGTACCACTCTACTCTGCTTTGGTTAGACCTCATCTTGAATACTGTGTCCAGTTCTGGGCACCCCAGTTCAAGAAAGACATGGTCAAGCTGGAGCAGGTTCAGAGGAGGGCGACCAAAATGGTGAGGGGCCTGGAAGCCATGCCCTATGAGGATAGACTTAGAGAGCTGGGTATGTTTAGTCTGCAGAAGAGAAGGTTAAGAGGGGACATGATAGCTATGTTTAAATATTTGAAGGGATACCATGTAGAGGAGGGAGAGGGCTTGTTTTCTGCTGCTCCAGAGACCAGGACAAGGAGCAATGGAGTCAAGCTGCAGGAAAGGAGATTCCACCTAAACCTCAGGAAGAACTTCCTGACGATCAGGGCTGTCCGGCAGTGGAATATGCTGCCTCGGAGTGTAGTGGAGTCTGCTTCCTTGGAGGTTTTTAAGCAGAGGCTGGATGGCCATCTGTCGGGAGTGCTTTGAGGGTGTTCCTGCATGGCAGGGGGTTGGACTGGATGGCCCGTGTGGTCTCTTCCAATTCTACATTTCTATGATTCTATGATTCTATGTAATTATGGGTGAAAAATGCCTGATGAGTATCTGCCTGCTGCACACATGCTTATCAAGTGTAGAAACATTTACAAATTACCAGGGCTCAGCATATGTTTTTATCTTTCTCAACAGTATAATTATCTATCGTTTTTTACATCCATTGTAAAATTGGTGAATTTCAAAGAAAATAACAATGGTGTACAATATTTTAAATCCCATGTAAAGTTTTAGCCAGTTTACTAGAGGTTCAAAACTGCCAATGGGTGGGCCAAAAAAGGAAGATGCACTCCATAGGAGTTGCTCCCTCAGCATTTAAGAAAAGTGGCCTGACTTTGGAAGCAGAGGAAGAAAATCCTCTCGTCTCCAGGCAAGTCAGATTTCAGGCACTATTTCCTTCAACCTGTTGTACCTCACTGTCCCTGCTGCCCGTTGCCCAGCTCTGCAGGAGATCCCTCTGGACAGCAACTGTCTAGAATCTCTTCCCAGCCTGCAGGAATTCAGTGAGGGAGGGAAATCCTCAGATCCCTTTCCTTCATGCACAACTAGGACCCCCTTTCTTACTCAGCCCAAAGCCACTACCCCAGACCTGAGGTGCTTTTTTTGTCAGCTGGCTGATGGTCATCTACCAGCAGCCCCCACCTGTCATAGAGATCTGATGCTGGCAAACAGCTGGGGAACTTACCCCAATTATTTTCCACCAAGGATGGAACCCACTCTTGGTAGTCCTGACTGAAAACAATGGGACTTACTTCTCAGTAGACAGGTTTCAGATTGCATGGTAATAAGATATTGATGCCCTAGGCTGAGCTGTTTTCCAGAACCTATACATCTTATCCAAAAACTAGAGATTAGAGAGCTCTTTAACAATTTAAAGACATGGAGCCAACTATGTCTGTCTGTGCATCAACTATGGTGCAAACAGTCATTAATTAGATGGAGGTGGGGATGATTTCCTAAAGTGCCTAAAATGTAGTGCAGGGGGTTAGGGGTTCGTTGTGTTAATCTTTTGCAGCAAAACTAACAAAGTCTTGTGGACCCTTAAAGATTAAGTTATATTTAGGCACAAGCCTTTGCAGATTGTAGTCCACTTTATTGGGTACATGAGATCTATGAAACCTTTTGCCAAATAAAAATTAATTTGTTGTTAAAATATGTTCAGAATGGCATTTTTTTTTTTAGCTACCCATAGATTTATAATCAAAAGTGGATGAAGAGGGAAGGGAAGAAGTACACCCAGCCACCAGTTCTTGCAGGCAACATAGCAGAAAGAATGTGTTTCATCTATTTGGTCTGGAAGGGAGAGAAGAACAGGCAGACACAGCTCCCTTGTGCTTAGGCCCCAGCAGTTGATGAAAGGCTCTTCTTCCATCCCAACTGCCAGTGCTGTGGACTTGGAGAGACTGGACTTAATCCCTCTGATTGCCATTCCCCTTTTCTTGTGTGCCACATCTTATTTAGATTGTAAGCCTGAGGGCAGGAAACTGTCTAATTAACAATTTCTAAGCCACTCTGGGAGACTTTTTGCCTGAAGAGTGGAATATAAATATTGTAAATAAATAAATAAATCTACTTTAAGTAGATTTATTTTCCGTAGATTCATTTTCTCTAGCTCTTTTTAGGGTGCTGTCTATGTGCAGCATTCTCTGAACCAAACAGCAACAAAATCACTTTAAATACTGCAGCACGACAAGCAAGCCTGAATAATCGTCGCCCATCCTCATCATCTTTGAAAACCACAGAAGCTTATTGCACACAAGTCTACACATCGAGTTACTTGTTCAGCCAAACACACAGGCAGCCCTCTTGGGGGCTTCATAAACTTCCTGATTTTCTCACCTGCCTAGAACTACAAAAACAGGAAGGTGGTATACTGTCTGGTAGGCTGACCATGTGCAGCTGGTAGGCTCCATTTTGTTTGGTGGGGCAACACCTCGCACAATCCTGGCTAAGGATTATGTGCAAAAGGTGTGAAACCTCTGGGAGTTTCAACTTCTTACCCATTTGGCAACCACAATTTTCCTTGGTAATATGGGTGGTTTCCAGAAATTTAATCTTGTTTCTTGAGCCCAGGGTGGATCATATGCAGCCTTAATTCGACCTAGTGCACTGACTGGAAGTAGCTTTCCAGATTGCGTGGTCTTTCTCCACTTCTGCTCACTGATTCTTTAACAGGAGGTGCCGGGGAAGAACCTGGGTCTTCCGTTTTGCCACTGAGGTATGTTTGCGTCCCCCAGGCCAGGGGTGGGAATCGTGGGACTCTCCAGACATTGTTGGACTACAACCTTCAGCGTTCCTTACCATTCACTATATTGATTAGGGCTGCTGGGACTAACAAGTCAAGATCATCTCCTCTGTTACCTAAATCCTATTCGTAGTCCCAGCTAAAGTCAACCCCACTGAATCAGACCATTTCCACGTTACACTGTCACAGTGCTATTATTCCACTTTCAACATCCTATGGAATTCTGGAGTTTGTAGTTTACCGAAGAGCCAAGGAGCTCTCTGGCTGAGAATTCTATATGCCCCTCCCTAAACTGCAAACCTCAGAATTCCACAGGAAGTTGAAAGTAGAATAATAGCACTGTAACAGTGTAGTGTAGAAATAGCCCTAATGGGACTTACCTGATTGCTGACTCACCATTTAACAGTTGATTCAATGGTCTTGTTCTAGCTGGGATTAATCAACAATCTTCAGGGACATATATTCATCTGCAATTTATTTTACTATTACATTTGATCCTCCACCCAGGAGCTCAAGGTAGTATATTTCCTTTTCTCATGTTCTTCTCATAACCTTCAGAGGGAATTAGGTTCAGAGATAGTGAAACCCCCAGCTCAACCACACAGGGTAACTGAGCAATAACTGAAAGAGTTTGAGTATTATTCATTTATTTATTATTTTTGCAAGCAAATGGTCCACTCTACATTTGCATCCATGTACGGGGGAATGTAACCGAATCCTTCCAACCATTCTTCCATGCCATTGTCCTGCCATTTTCAGATGTTTTGTTCATTCAAAGCCTGGTGCTTGTGACAAGTCTTACTGCTTTTGATTTGGTCAATCCCAGATTCTTTTTGAAATCTATACATACAGTTAATTTCATTTTTTTAAAACAAAAGACACACCAGTTATGGGCAATGTGGAAATTAGCTGAAATGCCAAAATGAGCCAAAACACATGAGTTAAAATGCTAAAATATATCTGATTTACAAGGTGGCAAATGGTACCTGGAGTGCCGTTTTCTAAATATTTTGGTTTCCATTTAGTGATTTTATGAATGTCAGAGATAAATATAGAATTATCCACTGTATTGATAAGAGCTTTCATCAGTTTTTTGTACTTTCTTAGGATCTGGCTCCTAACGAATACTCTGTTCAAACATCCACTTCCTAGTCAGCAATTACAGCATTATCATTCCTCTTTAAGTGCCATTACCTCATCCTATGGAATCCAGGAGTTTGTAATTTTGTGGTCGCTAGAGCTCTCTGGGAGAAAATTCTAAATAACCTTCCTTAAACCTGAACATCCCATGATTCTACAGGTTATTGCCATGGCAATATGGTAAAGCTAGTGTTTTTATGCCTATATTACAGCTGAAGAGCATAGTGTTCAACCTCCTATTGGACCGTGGATGAGGTTTAATTGGAACTGAAAGTTTTCCCGCACGCAGTCTCAGCCACTATATGACACCGGCTCTGCTCTGTTTGATACAATATTTCTTTGGTATTATACATCAGTCAGGCATTTCCCACCTAATTTGGGCCACTTACAAAATCCCCAGGGGTTAAGGGAAGTTTCTGATTTTCAGAAGGCTAACCTACATGCTTTTCTGTGCACACAGTGTTGCTCTAAAGGTTTTGGGTTTGTCTGTCTGTTTGGGTACTTGCCGCTTCACTGTTAGCTTTGTTTGCTCATCTACTTGTTATTTGTCATTTTTACTGGTTGCTGTTTAATTTTGCTAGCCATCTTGAGCAGTACATGGAAGGCAGAGGCTGAATAATAAAAATTCATTTAGAATAAGTAAGTAAGTAAGTAAATAAATAAATAAATAAATAAAAATGAATTTTTTAAAATAACACTTCTTTAAGGCATATAACCATGATTAGCCGATGGCCCATCATGCCATGGGCTCCCCTGGGCCAAACTGCCATCCTGCCTCAATTAGGTCGAATATTGTTGAACAGCTGCTTCCCAGCACACTGCCTCTCTTCCTTCGCTGAAGGGAATCTTTTAAACAGTTCGGAGGAAAAAGGTACACTAATAAGTGAACATTGGAAGACACTTTCAGGTAAAACCTTAATAACTTGACTTTTCCTTTGAAGATAACAGGCAGCTTACAGAACATTAAAAACAATACAGATTAAAATTGTACAGAAACTTTAATGAAATGGATAAAGATAAAAGCTACTTAACAGAAAATAACACAATTTATACATTTAAAACCATTAAAAATGCTTTAAAAGACTATATACAGACCACAAAATGGCACAGCACACCATCCAAAGCTCATCACGGTCAGTTTCTAGAAGTCTGATGGCACAGAAACAATTTGACTTGCCAGGGGAAGGACAGCAAGGATGTGGCCATTTTAGCTTCCCTTGGGAAGGAGTTCTCAAGTCTGGGAGAAGCAATCAAGAAAGCCTTTTCTGTTGTTCCCACCAAAGGAGTCTGAGAAGGTGGTAGGACAAAGAGAAGGGCTTCTTCTGAAGACCTTAGAGCTCTAATGGACTCCCAAAGGGAGATACAGTCCTTCAAACAGCCTTCAGAGAGTTTCTCAAATATGTTGGTTCACCACAGGAGCTGATTCAGTGAGTCTCCTCTAACTAGAACAACCAATTGGACTCAGGTCCAGATATTCATCTGTTGTTTATTTTATTTTTAAATTTGGTCCCATTTGTTCTCCAAGGAACTCAGGATACTATTCTCCCTTCTCTCGAAACATCCTCATAACAAACTTTCAAAATACATTAGGCTCAGAGACAGTGACTACACATGTACACATGTCTGCACAATATAGGGCTTTGGTATTTATTTGTGTTTGGTATTTATTTATTTTATAAGAAAGAACTTCTAACATTTATATGGCAGCAGACACAAGACAGTCCTGTATAGCTAGAAATAGCTATATCAATTGAATATGGCCAGTGCAAATGGGAGAGAATTCTGTTTCATTGCATTTTGGAAGAATTCACAAACTTCCTACACAGGATGAAAATAAATTAAGCTTTAAAAAAGTGTTAACGTGGGATAAAACAATCTCTCTTTATTGGTGAGAGATTTAGATTGTCTATAAATCTATGTAATCCCTGTTTTTGTTGTGTGCCTTCAAGTCATTTCTGACTTAGGTTGATCTTGATGAGACCTTATCACAGGATTTTCTTGGAAAGACTTGTTCAGAGCACCTTTGCCCTTTCCTTGCTGTGAGGCTGAGAGACTGTGACTTGCCCAGTGGGTTTTCATGGCTGAGTAGGGATTCAAACCCTGATCTCCATAGTCCAACACTCAAACCACTGAACCGTGCTGGCTTTCTATGTAGTCCTTTTAAAGAGGTACAAATTAGATCTTTTTTTTAAAGCTTTTTGGAAATAATTTCAACATCATGTGAATCAGATTAAAACTTTTAAGGAATGTGGAAAGTGTACATTTTTCTTATAAGAAGAAATCCTAGTTTTGCTGCTAGCCATCTGACTGCAAACACATACAATATATTTTAAAAAATCCTGACATTCATTGTGATACAGGGTTTGTACAAACAGGGACCCCTTGGCTTGCCACTCTTGCATGATAATGCTATTTCCCAAATACAAGGTGTCATGAGTCACCATTTTCAGTAAGCACTCAGGCGAATGTGGTGGACCCTTATGGATCTGGATTTCCTTTCTACATGGGCTATGCTTTATACAGTTGCTCTTCTAAGAATGTAACACCACCCACTCCTACCAACACTGGGCTAATTTCTGTTTTCTAAGTGACTTCATCAACTTCCTTCTGGGGATGGTTCTCACCCATACATGTAAGAGACTAGCAAGAGATTAAGGCAACAGGCAAAGTGGTTAAAACAAGCAAGCAAACAAACAAACAAACACACATAGAATGGTGACACTTCAGAGCCATTCCTAATAGAACAAATATATTTTGACAATTGGGCTGGAAGTTCCAGATGTTGCTACCACAATCCCACCAACAGCTATGGTTAAAAACAATTGTCCCCAACATTTTATATATAATAAAAGAATTACAATATTAACACCTATAATTTGTCCCACAACAATCCAACTTACAGAAAAGTTGGATTGTTATTATTTGCCATCAAGTTGACTTTGATTTATGTTGACCCTATGAATGAGAGAATTCCAAGATCCCCACTCATCAACTGCCCTGCTTAGGTCTTGCGAACTCAGCCTTGACTTCCCTTGATTGAATCAATCCACCTGTAGTACAATCCCCATTGTTTCCTACTGCCTTCTACTTTGCCAAGCATTGCTGTCTTTTCCGATGAGAGCTTGGATAATAATATATATAAAAAAATGGCCAGCTGAATATTTGTGATAGCTTTCCCTGTCAAAACCACACAGGATTTTCTGTTAAATTCTTTCAGTCTCTCTCTATGTATCTCAGGATTAATCTTGAAACTCCTTTAACAGTCTATAGTTTTCTTCAGCCTGGGCATAAGGTGGAATGTACGACTCAAATCAGCAAGTTGTGATGTGTCCAAAAATGGCAGCCTTGCATCAAATATGTCTTCCTTTATCATATGTAGCTCAGTTTGCTGTGGGTTTAATGCCACTGCATTTCCCCTCCATTGAAATCATTTAAATGTTTAGTTGGTTCTGATGGTTCTATCCTGGCCAGGGGCTTTGCAGCATTGAACTCCAAAAATTAATCTTCTGTACCCTGGTAGTTTTGTTCACATCTTTTTAACCCAAACTGAAATTTCTTTCTTTCCTTCTTTTCTTCTTTCTTTTTAAAGGCTGCAATCCTATGTATCTTACCTGAGAATAAATCCCATTGAACACAATGGGGCTTAACTGAGTGAGCACAGAGAGATGGGTTTTCCCTTGACCTTTATTGAAACTAGGATAAACAGCAGATATTTAAGAAAGCATTTTGTTGACCATGAGCTTTTGTGCACTACACTGTTATAGTGCTATTATTCCACTTTCAACATACTGTGGAATTCTGGGGTTTGTAGTTTACTGAGGCCAAAGAGCTCTCTGGCTGAGAATTCTAAATGCCCCTCCCTAAACTGCAAATCCCAGGATTCCATAAGATGTTGAAAGTAGAATAATAGCACTATAACAGTGTAGCACAGAAAAGCCCTATCTTTCTGAAGTCTATCAATTTGAAGTCTGAATATAAGAAAAAGATTTCAGAACTCACAGTGTAAACTCCAAGAAATGGGATTTGGTTCATGTGGTAAAATCAGTTGTTAGAACCAGGGAAAATGAGATGAAGAAATTTGGGGCCATTACTATGGTACTAAATGTTATTCCTTATCACTCGTTAACCTCTTGTATTACTGCAAACTTTTTAAAAAAATATTTTGTGGTTTATTTCCAAATTCAAATTTTTGCAGCTGTATCAGAAATACCACTACAGCTGCCAACTGTAATCAGCACATCTCATATACAGGAGAATTCAAGCAGGAAAAGTTTTTCCAAACTCTATTATCACCATTCCAGGAAAGGTTTTGTGGTTTATTTTTCCCACAATTGTCTGCGTTTAACTAGGGCTGGTCCTATCATTGGGCGAGGTGAATCAGCTGTCTCAAGAAGAAATGCTTGTGGGCAGACTGAGGAGAAGCTGTAAGACACTGGCTGACAGAGTTTTCTCTCTGTGTTTGTGTTACATGCGGAGACTGCAGTGCTATTATCACTCCCAATTAATGTCAACCCATTGAATAATGGGATTTAACTACATGTTGCTCACCATGGCACTACCTTTTCATGGTGGTGAGACTGCATGTGAGGATCATGTTGCAAACATAAGTTCAATAATGAAGCACACCAAAGAATTTCAGAAGAAAATCAGCCTATGCTTTATTGATTACAGCAAAGTCATTGATTGTGTAGATCGTGGAAGCAATTTCCTAAAGAAATGGGTTCCACAACTTTTGTTCATCCTTATGTATAATCTGAACTCAGGACATGAGGCTACTGTCAAAACAGAATATGAAGAAACAGAATGATTTCCAATTGACAAGGGAGACAGGCAAGGCTGAATTTTATCATCCTATCTGTTTAACTTGTGTGCTGAACATATACATGAAGCAGGATTAGACTCAGAGGAAAGAGGTCTCAAAATTGGAAGAAGGGATATTGACAATATTATATATGCAGATAACACCATACTACTAGCAAAAAATAGTAAAGATTGGAACAATTACTGAAGAAAGTCAAGGAAGAAAGTGCAAGGGCAGGTTTACAGCTAAACATGACGAAAACAAAACTAATGACTACACATGATTTACATAACTTTAAAGCAGACAGTGAAGATATTGAAATAGTTGAAGAAACAGCTGAAGATTGTTTATACTTTCATTGAGTCATTAATCAGAATGGAGACCACAGTCAAAAGATCAGAAGACTACGACTTGGAAGGGCAGCAATGAAGGAACTAGATAATATCCTAAAGTGTTAAGATATATCACTTAATACTAAAGTTAGGATGGTCTATGCCATCATACTTCCAATTTCTAGATATGGTTGTGAAAGTTGGACAGTGAAGAAAGCTGAAAGGAAGAAAATCTACTCATTTGAAATGTCCTGGAGAATAGTTCTACAGATACCGTAGACTGCTAAAAAGATTAAAAATGGGTCAGATCAAGCATGAACTCTCCCTAGGAACCAGTATACCTAAACTGAGACTGTCTTACTTTACCTATAACACAGAAAGCATGATTCACTGGAAAAGAGAATAACCCTTTGTAAGGTAGAAGGCAATAGAAAGAGAGGAGGGCTGCATTACAGATAGGTAGACTCAATCAAGGAAGACATGTTCATGAATCTGCAAGACCTGAGCAGGGTGGTTGATGATAGGTGACCTGAAGGCCTTTCATTCATAGGGTTGCCATATGCTGAAGTTGACTTGACAGAAGTTAACATCACCACCTGTATGTTGACTTATTATTGAACAATTGATTCAATGGATCTGCTTAAACTGGGAGTAACCACAACAAGATACTAGCCAATGTTTGAAGTATGTTAGTTAGTAGTAAGACGCAAGTCCCAAAGTTCCCCAGCCAACATGACTACTGACCATGTTGACTTGAAGCTATAGTCCAAAACAAGTTCTAGGGACAGGAGTTGCCCTGAGGCTTCCTCAGTTTGCTTATTGCCCTCTGTTGTGTTGGAAGATGCTATTTGTAAGCTGCCCTGAGAACTCTTGATATAGGATAGGGTATAAATATTTAACTAAGGAAGGAAGGAAGGAAGGAAGGAAGGAAGGAAGGGAATATTCTTCACCAGTTGTTGCAGCTGATTTAGATCCATGGAATAGGGCCTTCTTATCCTTCAACTCAAGCAGTAAATTCCCACTTTTAAGGAAGAGGATGGTAACTAAATGGGGGATGTAGAGTTCAATTTTCACATATCCCCAAGCCCTCCTCAGGCTATACAGTCAAGTAGGAACAGGGGGGCGGTTTGCCCCAAGCGGCAATATTTTTGGGGTGTCCCAGCCTGTAGCCATGCCCTCACATGCCCTGGCCACACCCCACGTGCCCTGCCCATGTCCCCATGCACTGCAGCCACGCCTCTACACACAATGGCCATGCCCTTCGTGCCATAGCCTTGCCCTCCTCCCGCCCCCCCCCCCCACTCCAAGCTCCGCCACTGAGGCTGTATCAGAACATCCAGGTATGCCAGAAGAGATGTCACATCCCTTTTGGTCACCATTTTCAGCAGGTTGAAAAAGGCTTCGGGGCTGAGGAAGGCAAACCACCATGTTTGCACACAGATTTGTATACAGTAGTTTGACAAGGTTTTCAGACAGAAAATCACCAAAAATTGCATGGAAAAAAACTCAAACTGGGGGACAAAATTCTGCTCAGAGTGCTTTCGGGGGACAGATAGGCAATATCAGGGGCCACAAAAGTGGGGCGGGAATTGCATGCACCTGGTGAACTGCATTTTCCCACTCCTGTTCTAAGGAAATGGTGTCAGAACTTTAGACACCTCAGAGACTATAATGGCTATATGAAAAGAATAAAGCAGAGGTAGGATCATAAATGTTTGGTGAAAAAATTAAAAGTACACAGAAATAATCACAATTAAAGAAACAGTTTTTATGGCCATTATTTAGGGAGAACTGAACCTGAATGGATTCCCATCTTCTTCAAGTCAGCTTGGAAAGGTGTAACATATTGTTCCAATTTCTTGGCAAGTTCAAATAAGCATGTAGGAGATGTTGGGCCGGGCAACTGGCTTTTTAAAAATAGTTAGGTGAATCAACTATTGTTCCAAAGGCAACAAAGAAACCATATTAAGCTTTTGCAATATCATGAATGTTGACTATTCCACAGTTACACATCCAGGGTAGCAGCAATGTACATGCATGACGGGGCAGCTACAGCCAGTCTCATCTTTCTCACAAATGTGCATGCATGTTTACAAATGTGTGTTAACATTCATTAGTTATTTTTAAAGTATATGAGTTTTTTTAAAAAATGAAAATAAAATTATATAGCTGGCATCCTCTTGCTGACACACTCAGGACTAAGTCCAACTTATGTCATATGACCACAACAATGTCCTCCTCCTCCTCCTCCTCCTAGTCATTGCAGAGGTCAAAATTCTCTATCACCCTTGAACAACCAACAGTCAAACCTCCCTTAAAATCCATTTTTTCATGCTACCCCCTGACACAATCATGTAATAGCCAGTGGAGAATGGGGGACAACTGTGAAGCATTTGTGTATATACCTATATATGCATATAGCCTATATACATGGCAGGGGATGGATTACATGGATTTTGTGCTCCCTTCCAGCTCTATGATTCCATGATGAAAGCATCCTCTGGGACCTCCCAGGGGACCTTGAGAGGTCCCAAAGGAGGCCCTCATTGTTGTACATCTGGCTCAGCCATTCCCAACTCTCCACTGCCCACTACATCCTTTGGGAAAGGGCAGCATGAAAAAGGGTGGGTTTCCAGGGAGAAGAGACAGGAGACGTGATGTAGTTCTATCTCATGACTTTATGCTGCTCGTGCTTCTGCTGTTGATGGTTATCCTCCTTTTTCCCAAGTCAGAACCCAAGGTGTCTTTACAACAGCTAAAGCAAATATACCTAAACATTACAATGCACAAAAGTTTAAAATGTGATTAAACTATCAAAAAATTGAAACCTGTTAAAATTAAAAAGCATTAAAAAGCAAACAGCAAATAGAATACCCAGTGCATTAAGCGGGACCCTTTCCTCTTGAGCTATTAGTCTTCTGCTGAAACAAAAAAGTGTTTACAGTTTTCCCTCCACATTTGCGGGTTTCACTTTCACTAATTTGATTATTTGCAGGGCACCCACTTGCCCCTCATTCTCCCGCTCCCACTCCATTCCCACCCCACTTGCTCCTCTCATTCTCCCTGCCACCAGTGCAGGCACACCCAGGGCGGGTGGCAGGAAGGTCCAGAGAAGGCGATCACCAGTTCCCCACACTTCTCCCGCCCCCTCCCCCCGCTGCCACCGCAGGTGTGGGCACACCCAGGCAGGGAGATCCATGGAGAGCGATTGCCAATTCCCTGTGCTCTTCCCACTGCCCCCACCGCTGCCACGGGTGCGGGCGTGCCCGCGCGGGCGGCAGGAAGGTCTGGGGGGGATGGCCAATTCCCCATGCTCCTCCCACAGCTGTGGGTGCGCCTACGCAGGTGGCAGGAAGGTCCGGGGAAGGCGATTTCCAGTTCCCCGCGTTCCTCTCCCCTCCCACACTGCCACTGCCGTGGGTGCAGGTGCACCCCGCGCTGGCAACAGGAAAGTCCAGGGAAGGCAATCACCAGCTCCCCATGCTGTTCTTGACGCCACCACCAGTGTGGGCGTAACTCACACAGTGGCAGGAAGGTTCAGGGAAGGCGATTGCCTGTTCCCCGCTGGTGGGTGCACCAGCCAGGCAGAAGCCTGTAAGGAGGGCGCCCTATTCGCAATTATTTGACATTCATGAGGGATCTGTGTCCCTATCTCTTGCGAATGTGGAGGGCTTACTGTACTTGCCTGCAGAATGATAGCAAGAAGGATGTCAATATAAGCTCTGTGGGGAGAGACTTCCAATGTCTGGGAGCAGTCACTGAGAAGGCTCTGTCCTGGGTTCCCACCAGATGTGAGGGTGGTGGGCCTGAAAGAAGGGCCTCCTCAGAAGGTTTCATACCACAGGCAGGTTTTTATGGGAGAATATAGGCTTTCGGATAACACGGATCTGAGCCATATAGAGGTTTATAGATCATAAACAGCAGTATGCTATGTATCTTGGATGCAAGATCTCAAATCTGTACTTTTAAAAGGTAAAGTATAAAAACATTTGAAGGGCAGAAAGTTCAAAAGGCAGCCAGTTTGGCACAGATCATCTTGCCATATGGAGTTTATATACATTACCCTCCTTTATTCCTGACAGAAATGCAGGTTATTTACTGGGAGGTAAACACCATTCAGCGTTTTGTCAGATCAATTTTAAGTTACTTTTGAGGCATGTTTTAAATCCAGCTATTACAAAACCCCACCTTTTGTGTCTCCAAGGAAATTCTCCCTTTCAACTTACTCATGGATAGACCTCTCAGGACAAATGTTCTTTCCAGCTGGGACTGACTTGAAAAATTGTTTTTTTATATATAAGGACGAAAGACACCAATTATGGTATCTTAGGAATACTCAAATATGATCCAGTTCTTGGATCAGAAAGAAACAGAAAGAAATAAAAGAGGAAGAAGGCATCTGATGAAGAAAATGGTTTATGATTTATGGTTTATGAAGTTGGTTTTTGATTATAAGTTACTAGAGGAAAAAGTTATGAAGCCATTGAAGATATTTGATGATGATGAAGATAGTTTTTTTCTTTTCTCTCTTTAAGTGTTAATTTTAAATTTGATATTTGTACTATTGCAAGAAAAGTAATTGGAAAATAGCTTTACTTCATTTATTGCTTTTAAAAGTTATTTACTACTAGTTCATATACCCGACGTTGCCAGGGATATTATTTTCTCATAGGTAATGCTTGTTAGAAAGATTTGAGATCCTGTGTCTCTAATTCCTCAAATTGTCTTGTCTAGTACTTGTAACTTTTCCCCATATTCCCCAATCTAATCTGTATTCAGAGTTGTTAACATACAGAGTTTAGGTTCTCCTGAGGGAATACACTGCCCTCCTTGTTGCTGCTAGGCCTCATCTCCATAGCAACCGGCCTATTCAAGATGACTGAGGCCCAAGAGCACTCTGGCTGAGAATTCTAAAGTCCCCTCCCTAAACTGCAAACCCCAGGATTCCATAGGATCTTCTTAGGCAGCCAATCATATGAGGTCTTCTCCTGACACAGGCAAACAAATTTTGACTTTAATATATTAGATATAGAGAATTATCATTTTAAGAATTATTAATTTTAATATAGAACTAGCGTATATGCCTGGCGTTTCCCAGGATTTTATTTTCTCATATGTAACACTTGTTAGAAATACCTTAGGAATAATCATACCTTACCTTAGGAATTAGATGCGGTTGAAATACACAGATTTGAGATCCTGTGTCTCTAATTCCCCAATCTGTCTTGTCTAGTACGTGTAACTTTCCCCATATTCCCCAATCCAATCTGTATTCAGAGTTATTAACATACAGAGTTTAGGTTCTCCTGAGGAAATACACTGCCCTCCTTTTTGCTGCTAGACCTCATCTCCATAGTAACTGACCTGAGCTCTCTAGCTGAGAATTCTAAAGGTCCCTTCCTGAACTGCCAACCCAAGGATTCCATACAGTCTTCACAGTCAGCCAATCATATGAGGTCTTTGCCTCACACAGCCAATCATACGAGGTCTTCGCCGGCCTGATGCAGACAAATACACAAACTCACTCACAAACTTCGACTTTCATATAGTAGATAGAATAAGAATAAGATATTAGCGATTAAATTGTTATGCAATTATAAAGTTCTTAAAAATGATATTTGGTAAGCAAGTTTGTATTGTTATTAACAATTAACAACTTATTTAGAATTATTAGTTAATTTTGTAAGTTTAGATTTATTACAAAAATAAATAATAGCCAAGAAATTTTAACCTTAAGTTTTTTAAAGGATCTATTGGCTAGTTGTTCCTGCTGGATTACTATTTGCCATTTGCAGCAGGAGTGGGAACCAATTTTCAGTTATGCATAGTTATGTTGTTTTGTAGTGTAGTTTGATATTTGTAGTTTTGTTATTTTTTTCTTGATATTGTATTATTGTGTAGTTTATTTTTATAGCTTATTTCTTGGTATTACTTTGTTGTCTGTAGTGTTACTGTGCTTTTTTATATTGCTTTTCTTTGTCTTTTTCTTGTTTTTTTTAAATTATCCAAAATAAAAAAAATAAAAAAATAAAAATAAAAAGGAAATTCTCCCATTCAAAATGGTCATTGCCCATGGTGTCCACAGGATTCTGAGAGTTGTTTCTTTTAAAAAAAAAAATTTCCCCCAAACTTTACCACTGTTATAATCTTGGTTGAAAAGATAGGAAACTGTCTTCCATGAATTCAGACCAATCGTTTGCCTCTCAAGTAGAATAGCAGGAACAGTGCCAAATTCTCAGGCGTTACTACTGAGCTACGGCCCATCTCACAAAAGTCTGTGCAAAGCTTATGTGCAACATTGTGCAAGGAATATAATTTTGGGAAGTCGCCATAATGCACATTGTAGTCCTTAGCATTGCAACTGCAACCATTCCCAAATCAGCTTGTTCCTATCCTTCCCAATGACGTTAATAGAAGCAATTTTTTTCCAGCTGGACTGCAGCAAAGGTCAGGAATAATTCTGCAGGCCGGATAGAGAGGTCCTTCAGGCCACATCTGGGCCATGGGCCAAAGGGGTTCCCCCCATATTCTATGGCATTATGTAACCACCATAGCATGTTTCAGCCAAAACATGTTTAACATGTGCAGTCTGCTCCTATGCAGGTGTACTCTGAGTTCATTAAAATGAACACATCTAAGTTTGCAAGAATACGTAGTGAGGAGTACTTATAAAAAAAATAGCCCCCCTCCGTGACACAAAATCTGATAAATTCTGGCCCCCATGTCTTTGTCAATGCTCTTTTGAAATGTATAAACCACTGTAGGAGTAGCAACCTATCTCACTATTTTAGCATTCAAGAAGGAAATACATGGGTACGTTCTGAACATGTTGGTAGATGTGTCTTGACAGTTAATGTTGATCCACACTTTCCCCCCTCTGACTACCAGCTGCAATAACTGTTAACAGTTGATAGAATCTCAACTGCATCTCATTTGCTCCAACAGCAAATTGCCCTTGTCTTCTCTTGAACAAAAATGCTGCTGAACGCCTGGTTGCTCCTCATGAACAGGAAGGACATTAGAAAGGTTCGGCTACAAGCACGGCTGAGCACTTCCTTTTTATTTATTTTTTTTTAAAATGTGTGTTTATTGATTTCTTCTCCTTTTTTTTTTAACAAAATGAAGATACCAGAAACACAGACAGAAGTATGTGAATTCTCCAAGTGCAATTAAAAAGGAGTAAAAAGGATTATTACATTAGATTTAAGAACAAGAAGAAACTGTGAAATCAATTATTTTAATCAAGTGACCATGAATGGACGTGAAGAGGTGACATCGGCTTGGAAGTAGTAAAAGACCAAATTCGAAAATGTAAGAAGTGAGGCTCTATCAAGTGGCCTGCAAGACATTCATTCATTATTATTTTATACCTTTCAACTGTCCCAATCTTTGGTCCTCCCATTTTTCAGGTGCTGAAAAGTCCCAGAGTCTCCTTCTTCCTTCCACTTTCTCCCTTTGCCCCCAACTGCAGGTGGAAGGCCACCTTTACAAAAAAGGAATTAAAAAAAACACAAATGCATATTCATTTGAACATTTGTCCAGTAATTGACATACCCTCTAACTGTCCTGATTTGGCAAGGAAAATCCAGTAGTCCTCTGTCATCCCTCTTTTTCAGATGCTTTTTAAATGTCCCAGTTTCTCTTTCTTGTTCTTGGCTTATTCCAGTTGATGCAAACTGAGTTCCAGGTGTAAAAGTAATTCAGTGGCTGGGGGGTGGGGGGGAGAGGAGGGGTCAGAATTTTACCCTTCTGCATAGGCTCAGGCAGAAGCAAACTACTGCAGCCTTTCCTAGCCTGTATATTCTTCCTCATTTATAACTGTTATGATTTTGACCACACTCTAATGTTGCTTGGCCACACAGATGTCCCAGTTTTCATCTGTGAAATGCTGGAAGGTATGTCATTTTGAGTATATTGCTATTCTACCTTTCTTCCACTATGGACCTCAACATGGCCAACATGAGATAGGCCAGGACCTAAGCGATTTGGCTGTGTGAGACAAAATAGAAAATGGATGCCTCCCATCCATCCACAAGCAATTTTTGACCCAATGCTATATCAAACTCCACTATTATTGCATTCCTTTTAAAAATTATTTTTGAAATCTCCTGACCCAAATTCTCAGGCAGGCAAGTGAACTAGTGGGGCTGAAGTTGCCCCTCTCCACCATTGCAAGTGGCTGTTATGCAAATAAGCTGCATTTTACGGAGGTGATATAAAAGCAGCTGTATTTGCCACATTGTAAATCACCTTCTATGTGCATGCACTAATAGAGCTCATCAACAGCATTCTTAACCACTGTGCTTGACAATTTATATTCCCTTAGATTTTCCTGTAGATTGTTACGCACACATGTGCATGCACGCTCAAACACAGACTCTCAGACATATACACGCACATCCTTTCATAATTCAAACACACACTCTTTATCCTTAGACTTTATGGGGAAACCTTCTTAGATCATGCAGAACATCTGAATACTCAAAGAAGTCCCGATCTGAAAGTTAAAAAATGTTGCACTTGTAAATGCTGTTATCATACTACTTTGCAATTTACCCTGTAATAGCTCCAAGTAGATGTACTTCCCTTTACAGACAGCACATTTAGGAGTTCAATGACATTTGGTTTTCCAAAACTGACTTGATTAGAATTAGTCAATTTTTCACCACTCAGAAAAAAAGGTTGTTGTTTTAACCTAATAGCCTCTTCTCTAAAGGTAGGAAAAAATTAACATTGATAATAACACAAACATATCCTATGTGTTTTCAGTGAAATGTGGCAGAAGTGTCACCCATGAATAAGAACTTCCACTTCATGGCCATTTCTGTTACATTAAATAACTGACTGTCACCTCTTAATATGTATGTGTCAAGCTATTATTAAAAGCATGCTTACAAGAACTGGTTGAATACTTGGCAACCCCCAGTGGTCAGATGTGAAGTAGTATAGGGTTCGTGTATTTTTACAGTTGTGTAGAAGAGGGAATTTCCTCAGGTGCAGCTTTTTTCCCCCACCTCTGCATGACAAACGGTACCTTAAACAGTTTTTCCACAGATCACTGCTGAAGCTGCAGTAGCAACTTAGCATCTGATCATCATTCAATGTTAGATGTTCACACGAAAGCTGTAATAGAATAGTCCTGAGCTGGGAAAACTAAGCCCTGAGATTTCAGGGCCAAAACCTAAGATCTGGAGATGACCTCTTGTGATGTTGTAGGAGGCGGGCCCTGCTGATGTTGCAAAGGGGAGCCCTTGGTGATATTATTAAGCAGGATAAATTATGCATCCATCATATTTACACAGAGGACACCAGTAAAACAACAACAACACTTGGTTTAAGTAATGAGGAAGATATACACACACACACATACATTTTTGAAGTAGCACTCTCACTCTGAAATTGTTTCCCCTCACTCTGAGAACCAGAGAAGAGGATCTAGACTCTGATATCTGAGAACCCCATCCACAACTCCCAGCACTGCCTGTTTCACCTCACACTTTTTGTGGGCTACGGTTAAGAACAGGGAGACTGTGGCAGTATCAAAGTTACCAATGCTAATAGGGGTAGCAGGGGTAGGCAAAGTGAAGCCCTGGAGCTACCATCCCCTTGCACTGTTAACTTATGTTTCAAAACCAGAAATGTATCTTCAGCTGCTTCTAGGTTTTTCTGGCACTCCATATAGCCATTGCACAATTATAGCAGCTTGAAGCCACTTTAAGTGTAATGACTCAATCATATGGAATCTTGGGATTTGTAGTTCAACGAGGCACATAGACTGGGAACCAGCATGCCGTAGTGGTTTGGGTCCGTGACTCTATGACTGTGACTATGACTCTGAAGATCAGGGTTTGAATCCCCACTCAATTATGGAAACTCACTGGGTGATCTTGGGAAAGTCACACTCTCTCAGCCTCAGAAGAAAGCAAAGGCAAACCCTCTCTAAACAAACCGCATGATAGGTTTGCCTTAGGGTCATTAAAGTTAGAAACAACCTACAGGTACACTACAAAAACAAAATAGATTGCCCTCAGCTACAGCACTAGAGGTCTATGGCAGAGAATATTAGGCACATCTGGAAAGCTCACACACACAAATTCAGGATTCCACAGGAGACAGCCAGGTATCAAAATGCTATAATGGTACTATGTGGATACATCTAGTGGATACCAAGGACAGAAAATTAGCCTCCAGACTCCCTGCAGTTGTCCATTCCTGCATTATAGTATCCTGATGCTTACCTAGAGCTCTGCATAAACTCTGTCTGTCTCTCTCTCTCTCTCTCTCTCTTTCTCTCTCTCGATCCCTTTGTGTCAGAAGAGAGAATGCTAGATATGCAGGCTGTCTTGCCAGACACAAAGAAGCAAATGTCCCCTTTTTCCATCAAAAAGAGTGTCACTGAATACCAACCCAACTGCATTGAGATCTGATCTTCTGCAGTAGAGGTACAATACAATACAACAAGCCAAAATGGCTAAATTGAGATTATTGTACTTTGGAGACATCATGAGGAGACATGTGTCACTAGAAAAGATGATCATGCTCGGCAAAGCAGAAGGCAGTAGACAAAAGGAAGACCACACTACAGGTAGATTGCCTCAAATGAAAGAAGCCACATGGTTCTGAGTTTGAAAGACCAGAGCTGTTGATGACTGAGGCTCATGGACATCTATCATTCATAGGGTCATCATAAGTCACAGCTAACTTGACAGCAAATGACAAAAAGAACAAATAAAAAATCAAGCAACTCTTTGCTGCCCTTTCATATTACCCTAAAACAGCAACCTCACTCTGGCTAATGGTAAGATTGATCCTGCCATGCATCAGAGTTTTCTTGGCATAAGTGGGAAGGTAGTGATGGTGATATACTGGACATCATATTGTGCATGAAGTTCCCCTCCCTTATGCGATTATGTAGCAAATCACAAGACCCAGATCACTAGCTGGTAGAGCCAATGGTGTCTAATGCTGGGAGCAGTTCCCTGGATCCCCTTTTTGATCCATGATGGCTATTGTTTCACAATAAACCCAGGATCATTAGATGGCTCACATTATTTGTCGATTTCCCTTCTGAATCTGTATGTTCTGTCCACATCTTAATATACAGCTCAGCTATGCACAGTGATGAGGAATAACGGAGTCAGTTTCATTGGTTCAAGGAGCCTGGTATTGTTTGCATTGTCTGCAAGCAGAAGTTTCAGGCAGTGGGGTTTTCAGTCCTCTCTGGAGATTGTAATCTCTCCTGATTTGGCAGGGACAGTCGTGGTTAATTCTCTGCTGTCTCATTTCCTCAGCTATTTTTAACATGTCCTGGTTTCTTTCTTCTCCTCCCTCTTTCATCTTCCGGTTACCACAATTGCTGTAAACTGAGTTCAAAGTGCAGTACTTTGCACTCAAATAACTCAACATGAGGGAGAAATGAAGAAGAACAGAGTCTTACCTCTTCCCAGTAGGCTCATTTTTTTCCCTTTCTTTCAGGCTTTCCTGAATTCAGTACATATATTCCTGGGCTCTTCTGTTTAAAAGAGTAGTTTTATGTGTTCATGTCTATTAAAAATTTTTGCGCTCGTGTCGCCTAGCCATGCCTTTTTGACAACACTGGTGTTGCTCATTCTCACATGTTCCGCTTTTCATCTGTGAAATGTTGCAGTGTGTTAGAGATAGTGTGATAATGGTAGCTTGAACGTTACCAATGATCTACAGCAGAGATTGATGGCAACCATGGTTCAGATCAGCTGGATTATCTAGAGAACTGTAGTCTAAAAAACAAGAGCTAGCATGGTGTAGTGGTTTGAACATTGTTGGATGGCAACTCAGGAGACCAGGGTTCAAATCCCTATTTGGCCATGGAAACCCACGGGATGACCTTGAGCAAGTCTCTCAATGTTGGCAGAAGGCAAAGACAAGCCCACTCTGAATGAATCTTGCCAAGAAAACCCCATGATAAGGTCTCCTTCAGGTCACCATAAGTCAGAAATTGGTTTTCCAGAATTTGTGAACTGGATTATTAATTTGCTTCTGGTTTGTTTGGATCGTTTGCCCTCAACATCATTGTTGTTATTGTTGGGCTCTTCCAAACTGATCTAAAGAAGCATGGTTTGTCATGATATAGCTCCTTGGATTTTGCCAGGTTGTTCTGGTTGTTGGAGCCTCCATGTCCACTCGTTCCACTCTGACATCTGTTTGTACAGTGATTTCTTAGAATTGTACTAGGGCAATTCCAAAGATATTTTTTTTAACCAAGACTTGGTTTGCTGAGGCGTTCATACGGTTTTACAGGAAATTTTCTTCTCTCTGATCATTCTATGATTTTTGTCTTAGTGCTATAGTGCAACAGTGTCATTTCACTGAGGTATTGATAAAAAGAGCACAATAACTCTAATATATTGTAACTCCAATTAAAAGAGGGAGAGAGAGAGAGAGAGAGAGAGAAGAAAATGCTACCTTTTTGTTCCAGTAAGTCCTGGAATTAAAAAGAAACCCACCTGAATGTGCAAATAAAATGGTACAGTTGGTACCAGAAATCGCCACAAAATACTCCAGATAAAGAGAAATATCATATGGAAATTATTCAAAAACACCCACAAGAACTACAAGAATGAATGCTGCAACCTCCTGCAACATTTGCTGCATCTGGAGGAACCTATTGTTGCTCTTTTTGAAGAATTCTTTGAAGGCTGTTTGAAGGACTGTATCTCCTCTTATGAGTCCATCAGAGGTCTAAGATCTTCAGAAGAGACCCTTTTCTTTGTCCCGCAATCTTTGCAAGTCTCCTTTGGTGGGAACAATAGAAAAGGCTTTCTTGGTTGTTTCTCCCAGACCTTCTCGGCAGCTGCTCCCAGACTTTGGACTCCCTCCCTAGAGAAGCTAGAAAAGCCACATCCTTGGTGCCCTCCCTCTGCCAAGTCAAAACATTCCTTTGCAATTCAGGCTTTTAGAAACTGACTGAGATGGACTTTGAATGGTGTGTGGTGTGCTGTGCTATTTTGTGGTTTATGTGGTCTTTTAGAGAGCCAGCATGGTGTAATGGTTTGAGCTTCAGATCCAGTGTCCAATTCCCCACCCAGCCATGGAAATCCACTGGGAGACTTGGGGCGCATCACATACTCTCAGCCCAAGAAAACCCCATGATAGGTTCACCTTAGGGTTGCCATAAGTCAGAAATGACTTGAGGGGACATAACAACATATAGTCTTTTAACTGATTTTTATTGGTTTTAACTTTATAAATGGTTTCATTTTCTGTTAAATAACCATTATATTTATCCATTTTATTGATGTTTCTGTATAATTTTAATCTGTATTGTTTTCAACATTCTGTAAGCTGCCTTGGGAAAAAGGCAGGATTTACAAATGAATAAAGTAATAAAGTAAAATAATAATTTTAATGTTGCCTTCAAAGTGAGAACAAAGTATTAAGGTTTTCCCTAAAATTATCTTCCAGTGCTCACTTATTAGTGCACCTTTCTTCTCCAAACTGTTTAAAAGATCCCCTTCATGGAAGGAAGACAGGCAGTGACTGGAAAGTAGTCTTTCAACAATATTTGACTTAATTGAGGCAAGATGGAAGTTTGGCCCAAAGAAGCCTGTGGCATGATGGGTCATTGGCTAATTATGGTTATATGCATTAGAAGTCAGGATTATATGCCTTAAAGGAATCTTACTTTTAAAAATTATTTATATTTATTTACTTATCTGTTTTAAATGCATTTTTATTATTCAGTCCTTTCTTCCATGTACTGGTCAAGATGGCTAGCAAAATTAAACAGCACTCAATAAAAACGACAAATAACAAATAGATCAGCAAACAAAACCAACAGTGAAGCAGCAAGTAACAAAACAGATAGACAAACCCAAAACCTTTAAAGCAACACTGTGTGCACAGAAAAGCATGTAGGTTAGCCTTCTGAAAATCGAGAACCTCTCTTAACTCCTTGGGGATTTTGTAGGTGGCTCAAGTTACACGGGAAAGGCCTGACTGACGTATAATACTGAAAAAATGTTGTATCAAGCAGAGGAGGGCTGGTGTCATGCAGTGGCTGAGACTTTGTGGGGAAAATTAGTTCCAATTAAACCTCATCCATAGCCCAATAGGAGGTTGAACATCATGTTCTTCAGTTGTAATGTGGGCAAAAACGCCAGCTTTGCCATACTGCCGTGGCAATAACCTGTAGAATCCTGAGATTTTCAATTTAGGGAAGGTTATTTAGTAATTTCTGCCAGAGAGCTCTAGTGTCCCACAATTTACAAACTCCATGGGCCTTCCACACTACAGCATTACAGTGCTATCATTCCACTTTCAACATCCTGTGGAATTCTGGGGTTTGTAGTTTACTGAAGCTCTAGAGCTTTCTGACTGAGAATTCTAAATGCCTCTCCCTAAATGGCAAACTCCAGGACTGAAAGTGGAATAATAGCACTATAACAGTGTAGTGCAGAAAAGCCTTATGGTTCCATAGGATGCAGCAACGTATTTAAAGTGGAATGATAGTGCTATAATTGCAGAATGGGAAGTGGATGTTTGAATCTAGAGAGTATTTGTTAGGAGCCTGATGCAAAGAAAGTACAAAAGCTTGATGAAAGCTCTTACCAATATGGTTGATTATTCTATATTTATCTCTAACATTCATAAAATCACTAAATGAAAACCAAAATATTTTAGAGTATGGTACTCTAGGTGCCATTTGCCACCTTGAAAATTGGATGTATAAATTGACTCTACTGTATGGATTTCAAAAGGAATCTGGGATTGACCAAATCAAAAGCAGTAAGACTTATCACAAGCACCAGCCTTAGAATGAACAAAACATCTGAAAACTGGAAAGACAATATCATGGGAGAGTGACCTGCTTAAATTCAGCTTTACTTGAATGTCAGTGTCTCCTTGGGGTCATCATAAGTCAGAAATAACTTGAAAGCACACAACAACAAGTCCAAAAAAGTAACAACTCTGTTGTATCTCTTACATCTGGTCCTGACAGTGAACTTTCACAAGGGAGCACAGGTGCAAAGAAGTACAAGGAGCTTGCACCTTGACTAGTTATGCAGAAGGGGAAATTCACAGCAGCTGCAGTTGCCCTCACCATCCCATCCGTAAATGCCAACCAGCACAAGCTTAATTTTCCCCTTCTGCACAACTGCTCTAAAGCTTTAAGGCAAGCTGTCATGCACCTGGTTACCCAGGCTTTCCCACTACCCATTGATCCCCGTATTATGTATAAAGTTGCCAACTTTTTTCTTGCTGTACTCTTGCTGCTTCTGTGACATCTTGACCTCCTTGGCTAGCAAGCAATATCAATAAGTTCCTGTACGAATTTGGCAACCTTAGTTAAGTCACGCGGGTGTGCTAATCCTGAAAAGACTTGGAAGTAAATCCTACTTTATTTTTTTTTCTTCTGGTTGTCATAGGAAATGTGTTAACGATTATTTCTTGAAATCTTCTAGTGTAAATATGGGATGAGTTATTTAAAAGAAAAACAAAATTCAGCTTTTGTTGATACTTAAAACTTGTTAATCACATTTCTTGAAAGGATTCGTGAGCTAGAAACCTCTATAAACTGTGACAACAGAGTCTTGGGTAGTACCTTAATTTATTATGCCACAATAAACCTTTTTTATTTTAACGCACCACACTTTTTTTTTTTTTGGTGATTGCTAGAAAAGGTTAACATTTTTTACCCTTCTGGAAGTTGTATAGCATATGTGTTTTATTTCCATATATACAACTTTAAACTATTTTTAAGTTAAGAAAATAAACTTCCAGATATATTTGCAAGCCACACATAAAAAGGAAGGGAGAGAGGAAAGAAAGAACACAGCAGCACCTTTAAATTAACTGATTACTTAAGTACAAGCTTTTGTGGATTTCAGTCCACTTGCAAATCTATACTTGCAGATATAGTTAGTCCTTTAATTGCATTATGCACTTATTGGCAGAGATATATGCAGGCTTGTGGTTCAGTATATATTGCTTTGGCAGCAGTTAGCATACAAAAACTCTCTGTGTGGCACCTTCCTTTATTAGATGTATTCACTCTGAGATCTTACTATTTTCCTCTCCTGTACATATTGTACAGATCAGGCTGCTGGAGGAAAACACTAAGATCGCCACTGGGGGGCTGTCATAAGCTTTCACTGGAAAAAGACAATTCACATGCTCAGCGTATTACTTTTATGGTTTCTGGAAGTTACACTACAGTGTGCAGTGGTAAATTTGGGCCGAGCAATGCTGTGCAATTGCAGTGTAACAAAGACACAAAGGTATCTTGTCACATGTGGAAACATATCACCACCACTTTCAGCCCACCATCCAATGTAACAGTTGAAAGAGTTATAACAGGCAATGAATTCTGAAAGTAATTTGAAAGGTCCAGTGTTAACTGGAAGAGTATAAAGTCACTGGGAATAGGAATGGTAACATTATTATTAATAATAGAATGAATCTATCTATTCATTCATTCATTCATTCATTTATTATTTATTTATACAAAGCCTAGTAAAGTTACTTTTTGCGCTACACTTTTCAGACTCCTATATCATATTGTGCTGATTGGAGGATTTTGAGAATTATAGTTCCAAAGAGTAATTTTTCCAGTCTCTCCCCCCCCCCCCATATATATTTCAAGCATAACCAAAACATCTAGAGAACATGAGTGGGGGGAGGCGGTTCTAATTACTAAACCACACTATTTCCCTCAATGTGCACCTTCTTTTCAGTAAAATTTGATCAAACTGAAAACCAGACTTTGTCATAATCTGGAACAAAAACATCTCTGATTGCAAAACAATTGATATCCATAGATTTCTTTTTCCATTTCTATACCAGCTTGGTTCAGAAGGAGCCCTTTAAAGGCTTTTACGCTGTCACAATGAATTGTTAAAAAAAATGAACTTGTCACAGTCTAACATAACAAAACAACATAACAAACAAAACAACCATAAAATGACAATCAGGGCAGATGTAAACTCAACAGTGCAAGTAATTTTGAAAGCTGGTCTAAACTTCCTGAATGGATCATAAGAACATGCAACATGGCAACAAAATCCTTTCACCCATCTTCTTTACAACTATTGAATACTTGCCGGAAGGGAGAGACACAACTGGAAAGGCACAATTGTACTGAGATACTGACCCTGTCTGTAATGGCAGCAAGACGCAGTGAAAGAGCTCAGTAGAGCACAGTAGAAGCTCAAAACCAGAAGTGGTTAGTACTATCTTTGGCCAACCTTCCCTAACCTGTCCCCCTCCGACTTGAGTTGGACTATAATGTCCATCATCCCCCACCAACCCAAGAGAGAGCCATGATAGTTGAATATGTAATAAGTTATCACATGGAGGGCAACTTGCAAAGTCTACTTTTGCCAAAGTAAGAAATGTTTCAGACTAAAATAATCAGTGAATCATTTTAAGCTCCCTTGGTCTCTGTAGATTTACAGCGCTGTTTTGTCAATGGCCACACAGAATTCATACCAAGTTCAGTGGAGCTATTCCCAGCTTCCCAAGCTATACATCTACAGTGCTCTGCGTATGACTGCTGTAGAGCTAAGCAGAGTGTAGTAAGATAAAGGTAACATATTCCTAATTAGAAACAGAGGGCATCATTTCATTTACCTTGCAGAAGGGCCAACATGATCCTTCTTCATTTTATGGAGTTCAGATATCCCATGGTTTAGTTTAGGCCTCAATAACAGGAGCTATTCATTTCTCTTTGAACCATCAGCCTGAACCCAGTCAGAAGCTGAGAGCTGTTACTTAGCTAACTCTAGAGGGGAAGAAGAGCATGGAATTTTTGAGCGTAGGCATTAAGTGGCCAATGCCTGTGATCTTTCTTTCCTCATCATGTTCCCTGTTAATGATGACAACCATGGTTATCTACATATTTGGTATGACTCATTCACCTGACTCCTACTTGAATCATCAACTTTTTTTTTCACTTTGTATTATGACATGGTTGGTTTCTCACACAGGATCATCAACCTTCATTTTGAATGGAAATGTGGACTTACACCGATTTCTTATCTTTTGGATATGTACGTACACACACATAGACACTTGGTATTTTTGTCTACTTGTGAAAAATGAAGTTCAACATTTCCAGAGTCAGAGAACTATATTTATGCATAGCTACTTTGGTTCTAGATACACCCCAGCTCTGATTTTAGTGGGCCAAAGAATGGGCTGGATCTAGATACACTCATGCTTCAAGTAGATCCATTGAAATAAATGGGACATATTACAGGCTAAGTCTGAAACATATTTTGCAAAGTTTAAGTTTCTGGAGCCTGAATATTATGAAAATAAATGTATAAATAAATAAAAGCCAAACGTTTGTGTAGGAAACACCAACTGACCAGCTAGTTCTGGGCAGGGAGCCATTTAACTTAAGACAAAAGAGAGGAGGAGGAAATAGTTTTAAAAACTCAACCCAACAGAGAAGTATTAAACAAATAACCAGTGTGTAACAAAACAATCAGAAAGATAGACTCCATTAGTAAGTGTGTATGTGCCTTCAAGTCACATATTGACTCTTAGTGATTAAATAATTTTCATAGGGTTTTCTTAGGCAAGGAATACTCAGAAAGTGGTTTTTCCAGTTCGTTCCTCTGAAATACAGCCTATAGCACCTAGTGTTTGTTGTGGTCTCCTATTCAAGTACTAGCCAGAGCTGACCCTGTTTAGCTTCCAAGATCAGATGGGATCTGGTGCCTTTAGGGTATTTAGGCCCTTTACTGCATTGTTACAAAATGGCTATTCATAGCCAATGGCTGGTGCAATCTGATGCAGTCAGTAAGAAGGGCAGATAATGACAATCTCAAGTGATTGGTCCCTTAAAGTAGCCTCATATAACTCTCACTTCCCATTATATTTGGTTTTTAGGTTTTTTTCAAGTCATTTGATTTGTTTGAAAAATTGCCATAGCTTGCTCTGGCAAAACCAGAACCACCAAGACTGCTGCTTTGCAGGCTCAGATATCCCGTCTGCCTTGCCCAGTCTTTCTCCAGATATGTTGGACTCCAATTACCTATTCCCACAGCTAGTATGGCCAATGGCAAGAGTTTGGAGCCTACCCTAGTTTGCTATTCAAATGCCAAATAGGTAATGAGGTAGTTTGTAAACAGAACCTCACATCATCATGCCCACCTATGAGTCCCCCGCATGTAACAATTCACTGAGGAAGTTGGCTGAGGTGAAGTATTTGTACTGTTATGTGCATTCCAGCCCTCAAGAGTGTTATTCAGCATTAGAAAACCAGAGCAGCAATCTCTTTAAGGCATGTTACAAAATGGTTCAAAGTTCAAACCATGGCTTTCACCATAAATTTCATCAGTGGCCTTAAGTCAAGCTATTGCTCCTTTCTTAGCGCTATCCAGCCTCACCAGATCCAATATGGTCAAAACAATTATACTAACTTTCCTGGCCTGTTACATGGAATGCTAAATAACATGTACAAATTTCTTGCCTAAATTTGGGGTGGGAATCATGTGGCCTTCCAGATGTGCAGCCCTAGCCAGCACATTCAAGGGAGGTAAGCAGCCATGCTCTCTGTTTTCATCTGCCTGCCGCCCCTGCCTTTACCCAACAGACTTTACCCAAAGAATGCTCAGTCCCTGCTGAACTGTTTTGAGGTTTCCTCTCTCACCCAGTCTTAAGACAGTCCTAAGGCTTTCAGAGAGAACATCTCTCTCTGAGAGTCTTAGGACTGTCCTAATCCTGCTGTTACTTTGCTTGTGTGTATGAGTGCTGCTATTTGCCCATTTAAGTACCCACGTTTGGAGAAGGAGCTCACCATGAACATGCATCATATAAGAAGCATTACTATAACTGATCTGAATACAATTCCCATTATCACTCACCATTGGAGATGCTGGCTGGGACGAGCAACTGGTATTACAAGTACAGGGCCTATAATGTTCTTAAAGAAAGCCAGCATGGTGTAGTGGTTTGAATTTTGGACAACGCCCCTGGAGTCTAAGGTTCAATTCCCACTCAGTCACGGAAACCCACTGGGTGACCTTGGGCATGTCACACACTTTCAGCCCCAGAGCAGCTATGATTTGTTTGTCTTAGGGGCACTGTAAGTCGGAAACGATCTGAAGGCACACAACAACAAAACATTCTTCAGAAATTCTAGTCTTGGTGATCTCTAGAAGGGGCTTTCCCCACCTCCCAGACTGAAGTGGAGAATCACTGGTATGCTTTTTTTCCCCCAAGCCTGCCATGATGATTCTGGATGGTTTGCTTTCCCAGCAGCACAAGACACTCTAGACACTGTAGTGGACTCAGATAATTCTACTCATGTTGCCCATTTGACAGCATCATAAACAACAACTGGTGCCAAGTACAAGTACTTTTATCCAGCCAATACAATGTTTTATTCATAAAAAAAGACCTGAAGCTTTTATTGAATATACTCCATCAGGGAAGGCAATCATTGGTGAAACTTCATGAAGTTGACTTACATGTGAGGAATCTTTCCTTCAGCAGTAATGGGAAGATAACATTTAAAACATTATTATAGCAGATCAGCCATTATAAATCCACTTTAGTCTTTAAATATGTACATCTGCAATATACATTCATCTCTTTCCACTCTTCACCTATGCACATACTCCAGATGAACAACTCCTCTGAGATGAAAGCTAGCACAATAAGTGCTGGCACAGCTACTGCCTATACTTACACTTCACTCTTGAATAAAATATACAACTTTAGTAACCATACATTCAAAAAGGATTTTAAAAAGAAATTTAAAGGAGACACACATGAGAAAGAGAACCATGCACACAGCTAGTTCTCTGCTTCCTGATTTGGTTGTTAGCATTCTCTGCTGCTGAAGAGACAAGTTGCTTTTTACATTATGCAACAGCTTGTCTCTTCAGCCATGGGACTTGCCCCAGTGAAACCATGTGAGCACAAGGTTCATTTTAGCATTCACATTTTCCTCCTTTGGGGTATTAAAAAAATTAATAGTCTGAAACTATGAAAAGTGCAGCAATGCCAAATTCTATGTGAACAACCTGAAGAACAGAGATATGTAAAAATCAATTTGACATTTCAACAGTCAGAAAGTGGCATACTGTTTACATGGCCACTGGAAGAGAAAGAGGAGTCTTAGCATCCACATAGCATAGTCAGTGTTGGTCCCAAGTACTAAAGAACTCTGGAGCCTTGCTCCTCATATACTGAGAGACATGCTTACTTAAGAGAACCAAGACATCTCATCCTGGAACTAACATATAGAAAACAAGTCTTCTTTGCATACGTACAGGAGGACTATCAGCAGCAAGTTGCCCTGCCGGCTCTATGTGGATGACACAATAAATTATGGCTTATTATGGCAGTGAACCTTGCAGTCGTGTGCTCCTTGATTCTCATCCTGCTGTTGGGAAGCTTTCCCTCCGTGATTAACTGCAGTTTGTTGCATCCTTCAAATTCAAACAGGTTGTGGTTAATGTTAACTATGGTTTGTTCAAAATGAGTAAATCACACAATGGATTATGAAGTTGGTCCAATTTCAAATAAACCATAGTTAAGAATAACCACAGGCTAGGGCTTGAATACAACAGTAATCTGTGGTTAACTGAAAATAGAAGAAGAAGTTTCCAGTCTCACAGCCAGAACAAGAGTAGAGAAGAATGCAAGCCAAAAGTTCACCTAGGCTCAACCCATTAAGATAACCCAAGGTTTACCAAGACATCAAACACATCCACAGGAACATTAAATATTCTCGTTTTCATTGATGGAGTCTGCATTGACTGTTCCTACTCAGGAGCAGTCATGGACAAAGAGGTCACTGATGCAAAGTCATCGTTCCACTGCCTTCCCGAAGCACTAGACTGAGCTGCTGCATGTGCTTTGTACTTCTGTAGAAGACTTTGGACTTCTTCTTGGTCTTGCAAAGGGCTTTCTCCATACTCTGCTTTGAGCCACTCTCTGAACTGAAAGGGTTAAAAATAAAAGATAATAGAAAAAGTTTAAACATAATTAGGGCAAGAATCATATTATACAACAAGGTTGGCATGATTACAATACCACGGAAACCATGAATTAAAATCCAGTGGACCTGCAGATTTGGGCGATGCAATGAATAATCTATTAAAATGTTGCAAGTGGCTGAAAAGCCCTCCCCACTTTTTCCTAAGGCAGAATATTTCATATGCAAAAAAAACCCCTTTAACATAGAAATACACATTACAATGAGCCATACTCCCGGTCCATGTAAGTTTAATACCAAGACAGGTGATCTCCAGGATTTGAGCCAAGAGGCTTTCCCACTTGCCTTCTACATGCAAAGCATGTGCTCTACCACTGAACTGTAAGCCTTCCCTGTATAAAAAACATTGTGGCAACGAACCACTTAAAAGGGAATTTCCTCTTGTGATATGTGGAAGGGAAAAAGAACAGAACCCCTTTTCCAACACATGGGGCACGATTTAAGCAGGGATGGAGAATATGAGGTCTTCCAGGTACTGGATCATGACTTCTGACAACTGACCTGCTTGGAAGGTGATGATGGGAACTGCAAACCAGCAATGTTTGGAGAGCCACATAGCAACTCTGTGTTTTAAAGCCCAATTAGCACATATGGGGAGTTTGGGGGTTTTTTTGTTTTTGGAAGGGGTTAACCAGGAGAGGGGATTTTTAAATTTAAAAATGGAGAAAATAGTTAAACCTTCCCTACCCATCTACAGTGTGGAATTAAGAACAAAGAATACTCCAGCCCACTAACATCTTCCAAAAAAATGACACAAACTTTGTGAATTAAGGGCATCATAAGGCTTGCAACAAGCTAAAATGGCTAGCTTTCTAAGAAAGAGAATGTGAAGGTACCTCATTTCTATTTATCTCGGTATAAAATATTTTACATAAAACGTTGGAGAGAATCTCTTTGACACTGTGGAAAAAACTGCCACAACTTCACACTTACAGACTATGCAAATACATAAAGAGGACATTAGCTTTAGAGCTTTGCAAAAAGTCAAAAGATGTTGTTATCCGATGGAAATTAATACCACCTCAAGCCTAGTCTAAATGACTCCTCCTCAAGGGAAAGTATATAAAAGTGTAGTTCCGTGTGGTAGTCCTTGTGCCATTGGCTGCCAGTCCCTGGCAAGTTTCCAGGGAAGAAAAGAATTGCAGCCAATGGGCACAGATTTATTGCCAGTCCCTGGCACACTGGAAAAAAATAACTTCCAACTTCCCACATCAAATAGCCTGAGAAGCATTGGTGTACAATACTCAAGGCTGGTCAAATCATTTTGACACCAGAGATAGAAAATTATACAAGGATCCTTCCTTGCCAATAATAAAAATGGTAACAAACCTGCTGACCTTTTCTTCATGATTCCCAAAATTAGAAACCTAAGGACAGAATCCTGTTAATGACTTACCAATGCCTTATGCCTTTTGGCCTGCAAGGTTACCAGGATGGTGCCCAGGTACATCCTGGCAGCCAATCACTAAGATGAGGAGGCTGGACTTGCCCTTGGCATCTAAGGAAAAAGGAGCAATCTCTGTCCCAAAACCATTAGTGTACCTATGCTAGCCAGAAGCCCAATAGGTTTGTGGCCCATGGTGGCCTTAGTAGTAGGGTTGGCCCTAATACACGTATATAGAATTCCATATGGACTGAAACACTTTCTTTGGTTAGGATTGGAAATCAAATATTGCACAGGTTTCAAAGGCTATGATGTATCAAACACACAAACGGTACAATATCTTTTAGTAGTAAAAAGTTGGAAGAGATATCCACTGACTTTTAGGGAGATCAGAAACTTAGTTCACTCTGTTTGGATAACCTTGAGTAGCCTTATGCATGACAGCCAGCTTTTTTTCTTGGAATTCTCCAGCTTCACTATTATAAAAAGTCTGAATACTGGTCCATGCGACCCATGTCTTGTACACCACGGAGGACAATCCTTTGGTCCTACAATTGTTTTAGACTTCAGCTTCCAGAAGCCTTAACCAGGATGGCCAATGATATCAAGCACTGATATCCAAAAGATGCCAAATGGGCCCTGTTTCCTCTGTAGTTGTTCACCTCAACTCATTAGATGCCTATGACTTTCTGTCAGAAGGAGGTACTAGAAGGAAGAATGGTGCTCAGGGTGGAAGAATCACATTTGGAGTGGCATCCTGGAAACACATGGAAATTAGCAGGACTTACTTTCAAGTAAACATGATTAGGACTAGCCTCTTAATCAGCAATACCTAACGGTGGTTGGAAGTCCTAATTTCCTCACAACAGAGCACAGTCCACAGCAGGAGAAGCCTAGATATTCCTTATTCCAGTAGTTCTCAAACTTTGGACCTCCAGATCTTTTGGACTTCAGTTCACAAAGCTCCACCCATCTTGGCCTGTAGGAAAGACTCTTGGGGTGGTAGGACCAAATATCCAGAGGTCTAAGGCTGAGAACCACTGCCACAGACAAGGAGTTAATGGAGCTGACTTTATTTCTCAGCACTGTCTTCCCCAATGTGGTTCCCTCCAGAATGTTTTAACTACAACTTCCATCATCCCCCATCAGCATTGCTAAGAGAAAGGCTATGCTGGTATGTTTTCACAAGTTAACGTGAACTTTCCTATGCAAGCTGAAGAACTACTCTTCCTATACGGAAGTGAACATACACACATGCATTCTATGATTTCTTAAAATGTTATTTGCATAACCCAAGGACACTCTGCCTATTTAGTTCAGACCTATTAGATCTGAAATGACTGTAAGGGTTCAAATTAAGGAGTGGAATGACCAGTTTGGAAATACCCTCCATTCTCTTGTTACATAATGTCCGTTATATTCCCTTTTGCCTTAATACTCAATTTAAAAAAAAACCTTTTCTTAAAAGAGGCAACACCAAGGAGTAAATGGACATTATTAATATACTGAACCATCCAAACTACTCTGAAAAGAGTGAACAGGGGTGGAAGGAGAGTGGTAAAACCTCATTTTCATGACATGAGTTAGAGAGCAAGCAGGCAGGCTTAGCAACTGGGCTGGAACAGCTGTCTTTCAAGAGGATAGAAGCTGAGAGAGAAAGGAATTAGAACAAAGCCTTACTCCTGGCTGTTGTAATTTCTCAGCCTGAGAGGAAAAACAAGGTGGTGGGTTCAATCTAAGCCAGTTCTGTGACAGACACCTATCTAGTTATTGCTGTTGTTCCATGCCTTCGGGTCTTTTCCAATTTACAGCAACCCTAAGGCAAACTCATCACAGGGTTTTCTAGATAAGATTTGTTCAGAGGACGTTTGCGTTTGCCTTCCTTTGAGGCTGAAAGAGTTTGACTTCCCCAAAATTAACCACTGGGTTTCCATGGCTGAGCAGGGATTTGAACCCTGATCTTCAGAATCATACTCCAACACTCAAACTATCACACCGTGCTGGTTCTCATCCTTTAGATCAGGGTTAGGCAACTCTGGAAGGCCGGGGGCTGCATCTGTAGCCTAATCCAGATTGCCTGGGGTCTCAATCTGGCCCTCCTGCGTTCTCCAGAAGATGCCATTTCATTTCCCCATGATTTCACCATTTTGTGGTTTCCTACCTTTTATTAAGCGCCCCCCACCCCCCCCACCCGCAGCTTTTATAACGGTTGAAATGCCTCTCCAAAGGTTTTGTTACTGGTTGTGGGTCATCTAAGTTAAAATATTGTGGTTATGTTGGTTGCATTCTTTTTTCATTGGCCCCAGTTCTCCAATCATATGCAAATTCTCTTTCTTTGAATTCAACCACTGGCTGAAAGAAGTTCCCCAACTTTGGCTTAAGACTTCAGGTGGATAGTTCAAGGTGCATATTACTTACCTGTGCTACATCATTTTTCTCAAACTCTTCTAGCTGGCGCCGGAAACCCGCATTTGGATTGGCACAGGACCTCGATGCTCGCACCACAGAGAGTGCATCCTCCCAGCCGAAATCAGTGATTGTCATTATGTAGGCCACAACCAAGGTTGCACTCCTGGAAACTCCAGCAAGGCTGCATCACAACCCAAATTTATTCATTGATATCCCACTTTTTTTTGCCAATATTGAGACTCAAGGCAGCTTACAGAATATTTAAACCAAAACAGATAAAAACATTCACAAACCTCAATAAAAAATATGTGAACATTATTTTTTAAAAGCAATTAAACAATTACAGAATTAAAACCATATGAAAATTCAACAGAAGATAAATATTAAAAAAAACAGTAAAAAAAGCACTATCTTAAAAACTACCATGAGTTTCACTGCTTGCCAGAAAGGATCTTCTTTTTTAAAATGAACTAATAATAAAATAAAATGCATAACTTCACATATCTCAAAGAATGGCACACTTCCTGGGACAAATGAACAGTTAGCCAGAGGGATGCACTGACACCTCTGCTCTAATTTTTTTTCCCATTAAAGAACCTGTTATGAGAAAATGATCCAGCATGTTTCAGATAAATGATCCAGCATGTTTCAGCTTTACACCAGATTAAAAGAGAGGGATATCCTCTAAGAATTCCGGGGAATTGTAGTTTTACAAAGCCTCATCTTAAAGAAAAACAATAAATCCCTTGGGGTGATTCTGGGGGGGGGGAGACTGTGAAACAGGCCTCCTATTCTCTCTTTGTAGCTCTTTTTTGCCTATACAAATGACATCTTTTGAGCTAATATCTTGTAATATAGCACTCTTTATCTACTTAATGAGCTCTACGCATGTGCCAATTGTCCAGCTCACTTGCCAAGAACCATCTCAGGTACAGCAAGTTAAAACTGCTGACAATCGATTTATGGATCCTTTTTACTCAAAGTGATATCTTACATTTATTTCAACAGATTAATACTTATCTGTATTTGTATTTGCATCCTTCTATATGTATTTTTATTTGGATTTTATTGCTGGCCTATAATCAATCTATCTATCTATCTATCTACCTACCTACCTACCTACATTTATTTCAAATTTTGGTGAAAACAACTTATTTACTTAAGGTTTGTTGAGGAATGGCTACAGCACCCATCCAACACTTTGATCTTGATTGTCCTGTGTGTTTACTTTTGAAGTGAAAACATTAGTTACATATTTGAGATAAGATGTAGTTTGATCCTCAGAGAGTGGAGTGGAATTAGATTGCATAGGCAGAGGATGCAGAAGGATCAGGACGTTATATTACCTTTCTGAAAGTGGAAATTCAGTACAAGGACATTGATGCCTAACCTTCCTTTAAATGCAGTGGAAAAAAGGAACATAACAGCTATGGCGCTTGTCCTGGCTCTCTGGAGCCAGAAATAACATGTGAAGGCTCCAATCCCATCTCTTTGGAGGGAAAAGGATGTGCAAGGGTCATGTCTTACAGTAGAAACATTCACACACTACACTGAACATGTGTTCATGCTCTTCCTCCTCCCCATCATACTGCAGAACCCTCATGAAAGTCCAAAAGGCGCAAATTAATTCTCCTCACCAGAGTGAGCACTCTCCTGTCCCATTCCCTCGCTTTTTGCCTGGGCGGGTGTGCCTTCCTTCTCCACGGCTGGGTGAAAGGCAAGCAAATGGAAAAGGAAATATTGCCCCCATTCTCCTGCCTGCCGCCTGTGCACCCTGCCTTCTTTCTGCACGTGGATGAAAGGCAAGAGAATGGAGGGGGAAAGGTTCACACATGCACAAACCTTTCCCTCTCCCATTCATTTGCCAGGGTGCAAAGAAGGAAGGCAGAACACTTGGGCAAAAGGACAGGAGGGGGGGAAATAGGGGTAGAAGCAAGGTTAAACCTGCAAATGGGGAGGCAGGACTGTATTTCATTTTACAGTTGTATTAATGTTTTATTTGTATTGCTCTTTCCTTCTCATACATATGAGTATGTGTACTTTTAGACTGTACTCTTTTGGCAGGGCTGGCTGCTTTGTTTTATTTGTGAAGTGCCACATGCATAGATGGCACTACATAAATAAATTGATGATGATGATGATGACGACGACGACGACAACGACAACCAACTTTTTTAATGTTGTTGAAATAATCTGTGGTTAAAATTAAGCCACAAGAGCCAGTTTTCCTGCTGCTGTTAGTCTTCAAAATCTGTATAGCAAAAAGGCAAACTGCTGTGAAGGGAAGCACAAGGCAGCAGAGAAGCCCACTCATAGATAACAATATACAAATACCAATCAGAGCTTCGAAAAGGTACACTTTTTGACAACAATTCCCAGAATCATTCAGCCAGCATAGCCAATCAGTTATCAAGACGAATCTCGTAAGCAGAACATCAGTGCAAGAGCCTTCTCCTACCAGTTTGCTCCAGGAATAGCCTGTGGTGACTGGTGACTTCTATGCCATTGGCATGGTGAAACTGTTTGGGTTTTAGTTTAAACTTTAAAGATGCACCCAAGATTCTGAACTTATAATGTTGGACAGCACTTTTAAAAGTCCACACTAAAACTACTTTGGATCCCATCCCAGGAGAAAGGTAGGCTATAGCATAGACTCAACGGATGGACACACACACACACACCACATACATACACCTATATATGGCAGGGGGGAAAGAGAGAGATCCCACACTGACATGGAAGCTACCAGCCATGAATGGCAACTGGTATTTAGAGCCACACTGTCTCATACTCCAAACAATGCTATACAGCCATTTTGACTGGTGTCTTTAATAGCTTTACTTTCCATGAACTAATTTCTTTTCAAAGTCTTTCCACCACTGAACTCCAGACTGCACTGTTTTATTGGAAGCCCCACTGATATTTCCCAAAAGAAAACAAGGAAATTCAAATTTAGAATACGTACCAATGAACAAGACAGCCCTCACCCCGAAGCCGACACTCATGTATAAATGCAATGCTTTCTTTGAAGTGTCTGGTCCTAAGAAGAGATAGAGGGAATAAAAAAAGTCTGATTTATTAAAGTTAAAGAATACAGGACAGAGGCGTAAGAAATCTCTTCAAATATTATCTGAAACTGAGAGGTTGAACAGATGCTTAAGTGTGGCCAAATATTGTCTTTTAAACAAGTCTGGTTACCATTGCAACAAAATGTTTGGATGGCAACTGACACATAGTGGATGATTAAGACTACATCAAGTTCACATGTCAAATCACCTCTTATAAGGAGTAAGACAAGAGTGCCCGCTGTCACCCTCGCAGTTTTCATTGCAGTTTAGGAAGTATTGCTAAATATAATAAATGAGGACTCAGAGATAAGAGGCCTGAAAATTAAAAAAAAAGGAACTGAAATTTAAGGCCTTTGCAGATGATGTTATAATATTTTTGGAGGAGCCACAAGAATCAATTAAAAAGTTGCTGGAAATCTTGCAGGTATTTGGACAGATGGCAGGATATAAGATCAATAAGGAAAAGACAATAATAATGACAGTAAACATGACAAAAAAAGAGCAAACTGATTTGGAGGAAAGGTCAGGAAGTCAACTAACGAAGAAAACAAAATACTTGGGAATCATTATTACACACAAGTACCAAGAATTATTTGAAAATAATTACTTAAAGACATGGAAAGAGATCAGAAATGATATGGAAAAATGGAATAAATTAAATTTATCCCTTTTGAGAAGAATCAATGCTTTTAAAATGTCTCTACTACCCAAACTCATGTTCCTTTTCCAGAACTTACCAATAACAGGAAGAGGAAAAGTATTTCAAGAATGGGAAAAAGATCTCCAAAAATTTATTTGGCAGAGAAAAAAGCCAAGAATAAGATTTAAAACATTACAGGATGCAAAAGAGAGGAGGATTTGATCTATCATTGCTGAAGATATATTATCATGCTTGCTGTCTAGATTGGATTAAAGATTGGATTCTTTTGGAGAAATCATCAATAAAAGAATTGAAAGAATCAGATAATAGATTTGGATGGCATGGATATCTGTGTTATAACAAGTCAGTGGTGAATAAAGAATTCAACAATCATTGCATCCCAAAAACACTACTAAAGATTTGGCTACAAATAAAGCAGAAATATTATACAAAACTCCCACTTTGGACTTCACCTCAGGAAGCCTTTAAAACTGCCCCAACAAAACAAGGAAATTTATTAACATATCAAGATATATTGAAATGGGATGGGGATAAACCTAGAATGCGAACAGCAGAAGAACTGAAGACTGATGGTCATGAATTAAACTGGTTCCCCTGGTATCAATTAAATGAAAGATTCAAAATGGATCAGAAATTATACGGATTTGAGAGAAAAGAAAATGAACTAGACTTACTGTTGAAAGAGAATCATAAGAAGAGAATCTCAAAATTTTATAAATTATTATTGAGGAGAGAAATGGAACCAGATATAGTTAAAGAAACGATGGTTAGATGGGCTCAGAATGTGGGGCATCCAATTGAATTAGAAGCCTGGGAGAAAGCTTGGAAGGTAGATATAAAATTTACACCAAATTTAAATTTAAGAGAAAATTTTTATAAGATGTTACAAAGATGGTATATGACCGCAGAGAGACTATAAAAAATAACTAAAAATGGGAATGCGAAGTGTTGGAAGTGTGATGAAAAGGTGGGGTCTTTTTTTCATATGTGGTGGACTTGTCAGAGGGCAAAAAAAATTTGGAAGGGGATACATGATGAAATTCAAAAAATTTGCAAAGTGAATTTTGAAATGATACCAGAATTCTATTTGTTAAATATGCTAGGTCAGAATAAGGAGATTAGAAGACACCAGAAGATATTGTTGTACTTGATAACAGCAGCAAGGTTGACATATGAGCAATATTGGAAAGAAAACAAAGAAGGTAATTTAGAAGAATGGAAATCAAAAGTCCTGGATATGGTAGAGACTGAAAAATTAGCAAATTCTCTGAAAAATAAAGCTATCCAGAACTTTGAAAGGGAATGGAAAGGAGTAATAGATTGGTTAAAAATATAAATGTATGATAGGATGAAGCAAGAATTTGTTTTCTTTTCTTTTTTCTTCTATAAATGGGGAAAAAAAGGTAGAATTCAACTGAGGAATATAAATATGGAAGTGGTGGGAAGAGATGGATATATCCATCAAAAGGTGTATATCCATTTTGTTTTCATGTGTGTGAAAAATTAATAATTTTTTTTTTAAAAAAACCCAAATCACCTCTTGTAAGAGTTGATTAGAAACATTTGAGTTCAATGCAAACCTAGGAAGCCCAGTTCTCCTCTTTTTAAAAAGTAATTATCAAGCTCTGGGAAAGAAAATGCATGCATAAAAGAAATAAAGATACACTGATTCAAACTCAATCAGAATATCTAAACTGATGCAGGTTAACAATCCTCAGAAGCCGAAATGAGAAACACAGCCTAATCCTGCTGCCACCAAAATGTGACAGAACATACCAAGGAACAATGTAAAATAAAATCACCAGGAAGCAGAGTGTTCTGGGAACGCACTGAGACTGCAAGCCTACACTCATTTATCTGGAAAAGACTCATCCTGAATGATAAGCAATATAAGCTTACAGAAAATCACTAACCTCGTGGCTTGTGGCAAGTAAGAACTGGGTGAAGCCAGAGAGGGATAACTACGGTTCTTCAAATCTTCCTTGGAATCCAGCTCCCATCATCTCTCATCACTGCCTACAATAGCTACTGCTGATGAAAGGTGTAAGTCAAAAATATCTAGAAGGCCACAGTTGCCTTCCCCTTGGTGAAGCCAAAAAAATTGGCAGGGAAGTTTCTCCAAATCTTTGGGATTTTTTTTCTCCTTCCTCTTTTAAATTAAGAGTTAATAACCTGTGGAACACAACCTAATTCCAAGAGATCTTTACAAGTATGCTGTTCAGACTAATGGTGACAGAGGCCTGTCCCTCTGCAGGAGTTCACTGGGCAGGGAAGGTGAGAGGGAAAAGATTGGCAAAAAGAAGGAGGGTGGAAGGGACCTCTCCTACCACTGGGTTGAGCTCCACCTTGCTCCAAAGCCAAGACAAGCCACTTTTTGGTCTACAACTGCCACAATCCTCCAGCCCTCAAGAAAACAAAAAGGGCTTTTTATTTCTATTTTTGATTTTGAAAGACATAGGTATATGCACGGACAGGTGGACCAGTGAGTTCTGTGGACTTAACTGTAAACCTACGTAACATGTAGACTAGACTCAAATTCAGAAAAACATCATAAATTGTTTGTGAATTTCCCAAATAGGTTAAATTATGTTATTACTACATAACTGTGGAAACTAATGGTGTTGTGTGGAGATCTTAGCAGAAAGTTCCATTTCCCTCCACAATTTTCTCCCCTGTCCCTCCAGTCCCTGAAACAGCTTAGACTTTTCCAGCCTTGACATGAGGCTGCAAATACGGTTGCCAGATGGAAAATTGGAGAGGATCCTGTACCTTTAATGATTATGCAGAAGGGGGGATTCATAGAATCATAGAGTCCAGATATCATTGCTTGTTATCTGGTTGTGGGACAAGCAATATCTGTTGAAATTCTGTCTTCTCCACAGCCACTAAAGCTGTGACCAATTTCCAACCTGGCAACCCTAGCTGTGAAATGGGAGGGGGTGATCTACCCCTAAAAATAACAGCGCAGACTATATTGGTTAGGAGAACACCATAGTAGCCCTGTTGAATAAGAACAAAAGCCTTTGTAGTCCAGTACTGTTGTCACAGTGGCCAATCAACAGTCACTGAGAAGCACAACAACATCTTCCACTTATTCGTAGATATCCTCCTGATAAAGAAGGTCATATAAAACCTTATCCTTCTTGTCCTATGACTCTATGATTCAAGTCCAAGCTCATCAAATGGTTTCAGTCTCAAATCAGCCATGAAACTAATACGAAAGCTTGGAATTTAAGACTTGCAAACAAAAAAGTAACAAGAGTAAGGGAACAATGTAAGCATTTATGGTGTGTGCATGCACATTTGCTGTAATAAGTAAAGCCTTTTAGTTATTTTTCCTGATATTTGAAGGGCTTTGTCAGGCATCTTGAAGTAAAGTTTTCAAGTTTTCTGACATTATTATTTCTAAAGTTTTTTTAAAAAAAAATCATGGAAAGGTAACAAAAAATAACAAGCAACATTGAGTATCGCAAGCTACTTTTTTCAACATTTTAACAAGTAATGCAGAAGAAAAGGAAGAAGCACTAGAGATCATATCTCAAACATCCATTGGCTAATGGAGTGCATCAAAGAATTTCACAAGAAAATCAGCCAGTACTTTACAGCAAAGCTTTCGACTGGGTAGACCATGAAAAACTATAAAATGCTCTAAAAAAATAGATGAGGTACAACATTTGATTGTTTTGATGCATAATCAATGCTCAGGACAAGAGACCACTGCTAGCACAGAATATGGAAAAAGAGAATGGTTTCCAATTGGCCATGGTATAAAAATATAGTGAATTTTATTACCCTGTCTGTTTAATTTATATACAAAACACATCATATAGAGTGTGGGATTATATTCAATGGAAAGGAGGGTGAAAACTGGAAGAAGAAACTTCAATCATCTAAGATATTCAGCTGATGTATTACCAGCAGAAACTAGCAAAGACTTAGAATGACTACTGATGAAAGTTAAGGAAGAAAGTGCAAAAGCAGGGCTACAGTTGAACAGTAAGACAAGATGATATACAAAACTTTGAAGTGGGCAATGAAGCTGTCAATTTTCTATGCCTTGGCTCAATCATCAATCAAAATGGAGACTCTAGTCAAAAAACCAGAGGGATAATATTTGGAAAGGCAACTGTGAAGGAACTAGATACGCTGCTCATGCATTAAAATATATCATCAAACACCAAATTCAGGATCGTCTATGTCATATGAAAGTTAGACAGCAAAGAAAGCAGGCAGGAAAAAAAGGTCAGCTCATTTGAAATGTGGTGCTGGAGGAAAGTTCTCCTTTGGGCACATTCACGAGATGAGATGAGTCACTGGAAAATACAATAATTTCCAGGACTGTTAATAATAGGATCTCTTGGAGATCTCTCGCCCCCTAGGTCACAAGTTGAAGATGACTTGACAGCACATTGCAACAACAAAATTGCATTGGATTACTTTTGGAATGGTTTACTTTTACTTACTGCAATGAGCAGCAAAAATAAGTATCTTTTAAAAAGTAACTTTAAAATTTCTGAATTCATTGCTATGGTTTCCGGCAAGCTACAGCCTCAATTTCCTACCTGTAAACAAATGTTCATAAACACTTAGTTTATAGATGCATTTATATTAGTGCAATAACGCGCACTAAGCATGCTTTAAATTTAATACTGAATTTTTTTACCTCCAGTTCATACTATTAGTTGCTTTTCAGAAGCAATTTTCTACACAGCTGGGGACACAGCCATGCCAGTGTCTCAAATAAAGCTCTGCCCCAACACAGAGAAAATTTCCACAAGTACTTTCAGACTGTTAGGTTCCTTGTCTTCCATGCTATATTGTTTAGGGCTGAAATTTGTGCAACTGTCCAGATAGCTCCCGGGGTATGCTTATCTCTTGAGATTTTTCCTGGTTATAGGACAAATGTACCTCTGGTTTTGGGGAAATTTTGCATACTGACAACTCATTCAGTAACTGGTTCAGGAGATTATAAGTAAGAATCATCAGGAAAGCGGCTCACATAACCTTAGGTTGAAATCATTTTGATTTGTTTTTCAGTGAGACAGAGTAATATCAGATCATTCATATCTCATTTATTACTGCTATTACAACTGCTGCTGCCTCCTCCTCCTCCCTCCTCCTCCTATTTAACTTCTTCTTATTGATGGTCTCCTGATCAAGCAGGACACCCATATGTTTTGGAGTACAACTCCCACAAACCCTTACCACTACTACACCAGGCAGTACTGAAATCCCTTGAAAGCTATAAGCAAAGACATACAATTCTGTGTGCCATGTACTGTCTGTGCCTAGCTCTACATTTTCAGATCCAACCAGTGCTGTTCCTGCAAATTCTGAAGTTCGGGCACTGGTTGTAACAGTCAACCAAAGAGAATCTAAAAATATGAGCAGCTTTGTCCATCTATGCATGTGTATGTGTGTGTGTGTGTGTGTGTGTGTGTACACACATGCATGCATGCGCTTCTCAGCATCAGAGAGAAACATATACCAGTTCTAGCAGTTATCATTTCTCCAAGCCATGGTTCTTTTGTAAACCTAACCGATCTTAGTAGCCCATTCATGACAAAGATATTCCACTAGACTTGGCATCATAATCAGGACAGCTCACAACAGCTGAGCAAATCCATCCCACTCCTATCTCATGTTACTATGTGGGCTGTCACTAAGGCCATTTCTGCACTAGCCTGTTATAGTGCTATTATTCCACTTTCAACATCCTATGGAATCCTGGGGTTCGCAGATGTTGAAAGTGGAATAATAACACTGTAACAGGCTAGTGCAGAAATGGCCTAAGCTTGGAGGAAACAGGGAAGCAGGGGGTTGGGCAGATGTTCTTACCGTGCATGTTTATCAAAATTCCTGGCACCGTAGCCCTGTGAGCCCTGAGTCCGCTACACCACTGGATGCTACCATCTATTTACAGACATACATACAAACATTTGCCCATTTCTGACTATTGCATCACTTTTGCTACCCTGCAAAACCACCATGTGTGCAACAACAGGGGAAAAGGAGATAAAAGATAATATGCAATGGATGAGATGAATTTGTCAACTGATACAACTAATACATATTGAGGTCTTGCTGTTCTATGAGAAAGAAGTGAACATACTAAAAATATCTCTCGAAAGCAACAAGGCAAAGAGACAGCACTCCTATTTGAAAAAAAAAAAAAAGGCAGTGCTACATTTCCTTCCGTAGGCACCCAGCAGGCCCTTTGAAACCACTTTTGTTTCTCTATAGAACAAATTGTCAGGAAGTGGCTGAACCCCCCTTTCCTCCCTCCTCACCTTTCGTAAGCATAAACTGAGAAGACTAGAAGAAAAACTTGGTTCCCGTCCAAGCTTTCTCATGAAGCTGAGACAAGTCCCCTTCAGAGAGAAGACGGGCTGAATATCATTGCCTTGAAACATTCAGCAAAAGGGGTCTCAAGACAGGCCCACCCACCCGGTGACTCAGGTAAACCAAAGGCTGCCCATGAACCACGGATTGTGGCCTGACACCACTGTAGCCCTTTCCTCTATTTTTTACAGGTTTAGGCAGGCAAACGAGCAGGAGGTTTATTGAACATCTGGCAGGCCATGCGACACAGCAGCAAATGACTCGGTGAATCACAATCCATGCACATATGCTTTAGGACAAAATTGATGAACCACAAACCTCCCAAATACTATCTACCTACCAAATTCACTGCATTTTCATCCAGCTACTCATAGAAACATTCTTAAAAGGTGTTAGAAAAAGACAAGATGGTTCTTGACATCTGTTTTACCAACTAAAACGCAACAGGAAATGGGAATGGAGAGAAAAGAAGGAAAACAGAAAATGCAAACCTAAGTTTTTAATCTTATGAGGTTTCTTAGTTTGGCCAAACAGCTGCTGGACAAGAGTTGGGAAGAGGCAATGCCAGGTGAAACTGGCTTCACAGAAGAGCTAACAGTGGCCTCACATCTGTTCTTTGTCTCTTCCTCATCATATTATGCTTGTTATTTATTCATAAATTTATCACACTTCTGTCCTTGCACACAGCAGCACAAATGGGATGGTTCCAGGTTATCCTTACAACAATTCTGTGAGCTGATTAGGTAATTAAAACCAGCTTCTCAAGGTTACCAGAGAATTTTGGGGGAGAAACAGATATTAGAATCCAGGTTTCCATGGTCTGAGTCTACCATTAAACAATCAAGATGTCCTTTTGACACAGGCATTCGTCATTTGTAAAAGGCAAACTGGAGCAGCTGACCAGTCAAACATATTTGCATATCTGCTCAAAAGATATTCTGGTGTCATTAAACAATCTGGACTTTCATCTAGCTGGGAGTCTTTTCTATACTTACAAATTCTGCGAAGGTGAATCTGCAGCAGGAATGCACAAATATTTCACTCCCTATGTAAAAAAAGAAAGAAAACAAGGATGACTAACCCAAGATAGAATAAACAAACAGCCATAATTGGAAAGTTGTTATCATTTAGAATTAGTGCCATGCTAGATAGCCAAAAGTGATATACTATTTTAAATTATTTTTCACTTGTGAGCAGATGGTACAAACACATCAAACTGAACTTCTGAAGCTGAAACATCTTACTTAGTGTTGGGGTTATATTTGTCCTGCAAAATGCCTCACTTGTTGAAGTACTATAAATTGCTAACACACAGCTTTATATGTGTCCCTTGTTTCTTAAAATGAATGTAGAAAATACACCTGTAAGGATGAAGGCGAGGAATGCTATTATTTTTCTCAAGGCTATATTTAATTAGTTTCATTATTTATTTAACCAAACAAAATGTACATATTTAACTTCAAAAAAGAAGACTTCCCTATAACAGAAGTTTTCATTCTAAAAATTGTTACTGTACTATGCTGATGACTCAGCATTTTCCTACAACACATACACACTTTCTCATTCAGCTCTTACAGGAAGAATTTTAGCACAGAAAATCTGGGAACCAGGCCTCTCCAGGGAGAGGGGAGAACAATGAGAGAGAAAGGCATAGTCTCCTTGGATCAATCATATCCTTGGACTCTTTCCCTTGTCATACAGATTCAGGCATTAAAATGGGCAGAAGACTGTGCTGTTCACCTCATAAACTTGTGTGCAGTCAGATCTGACAGCAAAGGAAGCTTAGAAGTGTTGAAAGGCTTCCACAGGGCTTGGCATCCCCAACTGCACAGGATTCTTTCTCCCAGAGAAGGCAACAAGCATAGGCTTCCCTGGGTCAAATATTTAAGCTGGACATGTAGACATTGTTGGCACAGGCCCAGAAACTTGTACAACCAGAGAGGTGGGGCCAGTACTGCAGCCCACTGCTTCTCTCAGCAACATGCAGTTCTCCCTTCTTGCATACAGTGAACAACAGGGGTTAGAACAGTACCAGCCAAGATACCTTGGAAAACTCAAACACTTGCCTCAAAGGTCTCTTTGCATCACACAGGGAGTTAGGACCACTGGCCCATCTAGCTCTGTGTTGTCTGCACTGATGGAAAACAGCTGTCCATGTTTTGGAAGTGTGCCAGCTATATCCAGAAACGCACAGATTGAACCCAGGAGCTCCTATGTACAAAGCAGTGATAGGGCTGGATTTGCCCTAAGAGTCCAGCAAGTTTCTTCTATTGTTATCACCCATCAATAATCAGAGACAGTAGTAGACAGGAGACTATTGAATGTCTGGGAATGTGCACACAACTGCATTTTGACCTGCAATCCAGGAATGTATTATACCGGGACCTACTCCTGAATAGACATGGATCAAACTGTGTTTGGGTGGGAAAATGTCCAAGATTTCTATCTGTCCTGCCTCTCTTGGCCTTGGCTCTGCTCCCTTTCCTTGGGCCCTCCCATTTCCAGAATGCAGTCCTCTAGATGCATACCAAATTGGATTTTGTCTCTGAGCTGAAAAGAGTTCCCCACCCTATCAGACTCTGCATACTGTTTCAGAACACATCAGTATCATCCACTCATCCTCCACACCTGCCGCATTTCTTCAGTATTGCTATGTTAAATATTTCAGACTGCATTTATAAATATCAAATGCACCTTATTGAATTTAGTGTTCATATAAACACTCCTCCTTAAAAACAAGATTACTTTACACCAAAGAGCAGCAGTAGAAACAGATCAAATGCTGAATTCAATCAAATTGAATAAAATAAATGGTAAACACAGTACTATAGTTCTTCTTTCGCAACCCAAGCATAGCCAGCATCCTTCCTGTGTGCACCCACAGGCAGATATCTAAGAACTGTACCAACATGACCTCTAACCCAAGCAGAACAAACAATATCAGTAAGACATTATTCTTGCTTACTAAAAAAAAAGTTATTTGTATATAATACAAAAACTTTGTTTAATGCTCCTTATTACATGGGACAAGATTTAAAATGCACTTTAAATGGGTAAATGTGGGCGACCCAAGGGAATAAAATGAGATTATGCAAATGAAAACAATCAAAGAAACAAGATAAGCCTCAAATTTGGGGTATTCCAGCATTCCTGTCTCATCCTTTGCTTTCTCTTTCTGCATGCAACTTCATATACATTTTCCACAAAGCACTTATCTATTGACATGCTTCTCTCATACACACATTTTTCAGACATTCTCTCCATGGTTTACATGTGTTCTAAATATTTTTCAATTGCACTCATTTTAGCTGTATGCATTTGCAAAATGTATATAGGATTTCATGGAGATTTTCTCTGAAACATGTTCGTTTAAATGCCTTCAAGCTGCATTTTGAGTCACAGCCACCTCATGAATTTCATAGGGTGTTCTTAGGCAAGGAATATTCAAAGCTGGTTTTGCCATTTCCTTCATCTGAAATATAGCCTACAGCACCTGATATTCATTGAATAGCAGATCGCCAAATACTAACCAGGGCTGAACACACTTCCTTTTATCTCTACGGAGCTTCAATGAATGAGCACAGGTTCGAACATTATGAAAGAGGAAGATCTAATTTTATCTAACCAACTTTTGCCTACCACACCTAATTTTATAACCTCTGCCTTGGCTCTCTAAACTAAATAGCTCCCAACGTTGTAACCTTACCTCACAAGAGAATTGCTCCAGCTTCCTCATCATTTTGGTTGCCCCTTTCTGCATTCTTCCAGTACTATGGGCTTTTTGAAACGCAGTGACCAGAAATGAAGATAATATTCCAACTGTGACTGTATTACAGATCCATTGTATTTCTTATTTACTGTATTATTTTTAGACGTACTGGCAGCCTTACTTTCAATCCCTTTCCCAAAGATCTCTTAAAATGGATTTGTGTCTCCCCTCTCCAACAGGTGCCACATGTTGCTCACTGTCATCACATGGACGATCCCATAGCCATAAGATCCTTCCCAAGCCAGCTCAACCTCTACCTCTACATATTTGGTATTAGGATTTGTTTATTTATCAAACATGCCTTTTTGGGAAGCTTCTTCTTTTGAAATCAAATGTGTCTGGATGGGACATCACTGGCAATTCTCGACCTATAATGTAAACCCAAAACCAAGATGTAAATGCTGTTTGTCCAAATGAAACATTGTCCACATTGCTATCAAACTGAACATACTTGTCACTCTCAGATATATGTTCAATTTGATAGCCCTGGGGACACTGTTTCCACGCAGTTGACCAGCACTTAGATTATGCAACAGATCCAGCACAGGATCAAGTCCAGGGTCACATGCCCTCTGGAGTCAGTTCCCTGACCAACAGTCGAGGGCAATGCTTTTCAGATTATCTGATGTGGGTGACTGGCATTTTTTTTTCTTCCAAAGTACCAAGGATCAGTGCCCTCAGGGGACTGAAACTTGCCAGGAACTGGCAGCTAATGGTTTAAGGGCCAGTACTGCTTCAGGCACCATCATTCTGAGTAGCACTGGTCTAGGGCACAGCCATTTTGTCTAGAGCTGTGCCTTTTTATCTTGATTGGGCCATGCATTTATCTGATCTATGAGAGGTAAATGAAAATGTTATCCACTACTATAAAATTTCTCCTTTGGTTGCTTCTCTGATTTCATTCCTTGCTCAAGACCATCATGAATAGGCTGGTCAGGAACAAAATCTTATCACAGGCACTAAGCTACTTTTGGGACCTTGTATTACCACCAATACCTCAACATATCCCTCCCTGTCCTACAGAACTTCCATTTAGATATGAGCATGTCTCATTTGTTCTTTCCATCCCACCAAGCTCCCATTACGTTCACCGAATCAAAAAACGCACACCACACGCTAGGTCCCTATACATCTTGTCATATTGTATGCTTTTTGGTTAGTTCTTCCCTTTATGTGATGAGAAACATTTTCACATACACCAAAGGGCTCTAGCAAATTGGCACTCTCCACTTGCAGAATGTTCTCTGATTCAACAATTTCTATCATTTCATACTGAGGAAATCCCAGGAACCTCCAAATAAAGAGAAGAAATTATATTTACAAGGGGTCCCAAGTAAAGAAAAGGTTAAGAACCACTGGTCTAGCCTATTCTCTTCTGCACTGCTCAATCTATGAAATACAGTTTCTATCCAGCCTGCTAGCTACAACAACTAGAACATAATCTTCAGCAGACACATTTTGCATCCAAACAATTCTAGTTTGGCACTCCTCTTTTCTAAAAGAAACTTTATTGCAATACTTATTTCTCTTTCATTTTCCACATCCCACTCCTTTCAATGCAATTTCAAAACATTCCTCAAGTGACTATCTCCTGAATAGTCCTAGCTGATTCAAATTGGAGCTATTCCAAAAAGAATTTTGACGATTGCCACCAAAAGATCCAATGATAAAGAACAGTTTAATGCATTTCAACAATCTATTTACTGCAGGAAATAGCTTAAAGCCCATGTATTCAATCTGCATTTAAGAATCTTAAAGGGAGGGGTAATCTGGGGATGAAAGGAAGCTACATCACTCTTTTCTCACCAGCAAAACCACTCCTTAGGAGGTTTGGTTGGTTGGTTGGTTCAGCATTCTTTCCCCACAGTTGGACTGACATCAGAAATAACAGGGGCACATGGGGGGAGAGAGAAAGACAGATATAAAGGCATTTACAGAGCAAAATTGGCTGTTGCAAGATGGGCTCAGCAACCTGCACCCAGTTCTCCACTGCAAATGCCCCCTTGTCCTCATCACCGCACATCAACCAACATATATGTGAGAACTATGTGTCTGTTGACATTACTTGCAGTTCTGTTTTATAAACAAGGGCCATTTGGGGCCTTCTCACTACACAATTGCCACACTATTTTTCCACTTTAACTGCCATGGGCTGCATCATGAGGTTTGTACATTGGTGAGTCAAGAGAGACGCTCTCTGGCAGAGGATTCTAAATGCCCCTCCCTCAATTGCCAACCCCAGGATTCTTCAGCATGCAGCCATGAAATGGAATCATAGTGCTACAACTGTGCAGCATGAATGGGACTCCAGCTCTGTTGCACAGGGGTATGTAATGTGCAACCCGGACTGTGCACACAGCAAGTTAAAAGCAAGATGGACACCTGTAACTTTTATGTCCTCATTTCCCCTCCAAAAGTAACTAACATTAGATTTCAAAAGTAACACTGTGAATAAAAGTGAAGTTACTCTAAAGGTGTAATAAGGAACACCTCTAGTTACTCTAAAGATCATTTTGACACAAACTTTTCATGTTTCATACCATTCTCTTAGCAGTAACTATTGTTTCCTTCTCCCTCCCTCTCTTTTAAAAGAGTAACTTAAAAGCAAAAAATGATGCAACAAGTCAGACTTGTTTCCCAGTAATGCAATAATAGACAGAAACAGGTTACCTCCAAACACTATAGGAAGCCACTGGAGAAAATTAATTTTAAACTTAAAATCTTTATTTCCAGGTTCTGGTCTGGTCTCCAGATCATGATCCAAATCAGTCCCTCTGTGCATCAGTTGGTGGCTTCCCTACATAGTCATGTTACAGCAACCCTTTACAAGATACAGACATTACAGAACTACCCAATTCCAACTCCTGCAAACCTAAATTCCATTATAAAGACATAAGCCACCAACAGGGTTCCAGCCAGAATCACTGAAGTTAGGAAAGGAAGAGTAAGCACCATCAGTCTTGGGATGCCACAGCAGCACCCCTCCTCCACAAAAAAGCCTTATGCAAGATTATCAGGTATGAACATTTTCCCCAAATTAAGGCAATTCTGCATAGGAATTTTTTAACCTACAAAATGGCAAGGCAGAAATCCATCTTCTGGTAGGCCGTGCCTGCTACAAACCACATTACATATTGCCAGTATAATATCTGGAGTGCCAATAGATGCTAGACAGCAATGAGTGGAAGTCAGGTGCCAGGCTAAATAAGATTCTCCCCAAATTCCATCTCTTCTGAAGACGGCTGCCAGTTTGTCAAGCCAAGAAGTTCATTTTTCTCTCAGTTTTCTATTTCATCAGACAACAGTAACCACAAAGACAAATGTTTTATTTCTCTTAGGCCCTGAAAGTCAAGAGAACAGTTAAACCGATACAAAGGGAGAGTTAACAAAACTAGCGCAAGTATTCTGATTTCAAGACTGTCAAAGCTGAAAGAAGCAAGAGTCAGCTCAGGTGAATTTCTGTGATTCGTTGTTACTGCTCAAATTATTGTTGTGTTACTACCAACTCAATATGCTGGCTGGGTAGGTAAATCTTCTCACCAGGGTTTTGCCTAAATTGAAGGCAATTAACATTCTTCCAATTAATATTTGTTTACCATAATCATCTTTTTCTTTGTTTCTGTTAAACATACGTTCCATATTTTTAGAATACATTTATTCACATCTGACAAACAGTCAAACTGGAGCAGTAAATCTTTTAAGGTAATGAATTTAACAGGCTAGAGAGAGTAGACATTTCTTCAGAAAACACAGAATGAAATTTACAACTAAGGATTCAGAGTTCATAGTGGATAAAAAGCAAACACTGCCTTTTTTAAACAGATGTTTTATCAGTCTTCAATTTTTTAAAGAAAAAACATACACACTATTTAGAAAAACATTTTTTCCAGTTTCGTTAATCTCACAATAACCTTTCAGATTATAAAGAGATTCACTTTTCTGCACTTTCCATCTAGTTCTAATTCTTTTAAAGAGAAAAAAAGGACAAAGGAAAATCCAAGTGTCAAGGAGATGTAGTAGCTACTTGCTCATTCGTATTCTGCATAGTTAAAAAAAAATACTTAAAAAGAACTGTTATGGTGAACTCAAACAGCATTTTTTTTTAAAAGAAATGAATCATAACTAAAATGTATTGTTATTTCTTTACTTTCTTGTGTGCACAGATGAAATTAACATGCCATATTTAAAACACTTGGTAAATTGTTTCACTCTTAGATACATATTCACAACTAAAAGAATATTATGCAGTTTTGCTGACAATGCAAACCACGTACACTAAACCTGGGCTAAGAAGGTAAAAAACCACAATCTACTTCTAATCATATTCTGTTACAGACTTCCTAGAAAACCAACTTTAGAATCAGCAAATTAATTCTTTTTGTACATAAATTGCAAGCAATTGTGTATAAATGCCAATGGCCCTTTTGCAAGTTTGTGGGGGTACTATTATAAACTGACATTTCAAATCTCCATCTATTCACAGACACATGAATCATCTCACAAACTGGAAAGGCAATCTTCAGTACGTTTAAGTCAGGAAAACTTCACTGCAGATTTCTAAACTGAAATCAAGCAGTTAAAAAAAAAGAAAAGACAAGCATTATTTTTGGCCTTAAACTTCTCAGTATTTAAATGTATGTAAATCTTTAACGATGTCTTCCAAGAAATACTTTTTTAAGAGTCAAAAACAAAACCTCAGAGTACATCTTTTTCAAGCCAGATGCAAATAGAAAACCTCGAACACCTGGCAAGTTCTTTCAGGTTAGCCCCAAAAAACCCCTCCTGTATTATTTTGACTTGCCACATCAACAGATGAGGAGTGGACACGTTTCTTTCGGGTGAGGGGCATTTCATCAAAACGGCTTTGCAAAAACCAGCAGTGGTTCTCAAGCCAAACACAAGAGGTTATCATGAGTTCTGCCCAGCAGAGCAAGATAACCCAAGGAGGGGGGAAGAAGGTGGGGATGGGGGGCGACCAATAATTTGTTTCTTTGTCCTTTCAGTTGCTTTAATAAGCAGTCACCTGAAACCGTCTGCATGTTTGTGGCTCATTTTATTATTGAAAATATTCAAACATTTCAGCAATAAGTAAAGGCAATGCACCGTTATTTCATCATCATTGAAAATGAGCACCTACATAAAGGAAACAAACTGTGCAATGTAAAAAAAAAACGAAAAACAAAATTAGACACTTATGCAATATTTCAGAACACAGAGAATACCACTACATATTTAATCTCAAACTTTAAAAAAGAGTGAACTTGAATTTTGCTGCAAAAATACCCTGATCATCTTTCATAGTGAAACTGATATACAAAACCATAAATCTCACAGAATCATGCTGATGAAATAATGATCAGGAGGAAATGATGAGCAGTACAAGAGCTCCAACAACAAATTTAACAAACAAACTTGCTCAGGGAACTCTATAGAAATCTTTGATAGATATGGTTAGATGCAGGTGTAATTCAGTGGTGAAAACAGTTAAATCATATCTATTTTTGAGGGGTCCCTATTCAGCCAGCAAATCTTCAGGAGCAAGTCTTATAACCTGGAATGAAGTTCCAGTGTAGTAGAGCTATATCTAGACATGATGGTATATATTTACGTGGGACTCTTCTGCCAGCTGCACCTATGAATTATTTTTAGGTGGAATGGAAACTTTTTTTTCTCATTTTACCTCTCAAAATTTGTGACACATGAAGACATCTTCACATACAAGTGTGAAGCAGAGGCCACCCATGATTTTAAAATGTAAATATATTCAATAACATCTGGAATTTATAGATATGGAGTACTTAAATACCCCAAGTTGAGACCCACATTTGAAAAGTGCCAAACTTCCACTGATTTTTTTTTTAATTCCACTGCCTTCAGATTCAGTTTTGTCACTGATTATTAAGGGAAAGATTAACAGCTCTTAAGTCTGTGTATGTAACGAAGGGACAATTCCATACCTTGTGGTATCCATAAGAAACATGTCATATACATCTTGGTGGGCAAATGTCTAGCTTACAGATATCATTTTGCTTTCCACTAAAATCCACCAGCCACAGCCATTTACAAAAGACACACACTCGGAATTAAAAAATTCTCAGTACAAGAATTGTTCTGAGCAATAGAACTGAATGGGGCTTGCAGTCCTTCCACACACAAATCCAACCCTGTTCACCATAACCTTTTTTCATTCCACCAGTTTAATACAGGGTATGTGTTACGGCATCAATTCTGTTGCTGTTACCAGAGATCCTTGCTGATCTACTACAAATCACCCACATGTCTACCAGTAGATCCAAATTTACCTTCTGCCCACTGCTGGATTAAGGATCTACTATGTTTTCTCAGTAAAATCAAAAAAACTGTGCTGACCATAACATTTACTGCAGCATATTTAGTGGTTTGGATTTGAATTTTAGCAGCACACTGCAATATTTGTCTTTTTAAAAACAAAAATTCTGGGAGTACTGTGAGGCAGCCAAAAAATTCCATGGGATCTCAAATGGCCCAGGGCCACAATTTATGCCCACTCAACCCCCCTGTGTAAGATTCTGGCTACCACCAGCATCACTGTCTCATATGATGCAAACATGCCCTATTATGCCTTATAGGAGGGAGACTTGCTCACCTCCTGACTTCCAATTTGGAGACTTCATCTAAGTTCACCACATCCCTCTACCCATGAACTATATTCTTGCACCTATGGAACTGTCAGACATTCAACAGATATGGGTCCTACCTATCTTTATGTTTTGTGAAAATACCTATGTTATAACACTTCAAAGATCCGCTGTCAATCCTTCAATGGCCAAAAATGCTATGGCCTTTTCCCATGCTTGCACATACAGCTCATTACTCACAATAGCTTCCAAACACTTCACTGAACACCTGGCCAGCATCCACTGTTGTATATGTGAGGCTGCCTGCCTTAAAACACTGATCAACTTGTCTGTACCTCTGTCCTTCTTTTCCTCATATCAGCCCCTTCTTTTCTGGGCGCTGTTCCCTTTATACTTTGACCTACACCCCTTACCCTTGTTATATTTATACCGCTTTTTTAAAAAAAGACAATCAGTGAAAGTAGGTACGTTTTCCAAAACCTTTGTATAATTTAAGGCATTTCTTTCCACAGGTACTTTGTTCTGGGATAAGATATTCAATATCATTTTCAATCGACCTTAACCACAGACTTGTCCTTTAGGTAATCCTCAGCTCCAAAATCATTAAGATATTTCTCCAGATCATGGGTCCATTTGTGACTCCTAAATGCAGCACCAACACTATGAAATGCCCCAAAAATTGGCAAAACAAAATGTGGTCAGATGACTTTTTTAAAATGGCTTTTTAAAAAAGGAAACAGCATGTAGAGAGCAGAAGATCAGGACTACCGCGGAGCTGAAATCCCTGTATCTCTCCGCCTTCTCAGGGCACCAAGTCCAATGAAAGACCCTCATACTTGCTAACTACTCCTATAAAACCCTTTCAGCACAACTGCTAAGTGCATGAATTATGTCATATTCAGTTTGGTTATGTTCAGGTATGCTCCTTAAACTTTCTCCCTGTGGATGCGCCCGGCCAGCTGGATGTCCTTGGGCATGATGGTGATGCCTTTGGCGTGGATGCCCAGGCACTGAATGATCTATTTATGTATTATAATGTGCTGCTGATGTGCTTTCATTGCATTTGCTTTGCACATTTGAACTTACAGTCTTCTTTCCACGTTCACGGGTTTGGCCTTCAAAAACTTGATTATTCGTGAAGCACCCACGTGCCTCTTCCCATTCTCCCCCTCCCATTCCCCTGCAAATGGCAGGAGGCAGCCCCACAGGCATGCCTTCTCTGGTCACGTCACTGCCCCCTCCTATTCATTTGCCTATTGCTTGGGCAGCTGGAAGGCAGCACAGCTGGGCAAAATGCAAGTGAATGGGGGGAGGGAGAGAGCCCTGGAACAGGAGGGCAAGCATTCACAGGGAGGGAGGGTGTTATTCACATTTTTTTTTTACTTTCATGAGGGATAACTGTATTCATATGCACCAGTCAGCTATCTGCAAAGATAAGGGATGCTTAAAAATATTTAAAGAAATATTAAAGAAATATGCATTTTTCGTACTCAATTCCTACTGTTATTTGTGTTAAAGGGGAAATTATGGTATTAAACTAGGAAAATTATGCCATTAAACAGTTACTAGGATCTCTAATCTCAAGAAAATTTAAAGGAAAAACAAGCAGAAAAGAATTACATTAACAATAATCAAATCAGAGCAACACAGAAATAGTTTCAGAAAGAGGAGGGGAACAATTCATTTGAAGCCTAGCTGGAGTAACAGTCCCACTTCTTTCATTTATATGAACATGAAGAACATCTTTAAAATGCAGTACTTTTGATAAATCTGGAGTCTTTAAAATTCAGCACTCCAGAAACTAAAGAGAGCCAGCAGATAAAATAGAGAACTCTCGAAGATTCTTTTAAACCACATCTAATGATTTAATAGGAAGATCCGATACAATCAAAGCATGGATTGTCTTGCCCAGAATCCTCTTCCCCACAGTGGCCCAACCAGATGATTTTGAAAAGTCCACAAGCAGGGCATGATGGAAACTGGATCTAAACAAAATTGAATGCAAGCCAGATCAAAGTTTCATAACATTATGTCAGGCTTAGAGCACTACAGAAATGTAATTAAGGTTCAGGAGAAGAGCATGGCTATGGAATCTGAACTGCCTTGAATTTTGGCATAGAGGACAATTTTTACCGGGTTTTAAATTCTTGATAAAACTAGCCATTTTGTGGGAATCATCGAGAGACAAAGAGCACACTGTCTCCAAAATACGTGAGCCTGGGATATGTTTCAGGGAAGTAAAATATGAATAAAACCATGCATGTATTTTTAAGCGCAACTTTAAAATGTCAGCTGCTGAAATATGGATGCACATTTAAGCAACCAAGTACATAGTACATTATACAATTTTTTAAAAATTCCCTCTCAAAAAGATTAGACAAATCCTTACAACCCAAAGTAAAGTGAGGACAGGGTAAGAACACAGGTACAATTTGGAGAAGCACATCAAAATCTAGCCTGAGCAAATTTCACATCCTTCCATAAGTTAAGCCAACTTTCTTTTCATACCTCAAGCATGGCCCGAGCAGTGTCATGGATTGAAAGAATGTGAGTTATGTTATTCCTTTTCAGTTGTTCCGTGTCACGGGCATCTGTCAAAAAAAGGAGATGAAAAAGAAAAATGGTTTGCCATCACTCAACATCTAATTTTATCATCATATAACACCATAAAAACTTAACTCTGAAACATGCTTTTCCCCCATCACAACTATAAAAGGACTTTTTTGCCCTTTTAAACATAACATCAGTTCCTAAGGAGGACAGTGCATTGACCAAACATCATTCTAAACAAGGACCTTATCTCAATAATGATAATCAAGAGAAGCAGTATTGTATAAAGGCAAACAGAGGAGGGAATCACACAGTACTCCAGATGTTGCTAGCCTGCAAGTCCCAGCAGCCTTAGCTAGAATAACCAGTGATGAAGAAAGTAAGAGAGTTGCAGTTCAACAGTATCAAGGGGCTGCATGATTCTTACCCCAGGGGTAGAGTGCTAGACTGAATCTAGGTTCAATTCTCCATTCTGCCAGGGCTAAAGCCAGAGGCTATCCCGCTGTTTGCGCAGATGAGGCACTGCCCACCTAACCCCTAAAATATCAGGGAGTACCAGGGGGTAAGTTATGGTGCAAACTAGACCCAGTAGCTTCACCTGGGGTTACCTCACCAACTACCCCACCTGATATAGTGGGCATCACCTGCCATTGCAATGAAGCTGACTGGATGACCTCAAACAGCTTACTCTTAGTCTAACTGACCTCATAAGACTGTTGTGATGACAACATGTGAGAAAACCTTGGGGATCTTGGCAGAAACGTAGTAGAAAACCATAAGAAATACATTAAAAAATTCTTCTGGACTAATTTTTTAATGAAGTCAGTGGAATAAGGAATGAAGGACCATAAGGTTTGACATGAAAATGTGGGAGGGTCACAGACACACACTGCAGACTAGTGACCAAATGGACAGAAGAAGATTTTGATTTGCAAATAATCAGACCCCTTCTCTAAGCGTAAAAATCATGTAGCCCAAACTTATTACATGGTTAAATGCTATGTTTCTCTTATATATTTAATTCAATCTAATATACGGCTGGGAGGACAGCCTGTTGCCAGTCCTGATGTCTTACCAGCACCACACAACTGTCTTCTGTTTTGAATTTATCCAGTGTTGTGTTTTTCCATAAGGATTTCCTTCTCCTGCTTTCATGACATTCATGGAGGAATGTGATGTTTGTGAGTGCTTTTAAAACTTTGTTCGTTGCTCTGAGAGGCAGTTCCCTGAACCAGTAGGATATAAATCCTCTAACAAATGGTCTTCTATTTGCAAGCCTCATCCAGGTAGACAAGAGACTTAAGTCCCAAACAATTACATTTTGATCTGCTATGGCACTTCATTCTTCAAAATTTGCACTGACATAGATTTACAAGGTAAATATTTTACAACATTATGATCTAAGGAGCTCCAACTGCCACAACTGATTTTTTGCCACTTGCTATGTTCAGGATTTTTTTTTTTATGAAATCAAAAAATGGCCGGGACAAACATTCTCCCAACAAATCCACTGCATTTGTGTTGGTTCTTCTTTATTTATTTTTTTTAAATTTTGTAAACACAGAGGGCTTCCAGGTACAAAAACAAATTTTCCACCTCACGTGAACATGTGTCTTCAGCCTTTGGTCATCTCAGTATGGTGCAACAACCCTTGATTCTCCATTCACAACATATCCTGTGGACCCAGTGTGTGGAAACCTTGAAGAGTGGTACTGCCTTCTTAAAAGTCCTGATTGCAGAGACTCAGCCAAACAGTATATACAAACTCTCCACAACCAAATGGCTTCTAGATGTCCACCACTGATGGTGCAAACTGTAATGCAACACAACACATCCATCCTATTGGAAAAGGCTGGTGTAAATAATACTGGGCTAAGGAAACTAATGGGCTAATATGTATGAAGCAACTGCCCATTTATTAGGGATGAGCTCAGTGCAGCAGCACACTAAGAAGGTGGAAGCTATTTTTAGTGGAGAGACCAGAAAACACCGAATTCTCTCACAACTCTTTCAAAGCCCCTGCATACTTCACTATGGATCTGCAAGAGGAAGCAATGAACATGAAACCATGCTTTTGAATGCTGTGCTCATCCCCAGAGTCTGTTGGATTCCTCCATCTGGGGACCACAGCTGTCATCAGAGGGGAATAACATAGCACCTGTACAGACCTGCCAGAAGACACATAACTGCACAAAGATCGCCAATGCAGGCCCTGCTCTAAGGACGTCATCTTCAACATGTATGATAATCAATAATACCTCTCCTGGGATGGCAGCCTGACTACAGGAAACCATCTGCAAACATATTGACCTGGTGCCTACACCTTTGTTGTGGGTTTTACAAAAGCTATATTGCTAATTAATGTTCATGCTGAATTAAGCAAAAAAAAAATTCAATATTTCTCCAATGTTGATCTGACATTGTCTAATGAAAAATATTATAACGAGACAAGGTGTCAGTAGTTCCAGTGGCAAATCTGGGGAGCCTACTATTAAATCTCAAAAATACTATCTTATTACAAATAAGGACTTTAGAAATCAATTTTTTTTTAAAAAAAAAGTGGTCCTTTCAAATGAATTTTTTGTAAACACCAACAAGGGCTTTAAAAAAACCAAGCCATATGAGATTTCAATTAGTACAGAGAAACATAAATCAACCCTAAATCTTATTGAATTTTTATACTTCCCCAACTTTTAAGTCAAGCAAATATGAGTTCCTTTTGAAGGATTAAAATATTATGACTTTACCATCAGCACATTTATTAAAATCTCTGTACGAACAGCTGACAACATTTGCTAGACCAACTTATGCAAGAACCAACAGAAACTGCAAAGCTGGAAGGTTGCAAAACATTTAATAAAAGCTGAATTGCTGACTCACTCGGTAATCTTAAGACCTTTTTTTTTTTTGTCTTGACTCAATTGCATAAAGAGAAATTACAAAGAATTGGGAAACAGATGCTAGGTATCAGTTTCAGTACACTGGGTGTTATCTGCCTTTTGCCATGAAGGTGCTAACAAGTAGTTTGCTTAAGTCACGTTTACAAAGTTCAAGCAACACACAACAGGTGTATCTATCTGTTTTTCTTAAAAGCAAAAGAATAACACCACACACAGCCCAAAATTATTTAATCTAGACTAATTAGCCCTCAGTCATCTCTAAATTCAGTACTTTTATTATTTAGCCACTGTTTTTATTACCTGTCATCACCTTCTATTATTTACATTGTAGCAAAGACTCAAAGCAGTGTACAAGCCAGACACTGAATTCATAATCAAAACCCAATATAAACACAATGAAGTCAGGATTATGCACCAAAGTACTCTGCTTACCAAGTGTTCCTGGCTTCCAGGTGAAATCATAATCTGTAACCTTCTATGGAGATTTCAGTCCTTCCACCTGCAAATTGATGGGGTGCTACAGTCTCCCCTAGTTTGGAGGGGGGGCTCACAATGCACCTCTTAGCAGTGTGGAACCCCACCATCTCTTCATTACCTGGATTCCTCCACTGTTTATTTACCTGCTCCAAAATGCCAGGCCTCTGTTCTAAAGCCAAGACTGCAGCAAGTTCTGCTACAGTTTGAAAGCAAAGTATCATGAAGTTGATTGAGGCTTGTCAACACCATTGTGGTTTTACTTTAAAAAGGAAGTGGGGAACACAGAAGTAAAAGGAAAGCATCTTGATTTTCAAAATTAAGATGTGTACTGATTCACAGTTTACGCGTGTAAATAAAGCAAACCTTGTTCAAATGTAATGCTAAATAAGCAGCACACATTGTGGGGTGCTTTGCCATTCCCTGTGAATAACTGGTTGGATTGTGGAGATCACTCAGACTAGTAGCCTTACTCTGCACAATCAGGATCCAAACCAGTTGGTGAGTAGTCTTAAATTGTGTTGCCCATGCTCATATATAAAAGCACCAGAGGCTGTACTTCTTCACAAAGCATGCAGTCTCCTCCATTCCTCTGTATGTGCCCAAACAGGCCCTGTTGGGCTGAAGAAAGCAAGGGGGTAAGAGGCAAACCAAGCTTGTTAATATCTTATGAAGCAACGGTTCTTACCCTTTGGTCCTCCACATGGTTTTGACTTCAGCTCCCATAATATCTGACCACTGGCCATGCTAGCTGGGGCTTCTGGGAACTTAAGTCCAAAACATATGGAGGACGAAAGGGTGAGACTCACTTTTAAGAAACAACTGTTCTACTTCAGTCTCCTGCACATTTTGTACTCAATAGCTCCATCATTAAGCACAAATTTCAGTGATCGGTCCTCCAGATGGTTTGGGGTTTAGCTTCAATCATCTCCCAAATCAAGGTTGGCTCTGGTTCACAAGAGCAATTCCAACAATATCTAAGTAGGGGTGTGTAAGTGGGGGATTTACTCTCTCATTCGATGCAGTCTCCTGTTCTCAAGTCAGAGATGGGACCCTCCCTTGGCTCTGGAGATCGTATAGCTGCTATGGCCTACTGATTTTGAATCTCCATCACACAATAGCTCAGTAGGAAGCTAGTGGGATTGAATCTCTAACTCAGAAGCTTCCCTCTCTACCCCCTGAGGCAGAGAGGAATTCTATCTGTAAATGTAACCAGCAAGCATATGGAAAGAAAGCATGGAATCTTTATATAGGAAAGAGGTTTATTCTAAACAAGCAATACAATAACGAAAGATAACTCATTCATGAAAGTAACCCCCTTCAGCCCCTATTTAGCAGTTATAACATTACAGATAAACCTAGGTCATTTCAGTCAGAGGTTTAAAAGAATATAATCCCTAACGCGCCTAACACATCCCTACTCTACTCACAATACTATTCAAACACTGGGATGGCGTTATGGGGAAGGAAGCCCTGCTACTGGCTCCTTGATGTTCCTTTTCTCTCTCCCACCCCCTTGGTCTCCTGAGCCCCTTTTTTACTTCTTACTGGAAGTTTCTGGAAGCTTCTGCCTTGTTCCCCCATCTGCCCTTGCTGATTGGGCAACTGTATCATGTGATCTCTGCTACTGGCCCTCAATAACTGTAACTTAGGCCATTTCTGCACTAGACTGTTAAAGTGCTATTATTCCACTTTCAATGTCCTATGGAATCCTGAGGTTTGCAGTTTAGGGAGGGGCCTCAAAGGATTCCATGGGATGTTGAAAGGGAAATAATAGCACTATAACAGTCTAGTGTGGAAATGGCCTTAGACTCAACACCTTATTAACCCCTTGTTTACCTAGAGAGAGAACTATTAGCTATGTCGTCTTGATAATGGGAAGAGCTCATTATCATAAGGTGGGAACCATACAGCCCTCCTGAAACTGTTCAACTACAACTTACAGCATTCTTTGACAGTGTCTATGCTGGTTAAGGACCATGGAACTGCGAGGTCCACTTCTAGGATCTTCAGGGGCATGTGATTCTCACCTCTGACTTGGAGGACCAGGCATTCCCCATTTTATGGTACATGACAACCATGCTCTGAACTGAATGGAAAGGGGTGGGCAGGGAATTCCTTCAGTTAACAAGTAACAGGGTCATGCCTACTAATGAGACTGAACTTACCTTTAAAATTTCCAAGAAACAAGCCAGGAAGTATCTGTGAGAAAAAATATATAATATCATATAGCAATCTCTTGTGATAATACAATCTGACACAGTTCAATTTGCATACAGAACGTTTTAATCTATCAGGTCTGAAAGCATAGCAACGTTAACGTTTTTCCTTGTAACATTCTCCCCCATTTAACACTTCAGTGTGAAACTTTTTTTCAAGTTCAAACGTTCCATGACTTAGTATACATTTGCTTTTAAATAGTGTTCTAAACAAAGATTCTATCAGATGTACAAAGGATTGTACTACTATGTAGCATAGGCATGGCAGGGGCCAAATTTAAATGTCAATACAGAAACAGCTAAACCTAGAGGAAAACCTTTAAAAGTTGGAGACCACTTTTAAGAGCTAACAAAGATTCTAATATTGAATTTGGGAATAGCCCAGAATTGTCACTTGGATGGTGTCTATGCTGTTTTTCATACCCAGCCTGTTTTCTTTTCTTTTTTAAAAGCTCCACTTCTTTTCTTTTAACCTACTATAAAATGGTAACCATACACCAGTGTCTGTGCCATCTCCTCTTCTGTCACCACCATTACAGACAAAAGAGATGGAGAACATGTGGCCTTCTAGATACTGTTGGACAACTCCTGTGATCCCTTATCATTAGCTATTCGGGCTGGGGCTCATCAGAATTGCAGTCCAGCAAGATCTGGAGAGCTACAGGTTTCCCACCCTGATTTACAATCATTCTTCAAGAGTGGTCATTAGAGGTCCAGAGATCAAATCTGGATCCTCGGGATATCATTTACTCTCTGTTCAACACACTGGAAGCAAGGTTTGGGTATAAGGAGGAACCTGCTGGCATGACACTTTGGAGGTATACTGGAGAGGATCCTTGCCCACAAGCCTATAAACCATCCTTCATATAAATCTAGCAACTGATCAGAGATCATTTCACCTTACACAGCTATAGCATTTTAGCTGTAATGGTGACATCCTGTGAAATCATGGGGCTTGTTGTTCAGTGAAGGACTGGAAGAGCCTTCTGGCTGAGAAGTCTAAATATCCCTCCCTAATCTGCAAAGCCCAGGATTCCACAGGATGGAGTCATGCCACTCAAAGTAGAATCACAGCACTCTAACTGTGTAGTATAAAAGGGCCCCAGGAAATGTTAAGAGAGAATATCCACCTCAAGGGTATGATTGCCACACAGTTGTCAATCCAGGTCTGCTCTGGATTCTTTCTTTAAAAAACAAGGACAGGAAAGCAAACCTACTCAAAAACCTCGGTTCTACAAAGCCTATCTTCTTTATCGACAGATGGGGAAAAGAAGGGGGAAGCAGACAAAATGTTTACAGGACATGACTTTCTGCATATGAAGATTCAGAGAGGTGGGTGGGTGAAAATACAGAAGGATAAATCTGAGGTCTCTCCTACGCAACAAGAGCCATTTAGCATCTTCCTCCTGTTCTATGGTCTTTACTCTTTGTAATAACACATGACAAAGACAGAATAGGCCTTCTTCGCAGTGGCACCCACTCTGTGGAATTCCCACCTAAAAAGGCCTAGTTTGGGCCCTTCTGACTTGCTTCTCAGGAGGGCAGCAAAGACTTCTCTTATTTCACTACTCCTCTATTGGAGCTTGGACATAACCAGTTATAGACAAAGAGTTACTTGTAATTAATCCCTTTCTACAGTAACTAAGATATGACTAATTTTCATTAAAATGAGGGATAACAACATTTCTTTTGCTGTCCAAAAGTAACTGTTTTAGTTCCTTTTATAGTTACAGGGACTGTAACCTTATGACAGGTATATTCTGTACCATATGCCAAAGACTTGTAGTATTCTTGGTTTGGTTTTGTTTTTTACAGTTACTCAAATGTAACTCTTTTCAAACTTTTAAATAACAAGAAAGGAAAGAGTTCCTTTAAAATTACAACTACAATGGCAACAAGCAACTTTTGAGGCCTTGAAATTGCAACAACTACCATCAGCCCTCCACATTAATGGGTTTGACCTTCATGGATTTGATTATTGGCAATTTTCTTCAAATCCTGCGCCCCGCAATATCAGGCACTTCTTTTCTGGAGGACCCTCCCCTCTCGATGGCTCTGATCAGGCCACATGGCCCTTTAAAATGCCACCTCTTGTCCTCCTCCTCCTCCTCCTCCACCAGCCTCTGCCTGGTCAGCTAAGGACAGCTTGCAGCTGGATTTCTCAGCACCACAAACCCTCTCTCGATGCCCTCCCACACCCAAAGAAGGAGATGGTCAAGAGAAAGGAAGTATAGGGCCACCATTCCAACCTACCCCCTTTCCCTCTCCTTTCCCTGACCTGGTTTGGACCCTAGGTGCCTCTTCTCCCCACCATGCCTCAGCCCCCTTCCCACAGACACACACACCTTGATATTTTTGATTTTCCCACTTTAGCAAGGGTCCTGCACCGCTAACCCTACAGAATGTGGAGGGCCAACTGTACTGACTTTTTGAAGATAACTCTCCAGTCTCTAACTCTCATCTGTTTTGATCTTCTGCAGTAGCAAGATATTTTTTAAATGAACTGTTAATATACAGCCCACTTCATGTTGACACAGTGTATTTTTTTCCTCATTATTTTAATAATATTTTTTGTGTCTTTAATCATCCTGGAACCAAATGCAAGACAAACATTTTCTAAAATAAACAAGCAAGCAGGCAGCAAAAGAGTTCAAGGTTTAAGGGTGCAATCTTTTTTCCTGTCTGGCAATACAAGAGTAATTCATGGCAATTACACAAAATACTCTGATTCCAGAGAACACCTCAACAATTGCTTTCATGCTAGGTAGAAGAAACAGTCCGCCATGGATCTGCCCATTTTAAAGTGATAGATACAATGACTATCAAACATAATGAAGAAGGTCTCATGTTCAATGTCCACCATCTCCATGTCAGACTGGAAAATACCTACTTCCAGCTTTACAGAACTATTGACAACCGCTGTCAACAATTATTATTGTGTGCCTTCAAGTCATTTCCAACATGGCAACCCTAAGGCAAACCTATTGCAGGGCTTTCTGGGGCTGAGAGTGTGTGACATGCCCAAGATCACTCAGTGGGTTTCCATGCCAGAGGAGGAAATAGAATCCTCATCTTCAGGGTCATAGTCCAACGCTCAAACCCACTACACAATACTGGCTTTCAGGAATCATTTTTTTTTCCAACCTGGCAATACAATACTAGCGTAAATACACCAGTGATCTGAATGAACACAAGACAGCATCCTATGACTGCAGCACACTGCGAGCAATTCATGACTCCCCTCTAAATCTGCAAAATTAAAGTCCTCCCTCTACATTCGTGGGTTTGACCTCCTGCCCCGCCCCCCCATTCACCTCCTCCCATTCCCCTGCCTTTTGTGGAGGATGCGTTGTCTTCCCTCCATGGATCTCGGCAAACAGCAAGCTACTGGCAGGGGGGCAACCCCACACACAAAGAAGGTACATGTGTGCCTTCTCTGGGCACATGGCTGCCCCCTCCCATTTGCTCCCCTATTGCATGGGTGCCTGGAAGGCAGTGCACGTGGGTGAAACACAAGTGAATGTGAAGGGAAGGTTTGTGTGTGTGCTTTCCCTGGGTGCATGGCTGCCCCCTCCCATTTGCTTACCTATCACCCAGGTGTCTGGAAGGCAGCACGCCCAAGGAAAATGCAAGGGAATTGGGAGGGGAGGCACACAGGCACACCTTCTTCAGGTGTGTGGCTGCCCCCTCCCATTGACTGGGTGCCTGGAAGGAAGGCAGCCCACCTGGGCAAAACACAAGCAAATGGGGGGAGCGCTCACTTGGGAGGGGAGAGTTATTCATTTTTTTTTATTTTTGTGAGGATTCTGTGCCCCAAACCCTCACAAAAGTTGAGGGTCTACTGTACTTTTTAAGATCAATTTATTATATAACTCACTGCAAAGCCAAGAAAGAAATTCACTACTCTTCATATTCTAAAACTTTAAAAAGTACCTCAGCACGTTGTTCACTGTTTTACATCATGATTCTCCTGTCAGTTTTGAAACTGTCAAAAACCTGAGATTTGGTAAGAGAATGCCATAAAAACATGAAAAATTCTAATCCAAATGCTTCTAAAAGCTATGAAATATTTCTTACAGCTGTTACACTAAAACAACTAATGCAACATTACTCATTTGTTACAAAAAAAACCCAGTTCCCACTTATTTTGTAACTAGTGGCTCCCACTTGTTACAAAAAGGGGGAAAATGTTCCAAGAAATCTAACAGGGATACAAGTATATTACCAGTTACAATAAACCCAGATGCTTCCAGGTTCCCCCTACAGAGCCACTAATCCCTCCACCACCAACAGAGAGATGAAGAAAAGAGGTAATTAGAACCAAGGAGATACATGCATATCTCAGTTAATAAAGCTCCTTTCCACAAAGTCTTTTCATGCACACCCAACCTCCCTTCCTCCTTGCCCTCTATCTAGTTAGAAGGGTTTTTTTAGCAGCATCAGCACTGGGAGGATGGTGAAGGAGGGCTAGAAAAGGTTTAGTGCCGGGATGCAGCAGCATGTCTGCAGTAAACAACACAATAAAGCCCGAACTGGGAAAGAGTGGAATTTTACTCTAGCCGAACCTACGGAAGCTGTGTGTGCTTTGCATACAGCAGGCAAAATAAACAGCTGGAGCCTCCAGAATCCCTGACTGATTATGCGGGAACAGCAAAAAGAAGAAGAGAAAAGGCGAGAACAGATAAGCCTGACTTACCAACTACAGCAGCTTGTTAAAAAAAGCTCAGATCTATCAGTTTGGTCATCAAAATGGATATCATGAGAAAATAGACACTGGGGCCATTTCTGCACTAGACTGTTATAGTGCTATTATTCCACTTTCAACATCCTATGGAATCTTGGGGTTTGCAGTTTAGAGAGGAGCTTCAAAGGCCCCTCCCTAAACAGCAAACCCCAGGATTCCATAGGATGTTGAAAGTGGAATAATAGCATTATAACGGTCTAGTGCAGAAATGGTCTGGCAGAAGAAGTCATCCTTAGATACATTTTGGAGGAAACCTTCAAGTGGTCTCTAGAAAGTTCAAATTTCTTTTCTTTCTTTTTCTAATTAACAAGGTTTATCCAACCTGGTTGTTTCACTTCACATGTGCATACTGTTAGCTCTGAATAAAAAGTCTGCTGAAACATGTTGAACTATTCTTCTTTGTGGTATAGGAACCTGTCCCTGCTATTTCTGCACTTGAGGCATAACTGTAGCCTCTACAAGCAAATAGCTCAAATAGCACTACAGTAACTCTAGTGGAAGTCTCTATCTTTACCATACTTAGTAGCCTAAGAGAATGAAGGGCAGATGGAACCACTGGATGTAGAGAAAGGGTCAGGCATAAATCCTTCTTCTCCTGAAGACCCCATCTTCTCCCCACACTCTCACATAAAACCCATAAATCTGATGGATCATTTAAACTGACTTGACTGAGCTGCTCAAGTTTTATTCTTATTGAATTCTGCAAATGGCAGAACTTTAAAGCAAAGAACTGTGAGCCACATGAATCGACCTTGGTAGTATGTTAAAACAGAACAAAACAAAAAAGCTGGCATACCAAAAAAGGCTGCTAGTTGGAACAAAGAATGTTCTCAGAGATTTCATCTGCCCCTCATGATCTCTACCAGATCGGCTTCTTTGACAATGAGACAGAAGGGGGCAGGAAACTTGTTCATCATTTCAGGAATGCACACATGCTGATATCAGAGGTATGACATTTATAAGGAATATGTGTCAAGATTTTTTTAAAAAAACAGGCCACCAACAAGATACAGATGCCTATTAAAATAGCAGGAGCTTTTACATGTCACATTCCACCAGCTGACTCTGACAACCACTACAGTTCAAGTGTGATATTTTGCACATCTTTATCGCACAGGCTGCTTTTTCTCATCCTTGCTTTTTCTCCTCCCAGCCCTTGTGAAAGAGAATACAGGCACACTGTCAACTTAGGCACAAACATCTGGCACTAGTGCCTGTCAAGTGAGGTGACTTTCCATAGTGTAAGATGGTGCTCGAACAGGTGACTCTCCAGGACCATAGAAACCCTGGTGAGACTGCACGGCATTGTGCTCTGTGTTTCTGAAAGAACTGAAGGCTGTGACTTCAGAGGCTAACTTGGCAGCATCAGCCAGAGGAAGGCCAAAAAGAGGAGGATGAAAGGGCTACACAGCCACATGTTGGCCTACAATCAAAAGAAAATAGGCAGGCCCTACATTTGACAAGATAAAAACTGGTTTTTGATTTCACTTTACAAAATCAGTCCAGCAGTAGGGTGAATAAAAGCAGTGATTTACAAGGTCCCTTCCGGTCTCTCAGAAGCATCTTAAGAAATTTCCAACTATGAACAAAATCATGTTTTAAACAAGCAGATGTTTTTCTTAATTTCTTCTCGCTTTCTCACCCTTCGCATTCTCTTTCTCTCTTTATGCTGTGCTGCTTCTTAAATTGTAAACTTTGGGGGAATCTTGTTTTCAGAATAACCGCTGCAGTGCTTAGTCATTAAGAGTATTTAATTTACAGTACTATTATGTGAAACTGCACTGCCCACTGTGGAATGTTGCCATTTTGGTATGAATAGTGCATTTCATGTCCACTCAGAAGTCCTATTGACTTCAGTGGGATTTACACACAAGAAAGAAGATAGAGGAAATCAATCTTTACTGGATTTCAAGAAGCCACCAGCCTGTAAATATCATTACCACCTCAGTAATACCGCTGTAACTGGGCAATTTTATGCACACTTTCTCCAAAGTAAGTGCCACTGTAAGACTGCAAGCTTATACACGCTCCTCTGGGAGTCAGTTCCACTGAATTTATCTGTTTGGGCATTTCTGGTACCCCATGCGGCCCCCCATAAGGTACGAGGGGTAAAAAAAACTAGCCCACAGACTCATCACCACCCCCCTCCAATACCGATAATAAGGAGTTAAGCAGAACTCTGGCCTGATTTGATACGGAGCAATTTTCTGTATTTTGGAGAAAGACACAAGCAGGAGCCTACAATGTGAAATAAGGCAGTGCGGAACCAAGGGAACAAGGGCAGAAGAGACAGCGGGGTGGAGTGCAAGAATGTGAGCAAGTGTCATTAAATCCACTTCGTGAAGGTTCCAAGAGCAGGCTTGTTGCCGTGTCCGGCATTGGTCAGCCTGGGGTAAGAGCAAACAACAGCCAGATGATCCAATTGTAGCAACAGCAGGTGTTAGCAGCCTCTGGGGGTTGTCCCTGTCAGAAACTTTAAGGGGAAGTAAGTAAGCCTGTCTGGCTAAAGAACAAAGGGAGTTTTGAAAACTGAAATAACCCACCGCTGGCAGATTCCTCTTGCCCACAGCCTGACTACGGCTAATGCGTAAAAGCAAGTTTACCAACTAAGGTCATTTATACCGGTAGCCAAGGCCTTTCCAGAGGATCATCATTTTGCAGTTTAGCCTCTGACCTCCTTAGGATAGGAAATTATAGCATCAAGCCCAGTATCAGTGTAACTAATTAATGAAAAATATGGCCAAAGCAAGCCCACAAACTCAGCTGCCACTTCCTCTTCTAATCTCAAACTGATGACACGGCTACAATGGGGCACCTGCTAACCTTGCACATGGCCGCTTGTACCAAATCTGTGTAAAATGAAGGGAGGAACCAAAGTGCAATGTGTGTAGGCTCCACCAGAGTATTTGGTATTAAGCCTTACCAGGGTGTTCAGGTGTAGCCACCCCACTTGGACACAGCTTAAGTATCAAACTGATCATTTAAGGGAGCTGTAGCACAAGAGTGTGCCTCAACAGAGAGTTTCTTCTGGATGCACAGGTACCATAGGCAGCTAGAGGTGTTTCAACTCAAACGTCTAGTTCGGGATAGAATCAGGACTTGTCATGATGATTCTTGCCCCAGTTACCTCTAGCTTGATTATTATCATGTGCTTTGTATGGTGTTGCCACTTAACAACAAAGTGCTCCTGTGTTTTGGACTAGCTGAAGTTTCTATGTGCCTACAAGGTGACTCCCAACTTATGACAAACATGCCACACAGTTTTCTTGCCACAATTTATGCTTGTCACAACTTACTGTCAGTGTCTTCCCCTTAAGATGAGAAACAATGACTTGCCCATGATCACCCACTAGGCTTCCAGGTTGATAAGGATTCAAATCCTGACCTTGGTTGCTATGCAACACTCAAACCAACCTCTCTGAACATCTTTTCACTTGGCCTTCTTACTTTAAGTGAGCAATAACTGGTACATTATTCAGTCCTGATTTGCTTGTAATTTCACCCTGTATCCCTTAATTAATGTATGATGTGCTTTTATGCAAGTCACCATGAAGTCACTTTGTCAAAAAAAGTGGTACACAATTTTTTAAACAAATAAAATCAGAGGCAAGCTGCAATCCTAAAACCGTCTACATGGTAGTACAATTGCATTGAACGTGACTACTACTTTCATGATGAAATTACACTTCTAAGCATCTTTGAAAAAAGTTATCAATATTCATTAATAACAGACAGGCATCTGATCTACTAAGATAAGTTGTCAGCCCTTCACAACCCATTTTTCAGTATTTCAGGCTCAGGAAAAATTACAACTCACCCTAAGGTTGACATTAAGGCACAGTCTACTCATCCTCCCATGACATCCATGCTCAAAATGGAGTGGGGTGTCACTTCATTTCTCTTCAGGCAAACATTACTGGGCCTGGTGTACCTACCCCAATTCCCTTTGCCCTTTGGAGGCACTACATGTCACCCACCATCTGGTCCCTGAAACACCAAATGTCCACTAGAGAACTCGAAGAACCATCACAAATCAAATGCCACCGAGAGAAGATTCCTGTCACATTCAACCCAACCGAGAAGACTTTTCACACACTGTTATACTGCTATTATTCCCCTTTCAACATTCTATGGAATCCCAGGGTTTGCAGTTTAGGGAGGGGCCTTTGAGACCCATTGTTGAACCATCCCAGGGGTGATGTGAAATAAGACCGCATCGACATAAGGAGAGTTAAAAGTCAGGGAGTTTGGATTCCATAGGATGTTGAAAGTGGAATAATAGCACTATAACAGTCTAGTGTGGAAATGACCCTGGGGTTTGCAGTTTAGGGAGGGTCCTCAAAGGCCCTTCCCTAAACTGCAAAGCCCAGGATTCCATAGGATGTTGAAAGTGGAATAACAGCACTATAACAATCTAGTGCAGAAATGGCCTTTCTTTCTACACTCACTAGGACAGTCATTCCTGAACCAGCTGAGGTGAGATGCGAAACAGAACTGCGCCGACATAGGCTATTTCCACACTAGACTATTACAGTGCTATTATTCCACTTTCAACATGGAGGGGCCCCCTGGCCCCTCCCTAAACGGCAAACTCCAGGATTCCACAGGATGTTGAAAGCGGAGTAATAGCGCTATAACAGTCTAGTGCGGAAATGGCTATAAGGAGAGTCAAAAGTCAGGGAGTTTGGACGGCCCTACTTTCCGCCCTGTCACTTCACGGAAAATAAGACAATTCCGCGGAAGGGATTCGCAAGGGCTCCCGACCGACCAGAGCGCCTGAAGGGGCACGCCCGACCTCGCCCGGCGCCGCAGGCTTGCCGCCCATCTGAAGCGTTTCCGCCTGCCTATGCAAATCAGAAAGAGGCAGAGGTTCAACGACAGAGAGACGGGAAAATGCATACCGACGTGCCCTGGATTATCCGTCGCGGGGGCTATCAGAGAGATCTAACCGCTAGGCGCCTGATTCCGCCCCCCTCTCCCCAGCAGGGCAAGGCTTCCGTGCGAAGCGACCCATCTGACCAGCAGCCGCGCAGCCTCGAGGCTGCGATGGGAGACCCCCCATCGAATCCCACCGAACTCGGGCCGCGCAAACAGACACGGGCGTGGGCTGCACGTGCGTATGACGAGTCACTCAGAGATTCCCACCCCCGCCCACTCGCGTGCACCCAGCCTTCTCTTTCTCCCCCTTAGGTCTCTCTCGCTGTCCAACCGTCACCCCGTGTCCCCCTAATCATTACGCATCTCGAAACTTCCTCCAAGCCCTGGGTTACTTAACACGCCCTGCTCACAACAAGGAAACGTGCGGGCGGAAATAAGTCCCTGCTTGTTTTGTGGGACGCGAGCAGCAAGACAGCAAAATTACGTGGGGAAAGCCAAGAAACAGAAGTAGGGTTTTTACCTTGTTCATCCCATTCCCCATGGCTCTAATGGATCTGAAACTTTAGCACCAGAGACGGGACGCAGCCTCAATAGATAGGAAGCCGCAAACTTAAAAAAGGAAAAAAATATATGCTGGTGGAAAGGGGAGTCGAAATATTTACCCCAAGCAGTGGAGTAAATACCCTCTGATATCGGTAATTATTGTTCCATGCCAGATCGCTAAGCATCTCCCTCCCACCCCCTTCCTTTCAAGCTTGGCGGGGACTTTCCTCCTAGGTGTCTTATGTTCAGAAGTTTTTTCCGCCTGGCCGCCCCTGGACTTCACTGGATTAGAGCCCAGATGAACTAGTTGCAAGCTCCCAGTCCCAGAAAACTGCGCGTCTCTAACTCCAACCCCCTCCGCCTTCACCACGCCCACGTGTGCTTAAAATCCAGGCGCCGCGAAAGCTGCCCCAGATAGCGCCGCCGCCTCCTCTGGAACTCGTAGTCCTTCCGCTCATCCGCTCCTGAGGCGCAAGCGCCACCGCGGAACTACTATTCCCGGCATGCGCAGCGCCGAGCGCTGTGGTTCCGCCCTTCTGACCACGTACACACACACACACACCCGGAGCGTGGGAGCCCCGCCCACTTTCATTCCTGGAAGGATGAGTAAGCGGCGTCTGCGAGGGCCGAGGTCGGGCGCGTTCCGGAGGCGGCGGCGGTGGCGGCGCTTGTTTGGTTTCTGAGCAATGGCAGCCCGAGAACGCGGCGTATGCTTTTTCTGTGCGTGCAGAGATTTTTATTTTTGCTTTTTATGCAAAGCAGGATTGGCGAAAAAATAGTCCAGGCTCTCATGACCGAGCCTGTTCCAGTAAATGGCTTATCGGTGAAATTATTTTCTACTACCTTCGTGGGTTTCGCTGTTCCGATTATAGCAAAATTTTCAGATACATGGAACCGAGATACGTAAAGATCGGAACCACACCGTAGTCTCATCGGCGGCGCAGCGGTTCTGGAGCAACGGGGAGGTCCTTGCACGGCTGCTGCCCTCTCTGTTGGCGTTTGCAAGTTTCAACCTCGAAACCTGCTTAACCAAAGGCCGCCAAGCGTCTCTTATGCCCTATTCAGCTGTTAAAAAAAAAAAACAACCAAAACTTATTTTTATTTATGACCCCCATGCCATTCCTGATGGCTGGCTGGTGCTTTACCCTGTTCTCTTAAATCGCAAAAAGCAGGCTGGAAAAGTTTTACCTGCACTGTACTGTAAATATACAGTATCTAATCGCACAAGAAACAGTAAGGCCATTTCCACACTAGACTGTTATAGTGCTATTATTCCACGTTCAACATCCTATGGAATTCTGGAGTTTGCAGTTTTAAGGAGGAATCCTGCAAACCCCAGGATTCCATGGGATGTTGAAAGTGGAATAATAGCACTATAACAGTCTAGTGCAGAAACGGCCCAATCAAATAACAACACAATAAAACACAAAAGTACCAGCACATGATGGACTTTGTCTACATAAGTTATCTGACTGGGGATGAGAAATAATGCTTTTACTGTCACACAAGATTAAAAAGACAACTTCCAGAATTTCATCTGTTGCAGTGAACCAGAAGGGGAGTTTATTGTATTAGAATAATAAATGATTACCTAAGTTCCTCAAAAGCTGTGTCATATGTGAGTCTTTTACTTTATTTCATTTGATATGTAAGCTTCTAGACACTATACTCCAGACTCTCCCAGGCCAAGTTCTGCTAGACAGTCTTTCAGTCAACATTGTACTCTAAAACGTTATGAATCAAATTAGAACTCAAAATATAGTTTATGGAATCATATGCTAGTCAAGTTGGTCTTCTAGTGTGCAAACCCATCTTTAAGTATCTGAAAGCCCTGGTAACAGAAACCAGATGTTTTGTCTTCCCAGTCTTATTATGTATTGTTAATACTCCTAGAGTGTAGAAATGTTATTTCTGGAACTACAACTCCCTGAATCCCCCTTTGAGATTCAAAGTTCAAAAATGGTAATCAAAATGATCAAGTGCCAACACAATATTCTGGAGTCTTGATAAGCAGATTCCAGTTACTGATGGTACATTACCAATCCGTGCAGTATAAAATGATTTTCTATGAAAGTACAGTGGGGGCTTGGTTTCTTTTGAGCCAAAGTGGATCTCATTGCACCTCTGGCTTCCCTCAGTTTTGCAGGGGAAAGCAAAATAATTCCAATCTCTTCCTTACCACATTGAGTTTCCAGATCTATTCCATACCTTTAACCTTCCTTCTTATTCTGGCTGTAAGAAAAAACAAATGTTGGCAGTCTTTCTCCGCTGCTTCTGGTGGGATGATGATGGTATCTATACTTGTAAAACTATATTTCTTCTCAGCCTGGCTAGCCCTTATATCAATCTGCTAGGAGCCTGATGGGTATGAGGTCTTCATACATCAGTGGCCATTTCCACACTAGACTGTTATAGCACTATTATTCCACTTTCAACATCCTATGGAATCCTGGGGTTTGTAGTTTCGGAAGGGGCCAGCTGGTTCCATAGATTCCATAGGATGTTGAAAGTGGAATAACAGTGCTATAACAGTCTAGTGCAGAAATCGTGACTAGAGCAACAAAGACATTAAATGGCTGCAAGGGAGAACTTCGTCTCCTCTCCAAATCAGGATCGATACCTAAGCCTGGTAATAATTTCCAGGTCTATAATGTTTGCCCTGTATTTGAAGTAAGAATTGGAACCTGCCAGGCTTCAGAGTTCCAAGCTAGAAAAATGCTAGACATCTCTTAACTTAAGGAGCTGCTGGCTGAAATTCCGTGGTCAAGAATAGCGAAAGAGAAAGGAGTTCAGGAGGCATGGGAGTTCCTTAAAAGGGAGATACTGAAGGCACAGTCTAAAACTGTGCCAATAAGGAGGAAAAATGGAAGGCATCTGAAGAAACCAGAATGGTTGACTAAAGAACTCTCAGCTGAGCTAAGTGTTAAGAGAAACATATACAGGAAATAGAAGAAGGGGGAACCCACCAAAGAAGAATTTAAGCAAGTAGCCAGGAGATGTAGGGAGAAGGTCAGAAAGGCTAAAGCACAGAATGAACTTAGGCTGGCCAGAGACATTAAAAAACAATAAAAAAGGGCTTTTTTAAATATGTCTGCAGCAAAAGGGAAAAGAAGGAGAAGACAGGGTCACCGTGCAGAGAAGATGGCGAATTACTAATGGGGGAAGAGAAAAGGCAGAACTACTTAACACCTTCTTTGCCTCAGTTTTTTCCCAGAAGGATACAAGCACTCAACCTGGTGGTTGGGGAGCAGGTGAGGAAGCAGGGGAAATGAGGCACATAATAGACAGAGAGGTGGTACAGGAACACCTGGCCACGCTGGATGAATTCGTTTCCAGGGCCAGATGAATTGCATCCTAGGATATTAAAAGAACTGGCAGAGGTCATTTCGGAACCGCTTGCTATAATCTTTGAGAAATCTTGGAGGACAGGAGAAGTTCCAGCAGACTGGAGGAGGGCAAATGTCCCCATCTTCAAGAAGGGAAAAAAAGAGGACCCAAATAATTATTGCCCAGTCAGCCTGACGTCAGTACCCAGAAAGATCCTGGAGCAGATCATTAAGCAGTCAGTTTCTAATCACTTAGAAAGCAATGCAGTAATTACGAGAAGTCAACATGGATTTCTCAAAAATAAGTCATGCCAGACTATTCTTATCTCTTTTTATGATAGAGTTACTAGCTTGATAGATGAAGGGAATGCTGTGGATGTAGCATATCTCAATTTCAGTAAGGCCTTTGACAAAGTTCCCCATGAGATTCTTGCAAAGAAGCTAGTAAAATGTGGGCTGGGCAGGGCTACTGTCAGGTGGATCTGTAACTGGTTGACTGACCGTTCCCAAGAGGTGCTCACCAATGGCTGCTTTTCATCCTGGAGAGAAGTGACTAGCGGGGTGCCACAGGGTTCTGTCCTGGGCCCAGTGCTGTTCAATATCTTCATCAATGACTTGGATGAAGGAATAAAGGGCATGCTCATCAAATTTGCAGATGACACCAAATTGGGAGGGGTTGCTAATATGCCAGAGGACAGGATCAAAGTTCAAAATGACCTGGACAGATTGGAGAGCTGGGCCAAGGCTAACAAAATGAAATTCAACAGAGAGAAGTGTAAGGTCCTACACTTAGGTAGAAAAAAATGGAATACAGAAATATAGGGTGGGGGACACATGGCTGGATAGCAATACGTGTGAAAGGGATCTAGGAGTCTTAATAGACCACAAGCTGAACATGAGTCAGCAGTGTGATGCGGCAGCCAAGAAAGCCAATGCAATTGTCGGTTGCATCAATAGGAGTATGGTGTCTAGATCGAGGGAGGTACTGGTACCACTCTACTCTGCTTTGGTTAGACCTCATCTTGAATCCTGTGTCCAGTTCTGGGCACCCCAATTCAAGAAGGACATGGTCAAGCTGGAATGTGTCCAGAGGAGAGTGACCAAAATGGTGAAGGGTCTGGAAGCCACGCCCTATGAGGATGGACGTAGAAAGCAGAGTATGTTTCATCTGCAGAAGAGAAGGTTAAGAGGGGACATGATAGCCATGTTTAAATATTTGAAGGGATGCCATGTAGAGGAGAGAGTGGGCTTGTTTTCTGCTACTCCAGAGACCAGGACAAGGAGCAAAAGATTCAAGCTGCAGGAAAGAAGATTCCACCTGAACCTCAGGAAGAACTTCCTGACAGTCAGGGCTGTCTGGCAGTGGAATATGCTGCCTCGGAGTGCAGTGGAGTCTCCTTCTTTGGAGGTTTTTAAGCAGAGGCTGGATGGCCATCTGTTGGGAGTGCTTTGAGGGTGTTCCTGAATGGCAGGGAGTTAGACTGGATGGTCCCTGTGGTCTCTTCCAACTCTACATGTCTATGATTCTATGATTCTATAAATAGACACCTGCTTCTATGGCATGCTCCCCACTTTCAGGAATGAAATTATTAACACCCAAATGGCTACTGTGTACAAACAGGAATACTGGAAGCTGCCTTACATTGAAAGAGATCATTTCTCCATTTGGCTTGGTTGATGGGCAACTACAGCAGGTCCATGGATCACTTTTCTACCCCTTGGATCCTAAGGGGGCTAAATAAACTGTCAAAGATGTGCCAAAATGGGGGGGAAAAATCCTTATCCATAAATGCCTCAAAATGAGTAATTTTGATGGTAAACTATGCAGGAGGGTCCTGCATCCCACAAAAGACAAATTCTACAGCAGTTGCCCTATGGGTTAAGGCTGATGCAGATTTATGGCAACCCTAGCATGGGAAGATTTATTCAGAGAAGTTTGCTATTGCTTTCCTTTAAGGCTAAGAAAGTATGACTTGCCCAAGGTCACCCAGTGGGTTTCCAGGGCTGAGTGGGGATTTAAACTCTGGTCACCTAGAATCCTAGGTCAACACTCAAACCACTATGCTACGTTGGCTAAAATCCTGCAGTAGGCAATGATGGTTTCTTAAAAAACAGGCTTTTGGTCATTACCTGGTGGATGCGGAATATTTTTTTTTCTTTAATCGATGAGGTGTGGTTGGAATTTCCCTTGGCATAGATCAAATTATTGTTAATCATTAATTTAATTTATATCCCTGCTTTCTCTCAGTGTAGGACACAAGATAGGTGACAAAAATACTAAAACAAGAAAGAGCTAAAAATCCAATAATAAAAATGTTCAAACACAAACGAGTTACTATAGCCATTAAATATTAGTGTAAAACCATTGAAAAGCACAACAATAAAGTTAAAAGTACAGCCCACAATCCCCATGAAAAACGACCACTTGCAACCAATAAATCACCAAACACCTGCTTGAATAGACAAGTCCTTGCCTGCTGATGAAAAATGCCTCCTGAGGAGGAGGATTCCACAGTATGAGACAAGCCCTCCAATAATAATTACATCAGCATGCAGCTTGATACAACTGCCTGGAGAATGTACTCCAGGCTGAAGGGTGGAAATCACGTGTACCTCCAGAGTGGTGTGATTGCAAATCCCAGCAGCCTTAGCATAGCAAATGGAAAAGAATGTAGGGAACTGCAGTCCAAGTGGATTTGAGGACCGTACCTAAACTTTGTGTTTAGACATTCAACCTCACAGCTTCCACATGGTAGGCCTTGGGACATGGCTGAGGAACTGTATGTTCAACATGTGGAAGACATCATAGGTGAGCTGGCTGCAAGTTATAACCACACTTGTAAAAAAAAAAAATCATGAGGGCAGAGGAACTACTAGTTAGACCCAAAGTAAGCACTAAAGTTCAAATTCTACCTGTGAAGTAGGTATAATTACAAGATTAGGTAGTAGTTTATCACATCATCATCTTCTTCTTTTCCCAAAGAAATTAAAGTAGCATGCATGAAGCTCTGTGTTCATCTTAGAACTAAATGATAACTGTGCACTCACTGAGTTTTGTGGCTGCAAGCCAAAACTAGAATTCTTGCATCCAGATGCAAACCCTGCAGCCACTGCATTGCATGATGTTCATTGCAGAGCTACGTTTGCGGAAATAGCTGGGGAAATGAGTAACAGTAAGACAACTTGTGGTCCTTCAGGTGGCATTGGACTGAAGTTTCCATCATCCATTGCCACTGGGTCCGCTGACTATGGCTGATAAGAACTGCGGTCCAACAGCTTGTGATTGTATAACAGCAAAACTCTTGATAGTTGCTGCAAATGGTTCTGCCAGAAGCAAAACCTTGTTCTAAGAGAAGTCAGGTAGAAGGAAACAGACTATCAGGCTCAGAACCCCTCAAATATGAAGGTGTCCATGGTTGTACAGAATGCACAACCAAGACTAGTCTAGATAGGCTTCTCACTAGAAGGCTTGCCAATAGGTGATGAACTGGTCACAAGAACTACAAACACAACAATAGTGTGTAACAGTTGTGATCTGCATCAGTAGAAGGCTATTGATAGCAGTAAAATCACAGATCTTCACAGTATTCAAAATAAGAGATTGTGTGTGTATATATGTGCGTGTGAGTGCATATACCAAGGGGAAGAGAAATATAGGCTCTTTCCTCAGGACGCTGTTGTCCCAGCGTGGGGATGGGAGAGAAGCAGGACTGCAATGACGTTTCTGCATGATGTCACCACCATCCTGTCCTTCTCCTCTTGCCAGGCAGCGTGATTACAGATTAAATCATTGACGGGTTTTCTCCATCAATGATCCACAATCGCATCACCATCCTGCACTTACCTGGCCTGCAGAAGCCCCAGAAGTCCAATGGAGGCTCTTCCACCTCCGGCGCAGTCAGGGAAAGTGCCCAGCTATGCTGCGGAAGGAAGAGGTGTGTCCATTGCACTTCCTTTGGCAGGGAGCCAGTCTGGTGCAGAAGGAAGCCCTCCTATCACATTCCCTTCCTGGCAGAGCCGCTGCCAGGATCACCACTCGAGCATGATGGGACAAAGTAGGGTGTGGAAAGGGCCATATAGTCCAGAGAGCAGCAGCAAAGAGCCTAATTGTGTACACAGTCGCCCAGAGGCAAGCATTATTTACTACAATGTGTTTACCCACTTAGGTTTAGCTTGTGAAACACATTGAACTTTAACAAAAAGATATTTGACCAGTTGAAAAGCAACCCTTAGCTGTTGATTAGAAAGAATCTTGCAAAGATTGATAGCTGCTTAAGCAGCTAGAGCAGAATGGGAAGCCAGTCAGAAAGAGGGAAACAAATATTCAGCCACTAAACTATTTTCTTCTTTCTGTGACTTGCTTTAAACCGGTGTTGGAATCATTAATCTATGTTGTTAGACTGCAACTCAAGCCGGCCGTAGTTAGCAGAGCCAATGGTGAGGAGTGTTAGGAAGTGTTCTTCAGCACCACTAGCTCCCATCCCTACTCTTTCACAGAAGATAGTAAAATGTCAAAGCTGCAGTATATCCCCATTCACTTGCGAGAGCAATTCAATTCCCCAAGTGCTCAGGCAGACAATACCACTGCCACTGTTCTGGAAAACGTTAGATGTTTTCTTTCCACCTTACCACCAATGGGGGCAACTCTCTAAGAAACTTCAAAAAGTTAATCTCAGATGACAGGTCCCCAGATCCTCAGCCTGGGGATCTGAGGAGCTGTTGTCTAAAAAGTAACTTCCAAGCTCTGCTTCTAGAATCTTAAGGGGAGGCCTTTTCCAACCTTGTTTTGAGATCCTTTTAAAGGGGAGTTCTACCCCTCGAGCACATGACCTAGAAAACATCTTTCACCATTAAGCAATGCCATCATCTTGGACAGTGGCTGGCTCAGTGAAGAATCCCAGGTAGAGGCCAGGATTTTTTTAAAATATACAGTACCTCCATGATGGATCGATGGTGACACGCAGGAGAGAGAACAACTTGGTTGAAGCTACTGGGATCAGTAAACAGTAGCATATACGTACGCATTGAAAGAAGAGCTAGGTGGGGACGGGGAGGAAAGAATCATTTGTTTGGGTTACAGCTTCCAAAAGCCTCCAGCCACTGTGCCAAAAATAGATGTCCCTCCCAAGTATTCTTCAAGAAAGTAGTAGGAAATTTTGCCACAGATTTCTCTGGGGGGAAAAAAAATCACCCTCAGTCAAGTCTTTTTACTAGCAAAAAATCACTTGACCTAATATTTCTGTAAATAAAGCAAGCAGACGCTTCAGGAAATTTCACAATATCCTTTTATATTATTGTTATTGTTATTTCACCTGCTGTGATGGTTCCTTTATTTGTCACTGTCGTGCAGAAAATGAAACTTATCTTAATCTCATTGAATATCTGAAGAGAAGTGAAATGCCGAGCAATTTCATATTCAGGAGTTTTTTTTCACAGCTGAGTAATTTTAGTGTTTAATATAGGCTGATACTATCTGACCAAATATTCGGGGCTAAGTCATTATAGAAACGAAGGTAGGCTTCCTGTGTAGTTTGAAGCATTTGGCAAAAATATGAAGTCTGTTATAGCTTCAGAGATGAAATCATGTCAAACTGTTTTCAGAGTTTCACTGCTTCTTCTGCATTATGAAACATGAAACAGGTGTGCTTTACCCACTTGTTCAGCTGTTTCAGCACAATTTTCAGCAGTGAATCAGTCTAATTCCTCACTGAATATTAAAGAACAAGGAGAGTTAAAGCAAGTCAAATTATGTGCAAAAACATGTGTAACAATAAGTCTCCACAATGTGGTGAATTTGCTGACACATTTTGCTTGCTGCCAGCATTCTCTGTTGAATCTAAGAGCTTGGGGATACATTTTTTTTCAGTCAGACTGAAATCCTGTATGTTCCCAATCACAAATGAGTCCCATTGAGCTCAGTGGGGCTTATCTCCTCGCCAAACCAAAAGAGTAGCAGGATTGCAATCTGAGTGTGATGTGTGTGAGGGGGTCAAGGATATGCCTATGATGCATGTCTTACTAAAGCCATCTTAGTGAAATACCCTTATTGGACCTTCTCAAAGTGCAAGTTGCCACATCTTTAGATACTATCAGGAATCAACATGTTATAGAAAGCAGATGGTGAGGTGTAGGGAGGTTGATTTGCTGTTGAAGTCAGGGGTCAGAATTCTGTTGTGTACTTACACTATTGTAACTCCTGGTGCACTTTCTCAGGGCCTTTCCACACTACATTGTTATAGTGCTATTATTCCACTTTCAACATCCTATGGAATCTTGGGGTTTGCAGTTTAGGGAGGGGCATTTAGAATTCTCAGCCAGAGAGCTCTTTGGGTCTACAAAGCCCAAAATTCCACAGGATGTTGAAAGTGGAACGATAGCACTGTAACAGTGTGGTACAGAAAAGCCCTCAGTCTCCACTGAAGGGCAGTATCCAGAACACATTTGCACAAGTGGTACCACTACTTGCAGAAGAAATCACAATGGTTGCACTTCCCTTAATGGTTGCATTGCATGTATCTGAACCCTAATTAGGATATGTCCCTATGTGTACATGGTTATGCAGTGGGGTACTTTGGTTCTGGGTTCCTCTAGTGCAATGGTACAACCTAGTGTAGCAATATGAGTGAATATTTATAGCATGCAAATCCTGAATGGTGCTTTTGCCATAGTCTGCATGCTCGGGGTCTTCAGAGGAAAGGAAGAAGGAGTCCGCAGATGCGTAGACCAGCCTCTATCAGCCAATGAGATGGTGTCAAGTTGCCCCTGGGATTGCTCCAAGACTACTGGAAACAACAAACAAGGAAAGGTTTTTAAAAACATATACAGTGGATCCTTAATATTTGTAGCCTCCAGATCTGCAGATTCAAAGATCATGGACCATCACATCCTATACCTAAAATGGTGCAACATGAATGTGGACACACTGAAGAATCACTGTCATTTAATAATATGGGATGTGTGCATTCATGTTTTTTGCCATTCATGGGAGGTCCTGTGGAATGGAACCCCCACAGATACAGAGGGTCCACTGTTTTTTCCAAAGCATATAAACCAGATGTTACATTTTCATCCATATTTATCACTGTAACCAGTTCCAAAGGTGAGGAGTGTTGATATTCACATGGGCTGATCATCTTAAATTATTATCATGCATGTCTGAAAATACTTCTTCACTTTTCTGATGTGTATGTGCCTTCAAGTCACCTGTCAATTTATGGCAACCCCAAGAATTTCATAGTATTTTCTTACACAAAGAATGCTCTGAAGCGTTTTTGCCAGTCCCTTCCTCTGAAATATAGGCCTTTTCTACATCATCCTCCCAACCTGCCATGGGGATGGGAGAAGGAGGAGACCTTGATGACACTTCTGCATGACATCGTCACAGTCCCGTCCTTCTCCCATCCCCGGGTGGTGCAATCATGGATTGAATCATTGACAAGTTTTCCCTGTCAGTGATCCCTGCTAGTGTCAGACGCCACCATCATGGACTTACCTGTCCTGAGGAAGCCTGGGAAGTGCAATGACTATGCTTCCTGCTCCAACACAGCCTAGGAAGGTACCCAGTTGTGCTGCAGAAGGAAGAGGCATGGCCATTGTGCTTTCTTCACCATGGAGCCAGTCAGTACAGAGAGGAATGCTCCCATTGTGCTCCCCTCCTGGCACAGCTGATGCCAGGATCTCCACCGGAGGACTCTGCAAAAAGGTAGGGTGCAGAAAGGGTCATAGCCTAAAGCACCTAGTATTCTTTGATGGTCTCGCATCCAAGTACTAGCCAGGACTGACCCAGTTTAGCTTCAAAGATCAGAAAGGATCTAGTGCCTTTCAGGTATTTAAGCCATTTTATGATGCACCAGTAAATATATCAGAATATTACCTGCCTTTAGTCCCAGCTTTGAGTATAAAGCAGAGCATCAATAAAGCAATACCATGACATACAATATAATCCAATGTTATTAAGGGACTGTCATTCATGCATCACATTTTTGCACTCACAATTCCAGGCAGTAACTTTTCTGAACAATTGGCGCACTTCTATGCTCTTTGTGTACAATAAAACCTAGTTGCAAGCATCAGTGTGATTCAGCAGATAAAATTTCTCACAGGCTAGTTTGGATCAGTTCTGACTGGTTCAATCTTACAGCCTAATTTTTAGCATATTAATTTTCAAGGAAATCTCAATGATTGTATCAGAGGGTATGGTTTACTAATTGTCCTCATGATCACAACCTCAGAATGAAACCAAGTGTTAAATCTGAACTGTTTTTATGGCTTTTATCTTATAATTGTATTTTATCTTTTTAAGACTAGTTTTCAATCATTTTAACATTGTCAATAGCTTGATTCCATTTCAATGTTCACTTTTTTGTTTTTAGCTGTACTGGGTTTTTTTTAATTGTAAGCCACCTTGAGTCTCAATTGGGAAAAAATGAAAAGTGAATTGGGAAAAACAACTACTACGACAGCAATGGTGATACAACAATGGACGTTGTTAACTGCACTCAAGTTGACTTTAACTTAATCATGATCCTATAAATGAAAGATCTCTAAGTCACCCTATCGTCAACAGCACTGCTTAGGTTCTTGGCTTCCTTGATTGAGTCTATCCATCTGTACTGCGGTCTTCTTCATTTTCTACTGACTTAAATCTTACCGAACATCATTGGGCCTTTCTGAACCACACTGTTATAGTGCTATTATTCCACTTTCAATATCCTATGGAATCCTGGGGTTTGCAGTTTAGGGAGAGGCATTTAGAATTCTCAGCCAGAGAGCTCTTTGGCCTCAGTAAACTACAAACTCCAGAATTCCACAGGAGGTTGAAAGTGGAATAGTAGCACTATAGCAGCATAGTGCAGAAAGGCCCATTGTCTTCACATGGTTTGTCCGAAGTATAACAGTCTCAATATAGTCACTTGGCTTCTAGGGAGAGTTCAAGTTTGATTTGCTCTGGGACCCATTTATTCGTCTTTTTAGAAGTCCACAGTATCTGTAGAACTCTTCTTCAGCACCACATTTCAAATGAGTTAATTTTCATCCTGTCAGCTTTCTTCACCACCCGGTTTCACAACCATATATAGAAACTGGAGACACGATGGCATCGACCATCCTAACTTCGGCATTCAATTATCTATCTTGACACTTCAGAAACTTGTCTAGTTCCTTCAGAGCTGCCCTTCCAAGTCCTAGTATTTTTCTGATTTCTCAACAGCAGTCTTCATTCTGATTAATGACTGAAGCAAGGTATGGAAAATCTTGAACTATTTCAAAATCTTTATCATCTCCTTTAAATATATGTAAATCATCTGTGGTCATTATTTTTGTTTTCTTAATATTCAGCTGTAAACCTGGTTTTGCACTTTCTTCCTTGGCTATCAGTAATTATTCCAAATATTTGCTATTTTCTGCTAGTATGGTGTCATTTGCCTGTCTTAAATTGTCAAATTGTTCCTTCCTCCAGTTTTCATGCTTCCTTCCTCTGAGTGTAATCCTGCTTTATGTACAATATGTCCAGCAAACAAGTTAAAAGAGTACTGACAAGCATGTATAAAAGCAGGAAACTGAAGGAGACAAACCTGCTAATAAATGGTCAACTGTTTATTCCTTTAAAAAGTTCAACACGTTTCAGCCTTCGGGCCTTCTTCATGGGCATTCAGCAGAAAGTTCTGAAGTTGTAAACGTAGGCCATTTCCACACTACACTGTTATAGTGCTATTATTCCACTTTCAACATCCTGTGGAATTCTGGGGTTGTAGTTTACTGAGGCCAAAGAGCTTTCTGGCTGAGAATTCTAAATGTCCTTGCTTAAACTGCAAACCCTAGGATTCCATAGGATGTTGAAAGTGGAATAATAGCACTATAACAGTGAAGTGCAGAAATGGCCATACTCTCCAAAAGGCTGGACCATTAAAGTTAAAAAAAAAAACAAAACCTTAATGATCTGGCCTTTTGAAGAGTGTGTCTCCAACTCATTTTTTTTTTTTTTTTGCCTCTTTTTCAAAGCAATGGGGACTATTCAAAACAGTTATAATATCGCTCCAGGGAGAGGAGAAGAAGAAGTATCTTGATGATGGCCAATCAGCACTATTCTATCGGATAAAAACTTTTAGAACACTCTCTCATACATACGCACACACACACAGAGAGCATGCTGATGAGGAAAAAAAGAACAATCCTACTCAAGAGAAAGTTTCCTTCTGAGACACAAATACTCTGTGATATTTGTCTACACCACTCCTTTGACATCTCTAGAATATAACATGACTTAGCTGATTAGAAGCTTGTGAGCATGGTTAAGTGCCTTCTTGCAAGAACACATTCCAGGGCTAAACTGCTAAATATTGCTGACAACCTAATGCAACCTGGACCTAGTCCAGAGGTAATCATGAACAACCATATCATAAATGCAATGGTAAAAATTGTCATGTTGGGGGAAAAAACCCTACATGCAATGGCTTTGTGCAGTACACAGGAGCATAGGGTCCTATACTATGGAGTGGAATTTGATCTTCATTTTCACTAAGCTAAGGCTCACATGAATTCTGTGTCCATATCTACCTTCTCCGGTAAAATTAGATCCAGCCTACATATATGAAAGGCAGATCTTTCCATCTGCCCTTTTTCATGGAAAAATAGTATCCCATGCAGGCTTAGATATGTGTGTATGTGCCTTCAAGTTACCTGTCAGCTTATGGTGACCCCATGAATTGCACAGGGTTTGCCAGAGATGGTTTGCCAGTTCCTCCCTCCAAGATACAGCCAATAGCACCCAGTATTAATGGTGGTGGGGTCTTGCTTAGCTTCTAAGACCAGATGGGATCTAGGCCCTAGGCACATACTTACAAAGTATCTGTTCCATGTGCATATATCTCTTATTCCATAAGCAAACATACTGAAATGGGCAGCATCCAGATTTGAAGCCCATGGAAGAAAACTGCAGCAAGCTGACTGAATATATTTTTTATGAAATATCTTTGTGCCAATTGCCTAGCTTTGATCTTGGCAGAGTGATTAATTGCATGCAGCTCTCTTTGGACCAAGGCATAATTAACAAGGATACTCTGCTTCTCTTGTTTTCTTAATTAGCCCTTTCAGCTGGCCTATTGTAACTCTCTTCAGTGTGCATTGGATTTTTTTGGCTCAACAGTGTAAAACTTTTATCTGTGTCTTTGCACATTTAAAAACCCACATCAGGAAACCATTCTTTGTACTTCATACACAAATGTGCAAAAATGTTCCCCAAGTTTCTCATTCTTGACACTTCAAGACAGCCTGCAGAGAAAACACCATCCTCTACAAGAGGTCTCAGCACCATTGAGACATAATTCTCTTCTTTTTGGTTCAATAATTCTTTGAAACTAACCTAGTGACCTTGTGACTTTCATGGGCCAATTCCAGTGACTTACTTGGTACAATATTGTGGGAAAATATAGTTGGACTTCATCGGAAATGGCCAGTAACTGTGCATCCATTCATCCAAAGGTGGCAGTAGGGTGGCCCATGTTCTCCTGCTATCTGAAGCAGGAAAAGACTTGCTGCCATCAGCCATCCTTTGTCTTGTTATGAGATAAGAACACACCAAACTGGAAGCCTGGAATCAGGAGTATTTGTACCCTGGTAATACCCTGTGGCAGTGAAAGTTACGTGAGATTCCAAGTGTGAAACAATGGGAACCGTGGTAGATATAATAGTCTATTAACCCACTTGATGGTTGCATTGCAAAGATGTGATGGATATTCTAATAGCGATCTATTAAGGGTCCTGCAAGAAAGAGGAACTGGGGTCCAGGTGTGCAGGGAGTGGGGATTTGCTAATTGGTGTCCTGGTGGCCTTCTAGCTTTGTGTTCTCTGGAAAGACATTCAGCTTCCCCCAAAGCCAATCATCCACAGGAACAACAGCTATTGCCTGGCAAATGACCTAATCTCATCTTGAGGGTGTTTAGGTTGACTAGCCTCTCTTTCTCACATTTACAGTCAGGTCTCTTCCCTCACTTGGTTAGAACTCTTGATCACCTCTCAGGCTTGATTTTGATATTAAGAGCCAATTAAACATGTATTGCCAATCCAATATGGTGCCAATTAAGTATGGTGCTCATCCAAACCATACTGATACTGGGGACTCCCAAAGCGGGGTCTTAAAGCATATGAGGCCAGGTTTGACCATGTTTTATTGTACCATCCATTTTAGGAAGGTATCCATTCCACATTAATAACTCCAATGTTACAAAAATTTCCAGGGAGATCAAAAAGATTTTACCCCTCTCTCCTGCTTGCAGATTCGGATATACAAATTACAGAGAAGGTGGCTAGGTTTTGTGCTCTGTCATTTCTATTTGTAGACAAATACTACAGGGGCATATATAATTTAGGAATTTTAGACACTCTTAGTATGTTTAAACTGTATGTACTATATCTGAAATCTCACTAATCTTGGCTTTGATATTTTGGGTTTTGATATAAATGCAGTGTACTTAGTGAACTTAGCACTTAATGTATGTTGTATGAATTTTAGATGTAACTGTAATTGACAAAGACAAAGGGAGAATGTGGGAAGAGAGAGAAACTGGGATATTTTGAAAGCAAAGAAAGTGGGATGGCAGAGAATTAACTAGGAATGTCCTTGCCAAGCCAGGATAGTTGGAGAGTACATAAGCATTATACTATGTCCTTCCAAAAATGTTTTTGTCTGAATCATTTGCACAATGAGAAATAGAAAGATAAGTTTGCCACTCTTCTCAAGTCACACATATGCTCCTTAGCCTAAGCTGTTGTCCAAATTTGATTTTTAAAGGATGAGTTTTCCAGTGTTGTGCAACCTCTTGCTATTCAGCCACAAACTACATTGGGATTAGACCTCTATCATGCAAGTTGGCATTGTCACTCTGAAAAAAAGAACAATAGTTCTAGTTTTCTACCAAGTTTTATGAACTGATTGGTAAACACTTCTCTTGCTTAAAATAGTTCTACCCAGTTCTTCCACAGTTTAACACAGTTAAACCATAGAGGCTCCTGGCTGGAGTGTGTGCATGATTTGCCATCCCTCATAGGCCCCTGACTGAGGTGGACACTTCCTTATAGCTAACAGGAAATATGATCCTACTTGTCATTTCAAAAGGGAAAGCTGAGTGACTTTTTGTTGTTGTCTGATGTTTGATGTGCCATAAAATCAGAATTCTCAGGATTGCCTGCAGTCTTCAATACTATGGACTTTCTTACCCAGTTTCCTAAACGTAATGACATGTCTATCCACAGATAATCAAGTCCATACAGCAGCTGTGTAAGATTTGGGAACTGCCATTGAGAATCCACTCAATACCTGATGCCATATTATGCTTAGGGGCACAGTTTCTGAGCCAAGGAAGCCCTAATTTAATTCTGTGCTTTTCCACCTGGCTCTGTTTAGTGAATCCTAAGGCCCTACTAATAAAAATACAAACAAAGTAAATCCCACATACATAAAGTCCGTCTGTCCTGTTCTGTCCTGGACCCAGTGCTATTCAACATCTTTACCAATGATAAGGGAATAGAGGGCATTCTTATCAAATTTGCAGATGACACCAAATTGGGAAGGGTAGCTAACATCCCAGAGGACAGGATCAGAATTCAAAATGATCTTAAGAGATTAAAGAGCTGGACTAGCACTAACAAAATGAATGTCAACAGAGAGAAGTGTCAGGTGCTACACTTGGGCAGAAAAAATGAAGTGCACAGATATAAGATGGGTGACACCTGGCTTGACTACAGTACATGTGAAGAGGATCTAGGAGTCTTAGTAGACCACAGGCTGGACATGAGTCAGCAGTGTGATGTGGCAGCTGAGAAAGCCAATGTGATTCTGGGTTGTATCAATAGGAAAGAGTATAGTGTCCAGGTCAAGGGAAGTGACGGCACTACTTTTTCTTTTTAAGTTTAAGTAGGATATTGACAAGCTGGAACATGTCCAGAAGAGGGTGACCAAAATGGTAGAAGCTCTAGAAACCATGCCGTATGAGGAGTGCCTTAGGGAGCTGGATATGTTTAGCCTGGAGAAGAGAAAGTTAAGAGGCAACATGATAGCTGTTTAAATATTTGAAGGGATGTCATATGGAGGATTGAGCAGGCCTATTTTCTGCTGCTCCATAGACTAGGACATGGACCAATGGCTTTAAACTTCAAAAAAAAGAGATTCCATCTAAATATTAGGAAAAACTTCCTGACAATAAGAGCAGTTCGACAGTGGAATATGCTGCTTCAGAGTGTGGTGGAGTCTCTTTCTTTGGTGAGTTTTAAACATAGGCTGGACGGCCATCTGTCATGAATGCTTTGGTGTGTTCCTGCATGGCAAGGGGTTGGACTTGATGGCCCTTGTGGTCTCTTCCACTCTATGATTCTATAATTGCAGGGATCATATTGTTATATGTTTGTAGGGTGGGAGATCTGAGTCTCTCTCCTCCAACTCATAAGATGCTTGATTTGTTCTTCACTTGTAAGACTATTTTAAACAGGAAAACAAACAAACAAATAAAATCTTCAGTCAGTATAGGCAGCTAGAGGTAAATTTGATCAGATCATGCAAATGTTAATAATATTCATAATGTGCTCAGTACTTTCCTTTCATTAGGGAGACTGGATTTAATAAAGATCAGAAACTAAAAGAGGACATATCTTTCTCTTTATTTTCTCTGGTGATCAGGTCTCTTGGGAAAGTTACTTTTTTGGACTACAACCCTCAGAATCCCGCAGCCAGCATGGCCCTTGGAAATGTATTCCAAAAATAACTATTCTAAGATCTGCAGGTTGTGTTTGAGGAGGCTAATAGATAGAATGTGGGATGAAGGGAAAGTCTTGAATGGAAGATTGAGGACCTTATCACACTACACTGTTATAATGCTATTATTCCACTTTAATTGCCATGGCAATATTACATGGAATCATGTGATCTGCAGTTTAGGGAGAGGCATTTAGAATTCTCAGCCAGACAGCTCCAGTGCCTCACCAAACTACAAACCCCGGAATTCCACAGGGTGCATCCAGGGCAGTTAAAGTGGAATAACAGAACTATAAGAATGCAGTGTGACAGGGACCTGAGTTTGAAGCCCGAGGATCATTTTGGAGCATCCTCCAAGATCCACTGTGGGATCAGTGAACATCTGTTGGGCTTTCTCCATCTATGCTGAGTAAATTAAATTAAATTACTATCACAAAATGCCAATCAGTTTTCAGTGATTTTGTTCCAAGGAAATAAAGCCCCAAGGAACTTACACGTGCAACTAGAAAACTTGGATACACTGTGTTCCTATGATCTCACAGACAGGGCCAGCCTAGGACATTTTGCATGAGGCATGGAACAAGATGGTGCCCTTCTTCCATTCTCAGCACAGAGGCTGTCTGAACTGGCCACGGAAACATCTTTCCAGGCTGGTAATGGGAAATGGTTGCTCCACAACACTTGAGGGCATCAAGCCAATTTAGGGGTTAGTTTTTCATGGGGGAAAGACTGGAGACTCGGGAGGAGTACCTGGGGTGGGCTGACAATGCTGACCACCAGTATCTGTCACCACAGCCTATTGTCTTCCTAAAGGCCAGCTCTACTACCAATTCACAGCCACAAAATGAGACCAGGTTTTTAAAGTTATGAATCTTTGCCTTTGAATGTGGTACAGCACAGCACGGGTCACAGATCATTATCTGAACCTTAAAAATGGCATTGATCAAGATTCCAAGTGTGGGCGAGTGTATTAATGCAGCATGCTTTACACTTTCAGTTCTGACAAAAAGTCTGTCACCTTCTTGGAGCCTTCGCTTTGCAGTCTTGAGTAGCTCACCACAAGGGATAGGAGGACAGAGATGAGCAAGCCCCTGGTTTGAGTCCCAGTTATTTTCAAAAGCTTCTTGTGGAAATGCCAGGTACGTGCTGGGTTGCATGAGAAGACAATAATAGGTTTTCCCCTCTAGTCTGATGCCTTCATGAGGAGATAGGCGTCAATTCTGCATATAGGGTGTCCAGGGTTGCCAAAGTCAAAAAAGAGAGATTACACCTGTATCTTTAAGGGTTGAGTTGAAGTGGGAATTTCAGCAGGTGTTGCTTGTTACTTGGTTGCATGACAAGCAGCATTGGCTGAAGTTCCACATTCTGCACAACCATTAAAGGTACTGGAAGCATTTCCAGTATTCACTGCAGCAACCCTAAATGAATCACATATACCCTGTTGAAATGGGATAGATACTGAAGCCAAAACATCAATTGGTTTTAATATAGATACTCTTTGTGGCAACAAAACAGTTTATTTTCTACATTACAATATTGCCCCTAGGGCCTTCTGTTTCATCAGTAAAACTGAGAAAGCCAAGAGCTTTCTCAAAAGAAAAAAGAAACCTCTTGCAGAAGAGGCCATAGTTCGGTAGCAGATTATGCAGAAGTTCCCACCAAAGCTAACTATTGTCTTCAGCAGAGTCTGGGGAAGCTACATTTTGGCACTACAACTACAACACAGACACCCAAATTTTGAGAGTTGTATTCCTAAAGGCCAGCTCTGCTAGCAATTCACAGCCATGGAATAAGACAAGGCAGACAGTGAGCAGGGAATTTGTAGCACACAAAGGCAAGGGCCAGCAAACACACAAGCTGTTTCTGGTGTCAGGCCACCACCCTCTGCCTTTCTTAAAAAAGCTGGAGCCAGCTGCTTCTCATCCCAGCCTGACTAGCTCCCGGTGTGCTTGCATTTGCTTATCCTCCTTTGATGCTGCTGTTCGCCTGGAGAAGCTGACTCCTGGGCTATGACAGATCCTGAGCTGACAACCCTATATCTATTTTAGATATAAGAATTTGGATGTTGCAGGACTAACACTGTATTTTTTTTGTTGCATGGCCAACATGGCTACCCCTGAACACTTTCTCCTGAAAACCCTATAGGCAATTGTCAGAGGTTTGTGGTACTGGCAGACCCTGGGAAGCCTTAAAATGATGTTGAGACCACAGGCAGCCTACAGAATATACTTTCCAACTTCTGGGCTGTAACAATATTCTTGGGCTGACCTGAGACTTCAGCCATTACAGGCTCTCAGGAGCAACAGATTACTGAAAGGGAAAAACCAACAGTTAGGATGGATAAGAATTTCATTTCAGCTTGTTTTCAGTTAGAATTTACCAATACGGTATTTTCTAATTTCTTCATATTTAGAATGGGAAGAACCTTGAGATGTTAAAAATTTGTATGTAGGAGAAACCAAAACTGACAGATTCATCCATCCATGGCTAGGGCTTTTAGTGCTTAACTCCAAAAAGTTTGGCTTTTGACTGCCTGTATAAAATTCCATGTTACTATTCAATTGTGGGTCACAGCTTTTTCTCCCCCCCGCCCCGAAAAACTCCTTTTTTTAAATCACCTGTGCGGCAAGCAGGAATAACAGGACCTTGTCAATTCTAGAAACACCTATCCCTCCTTGTATGGCTGAAGTAGCTGGGGGAGAATTTTGTTTCAGTCCATTATTGAAGTATGTACGCAAATTCACAAATTTCTTCATGCTCAGGAAAGAGGGAAGTTGAAGTTTTTAAAGAAAAAACAGAGAATAACATGTAACTGACAAATCTTTCCAATTTTCACCACACCCTCTTCAGACAGTTTCCAGACACCTCACGTATTGCAAGATGGAATCCTGAACCCAAGCAGCTCATAGACATACCTGACATAATCAGTCCAAGACATTTTGCTGCCAGTAATAGAGCAGCAAAGAATCCCCTACCCACCCAAATCAAGGTGCATAGTATCTAAAACCAGCCGAGCTATTCCGACACATGAGACAGAATATCCTATAAGCACCTCTCCCTACTCTTGGTAAGAAAAAGACAAAGAGAAGAAATTAAATAAAAGGCCAATTCAACCAAAATAATGTGCTGAATCGTGCTAATTGGTGTGTGTGTGCTTAAGGAAATCTGTTTTTAAATCTGGTTTTAAATGTTTGATTGTGGAATCTTTTTAAACTGTTGTATCTTGTGAATTTTTAATGATATGTTTTTAAATTTGTTGTAGGCCGCTTTAAGTCCTGAACTGGGAAAAAGGTGGAATATAAATAAGCAACAACAGCAAGAATGTGTTGTTCACTTTACATAATTCCAACATTTTTCCAATTGGAGGATCACACTGTGAGTCTCTGGATTGAATCTAGATTCCAGATAGGGGTCATTTCTGCACTACACTGTTATAGCACTATTATTCCACTTTCAACATCCTGGGGAATTCTGCGGTTTATAGTATACCAAGGCTGAAGAGCTCCCTGGCTGAGAATTCTACACGCCCCTCTCTAAATTGCAAACCCCAGGGTTCCATAGGATGTCAAAAATGGAATAATAGCACTATAACAGTGTAGTGAGGAAATGGACTTAGTCTGCTTGGAGCAGACCAATTCAAATCAGTGTGACTTCTTTAAGGCATGACTGAGGCCATTTCCGCACTACGCTCTTATAGCGCGATTATTCCACTTTCAATGGCCGAAATGGAGGCCGGCCCCTCCCGAAAGTGCAAACCCCAGGATTCCATAGGATGTTGAAAGTGGAATAATCGTGCTATAAGAGTGTAGTGCGGAAATGGCCTAAGGCTGGACCTCACCATGTAAAACGGAAGAAAAGGGTATTTGAAATATTACTATAGATCCTCATTTAAAAAACAGTGTAATATTGTTTCTTTATTAATATCCTGCCTTTTCCCTGTCCAGAACTCAAGACTGCCTGCAAAAGTTATAATAGAATCAGCTAATCAATAAAATAAAATTCTAAATTAATATTCTAAAGTTGAAAAAGTTTTTTTTTCAGTTAGAATTAACAGTTACCTTTTAGAGATGAAAGCTCAATACAAACACACACAAAAAGACTTTGCAATGAAGGCACTCAGTAAAAGGCATAAATCCATTTTTGTAAAATTATCTTAGTACTAGTGGTGTTTTTCATTTGTCAGTACTTAGCCACATTTCCCGTAATAAGCACAACTTTTAAAAAAAGTTTTAAAAATTCCAAATCTCTCATCTTGTTTTTTGCAATCAGATTATTATGCTCCCACAGATGAAAGTAATGACAATGCATAATTACAAGCTACCAAGTTATTGTTTGGTATACACATTCTTGGTAATAAACATGAAAGGTATGAAGGGGGAAAGTTGTGGGTGTGTAAGCAACACATGCTATTTTTTACCCCATATTTTGCATTCTTAATAACACATTGATGCCTTTTTCCCTCCCTTCCAAAGAAAAAACTCAGAACTTGTTTTTCTCTTCCGCTTTTCAAAATTATGTCCATGGAAGGAGGATGTATCCTCTGCAAAACAAGCAGACATCTTTGTTAGTTATGTCCTCCCAAATTTCCACATCAGCAAATAATCATGTTGGCAGAAGCCCTCCACTTTCCAGTCTCATCAGAGCATCAGGGGCTCCCCCGTCCCACTTGGCAATTACACCTGAATTTCCAGAGAGGGTGTAGTTCCCCGTAATGCAGAGGCCTCGCTGAGAAACACTGCGCTTGTCTTTCTGAGTTCCCAAGAGACTGAAAAGGGAGTAGTGAAAAATGAAAACTTTTTGAAACCATCTTTGTCAGTACAGATTGTTATTATGAAGATTGTGAGCACTGATGGAAAACCATCTGAAGAAATCACGAAGTCAAAGCACCTATGAAACAGTGGACTTTCTCTTCTCAGTGAGGTGTCCCCCTTAACAGAGGGGAAAGGGTTGTTGGAGGGGTCCATCCTCTGATCTGAGAACAGGTCCAATACACATCTGGTTTAAAGATAACCATCAACAGGGAACTTGAAGTTGTTTGTGAACAGTGAGCTCTTGGACAACTGAAAGAGGAGGAATACAGTTCAGCAGGTCACTCTTTTGCCCACTGTGGTAAGATGAAAAGCTGGCCTAAGATATTTTGGTATAAAGGAAATGGTGCTTTCTCCCCTTCATGAACAAAGTTAGTTGGACTATAAGTCCGCATGTATTTCAGCACAGTGACAGAGAGACGTCCTCTACTGGCTCTGAAGGCAGCAAGCTGGCTTAGGGAACTCTTGTAGAACGGTTGGAGTAAAATGGTGCCTGCACCCTCTCCCATCATTACTCAAACTTTTGTTAGACCACCTCATGCTGTCTAACAGAAGGACCCATGCCAGTGAGATGTATTTATACTTAAATCATTGTAATTATTTCTAAATGAAGAATAGATAGAAGCAGGCAGGCAGGCAGATAGATGATAGATATGTGAGTTGCATCAAATTTCCACCTTCCCTTTTTTCTAGCAGTGTGTCAGTGGCTGCTCTTCTTCTTGGACATTTTTTCAACAGATGAGATTTTATTTACTTGTCTGTTTTAACCAGAGTTTTACAAAAATAAGAACTAAGTGCATTCTCAAAATATTGCATTTTTGCTGTTGTTGTTGTGTGCTTTCGAGTTGTTTCTGACTTATGGTGACCCTAAGGTGAACCTATCACAGGGTTTTCTGGGATTGAGAGTATGTGATGTGCCCAAGGTCACCCAATGGGTTTCCATGGCTGAGTGGGGAATTGAACCCTGGTCTCCGGGGTCATAGTCCAAAGTTCAAACCACTACACCACACTGGCACTTTTATCCCACAATAATTCATCTAAAACAATGAATCAGAATTTCAGATAACATAACGTTGCTATTATGGGAGAGCTAAGGATAGAGTTGGCCAGAGAAGATGTAGATCCCTAATATCCAGAATCTGTAGAGGACTGAAAAATGGAGAAGGAATCTCCAAGATGCAGCCTGGTAACTGAAGCTCACTTGGCAATTAATTCAATAAAAATCCATGGCATTTTCTTTTAGTTAAACATGATTAAGAATTGAGCAGTGGCAACTGAGGCCTATCAGGATGACCAATGGAAGAGGAGGCCAAAGCCTGCAGTGGGCAATGGCAGCTAATCCTAGGGTTGTCTTCTTCCTCCTCCTTTGCTCTGATTCTGCGGTACGATCTGTAATAGTCAATGTCTAACTTAACAGAAGAATGGTGCCTTGCATAGGTTCAGGAGGCTGCCAAGGCACAGAGAGAAAAATGCTACCCATGCACTACGTAAGAAGACAGGGAAGAATAGACTAGTTGGGTATAACCTGAGAATGGCAGGAAGGCAATGTTCCACTTGTTCCCTGTAGGACCAGCTGCCAATGCGCGCGAGGCCTTTAATGCTATTCATGTATTAGTGATATTGTATCCTTTTAATGTAGTGGCAGAATCATGGGTATTTATTTTTGTATGGTTGACACAGCTTGAAGTGTGGAAGGAAGGAAGGAAGGAAGGAAGGAAGGAAGGAAGGAAGGAAGGAAGGAAGGAAGGAAGGAAGGAAGACACTCAGACCAGTGGTTACATTATGAGAAGACAAAATGTGTTGGTTCCAGTGGTAATATTCTACTGGCAGAATTGTTTCCACCAACAGAACAAGCAGGAGGGCAGTCTCTCATATTACATCCCAAACCCACAAAATCAACTCAGCTGGGGAGGGAAAAATCTCTGGAACAGATGTTTGGATGGCATTGAGGATTGCTGGAGGGAGAGGCAAAGTCCTGTTGGACTAGCAGACCGCTAATAAGGGGATTATTAGATTTAACCCTTTATTACTTTTTTTTCATGCATCTTTGAAAATATTGGGGCAAGAGGCTGGCAGGACCAGAGTAAAACCAGTGCTGAACTAGTAAAAATTTTTGTCAACAAAATGTGAAAGTCACTTACTAGTGTATCATAGGCTTGGTTCTGGGCTTATATGGAACTTTGTACATGGAAGCTGGGGCAAAATCCATTCCATTGACCCCAGCACTCCAATAAATTCCCAACACGATCAAAACTTTTAATATATTTCTTCTGAAATTACTGTTTCAGAATGAAGAAGTGTTTGACTGCCAACTAGCAGGGCCAGCCCAAATATTGGCAGAATGAGATGGCTCCAGCCTCAGGCAATGGATGTTGATAAGCAGCTGCAAAGAGCTGGAGGGTTGGAACTCTTGTCTTCTGTCCTCTAACCTCAGGCCTCAGGTACAATGGTGGATGGCATCCCATTACCAACGTTCATATACATGATTCAACGATGATTCCATTTGGCTCTTGGGCATGACATTGGGGAGGACACCATCTTGTCTTACTGCCTCAAGAAGCAAAATGTTTTGGTCTAACCATGCAAACTAGCAAATCCATTTGAAATAAAATCTGAGCAATTGAAAAGAAAAAGTGGTAGAATGCTAATGGTGCATGTGACACTTGGAGTGCATGTGTGATATGTCAGAGAGAGAGACAGAGAGAGAGAGAGAAAGAGAGAAATGGCTCAAAATGAAAAGAAAAGCCTGAAGGAAGTCTGAGTGGGGGAAAACCCTTAAACCAACAGTCAGAGAGAAAACCAATCTTTGATGGTCATAACTTAGCATCAAGGCTTGAAGATCAAGTGTCTTTGTAATAGCAAGGAAGAGAGGACACACAGACATGAGTTGTATCTGGCTACTGAGACACACACACATGGTGTGAAGAGCACTGAAGTCAACAAGAATGGGGAGCAGGGCAAGGAGTCAGAACTCCAGCCTCTTAAAAAGAAGGCTGTAGAGAATTAGGGATAAGGGTGTCTGAAGGATTTTTTTCCAGGAAGGGAGAAAGCTGCATAGTTGTATGTCAAAGGTTTGTCTTTGGGTCAACATAAGTTGGAAATGGCTTGAAAGCACACAAAAATACAGAAGACAATAGCCATCATGAACTTCATTTTTAAAAAATCATGTGGAGTGAAGGACATTTTAAAAAATTCTCAGGTATGTTTGTGAGAACCTCAATGAACAAACACAACACTTAAGAACATGTTGGGTGTTTTCTGCCATCATCACCCTTATCATAACATCGACAGCTTTGCACGTTCTAGAATGATCTCTTTAATCTTGGAAAGAGGGGTAGTGTCTATGGGAAATATCTTTGGCCCGAAGGGAGGACACAAAAAAAGGTCATACTGGATCAGGGTTGGGAGTTCTAGAGGAGACCAGACTAGTCTTTTTAACTTTCTCACATTTTAAATAGTGACCTTTTTTTGTTAACAGCAGCTGACGTAAATAATTTTTGTATTATAGTAATTGAATTTTAAGTTCTACAAATGTTCTTTTGGAACTGTACATGTACGCTTAAATTCTGTTCTTAGTCCTGACTAGAGTAGACCCATTGAATCAATGTGATTCACCTTTGGGTTGACTCACCATTCAGCAATTGAGTAAATGGGTCTACCCTAGCTAAGACTGACCAACGGAATATCAGCTTTGCTGTATGGAGGTGGGGGGGACTCTTAACAGTTTCAGAAAATAGGTCTACCATTTCTAGTTGATCAGATAGTCTGGGCTATGAGGCTGACCTGGTTTCTGAGAAATCTCTGCTAGAGTTTCTTCTCTGTAGTTTCCCAATTATTAGCCTTGCTGCCTGGAATATGTATTTCCACCCACAGTTGATATCGTAAGTTATTTCCCTGGTTTGCGCCCCCCATATAATGGCTCTTTAAAACCAAATCACTGGAGCTGGCTGTTGTTTTTGTTTGAGTATGTATCCAGGAGAAGAATGACCTGAAAAACTGGTCTGAAAAAAGGATTAAAATGAGGGGTTGGTTTCAGAGGGCTTAGGAGCACAAAATGAGGCAGCCCAAGAGCCACATCTTCCCCATTCCTGGCATATGATATGTGTTCAGGGTTGCCAGAATGAAAATTGGAGAATGCTCCCTTGCTGGATGACAAGCAATACCTGCTGAAATTCCCTTTTCTACACAATCACTAAATATATAGGAATCTCTTCCATTTTTCTCCATTGTGTGTGGGGTGGGAGTTGGTGATTTCAAAATAGAGAAACAGCACTTCAGACATGTTTGTTCTAGATCCTGGAAGGATGCTGTTAATTACTTAAGATATATATTTATTGGAGTGATTACAAAATAGAATGTAAAAAATATACAAGATCAAGTGAAACCTTTGGCCTCTGCCTTCTTCGGTCGCTGAAAATGAAAGCTATGAAAACAGTTTTTGTTTTCAGCAGCTGAAGAAGGCAAAGGCTGAAATATGTCTCTAATATATTTATTACATTCTGTTTGGTGATCACTTCAATATAAAATGAATCAATTAATTGGTCCCACCCCAACTGGACATCCATGGATCTTCAATTGAGTTTCTGTTTATGTTAACCAGAGGAATTCCATTTCTAAGTGTCTAACTTGCCTTTGAGAACTCCAGATCCTCCCACACATTACTTCCTGTTAGGAAAAGCCAAGATTTTGTCTACTGTTTATGGGAGGGGGGCACAAAACATCAATTTTTGAAATAATTTAACATTTTCCTCTCCCACCCTATGTGTGACAGCCTCCAATGGAAAGACCCAAAGGCTGCGGAATTCCTATTCTTATTCTAGGCTACAGCTCCCTGAATCTGTCTGTATGCAAGGGATCTGGAATCCCAAAGAGTAACATTTCCAAACTCTGGAAGGGTCACTGGTCCTACTACTCAATTGCTCTAATTTTCTAGATTCATTTGTTCGCTGGCTGCTAACATATACATCTTCCCTCCACATTCGCTAGGGTTAGGGGCACAGGACCACTGTGAAAGTAGAAAACCTGTGAATAATTCTAGGCCCTCCCAAACCATATTTAACACCAAAAAGAAGTATGATCACCATAGTCAACTCACTATGGATTCCTTTGAGGCATCATAGTTCCTTCACAAGGTAGGAATGAGTTGTTGGTGGGGCTTACTGCAACCTCCACTGCTGCCCCACACCATTTTAAAGAGGGACTTACAAGCCTCATTCACAGTTTCTCAGTCTCACAAAGCTTGCAATCCTTATTAAAAATGGCATAGGGAGGCAACAGAGCTGACAGAAATAATCTGTGAATAATGACATCTGCAAAAGTGAAACCCGCAAATGTGGAGGGCTGACTGTACTCAGGTGAGTTTTCCCAGGACAATTTAATATATCGTTTTGTCTTCCTGCCAAAAAAAGGTACAAGTGAGAAGGCACCTGCAGGAGACCTTTTGATTTGCTGAGTCATTTTAAGAACTATTTTACTACTTTTACACCAACTGTTTTTTTCCCCCTTTACTTTTTTTCACATTCTATTCCTTAGCCACTTTCTTCCTTCTCCTCCTCCTCCTCCTCCTCCCCCCCCCTTCTTCTTCCTATTATTTTGTGATTTTATATATTGTCTTTCTTAAAGTACTCCTTAGACAGTACACAAGCAAGCAAACAAAACTGGGTTCTCTCATTTGTCTTCAACCTGAAACCAGTACAAACTATGATGACTGAAGTTGTTGCTGCACCCTCTGCCAATGAAGCAGAGATAAACTGTTCACGAGATGTGATGGTTCATCGACTGGGATAGCACTGTTACAACTTCCTGCTCACACACTCAGATATAGACACATAGCAGGCTGGACCAGGGGCATTTTAGTCATAATTCAGTAGTGTGCAAAGCACTTCAGAATGTATATCCCAAGTTCCTTAAGACCCAGATATCCATGTACACAAATATTTCTGCAGGCATCAACTTGTAGATAGATGGACAGACAGATAAACATGCACACATCATTCATCCCACTAGTCTATCAGCTATTAATTACCCCTCATGTTTCTTTTTTCCATATACTGGTCCTTTCTATTCTCCATATTCTCCACCTTTCAAACAGGCATAGTGATTCATTTCACTGGTATTTTGAATGGGCCAATTTCTCCAAGTCTGTCATGAGACCTGATGTTCACCTCAGCCCTTGGCTCTGCATGACAGGCTGAAGGCAAAACGTGGGAGTATTTACCAGAAGGTGGAAACATTACTAAAACGCTTCTTTAAAATGATATGTTTGGGGTTTGCCAGAGCTGTTGGCCATGGGATTCCCCTTCCCTGCATATCACAGCTTTCTTGAACTTTTCCAGCATTTCTGTAAAAAGCAGTAACAACAACAACAGAGAAAGGAAACAAAAAGAACCACTCATTAACATAGTGATAGCTGACAAAACAGCACAGTGTGATATTCAGTAACCATTGACTGGTTAGAATAAATGAGTTTAGTTTATAGCAACATGGTAAGAGAAGAATGTGAAAAACTGATGATATTCTTGCAGTGAGAAACCCATTTTTACTGAAAAAGAACAATTTCTAACAATTATCCTTTATTGTTGCTGCAGCTATTGCTCAGTGTTTGCTAGACCTCTGTGTGTGTTGGCATTTTGTTTAATGTGGACTTTGAGCATTTTTACTCCCAGATATCCTAAAAATGAAAATAAGCATTAAATCTGTATCCGCTCCTTCCTTCTTTTTCTTTTCCTTTTTCTCTTTTTGGTTCTAGGATAATCTACAAAAAATACTTCTTCTAGTGTGTTGTTACCCTGATTTCTGGGGGTCCCGGGAGGGACACCTAAATGTGCTCACAACAGTGGGGAGGGAATTAGCACAGAGCACAAGTTTGCAATGCGAGAGGCAGGGTAACGTAGCGAGATCTTGAACCCTATGTCTACGGGGTCAGGCCGAGTCAATGATAAGGCAGATGTTGAAATAATAATAACTGTTTTATTGAAATACAAGTAAACACGTGTATGCAACACACTCACACAAGAAACTATAGAAATAAAGGTAGGAGTTGGATAGAGGGATTTTGAGAGGAGGTTTGGTATGGGAAATACTATACCTGTCCTGAAGCCTGGTAAAAGCAAAGAAGCTGCGGAGCGTGGATTCTCAGCACGTGGGGCTGAGGGGAAGGCTTGCTGGACAAAGCGACAGCAAGGCGGGATGGAAGCCAAGAGCGATCCGAGGAAGCGCTCAAAGTCAGGGGTTCTTATAAGGAAAATTGTGGCCGCAGGCTAGTCCGTACTTGGGGAAAACAGTGAGTTTTGGGCTGGAGACAAAGCCTCCGAAAGGTCAGTACTTTAGATGATTGAGTTATAGCCAGATTGTCAATAGAGTAGCCGGTATGCAAACGCGGAGTGCTTGAGAGTTGTACAGTCCGCTCATCAAGCTGCCTGTGCGGGGCAGGGGATCTTTTTGTAAGTTGCATGCATACATAATGTGGTACTTGCCTTGAGATCTCCTAAAGCTGCATTCGGCAATGACTGGCCTGCCTAGGTCGGGATGTGACTGGTTCGGCTATTGTCGGCCGCGCCTGTGTGCGTGCTTGTCCAGGGGCCTCGCAAGCACATGGAGCGGAATGGGTAGAGAAGGCCGAATTATTGATATCAAAATGATATCTTAATATCCCACAAGCTTGGGCTAGAAACAGCGGTAACAGTGACTATCATTATCACACTACTGCCTAGTATGTAATAAGCTTAACTTTCAAAAAGAATAATTGACTTTTTTCCTCAATAGTCTCTTAGATATACAATCAATTTATCCAAATCATTTTTAAATTTAGCCAAAGGTCTTTCCTTAATTAAAATAGTTAATTTATCCATTTCTGCCAAGTTCAGCATCTTTTGCAGCTGGTCTTCATGTGAAGGAATAACTACACTTTTCCTTTTCTGTGCATACAGCACTCTTGCCATGTAGTGCCATGATCATGTAGTGAAAGATTCTTCCCAACTTCTTATCACTCTGTTCATCAGTTGGACCCAATTAAAAAAAAATCACATTTGAGTTGAATCTTTACCTTTAAGATGACTTCCATCAGTTTATGTATCATCACCCAAAACATCTTGGCTTTCTTATAGGTCTACCACATGGTAGTAAAAAGTGCCTTCTTTTTGATCACATTTCCAACAAATGTTTGAAGAACCTTTATACATTTTAGATAATCTTTCTGGACTTAAATACCATCTATACATCATTCTGTAAATATTTTCTTTAAGATCATAACTCAAGAGTATATTTCAGATCTTTTACCCACATCCTTTCCCATTGTTCCATCTGGATATGATGCCCCACATTCTCTGCCCATTTAATCATACAAACTTTCACTTGTTCATCTTCTGTTTCAATTTTCAATGATAACCTATACATTTTGGCTACTCCCTCTTTCTGATATATAGAGTGTGCCTCAGCTACCAAAGGTAAACGCTTGTCAATGCCTAGCCAGTAAAATACTGTTGATATCAGTCATATTGTACCCAACAGGGAAACCTCTTCAAGAGGACAGAAGATCTGGGTCACAGTGAAACACAACTGTGAAGAATGAAAGTACCATCTGTGTTGTACTAAGCAGCTCTTTCTCACTACAGTCCAGTTATTTTTCTTGGTTCATAGTTAATTAGGAGGAAGAAAAATATGACAAAAATGTGGTGTTTTTCGCATCTTCACTTTTATATCCTCACAACAGCCAGTTGAGTAGGCCAGCTGCTAACAGTTGGTTAAGTTGTGACTTTCCCAAGACTACTCTTGACTGTGGGAGGGGGGCATAGAACCCAGCCTCCTCAGAATGATCTGAAAAATTGGACTGCTAAGACTCATAAGGAGTTGAGCCTACTCAGGAATTATCAGTCAGAAGGGCTGGACCTACCATTAGGAAGGGTGAATCACCTGCTAAGGGGCAGTGAGGGGTAAGTAGGCTGCCCTACACTCCCTAGGCCAACCTGCTGCTTTCCAGGGCAGTGGAGGATGCCATTCTGTCACCACTGAAGTAAGACTCAGCTTCTTTCTGTGGAAGGGGGACATCTTGTCCTTTGCCTTAGGCAGCAAAATGTCTTGAGCTGGCTCTGTTTTTAAGGTGCAGGGTTCAACACTGGGAGGCAGGTTGTTATTAATTTTGCCTACTTGCAAGTACTTCCAAGGGGAGGTCAAATTGCTGTTCCTATCCATTATCCTTAAACATCCTTGAACACAAAGACTCTTATAAGCAACGTCTACTTAGAAGTGTCCTCCATCTGTTCTCTGCAGCTTACTCCTGAGTAAGTGAGCATAGGATAGATTGCAGGCAGCCTTTATTATTCCTGGGAGGCCTCAATGACAATCATGGTCTTAATATTTCTTGATCATTTAGTATACCAGTAGTATACCAGTAAGGTCCATGGCAGAGCAAAGATTTCAACCTGGTTTTGTTTTGTTTTGTTTTGTTTTTTGAGGGTGGTTAAACCATTTGGCTCTAAGGATGCTTCCAAATGGACAGCTCCTAGAACTACTAATTTTAAAAGGCACTGAGCAGTTCTTCCCTCTTTCCTTCCTTAACTTGATTTTTGTGATAGGAAAAAAAAAAGTTGTAGAAGCAGTAGCAAAACATGGCAGAGTTATAGATGGCAGACAGTGGCAGGGTTACAAATGATAGACAATCTTAACTGGAGGGCATCCAGAGTAATACTGTTATACTGTTAATACGGTATAATAGGAATTCAACTGCCATGGTTCCATCCTATAGAATCATAGGAGTTCTAATTTGCTGGGGTTACTAAGACTACATAGAGCTCTAGTGCACTCTCAAGTACTATGGCACTAGAAGATTCTGACAGAAAAGTCTAAGAGTCTCTCCCAATTAAAAAAAAATCCCAGAATTCCAAAGAATAGTGGACCCTTGACAGTTAAAATGGCATCAAGCCCCTATAACTGTGGTGCCTGGACACAGGCATTCCATGAAGGAAACAAAAGCTTTGCTTGGAAGCAAAGTGCTTGCTTGAGATCCACGCAAGTGCTTGCTTGAGATCCACTGAATTGAATAATTTCCTAAGTGTTATGCCATATCAGTCAGTTGCAGCAAAAACAATATGGAGTCTTCCGGCCCTTGTTATTGTTGTGTGGCTTCAAGTCATTTTCTGACTTATGGCAATCCTAAGGAGACCTTACCATGGGGTTTTCTTGGCAAGATTGTTCAAAGGGATTTGCTTTTGCCTTCTTCTGAGATTGAGAGAATGTAACTTGCCCAAGGTTACCCAGTGGATTTCCAAGACTGAGCAGGGATTCGGACCTTGGTCTACAGAGTCATAGTTCAACACTCAAAGCACTGCACCATGCTACTTTTCTCTTCTGGAGCTTAGTTAAAGTTTAACAACTTTCCTATGCCCCAAGCATTTGTGAAGCAGGGACAATTTGATGAATGAATGGGTGTTTTCTGAATAAAAATCCTGTCCTACAGTCAGAGCCAAGGGTGAGAAACATTTTTTAGACTACAACTCCCAGAATCTACAACTCCCAGAAATGGGTGTGGGATTCTGGGACTTGTAGCCCAAAATTTAATTTTCCTAAGCTCTGCCTAAAGAATTAAATAACACATTGCATGCCAGCTCTGGTTAGACAACATTGGCTGTCTCAATCTGAAAAATTGCTTGATCTCACAGGAAGAAATGAAGAACCATTATAGCTCTCACTGTTTTGCTACTGCTCTTCTGTGCACGGCTGGCAATATTGTTTTCTCAGTACGGCAAAACTGCTTGAGTTGCTCTTAAACTGGGGCCAAAGATTCTGTGTCCTAATGGCCAGAGAGCTAGAAGACTCAGCTTCAAATATCCACTCCTTGAAGAAGTATTAAGGGTGTGTGTTTGCATGCTTTCAAGTCACCCGTTGATTTACGGCGACTCCATGAATTTCATGGGGTTTTCTTAGGCATGGAATACTCAGGGGTGGTTTTGCCAGTTTATTCTGCTGAAATATACCCTAGAACACCTAGTAGTTGTTGGCAGTCTCCCATCCAAGTACTAACCAAGTACTAACTAACTCTGCTTAGCTTCCAAGATCAGGTGGGATCTGGAGTCTTTGGGGTATTTAGGCCCTCCTTTGAGGGTGACCTTGGGCCAAGCACTACTTCTCAGTCCAATCCATTTTACATGGTTGTTGTAAACATTAAAGTGGGAGAAAAATCATACTTGGAGCTTCCTGGAGGAAAGAAGAGTTATAAATATAATAAGTAAGTGATTAAAAACAACTTTATGAAAAGCAAAGGACACTAAGCTTCGGCTAATTCCCCTTCTCGTTCACACGCATCTCCTTCCTTGGGAGAAGCCAACAGAGAGCCATTTACATCTTTAATGTAGATATGACTAATCTGTAACAATTTATATAAACTAAAATTTCTATAAGTGTATGTAGTTTATAGTTTCAATAAACTAAAGATATATTGAATTGGCAAATCACTCTCTTATTTTAATTTCACAGGGCCTCACCAAGCAGGCAAGAAGGAATTTTCATTCTTTCCACTTTCAAAGAGATTGAAAAGATAGACCTCCTGTCTTCGAGATATGCAGACGGCTTTCTTTAAAGAAAAAAAAAACTGCACATACATTCAGTTGATGTGTAACAGAAGCCAGAAATCTTGGATTATGTACGCCACTAGCACTGAAATTTTCAGTTTCTTGGTTTTGTAGCTCCCTCTAGTGACTTGAGTTTGAACGAAGTAAAGGAGTATCTGAATATAAACTATAGAGCTTTGTTTTTAAACAAGATAAGTAGCATGAGAGATAATCATTCAGCAGGTAAAAATACATCTTCACACACTTTGGTTGTAGTACTTTCAGAGATCAGCCAAGTAATTCTAAGGACTATTAAAGATACCAGGAAGACAAAAATATACATTTAATGAATGGTTACACAGCCTGTATATTTGCTGAAAACATTGAACTGGGATATTGAAACACAATTAGAAATGAGATGCGTTTCTCCAGAGATGGATTTTTAGGCATAATATGTCTGCTTGATCTTCATTAGAATTGTGCTTCACTGTGCTGCCGCGGTTCTATGTTTTCTCCAAGATGGCTTTTAGTTATACAAGACCAGAACAAGGCCTAAACCCCAAAAGGAGAACACAAGTATTCTAGGAGGAAAGGAAAGGTGTTTTGTGGGGTAATTCCCTCATTCTTCAAATGCATAAATAAATGGCAACAGCTGCAATATGGTACTCCCCCAGCAAAAATTCTGTGCAATCAAATTAGACTCAAGAGTAACTCCTTGTTCTTCCCAAATGGTTTTAAATAGATTTCTCTATACTGTATATTTGTGAGGTGGCAGTGGGTTTTTCCCCATGGTTTCACGAACTTTCTGTACTGAAAGGTCCAGTGGAAAAGGCTAAGTTGTTCTTTGCAACACAGGCTGTTTCTCTTCCACCTGTAGCCAGCTGCAAAGTGACGTTGGGCTGGGGTTCATGATAGAAGGAAGCTGGCAGACTAAGAGAATAAGAAAGCACTGCACTGAGAGTTCTCAGATCAGGTAGAATCTTTTATCATGGACTATAGACCAGGGCTGATATAATTCAACAGACCTTCCCTTTACAGGACTCCAGGGATCCTTTGACATGATACAATTACAGTGCTATGATTCCACCTTAACTGCCATGGCTGCATCCCATGGAATCCTGGAATTTGTAGCATGAAGAAGGTACTAGAGCTCTCTGACAGAAAATTCTAAATACGCTTCCCTGAATTGCAAAGCCCAGGATTTCATAGTATGTGTCCTGGCATGGGGACATGAGAGGAACAGGACTGCAACAACACATCTGCATGACGTCATTGCAGTCCCGCTCTTTTCCGGTCACCAGCTGGTGTGATCATGGGGTAAAACATTGGTAGAGTTTCTCCATCAGTGACCCCAATCGGACAACACTCCCATCTTTCCTAGCCATGCAGAAGGGCAGGAAGCATGATGGAGGCTCTTTCTGCTCCAGCACAGCATGGGAAAGAGCCTGGCTGCCCTGTGGAAGGCCGATGCATGTCACTTGTGCTCCCTTCCACAAGGAGCCGATTGGGTGTAGAGGGGAGCATTCCCATCATGCTCCCGTCCTGCCAAAGGCGCTGCCAGGATTGCACTGAAGGATGACAGAATCCAAGTCAGACTTACATTGCTTCAGTGACTTGATTCTGACTTGACTTGGCAATAAATGATGCACTGACTCGACTAGAGACTTGTATATTTTTTGTGACTGACTTGCTGCCCTTGGTTCAGTAACATAACTCCTTCATCCAGAAACTTTACAATTTTGCACAACACTTCCATCTCTTTTTGCCTACTGGTCACATGGCAATCTGTCTCAAGTCCAAAGTGTGGGCGCATTTCTCAGAGAGGAACAGCAAACGGGTTAGGCAATGGCCTGAGGCAGGCTTGAGGTCTCCTCAGCAGTCTGCCCCTGCTGCCTATCGGAGGAGCCTTCTAAAATTTTTCCTAAGAGCAGAAGACAAGACTCGCCCACAGGGTGCAGGGTGTATTTCTCAGAGGGGAACAGCAAATGTGTTAGGCAACGGGCTTGAGGAGGAAGGATCCTTCCTTCTAAAGCTTTTGAAGCTTCAGTAATGGGGAGTAAGACATGGCAGTTTTCTTTCCCCTGAACTTCTCCCCTCAGCCTTTTTAAAAACTGGTTTTTGGCTGAGTGAATTCCAGGTTGGCGCAATGGTCTGAGGGTTGGAGCAAGACTTTGGGAAGCCAAGGTCTGAATTCCCAGTCAGCTATAAAAACTCACTGGGTGAGTTTGGGCAAGTCTTACTCTCCCAGCCTTAAATGAAAGCAATGGAAAATTCCCTCAGAAGAAATCTTACCAGGAAATAAAAAAACTATGACAAGGTAACCATAAGTCAGAGTCAACCTGAAGGCACAAAGCAGCAGTTTCAGGTGAAAACAGTGACTAGAAGCGATGTCGCATCACTTCTGGTACACCAGAATGTGCCAGTATGGCCTCCAGGGGCAAAAATTGGTCCCGGCCCTCCACACAGTTGCCTATCTTGATGGTTTGAGATGTTGTGCTTGTGTGAAGTAGAGATGTGTTACAACAGGGTGCTGAATTGCAATTTGTATACTCAGTTCTGTCATTTCAAAGCGGGCATGACAGGAGAGTGTTACCCTGTGTGCTGGGGGTCCCGTGAGGGACACCAAAATGTGCTCAACAATAGGTGGGGAAGATTAGCTCTGAGCACCGCTTTAGCGATACGAGAGGCAGGGTAACTTAGCAGGATCTTGAACGCTATGTCTACGGGGTCAAGCCGAGTCAAGGAGCGCACAGAAGTTGAAATAATGAATGTGGTTTTATTAAAAACACAATCAAACAGTGTATGCGGCACACTCACACAAGATAACTAAAGAAATAAAGGTTGGAGTGGGATAGAGGGGTTTTTAGAGGAGTTGCTGGTTTGGGTGATACTTCACCTGTCCTGAAGCCCGGTTGGAAGCGGAGAAGATGGGGAACATGGATCTCAGCATGTGGGGCTGAGGGGAAGGCTCGCTGGACAAAGCGACAGCAAGGCAGGATGGAAGCCAAGAGCGATCCAAGGAAGTGTTCAAAGTCAGGGGTTTTTATAAGGAGAATTGTGACCGCAGGCTAGGTTGGACTTGGGGAAAACAATAGATTTGGGGCTGGAGACAAAGCCTCTGAAAGGTCAGAATTTAAATGATTGAGTTATGGCCAAATTGTCAATAGGATAGCCGGTATGCAAACACGGAGTTGTATAGTCAGATCATCAAGCTGCCAGCGCAGGGCAGAAAATTTGAAAATTGCGTGCATACCTAATGAAGGTACTTGCCTTGAGGTCTCCTAAAGCTGCGAGTCAGCTGTTTCTGGCCTGCCTGTATTGTTTCGGAATATTATGGTGATTATCGGCCGAGCCTGTGTGCGTGCTTGTCCGGGGGCCTCGCAATCACGTGGAAGGGGATGGGTGTGTGAGGCCGAATTATTGATATCAAAAGATATCTTTTTATATCCCCCAAAGCTTGGGCTAGCCAGGGCAGTAACAAGAGGGAATAGAAAAAAATTTCATAAAGACCCTCCCCACACTGACTTGAAAGTCTTGATTTGTGGTCATGTTCTGCTGCCACTATGGGTGTGTCTTGGGAACAATAGAGTTTGGGATGTTTCTGCCATGTATTCAGATTATAGTAGCTTGGGAAAAGGTATTACAGCTCCCAGGTTCTGTCCCCATAAGTAACTTTTCCAAGGTCAGGTATATCAAGTGCCATGTCATTGGTAATAGGGTTATTCCACCAGCATGGTTGTCTTTAGCAGCAGAGTGACATTTCTGCTGCTCTTTCTAGCTACTGATCATCACTACAGGGTTCCATCCTGATCGCTTTCAGTTCAGGGAAGGACATGTCCGCTCTCATTAGTTTCATAAAGGCAAAGCTGTTATTGTTATTTGCCATATAGCTGACTTCAACTTATGGTGAAGGACTTCCAAGGAAGCTCCAGTCATCAACTGTCCTACTCAGAGCTGTGGGATCCTTGAATGAACCAATCCCCCTATAATACTGATATATTATGTATCAATATAATAGGTACTTATAGGTACTAACCAGGAGGTGACCAGCTCATCAGGTACTGATTGAGGGCTTCTTGGAACAAAATGTGAGGCGACTCTGTGCAACAGTCAGTGCATTCTTCTGAGAGGTTGTGTATTATTACAGCAATCCATGGTTATATTGATATACTTACTTTACAAATATTGTCAGAAGAATGTCTTTTCTGTAGCCACTAGGTGGCACTATGCAAATATTTCCATTAACTAATTCTGGCAGGTTATTTTGCTTCAAAAATGCCACAAAGCAACAGCTAATTCTTTTGGTGTCGATATGGCTGTCATTCTGGCACCAAACAAAAATGTGGTTGCCCACTAAAGTCTTTGGGGCCTAATTATTTTACACAGACCCTCACGTGTGCATAGCTTTAAACAATTTTAACCAGTCTTAAACTGACTTTTTAAATTATTAAATTGTTTGGCATGTTTTTAGCTTTTTAAAATCATTTTTACTGTCTTCACTGATTTACATCAGTCAAGTTGGTTTTGTTGTACACCACTCTAAGATCTTTCAATAGAGAGCAAGATATTTTAAATATTTTAAACAAATCCATAAATAATCATTCTTAGGTGCAAAAGTTGATGAGAAGCATTGTATTATTGGTCTTATGACTTAAATTGTGGCATATATGTATTATGGGTCAGATTATTCAGTTGTCAGCTCTGTGCCCAGCTCACATAATTTTAAAAGTGCATAATTTAACCTAACATCACCTATATAGGGTAAAATATGGCCTAAGATGTAATGTGAGATTGTACATATCTGTGGAAAACCAGCTAAAACTTTCATGTTAGTCTGGGAAGAATACAAGATGCTCTGGAATGTAAATAGATAAGCAAAACACCTGAGCACTGGTACCTGGGAAGTGCATGTATTCAGAGTGTGAAGACATCAGTGGATTTTGGAGAGCAGACAGATTGTGATATGTATACTAGCTGGGACAGGTAGTGTAGGAAAGACATCTACTTGACCACAAATCCCTATTTTGACTGGATAACAGGTAAGGTACACCTTGGTTGTGAGTTATTTTGATTGGTCATCTAATTAGCTGAGGGGACATAAGGAGAAGATAAAAAGAAGCCCAGACAGAGTTCTTATATGACTGCATTTGGATGTGTCTCCAACATAGGAAGAGAAGGCACGCAGCAGTGTCTTCCAGATATGCTTGGTCTCCATAACCTGATAGATAACTGCCCTAGACAAGCATGCTGAGATAATTTTTAAAAAATTATTTATTAGTTTTAACACAATCTAATTCACAGGCAAAGAAATATACATTCAGACAAAGAAAAAGCAGAAAAAAAGAAAAGAAAAGAAACTAAAACTAAAACACAATACTAATAAACTCAGCTAAAACACTAAACACTAACTTACTAAAACACAAACGGGCTCTGACCCCCTACAAGACAAACTGTGATGAAAGAAAAAAAAATTATTCTACCATTCAGATCCAACTAAGTAATCCTACCAAAATTACTAGCAACCACAGCCACAGATTATTGCATTGTTAGATTTCTTGTTGCTCAAAAAGTCCATAAAGTTTTCATTTTGTTCTTCCATTGTACAAAGGCTATTCTATTTCTTATGAAGGGGATTGTCTGAAAGTACGGCTAAAAACATCTTGGTAAAACATTTGATTTTTATTCCTGCAATTTTCCTCCAAAAAGGATAAATTTAACATTCCTCATTTTTATAATCTCTTTTAATCTCTTTCCGGACTTTTTCGTAACTGTTTTATGGACTGTTATTCTTCATAATTGTAACTCCAAGATATCAAGTTGTTTTTGACTTATATAACTCTAAGACTAACCTACAACAGGGTTCTCTGGGGCTGAGACTGTGTGATGCACCTAAGGTCACTCAATGAGTTTCCATGGCTGAGCAAAGAATCAAACCCTGGTCTCCAGGGTTGTAGTCCAGTGCTCAAATAGCTATACCACATTGGCTCTCAATCCCCTTTTTTTCCCTTTAAAAATGGAAAGAGCAGTTAATTCATTTTCTACCTCCCAAATCCTCCATGGTTTTGGTCAACAATTTTGTTTTTTCACAGTTCACTTTAAATTTGGAGCATGGCCCAAGCACTTTAATTTTTTTCCAAGGGAACCTTCATCAAATCTAATAGATGTTGTGTCTTTATCACAAGATCATCCACATAAGCTTTCAGATATTTTTTTTTAACCATCACTCCACAAATTCTGTCATTCTGTCTGAAATCTCTCAGTAAAGTCTCCAGCATCAAAATAAGTGGAAGTTTGGTGGACTTTGGTGAAAATATTATTCAGACAATACAGCCAATATATTCAATTTAAAAAGCCCAGATTTAGGTAAATTGCAACTCAACAACACTGACTGAGCTACAAAAGGGAACCAGACAAGTAGTCGTGTAGGGATGGGGAGGTGATGGAGGTAGTTTGCCCCAGGCGGTAATTTTTTTCCTTTATTTTTTTTATACAAAACATATATTTAAAACAATTTCTCCATCACAGATTTATATATTTACATGAAAGATAACTGTATTTTCTTTTCTTCGTATACTTCTACCTAAAATCTTAGTATTATCATAAACGTTACCAATTATTTACGTACTTCTGTAATTATCCTATACTAACATTTGTTCCAGATCCTTATATTTTAGATATTCTACTAAATAACCTTAATACATTCATACATTAATGTTATTACTTTAATATATATTTTCTCAGAACCCGTTAAGATGTGCTAATGTATTTCCCCCATCACTCTTTCCTTGAATAATTTTTACATATTTACTGTAGTTAGCATTTTTCAGTCTATTTGTTGGAGGTAGTTTTCTATTGGAGCCCACTCGTTTTTTATATTTTCTTCTGTTCGGTTTCTTAATTTCTGTGATAGAACATCTGCTGTTTTTATGTCCTGTATACTTTGTAACCATTGTTCAGTTTGGGGAACATCTTCCTTTTTCCAAAGTTTTGCAAATTCTATTCTTGCAGCTGTCACCATATATAATATAATTCTCCAGTATTTCTTGTTTATTTGGTTGTCTTCAGACGGCAATTTTTTGAAGGCATCCCGGCAAGAAGAGAAAAGAAATGAAAAAGGAGAGGGGGGGGGGAGAATACAAGAGAGAGAGAGAGAGATGTGAACTTCCCCATATGGTGGGTTGATAGGTTCGAATAATTCAAGTAGAGTGTCAACCTTCTTTGAGTAAGGGGGGAAAGAAAAAGAACATGGGAAGAGGAAAAAAATAAGAATTTATACTGTTCATATTTGAAATACTCTCACGTTGGTAACTGAATATTCATCCCTCCCCCTCTTTATTTTCTTCTAAATCAGTTTCCACAGCAAAGACCATAATGGATAGGGAGATACCTTCTCTTTTCTCTCCCTCTCTCTCTCTCCTCTTCTAGAGAAGAGTAATAGGAAGTCTAACAATGCAATAATCTGTGGCTATGGTTACTGGTAATTCTAGTAGAATTACTTAGTAATAGTTTCTCTTTTTAATTTTTCCCCTTTCATTACAATTTGGCAGGGAGGGGGCATCAGAACCCTTTTGTGTTTTAGTCAGTTAGTGGTCAGCATATTTGTTTAGAGTGTTAGCATTCTTTTAATTATAGTTTTTTTCTTTTATCTGCTTTTTCCTTTCCTTTTCTAAATGTATTTGTGAATTAGAATCCTTGTTTTAAAACTAATAAATAATTATAAAAAATGAAAAGAAATTTTATTTCTTTGAAACAAGCTATATGCTCTTCATGCCCCTTATTTCCAGGCAGATTCATGCTACCAGAAACAGAAGAACCATGTGTCCTTTTCAAGGGCATGTGGTAAGGGACAATGCCATTGCCATCTTGACCTACTCCAAACCCATAACAGAACACAAGAAAGGAAAAGTTTGTAAGAACTACTTCCAGTAGAAACACATACAAGAAGGGTGTTTACATGAAATCTGATTGCTGAAAAGAGAAACTATTCTGCTTGTGCTCCTATAAGGAGAGACTACATCTCAATGATTTATGGTGAAGACATGAAAACAGTGGTGTCTGGTGACTCTCTATTGTCGGAGCAGTGAATCTGCTCTGTGTTCTACAGTCAACTTTGAATGAGATATTTCAGGTGCTGAATATATTTTTGGGACTGGATCTTAGCATTCAGACTGAACCCCCATCACCCTATTAACCTAGAAGACACCTGCCACCTGCGTGCAGAAGTTCCAAGTCTCAAAACCTAACATTTCCAGTGTAGAGCATCTTGGGTAGCAGCAGTGCTGAGGAAGCTGGCTTTAGAAGACCCTGGAGAACTTCTACTAGTCAGTGTATTGCACTGAATCTTCTCTGACCTGGAACAAGGCAGCTTCCTGTCTTCGGAATATATTTCTCAAGAGAGTCAATGTGGTCAAGTGGTGAGCATGCTGGATTGGGGTGATCCAGGTTTCAACCCTCACTGAGGGCCTTTTCGCACTACACTGCTATAGTGCTATTATTCCACTTTCAAAATCCTATGGAATCCTGGGGTTTGCAGTTTAGGGAGGGGCATTTTGAATTCCCAGCCAGAGAGCTCTTTGGCCTCAGTGAACTATATATCCCAGAATTCCACAGCATGGTGAAAATGGAACAATAGCACTCTAACAGTTAGTGCAGAAAGGCCCTGAAACATAGCAAATGCTGGATAATGTTGGGTCAGTCATTTTCTATCAGCTGACCTCACTTAAAGATTGCAGTGCCCATGAATATGATGATGGGAAGAAAACCATCATAAACTTAATGAAGGAAATTTAGGCAATAAATGCTAACTGACAAGAGAGGAGGACTGACGTGACAACATATCTTTCCATTTTAAGGCTGACATTATTTCTGGAAAAAGCACATCGTTGGGAAAAAAGAACCCTGTTAACACATACTCTGCTTTGTGTACTTAATGAGACTCCTTCCAGTACTTCTACATTGTACCAGTAATTTTTGACGCTTCTCCAAATCATGTGAGTAATTCTCATATCAGTTTCAGTAGCCTCTATGAACCAGGTTGATCACTATTACAGACAATTTTAGCATTAGAGTTCAATAAATAAGTGCGACAACCTTACGGGCTTACCCACTTGTCAATCAGGAATATGGAGATCCTGAAGAAAGGCTTCTGTTATTACTGCTGTGTGCCTTCAAGTCATTTCTGACTTATGGCAACCCTAAGGCGAACCTATCATGGGGTTTTCTGGGGCTGAGAGTATGTGATACTCCCAAGGACACCCAGTGGATTTCCATGGCAAAGCGACCCTGGTCTCCAGGGTCATAGTCAAAAGCTCAAGCCACTATACCAGGCTTCTGTTAGTTATCCCCAAATTCCTACTTTAAATCTCTGAAATGCATAATCTATTTAAACTGGCAGAAATTACCACTGATTTAACAGGCATAGATAATTCAGTTTGTCTGGGTTAAAGTCACTGGATCCTCATGAGATCAAACTGGAAGACTGATGGCAGTCATGATGGCTGGCTGTTTGTGACAAAAAAATGTTGAGATTAGGGAAATAATTAGCACTATACCCCGAAATGTGAGTCACAGGAAGGAAATGTCCACACTCCTCTTTGAGACTGCATCCAACTGTAAAGCCAAGATTAATTTTTAACCCATCAACAATTATCACCAACAAGAGAAGTTTGCACGGATAATCTGAGGAAGCTCTCTGCATTTGTATTTATTTTTTATTTATTTTTTTGCAATACATATCACAGTTAACAGATTTCAGACAATTCGTATGTCAGACACACACACAAACAAGTAATGTATCACCTTTTCACAAGCACCTTGATCTTGAAGAGATGCACTGGTGGCTTTTGATATTAAAGCAGATCTGACTTTCTAGGCTGCTGATTTTTTACAGTCCCAACTGGCAAGGTCTTACGATCTTAGTTAATAATGTTGTATGCCTTCAAATCATTTCTGACTTATGGTGACCCCAAGGCAAACCTATCACAGAATTTTCTGGGGCTGACAGTGTGTGACACGCCCAAACTCACCCAGTGGGTTTCCACGGCTGAGTGGGGAATTGAACCTCGGTCTCCAGGATTGTAGTTCAGTGCTCAAACCACTACACAACACTGCTACTGTCAGTATATTTTAATTTTTGTTTTGTCTGTATTTATCAAGCAAATTTTGTGTACATTCTAATCATGTTACTGATTTTACTGATTAGGTATGTGTTGTTCTGTGACCAAAATGAAGATTATGATAAAGTAGTGATAGAGTGATTGTGTGTTGGACTAGGACTCTGGGACTCCAGAATTTGAATCCCCACTCAGTCATGGAAATCCACTGGGTGACCTTGGGCAAGTCACACTCTCTCAGCCTCAGAGGAAAGCAAAGGGAAACCTCTGAAATCTGGCCAAGAAAACCAAAGGATAGGGTCTCTGTAAATTAGAGTTACCTTGAAGGTGCATAATAGCAAGAGGAAAGTGAGATCAAAGGTATGCCTTTCCGCATGTTCAAATATAACTCCTGGCATCGCTCACCACTTATAGTGCTGGCCAGGACCAATGGAGCAGCTCCCGAACAACATCTGGGGATCCTGCGCTCCCCATCACTGCCCCAAAGTGTCAGGTTGCTAGGGAGGTTTGCACAAACACAGTTATCTCCAGGGCTGATTAAGTGGCAGGTATAAAACCAGCAACTGTTACAGAAGAACTGGAGGCCCAGCTGGATTCCTTTCCTTTCCATCACAGTGTTTAACAAAAGATGATTCACAGGGGAGATTTGTCATCACATATCCTACCCAACAGTAGGGATGATTCTAGGAGGAAAACAGACATAACCTCGCTAAATATTTATCCAGTTATCCCTTTTCCTACCACAGCCAAGCCAGAAAAGCAACATGTACACGTGTCACACAATTAATTCTCAAACACAAACCCCCTTAATTTTAAGACTTCAGGGGAACAAAACCACTTATTAAATGCACGTGGGAGTAATCCCAACATTAAGTGGGAGCATATTTTGGGTGTTTTTCTTGATAACTTCAAGGGGTTATGTTTGATTTAAGTGGAGACAGTGGCCTTGGAAAGAAAGCCTTATGCTCACTTTGCTGCCATGTCATACTACTCCGGGATTGATGCTTTTACAACATCAGGAAGCCTACTTTGGAGGACCCATACTTCCTGTGTGTCTTATTGAGGCTACAGTCTTCCACCGCTGAGTAAAAGAAATAGGAGTTTTATAAGCTACTAGTGTATATACCCGGTGTTGCCCAAGATTTCATTTTCTCATAGGTAATACTGGTTAGAAATACCTTATGAATTACCTTACTTTACCTTGGGAATTAGATGCGGTTGAAATACACGGATTTGAGATCCTGTGTCCCTAATTCCCCCAAACGGTCTTGTCCAGTACCAGTAATTTTTCCCCATATTCCCCAATCCAATCTGTATTCAGAGCTCTTAACGTACAAAGGTTCGGTTTCTGAGGGGATACACTGCCCTCCTCCTTGCTGCTATGCCTCATCTCCATAGCAACCAGCCAGGCCCAAGAACTCTCTAAAGGCCACTCCCTAAACTGCAAACCCCAGGATCCCACAGAATCTTCTCAGGCAGCCAATCACATGAGGTCTTCTCGCTTGACATGAACAAACAGACAAACTTTGACTTTTATATGTTCGATAACATTCCAAATTCGTGTGCGCCAGCATTCTGTTTAATAGCTCACCATAACAGCTCCCTTCTCAGGCTCTTCCAGCCCCCTCCCATTTTCCCATACAGTTTGCCAACAGTTCGACCTTGCAGCTGGGTCTGTCTGTCTGTACCTGTACTCTTATCACCAGTCATTATGATAACACATCCTTGTCCCCAGCGCACAATTTCTCAACCAATCCCATCATCCCCTCACAACACAGTAAAACCCAATTAAGTATCAAAACAAGACGACTACCTGAATGCATGGCAGGGAGAGCAAAGCTGACCTGACAATATCAAACCCCAGCCTTCTCTTGGCCATTTTTAGGTACTAAGCAGAGATGACAGAAGCCATTTCCGCACTAGGCTGTTATAGTGCTGTGATTCCACTTTCAACATCCTATGGAATCCTGGGGTTTGCAGTTTCGGGAGGGGCCAGCCGGCCCCTCCCGAAACTGCAAACCCCAGGATTCCATAGGATGCTGAAAGTGGAATCATAGCACTATAACAGCCTAGTGCGGAAATGGCCAGAGTTAAAACTGGAGAGGGCTCCTGTACCTTTAATGGTTGTGTAGGAGAGGGAATTTCATCAGGTGCTGCTTGTTATCTGATTGCATGATAAGCAACACCTGCTGAAATGCCCACTCCTACACAACGTTAAAGTACCGGAGTCATCTCCCATTTTCCATACGGCAACTCCAGTATTAAGATAAGTGCTCATGTTTTTAACACAGTGATCACCATGATCTACAAGCTACTTTGAAGATGCCACAATGCTAACCACACGCCCATTTGGTCGCATCGCAAAGTTCCTCCCGAAACGAATGCTGCAAATTCTGGTAGCAATACAAATACCTCGAAGGTGGTAAGTAGGTCAAAAAGGGAGAGAAGTAAAGGGGACAAGGACAACACAAAAAGTAACGGTCACAGTTAGAAGATGGAAACAAAATGTTAATAAAAAAGAAGTCAGTTCCAAGCTTAAAGGAGTATCTCAACGTTTAGAGAACAAAAGTAAACTGAAGATAAAAAAATAAATTAAGCTTCATCCAGAGTCATAGAAAAGCAGGCCTGTCCAAACTCCCTGACTTTTGACTCTCCTTATGTCGACATAGGAGGAACGTATGTCATAGTGAACGTAGAAACAAGGGCCATTTCCACACTAGACTGTTATAGTGCTATTATTCTACTTTCAACATCCTATGGAATCCTGGGGTTTGCAGTTTAGAGAGAGGCCTCGAGGATTCCATAGGATGTGGAAAGTGGAATCATAGCACTATAACAGTCTAGTGTGGAAATGGCCCAGGTGTATAAAAATAAAGCTTGCACTCAGTGACATCTGGGAGTATTTTCTGACCCTATACGGGGAGCGGGAATGTGTAGCCCTGTGGCTCTCAAACTTCTTATCCTTGTGGCCCCTTTACATCTACATGAACACATTGCATTCCTTGTTCCATGTCCTATCCTACACCTCTCTCCCCGTCTCGCTATCACATGCTCTTTGTGCTGCATGCACTCCCCATCTTAATGCTGAGTTCTTGCGCGCTCCACCTTCTCTCTTCCCCTCATAGTCGCTACAGGGCACATTCCTACTGCACCAATGACAAAATGTTTGGAGAAGCTGAGTGGGAAAAGCATAACAAAAGGGAAGCCAATTTTAGCCACGTCTCAGTTGGAGGAAGGCATAACAATATAAGAAGCTTTGTGTGACTCTTTTGTAGAGACCAGTCAATCTTCAAGAGCGCACGCAAGCGCACAAACAGGCTTGCCCTTCTTTTTCGCATTTGCTGTGCTTGCAGGTTGACTTTTCTGGCATGCACCCCCTCCAAACAACTCTTGTGCACCCCTTATGGTCCTGTCCCACAGTTTGAGAACCACTGATGTAGTCCTTCAGATGTTATCAAATTGCAACTCTCTCAGAACTCCTCATCATTGGCTATGCTAGCTGGGGCTGCTGGGACTTGCATCCAACAGTACCTGGAAGGCCCCACTTTGTCCAGCCCAACACAGTAAAAGAAATATGACAATTAATGATTGCCATCAATTTGGTTAAAAAGATAAGGTTTAAGAGGCAGGCATGGTTTGATGATGATGATGATGATGATAAAGATTGCTTTATTTTTGCTCTACCTCTTCCTCAAAACTAGGATTCTAGGCAGCTCACAAATTAGAACAAGTACAATATAGCTAGAAAAATGCAAAAAAAAAAAATCAATATTAGAATTACTACACATGATATTAAAACAATATAAAACAAACAATTAAAAATCATGAAAAACATTTTAAAAGTACAATTAAAATTATACAACACCCTCTTAAAAGCCCTTTCCTTACTGGAGAGAATAGACTTTGGTGAAAATTTTATTTGGACAATACAGACAATATATTCTGTTTAAAAGCACAGATTTTGGTAAATGGCAACACAATAACACTGATTAAGATACTAAAGGGAACCGGACAAGGTTGTCCCCTCTCACCTTTACTGTTTATTTTGGCACTAGAGACTTTGCTGAGAGATACCAGACAAACTGATAGAATTTGTGGAGTGAGAAAGAAAAAGAACAGTATAAGCTGAGGACTTATGTGGATGATCCTGTGATAATGAAATAAAATTAACTGGACTCAATGAAGGTCCTTTTGGAAAAACTTGAGATGTTTGGGTCATGCTTTAGGTTAAAGGGAACTATGCTAAAACAAAACTGTTTTCTAAAAACGTGACTTTGGAGGAGGAAAGAAATTAACTGTTCTTTCCAAATTGAAAGTGGAAAGAAGGGATGAAATATCTGGGAGTTAAAATTACAGAGAATAATAGTCTACTGTTTTAATATAACTATAAAATTCTGGAAAGAAATTAAAAGAGATTTGAAAAATGGTGAAAGTTAAATGCATCCCTCTTAGGGAGAAATGCAATAATAAAAGACAGACTTGTATTTTACTTCCAAATGATCTCCATCACAAGAAATGGAATACTGTTTGTACAATGGCAGAAAGAAACTTACAGACTTGTTTGGCAGTCAAGGAAACCCAGAATAAAACTTAAAACTTTATATGATCTAAAGAAAGGAGTGGTCTGGGAACACCTAGTATTAAACTATAGTATGAGCCTTGTTGTCTTGTATGGTCGAAAGAATGGATATTGCTTAGAGATGAGAGACTCCGGAACTTGAAGGTCATGATATAAGATTTGAGTGGCACTGTTATCTTTGGTATGATAAAGTCTCATGCTGAACATAAAAATCATTGTATTAGAAAGACTCTTCTAAAAATGTGGTATAAATATAAGCAGATTCTCTAGTAAGAAAATAATAGCCACTGCAGGAAGCCTGCTTCAGGAAATAATGGGTTTAAAAATCAGAGATGGTTGTTTTATGATGAACTTTTGTATTTTGAACAAGATAGTTAAGAGTTTAAATTAAGCAAGATGCTTCGGCAAAGATCTTAATTGGTTTGCTAATATGCAATTTAAGGGTAGTTTTAATAAAGATATGAGAAATCTAGCCTTAGAAAGAGAAGAAAATGTGTGGGTTTTTTATTTACAGTTGTGTGAAGATGTTGACCATGTAATTAAAAAGGTGTACAAATGTCTTTTAGAATTAGAGACGGAGGAGGAATCTATGAAAGTGTATATGACAAACTAGGCCCAAAATTTTCAAGCACAGTGATCAAAAGAATGTATGGGAAAAACTGTGGTCTAAAGATATAAAATCTACTTCATGTAGTATTTGAAAAGAAAACCTGTAGAAAATGATGTATAGATAGTATCTAACCCCAGTTAAGGTGTTGAAAATGTCTGAGAAGATTCAAAATTAATGTTTGGGATGTCAAGATAACCAAAGCTCCTTTTTCCATATGTGGTAAAGACCAGAAGTTATTGGCCTAAGAATTACATGTTAATTCCCCCCACCCCCAAAAATTGATTTTGTAATATCACCAGAAATGTTTTTGCTGGGTATTATAGATAAAGAATTAGACAGTAAATATGTACTGCTTCTTCACTATATGATAACTGCTGCAAGAATATTTTTAGCTGAAACCTGGAAATGGGCTGAAGCACTGACAACAGAAGACTGGATTGTTCAGGTTGCTAAGTTAGCCCAAGTTGCCAAATCAATGTGGGTTTTAAAGGATAAGCCAACTGAAGAATTCTTGCAAGAAGTCATTTCTGAATTTTTTTGTATAATAAGAACTCTGTTAGATTTTGTGGTTACAGTTACTAGTCATTTCAGTAGGATTACTTGGTTGAAATATATTCTCTTTTATTTATTTTTTAAATTACCGTTTGACGTGGGGGGACAGAGCCCATTTGTGCTCTGTTAAGTTAGCATTTAGTGTTCTAATTAGTTAGTGTTTAATAGCTTACCTTGGTGTGTTAGTCCTTTTTTTCTGAATATGTATTTCTCAGATTGTGATTGTAATTTTGACTGTGAATTAGATTGCTTGTTTTAAAACTAATAAATAAATATTTTTAAGCCCCTTCCTTAAAACCTTCAGTGCTAAAAGCCAGTTGGAATAAAAAGATATTTACCTGTTGATAGAAAGACAGCAAGAAGGGGCCATGGTTGGAATCCTATATGTCATTTCACACAATAAATTTGCATTTACCTAGCTAAGAGGCAGAAGCGCTAAAACTCCAGTTACTGAATTGCAAAGATGCATAACTGATGCACATCAGGAGTGCTCAGCGCACACCAGAACTTGCTCATTGGTGTCTTGTTGTGCATCAGTCCCTTTGGTTACAAAGCAGCTGGCCTCTACTGAACAGGGATATTGCATAAATAATTCTATGTCCTGCACATGTAAGACCATTTACAAAGAAACAACACCCAAACAGTATTCCGGTCCATGATCCTTATATTGATTAGGAATCAAGGGAGAGTCAGAAGAGATTATCCATGGAACTCAAGAGACTGAAGATCAAGTGACAAGACAAGATCTCTGTCTCATAAAATATATAGCCCATTAATAGTGGAATTATAAAATATTACTTAAGGGAAAGAAGTAAGGTGTTCTGAATGGCAAAGAGGTACAAGATGCAGCAAAAAGATTCTCAGAAATGTTGGCATTTGATCACATAGGTACAAGAAAGGTACTATTTTTTTTCCTTAGAGCTTCAAACACCGGAGCTAGAAAAGGACTGGTCCCAATGACTGGCTTTTGACTGGGGCAAAGAGATACCCTACCTCTGAATTTTGGATTGATCTCTCTCTCCCCCACAAACACATAGTGCTTGAATCACAAATCATCCCTGGTTAATATAAATGTTTTAGTGAATTCTGGTGCCACCATTTTGATAAAAGAAAAACAGTTTCAGTTGTTAAACCTCCCAGAATAGCCAGATCAAGGGGTTATGGCAAGAGAGTCAATAAATAAAGCTCCAGAGTAAGATATGGAACTTTATAGGGTGAAGCTAAAATGCCTGATTTATAAAATTGTTCTCATATATAAATTATATTGACTGAATATAAAAAGGCTGAAAGCTTAACACCACTGAAATAGATTTAGATCATTACAGGGCCACTAGCCTCCTGGATGTTTAATCTAAACTGAATTCTAGATTTTACCCTGTGGGTCTAAGAATTTAGCAATATGAGCAAAACCCCAAAAGTTAACACCTGAGGTACAAGCAGGCTTTCAAAGAGGAAAGTTCACAACTGATTTTTGTGCTTGTTACATCTTTTGTCATACAAATATGAGCCAGTGTAGTGTAGTGACTTGAACACTGGACAAAGATTCTCGGAGGCCAGGGCTCAAATTCCTGTTTGGTTATACAAACCTACTCTCTCTGCGTTAGAGGAGAGTAATGGTAAACTCCCTCTGAACAAATCCTGCAAAGAAAAGCCAATGATAGCGTCACATTTAGGGTCTCCATAAATCTGTAACAACCTGAAGGTACATCATAACAACAAAAATATCCTCACAATATGAAGCAAACATTGTTTGCTGTCTTAATTGATGTGATGGCAGCATATGGAACAATCCTTAAATGTTTAATGTGTCAGAAACTGCAAAAAAACAAATTTAATTATTTCTTATTAATACAGCAGCACAGGTTAAACTGGATCTGGTTTGGATATTACAGCTCCAAACAGAAACAACTGTCAGAATCTAACAAAAACATACACCTGCAAACATCTTATTCCAGTTTCACCTTAATGATATAGTGAAGAATCTACATCAGAGTGGGCAACTACCCGAAGTCTGGGGGCTACACAGGCCCCTTATTGGCCATACTACCTCTTCTCAGCCCCCTAAACTAGCCCACTGTCTCATTAGCAGTACCCCGTGGCTAGTGCTCAAGTGGGAATCAATTCCAAGTTTAGTTAGCTTCTGAATATCTGTTAAAGAGGAGTGCTACCTACCCTGACACCTCAGGTACAAAATATCTTAGGCTACCCTTGCTTCTCAGACACACGACTCTTTGGCCATTTCCGCACGAGACTGTTATAGTGCTGTTATTCCATTTTCAACATCCTATGGAATCCTGGGGTTTGCAGTTTAGGGAAACCCTAGGATTCCATAGGATGTTGAAAGTGGAATAATAGCACTATAAACAGTCTAGTGCAGAAATGGCCTTTGTTGTGAAGATTCTGATGGAATGTGCCTTTGAATAAGCCTGTTTAGGAGAACAACAAACTTATAGCTTGCTCTCATAAATTCTTTAATTGGAAGAATGGCTCATTCTGTTTTCATTAATGCTTGCGGGTGGCTGGGTGGGTGGGGGTGTATGCATTGCCTTCAAGTCATCTATAGACCTATGATGAACCCATCAATTTCATACAGTTTTCTTAGGCAAGGAATTCTCAGAGGTGATTTTGTCAGTTTCTTCCTCTGGAATATAGCCTGTAGCACCTAGCATTCGTTGGTGATCTTGCATCCAAGTACTAACCAGCTTAGTTTCCAAGATCAGACAGAATCTGGTGGCTTTACTCCCCAGTAAATGTGTGCAGGTCCTAAATAACCTAAAGGTCATCTGATCCCATCTAATCTCAGAAGCTAAGCAGGCTCAGCCTGGTTAATATCTGGGTGGGAGACCACCAACAAACACCAGGTGCTATAGGCTATATTTCAGAGGAAGGAACTGGCAAAACCACCTCTGAGTATTCCTTGCCTAAAAAAGAAAAAGAAACCACCTATGAAATTCACGGGGTCACCATGAGTCTACAGGCAACTTGAAGATACCTACACACAAAAATGTGTGCAGGGTCAGAACCTAATTCTGCAGTCATTTTCATAGGGCTGTAACACATTCATGGCTGGGGTTGTTGCCATGACTTTTTCAATAAGCAACTCAGGAGTCTAGCTATGGGGGAGGAGGGACAAATGAAGTCACTGCCCCTTCAAATAAGTATTCTGCCCCCACAAACGAAGTTTTCCTTCAGTCCTCAAATTTCTAGCATTGCGGAGAACTGGACATTGAAAATTGCTGAAACCTAGGTATGTTTGCCTGCCCCTTTTCTTTGAAGCCTAAGCTTTATTTTAACTGACATTTTAATTTACTGCAATGTCAGGAGTTTGGGAGTTGAAGGAAAAATTAGAATCTAATTAGAAAAATTAGAAAAAGTAGAATCATAGAGTTGGAAGGGACCACAAGGGTTACTGAGTTCAACCCCCTGTCACGCAGGAATACACCATCAAAGCATTCCCGACAGATAGCCATCCAACCTCTGTTTAAAAACCTCCAAAGGACATTCCACCACTTCAAGGCAGCGTAGTCCACTGCCAAACTGCTCTTAGCATCAGGAAGTTCTTCCTAATGTTTATGTGTAATCTCTTTTCCTGACGTTTTAAGCCATTGCTCCGTATCCTAATCTCCGGAGCAGCAGAAAACACGCTTGCTCCATCCTCTGTACGACATCCCTTCAAATATTTAAACACAGGTATTGTGTCCCCTTTAACTTTCTCATTCATGGGAGGGGAGCAGAATTTTTATTTGGAAGGGCACTGTCCATGGGGGGGGGCGTAGTTACACCCCTGAAGCAACTCACTTTGCCCCGCTCTCCCCACACTGAATTTAACCTCAAATCTGCCGGAGGAACAGTCCTGTGAAATTTGGGGTTTGCAAACCCCAGGATTCCGTAGGATGTTGAAAGCGGAATAATAGCACTATCACAGGCTAGTCCGGAAATGGCCAGATAAGATGATAAGCATTGTTTAGAGAAGAAAAAAAAACTTTTCCTCTTTCTGACGCCAATCCCCTCCCCGTAGCACCACATACTTTGCAGAGGCCAAATTTCCAGAGTACAATCCAGATCACATTCCCATTGGTCCAGTCTCCCGGGGTAACACCTAAGAAGGAGGAGTTATAAGAATCCGGCTCCACTTGGCCAGGCTTTACTGGCTGCGGCGCTTTGCGTGGCTGCGGGCTTACGGAGGACATCTAATCGTCCGGCTGACTCTCGCCTGCATCGCTAAGGTAACGGGGGCTGACTTGCAAAATAAGGAAAAAGAAAAAAGCCAGGTCGTAATGCGACGCTTTGAGAAAGCAGGGGGATAGGCTGAGGAAAAGAGGGCAGGTGTCTAAAATTCTCTCGTATTTTAAACTTCAAAGTTTCAGTTATTTCAGTAGGTGATGGAATCCTATCGCCTGATGTCTATGAGTAGCCTAATCCTATATACAACTTTACCGTTTGGAAACTTCATTGGGAATTTACGAGGGTATGTAACAAACAAAGGCTGAACTCTGTCTATGTAAATGTGTGTAATATACTCTGTGTATGTCGACTTATGGAGACCCCATGATTTCATAGGGTTTTTAAAGGCAACGAATACAGCAGTGGTTGTCCCAGTTCCTTCCTGTAATATGTAGCCTGCAGCACCTGGTATTCCCTGGCGGTCTCCCACCCAAGTACTAACCAGAGCGGACTTTGCTTTAGCTTCCATGGTCAGTCAGAGTCTAGTGCCTTTAAGGTATTTAGGCAATACCGTGTGTGTGTATTGCCTAAATGCCCTACGTATAGGTGATTAAAAAGCAAACTAAAAGCACTTTTTTCAAGTTTGTCCTGGATCCAAACTTGTATGCCCGTCAGTTTCATCTTTAGCAACAGAAGAAGGCAGAAGCCAAAACGTTTACCTTGTATTTTTCAATCCTATTTTGTTATCATTTCAATGTGTGTAAGTATGTGTATATATATATGTATGTATGTATGTATGGGGATATATATGTATGTACATATAGATAGTGAACTCTATTAAATTTCAGGTTTTCATAAGTATGTGAAGCTGTAATGCGTGGATCCTAGTGGAATACTACGAGCCTTATTTTTAAGTAGGCATGGAGCGGATTGTTTTGTGGATGATATCCTGTGCGCAATTCCCTGAGAGTAAATACCACTGAGTTAAATCCCTGGGACTGACTAGTGGTCAAACATGTGTGTTCCATTCTACTGTTAGAATGTCAGCCTTATTGGTGGCGATGGTCACCTAAGCGCCATAAGCCCACTGAAAAAAGAAGGAGAGGGAGCAGGGGACTGCACAGATTCACAGGCACTTGGAGAAGACCTATGCCATTACTCAGAGGCAGCGGACTTGGGGTTTCATGAAAAGACAGCAGATTGTTACTTAATTTACTTTTTTGTTCCTGTATTTGGAGATAGGGATAAAATGGAGGCAGAGGCCATTTCTGCACTAGACTGTTATAGTGCTATTATTCCACTTTCAACATCCTATGGAATCCTTGGGTTTGCAGCTTAGGGTGAGGCTCCTCCCTAAACTGCAAACCCCAGGATTCCATAGGATGTTGAAAGTGGAATAATAGCACTATAACAGTCTAGTGTGGAAATGGCCAGAGAAAACAATCTGGGGGACTTTTTGTGTTCTGGAATTTTTTTTTCCTTAACCACATTACACTTCATTACTGACTGTGCTGCCTGAGGCAACGGGGTGTCAAACTGGCTGCATGTAAGCCCATCCCATAGTTTGGAATCTGTGCTTTTTACCTGGGGCTTATGTTTTTCAGTTAAAAAAAAATTTTTTTAAGCTGAAGGAGAAAGGGATTTACTGTATGTTTGTGTGTTTTCTTTTCGTAGTGGTTTTGGCAAACTCTTTTCAAGTGGAGATTAACCTGCTGTTTTGTTTTTGTAGAGACAAAAATTTCCGTGAACTTCAGGGGTAAATGGCAGGTAAGCTGCCTTTTTTTTTTTTTATCAAGGTAGAGAACAAAGTCCAGCAGACCCCCAAGTCCCAACCTGAGCCACTAAAGGTCCAGTCCAAGTAACATAATAACACTCTGGCTACTCATCTTAAAGGACTACTGTGCTGAAGCAGAGTGAGATCTGAGTAGTAACTTTTCCTCATCCTCTCCTACTCCACAAGGTGCTTCTGAGGATAAAATGGGAGAGGGGACAACTATGAGTGCTTTCTTCTGCACATTGACTGGAAAATGAACTTAAACTGGCCACTTCTGAAATAAAAATACCCATCATCCTGCAACCCAAAATAGGTTGTTTTTCCAGATTAGTACCAATTTTGTGCAGAAAATCACAAAACCCTCAATCTCCTTGTGCTACTACTTGCAGCCAGTTTTGTTTCCCATCCTTTTGTTTTTGTTTTTGTTTTTTTTAGGGAAAAAAGCATTAATTGTGTATGCACACCAAGAGCCCAGATCTCTCAATGGGTCCTTGAAAGCTGCTGCGGTGGAAGAACTGAGCAAGCAGGGCTGTAGTGTCACTGTTTCTGATCTGTATGAAATGGAGTTTGAACCAAGAACAACAAGAAAGGACATAGTTGGTGAGTACAAACTATGCCGTGGAGATTAGAGCATCAGAAGTTACCTCTTAAAAGTAGTTTACTCCTCTTACTTTATTTCACTGTTAACAGGAGAACTTGGTGTTACTCATCACAATGTTAAAGGAAAATGGGCTTTTTTTATTTTACTCATACTTTATTCGTATCTTTTTATTGCTCTTTTCTGGGAAAAAAATCTTAGAATTGTGAGAGAACAGGACAAAACTTGAAACATTTTTTCCAAATACTTATCTAATATATAAAAGTCAACGTTTGTTTGTCAGCGTCAGGCGAAGACCTCATGTGATTGGCTGTGTTAGGTGAAGACCTCATATGATTGGCTGCCTAAGAAGATTCTATGGAATCCTGGGGTTTGCAGTTTAGGGAGGAGCCATTAGAATTCTCACCCAGAATGCTCTTGGGCCTCAGTCAACTGTGACTGTTTTGAATAGGCTGGTTGCTATGGAGACGAGACCTAGCAGCAAGGAGGAAGGTGGTGTATTCCCTCAGAAATCCAACCTGTGTATGTTAATAACTCTGAATACAGATTGGATTGAGGAATATGGGGAAAAGTTACAAGTACTGGACAAGACAGTTTGAGGAATCAGAAACACAGGATCTCAAGTCTTTCTAACAAGTATTACCTATGAGAAAATAAAATCCTGGGCAATGCCGGGTATATATGCTAGTTTAAAATATGCTTTAAAAGTTACTAGAAAGCATTACTTGTTACAGAACCCCAGAAACATGTTCACCTTTGTTCCCACTTTCTAAGTTGCTTTTGAAATGTGCCTCTTTCGTTCAAACCCACCATTTAAAAATTAGTAACGAAAGGAATCCTGAGACATTTAAAAGGCAAATATTATGGTTGCATGTACCTGCCACAAATTTAGTCTGGAGAAAGATGGGGTCTGTACTCCATGTCATCTTAGGACACAATGATATTATTTAAGGCAGATGCAAGCAGAAGGTAAACCTGGACCTGCTAGTGTCATGCCTTGAATAGCTCACAATACACAAACTCCACTTTGAAGTAGAAAGTAATGTTTATTTGTAGCAAAGCAAGCAACATAGCACACTTCTTCAGAAGTTGCTGAGATTGGAGCATACATGGAGTTCACAGGTTTTATACTTTACATACAAATTTGGGTGCACAAAGCTGTGATTGGAGAGGATTATAAATTTAACACACCTCACATCTTAAGACATTCTCCAGAGTCACAGTTGCTTACCCATCTTTATCTCTGGACACTTCAAGTTCTCATAATGCCATTTGGTACTTTTGTTCTCCCCCATCTTCTTCCCCTTCACTAGATATATTGTAGCAATGAGCAATAAAGCAATTAACTATCTGATACTCTGGAATACACAAGCAAGCTTCAAACAGATTAATTATGGCAATCAACAAATACTGTTAGATACTTTGTAGGACTCTGACTGCACTCTGACTTAGTATTTCTCTAAGCTGACTATTTTACATATCCCAGTACACATCCAGCAGATACGTTATGAGAGGGTCTACACTTCATGACAGCTAGTCAATTTCTAGATGATTTTTCAAGCAGATCAGCACAAATTTTTAACTGTTGATTGTTGAACAACAGCAGCAACAAAACAACTCCCTCTGCCTCTAAATTATACTGCTCAAAAGAAGAGAGATTGGAATAAGTAGAACCGGATTTCTGGAGGTGGGAAAAGAGAAATATGAGGGCATAGCCCCCCAGATAAGAATTATGCCACCCCAATGAAATTTTCCTTCAGTGCCCAAATTTCTGGCATTGCAGAGAATGAGATATTGAAAATTGTTCACACCTAGAACTCTTATGGTCACTTTCCTTTGGTGTCCTTGTCTGCTTTTCTTTTTTGGATGCCTAAAATGCATTTCTAAATGCTCGACTGAAGATTTAAGTTACTGCAGTTGTGGAAATTTGGGGTCTGGAGTCTGCTGATCCTTTCTTTAGAACATCATTGGACACTTTGGTAGCTAGGCAAACCTTAGAGAAAGATCTTCCACTTCTGAATAGTAAGTCTATAGAAAGATTTGAAGAAATAAATCTTTTCTCTCCTCTGCATGACCAAGTGAACCTGCCAAAATTCCCTCCTCTACACAACTGCTATGGGCACTGCTATCCTATATATAGTATTAAACTGATTTTATAGTTTTCTTTCACCCAGGAACTATGGTACATAATACCATATTGTTGGCTTTCAACAGTATAACTATAACAAGTACAATAACATATAACTAGTATTATATTTTATATGTCCCACATATAATGGAATATAATATATCCCATGTCTAATATATAAAAGTCAAAGTTTGTTTTTCTGTGTCAGGCAAAGATCTCATATGATTGGCTGTGTCAGGCAAAGACCTCATATGATTGGCTGCCTAAAATGATTCTGTGGAATCCTGGGGTTTGCAGTTTAGGGAGGGGCCTTTAGAATTCTCAGCCAGGGAGCTCTTGGGCTTCAGACAACTGACTGTTTTGAATAGGCCAGTTGCTATGGAGATGAGGCCTAGCAGCAAGGAGGAGGACTGTGTATTCCCTCAGGAACCCAACCTGTGTATGTTAATAACTCTGAATACAGACTGGATTGGGGAATATGGGGAAAAGTTAAAGGTACTGGACAAGACAGTTTGGGGAATTAGGGACACAGGATTGCAAATCTTTTTTTAATTTATTTAAATTAAATTTATTTAATTTAATTTATTTAATTTATTATTATTAAAGTTCCATAAAGTTCCATATAAAATTTATATATCACGTGTTGTTTACATTATTACATACTGTACACCATTCTTACATAACTTTACTATTATTATTAATATTTTCTGTACAATATTAAATAATTATTTCCTTCCTTAATATATGGTTAAATCAACCCCTCCTCCCCCTCTATCCTACCCCCCCCATATTAACAGTATATTATATATTGGAAATGTATTTTTGCCATCAATTTATCCTTCCCCTTCCCTTCTCTCTCTAAGTCCCTTCCCCCTCCCTCCTCTAGCCTTCTTTTCCTTATTATGTGTTTTCCCCCCTCCAATCTCTTTTTTGTTTCTTATTCTAAACCTCCTTAGGATCGCAAATCTTTCTAACAAGTATTACCTATAAGAAAATAAAATCCTAGGCAACACAGGGTATATATGCTAGTGTATTATATATTCCAATTCTGCTGTTTCTCTTTTCAATCTTCTTTTGTAGTATTTCTGTTTCAGAGACTGAACAAATATATCCACAAACTCCAGTCCATCTACAGTGTGTTGAACAGAGACAATGGTTTCCTGGCATACTACACATCTTATAATACTCATTAACTCTCCAGTCTCATGATGGCTCTCTTGCCCAGTTTATCACATATCCTTTCGGGGTCCCACCCAGCATCATACTACACTCTCGTAACTCCCTCCACTATTCATACAGTTATCTACTGACCTTGGCTTTAAGTAACATCTTTCCTCCTGCCTTTGATCATCCTTAATACTGGTCATCCCATCCCCATGCCCACAGATTTTGCATTTCTATTGTTATTCACACATACAGCCTGCTCATAAAGGTCTGTTCTTAGGCACTTCACTCCATGGATCTTACGTAGTAGACATAAGTCTGAAAAAGTTTCTGCTACTGACTTCTTTCTCTCGATTAGTCTCAAAGGTTTTATACTTTCTGTACTTTATACAAGATCCCTTTGATATTGATCCAGACTAATAAAACTGTGTCTTTGAATTCTTACAGGAAGATTGTGTTCTCTATTTTTCCCCCCCCACAGGTGACCTCTACAACCCAGAACAGTTTAATTATGGAGTTGAGGCATGGGAGGCCTACAAAAATGGGTGCCTGTCTGAAGATCTGATAGCGGAGCAGAGGAAAGTGAAAGAAGCTGACTTGGTGATCTTCCAGGTCATTCTTTTTCAAACAGCTCTAGGGAGATTTAATGCTTTCAACGCTAGATCAGAGATGGGGACCACTTGCCCCCCACAGATGTTGGACTGCAGTTCCCTTGATCCTTCACCATTGGCTAAGCTTACTGAAGCTGGTGGGAACTGTACTCCAGCAACATTTGATGGGTCACATATTCCCTATACCATGCCAGTTAGGATACACACCTGGTAATTCAGCAGCAACCACACAGTGGTAAATCCTTTCAGCTGTAGACTACACAGTGGGCCTGATTCTGTGCCATCACTTCATTAGGCAGTCTGTCCAAGAACGTTCCATTGTCAGTAAGCACTGAGAGAATGAGTGCCATTTTCTGCTTGTACTTGGATATGTACAAAAGGGTTCCAACATTGCTTCCATGTATGGATGGATGCTTGGAAGCAATGTAAGAACCTTTCTGGGTCAGACCAGTGTTGAGTTAGTGTCTTTGCCACCTATGTTCAACAAGGAGCTTTGCCAGTCACTGTGCTGTGAGTCAAAGGAGTCCAGGAGACATAGTACACGGTTGGCAAAATAACTTTGGACCTTGATGGTAGTGAATACTTCTGATTTGAGAAATTTTCTGTGAGTATTACTATTTCTGAGGAGAAAGCTGGTGCCTACAAAATGCCTCCTTTAAGCCAAAGGTCATCATCACCGCCTTCTTCTTCTTCTTTTTCTGAATTTAGTTTCCTTTATATTGGTCCAGCATGCCAGCAATCATGAAAGGCTGGGTGGACAGAGTTTTGGTCCAAGGATTTGCTCATGACATCCCAAAGTGTTACAATTCTGGTTTACTCAAGGTATGTTTATGTAGTCTACTAAATCAGTGATACATTTTGACAGTCTTGCCTGGCTATGTCCTTTAATCCTAAGAGCCACATGGTGTAGTGTTTTTTTAATTATTTATATTTTTATAGGGAAAAGTTAATATAAAATATAAATATCTATATATGATAAAGTAGGGACAAAAGCCTATATAATATTTGGTATTGATACATTGACTTGAAAGGTCTTATATAAATTTTCCTTTACAAATAAAAGTTTCTACTTAGTACAAAGCAGAAAAGTACTAGTAGAGAAAATGGAGAGTATGAAGGAAAAAACAAAAAAAGGAAAAGAAGGGGAAAAAAAGAGAAAAAACAAATAAAAAAACTTCCTTTTGACAACTGAGTTATTTACCTATATAAATTTATCATGAAGGATCTATTCCTTACAGGATTCTAACTATTATTAAGTAAGGATGCTCTATTTAACATATTTAAATATATTGTAGCACTTAAGTATTAATTTATTTACACCAATCTATTGTATTCAGATATTTTTCCTCTTAGCAGAGTGAACATATTTTTAAAACTGTCCAATTTTACTTGATTGTTAAGTCATTCTAATCTGACTGTTCATCAGTCTATAAAGCTGGCTGTCGCCAAATCTCCCCAGTTACTCCTCCAATATTCAATAACAGGGGACCAGTCTTTGACATAAGAATCTATAGACTTCTGTCTTCGTAAATTTGTAAGTTTATCCATAATGGCCATTTCCATCAATTGAAATGTCCATTCTTTGTCTTTAGGTAAATCAGCTGGTTTCCAACATTTAGCAATAGATGTTCTGCTGCAGTCATGTAGAACATTGTCTTCCCATATTTCTTCCCATATGGTATAGTGGTTTGAGCATTGGACTATGATTCTGGAGACCAGGGTTCAGTTCCTCTCTTGGCCATGGAAACCCACTGGGTGATCTTGGGCACATCAAGCACTCTCAGGCTCAGAAAACCCCACAATAGGGTCGACTTACGTTGCTGTAAGTCAAAATTTACTTGAAGGCACATCACAGCAGTGTCCTTTAGTATTCCACACAAAGGTTGCAATCCATGCTCACTGACCCCAGAGTGGAATAATCACTTTTTAGACTACAGCTGCTGGAAACCTCCAAATAGCTATGCAAAGGGAAAGATTCTGGGAGCTAAAGTCCGAACTGTTTTCCCCCAAGCTCCAGGTAAGCCCCACTGAAACACTATGGCTGGAAACAATAAGCTGGTTAGGATCAAGGTCCATGACTTATCTAGGCTGAGAACTGGGTTTCCCTCCTCTTTTGGCTGCATTTTGACTTTTGTATAACTAACTTGGATTATTACTGCAAGAGAAAAGACGGGGATGTCATCTGGGTGTGGAGTGCCTTCTGGCATCATGGCACAAACAGGCTGAAGCTTGACAAACAGCTATCACCAGTTTCTAATTTGGTTGTGTGAATGGATCCAAAGTACTTTCTCATTGTGCCTTCATAATGCTAGATTTTTTTTTTAAGGATGACCTTACTATATACTTGGCCCTGCCCAGAGATCAGTGACAAATATCCTTCATTTAAGCCTGCCTGTAAAGTCAATCAAATCGTGAGACACAAGAGACAAGGCCTCTAGATAATTGTTCCACATCTGTGAAAGCCAATCCTAAGTGATTTACATACAGCATGGAGCTCAGAAACTTTTCTGGAATACATCTCCCATCTGGCTGGGGTTTTATGAGAGCTGTGGTCTATAACAATAACTTTGAAAATCCCTGACATGGCCCCATCAGTACAGGCTGTTATACAGGTCTTGAAATCCCATTTATTTAGTATTGTTTATTCTTAACCTAAAGTATTAATAATTGTGCTGATTAGAAACTATTTTAAAATTCTCCATCAATTATAAAGGCGGGTTTGCAGGCCTGTGAATTGTTTTAGACTGAGATCTTGTTGGCTGGCATAACAAAACCAGTGGCAGTGCTTGCCGTCACTGTGATGAGGGGGGTGGGGAACAGCACTGAAGAGCAAGGTGCTCTGCTGGCAGCTTGGCAGTCAACAGGGCAACTTTTTCTGACAACAGAGTTGACTTTCTCTGCCACCCCGTGCACTACCCCTCTGCCCTGCTTCAAGAAGTGCCCTCTGCCAGTGTAAGGCACCAAGAGCATTCTGACTTTGTACTGTTGTCTTTATTATTTTTACTGAAATAGAATTATAGAAGTGTGTTTTGCCCTTTTCCAGAATAAAAAAGCCTTACTTTCATTTACCACTGGAGGAGATCAGGGAATGTACTCCAAAGGAGGAGTCAGTGGTGACATCCGTTATGTTCTGTGGCCCATGCAGGTAATGAGTCTGCTTCTTCTGTCATGGCTGTTGGATGATTTTGTGATTGCTATGTATGGATCAGAGTTGGTGCAAGACATTTTCCTGACTAAAGGAAAAGCATCCCTTTACATGAGTCCCAAAGCTAGCCAGAGTGCAGTTGACCCCTACTTCAACATTGACAAAAGGTCTTCCACCACACCTGAGTGAAGCTGCTCAGGGCAGTGGTTCTCAGTATTTGGTTCTCCAGGTGTTTTGGATTTCAACACACAAAAGAGCCATCCAGAATGGTCAGTGGTGAGGAATTATGTGATCTGAAGTCCAAAACAAAGGATGGGTCAAAATCTGAGAGCCACTGGTTTAGGGGATGCAGCAGAGTAGGGTGTGTGGAACACATAACTTTGTCCTCCAACAGAGGTGAATGACCAGGGTGTTCAGGAAGAATTGCTTGGGTTTGCCACTGATGTTCCCCCACCCACGGCATCTGCTGTCTGAGATGGTTGCCTCCCTCTGCCCAAAGGGAGGAATGGTGCTGGCACCGATATAGCTTGTTTTTTCAAAAATAGATCTTAAACTACTCAGTAACTACTGTCGAGCACTACAGGGCTGATGTATGGAGCCAGGTCTGCTCAGGATTGCAATGAATTTGTAACAAACATTTATTCAGTGTCTGGAAACTATTGTTTAGCAGTCATTGTTCAGCCAACATTTTAAAATCGTAGTTTGGCATGCCTAAAGTCAGCATTCCCTTGTGTTGAATATGTCACCATTCACCAGAGAAAGGCAAGTGGACTTTCCAAAAAAGGCGCAGGGCGAAAGATGATTTCTTATGTTGTTACCATGGACTATTAGATGGAGTCCAGCAATCCTAAATGGGCTGCTCTGCATATTGATATTTGGAAGAAAGAAAAGAAGCCCTGGGATTTTTCTTTTCATGCCTGCCTGTTCTTACCTGAAGGATGCCCACTCCAAAACCATCGCTTAAAGAGGCAGCAAGAGGCTAAAATGGATGAAGAACCTCAACAAAGCCCTTCTCAGTTGTAGCATCCCAGACTCTGGACCTTCCTTCTTAGGGAGGCTCAGTTGTTACTCTCTCACTTCTGAACTTCAGGCAGGCTGTAAAGACCTCTGTGTTGTCTGACGGTTGGGGTGAGCTATATCTCCTACATCCCCTCCACCCCTGGCTGAATGTGTTTTAAGCTTTGATTCTACACACTCTTATCTGACAGTAAGCTCCAGTAGGGCTTGTTTCTGGATAGGCATGTGTAGAATTGTATTTTTGCAAAGCAGTCCTACTTAAAGTAGAGCCGCCACCATGTCCAAGACCATCTCAGGGATTCTCAGCCACGCAACCCCACAGGGCTATTTTTGTGGCCCTAAGAGGCCCCTAGAGGTTAACAGCAAGCCTCCCTCTCTAGTGGCGAAGGAGTACTTTCCGCATCATCTTGCATAACTTAAACGGACTTTATAGAATCATGGGTTACTTCCTTTGTCCAGAATCATGTTGGTGATTTACACTGGTGTGACTCCTAAGTACACCGATGTGAATATTTTTAAGGCATTGTGCAAGTGCCCCCTGGTGTGATATCATTGCACTGGATGTGCAAGGACAACTGGATGGCTCCCTGGCTTCCTGGCCACAACGGTGCATCAGGACATCATCCAGCTGGCCTTGGCCATGGAAATGTACTGCTGTGCTTGGGTAAGTCACAGTCTCTCAGCAATGCGAAACCCACTCTGAACAAATCTTGCCAAGAAAACCCCATGATAGGTTTACCTTGTGACCACCTTAAATTGGAAATGACTTGAAGGTACATAACAACAATGCTACTAAAGGAGACCCCTTTAGGACCAAAAATTGGGATATGAATACTGATGCATTTAAGAATTCAAGAGGGTTGTCATTCATAGGGCTACCATAAGTCAAAGTTGATGACAGCAATTAACAGCAGCAGCAAATCTAAGAAGTCAGATAACCTGTCCTTGCTAAAACCACACCTGAGGCTGTTGCACAGCTATTGGGGGGACAGTAGTACCCCCCCCCTCTTTTTGCACTTGATAGTCCTAGATGAATCATTTGTATCTCTTGAAACTGACCGTTGTCCCTGGCTCCTGGAAAAAGCTGCCACTTACTCATCTCACTATTTTTTAATGCTTGGTAGTAACCTAACCACTAAAGTCATCTGTTAACGGCTTTCTGTCTCTGTTTCGCTCTCCTTTTCTCACGAGTCCAGCATGGGATGTTGCACTTCTGTGGCTTCAGTGTCCTTGCCCCTCAGATCTGCTTTGCACCAGAGTATGCGGCCTTGGAGGAAAGAAGGCAAATGCTGACTTCTTGGGTGGAGCGACTGAAGACAATCTGGGAGGAGAAGCCTATAAACTGCATTCCAGAGTGGTATTACAACTAAAGTTTGAGGGGGGAAAAGTCAAATATATACTTTTTTCCCCCACCCCATTTCCTTTCTTTTTTATCTCGCTCGTTTGTTTGCATTGGCTTCATTATGCTTCTCCTTCCTCTCATCCTCAGCTTTTTTGCCCTATGGAGCGAATAAATAAAAAAGGATAGGATCAGATAGCTGGTCTTATAAATGTAATGAATTAAGCCTGACTCCATGGTTAATCAGATGGCAGAAAATCAATCATTCTACAACAGTGAATTAAAACAGGATAGTTTTGGTTTTGCAACACACAACAGTGCATTATGCCTTTGGTTTTTTGCCTTTTGTATTAGAGGATAAAGTGCAATGTCGTTCCAGTGACTCTTGGTTTCATGCTTTCTTTGGAGTTACTGGCAGACAAGACAAGGCTGAGCAATCTGGCCATTTCCCCACCCACTGGATAATTCCTTCTCTATTAGTATCTCTGTCTTCTAGAATCCCATTGATCAGAGGCTGGAAAAGTTGCGCTCTCTCTTTCTCTCTGTTTTTTTTTAACACACCCAGAATCCTGAAGCAATACCGGGAGTTATAGTCCAAAAAAAGGTGATGTTTCCAAATTCTGCAACTATTATTTTAGAACCAAACTATATATTGCAAAGCTGGGTTTGTTGGCTGCACACTTTCTGTGCTATGACGATTCTATAGTATGTGACAAAAGCAAATTGGTTATATCTAGGACTGGACAACTTAGGAAGGCGCTCTCTCTCTCTCTCTCTCTCTCGATATTGTTGGGCCACACACAAGCGCTTTTTTAAAAGTACATTTCCCAAGGTTCCCTAGGAAGAAGGAGAAAACCAGGAAACCTGTATTATAGGAATCCCATTCTGTAAGAATAAGGAGGAGCCCCACTGTGAAATTTGGAGCCCAGGGTGCTATGTGAACCTTCCTAAGTAATAGTGTCAGACTTGCATATCTTATTGCAGTGTTACAAGGTAAATGTAACACAGTTTGGACCTTGAAAGTGTTGATACTTTCACAGATTTCTTGCCTCTGGAGATGAAACTGAACAAAATGTTTTCTTCTTGGTACATTCTTATTTGTACTTTAACTACTGTGACAGCACTAGCATCCTGTCTTGCTTATTAGCAAATTCCATGCCTCCAGGAGCATTCTATACAGCTGCCCATTGAACTAATGGTGCCAGTACATGCTCTGGAGGCACATGATACAGCAGACTCAGCTAAAGCTAAGGAGGTCACAGTTTGGATGGGAACTCAGTACCCTGCATTCCACTGAAGAGAGAAAGAGAATGAATGTAAATCAAATAAGTAATATAACCTTAGTCAAAGAATGCTTGATTAGGGTTAGAGAGCCCCAAGTTCAAATCTCTCACTCTGCCATGAAGCAGACACACATCCCTTATTACATCCCCATTGAAACATTGGTCTGCTGCCTAGGAAAGCTTTTTGACACACTGTATGCATGAAGAACATTTACTAGACTGAGAAGACATTAGATCTGGAAAGATGTTCAGGGCAACAGTTGATTCTGGCAGGAACAAATGGCATTTTTAAAATTCTCTGCAAGTTTTTTTTTTTAATCCCAGTCCCACTGATGACTCTTTTGGTCCTAAAAAAAGACAAGAGAATCTTCACATCAGACTTAACTAGCATAGTAAATGGTGAGGAGTGCTGGGAGTTGCAGGACCACAATCTGGAGGATCACAAGATTCCTACCCCTGTGATATACAGTGGACAGGAAGGTGTTTTTGAAGACTAGTCAAAAGTTGAGGAAGACTAGTCAGGTGTCCCATACATAAAGGACCAGAAAAATTCAGATGGAAAATATAGTCCAGGAAAAACAGAAGGTTTAAAATAAAATATTGAACCATCCGACCCTCATAAAACTAAAGTGGACAGGAAAGAAGGAAAATTAGGTGTGCTTTCAACTGTCTTTAAGCTTGGGAAAAAAGTTAGCTTTGTGAGTTAAAAAAAAAGATGTAAGAAGAAAGAAAAAGGGAAAAATGGTTGGGAAATAGAATCTTCTAAAAGAGGTAACAAGGATTGGTCTGAGCTGTGCAAAGAGTCAGCAGGGAAAAGCAAATCCAAAAAGCCAAATCTCTCATACATTTCAACCTTCCACATTTGCTAGGGTTTGGGGCACAGGACCGCCACAAAAATGGAAAAACCACAAATATCAAAGTGTGTGTGTTTCTTTGTTTGTGGGAAGGGGGCCAAGGCATGGCAGGGAGAACAGGCACCCAAGGTCCAAACTAGGTGAGGGAACATGGTGGCCCAAGGCTTCCTCACTCTTGCCCATCTCCTTCCTTGGGTGTGTGGAGGCATCAAGAGAGGGTTTGTGGTGCTAAGAAATAAGGCTGTGAGCATCCTTAGTTGGCCAGGCAGCTGCTGATGGAGGAGGACAACAAGAACCAGAGGGCTGCACAGCCTGATTGGAGTCATGAAGAAAGAAGATTCCCCTGGAAAAGAGGAAAGGGGGAGGGGGGACAGGGGTTGGAGAAACTTGCAAATAAGCAAATCTGTGAAAGTCAAACCTGCAAATGTGGAGGGCCAACAATACACTTACATGGAGCGTGGGGAAAATGCTTGTATGTGGAAAAGCAAGCTGAAGCTAAGATAGACTCAAGAGAAGAAAAATGAACTTTCTTTTGGTTCTCCAGCCCTCTTCATGTTCTCTGACAAGTCTCATTCCTGATTATTGGACATTTGATTCGACATCAATAGAAGGCAGATGTGGGGCACAGAGGTCATTATATTGCTTTTTAAAAAACTGATTAGATGCAGCATCGCATTGTCTTGAGACAACTGATGTGATCTTAGTAAGCAGAACCATTGAATGCATCCAATCTTACAGAGTTCGGGCAGGCCTTTTTAATGGCACCTTCTGGAACTTGCTATGCAGGCTGGGGACTCTGTGAGTTGTATTTTTTTTTTTTAAAAAAAATCCCCTTTCTGTTACTTTGTACCTGTTCTGGTCACCTGGTAACCACTGCAATTATTAATCTGTCTTTCCTTATTCTGGAATTAAAATCTAGGCTGTGAAAAATCTTTGTCTTTTCTAACAGGAAACTGACATCAACCCTTTATGAACCAAAACAACAGTTTCTTCGGTGCTTCCCCCATAGCTCTGTGGGCTTTGTTTCCAGTACTCCTGGGCCCCAGCGTACAATCTGAGTGGCGTTTCATTGTGGAGTATAAAAATTTAGGCCAAGAGCCTTGTGATTTATTTCTAAAGGTGATCTAGTAGTTTCCAAACTTTGTTTCTCCAGATGGTTTGGACTTCATTTCTTACAAGTCACAGCCAACATGGCCATCGGTTAGGGAGTGTAGGAACTGAAGTTTAAGATATTTGGAGCATCAAATATTAAGAATGATTGTCAGCAAGAAAAGCTTGCCTATCTTTCCCAAAAGACATTGGTTTTATGAGCAGAACAAGAAAAAGAACACAGATGAAAAGGGTACACTGGGTGGGAGAAATGTAATAGGCCAAGTCAAGATTAACAATTCTTTAAAATCATGCAGCTTTAATTTGTATATATCTATTGTGAAAAACAGTTTGTGGTGTGAAACATGAAGGAAAGGCCAATGTGGCAAAATAACAGGCCTGAAAAAATGAGTTCAAGTAGTATTTCATCTAGGGACCTACTGTGTGACTTTAAGCAAGTTATGGTCTCTCCATTCTCTCCATCTGTAAAAACAAGTGTAACACTGGTCTTGTCAGTAAATAAAGGATGGTGAAGTTCTGTGCAAATGTTTGATACAAATTGTAATCAAAAGCATTCAACTACCAAAAAATAATATGTCATTCCTCTGCAAATCTATCAGTTGGTAGTCTGCTAATAAAGTTTTCTGTAATTAAAAGTTATGGCCAAGTAATCTTTAGTTTCACCACAAGATGTCACCCTTGGTCCTCAGATCACCAAGTAAAACTGGCCTTGAGATTGGAAAAAAAAAAGTACTTATAAAAGGGTGGAATCCAGTTACTGCACTGCTCCAATTTACCCTATGTTGCCTCTCATCCACTTGCACAACAACCCAAGGCTGTACATGGCTGCATGCAACCCATGTGTTGGCCATCATTTCTAGAAACTGAACTGTCAGACTGCATTTTCACATTTCATTGCCACTTAAAGCCAGCTTCTACATTCCACACATACACACAGCACACTGTTTTACATCCATATATACCTACCAACCAAGAATGACATTTATAACATCTGATTAGAAGACATCTAGTTCACAAAAATGTCTACCATAATTTTTTATCTTTAAGATGCCTCACATACTGTTTTCAACGAAAGTCCCTGTGCAATGCTAATCCTGCCTTAAATTCACAAATGCACATTCCAGGGGCGGAGGCTTCTGCTAGATTTCTCCAGTGGGTGGTGCTGGGGCTGAGGCTGGCCCAGCACCATTGCTATGTCCACGTAGTATGCTGAGTTTTTACAGTAGTTGCAGCAGATGACAAAATGGGTACATCTACACGACACAAGCAATCAGGAAGAGTCAGTAATTCCTCTATGATTAATATTTTCCTTATCATTTAGGACCTTCCCTGTCTTCTTTTCTGCGACTTATTAGATTTCTGATGGTGGTGGTAGTGGTAGTAGTGTGTGGTGTGCCTTCGAGTAATTTCAAATTTATGATGACTGTAAGGCAACTCTATCAAAGGATTTTGTTAGCAGAATTTGTTCAGAGGGGGTTTGCTCTTGCCTTTTTCTGAGGTTGTGAGAGTGTGACTTGCCCACAGCCACCCAGTGGGTTTCCATGGTTGAGAGTGCAATTGAACCCTGGCCTGCAGGGTCATATTTCAATGCTCAAACCAGTACACTCTGCTGGCTCTCAGCTACAGATTTACTGTCCATGAAATCAAAGGACTATCTGCTCTGCTTGGCCAATGAGAGCTCCTGAAGGGAATTTCATCAGCTCCAGATCTTGGGAAAGGTCACTCGCCACACCATTGCCTGTAACTAATTTAGCGTTCTTCATAAGAAGGACATAATGAGGGTACATTTGAAAAGTAATGTTAAGGAAATGACTTTTTGGGGGGAATAACAAGAAATATCTTGTTACTTGTCCTAGTTACTTTAGCTGAATATTTATTTTAGAATGGAATTTCTAAAGCTTTATGACTTTTTTCTCATAATTCCTTAGATAACTTTTTGGGGGGGGGGTAACAAAAGAAATGGATAGCACAGCTGGTAACATAATGGCTAGAATCCTGTTGGGTAGTCCTCACTAGAGTAGACTCATTGACTCAGCTGGTGCATCAACATCTAGGCAATCCAATTAATTCAATTATTCTACTTCAGTCAGGCCTAACACAGGTTTAGGCCCACAAGTTGTTCATTAAACATTGCAGTGAAGAAAAATAACAAGTTACTGTTCTGTAATAAATAATGGAAATTAATTCCTTTTAAAAAGTAAATTAGTAGAATGTATTTTACGCATGCAAGATAAGATTTGTTGGGACATTCTGGGTGTGGCTGGGGGTTTTGTGTTCTTAAAAAAACTTTTCTTCTATTGATCTTTAATTGATTTTTTCCCTCCCTGTTCAATCTTTTGACTCTTATAATTTTTTTATTTTTTTTTCTATTTCTTTTTTTTTTCACCTTTTCTTTTTTCTCTTTGAAAGAGAAGGTATTTGTATCTGTTAGATATCATACTCGTATATGTGTGTTTTATGTTAATTTGTCTTTGGATATATTAAATCAATAAAGAATATCTTTTTAAAAAAGTAAATTTCAGATTATATCCTTAGTTGCCAATCCACAATAACAAAGACCCATCCAGCATACAAGAGCCTGCTTATCTATATTTTAATTCCTTTCTGAAAAGGCACCATATTACTTCTTTCTGTATTGTTCACGCCTGTCCTCAAAGGGTTTTTTGGTTTCTTTTTCTTTGCAAATTTAACCACAGGGGATTCTTACAGGTCACACATGGCTAGGTCCAGATTCACATAGTACACACAGCCATGGTCTGACCTGAGATGCAATGGATATGTAACAGGCCACATTTGTGTATATGTGCGTTCTTTTGCTGGGTCTAGATCTCACTGGCTGAAGATCTAGATCACTGGCTGAAACTCAGGCTGGGCACCTTCTGAGGACAGGAGTGGAGTACATTGCTCCTCTCTATAACCTACCTCTCCACAGCAGCTGTATCCTTGTGCTCTTGCCACAGCAGACCCATATTTCCCATCATGCAGATAAATCTTTTAACGTTAAATGGGAATGCATGGGAAGTGAGAGGCATCAGGAAAAATGGAAGACTGCATTACAGGTGGATATAATCAGCCACAGCCCTGAGTCTGCAAGACCTGAGCAGAGGCCAGCAGGCACTGAATCCACTCATGGTTGAAGTCTTGCCTCAGATACGTTCAGCATCTTGAATAGCTTCTTTAAAGCTTGGGCTAAAACCAGAGCAGAAGAGATTCACAGCTCCACCGACACGGAAGCCATCAGCCTCTAATGTTCACACAGCGTACATTACAGAGAGGAGAACTCTGGTGGTAGAAGTTCAGTGGGGCCTGAGAATGAAAATTGGTTTATCAGAGGCCTCCAGGACTAGCTGAAAACAGTTGCTATACCTCTCCCCAAAAAACTGTGTCACTCTTAAACGAACATTGAAATGTTCAGCACATCTAAGGAAACAGATGGAGAAGATTGGTTCTTGTGGGTTTTTTGGGCTTTGAGACCGTGTTCTGGTTGTATTTTCTCCTGACGTTTCACCTGCATCTGTGGCTGGCATTCCTCTGAAGATGCCAGCCACAGATGCAGGCGAAATGTCAGGAGAAAATACAACCAGAACATGGTCTCAAAGCCTGAAAAACCCACAAGAACCAGTGGATTCTGGCTGTGAAAGCCTTCGACTCTACATCAGATGGAGAAGACCTTTTCCTGAGGTACCCTGCAGTACCTGAAAGACTGACATCTTTATTGGGTTATCTTCTTTACAATGCAGTCCTCTGCAAGTGTACTCAGAAATAAACTTGTGTAAGCGCATATTAGAACTGCAGCCTTGGTAGGCTTTCATTGTGTACTTACTACGAAGGTCTAACAAAACAGAGTTTGAGTCTGTTGGAAGGGACTACCAAAGGGTCTTTGGGTACTTTGGAGACTAACAGATTTATAGTGCCATTAGTTTTTGTGGGGTTAGAGTTAATTTCTCTGCCGTTATGTTTCCTTGACAGCCACTGTGGAGTAGTGATTTGAGGGGTGGACTAGGGCTATGGCAGACCAGAGCTCAAATTCTTCCTCAGCCTTGAAACCCACTGGGTGACTCTGAGCAGGTCACACTCTCTCAGCCTCAGAGGAAGGCAACGGTAAACCCTCTCTGAACAAATCTTGTCAGGAAAACCTCAGGAAAGTTTGGTCGTAGTGTTGCCATAAGTCAGAAGTGACTTGAAAGCACACAACAATATTGGCTAGTGCATGCACCTGATTATAAATGGATGTAAATATTGGGCAGTGGAATGCAAACGGTACTTTCTCTGAATATATATATATACATACACATACATACACATACATAGGGGTGAAGATACACAAAATACAAGGTGATCTTTTGCAGCAGCTGCAGTCACTCCTTCCTCCTAGCTCTGCAGGTGTGTGTGTGTGTGTGTGCCTGCCTGCCTTCATCGGCTTTCCACGCTTTCCACAAGCCATGACTTTCATAGGGTTTTTCTTAGGCAAGGAATACTCAGAGGTGGTTTTACCATTTTCTTCCTCTGAAACATAGCCCTACAGCACCTGGTCTTTGTTGACGGTCTCCCATCCAGGTATTAACCAGGGCTGAGCCTGCTTAGCTTTCAAGATTAGACAAGATCTCCGGCTTCTAATATCACATAAACAGCCGTCTTGGGAAATGCCTTCTTCTCCATTAAGTCTCCGCTGAACGGGATCAAATTACTGATAAAATTCTGGTTGCCTTTCGGGCCGGAGTCCAAACCGTTCAAACCTCCGCCGAAAAGAGATTTCAGACCATTTCAAACGACAGCCTGTGGTGGTCACGGAAGCCCGGCCCTTTTCGGAGAGAGAAAAAAGGGAGGGAGGCGAAAAGAGCAGGGATTATAGGTTGGGAAGCAATATGCGTGTTCTTTTGTCACCGCTTAACTCCGCCCCGACAAACTTCCGCGAAAGAAGAAGAAACTCGGGAAGCGAGCGCGCTTCTTCTCGGGAAGAGGGGGGCAAGATCGGCGCCGCCGGATCCCCCTCCCGCGAAGGACCAAAAAAGAGGGGTCCCGGGTAGGGCGAAGAGAAGGTAAAGAGGCGATCGGGGCTTTTTTTTTTTTTTTTTCCCTCCGCGTTTCTCTCGATGACGGTGAAGTGGTGTCGGAAGGGCACCCACGGCTCTTCCTTTAGGCTTTTCTCAAAATCACCAGGGAAGAGGCGCACCGTTTTACCGGTTGGGGAATCCGCCTGCCGTCCCGTAGAGCGATGGCGATCCCATAGACAACTGTTGCGTCGGTGGTGGCCCGCGTTGGACTTCCTCTTTGTGTTGTGGGCGAGCCAGAGAAGGGAAGGGGGCCGCGAGAGGCGCCGTCGAAAACGAAACTGGGGCCGTTTCCGCACTAGCCTGTTGTAGTGCTATTATTTCACTTTCAACGTCCTATGGAATCCTGGGGTTTGCAGTTTAGGTGGGGAGGCTGGCCAGCCACAGGATGTTGAAAGTGGAATAATAGCACTGTAACAGGCTAGTGCGGAAATGGCCTGAGGTTTCGAGGTTTGCTTTCCCCGGCAGCGCGCAGGCGAAGCTTTCCCCGGTTCGACAGCCTGCCATCCTGCGGAGTTTGGGAGCATCGCTTTCATTAGGGGCACCGGGTTATTTCACCCCCTTTGAACAAACCGTGCCAAGAAAACCCTATGATCCTTACATCATAGATCATAGATCCATAGCCCTTAGAAGTGCCATAAGTTGGAAACGACTTAAAGGCACACAACAACGACAGGCCGAGTTGTTAGGGACGCAAGGCTGAAGAGCACCACCTCGTAGCCATAGGCCAACAAGGTTTCCCTTTGATGGAACTTCTTTCCCTAGTTGTGCAGATGTGGAATTGGAGATGGGCAGGAGGGGACAGAGAGAAGCTTTCCACACTGTGCTGTTATAGTGCTATTATTCCACTTTCAAAATCCTGTGGGATTCTGCAGTGTGTCCTTTACTGAGGCCAAAGAGCTCCTTGCCTGAGAATTCTCGGTGCCCCTCCCTCAACTGCAAACCCAGCGGAATAATAGCACTATAACAGTGTAGTGTGGAAAGGCCACCAGTTAGCCTTCCAGGCAGGCTGTCCCAAGACATTTTGCAGCCAGAGGCAAAAGACAAGACAGCACCTTACCCCATTCATTTTATGGACTGGAGCTCACCAGATTGGCATTTCAGTGATGGGAAGCTGTTTCCTGGCATACCAAATGTATCAGGACGTGAAGGAGAACACCGCCTCAGTGCCCCTCGTCACCTGATGACAACACCAACCCTGATTGCAGAATTAAAGTGAAGATGTTGATCATCTGTCCACGTTCTAGGCCCACACTAATAATACTGCAGGTACTAGCTGCCTTTCTGTAGCTGTTGTCACTCAGGAGGCAATATGCTGTTCATTGACTGATAGCTGGGAGGTGATTGGAGTTGTAGCGTAACAGAGTTGGAGGGTGCAAGTTCGGGAAGCAGTTGTGTTCACTTACTGAGAATAAATCCCGTGGAATTCAATAGGGTTTGCATATATGGGATATCACTCCATAATACAAGGCAGTGTTTCTTCCCATCCAACTTTTCTAAGTTTTTTCACTGATTTGTCAATTAAAACCAGAGTGTATGCACGTGTTTTTTTTTTTAAATTTCTTTTTCCTTATAGCTCATCCCCCCCCCCCCGGTTACAAGAATAACGAAATACTCCAGAAATACAGTAAAGAAACACTAGTACAAGAAAACAGCTGAGTAGCACAGAGAAATGGGAATTAAAATCAGGCCCATGAAACCAGAAAATCTCTTACTTACCTACTTTCGATTATCCATTGAAATTAAGAATGAAATTCTGCAGACTGTGCCTGTTGGATTAAGTAAATTCCTTAGTGTATGTAGTGGGCTTGGTACAGCAACCCAATCGGCAGTTCTTTCAGACATGACATAACTTCCTTTGTTGAGAACTTCACTGTTAATTATAACTTCCTTGCTAATAGCAAGAAAGGCTGAATCAGTGTGGTGTATTGGTCTGAATATTGAACTAGGACTCCAGAAAACCAGAGTTTGAGTTTGAGCTCAGGCATGGACACCCTCTGGGTGGTCTTGGGAAGTCCCACTCTCTCAGCCTTAAAGGAAGGCAGTGGTAAACCTTCTCTGAATAAATCTTGCCTGGAAGACCCTATGATCAAAACTAAGAGGTTTGTGTTGCATTGGCCACATGAATGCCTTGCCAACCATTGCATGTTGCCTATACATTCCCATGGGGTGGCAGTGGGCAACTGGTGGCACCTGTGCTGCTGTTGAACTATCATCAACCTTAGCTGCCATGGCCAATCATAAGTGGTCATCGGAGCTAAAGTTCCCCAACATCTGGAGGGCCAAAGTTGCCCATTCCTGCCATAGACAGATGAAAGACTCTAAAATGAATGGGAAACTTGCAAGGGAAGAAGTGTGGTGCAGAGACCGAGCACTGGCGTTGTGGTCCTAGGATCATTCCCAGCCACATCCAGGAAAAGGAAGTGAAAACCCTTGCTTGAAACTTTGGAGAGTGCCTGTTCGTCAGTTTAGGAAGACCAAGTCTAACTCAGTGCAATTTAGCAGTGATTTCTAATTCAGTGACACATGCCTTACATCCAGTTTGGATTACTGTAACACAGTCTATATGGGCCTGCTTCTGGAAACTATTCAGAAACTTCAGCAGGTCCAAAATGTTGCAGCCAGATTGCTGCCTGGGGCAGTTTAGATGGGTCATGTAAATCCCATGTTGAAACCAGATCTGTTGTGCCACACGCACCCTCCATCTTAACATTGACCTCGCACACTTTCGATCTCCTCTTCCCTCTCCCCCCTCATCTAAGAAGCTTCCTTGTGTTGCTAATGTGCCTGCTGCACCAATGACAGAATGTTCAGAGAAGCTGAGTCAGAACAGCATTTAAAAAGGGAAGCTGATTTTTTGGCTATGTCTGAGGTTGGAGGAAGGCGTAACAGGCGAAGATGCTTTGTGTTGCTCTTTTCCTGGGACCAGTCAATGCTCAATGGTATGTGCATACACAGAGAGAGAGAGAGAGAGAGAGAGAGAGAGAGATTTGCCCTTTTTCACATTTGCTGTACTTGTAGGCTGTACTTGTAGGCTGAGCCCCACCCCTTGAGCAACTGTCACACTGTCCCTTATGGGTCACATTCCATAGCTTAAGAACCACTGCCCTACATGGCTTGGATCCAGACTGTCTAAAAGACTGTATCTTCCTATATGAACCAGCCAGAGTTTACAGATCTTTGGGTCCCACCACCACCATCACAGGCAGGTTTGGTGAGGACCTTCTCAGTGGTTTGAGAGAGCCTTCTCAACAGCTTTCCCAAGCTGTGGAACTCCCCTCTGCGGGAGGTCTCTGTAGTCCACTCCCTACTCTCTTTTCTCTAGCAACAGAATCCTGCACCTAGGCCATCTAACCACAAGTATGTGCTCAATGGAAAGAAAGTCTTCTTTGTTGTAGCACCTCTCTTAAACAAATCTCTCCTCAAAGAACCAGCCACACTCCTGTCTTTATAGCATCAGGCCAAGACCATTTTTGTTTTCCTTGGGTTTCTAACCTAACTAGATATTTTATGGTGTTGATGCTATGTTTTGTAATGTTTGTTTTCATTAAGGTATTTTCTTGATTGTTGTTTGATTCTGCTTTGGTTATTCTACACCTTACAGTAGGCCCTTGGTATCTACTAAGGTTTGGTCCAGGACTTCCTCCATACCAAAATTCATGGATGCTTAAGTCTCGTGATGTACATGTATAGTAAAATGGCTTCCCTTATAAAAAATGCAAAATCAAAGTTTGCTTTCTGGATTTTTTTTTTCAATATTTTCCAGCCATGTTTGACTGAATCTGTGGGTGTAGAATCTACGGATATGGAGGGATGACTGTATTTTATGTGAGCAGCTCTGGAAATATTTAAAGATTATATATATAAACTCATTATAATAATGTAAGTACCTATGCTGGGATAGGAGATTGAGGAAATGGGCCTCTCCACCTTAGTTTTTGATTAGAAAAGATTACAGGCATCCCTGGGGAGTAATGCAAATTCTTGGTTTTCTGTTATAGAGCCAATCCATCTTTCTCAGTACCATGTCCATCCACCAGTAATGTATTAAGTATTAGAAGTGATTGTGAATGCAATTTGCTACAATGCTATTGATGAAAGTCTTAAGTTGAGGGAAGGGAATCTTAAGTTTTTGTGAACAATTCCCATCATCCCCATCCATCAATGTCAATGGTAAGGGATTGTAGGAGTTGCAGCCGGAAACATCTGAAGGGCTAGTTCCACCTCACTGTTCTAAGTCATCAGGTGAGAATTGCGACCCACCAGTTCTGAACTAGAGCACCCCTCATTCTTAACTATGTTAGCTATGTGGCTGGGAATTGTAGTCTAACCACAGTTAGAGGGCCACTGGTTCCCAAGCTTTCCTCTAGCAAACCAAATCATTTGAATACCAGAGAGAGTCTAAAAGACATTGTCTGCATCATATTCAGTAATTATGATAACATAAGTCTGCCTTATGCCATCATAAATTACTTTTCTTGTCATGATCCATGTAGTGACCTCAAGTCACCCCTAAAATCAACATTTTCATTTTCATTTCTCTACTCATCCCCCTGATTTCCAGCAACACAGAAATGGCTGTGTTGTCAGGGGGAGCACTGCTCAAAGGGTAAGTTTGGGGGGGTAGCATTGGGAGGTATTACTACTCCCCATACTTACATCGATCGGTAAGGGATCTTGACCTTTATTTTCTATTTATTTATTAGATTTATTTATTAAATGCTGGCTTTCTCCCAGCATGAGACCCAAAGCACATATGAAAAAGTAAGAACAAGATAAGGCTAAAAACCTGATAATGTTAAAATGCACTTAAATGAGCTGTCCTATTAAAACACTATTAAATTTTTAAGAAGTGTAAAATAATTTTAACAAAATTAAAAATACAGCCGCAAAATCCCCATAAAAAGATCCCTTGCAACCAACTAATCATTAAATGCCATTCTTTGACTGCATCTTATATATATTTACCTGGGAGTGCATCACTGAGCACACTGGGATTTAATTCTGAATCAATATTCCTAGGATTGCACTGTTTGTGTCACCTATGAGCTATCTAGACATTAGGAAAATTTCTGTTTTGGATACAGCTCCCAGAACCCCCAGCAACCTATCTGGCCATGCTTGCTAGGGGATTGTGGGAGGCATAGTGCGAAAATGAACTATCTTCAAAACATTCATAAGGATTTGCACTACTTTGGCCATGGCAGTGAAAACAAAACCTATAACACTCTGTACCCTGTATTCATATTGCAGGTGCTGGATTTCCACTGGATGAATTGGTGAACTGCCTCGTGAATTGCAAACATGTCCTTGGTTGACATCCAGATGAGTTCAGCCGACCTTTTGCAAAAAGAGCAGCTGGACGCTGGTGGTTTTGGAATGGTTTCATTGTGTTATCACAAGAGTCATGGACTTGTGATCTTAAAAACAGTGTACACAGGACCTCAACGCACAGAGTAAGTTGCAGAAAGGACGTAGACAAGGGAGGACAGTCTAGAAGTGCTCATCGTCATACTTGGGGTGATTGTTGGCTGGATTTGGCCCTTCTTTGGCGGATTGTCTTCTTGCCTACCCTTCACTAATGGCCATTGAATCTTATTCAGTTACTGGGGATGGGCCTCCTGAGAACAGACCAGTCTGTATCATGCAGAACAGGTTGTACGACTGGTGCTGTCCTCCAACAAAGGAAAAGAGGATGGGCTCAGAAGAAATAGGCAGAGGTTGCTGCTATCCTGACCCACTCCCCACCCACATCTGCTCTTTGAGGCAGTTACTTTACTCTGCCTGATGGTAAAACTGAAGAGGTTAAAGGCGGCCTTGTGGCTGGGGGATTCTGGGGGCTGTACTCATATATATAAATATAAATATAAATATATTAACACCTCTGAGTTGATAGTAGGGCCAGCTCTGAACTTAGCAGGAGGCCACTCCTAAGTCGACAATTCTCAGATAACATGGCATAAAAACACCAGAAGAGCCCTGTTAGATCAGCCTAGCTTCCTGTTTCCCACAGCGGCTAATCCATAGAAACTAGAGAAGCCCACAAACAAGACAATAGCCCTCTTGCTGTTGCTCGCCAGCTGGACCCACCTTCAACCAATTCCAGACAGTCTGGACACTGCTGAGGTATGATGGGGGCAGTCGCTTATCAATGTCTGGAGAGCAAAAGACTCCTCACCTAATATAATTGCTCTAAAATCAAACCTGTTTTGGATGTGAGAGTGAAGGAAGCCTCCAGTTTTAATTCTGTTAAAATAATGAAGCTAGGGTGTGGTGCTCCTCTGTTCTTGAAAATTTGGAAAAGTCTAGGCTAGTGACCAGTCATTTAGAGTGACATAGAAACAATGGAATAAACTATTAATAAAAATCATAATAATTAATGACCACTCCATGCCAGCAAACATTTGACACACCAGATAATTTATTAAAATTTATTTTTACAAATAAAATAATTCAAAATAAAATGAACTTGTGTTACCTTACATTATTTTCAGATTTCAAGAACAGATAGCATACCTAAAAATAACAAGTACTGGTTGCATATGTTGTGTATACTTTCTTATCCCTTCTTATTGTTCCTGTTTCTTTTGAGTACTTCATTCATAGTAATTTTGACAATTTATTCATAGATTATGGCAACATTCACAAACCCAGTGTTCTCTAGACCTGCTGCACTGCAATTCCCAGATTCTCCCAGTCAGCTGTGGTCATTCTGGGAGGTGTAGTCCAGTACACCTAGAGGGCACAGCCTGGATTAGGCTATGCCTTCATTGGCTGCCATCAAATATTGGGTTTGGACTATCCTTCCTGTTTAGATGGGTAAGTCAAGGCTTGAAGTGAATGATCAGAATCCTGGGTCTATGATCCTTATCTTTTCTTGGCAGTCATAGAATCACAGAGTTGGAAGAGACCCCAGGGGCCATCCAGTCCAACCCCCTGCTATGCAGGAACACACATCAAAGCATTCCCAACAGATGGCCATCCAGCCTCTGCTTAAAAACCTCCAAAGAAAGAGCCTCTACCACACTCAGAGGCAGCATATTCCATTGCTGGACAGCTCTGACTGTCAGGAAGTTCTTCTTGATGTTCAGGTGTAATCTCCTTTCCTGCAGCTTGAATCCATTACTCCTTGTCCTAGTCTCTGGAGCAGCAGAAAACAAGCCCGCTCCCTCCTCAACATGGCATCCCTTCAAATATTTAAACATGGCTATCATATCCCCTCTTAACCTTCTCATACCCAGCTTCCTAAGCTCTTCCTCATAGGGCATGGCTTCCAGACCCTTCACCATTTTGGTCGCCCTCCTCTGGACAAGTTCCAGCTTGTCGATATCCTTCTTGAATAGAGGTGCCCAGAACTGGACACAGTATTCCAAATGAAGCCTAACCAATGCAGAATAGAGTGGTACCATTACCTCCCTCAATCTAGACACCGTACTTCTATTGATGCAGCAAGAATTGCGTTGGCTTTCTTGGCTGCCACATCACACTGCTGACTCATGTTCAGCTTGTGATCTACCAAGACTCCTAGATCCCTTTCACACGTACTGCTATCCCCATCCTATATTTGTGCATTCCATTTTTTCTGCCTAAGTGTAGGACCTTACATTTCTCTCTGTTGAAATTCATTTTGTTAGCTTTGGCCCAGCTCTCCAATTTTGAAATTTGATCCTGTCCTCTGGGGTATTAGCAACTCCTCCCAACTTGGTGTCATCTGCAAATTTGATCAGCATGCCCTCTACTCCTTCATCCAAGTCATTGATGAAGATGTTGAATAGCACTGGGCCCAGGACAGAACCCTGTGGCACCCTACTAGTCACTTCTTTCCAGGATGAAAAGCAGCCATTGGTGAGCACCCTTTGGGTTCAGTTGGTCAACCAGTTCCAAATCCACCTAACAGTAGCCTTGTCTAGCCCACATTTTCCTAGCTTCTTTGCAAAAATGTCATGGGGAACTTTGTCAAAGGCCTTACTGAAGTCAAGATATGCTACGTCTACAGTATTCCCTTCATCTATCAAGCTTGTAAACCTTATCATAAAAAGAGATAAGATTAGTCTGGCATGACTTATTTCTGAGAAATCCATGTTGACTTTTAGTGATTATGGCATTGCTTTCTAAGTAATTACAAATTGATTGTTTAATGATCTGTGTAGGATCTTTCCTGGTATTGACGTCAGACTGATTGAGCGATAGTTATTTGGGTCCTCTTTTTTCTCCTTCTTGAAGATGGGGATGACATTTGCCCTCCTCCAGTCTGCTGAGACTTCTCCTGTTCTCCAAGAGTTCTCAAAGATTATTGCAAGTGGTTCAAAAATGACTTCTGCCAGTTCTTTTAATATCTTTGGATGTAATTCATCTGGCCCTGGAGACTTGAATTCATCTAGTTTAACCAGATATTCCTGTACTACTTCTCTACTTATTCTGTGCTGCATTCCCCGTCTTCTTCATCTGCTCCCCACCCCCCAGGTTGAGTACTTCTGTCCTTTTGGGAGAAAACTGAGGCAAAGAAGGTGTTGAGTAGTTCTGCCTTCTCTTTTCCCCCCATTAGTAATTGGCATTTTCTCCACGCAGTGACCCTATCATTTCCTTGTTTTTCCTTTTGCTGCGGACATATCTAAAAAAGCCCTTTTTATTGTTTCTAATGTCTCTGGCAAGCCTGAGTTCATTCTGCGCTTTAGCTTTCCTGACCTTCTGTCTACATAGCCTGGCTATGTGCTTGAATTCCTCTTTGCTGGTTTCACCATTCTTCCATTTCCTGTACATTTAACACTTAGCTCAGCTGAGAGTTCTTTTGTCAACCATTCTGGTTTCTTTAGCTACCTGCCATTTTTCCTCCTTATTGGCACAGTTTTCAATTGTGCCTTCAGTATCATGCACCCTGGTAATCCTGCAACATCTCTTTTTCAGATGTAACACTTCCCTGCTAGAAGAGGGCAGGATTATGCACAAATTAAATCATGACCGTGTGGTCAAACTACTGGGAGTCATTCTGGAAGATGGGAACTACTCCCTTGTGATGGAATATGTACGCAAAGGGAACCTGATGTCAGTATTAAAGGCAGTAAGTAGAGAGCACAATTGATAACTTGCAGAGAAACCGGCCATTTGTTTGGAAATAACATGTAAACAATAAGAAAATATTATTAAAAATATTGGTGACTCTGATGGTTGTTTTCATTGATATTTGCAGTGTTGCAGTGAAAATGGTTTGAACTTGTAACTCCCAGATGATGAATCTGGATGCCAGAGGCATAGCTAGCATAAACAGCACCTAAGGCAAGCATGGAAGTTGTTCCCATACCTCCGGGACCATTTCTTCCTCCTTCTCTGCCGCATCCAGCACAGCTTTTTTGCACCCTCCTGGCATTGGTGCCCAGAGCAAAAGGCCTTACTTGCCCCACTCTAGATATGCCTTTGCCCGATGCACTTAGAATGCAAAGACATTGCAGTAGCAAATGTTAGGGACTTTGTTTTGTTTGAGAGTCTTTGTCTGTTCAGATGTTTTTGAGTGCAAATCCCATAATGCTTTACTGGCTAGGAGTCAAAGTGCAAAACATCTGCAGGGACAAACGTTCCTCACAAATGCACATAGAATAAGGAACTGAGAATGCATTTGTGACAGACCTTAACTGAAGGGGTCCTAATACTCCTAAACATTACAGGCTTTTTCCTTATGAGGAAAAATATACAGCTCTACAGTCATAATAAAGTGAAAAATGAGAGCCTGTACACATGTATATATGTATCTATGTATGCATTTATTTATTTATTTATTCATTCATTCATTCATTCTACTTGCAAGATCCAGAGTTTCAAATAATGTGAAAGGTTTAAGCAACCACTGAAATCAAGGGAAGCATATGGCAACTGAAATTAAGCTATATATAAATATACTTATATAATTTCTTTTAGGTCCTTCAGAGGTTTTGTACTACAGCTGCTACAATCCTTTGTCATTGACGATGCTGCCTGGGGCTTCTGATATGTGAAGTCCCAAAATACTGGGAAAGGTTTAGGTTCTCCATTTCTGTTCTCACTTGGGAAGTTGGAGATCAGCAGGAGGCTATTACGTGCTGCCAAAGCTGCTGACCAGCTGCCTGTGATATCAGTCCCTGTTGTTAGCCAGACTCTAAAATCCTTAGCCATCGGATGGCTAGCGACTACGCTGACTGGGAGATTCTAGGAGCAGTAGTGTGGGAAAAAAAATCTTCCCACCTTTGTTTTCCTTTCCATTATTATTTCTCAAACAGATGAGTTCAAATCCAGTTTTCACAAATACCTGTTTCTAAGCATCCTAGAGCGTAACCAGCTGTATTAGCTTCCATGATCATTCTTACTGTTTCCTAGAAAGGTAAAATCTACAGGAAGAAGCCCTGTGGGTGATCCTTTAATGCATGTGATTTCAAAGGCTTAATAAAGTAGTGAGGAGAAAGTAGATCTGTCTCTGTTGGTAGATCATAGATGTGGCTTATCATAGATCAGCAAGGATTTCTGACTCCTAGTTGTATAACAACGGTTGCAACAATATTATCTCCTCCTTCCCAACTAAATAATACTGTTCAGATGGAGGACACATGGGGTGACCATGAGTAGACTTCAGTGTGTTGGAAGGATTGTGAGCTCTGTTCATTTCTGGTATGCAAAACAAACTTATGGGCTTAGAATTCTTTGATTCAGTGCATTTATCTTTTGCACCTGGCTCTAACCACTGGCATGGGGAGTAATGTATGGGAGCAGATCATCATCATCATTATCATCATTATTTTGACAAGAAAGAAAGAAGGAAAGAGAAGAAGAAGTACATCAGGTCTCAGTAGAGGGAAGATAGGGGTGCCAAGCTTGTAGCTGGGACGGAAAGAGACTGGAGGATCTGGGTTGGTATTTTGGTTTTCTTTGCAGCCCCCTTCACTCTTCCTCATGGTTGAATTGAAGGACTCTCAGAGTGTGTCAGTTCTTTTTCCCTTCCCACTTCCACCATGACAAATATGTAGTTTCTGGTGCCTCAAATGCCAGCCCATCCTGGATAAAGTGTTGTGTCCTGTTCTCATGGGGGTGGGGTGGGGGCATGATGAAAGAGCAACAGTGAGGCTGCAGTGTCTGCACCTGAGGACCCTCACCCAGCTTTCCTTGTATGAGGTGAGGGCTCCAAATCTGCCTCTGTCACTCCTCCCAAACCCACCCTGCCAGCTAGTAGTGTACCTACTATATTTGGCATACAATGCACTCACTTGTTACCTGCCCCCAGGGTGGGTCATTCCCGTTGCTCTGCCCTTGATACACCACTGGCTTGAGGTTACAGTAAAAGAAAAAGTAGCTCCTTTAAGTTTGAAAGCTGCCCTCCCCTTCCTCTGTCCCTGATGCACATATACCAGAAAGTGTCTGACTAAATCAGAACCTTTCTATGATTATGACAACAGTGGTTTTTTTTCCACTGATTTGCCTCCTGATTGTACATTATCCATATGGGGAAAATCATGTATTTTAAAGCATATTTGTTTTTGCTTTTCTGCAGACTTCTATTCCTTCACCCTTGAAAGGTCGCTTCATCTTGGAGATAATTGAAGGGATGCTTTATTTAACTGAGCAGGGCTTAGTACACAAGGATCTCAAACCAGAAAACATCCTTGTAGATGAAGACTTTCATATCAAGGTACCATTAGCAAAGTGCTCCTGGCATGGCCTGTCAAAGGTGGCATATCACTTCTAGTGCTAAACCAAAAAGGTGTCTGTGCTTATTAAAATATGTGATTCCCTACTGGTGTAGAAAATGGAAGGAGTTGACTCATTCTAATAAATAAGGTATGCCACATTGTGGCCGAAGGATGCTGCTATTCCAGAAAGGGAGTTTTCTAAGCTCTGAGCAAGTCCTGTCCTCTTTCTCAGCATATACCACCATATTCTGCTGCTTTCTGGTGTTTTTCCCCTCCCTACCCATTTCGAGTGTCAGCTGAGCTGAAGGGAGACACAGTCAAGTATGGTGAGATGAGACAGGACAGGTAAGTGGGTTTTCTTCCCTTCTCCGACATGCATCACTTATTATGGAAAATATTAACCATCATTTCATCTACTTTATAGCTAAGTAAGCAAGCAAGCAATAACTCAGTAAGTAAACCTATGCCTTTGTTTGGCCCTGATACAGTAGTATTAATTGAGAACTGTTCTCACAGAATGAGGTACCTGATGATTCTGACTCCCTGAATATTCAGTTTAACTGCCATGACTGCATCCTGTGGAATCCAGAGATGTGTAATTTGGCAAGGCTTAGATCTCTCTGACTGAGAATTCTAAATATTTTGGCAGATTTTTGGGTTCCATTGGACATTGGCATTGCAGTTAAAGAAGGACATAGCACTATAATTATGGCGTCTGAAAGGGACAGATCAGCCTCTTCTAGTAGCAAAGACTGAATATTCCAGGACTGGAAGACCCTGTGGGAGGCAAGCAAGCCCATACCAATGCCAACTTTGAATTTATGCATGGATTCTTTTTTTTTAAAGGAGCCAGTTCCCAGCTCTGAATATTTTTTATTCTCTTCTTGATCTAATATGCCAGGAATGACTGTACCATGTGCCTTTCATTTATTTTTAGATTGCTGTACTGGATTTGGCTCTCCCAACCTAAACATGCCATAACGTCAACATAGTGACATAGTTTTACTGCTGGAGACCTGTAGTCAAATTCACACATGGCTGTTTAGCCCATTTTGGGTAGCTTAATGGGTAACTTTGGGCCACTGTTCATCTTGTAGTCTAAGCTACATCACAGCTTTGTTGTGATGTAGGTTAGGAGGACCCTGTGAACTGCCTTGAGCTCTTTGTACAAAAAGAGGAAAATCAATGTAAATAGTAATACAGTAGGACCCCCATATCTGCGGATTCATTATCCGCTGATTCAGTTATCCGTGATTGGTGATGGGTGTGCAGAGAACAGGAGATTGCCCAGTCTGCACACCCCTGCCAGCTGGAGCAAGTGGAGAGCTTGGAGTATGCAGGGATGTGGTGAACACCAGCCCTAAACGTTGCTGTGGGCCTGATCCTGGGTGCCTGTGCAAGCTCAGGCCCTGGTCGTGCAGGGATGCGGCGATAGCCAGCCCTACACACTGCTGTGGGCCTGATCCCAGATGCCCGCGTGAGCTCAGGCCCCGGGGCATGCAGGGACATGGTAATAACTGGCCCTACATGCTGCTGCAGGTGAAACTGTACTTTAAAATCATTTTGGGGGGGGGGGGTTTGACAGAGTGTTTGCTACTATCCACGGATTTCAGTGTCCGCGGGGGGGGGTGTGTGGAACCAATCCCCCACGGATACGGGGGTCCAACTGTATTTAACAAAATGCTCATAGAATATCTCAAGCAACACTTCAGGATACATTCACTATTACATTTCAGAGCTTAGAATATTACTTGTTTGTATCTGAGTGCCCAGAATCCACAGCTAACTTGGTTAGTGGCCAAGCTAGCTAGAGAGTTCTGGGAGTTGTGGTCCAAAAATACTACAAGTGCTGTGTTAACACTTATGGAAAAGCTCTCACCCACTCCCTTGCGTGCGTATCCTTTATGTTCTCAGTTCTATCCAGCAGCTCTGTCCAGTTCCCATCAGAACTGTTTTCCAACCTGTCTTGCAGATTGCGGACCTTGGTGTAGCCTGCTTCAAAAACTGGAGCAAGCTGACAAAAGAGGAGACCAGCCGACAGAGAAAGATCAAACACAGCTCCAACAGCAATGCTGGTACCCTTTTCTACATGGCTCCTGAGCACTTGCAAAACATCAATGCTATGCCTGTGGAAAAATCCGATGTCTACAGCTTTGGCATTGTACTGTGGGCCATTTTTGCCTGCAAAGAGCCTTACGAGAGTAAGTATCAGCAGTCAAGAATCTCTTCTTTGCTAATGCCCTCTGGCTGCATATAGTCAAAGTCATTTTTACCATATTCAATTCTACTACCACTACCTCCACCCTCTGCAGATGCTGTAAATGACTTGCATGTGTGCTTCTGTATCATGAATGGAGACAGACCACCTAAGAACGAAATAGAAGAAAATTGTCCAAATGAAATCATTGCTTTAATGGAACAGTCCTGGAGACAAGAACCAGAGGAACGGCCAACCTTTGCAGGTACTAAGGATGAATAGATCTGTCAGTTTTGCTTCCTTCTGCAGCCGACTGTTTTCAGTCCATATTCTCTCTGTGAGATGTGTTCAGCCATTTTGTGAATTTTCATTTGTGCTTATTAAAACCCAAACAAAATTCTTAGCCACCTGCACTGGCTAAATTCAATAAGTACACAAATTCCCACTCTGGGGAATACCTCTCTTATACTTTTGCTTTAAAAGAATTGCTAGGGATGAGGAGCCTGTCAGAAGGAAAGACGTGGCTACCCTATTTCAGCACTACAGACATGATAGAATATGCAGTGACTCAAGCCCAGACTTATGAGAGTTAAGCACTGCCTAGATGGGTATATATGCCAGGTTCAGTATCACCTACATTCACATTTTAAAATCTAAAATTCTTTTGGATGAATGCATGGAAAAATTGACAGTTTTAGATAGTTTCTATCAAAAAACAAGGCAAAGAAAATCCTCACTTGTCCCTGTTAAGAGGTTATTTGCAGAAAAAGTTCAGCAGTTTTTAAGAGTACAAAAGGAGAGCAGGCTGTGCTTATACAAAATATTCTAAGTGTTGGTTTTGATCTGGACTTACATAGGCAGCAGAGAGAGAGGGGCTGAACTGACAAAATCAAATCCACTCTATTTATTTATATAGGAGGCTTTGTTCCTCCCACGATTTGAGAGTTTAAAATATCACAAAATATAAACACAGAAATGATTAAAAAAAATGACCAAGCAGCAATAATCAACAGTCATAACCAAGAAATCAGTAGTAAAGTTAGCCAAAGGCATCTGAAATAAGTCCAAAGTCTTTTCCTCTTTCTAGAGGAGTTCTGAAGTCTGTTGCTACTGTTTCAAAGGCCCAAGGAGCAAGGCTATCAGCCTCATCTGAAAAGAGGGGTGGGTGACTTCTTGGTGGGGTAGGCCTCCCTTTCATCACTGTGCTTGTTGATGATCATATCAACGTGGTGACTAGTGGTGAAAATGTTGTCTGTTCTAACTTAAAAGAGAACAAACATGTCAAAACACATGTGGTCCATTGGGCGCTAGGGCAGGGGTGGGAAAGTATGGCCCGTGGGCTATGTATGTTCCACCCACAAGCCCTTCTTTTTTTCACAGCTTTCCAAGTCCCACAGGAATCTCTTCCAAAGCCCTTGAAGCTGCTATTTAAATAAATAAAATTCAGGAAAAAAATCACCTCAAACTTCCAAACACCCTCAAAATATTGTCCCAACTGTTTAAAAAGGGTGATATAACAGAAAGGAAAATGTTTTAATGGCTTCCAATCACTTTCAGTTCACACAGGGTCATGGGGTGGCCTCCACCATAGTTGCCTACCTCTGCCCTACACAATACCAGTCTGAAGTAAGTTAGTTCCAATAGTAAATGTGTTGCAAACAAAACCAAAGTTTCCCATTGTTACCCTGTTTTCTGGGGGTCCCACGAGGGACACCAAATTGCTATCAAAATTATAGAAGTTGGGGAAATTAGTTCAGAGCACTAGTTGGCAAAACGAGAGGCCGGGTAACTCAGCAGGATCTTGCAACCCAATGTCTACGGGGTCAGGCCAAGTCAAGAAGCAGACCGGTTTGAAAATAATGAATAGTCTTCATTAAATACAGGCACACAATGTATGCAACACAAACACACAGATAACTAAGGAAAATAAAGGTGTGAGTAAGATAGCGGGATTTTTAGAGGGATAGTTGGTTCGGGTGATACGAAACCTGTCCTGAAGTCCGGAGGAAAATGGAGAGTGAAGCTGGGGTTCGATGTGTCTCAGCACGTGGAGCTGAGGGGAAGCTCGCCAAGCAAAGCGGCAGCAAGGCGGTCTGGAACTCGGGAGCGATCCAAGGAAGGTCTCGGAATCGAGGGTTTTTATAAGGAGAATTGTGCCTACAGGCTAGGTCGGACTTAGGGGAAAACAATAGATTTGGAGTTGGAGACAAAGCCTCCGAAAGGTCAGGATTTGAATGATTGAATTAGAGCCGAATTTATCAATAGAGTAGCCGGTATGCAAACGCGGAATACTTGAGTGTTGTATAGCTCGATCATCAAGTTGCCAGCGCGAGGCAGAGAATCCTTTGTAGGTTGCGTGCATACCTAATGGAGTACTTGCCTTGAGGTCTCCTAAAGTAGCGAGTCGGCCGTTTTCTGGCCTGCCTGTATTGTCTAGGAATATTATGGCGATAATCGGCCGAGCCTGTATGCGTGCTTGTCCGGGGGCCTCGCAAGCACGCGGAAGGGATATGTGAAGCCGAATTTGAGATATCAAAGGATATCTTTTTATATCCCCAAAGCTCGGGCTAGCCAGGGCAGTAACACCATTCCTGCTTTTAAGTTTGTGTAACTATGACTTTAGGTTAGGATAAATACATGAGAAGAACGTAGTGACATCTGGTTTTTATTCTAGGTGGTTTCTTTTTTTAATTAGTTTCCTCATTCTTTCCTACAGAAATCAATGCAACATACAAGCCATTTTACCAAGAGAATTATGAAAATTATGTTGAAGATACTGTGAGAAAAATAAAAGTAAGTTATCAAACATCTAGCATTCAGAAAAAGGAAAATATACCTGAAGTTATACAAAGCAATGACAACCTTAGTCATATAGTCTATCAGGATTTTTCCTAGAGGGGTGGTGCGCTGAGCTATATAGCCAAAAAAGTTAAGACTTTTAAGTTTGAAATGACCACTTCTTTGTTTCTTTGTTCTGTTTTGTGCATAGGAAGTGTACCCTGAACCAACTGAACTTGTAAAAAGGATGGAGTCTCTCCAAGTAGATGCTGTAACAGAACCACAAAGAAGTAGTGCCCGAACTGGTATTTATTTATTTAAAACATTTTTATAATGCCCTTCATCCAGTAGATTCTGATGGGAGAGGTCTGAACCCTGGCACAGTATGTATCCGAGAGATGGAGAACTTTGGGCCCTCCAGATGGCTTTTTTTTAACTACAATTCCCATTATTTCTTACCACTACCCATTCTGACTAGAAGCTGAAGTCCAAAACATCCTCACCCAGATTTATGCGAAAGCTTGGGAATTTGTTTTGAAAAGTAACTATTTGTTTTAACAAGACCTCAAAGAGTGCTGTTGTTCTAGCTGCAATTTCTAGAATTTACTCCTTCCTTGTTTATGAATCAGAAGTTATGAAAATCCTTGCTTTTCACTCAGTTAAATTTCATAGTTTCAAATTTGTATGAATTTTATATTGAACATTTCTGTGTTGGGAAATGTTGGAAGGTATTGACTCTAAAATGTTGCCTATAACTATTCTGAATGAATAGCTTAAGTGGAAGTTGTAAAGCTTTGCCAGTATAGTCCTTCCTTTGCTTGTTTTCTATGGTAAAAAAAGTGTTAATTGTGACTGTGGCGGCTTCTACGTCAGTGGAAAAGTGAATCAGCTGCAGATTTTACTTTAAGTGAGCTAGCCAAGGTGCAAGTCAGTTGCAGCACCATGGACAATTCCTTTAAAAAGCCATGCTACACAACACAAATTCAGTGTGCCACTGATGTGAAAGCTGTCAGTTATCGCTGCAGATGAAATCTCTGAGTTGAATCGCTGGAAAAAACAAAACAAAACACAGCTACAGAAAGGGAGCAGGTCTTAGTGTTGAGATACATATTTGCATTAAGCAAGTCCCAAGTCTCGGCCCTGACATCTTCAGTTCAAATGATTAGGTAGCAGATTATGGGGAAACCTTCTGCCTGAGATCCTAAGGAGTTGCTACCTCTCAGATCAGCCTTCCCCAACATGGTGCCCTCCAGATGTTTTGGACAAACAACTCAATCTCTTGGCCAACATGGTCCATAGTCAGAAACAATGGCAGCTGATACCAAAAATATCTTGAGGGCATCAGGCTAGGAAGACTGATAATCTGGTATGAGATAGTTTCCTGTGTTCCTGTGAATCAAGGCTAGTATTTTTTTAAAGGCAGCAGCAAGTGGTGACTCTGGGTTTTTGTCTGAATTTAAAGGAGCTATCCAAGGTGCTGTATCTAATCTGGGAATAATAATAATAATAATAATAATAATAATAATAATAATAATAATAATAAATTATTTTTATCCCGCCTCTCCACCTGGATCGAGGCGGCGAACAACATTAAATACATTAATACATTAAAAACATTAAAAAACATACCCAATCCTCCCCACCCACAAATCCACCTAAGACCAACCCCCTAAAACACACTACAATCAATCAACTATTAAAAGAACAGCAAGACAATTGATGGGAGGCGATGGAAATGCTAGTCTTGGAAGGCCTGTCGGAAGAGATCAGTCTTGACTGCTCTTTTAAAGCAGTCAAGACTGGTAATATGCCGGGTCTCCTCCGGCAGGCCATTCCATAACTTGGGAGCGACAGAAGAGAAGGTCCTCTGGGTAACCGCAGCCAGCCTAGTTCTGACTGGCTGCAGTAAATTCCTCCCAGAGGACCTTAGTGTGCGGGGTGGATTGTATGGGAGAAGGCGATCCCGCAGGTAGGCTGGCCCCAAGCCATGTAGGGCTTTAAAGATAATGACCAACACCTTGTGCTGTGCCCGGAAACTAATAGGCAGCCAATGGAGAGACTTTAGAATTGGTGTTATATGGTCAGTTTTAGGTCTTCTGGTGACCAACCTGGCTGCCATATTCTGAACTAATTGAAGCTTCCGGACTAAGCACAAGGGTAGCCCTATGTAGAGCGCATTGCAGAAGTCAAGGCGTGAAGTTACCAGCGCATGTACCACTGTTTTTAGGTGTTCCAGCTCCAGGAAGGGGCGCAGCTGGCGTATCAGCCGAAGCTGATAACGGGCACTCCTGGCCGCCGCACCTATCTGAGCTGTCATCTGAAGTGGCGAGTCCAGGAGCACCCCCAAGCTGCGAACACAGTCATTCAGGGAAAGTGTGACCCCATCTAGGACTGGTTGACAGACCTCCATACCTGGGCTAGGGCCCTTAACAGCAAGTACCTCCATCTTATCTGGATTCAGCTTCAGTCTGTTTTTCCTCATCCAGTCCATTACTGCTTCAAGACATTCGTTCAGAGGCGAGATGCCACCCTTAGTTGATGCTGTTATCCGAGGCATGGAGAGATATATCTGGGTGTCATCAGTGTACTGATAGCACCTTGCTCCATGCCTCCTGATGATCTCTCCCAGCGGTTTCATATAGATGTTAAATAGCATTGGGGACAGGACAGCGCCCTGAGGGACACCAGAATTAAGCTCCTTTTTCGAGGAGCAGCTGTCCCCAAGCATCACCATCTGGTATCTACCTGAGAGACAGGACCAGAACCACTTAAGCGCAGTGCCCCCGATCCCTAACCCTCTCAGGCGTTCCAGAAGGATACCATGGTCTATGGTATCGAAAGCCACTGAGAGGTCCAAGAGTACCAGCAGGGTCACACTTCCCCTGTCGATACCTAGGCAAAGATCATCCACTAAGGCGACCGTGGCACTCTCGACTCCATATCCTGCCCTGAAGCCAGTTTGAAATGGGTCTAGATAATCTGTTTCATCCAAGACAGCTTGGAGCTGAAGACCAACAGCCCTCTTGATCACCTTGCTTAAAAATGGGAGATGGGAGACTGGTCTATAATTATTCATATCCAGGGGATCTAGGGAGGGCTTTTTTAGAAGCGGCCGTATAATCGCTTCTTTTAAACAAGCTGGAAAATTGCCCTCCCTAAGGGATGCATTAATAATGTATCTTACATGGGTCTTAATTTCAACTCCTCCCTGAACGACCAGCCATGAAGGGCAGGGATCAAGAGGGCAAGTTGTCTTTCTTATATTTCCAAGGAGCTTGTCTACGTCCTCAGTACTCACTGACTGAAACTGATCCAGTATAATCCTGTTCATGGGGTCACCGGACACTTCACTAGTAGGAATAGAGTTCAGCACCTTGGATAGTTCCTTTAAAAACTCAGATTAAACTCCAACATGGATTGATCACTCCACTGATACTAGAGCTGCCAGCTTCTGTGAAAAATGGAGGCAACTGAATGAGTTTCTCATACTTACACTGCAATCCTCAGCGTGCCTAGTCAGACGTAAGATTTAAATGGAGTTATTCCCAGATAAACATATACAGTATTGCATCCTTTAACCTTACTTTGACAGAGTCAGTCAGAGTCAAAACAAATAGAATGTTTCCATAAGGGCTTGGGAAAGTTACAGTTCTGGACTACAGCTCCTAGAGTCCACAGTGGCTGGATGATTGTGGGTGTTGGCTGGAGGGTTGTGGGAGTTATCATCTAAAAAAGCATCTTTCCTCATTGCTGGTTTGGATGAAGAACCTTTGCAAACTGTCCCGCAGATCTCCCCGGTTCACTACACAGTTCTCAACACCCTGGAAGCAACACCGTGGATGAAGCCCTGTTTACTGCTTGCCCAGAGAATGAACCTGTGGAGAGCTGTGAAAATGCCTTTGATCCTCCAGAGACGTTAGAAAGGAAACTGCAAGATGAACTGAACTACCACATGTTTGGCAGCCGGATGGACAAACCAGAGAGCCATCCTGTAGCATACAGTGCCACAACATGGAATGAAGAGAGGAGGAAGAAGGTGTCTTATGATCCATTTGCAAAGGAGCCCGTTGTCCCCCGCGTGCAGGAGTCATACCTGAAAGCACAAAATGCTGGCTCCAGCACCACTAACAGCAATGCCTCTGCAGCCCCTTACTACTCTCCGTGGCAACCAACACTGGCTGGAGCAACTCCAGAAAATGGAAATACAGTATTGGATACAATGGACCTTTATGAGGCAAGGCCTGCAATTCTCAGAGCATCAGTCAGTGCTCAAGATGCCTACAGACTGCAGTCAACCAGTCCTCCCATTTTCAGTAAACCGCCTGTTCCAGAATCAGGAATAGATCAGCCCCCTAAGACCCTCAACCCTAGCAATGTGATCAAAAGCCTAAGTGCTGAAACTGGTGAGTGAAATCAAAAGCCTAAGTGTTGAAACTGGTGAGTGAATTGGTTTGGGTTCTCTGTTCCCAGTCTGAGGGGAAAATGCATATAATCATCTATAATTAATCAGGAGCGGGCAAGTTTCAGAGTGTGCAACTTTCAGAGTTAGAACTCTAAAAGCCACAAATCAAAGCCAAGTGTAAAAGCAGAGAATTAAAAGAGTTCTGAGCCCAAAAATGTGTGCTTAATACCAGGAGTGACAGACTTTACAGTCTTTTTAGATGAAAACCCATTCTTAGTTACCCCAAACATTCTTCATTTCAGCAACATAATTTAGAGCAGGATAGGAGTAAGTGAATCTTTTTATTGCCACTGTTATTAAACCCTCAAGCTTTGCCAGTCTGCAGCAAATGTCACCCAGAAATCTGCTAAGTCCTCCAGATGTTGCAGGACTGAAGCTTGCCAACATAGCCAATAGTGAGAGATTATGGAAGCTGCTGTCCAAAAACATCTGGAATGTCATTATTGCCCTCTCCTGATGTAGAAGATCCCAATTCCTAAGTTACATGACAGATGGAAATGGACTTTTAGCTCTTTTGTGATTACAATTGCTGTCTTTCCTGAAGAATATTAACCCTGTCCATTGGTTATGTGACTATATCAGTCCTTCCTCACTTCCTACTAATCCCAGACATAATTTCATTTAATGATACAGTAAATCATTGATACAGTAAGTGAACCTTGCAACTACTACATATATTTCTGTTTATTGCTTTATTATATTTCAATTCCACTCTTTGAGACACTTTAGAGAAGCATTTTTGGTTCTCCCATCCCACAATGAGTACCATGAAACAGATTAGATTAAGATAGTCATTGTTTGGGGATGATGGGAGCTATAATCCATACCTAAAGAGTGCCAGGCTGAGGAAGGCTGTTCTAAGGGTTGTACTGCACTGACTGTGCTGAACAGGAAGTGCAAATCCAATCTTGTGTAAATCGGAATAAATTACATAATGGAGACTCATGTTTCTAAGTTGTCTAGTCCCCCTTTAAACACATATTTGTGGTAGTAACTTTTTAAAATTACTAATTTAAAAGCATGAACTTTTTTTTAAAAGCTTATCTGCTTAATTACTTGGATTCCTGCTTCCTATGACTGATCAGATGGGTGGCGATTTACACAGACTGGTGCATAATACAATGAGGAATGCTTTATCAAACTTTTTTGTTGAGAAGACCATTGTGAAAGAGCCCTCTGGCTGCTATTACTGCTTTTACATCAGGGCTTGATGACCTGTGGCCCTCCAGATGTTTTTGGACTGCAACTTCCATCAGCCCTAGACAGTATAATAAATAGAGAAGGGTCATGGAAGTTGCAGTCCAACACTCTCTGGAGGGACACATGGCCTCCAACCCTGTTTTAGAGACTGTTCTGTGGTAATCAGCTGGTGGAGGACTCGATTGTCTCTCTGGGAGCACTTGTTTGTCCTGCTGGAGAGATTGGAGTACCAGGACTCCCCATCAGGTTATTACTTTGGCCATTTCCGCACTAGAAAGTTATAGTGCTGTTATTCCACTTTCAGTGTCCTATGGAATCCTGGTGTTTGCAGTTTAGGGAGGGGCCTTTGAGGCCCCTTCCTAAACTGCAAACCCCAGGGCCATTTCTGCACTAGACTGTTATAGTGCTATTATTCTACTTTCAACATACTATGGAATCCTGGGGTTTGCACTTTGGCCCCTCCCTAAAGTGCAAACCGCAGGATTCCATAGGATGCTGAAAGTGGAATAATAGCACTATAACCGTCTAGTGCGGAAATGGCCTTTGTTAATTGGTGAATTGATTTAATGTGTTTGTACTCTTAAAAGTAGAAAGTTTGAAGAACTGTATGTAGGTTTTAATTTTGATACAATTTGCATAACTATTTAGGTCCAGAGGAATCAACTCCTTTCGTAAAGGCGAACTTTGCTCATACTCCTACACCCAAGCATAATACAGGTAAAATAACATTTTTTAAAAAAAACTAAGATGGGCAAGTTGAACTCTCTTACTATGTCCAATATGATCGATACAGAATCTTAAGGTTAAATTGTCACTTGGTAGCTTATGGATGACTAAGGCCATTTCCGCACTAGCCTGTTATAGCGCGATGATTCCACTTTCAACATCCTCTGGAATCCTGGGGTTTGCAGTTTCGGGAGGGGCCAGTTGGCCCCTCCCGAAACTGCAAACCCCAGGATTCCAGAGGATGTTGAAAGTGGAATCATCGCGCTATAACAAGCTAGTGCGGAAATGGCCTAACTCTTCTAAAGTCCCTAACTCATACTACTAACTGTGACAGAAAAAAAATCCTTCAGACATTCAGCCAATCAGCCGTCGGTTCCAACATTCCATATTTATATCCCCACCCAATAGACCCTTACATTATTACCTATATTATACCTCACATACACAACTATATATTATCTTAATTTCTCTAATAAGCACAGCATTTTCTACAACAGTCTGTATCATCATAAGGGGATTCTGTGTTGAGAGGGCACTAGTAATTGTTCACTGAGGATTAAACATGTTCATTGGGCAAGGAACGCTGACTGGAGGGGAAGCAAACCATTGGCGAGGGGGCTGCAGTGGAGCATCTTGGTAAAGGACATGGCTGGCTGTAAACCTGGATCAAAATCATTGCCTACTGAGCACTATAAGTCCCGCTTGTTGTTTCTGATCAGAGAGCTGTCCGTGGTTTCTGTCGTGTAAAAGTTGGATGCCTAGAGGCGCCAAGAATACAAATAGCACAGACTGTGTTGAATAACAGAATTCTTCCCTTCAGTCTACTCAGTGACTGCTCCACAAGGAGAAAGTTTGAGATCGCTTTCTGTAATACCCAGGAGGTTTTTAAGACATAAAGAGGCCTGGAGACAGAATGCTCATTTGAGGCCCCTTTCGTGAGGCCAGTGGACAATGTAACGGTTAAAGTGTTGGACTGATACTGGAGAAATCCAGGTTCTAATCTCTCCAACAAGCGTGTGCATTAGTCTTGCAGATGTAACGAACTTGGGATTGAAAGAATATTTGAAAATATTTGAAAAATGGGAGAATAACATGTTTTTTGAGTGTTGAGAAACACTAATGAGAAGAATTACGGACTGACTGTGCAGAATTTGCACATGGTTGTTTTGCACAGGAAACAGCATTTTCTGTATGGAAAATAATATTTCAATGCAGAAGTAATTCCTGCACAGAAAATGCTTTAATTGGGTATTTAGTATGCATAAAATGTGCACATGGTTGATTTGCATAGAAGACTGCATTTTCTGTGCAGGAGTTGGTATTTCCGCATTGAAATATTATTTTCTGTTCAGAAAATGCTATTTTCTGCTCAGAACAACCACATGTGAATTTTGTACAGAATAAGTCTTGAATTGAGAGTAGTGTGGTTTTCAAAGACACTCACTCAGCGGGAAAAAAGTTGCTGAAATTACTTGTTGCTCTCTTCAAGAAAAAACTAAATGAAGAATTATATCCCTGCCTAACATGTCAAAGGATTGCTCTGATTTCAATGTACATTGATAAAACATCAGCTATACTAGTTATCCATCAGAGATGCAAGTATGGTTGTGTTAATCCAACCTTGGAATGGAAATTCTAGGAACAGAAATTGTTCTTTTTCATTTATGTGAAATTACATACTATAGAAATATGGTATATAAAGAATACATTTGTCATGATATTAATATTTCTATTTTAAATACAAAATATCTATAAACACATGAAATGGTTAGGGTTTCTTTTATTCATACTGTCCCCATTCTAATTTTTTTCTATTTGATTTTATGCTTTTTAAAGAAATGATTGTTGTTTTTTAAAAAAAATGTCTTACATGCAGGAGAACCTGTATATTGCACCATACATAACAGCACTGGAATCCAAATAGGCTCTTATAACTACTTGGAAATTAAAGATCAGAGAATCCCAGTATCTAGTCCTCTAGCACCTGCTTACTATAATCATGCAAGCTACCAGAAGCTATTTGGTAAGTAGAAAAGCACAGCAGTCTTCTTCCTTATGTGTATACTTTCTGATTTTTCAAAGCATTTTAGCACTGAACAAACACAGTCGGCCCTCCACATTTGCGGGTTTCACTTTTGCAGATTTGGTTCTTCACGGATTATTGGCTGCCATCTCCATTGCTGCCCTGTGCCATTTTTGATAGGGATTGCAAGCCTCGTGAGACTGAGAGACAGTGAATGAGGCTTGAAAGTCCCTATTAAAATAAGGCAGCAGTGGAGGCAGTTGTAAGCTCCTGGAGCCACCCACTTCTGCCTTGCAAAGGAACCCTGACACCCACAGTGGGTTGAATACATGGATCATACTTTTTTGTGTGTTAAATACAGTTTGGGGCAGTACAGAGTTATCCATGTTTTTTCCACTTTCACAGGTGTCCTGCGCCCCTAGTCCCTGTAAATGTAGAGGGATGACTGTAGAGCGTCCTCTATTCAGTCAAGATATATCATGCCCAAACATTTTTATTAGATCAATTAGAGGAGGGGGACTAAGAATTCTATATTCCCTTGCCCTCTTCCTCATATAGGGAAGGAGTGACTCTATATTCCTAGGCAAAGCGCTGGGTGGAAAAACTCCCACTGGTACTTTAATTAGGGACGTGTTGGTGTCAGGGATGTGTGATGTCCTCTGGCTGTAGGAGGACTGCAAGGGAGACATAATTCCCAGGCCCTATATGGTTTCCTGCCCCCGAATGAGAGCATAGTTAGTTAATGATGTTTGGGAGGCTATTGGGGAAGTCTAGGGCATATCTGCTAACATTTCACAGAGGAAAACCAGGACACATGTGGTCAAGAAACATCAGAGTGTGGTCAAGAATGATAGAAGTTATTAATGAGGAAGAATAGACATGCTAAGAGAAGACGCAGCAGTTTGCTTTTGCTGAATCTACTGGAAAGGGCAAAATTGCAGCCCCTTCTCTCCTCTCCCCAGTTTGAGTAGAAACTACTTTTGCACTTTGAACTCAGTGTGCAGCAGACTGAAGTAAGCTGACGACAAAGGGGGAAAGTGGGAAAGGAGGAAGAAACTTGAACATTTTAAAAGCAGCTGAAAAAGTGGGACAACAGAGGATTAATCAGGACTGACTCTGCCAAACTAAGACAGTTGGAGGGCATGCTAGGATTTTTAGGCTTGCTCAGCCATGAAGACAGGAAAGTCTACACTACATCTCCTCTACAAGTTGATCATGAGGGCAACAGGCTGACTGTGTGCACCAGCCTGTGCTCCTTGGAAGTGGGTCAACGTGAGAAATGTGTTGATCAGTTGTATCACTGGAGAGGTTTGAGCAATATTCATTTCTTAAAAGCATATGAAAGGGCCAGGCTTTTAGCCATTGTGTGAAACAGCTCTGTGTATGTACCTATGATTATATGTGGAAAACACTTCTACATGAAGGGGAATCCTGAATGGCTCAGGACTTTCCCTTGCAAAGAACCATATAACATAGGCCATTTCCGCACTAGACTGTTAATAGCGCTATGATTCCACTTTCAACGTCCTATGGAATCCTGGGGTTTGCAGTTTCGGGAGGGGCCGCCTGGCCCCTCCCGAAACTGCAAACCCCAGGATTCCATAGGACGTTGAAAGTGGAATCATAGCGCTATTAACAGTCTAGTGCGGAAATGGCCATAGTCAAGCAGGCAGAAGGGTGGACATGCAGGTAAGCATATAAAGCTGCTTCACATGATGGCTGAATGTAGGCAGCAGGGTGGAGGCCAGCCTTTGGAAAGGTGACAGATTTTTTGACACACACACACACACCCCTCACTAAATCTCCCAGGCAGGAATGTTGTGGGTTTCTGGCAGTTCTGGTTTAAAAAAAGTAGCTTTTCCTCTCTGGGCATTGTGATTCAAAAAGTAATTTTTCCATGCTGTGATAGAGCTGGTTTTCATGTCCTGCTCAGATACACTTATAAGACTTTTATGAGGTTTATCTGAGTTCTTATTGTCTCTAAGAAGAGAAGAAAATCTATTCTGTCACTAAATGTTCTCTCTGCCCTTTCTCTACCACCAGAGAGCACTGCTCTTGTTTCTGATCTACATCTCAACATTGTAAGAGACAACCTGGGAAAGCAGTGGAAACATTGTGCTCGTCAACTTGGTTTCAGTGGTCCACAGTTGGATGAAATCGACCACGACTATGAACGGGATGGACTCAAAGAAAAAGTTTACCAGATGTTTCAGAAGTGGCTAATGAGGGAAGGCAGCAAAGGGGCTACCGTGGGGAAGCTGGCTATAGCCCTCAGTGCTTGCCAGAGGATAGACCTCCTTAACATCCTTGTAAAATTAAATCAGAAGTCTGAAATGAGTAAGAAATGAGAAACAGCAAGAGAACTCAGCTCTTTGGGAGACATGTTTTTTTACAGCTAACGTGTGGACACATTTGCTTTTTATTGCCATAAGAAATGCTTTGGATGCTGCCCAGATTTTCATCTTGATATTGCCACAATAATGATAAAAAGGTTATTATTCTTGTTTCTGTTAGGCTCATCTGAGTCTTTAATAGCAACTGTGCTATCTACAACAACGCCAAAAAATGTAAAGGACAGAAATATCCATATTTTAGAATATGTTCTCAAATTGTTAACAGGTTTGTACAATTTTAATTAAAAAAAATATAAATGGACACAGGGTTATTCCCTCCAGAATTTATTACAGGCAACAAATAATCATGTCTCAAATACATAAATGACAGTGCTTATTGATTTTAAGAGGAGGATTATTTTCTTTCAGATATATGAAACAAAATGGCGTTATAAGAACAAAGAAAACAAAACAAAGGGGAGAATGCCCCTGTTTGTTAGTATTAACCATTCTTGTAAACAGCAGTGGTAATTTCATTGAAAGAAGTAAGATCCAGGGGCCCTCTTGGGAGAAAGGGAACAATTGCGTTGCACATATCATTTCCTTATTGATGTCAAGCAGAACATGAATGGTGTGTGCTATTTGATCACTGGTTGGAGAGACTAATGAGACAATATTGGTGTTGGACTATAGAAGGCCTTGTGTTGTAATGGCAAAAGAAATTGGGAAAGGGTATTGTGGGTGGGAAACTTTTCAGGAAAATTCCTGAGGGTCAGCATCAGAACCAGGCACCAAAAAAAAAACAAAAAAAAAACAGGGGAAAGACCTGCCAAAGCAGACTTGGTTGTTATTTGCCATCATGTCCACTTCAACTTATAACTCTTATCAATGAGAAACCTCCAGCATCCCTACTTATTAGCAGCCCAGCTCAGTTCTTGCACACTCAGGGCTGTGGCTTCCTCAACTGAATCAATTCACCTGTAGCGTGGTCTCCTTCTTTGCTGATTGTCTTCCACTTTACCAAGCATTATCATTAACTAGCATTGCTGAAACCTTGAATAATGGGACGCCATTATAAACTTGTTCTACTGTTGCTTTTTTAAAAAAAATATCATTTGGGCTTCCATTATAAATGTTTACATTTTTGCCCTTTTTAGCACTCTTCATAGTCTGGGGTAGGGTACTTTTGGATATCTGGATGTTTTGTATTACTGTTGCAATAATCTGATACCATTGGCCGTGGGGGCTGGTGGAAACTGGAGTCCTATCCATTTGGAGAATCTGCAGTCACCTACGCATCCTAGCTCAACACCATAGTTTATTTCATAAATGAATGGGTGGATATTCTTATACATAATTACATGTAGCCTCTTGCTGCCATTGCCATCTTGTCTTTCAGGATCCCATTCCCTGCAAAAGAGGTGATTCTGCATAGTTCGAGAACCGCTGAAATAAACCAAAGACCCAGCATCCTGGTTCTCACTCTGCCCATCAAGGTGCCTATGGGAATTTCATCAGCAGACCAGCAAGCCAGTCATGCATTGGTTATGACACCACATATAGCCAATGGGATATGTTCTCTCCTCTGTGAATTTGTCTAAACCCTACTTAAAAACCCACTAAGCCAGTGGCCACATTGACATACCTGATGTGGCCAAGAATTTCATAAATCCATCAAGAGCTACCTGAAGGGCTTTCTGTTGTCTGTCACCAATGGTATGCTAGAGCCAGGACTTGCCAGATAAAATGCAAGAACTTTTTCATTAGCAGGAACAATGAAGTAACCTATCATTCAGCCTTGTGCTTCACTGTTCCCTCCAAGCTTAACTTCAAGTTTACAGTACCTAGGAGCAGGGAGAGAGCTGAGTTCCCACTATACCAATATACTATGATGTGAGCCAATGGTTCTTAACCTCTTCTTTCCCAGGGACCCCTTGTAAATATAATTTGTTGCCAGGTATCCCAAGACTTAACTCAAGAGTTAAATATTTTAGATTTAAATATTCAAATATTTATTTATTTATTTATTTATTTATGGCTTCTGGAGACTAGGATTCAATTCCCTACTCAGATACTGGGTGATCTTGGGCAAGTCACATTCTCTCAGTTTCAGTGGAAGGCAAAGGCAAACCCCTTCTGAACAAATCTTGCAAAAAAAAAAAGAAGAAGCTGTGATCAGTTTACCTTAGGGTTCTCATAAATCAAAAGTGACTTGAAGGCACATAACAAAAAAGTGCCACTAACAGGGGGAGTTTCTTTTTTAGCCATCATGACTGATTTATGAAGACCCTAAGGAGAACCTATCATGTTTTGTTTTGTTTTTTTGCAAGATTTGTTGTTTTGTCTTTCTCTGAGGCTGAGAGAATGTGACTTGCCTAAGGTCACCCAGTGGGCTTCCATGGCCAAGTGGGGATTCAGACCGTAGTCTCCAGAGTCATAGGCCATTTCTGCACTAGCCTGTTATAGCGCTATGATTCCACTTTCAACATCCTATGGAATCCCGGGGTTTGCAGTTGCCAGCTGGCCCCTCCCGAAACTGCAAACCCCAGGATTCCATAGGATGTTGAAAGTGGAATCATAGTGCTATAACAGGCTAGTGCAGAAATGGCCATAGTTTGGGTGTGCACATATGCTTGCTGGCATGACCCTTTGGTCAAGGACATGGTAGCAAGGGGGGGATGGCTGCCAAAACAAGGGAGCAGTTTTGGCACCTGTACACACCCCACCGCTGCATCCCTGTTGTTGCTGCTGTTGATGTGCAGCAGCCCCATTTCGTGGATCCCTGGGTCCCTGGAACCAAGTTAAGAACCACTGGTGTGCCCTACTCAAGTTAGAATGCAAATTATTTGGGGATGGTTTGATTCTGATTGAGCAATTAAGGCCCATTAACTTTACAAAAAAACTTTTCCAGGGAGAGAAGAAAACCACTGCAAGAACTGGTTTACTGAAATGTAACAATACAACTCTCTCTATTTTTGGACCCTCTTTCAAGACTTGGCTATGGGGACTAACACCATGAGTGCCCACACTTCCAAAATTTATCACTCCAGAAATCAGTTCCTTCACAGTTTCATTTGACCCTGGCTTCCACCATTAGGAGATAAGAAAGAAATCACCAACACTACAACCTCTGCACATGCAGAGGAAATGAAGAGACTGCCCTAGACAGGAGATCTAGGACATTATAAAACGGCAGCAAATGGTTATTTATTTCGTAAAATTATTCCATTTTTACCGTCAGGTACAGAGAGAGAGAGGCGGAAATGCAAAACAAAAATCAGCAATGGGTCCAAAGAGCAAACCAAAATGAAGCAAGACTGTATGTTAATACAAATAAAGTACCAATATTAACGATATAGAAATGAATTTACTCTACTGTTAACAACTGTACTACACAGCTAATAACAACTGTAAACACTAAAGGCACTGAATACACAATACAAAGAATATAAGTAACACTATCCAGAGCAGAAATAATGGTACAAGGTTTCTTAATATCAACAAAACAGTAAACAAAACTGTGAAGGAATCCTGTGATCCTGTAGATGATCCAATGTATTGTAAGAATATAAGGTATATATCAAATACTCCAGCACATTCGCAATGGTCCATAAATTTCTAGTGATAGATGAAATTTCTTGGATTGCTGATTTTGAGAGGTATTTGGTCCAATTAAGTTCATGCAGTATATATCCAATGGTAAACAGAAATTCTTAATAACTGGTAGGCATCCAATGAAAAGAAGATGGAATTCATTTCTATACGGTTAATATTGGTACTTTATATGTATTAGCACACAGGCTTGCTTCATTACAGAGACAGAGGCCTCAGATACGACATGAACTTGGCTGGCTTTGGGGGTTATGCACCTCGACTTGTGGGCGGGAGGGCTGTCACTCGCTTTTGCGCCTCAGGCAGCAAAGTTTCTTGGACGGGCCCCGGAAAGCAAGCGCGAGCGCCGCCTCCAGCTGCACCGCTTGGCGACTGTCCTGGCCGACCCCGCGGGACAGCACCCACCCCCGGATCGCCTCCCGCGGGAGCAGCAGAGGCTCACCGTAAGGAGGGCGCGCAGAGGCAGGAGGACGAAGGCGGAGCCACAGCAAAGCCCGGCTGCGCGGACGGGAAATGGCGCGGTCCAGAGGCGGAGGGCTGCTGCGTCTCCTCTCGCACCTCTCCCACGCCGCGCGGTGGGCTCAGCCCCGGCGGACACGAGTTGCCTTTTACAGGTAAAAACCCTGCTCAAGGCCGGCGGCCTGGAGAAGCGAGGCAGGGAGGGAGGAAAGAAAGTACCTAAGCGCAGCCGCCGCCGCCGCAGCAGCGGCCAACCAGGCACTTCGCCATAACAAGGGAACTGTGTCCGGAACGACTGTCTGCGCGCATGCGTGGCTCGCCACGCCGAACGACGGTGGGGGCGAGGTTTGACAGCTGTAGGGGTTGTGGAAAGAGAGTCGAGGTCGGGGGAGAGGCAGGTGTGGGACGGTACGGGGTCTGCACGCTCTTATTAGTCTGGAGGAGAAAATACGGCTCTCGGGGTCCCAAATGACTGCGCAGTTTAATCTTTGCATCAAGGCACAAAGTCCAGAATGGGGTTGTTTTCAAAGCGGCGCCAGTGTTGTTGTTTCTAAATGACAGCATGGACTGAGCACGGATAGGGCAGTGCGTGTCAGAAGGCGGCTCTTTAATAGTAGCAGTTTTAGGCCATTTCTGCACTACACTTTTAAGTGTGCTGTTATTGCGCTTTCACCATCCTGTGGAATTCTGGGGTTTGTAGTTTACTGAGGCCAAAGAGCTCTCTGGCTGGGAATTCGCAAGGCCCCGCTCCCTAAACTGCAAACCCCAGGATTCCAGAGGAGGTTGAAACTGGAATAATAGCGCTGTAACAGTGTAGTGTGGAAAGGGCCATAGTAAGGGCAGTAGTGGCACAGTGGTTATATAATGCAAGGCACCTTTTCCCAGCCTAGCAGCCTCCAAGTGTTTTAAAAGCTCCTGTCATTTCCAGGTGGAATGGCCGGGGTTGGGGTTGATACAACTCCCCACATTTGGAGGGCATAGGTTAACTTCAATATATGCAGGTTACTTTTGCTACAGAAATACGAGATGGAGAGTAGAAGCAACAAAGTTCCTCAACTCACTATCCCTCCTACGACGATCCTCACTCTTTCTGGTAGCTGATTAGGAAAATATACATCTGGGCAAACCAGGGAAGTTCTAATTAGTTACATCCCTAATAGCTAGCCATTGCAATTTGCCATAAAAATGAAAGTGAACTAGTGTCTAGCAACCTAAGCTCTGACCTTTTTTAAAAAAAGGACATCTAAGTATCCTTCTCTGTGTGCTTGTTTGAAAGTAAGACTTGTTGAAATCAATAGGGTTTGTTTCCAAGTAAATTTGCAAGGACTGGGTTTAGTTAAGACCTTAAAACATTAATTTTTAAGGTGTTAACTGTCCACAAAACATTGTTTTTGTTAAAATAGACTAATATGGCTGCCCCTCTTTCATGTCTTAAGAAGAGTATTTTCTACTGTTTGCATAATCAAGGCGCACAAAGCACAGGTAGTAAATGTTCAAAGTCTACTCTCTTTCATGGTGTGGAAATACACTGACATAAATGAGGTTTAGTCTACGTCTTATCAAAACTGCAGTTGAGACATACATATAGTTTATATCATTAAATACAAATTTGTTTCAATTATTGGCTTCATTTATTAGCTATACAGTTGGCCTTCCACATTTGCTAGGACTAGGGGGCGCAGGACCCCTACAAAAGTGGAAGAACTGCAAATATCAAATTGTGTGTGTGTGTGTGTGTGCGCGCGTATCTGCATGTCTGTGGGATGGGGTACACAGGGTCCAAACCTTGTCAGGGAAAGGAGAGGGAAAGGGAGTGGATCAGCATGCTGACTCTATACTTCTTCACTCACATACATCTCCTTCCTTGGAGGGAGGCATCAGGAGACAGTTTGTGGTGCTGAGAAATTGGGCTACAAGCCGTCCTTAGCTGGCCAGGCAGCTGCTGGTGGAGGAGGAGGAGGACCAGGGATGGGTTTTTAAAGGGCTGCCTGGACTGATCTGAGCTCCCAAGAGAAAAGGGCCAACTATATTTTGTACTGTTCTTTCCCAAACAAACTATTGGGTGCTTAGCACAGTTGGTGATAACCCAACGCTGTTGTGGGACCACATTTTCTTCCAGACCAATATCTAGATAAGCTGATTGAAGGTCTTTGGTGCCTTGGTTAGTAATTGGCTCAGCAGTTACTTTGGTTTTTTCTAGCTACAGGCAAAACAGTATATTTTGATTAAAGAACATAGCAACAGCAGTTACATTTCTATACCATTTATCAGTGTGAAGCACTCCCTAAGCAGTTTACAGCACGACCCCCATATCTGTGGATTCATAATCCACGGATTCAGTTATCCACAGTTGAAAACAGCGGGCAGCGCGGGATTGCGCTGCCCGTTGTTTTCCCTCCTCGAGCCACAGGCCCAGGACCTGATCCCCACAGCGCCTGGTAGGAAAAGAGAGATTAGCGTGGAATTGTGCTGCCTGCTGTTTTCCTGCCTCCAGTTGCAAGCCCAGGGCCTGATGGCCGCGGTGTTTGGTACTTTCTGCGGATTCCCTTATCTGCAGGGGGGCCCCCAGAACCAATCTCCCATAGATATAGGGATCATACTGTACATGTATTTAGCTAATTGCCCCCAACAAGCTGGGTACTCAAAGAATGGAGGGGAAGGGGAAATAAGAACATCGTGTAGTCTGCCACACCACTGTTGCTATAACTCACAACAAAATCTTGCTTAGCTAGAGTGCAATGCTTGGAAAGTTATTTTTTTTCTCTACCATTTCCAGGAAATTTACTTTCTGGAATAAAAGTCACACAATCCCTCAGCCAGCAAAAAGCAATTTTTTCAGGCTGTAGTATGGACAAGATACCTAACTAGCACACAGGAAAATAGGGGTCAAACTATGCTTTGGGGAAGGCACAATGACAACTCCAGTTGCATCCACACTACATCATCATAGCATTTTGATATCTCTTTAACTGCCATAGCTCCATCATATGGAATTTTGGGATTCGCAGTTTTATGAGATACTTGTAATCTTCTAATGCATTCCTTTGAATTGCAGAATTAGACCTCTCTAGGAGAGAGTTCCCTTTGAAGTATTTCACAAAAATGACAAATTGTGTATCCATGGATTCAACCAACTATGGCTTGAAAATATTCCAAAAATAAAAATAAATAATTAAATAACATTTTAAAAATAAAAGAAGTCCTAAAAGAAAACTTTAATTTTGCCATTTTATATAAGGGACAATATTTTACTACACCATTGTACACAATGGGACTGGAGCATCCACAAATGTTGGTATCCATGGCGGGTTTTGGAACCAAACCTTAGTGGATACTAAGAGTGCACTGTATTTCATACGAATGAGATATGACAGTTAAACTGGTATGAAATTACTCTAATTATGCTGTGTGAATACACTCTCTGTCTCTCTTCCCATGCAACTTGACTCCCCAGAGGTAAGCCAAGCAAGAATCATAATCATATAGTCACCACCACTGTTTAAAAAGGAGAGGCTGAACCTCACCTGTGCAGAAATGTTCTTCTGACACAACCTGGCCTGTGCCTTTATACCCAACATGCCTTTAGAAGAAGCATGTCTGTCATGATGACAGATACAGATCTGAATGTGGGTGGTCGTTCTGTGAATAGAAAGGCTTCTGTTAAAGGCACATAGATCCTGTAGACATGCCCTGTTACAGTGGAAGAACTGGGGGAAGCAGTCACTGCAGTTCCCTGTCCTGAGGGGGGGGATCTCTCCCCACCAACCACATCAGCTTTTAGGAGGCACAGGGGCTACAGAAGTGAAGAGGAAGAATTGTGAAGATCCTTTTCCCACTTCCTCCCTCCAGCGTGCTTGAAATTCCACTGAGCACTTCTCTGGATATGACCCGATTTTTTTTTTCTTGATGTTAATCTCTTGGTCATTCTAGACATGCCTGAGTTTTTGAGTCCAGCAGTTTAGCAAAATAAAAACAGGATGCAATTTATTCTTTATCATTTCTATTTATATCCTGGCTTTCTAATAATTGGCACTCATATTAGCTTGCAAATAACCACCACAATTAAAATACATATCAAGAACTCTAAAGGGGGAGTGGGTGAAAAGAAATCATTTAAAGACAGATAAATGGGCCTCACTCATTCCTCTCCCAAATATAAGTCCTGGGTTAGTGTGCTTGAAGGCCTCTCATCTCTGCAGTTTATTCTTCCATCCCATAAAGCCAGCAGGAACATTGGCAGAAAATGTAGACAAAGGTTTCTGATAACATAAACAGGCATCATTTGCTAGCTCACCCAGAGACAAGGGCATCTGGTGAGCCGGACACCAGATGTGGAATAAATCCCAACCCTCGAAGTCTCATTTCAGCTGCAATTTTCAAACTGACAAAAACAGCAGGAGTCCCTCCCCCATCGCAGCAGAGATCCCCAGTGGTTCTTACTTTCTTCATAGCCAATGCTAATGAGAGATAACCCTGCTTCTCTGCCCTGCCTTCTATGCACAGCAGATGACTCAAGTTCCCCTAGATCCTATAGATTAGTTTCAGATAGAACTAACAGTTGGATTTAGGTGTACGCACACTGATACATGGCAGTTTTAGACTGCACAATAACCAAAGTTCTTTGTGAGGTGTGCATTCAAATATAAAAAACTATGAAATAAGTACTTGACATAGCACATAATAGCTGGAATCCTGCTAACATATGCTAGTGTAATCTTCGAATGTTGTAGGAAGAGATATGTTGCACCTCCTTGTACTATTCTGGGTCCCAAGGAAGGCAGCTTCCAAGTACCATAGCACAGTCCTAGTACCATATAGTGGCCAGGAGAGCCCAAGTAGCATTCAGCTATAGTTCTTTAACCAGCAGAAGAGAAGTTACCCTCTTGGACATTATATAATTGCTGGAGATCCAGGAAGAAGATGTTAGCCCTCTTCTCCCACTTGCAGAACTGGATTAACTTTCTTCTCTTCCCAGTCATTAAATGACCATGAGGGCAAACTCTGGTGTTTAGAAAATGCCTTCCAGGAGGGGTGGAAGGGATAGCCACGTGGAACTGTGCTGACAAGTACAGTACTTGATGTGGGATCACACTGAAACATAATAAAAGCAGCAGCAAAGTATGAAAGCACTGCCACATATAAAATTAGGAGTAAAATAAAAGGCTACTGTGATCAAAAGAGGCTAAATGTTAATTTGTTCAGTTCTTATAGAGGAATATCCAGTCTCAGTAGATTATTTACTTTCTTGTTAATTATAAAAATAATTTAATTGTTAACATGACTTGCTAAAGACTTCACAATAGTCAATGACATCCACTGTGAACCATCTATGTGGGAGAAAAGATTCAGATAAAAAAGAGAGGAAGGATTGTGTTTAATAGTGCCACAATAGCTCATTGCTATTTTCTTGGATCTTTTCTGTTTTAAATTCTGGGCCATTGGCTGTATAAAAAGAACTGCAAATTTAATGTTCACTGAATGTAAACTGAAATTCATCCTGCCCAGCCATATCATTCAACTCTGGCTATTTATGAGAGATTGAGAGAAAGATTAAATTGTGCTGATTCCAGTTCTCCTTGCTGATTTGGTATGAGGGATTTTTCTTTCTTGTTTATCATGGAAAAGAGCAGGGACCCTACTGAATCTTAAAACAACACAATTATGCTACAAGACCTGTGGGAATTCCATGTGTGAGGTAGCAGCCTCATTTGCTTGATTTCTGTTAATTGTCCAGAAGCCACAGAAGCTCTCTCACCCCCAAGGATGGTAAATCACCTAGTCATAAACCCTTCTTTCAGTGTGTTTTTAAAAATGTGCCTTTTGTTAACAAGAGTTTTTCTATTCACAGAAGTCCTTATCACACTACACTGTTACAGTGATATATTCCACTTTAACGGCCAAGGCAAGTTAAGTTAGAGCCCTGGTGGCATAGTGGTTAAATGCCAGTACTGCAGCGACAAGGTTGTGAGTTCGATCCTGCAGGGCTCCAGCTTGACTCAGCCTTCCATCCTTCTGTAAGTCAGTAAATGAGTACCCAGCTTGTTGGGGGGCAATTAGCTAAACACATTATAAACTGCTTAGAGAGTGCTTCACACTGATAACCAGTATAGAAATGTAACTGCTAACTGCTAATTCCTGTGCGATTCTGGAGTTTGTAACTTAGGGAGGTCCAAGAGCTCTCTGGCTGAGACTTCTAAATACCCTTCCTAAACTGCCAGTCCCAGGATTCCATAGGATGTTGCCATGACAGTTAAAGTGGAATAATAGTGCCATGACAGTGTGGTGTGATAAGGCTCTTAGAACTTAATTCTATGGTACAGAAGGATTCATCATTTGAGTATGCCATGAACATCTTAAGGCATGGAAAATCCCCAGACAGTCGAAGTCTGCTTCCATGAGGACAATCTTCAGCAAAGTAATTTACACTTGCCAGTCTCTTGATACTCTATTAATCATTACCTGACAGCAGGGCTGGGCAGTTTTGCCAGACCAGAGGCCAGTTACCTGCTTCTTAGATACCCTCACACGCTGCTTGGACAGCTTTCCTCTCCCCACAAAAAAAAAGTGACTAGAAGACTACTTATGATTTTAAAAATTTTGACCTTAAAATTGAATGTTAAACATTGCTAAGGTCAGCAGGATGACCTATTTAAAGGAAACTGACTATTCATGGAAGCTTCCAGGAAATTTATCCTTTTTTGACTGGAAAAAGGGGAGTCAGGGGCCACACTGGAGCTACAACTTTGCTCTCTTCTGACTTACAGTAATGTAAAGGGATATAACCCAAATGCAGAACCACACTTTCCAGGCAGTAGATCTGAGGTTCATCCCCCAGCATCTCCATGACCTCCTCCGTACTGTGCAGCAGTACATTCTACTTTTAACTTCCATGGCAACATCCTGTGGAATTCTAGCGTTTGTAGTTTGGTGAGACACTAGAACTTGCTAGCTGAGAATTCTAAATACTCCTCCTTACACTGCACATCCACAGGATGTTGCCATGGCAGTAAAATGGAATCATAGTGCGAAAAATGTGTGACATGAACGGGCCCTATGTAAGACTATGAAAGCTGCTGCCAGTCACCATGAGGACAATACTGCGCTGAACCAGTGGTCTCACTCAGTGTAAAACTCCTTCCTGTGTTCTAACTTGTTGGGATTTTTCACATAACTGAGGTTAAACCAAACAGGAATTTCAATTTATGCCAGATCTGAAGCTGGTTTCATATCATGGTTAGGAGGGAGACCAACTTTACACTGTCAGCATTGAGCTTTGGTGAATGATGATATAGTGCTTCATCATGGTGGGACAAGATGGAGGGAAGGAACAAGGAATTGGTGCCTTAGAAGAAAACAGAATTTATGACTTGATAACGTAACTTAGAAGTAGCCTACATCCTACCTCACATACAGATCTCCAGAGTGATGTCATTGAATTAGCCCTTAATCACAAAAGGGCTTTTGTACCATTATAGCTGTTTTCAGGGATGATGACAAACTTTGGTCCTATCTTCTGCCAATCAATCACAATCCTAAGTCACACACACAAAAGAGGACGCACCATGCAGAGAATGCCCATAGCCATTAAACCTGGAGTTACTTTTGATTCATTAATTTTGGGGATGGGAAATTGACCTTTGGATGTTTTAAAATAATTTTATTTGAATTTTGAAAAAAAAATAAAGATAACATGTAGCAAATATATGCTAATGGTTATAATAACAAATTAATTCTATAAAATTCATCCAAGTGATCAAAGTCAGTGATTAATATCCATATTAGTGTCAACATATTGGCATTAATCCTAACTAATTGCTAACTGCTTCCCATTGCTGTATTTTAAACTGAGGTATTTGCTTCTCTTTTTAGCAGAAAGATAATCTTGGATTCCAAGCATTTGTACACATACCCATACACACATGTGTCTCTTGATTGCAGTCAACATCTGTAGCCAGTTGTGATCCATTTTGTTAAATGGCTTCAAGTGCAATAAAGCTAAAAATTTTAATGTTTCTTTGGGGGGAATTTTTTTCTAGCACTGCAATAACCTCAGCAAAAGTGGAAGTGAATGGTGTCCACCTACACTATCAGCAGACAGGAGATGGAAACCATGTTGTTCTGCTACTCCCTGGCATGTTAGGTTTGGACCTTTTGTTTTTATTTACAGCTTTTGAGTGGTGTTCTCTTCTTGAACTAGAATGCACTCGAGATTCTTACAGTTTTCGGTCTCTCACCATGTGGCAGCCTTTCAGAGTAATTGTGTAAGGAACTAATTCTGCAGTATATATATTTTAGGTGTATTAGTAGACTTTTTTATTTATTGAGAACGAAGACTGGCAAATTAATTACAGTATTTGTATGAAACTGGAAAGGAATTTGACAGAAGCATTGCTTTCTATTGCACAGAGACAGTTTTCTTCTTTCTCCATTGGTAACACAGGTTTTGAGATGATACAAAATCCTACCATACCTGTTTATCAGAAGTAAAAGAGGAGATAATTATTGTATGCAGAAAAAGCAGGAGCTCTTAATTCCAAAGCATGGCCTCATGGTCTCATGGACCATCAAGTCCAACCCTCACCTTTCTGCAGGATCTCCAGCTAAAGCATCCCCAGCAAGAAGCTGTCCAGCCTGTTTTTGATGACCTCCAGAGAAGGAGGCCCCACCAGCTTTCTAGGCAATTGGCTCCACTGCCAAACAACTCTTACTGTCAAGAAATTCTATCTAATGTTCGATTGAAATCTACCTTCCTGTACTTAAAACTGTTAGACCTGGTTCTATTCCCTGGGTCAGCAGAAAATATGCCTGCACCTTTCTCTTTGTGACCACCCTTGAGGTATTTAAAGAGTGAAATCATGTCATCCCTTACTCTTCTCTTCGCCGTGCTGAACATGCCCAGCTCCTTCAACTTTTCCTCATATGTTTTGTTATTTATACCTCTTTTCATCCACATTGTCCTTCTCTGAAACCACTTCAACTTGTCTATATCCTTTAAAATGAAGAGAAGAAAGTAATGGGCATCTGGGATCTCCCTCCTTTTTTTTTTTTCCAAATTAGACTAGGGCACCTTACCTTTTTTCGGTACTGGGGTTGGGGGGATCGCACGAGCAGCCTCTAGTGAGAGGCTCTTGCATCCCTGCTGCTTCAGCTCTGCACGAGCTGTCTACTCGCATGAAAACCCCACCTCTTCCTTCCGCAGTGCATCCTGGGAGTTTCCCAGGCTACGCGGGGACAGGAAGCACGACCGGTACAGCTCCGGAGGCTCCGCACGCCGGGTAAGTGCGTGTGGGGCCCGGGAGCAATGCGCAATTGCGCACCATTTTCAGCTTCCAGGCGAAAATGAAAAGGTGCACGATCAGTGCCTGCCGGCCCCTGGAGCATTGCGCGATTGTGAGTGCGTCGTGCAGATCGCTCCTCACAATCGCACGATGCTCCAGGCGCCCTTTCTCATGGCAAATACTATGCGGAAAGGGCCCAGAACTTTGACACCCACCAACTGGATTTAAGTACAAAATAGTGGTTCAACACACATATAGAACAAGTAGAAGTAAGTAACAGAATATTTCTGAGCAGATGGCTGATACTAAAAATTTATTTTCAGTATCATTTTTGTGGTCCCTTCACAGGAAAATCTGCTCACAGGTTTTCCCCCAAGTTTGCTCATTTTAGCACGAAAGCTTTAGGTGGGAAAAGTTATGCAAGTTCTTCCAGAGTTCTGTAACTTTGGCTTAAGTTCTTTAAAAAATAGAAAGCTCTGCTAAACCTATTAAAAATCAGAGTAATAAACTGTCTGCAAACATTTCACTGTCCATTTATGTAGGCTTTTCCTCCATTTGTTAAAGCATCTTTGACTCTAGCTGAATAATATATCAACATAACATTCAAACATGACCCATTTTAAGATGCTATGTACTTTGATCATAATACCCTTCTCATCTTAAAAAAAAAAAAGGAGAGGAGGGGTAGAGAACGAACCAAAATCCAGGGCAAGCTCTTTTGCTATTAAAAATCTGAAATGTTGTTTCAACTTACTCATATTAGCATATCCAAATAGCAAGCCACTAAAGGTCTTGATAAATGTTCAGTGATGCTAATGTTCATTCCCTGTTAAAGTAGTATCATAATGGTAAGAATACTTTAAAGATCCTTCCCACATTGCTTCTGAAGCCTGTGACCAAAGGCAAATTCCATGGCTTTAGCATCAGCCAGGTGGTGGTTGTTTTTTAAAATTCCTTTCGCCCTTGGTTTGTGCCACAGCTTTGTGAAAAGTTCTGAAGAACTCGGAAACTTGCACAGTGTCTGAAAGTATTTTGTTTGACCTAACAGACATGCTACGATAACATCATCCTTGAAAGGGATGCATTGTGTCAGTCTGATAACTCCTTCAGCAAAGAAGGAAAGTCACAAAGGATCAGTAGCACCCATAGGGCCAAGTTTCCTTTTACATCTATGGCATGCATAACTATTTAATCTTTTAGTGAGAGGATCTTGGACTCTTTTTTGACTTTTTTTTTTTTAGGAAGTGGCCAGACTGATTTTGGACCACAGCTGAAGTCTATGAACAAGCAGCTCTTCACGCTAGTGGCCTGGGATCCAAGGGGATATGGCAAGTCTATCCCCCCACTTCGAGATTTTCCTATAGATTTTTTTGAAAGAGATGCCAAAGATGCTGTTGACCTGATGCAGGTAAATATTTTTTGTCCTAAGAGACTGATGATGTGAAGCACTGATCTGAGAAATGGTTACCTTTTGTTCTTCCAGAGCTTTTGCTCAGCATTTAGCCATGGCAATAGCTAAACAACACTTTTAACCAGAGAGCACGGCTTGGAAATTTTATAAGAATTAGGAAGTGTGCATTCAGTACATCTAGGAGCTGAATGTATCTGGAACATTTTCCAGTTTTTGCTCAAGCAACCATTTCCATTCAAAGACTATTAAACCCCCTCCTGGTTTTGTGCCTGCTTCTGGTGCCAAATTTGCCACTAAGTTACCAAAATAAGCAGGAGTTTCCTTTAAAAATAAGGTGCATGTCCCTTGTACACCTTCTTTTATTTGACAATAGCCATTTTTTGACTGCAGCTGTGGCATGTGGAGAGGGAGTCCCAGTGGATTCAGGAAATAAATGTTCCCATTCCGTGTCTAGAAATTGCAGATTTCCATTCTGTCAAACATATTCAGGAGCGGCTGTGTTGCCCATGCAGCAAAATATAACAAAAACCAAAATCCACAAAACAGTTATTTCCATTTTCTTTCTATGTATTAAATAAGGCACTGAAGTTTAAGAAATTCTCTTTGCTGGGATGGAGTGATGGTGGGATAACTGCACTCATTGCTGCTGCAAAATACCCAGATCTTATCCACAAAATGGTTGTTTGGGGAGTCAACGCCAATGTTACAGAAGAAGATGTGAAACTGTACAATGGTGAGTATCAAACAAATAAAGCTCTGTCCTGAATTTCTTTTCTAAACAGTCGCAAAAGTTCAAAAATGGAAGTCACAGGACAAAAGAATTCACTCTTTAGTCATGTTCATTGGAATATATTATGGGAAAGGATGGTTGGCTACTAGATGAACACCGCAATGCTCCCAAGTAACATTGTAATAATATTATAGTCAGCGCTCCACATTTGAGCGTTTCACTTCTGCAGATTTGATTATTCATGAATTATTTGCTGTCAGCTCTGCTGCCTCCCCATGCCATTTTTAATAGGGACTGCAAGTCATGTGAGACTGAGAAACTGCAAAGGAGGCTTGTAAGTCCCTGTTAAAAATGGTGTAGGGCAGCAGTGGAGGTGGCAGTAAACCCCACCAGCCATCCACTTCCGCCTTGTGAATCCTGATGTCTCAAAGGAATCCACAGTGGGTTGAATACAGTGATTATACTATTTTTTGTGTGTTAAATATGGTTTAAGAGGGCCTAGAGTTATTCATGCTTTTTTCACTTTCACGGGAGACCTGTGCCCCTAACCCTACTGAATGTGGATGGATGACTGTATATAAATGACTTGTTGTTTTGTCTTGAAGCTATTTCCAACTTATGGTGAGTCTAAAGTGAACTGATCCTAGGGATTTTTTTGGCAAGGTTTGTTTAGAGGGAGTTTGCCATTACCTTTGTCAGCTGAGAAGGTGTGACTTGCCCAAAGTTGACCAGTGGGTTTCAGTGGCAGAGCAGGAATTGGCACCTAGTTTCCTGAAGTCCTAGTCCAACACTCAAGCCACTACACACTGGCTTTTTATAAATGATAATCATATTATATTATGATATTACATATTACATACATAAATATTTAATTATAGTAAATCCTCATTGATTTGATTTACTAAAAGAATTATGCAACAATGATATTATTATAATATTATACTATCTATATCCAGTACAGTGCTTGTGTGGTACTTTGGGAGTCCTTTGCAGCCCTCGGCTCCTTGGGTGCCCCTTCAAACACCGAAATACTTGGGAAAGAAAAAGAGGCTGGCCAAAACAAAAGTTTTTTCCAGCTGAAAATATATTCCAAAATACTCCTGGGAACCTGTTTTGCCCCTTGTTATTGTTTGAGAGGGTCACAAAACAATATTTTTAAAAGGACCACTGATATTCTATATTAGATACTTAGTTATGTGGGCATAACTAAACAACATCTCCTTGCTCAACCCCCCACAGCTTATCTTAAGAGCTAGCTGCCGGATTGAGTGAAGAAGGCCTGTTCAGCTTATGATGAGGTGCAAGGAGAAGGAGATTTCCACCCCTTCCCCAGTTACGCTATTTCCGCACTACATTCTTATAGCGCGATTATTCCACTTTCAACATCCTATGGAATCCTGGGGTTTGCAGTTTTGGGAGGGGCCAGCCGGCCCCTCCCGAAACTGCAAACCCCAGGGTTCCATAGGATGTTGAAAGTGGAATAATCGCGCTATAAGAGTGTAGTGTGGAAATGGCCTTAGTGAAGCTGCCACAAGGATTGTCACAGGCTTGCTTACTGTCGGGGTGGTGATGGAGGAGGAAATATCGTCCTCTTTGAGCCCCAATTGGAAGTTGAATAGGCCTCCTTCACCTGATCCAGCTGCTGGCTCTTAAGGTGGACTGTAGCAGTTATATGATGATATAAATGCCATTCCACCTTAAGACTATGTAGTCTTACTAAATGTAAGCGTGTGCGTTTGTGCCTTCAAGTTGCCTATTGACTTATGGCAACCCCAGGAATTTCATAGAGTTTTGTTAAGCAAGGAATACTCAGAGGTAGTTCTGCCAGTTCCTTCCTCTAGAATACAGCCTACAGCACCTGGTATTCATTGGTGGTCTCCCATCCAAGTACTAAATACAGAGCAGTTATAGATCCGTAACCCTAGATTACAATCCTGAATGCCAGCCAACAGTTTCTGTGCCTGGAAGTCATCCTCTAAGCCATGGACCATGCACGCCCCTGATCTATGCTACTACACTGGGCATTTTCCATGTTGTTTTCTTGATTTTAACATTATCCGTTATTGTTTTATAGAATTATTGTATTCATTTCAATCTTTTGCCTTTCTTCTTCTCTGAGATCTCTTTCAAAATGAGAAGTGGTATAAAATGTTCTTAAAATGAAATAGAATATTATGAAATAAAAATGCCACCAAGACTGTGAGACCTTGAAAGCTTCACCTGGGCATTTGCACCTTGGTATTATTTGGTTGTAGTAGTAGTAGTAGTAACAACAACATCAACAGTAGTAGTAGTAGTAGTAAATTATGGTTTATTTAAATCTGTAAGCTGCAATGTTCTCTCTAGGTAGCAGATCTTCTAACCAGAAAAAAAAAAAGCTATAGTCATGCCTGGCAAAGTCATTTTCCCAGAGGGCCTCTAGGTAGCTGCAGACATGCAACAGGGAAACACCATGCTGACTACAACTGCTGCCTCCTTCTGCAGGACCCCAAATTCTTTAAATATGTAAGAGACATTGAGAGAATGCGGGGAGAGAAGGTTGGGCTGATTGCAAAAAGTTGGAGAGACTGAGCAGAGGGAAAGACTGAATGGAGTTTTAGATAGAAGGTGCAAAAAAGATTGGAGGAGGGTAAGAAGACAAAAAGAAGAAAAAGAAAATTCACCAAGGTCAGGGAGAGAGAAAGTTCAACTGGGTGGGTAGATGAAGAATAAAAAAGAGTACCAGAGTGCTGAGGAGACAGAAACATCACCTAGTTGTGCAGAAGAGAAAAAACACTGTGATGGGTGGGTAAGTAAAGGGAGATAGACAACCTGAGAGTGGGTGTATGGAGAGAAAGACCACGAGTGTGGAGGGGAAGGACCACCAATATGGGGCAGAGAACTAAGGGGTTGCAAAGCCATACAAATTTGGATACCTCTGTTACAAATACATAATATCAGAGTTCCTCCAATCTCATATTGCCCTCTGGTTAGGATTCTTAAGGTGCATCCCTAGAGAAGCCCCTACTGGACCACCAGATTCCATTATGGGGCCTCATCGTTGCCCTCCATGTGTTACTATGTCTGCTTGGAACTGACATCCCTAAAGACCGTCACATCCTAAATGAGGGCCATGAGATATCTGAATGAGAAACCCTCTCAAGTGGGGAAGGAAACTTACATATTCCGGAATATTAAGGATGACTTTATATCATCCTATGGTTCTTTGTATAGATCAACTCAGCCCTCTAAGCAGAAGATAAGTATTTTAAAAATGAACTAATGAGCAAACAAATCTGTTCTGCAGCCTTGCATCCATGATAACAAAGAGAAGTCAAATCTACCTCATGTCAATTTCCCCAATGTTGTACATTCCAGATGTGTTGAACTACAGTGCCCATCTCCCTCATCTATCACCTTGTGGAGGGCACCAGGCTGAGGAAGGCTGCCTCCTTTCTTTAAAAAGGACTGGGCTTGTGATTTGTTTTTCAGTTTGCTCCAGGTAGCTTAACTTAATTTGCAAAATGTGATTCTTTTAATGTGGTTTCAAAATAGCCACTTTACACCTGAATACCAAATCAGAGGCAGTCAGCCTTTTGATGTTATTGAAAAAGCCTTTGATATATATGTTCAACTTCATTATCTGTAGGTATCCGTGATATTTCAAAATGGAGTGAAAGAGTCAGAAAGCCAATGGAAGAAATGTATGGACGTGAATACCTGAGCAAAACCTGTGCAGCCTGGGTGGATGGAATCTGCCAGTTTATACATCAGCCAAATGGTAAGAAAAGAGACCCAGAGAGATAAAGTTTAAGCTGTCTCTGAATTTTTGTTATTGTTCCTTCCACTGTTGTCCTCAAAATAATATTTATATGTTTCATGTATGCCATATGCTTACTTCTCAGTGATTTGCCAAATATTTTAATTCATCTAATTGATGCTGAACATGTATATCTGTACCTATACTTGCCCTGATAAAAAGTAATGCATTAATCAGGAAAAGATGTGCAGTTGACAGAGGGAGAAGGAGATGGACTTGGAGACAGGATTGGGTTGTAGCTGCCTTCATAAGAATATAACATGAACTTGGAAGTCAGACCATGGGTGAATGTAGTCAAGAGGGTCTGGCCCTACCGTTTGGCAGAGTGGGACATCTCCCTCAGGCAGGTGATGTTAGGGGATGTTAGTGGCAACTCCCTAACTATTCCTCCTTAGCTTCCAGCCATTCCGGTGTGTTGGAGGTCTATATATGCCACAGGGCCTGTTCTGCACACCTTGACTGGACCTACTGGGGAAATGGAGGACACTATCCCATCATAACTTTGGCCATTTCTGCATGAGACTGTTATAGCGCTTTGATTCCACTTTCAACATCATATGGAATCCTGGGGTTTGCAGCCAGCCGGCCCCTCCCGAAACTGCAAACCCCAGGATTCCATAGGATGTTGAAAGTGGAATCAAAGCGCTATAACAGTCTTGTGCAGAAATGGCCTTTGCTGTCATTATGTGCCTTCCAAGTTTATTACAACTTATGGCAACAGTATTCTAGGATTTCCTTGGCAAGATTTATTCCAAGGAGGTTTGCCATTGCCTTCTTAGGCTGAAAGTATGGCCTGCCCAAAGTCACCCAGTGGGTTTCTCTGGCTGAGTGGGGATTTGGTCTCCCAGAATCCAAGTCCAACGTTCAAACCACCATACCATGATGGCTCCAACACTCCACTATGACTATTGAAGTAAAATTCAACCACCAGTCCAGTTGGCTTCTGGGCAAAGCTTTGCCTCAGATAAGCACTTTTTAGTCAAACTCTGGCCGTCAAGTACTTTGTCTGGAGCAATGGACAGAGCAATGGACTAGAAGCTCACTTAGGGTGGGAGAGAGTGGAGGGGCAATAGATCTGCAAAGAATACACCACTAAGTTTGTGAAAGTTCTGAAAAAAGTCAGGTTGGGGGAGAGAAAGAGAGGAAGGAATAGTCCAGATTGATCTCTCTGTCTGTTCATCTATCTGTCTGTCTTTTTATCTATCTCCCTCCCTTTTAATTGAGTCATCACTGTCTTTTTGGAGCACTTCAGTGTTTAAAAATACAGCCTTCCAGCATGAAGGCCCTTGTGCCTGGACAGTTGTGCTGTTGAAAGAATGGTGGCAGGTGGAGCTTTTTCCAGCCCCACAACAATTCACACCTGCTGACATTCCCTCTTCCACACAACCCTCAAAGGAGCTAAAGTCCGCAGGGTGAGAAAGGGCTCCAGCATTGGTTTTCTGGGAGCTAAAAACCACCACAGTAGCACAGGGGATACTGTTGGACTTGGACTAAGAAAAAAAAAACCAGATTCAGATTCCCACTCTTATCAGAAGCTTACCAGATGGCCTCAAACCCCATCTCCTCTTTTCAGCCCACCATACTTCACCGATTTATTAAAGTTAAAATCAGAAGTTGGAAACATTGTGATTTTTTGGAGTACAACTTCCAGAATCTCTCAGTTAGCATGGGCAGTGGGAGTTGTCCAAAACAGTAACTTGTCCAGGCTCTGGATAACACAGCATAACCTCATTTCAGATGAGTGTAAATTCATAACAGTTTTTCAAAAAATTACTTGGGAGCTTTTTGGCCTAAAGAAATGAGATGCAGATATCTTCAATTAATTCTGCAATTATGACAACCTATGGCAGCAAATAACTGAGTTTGCCATAGAGTGTAGCTGAAGCTTTCCCTTTATATTGGCCGTGGTTTAGCCAATACAACCATATATTCGAGCTTTCAGTAATAGTTCTTTGCCTTGCATGGCAAATTCCCTGAAGTGCATCTTGTTTTGCTCAGAGACATTTTGTCCCACTTTCAAGGCAGTCTTCTCTGACTTGGTACCCTCCAAATATTTTGGACTGCTCAGCATTCCTGACTATTGGCTTTTCTGGCTGCTGC